>JAKOOJ010000010.1:40773224-42044058 GCA_022577455.1 Arizona elegans | reverse complement strand
CTTAACAGCATGGAAGACTATGGGGCGGGGGAGGGGAATACCGTCAGAGGATCCAGAACATCTGAACAAACTCTAGCAACGGATCACGGTGGAGGGGGGTGTTGCATTAGGATAACATACACACTGATAGTGGGTGATGGATGGGACACAAGAAACTGAGGGGGGGGGTGGACATACGTCTGAGGGATTGAGAGTGAAAAGGAGACTGACGTCAAGGGGCTGCGACCAACGGCAAATGAAGGGAAAAACAAGCGGCAGATTCGAGTGTAACAGCTGAGAGAGATTGCCTGGGGACAGGTAATGAGGTTAATGAGTTAATGAGGCCCTATAAAACCAACCGGGTGGGAAGCTTGGGCGTCTCCGACTTTAATTTTGCTAAGCAGCTTAGTGCCTACTGTTCGTCACTGTAGTCACTTTCATTAAACCAGGTTTTGAACTGCAGCTTCTATCGTGGGTGCGCATGTGTGTGTGTGTTCCTTCACGCCTGGCGAAGCACCGGCAGCTCCAGAGGGGCTGACAGGAAGTTGGAGACCTTTCATCCTCAAGACTTTAGTAAGATGAACTGAAGGGGTGATGGCAGAAGGGATGGAAGAGGGGATTGCCGTGCTGGATTTGGAAGTGCCTTAAGGTACGAAGGATGGAAAAGAAGAGCAGGGGGAATGTGAACAGCTGGTGGTACGCCTCAAACAGAAAACAGTTCAACCAGAGGAGAAACAAGGGAGCCAGGTTAGTACGGTTGCAGAGAATACCCAGCCCTCTTCAGGACATTGGTGGCATAGTTCGGCTCTGTGGGGCAAACTGGGGTTTCGGGCGCCGACTCCTCCCCCCTCAGGCCCGCAATACCAAGGCTGGAGAGAACGTCAATGGACGACGAGGAAGAGGGAGAGTGGGGTTACTCTACTGGACCAGGAGTGGCCACTATGGACTTGTTGAGGGAGAGGTTTGGGGAGGCCAGCTTTAGGGATGCTCCCTCCTGGCAGCCATGGGCCCCAGGGTTAGACTCGCCGGCTGCCTGGCAGGTAGGGGGTGGCCCGCTGTCGGTAGGAATGTCTGATAGCAGGTTCAGGCTGGCCAGTCCCAAATTTCAGGTGGAGAAGGAGCAGTATCGGGTGAGGGGGGAGGAGTCCACCAACCGCGAGACGATAACCACGTTGGGCATGCAGGGAGGAGCCCAACCCCACAGGAGGGTCCCATAAGACAAGGAAAGGGAACCGGCTGCCAGGCATCCACAGACAGAGGCATGGAGGAGCCATCAGGGAGGCGAAAGCTCTGCAAGGGGTAGGGATCCAGGGCCCGTTTGTGTGCCCAGCCTATGGCCACAGCAAATCCCCTGGGGGCCCCCTCCCTTGCAAGCTACTTTTGACAGCAATCCAGAACGTGTGGCTCTCTTTTTGAGCCAAGTAATCAGTTACATGGATACCTATGGACAGTTCTATCCCTCTCCATGGGCGAGACTGGTGGCTGTTACCATGCCCTTAACTGGAGATGCGGCTGACTGGGTAGCTGGGTTACACAACCTGCATACCCGGGAGCTTGCGGATTTGGGTCGTTTTCTGGAAGCTTTGAGGTGTAGGTTCAAGGACGATGCTAGTACCCAAGCAGTTGTTGAAGGTGATCTGGTCTCATTGCGGCAGAGGGGTAGGGCAGCTAAAGAATACATCCAGGACTTTTGGAAACTGGCAGGACGACTGAGGGGGTGGCCTGAGCATTTACTTGTACACCAGTTCCACATGGGTCTGGACAGAGAGCTACGACAAGCTTGTGTTTATAGGGGACTTGGTCCTCGTATAGTGGAGTGGTATAAAGCGGCCGTAGAGCTAGATATTGGCTTAAAGGAGTTTTGTACACGAGGTGAGGGACTGGGCCAACCACGTAAACTGTTGGAGAGACCGCAAATGGGCCGAGGAGTAGTGAGACTAAACATGTCTATAGGAACTAGGGCTCATGCTCCTCCAAGACATCCGCTTTGATGTTACCGATGTGACCAGGAAGGCCATAGAGCAGTGGTTCTCAACCTTCCTAATACCGCAACCCTTTAATACAGTTCCTCATGTTGTGGTGACCCCCAACCAGGGGTGGGTTCTAAATTTTTTACTACTGGTTCTGTGGGCGTGGCTTATTTTGTGGGCGTGGCTTGGGGTCATGTGACTGGGTGGGCATGGCTAGCTGGTCATGTGTATAGGGACTACTCAGAGGGCTGAAAAAAGTCATTTCTGACAGGTCCTCACACTTTTGACTGGTCCTCACACTTATGACCATCCTCACATTTATGCCTGTGCAGCATTCTTAACAACCATGTTACTCATTTCACAACGGCTTCTTTTCACCATGGTGATAAGATAGGGCAAAAAACGTAAAATGTGAGGACAGTCGTAAATTCGAGAATTGGTCAAAAGTGCGAGGACCAGTCAAAAATAACTTTTTCAGCCCTCTGAGTAGTCCATGTGCACAAAAGGACCACCCAGAAGGCTGAAAAAAGTGATTTTTGACAGGTCCTCACACTTTTGACCGGACTTCGCACTTATGACTGGTCATCATTTATGCCCATTGTAGCATTCTTAACAACCATGTCACTCATTTCACAACTGCTTCTCTTCACCATGGTGACAAGATAGGGCAAAAACGTAAAATGTGAGGACAGTCGTAAGTTCGAGGACTGGTCAAAAGTGCGAGGACCAGTCAAAAATAACTTTTTCAGCCCTCTGAGTAGTCCATATGTATAAAAGGATACAGCAATAGAGAGGGATGAAGGAAGGGAAGGGAAATTAGAGTAGGAGTGAGGGTAAGAGAGGGAGGAAGAGAGGAGGAGAAGGAGAAAGGAAGAGGAAGTAGGGAGGAGAAGAGGGGGGGAAGAGAAAGTAAGAAGGAAAGAAAAGAGAGAGGTGGTAGGTTTGAGGAGAAAGATTGCTGTACAATAAAAAAGATGAAAGGGAAGAAAACCAACCCCAAACAAATATGAAGATATTAAGATAAAGAATGAATTGTTAAACTTTAAAGAATAAAAGAGAACAAATATGAATAAATAACAATAATTAGAAACACACATACAAACATACAATGTATTTTCTTTGAACAGAGTATTTGGCTGGTTCACAAATTTAACCAGTGTTTAGTCCTTTCAATTAAATTTACAATTTCTATATTTCCTTTTTGCCATATTTATTCATCTATTTTTTTAAAAAAACCAATATTACCCTTCATCCTCATCTCTAATCTTAATCAAATTCAATTTTTCCCTTCTATTCTATATTATACCCCTTTGCATTGTCATCTATTTTTATATCCATCCTCACATTGGTTAATTATGTAATACAGTTGTTTAATATAAATTCAACATTTTAATATAAATCAATTAGTTATATAACTACCTTTTTTGTATATTAATCAATATGAACATGAATATACCAATTATTTCCATGCAATCCAATTTCTTACAAATCAATTAATTATATTTACCAATAATAATAAACCAAATAATTTCCCCCATATATTCCTCCAAACCACAACTTAACCATTTCTGCTTTCAACACAATATACAATTAATAGTATCTCAATTATTACAATTCCCTAGTTATATAGAGCTTTTTTTCTTTTGTGTTTTAAAATCTTGAACCTCCTTTTTTGCCCTAAATTTCCCATTGTTTGCAGTTTTGCACCTACCTTTTTTTGGTGAGGAAAAAGAAAAAGAAATCTCTCTCTGCCTCATTTTGTCACCTTGCAGCAAAGACCCTGCTTTACTTTCAGTTTCGTTTTTTCAGCATAGCTAGGGGGAAAAAAATCTGCTCAAGATTTTTTTTGCAGCTAGCAACAGAGCTCCCCGCAAAACAGCTGAGAGCAAATCAGCTGAGAGTCGAGGCTGATCTAATCAACTTGTGCTAATTAACCTATCCTGAAGCTGAAAGGGGCTGTTTTTTCTATTTTTGCAGGCACCGGTTTACTCATTTGTTTTCTTTTAACACTGATCAGCTGTAGGGCAGCCCTTTGAAGCCCCACGGCAAGAATTTAAACAGTTTTTTTCCCTCTAGCCATCAGCTGGGACTCAGGAGGCAGCAATAGATTGGGAGTGGGCGGGGTAAGCGAACGGCCGGCAATCCAACAGAGGCAGAGAGTGAGGGTGAGTGAAGGCGTGGGGCGTGGGGCAAGAGAGGGCTTTGGTGACCCCTGTGAAATGGCTGTTCGACCCCCAAAGGGGTCGTGACCCCCAGGTTGAGAACCGCTGCCATAGAGCTATAGAATGTCCGATTCCACCACTCCGGGTATCGACACCCTGACCATCAGTTGTTGGGGAGAGAACCAAACCACGATCACAATTGGCATCGGAACACTCCCGCATTGCAACTCAAACAACAGATAGCAGCCTTGGTAGACATGAAGAAAACCATAGTTGCCCGGGAATTGCTCGAGTGCCAGAAGAGTTGGAGGTTACCGAAGACGAGACGGATCCCCGGGACCCCATGGTATGTGCCCCTATATGTCCATTCATAGTCCAGGTGGCATTGAAACATCCACAAACGGGTATGGTGAAATACTTAGGGGCTTTGATTGATACTGGGTGTACGCTATGTCTATTACGGAAATCAGTGGCGGAAAGTCTGGGTCTCCATATCATAGCTCTGCAGACTACCATTAAATTTGAACAAATGGACGGCTCAACCCTGGGTGGACAGCCTGCTACACATAAGACAGAACTGGTGAGGCTTGAAATTGGACAACATTGGGAGTTAGTGCAGTTTGTGGTAGTGGAGACAATGATAGAACCTGTTATTCTGGGGCTATCATGGTTGGACAAGTGGAAGCCCACCATTTGGTGGGAGGGGGGTTACCACAAACTGAGAATGGTAATGGGTCCTACACCCCCAGAGGATGGTCCTGATATGGGAGCTGGGGGGAGGGAGATACCGTCATCCTTACTGGAAGGGGTCCCAAAGATATACTGGGATCTGAGGCGAGTTTTCAGTGAAAAAGAATGTGAATCTCTCCCACCCCATCATGTAATAGAACTGAAGCCAGGTCTTCGGTTGCCCAAGCCTCGTATGTATGCGATGACTCCCCAGGAACTGGAGGAACTACGGCGATATATCGATAGCAATTTGGCCAGAGGCTTCATAAAACCCAGCCGATCCCATATGGCAGCACCGGTACTGTTCAAAGAAAAGAAAGATGGTGGCCTTTGTTTATGTGTTGATTTTCGGGGTTTGAATGCAGTATGTGTGGAACCACTGTATCCGTTGCCCCTTATGACAGACCTGCTCTCCACCCTAGCAACCTGTAAGATCTTCACCAAGCTCGACCTACGAGAAGCATATTACAAAGTCCGTATTCGTGAAGGAGATGAGTGGAAGACCACATTTAACTGCCCTCTTGGTAGCTATAAGTTCCAAGTCATGCCGTTTGGGTTGCAGGGGGCTCCCATGGTATTTATGCAACTTATCAACAGCGTGCTATATGACCATCTGTATTGGGGAGTCCTAGTATATCTAGATGATATTCTGATATACTCCACCACCATGGAAGAACATGTCCAACTCGTTAGACAGGTTCTTACAAAACTATTGAATGCTCAATTATTCGTGAAACTTTCAAAATGTGAGTTTCATAAAACAGAGATTGACTATCTGGGGTTCAGGATTACAGGGGAGGGAATAGAAATGGACCCTAACAAGGTTAAAACAGTGTTGGAGTGGCAAGCTCCAAAGACCCGAAGGCAGTTGCAGAGCTTCCTCGGGTTTGCAAATTTTTATAGGAGATTCATTCCCACTTTCGCTCAGATAGCATTACCGTTAACAGATCTCCTGCGAACACAGGATCTGGGTGTAGGAAAACAAAGGCCAAAACAGATATTAGAATGGACGCAGTCCTGTCAGAGGGCGTTCGAGACCCTGAAGTTTCTATTTGCCAGAGAACCAATACTCCGGCATCCTGATACAACAAAGCCGTTCGTGGTCCAGGCAGATGCAAGCGAGGTGGTGGTAGGCGGAGTCCTCCTACAATGGGATGCTCAGGGTATACTGCGCCCATGTGCTTACACTTCCCGAAAACTGACTCCCACAGAACGGAATTGGACCGTGTGGGAAAAGGAAGCGTACGCTATCAAATGGGCTCTTCAGACCTGGAGGCATTTATTAGAAGGCACCAATGTGCAATCCGAAGTATGGACAGATCATAAGAACTTGGAAGCCCTGCAGACACCTTGTAGGTTATCGCCTAAACAGGCAAGATGGGCACAATATTTTCGCCACTTTACATTTACTCTAAAGACCATACCAGGAGGTAAAAATCATTTGGCGGACACTCTATCTTGTATGCCCCAGTACGAGAGTAAGCGGGACGACTCACCACAAGCCTTGCTGTTTCCTCGACAAACAGGAAACCAAGTAAGGGATATACCCCAGGCATTGTCTCCCTGGATAGCGGAATTACAAAAGGCAGTAGCTACGGACCCCTGGTTAGCAACCCATCACCAATTAGTAACACAGAGAGGAGGGCTAGCGTGGAGAGGGGATAAGTTATATATTCCACCCCCTTTACGGGATAAAGTATTGAAACAATGTCACGATGTAAAAACGGCAGGGCATTTTGGATTCGTCAAAACATTACATTTAATACGGTGGCAATTCTGGTGGCTGCAAATGCGGAACCAAGTAGAAAAATATATATGGGGTTGTCCGGTTTGTGCAGCAGCCAAGCCACTGGCAGGGAAGCCACTCGGCCTATTACAGTCAGTAGCTGATCCATGTAGACCATGGGATGAAGTGGCTATGGATTTTATTGTTGAGTTACCCAGAAGCAAGGGACATACTGTAATATGGACTGTCATTGACCTGTTTTCTAAACAGGCACATTTCCTCCCATGTAAAAGCCTGCCTTCTGCCAGGCGTTTAGCAAAACTGTCCGTTCAGCACATATATTGTCTCCATGGTGTACCTAAATGGATTATATCCGACAGGGGTCCCCAGTTTACATCCCACTTCTGGAGACAGTTCCTACGCCAAATAGGAACAGACCAAGGACTTCCGCGTTTCATCCAAGTACCAATGAGGCGGCCGAACGGACTAATGCAATGGTGGAGAGATACCTACGCTCTTATGTATCCTACCAACAGGATGATTGGTATGATTTACTACCATTTGCTGAATCAGCCTACAATAACACCATACATAGGAACACAGGATATACCCCATTTCAGGTGGTGTCAGGGAAAGAATTCCCTGCCATCCCAGAACTTGACATACAGACACAAGCGCCACACACTCCAGCCGAATGGACAGAAAAATTAACCCGGGTTTGGCCACATATTAAAAATGCACTAACAAAAGCTGCAAAAGCATACAAACAGCAAGCCAATAAGAGGAGGAGGGATACCCCACCTTTCAAAGTGGGGGAGAAAGTATACCTATCTACCAAATATATAAAATTGTGTATACCCAATAAGAAGTTAGGCCCAAAGTATATAGGCCCCTTCACCATTACCAAAGTCATGCTACCGGCCTGTTTCAATCGAATCTACATGTTTTTTTTTTAATTTGATTTATATGCCGCCCTTCTCCGGAGACTCAGGGCAGCTTACAGTGCGTTAAGCAATAGCCTTCATACTTTTGTATATTTTATACAAAGTCAGTTTATTGCCCCCACAAACTGGGTCCTCAATTTACCTACCTTAGAAAGGATGGAAGGCTGAGTCAACCTTGAGCCTGGCAAGATTCAAACTTACTTTAATTGCAGACAGCTGGTGTTAAATTACAGTGCTTTAGTCTGCAGAGCTATCCAGGCTCTTGTCTGAGTTCCATGGGTTGAGATTAAAACCTGGTGAATATATTGGAGAACATTTAACTAAAATGAAGGGAATGAGAAAAGAATTGGGCGAAAGAGGCTATCCTATTGATGATTTTCAAATGATTAGCATTTTTATTAACTCATTGAATTATGAATGGAAAGATGCCATTACAAAGATTAATCAAGTGCCTATTGCCCAGCGCACAGTGGATCATGTATGCAGAATGTTGACTGAAGAAGAGGCACTTATGCTAGTCACGCCACATTTGAGAGGACCACCTGCATCAAGAGCTCCAGCGAGGCGTCCCTTCCGAGGAAGAGCCTACGTTCCAAGGATGCCAAGATGCTACATCTGTAATCGTGTGGGACATGTCACCCGGGATTGTCACCAACGATTTACAGCTCCTGCCATGTACCAGCCCAGAAGAACAGACTCTAGAGGAGGCAGAGGCAGTGGTGGAAGACAAGGTCGTCGTGGTCCCAGGCGTGGTCCGCAAGCTCCACTCGCCACATTGGCTGTAACCAATGATTCACAACCTCATCCAGAGTATGACAGATGACCTCTGTGGACTTTGGATAGTGGCGCAGCATTGCATGTTACCTACAGAAAGGAACTTTATACAGAGATGCACCAGCCTGAACCTGAACTACGTAAACTTTATTCTTTTTCAAATCATCCTTGTCAGGTCATGGGAAAAGGAACTGTTTATGTTGAAGATCTTGATGCATTTATTCCTGATGTTTATTATATACCAACAGCAAATAGTAGTTTGCTTAGTCAGAGTCACTTGTCAAGAGTATCAAAGTTCCAGGTCCATCACTTCGAAAAGCAAGTTATATAGTTAAAAATGGGGTTATTGTTGCTGAAACCATGTTAATTGGTGGTATTTATTACATAAAGCCAAAGTCTAGCATCGCCAGAATTCAAAGTGATCGCAGTGCTGAATTCATGTCTCACCGGTTTCAGGACTGGATGCGTAAAAATGGAATTCTGCACCAAACCTCAGCCCCTTATACGCCAGCTGACAATGGGTTGACAGAAAGGCAAAATGAGGTTCTGCAAACCATGATGCGTTGTCTCCTAGAAGACGCCAACCTCAGTGTCCCATACTGGGGTGAAGCTATTAAATATGCAAATTATACTGTCAATCATACTTGTAGTGTAATAAATCAGACTCCTTTCTTCATGTTGTATGGGTACAAGCCCGATCTCAAAAACCTTTATATTTTTGGTTCATACGCTATGGTGAACATTCCCCTAGCTCAAAGAAAGAAAGGAGGTCCAGCAGCAAAGAGGATGAGATTTATGGGTATTGATGATAATTCAAAATGGAGCATATTTGTAGACTCCACATGTGTAATAGTGATTTCCCAATCTGCTACTTTTGAAGAAGATGCTGACTGGTCCAGGATTCATTCCAATGATACTGGAGTTTATTTTCCTAGAGATGCTGCTGCTGATGTCTCACAGCCTGATGCTCAAGATTCACAGGCAAATGTTCCATCCACTAGTTCTTCTCAACCTGATGTTCTCTCTTCGCAAGTCGCCGATGCTGACACTAGCAACAATGATGAAGATGAGGATGAAATGGAAGAAGAATGGACGGTTGTTCTGAGGTGTTCCAAGAGAGCCACAAAGGGGATCCCTCCAAAACGATATTCATGGCAACTGACAAAAGCACCTTTGCCTTTGATTTGTACTGTTATACTTCCTCCTGATAAGTTCGCACAAATCAAGCATCTTCCTGACTCAGAACAAGAGAAATGGTATGAGGCAATGCAGGCTGAACTGGACAGTTTAAAGAAACTTAAGGTGTTTACGCCTGAAAACCCTCCAGCAAACAAAAGAGTCATTGGCAGTTGATGGGTCTACAGAATCAAAAAGAAGCCAAATGGTGAGTCATTGTAGAAAGCTAGACTTGTAGCTCAGGGTTTCGCTCAACGTTATCCTGAGGACTACACAAATACCTACTCACCAACAGTCCAGACTGAAAGTGTAATAATTGCTTTAGCCACTGCCACTATCCTTGGTTTAGAAGCTTTCCAGTTCGATGTTGAAACGGCTTATTTACATGCTGACCTAGATGAGGAGATCTACATAAAAGGTCCTCCAGGGTTCCGACAGCAAGAAGGGGATACCTGGTTTCTACACAAAAGTCTTTATGGTCTGAAACAGTCTGGTTTAATGTGGTACTTATGTCTTACTGACAAACTAAATTCAATGGGCTTTATTAAGTCCGAAACTGATGAATGCGTGTTTACAAAAAGATCTGACAATATATATGAGATAGTTCTTGTTTATGTTGATGATATTGTTTATATTGGTCCAAATGAGCAGATGAGTGTGAATTTTGCTAAAGCTTTGCAGATATTTCACATTGAAATCTTTAGGTTATGTTAATGCTTATTTAGGTGTTAAGGTTGCCAAAATTCAGAAGGGGTTTAGTCTCTCACAAGAGGATAAAATTGAGCAACTTTTGCATCAGTGCGACATGAAGGATGCTAATGCAGTAAGTATACCCTTGCAAACAGATTGTTCTGTCCCCGTACCACACACACACCCAACCAGCCAGCCGAGGGTTAAATAAATTCTTCAATCACTCAACGTCAGTGATAAGGAACTTGGCAGCAACTCCATGACTGCCTGCCAAGAACTTTTACTCTGATAACACAGACAAAAATACACACAGTTTGAATAGTCCAGTTTGTAATTAAATCCACAGCAAATAGGCGTTGTGTCCAAAGGTGCAAAGTGACTCGCCAGAGATTAGCTTTGTCCGTCACAGAGTCTGAATGGCCACCACACTCCCTTTTATAGCCTGGGGGTGTGTGGTCCAGTGACTCAGCTTAATCTCTGGCACGCCTCCTTTTCTGCTGCGCACGCTTGTCTCTCCAACGCTGGCGTGGGTCCAACCACAATGTTTCTTCGTCACTATCTGACGGCTCGGAAACACCTGGCTCCTGGCCAATCACTTCTTCGGGAGACACCTGAGGCATTGCCAGAGAGGAGGGTCCTGGAGAGGGAGGCCTGGCTGTCTCCTCTCCTTCATGTTCGGAGCCTTCTTCCTCCGATAAGATAGGCTCAGAGGACGGAGCCACAACACAGATTTTCACAACTTGGCACATGAACCAAGTCCTGAGTTCAAGGATCAAACACTTTATCGTTCAGTTATTGGGTCACTGCTGTATATTAGTAGTTGGACTAGACCTGACATTGCACTTAGCGTTAATCTCTTGTCTTGACACGTAGGTAAGGCAAAACAGTTGCATTGGACATGTGTTAAGAAATTATTGAAATACCTAAAGCACACTAAAAATTTATTATTTATTTATTTATTTATTAAATTTCTATACCGCCCTTCTCCAGATAGGACTCAGGGCGGTGCACAGCCAAGGTAAAAACAGAGCATACAAAATTTAAAAACAGTATTAAAATAATTAAATATTTGGCCGTAAATTAAAACAACCCAATTTAAAATCAGTTTAAAATTTAACTCAAGCCAGCCCAGCTAGTTGAAATAAATAGGTTTTCAGGGCCCGACGAAAAATCCGGAGGTCTGTTATTGTACGCAACTCTGGGGGAAGGTTGTTCCAGAGGGTGGGCGCCGTCACAGAGAAGACTCTCCCCCTGGGGGTCGCCAGCCGACATTGTCTGGCGGACGGCACCCTGAGGAGGCCCACTCTGTGCGAGCGTACTGGCCGGTGGGAGGCTATTGGTGGCAGAAGGCGGTCTCGTAAGTACCCCGGCCCTAAGCCATGGAGCGCTTTAAAGGTGGTCACCAACACCTTGAAGCGCACCCGGAAGACCACCGGAAGGCAGTGCAGCTCGCGCAGGAGAGGTGTCACATGGGAGCGCCTCGTCGCCCCCATAATCCCCCGCGCGGCCGCGTTCTGGACCAGCTGGAGCCTCCGGGTGCACCCCAGGGGGAGCCCCATGTAGAGAGCGTTGCAGTAGTCCAGGCGGGAAGTGACTAGTGCCTGAGTGACTGTGCGTAGAGAGTCCCGATCTAGAAAGGGACGTAACTGGTGTATCAGGCAAACCTGATAAAAAGCCCCCCTGGCCACGGCCATCAAATGATCTTCTAAAGACAGCCGTGCGTCCAGGAGGACGCCCAAGTTACGAGCCCTCTCCGTGGGGGCGAGTGATTCACCCCCAATAGCCAGCGATGGCGTCAGCTGGCTATATCGGGACGCTGGAAGCCACAGCCACTCGGTCTTGGAGGGGTTGAGTCGGAGCCTGTTTCTCCCCATCCAGGCCCACACGGCCTCCAGGCACTGGGACATCACTTCAAGGGCATCGTTGGGGTGGCCTGGGGTGGAGATGTACAGCTGGGTGTCATCAGCGTACTGATGGAACTCCACCCCGAAGCCACGGATGATCTCACCCAGCGGCTTTACATAAATGTTGAACAGAAGGGGCGAGAGGACCGACCCTTGTGGCACCCCACAAGAAAGGTGCCTCGGGGTCGACCGCTGCCCCCCGTCAACACAGATTGTGACCGGTCAGAGAGGTAGGAGGAGAACCACCGCAAAACGGTGCCCCCCACCCCCAACCCCGCCAACCGGTGCAACATACCATGGTCGATGGTATCAAAAGCCGCTGAGAGGTCTAACAGGACCAGGATAGAGGAGCAACCCCTATCCCGAGCCCTCCAGAGATCATCCACCAACGCGACCAATGCCGTTTCCGTGCTGTGCCCAGGCCGGAAGCCGGACTGGAGCGGGTCTAGATAGACAGCTTCATCCAGGTACCGGGGAAGCTGTTGCGCTACCACACTCTCAACAACCTTCGCAACGAAGCGAAGGTTGGAGACTGGATGATAGTTAGCCAAAACAGCCGGATCCAGAGAGGGCTTCTTGAGGAGGGGCCTCACAACCGCTTCTTTCAAAGCAGCCGGCAGGACCCCCTCACTCAAAGAAGCGTTAACCATCTTCTGGAGCCAGCCTCGTGTCACCTCCCGGGAAGCCAGTACCAACCAGGAGGGGCACGGGTCCAATAAACATGTGGTCGCGTTCAGCCGTCCCAGGACCCTGTCCATGTCCTCGGGAGCCACAGGATCGAACTCCCCCCAGATAACACTCTCAAGACCTGCCTCAGTCATCCCGTCCGGACATACCCAGTCAGAGGCCAGCCCTTCCCGAATCTGAGCGATTTTGTCATACAGATACTGCACAAAGTCCTCAGCTCGGCCCTGCAAGGAGTCATCCCGCGCTTCCAGATGGAGGAGGGAGCGGGTCACCCTAAACAGGGCGGCCGGGCAATTATCTGATGACGCGATAAGAGCGGCAAAATAGCTAGATTTCGCCGCTTTTATCGCCACTAGGTAGGTCTTAATATGAGACCTCACCAGTGTTCGGTTGGATTCGGAGCGGCTGGTCCTCCAACTACTCTCCAGGTGTCTTTTCCGGCGCTTCATCTCCCTGAGCTCCTCGGAGAACCAAGGAGCTAGGTGAGTTCGGTGCCGGGTCAGAGGCCGCAAAGGCACGACACGGTCCAAGGCCCCGGCAGACGCACTATCCCAGGCGGACACCAGGTCCTCAGCCGAGTCATGAGCCAGAGTCTCAGGAAATGGCCCAAGCTCCATCTGGAACCTATCAGGGTCCATCAGGCGCCTGGGGCGGAACCACCTGGTCGGTCCCGCCTCCCTGCAGCGGGGTGCAGCGGTTAGAAAGTCCAGTCGAAGGAGCGAGTGGTCAGACCATGACAAGGGTTCGATGACTATATCCCCTGTATCAAGGCCACTCAACCACTGACCAGAGACAAAAACTAAGTCCAGAGTGTGTCCACCCATGTGAGTGGGGTCATGAATTAATTGAGTAAGGTCCATGGCCGTCATGGAAGCCATGAACTCTCGAGCCACCTCAGACGTTTCGCCGACAGATGGCAGGTTGAAATCCCCCATGACTAAAAGTCTGGGGGTACCAACCGCCACCTCAGCTATGACGTTGAGCAGCTCGAGCAGGGCTGTTGCCACGCGGCAGGGAGCCAGGTACGTGATCAACAAGCCCATCTGTACTCCACGACCCCACTTCACAAAAAGGGACTCACATCCGGCTATCTGTGGAACAGTGGTCTCCCTCGGTTCAAGACTTTCCTTTATAATAACCGCCACCCCCCCCGCCCCTGCCCTGAGCTCTCGGCTGATGGAATGCTCGGAAACCTGGTGGGCACATATCCACGAGGGGAACCCCCCCCCATGGCCCAAATAGGAGCTTATTGTTTGAACCGACACATACTGATTATGCAGACTTATGTTGTTATACAGATTCCGATTGGGCAAGTGATTAGAAATCACGTAAAAGTACTTCAGGTTATATGATGTTTTTAAATGGATGTCCTGTTTACTGGTATGTGCGTAAACAGAATTTTATTTCTTGTTCATCTACTGAACCGGAATATGCTTGTGTTTCAGATGCATGTAATTCTTTAACGTGGTTTGATGCTTTGGTTACAGATATCTGGACACACCCGATCCAACCGATCACCGTGATGGAAGACAACGAATCTGTGGTTTATATTTCTGAAACCCGTTTCACGGGTTCTAGGTCAAGACACATTGACATCCGTTATAAAAATATAAAACAATTAGTTAAACAAGGTTTTGTTAAATTGCAGTATGTGCCTACACATGATCAGATCGCTGATATGATCAACAAACCACTTCCAGCAGCTCAGCACGAGTATCTGCGTAAAATGATGTGCCTTACCTGATGTGCCTTACCTGATATCCGCTCAACTGACAAAGAAGGGGTTGTCACTGCATTATGTGTTTGTCAGCCGAGCGTCTGTCCTAAGATTTACGATAGCCTGCCAGAGACCTTTATTATGTCCCTATAGCAACAGAGATAGGACTAGCCTTGTGATGTTTTTTGAGCTGTTGCGCATGTTTTTTTTCTCTGTTCGTCTATGTGGTAAGCTGCTGATAAAGATGTAGTTGGTACATTTGTCTCTTTTCTTTATAATAAAATGTTTATTAGAATATATTTGGGTTTTCTTTCTTTAAAGCATACAGCATGGAAAACAAGATCCATCTGCCTCTAATTAAGTGCAATTATCCCAGTGGAGTATCAAGGTAGCTTTTTCGCTTTAACAATAAACCCCGTTACTGTCTCGTTAAGGCTTCCACCTCTGCTAAAACGAATACATCCTGTATTCCATAGTAGTCTCCTGAAACCAGCTATCCAAGTGCGATCTCCTGGAACACGTCCAGGGCCCATGGCAGGAAATATGTATGAAGTGGAAAAAATACTGGACTCCAAAGTATACCATGGGACACTTAGATACCTAATACGGTGGAAGGGATACCCCAGTACAGACGCAACGTGGGTATGACCAAGAGAGCTGAACGCCCCTCGATTGCTAAAATGGTTCCATAGAGAACATCCACAGAAACCTGGGAGCCATCCCTAAGAAAATGGAGTTACTAACCCTATATTTTCTTGTCTCTACAGGACAAGACCTGGTAGGGGGGGGCGCCTGTCAAGTGTCAAATAACCCTCGACAGCACACACACCTTAACAGCATGGAAGACCATGAGGGGGGGAATACTGTCGGAGGATCCAGAACATCTGAACAAACTCCAGCAACGGATCACGGTGGAGAGGGGTGTTGCGTTAGGACAACATACACACTGATAGTGGGTGATGGACGGGACACAAGAAAAGGGGGGGGTGGACATACGTCTGAGGGATTGAGAGTGAAAAGGAGACTGACGTCAAGGGGCTGCGACCAACGGCAAACGAAGGGAAAAACAAGCGGCAGATTCGAGTGTAACAGCTGAGAGAGATTGCCTGGGGACAGGTAATGAGGTTAATGAGTTAATGAGGCCCTATAAAACCAACCGGGCGGGAAGCTTGGGCGTCTCCGACTTTAATTTTGCTAAGCAGCTCAGTGCCTACTGTTCATCGCTGTAGTCACTTTCATTAAACCAGGTTTTGAACCGCAGCTTCTATCATGGGTGCGTATCTGTGTGTGTGTTCCTTCACGCCTGGCGAAGCACCGGTGGCTCCAGAGGGGCTGAGATATAGCTTTATATATATATTTTTAATAAATCTGCTTTTTTTCTTGTTCATGGTCTCTGTTTATTTTACTTTATTTGGGACGCTATTTCCCTGTTTACCACACGTATACGTATACGTATACGTATACGTATATATATATATATATATATTTGTTGTTCCTGTGGTTGACATTGGTGGTTTTTTCTTGAGTCTCTTTTTGTTTTTCATTGTTGTTTTGGGTTGAATTGTGAATTTGCTTACTGGAATATATACGCTGGATAATGATATTTTTTGGACTTGGTGGGCCGATTTGGATTAAAAAAATTTTTTTATAAACTCCTCTTTTAGAGGTTATTTGGATTATTTGGATTAAGGTTAGAATAACCTGAAGTAAAAAAGTTGGAAAAATTCTGAGAAGGACATCAAAGATTGGGTTTTGGACTTGGATTGGAATTAGATTATTATTTTTTCACTTTTTTCCCCTCTCTTCTTTCTTCCTTTTTTTAAATCTCTTCTCCCTGTCTTTTTGCTGGAGGACCTATATTTGGATTATAAATTGAATTTGAATTATATTTTTTACACTTGGTGGATTACAAGATATAAGGCATTGCAAAATGAAGAAAAGTCCCTTGGGAGTTGGGCGGCATAGAAATGCAATTAATTTAATTTAATTTTATTTTATTTTATTTTATTTAATTATTTAATTTAATTTAATTTAATTTAATTTAATTTAATTTAATAATTTTTAAATTAAATTATTAAATTAAATTAAATTAAATTAAATTATTAAATTAAATTAAATTAAATTAAATTAAATTAAATTTTAAATTAAATTAAATTAAAACACAATCAGCGCCGGCTTCAGTGAGTTCGTCTGCAACCTCTAGCCCTGCGGGTCAGAGAACATTGGAGGCCATGATACAACAAGAAGAAAAATTATAAAAATCTAATGCCATGCAACTAGAATTGAAAACCATGATACAAGCTCTCCACGAGGATTTGAAGGAAAGAATAGGCAAGATAGATGAGAGAATGGAGAAAGTAGAAGGCAAATGAGAAAACATTTAAGAGATTATGGAAAAACATGAACAAAGAGTACAAAAAGTAGGAAAAAAAGCTGAAGCAACAGAAAAAAGCGTGGGAGAGCTGGATTATAGATTAACAGCAGCAGACAGAAATAAAGATAAAGCAATTATCTCTTTAGAAATGGACAGGGCAGATTATTACTTGAGATTCCAGAACATGGAAGAAGAGAAAGGAGAAAATTTAACAGAGATAATGGCTGACTTGCTGGTGGAAGCGATGGAGGAAAATAAGGAAAAAATCTTGAATGAGATTGACGAGATATTTAGAGTGCATACTAGGTATGCAATGAGAAGTAAGTTACCTAGAGAGGTACATGTTAGATTCACCAAGAAAGCAATAAAAATGAGATTCTATAGAAAGCAAGAGACAATCTGATTACGTATAAAGGTAGAGAAATACTACTGTTAAAACAAATTCCGAGGAAAGTTAGAGATTTAAGAAGAGAATACCAATTTTTGACGAAGTGTTTGATCAAAAAGGGAGTGAATTTTAGATGGTTGATACCAGAGGGAGTACTGGTGACTTGGCAGGAGCAAAGACATAGGTTTGATTCAGTAGAGAAGGCAGAACAATTTTATGACGAATATTTGGGACCGCAAGAAGAGGAGAGATTAAGAGAAGAGAGAGAAATTAGATGCCAGGAAGAATTTGTGGAAGAGAGGGACAAACAACAGAAAAAAGATGTGAGAGAGACCGGAAGTTGACGCCGCAGCGAAACGGACGTGCGATTTTGGGGCTTCAGAATCGCCACTGATAGCCCCGCTGCCAGACGGTCCAGTTAGGACCCCACAGTCTAGGTCTGACTGTGGTAGTGGAGGGCACCTCCTGTCGATCTCAGGGACATCACAAAGTCCCTGATTGATCCAGGAAAGCCCTTTTTCCGGCAGCGGGGAAGCAGCCATTGCGGCTGCCAAGGCTGGGGCAGCTTCGGAGGAAGAAAGGAACGACAGCTATCCGATCTGGTAAGAGAGCTTTATTTTGACTGACAAGTTCACCTTAAGGGATGAGTGAGTGGATGATTAACTAAAGGAAGTTAAGCAGCAAATTTATTTTGAAATAGACTATTTGAAACACGATTGCTGATTGGAACTTTTTAAACTAATTGTTGTTTTTTTAAGACCGAGGCTGGACTGAATGAGAAGAGAAGGGAAGGCATTGATTTTTGGGTCTGTGTTTTGTTTAAAAAAGGAAAAGAAAGAATTTTGTCTGAATTGTGATTGATCCATTGTGAAGCCTTTTTTTTCCTTTCTTCTGATTTTTTTCTCTCTTTTATAACTTTTTCTTTTTTTAAAAAAAATAACTTTCAATAAAGAGGATTTGGACTTTTAAAGTAGGAAAGCTAAGAGAGTGAAAGTGCTGCCATCTACTGGGGAAAAGAAAAGAAGAGAAGAAACTCAGTTGCAATGTACCCAGGCAGAAAGATTAAAGATATATTGTAGCCAAAATAATAACAAAGTGGCTCTGAGCTCCAGCTTGTTTAGCATAAGTGAAGAGAACATCTGAGACAGTATCTATCTGCATTGTTGATTCAGGTGTTCTTGGTGACTTTGAAGTAGGAGCCTTGGAAAAGTGTGAAGGGGAATTTTCCTCTCTATTATCATCACTATTTGGGGCAGCTACTATTATTCTCTCTTTTTGAGGCTTGTATGAGAGAGAACTCTCTGTACGCTTTCCGGATAAATATAAGGAAAGATCTTTTTTTATTTTAAGGCCTTTTAAGGTTTGAATCGAATTGGATTTAGGCATTCAAGAGCCTGAAGCTTTTTTCTTTTTCTTTTTCCTTTTCCTTTTTTTCCCTTTTTTTATTTCCTATGGTGTTTTTACTCCCCCCCCCCCACCATATTGTTTCCTATTGTGGATTTTTGATTCTGGGCCTCTATATTTTTGTAATTCATCATTTATTTATTTTTTATCTCCTTGATATTTTGTTTATACAAGAATTTTTTTTTTCTCCCTCTCCTTTTTTTTCCCTTTCTTTTTTCCTTTTTAAGGGAATCTTAGTTGGATTAGGGTTTGGAAGAACCTGAAGAGTTGGGTTTTGTGTTTTTTTTTTCCTTTTCTGTTTTGTTTTGTTTTGTTTTGTTTGCCCTTTTGCCTCTCCTTTTTCTTTTTCCCTTTTTGGCCTTCTTTTTGCTTTTTGTCTTTTAATGTTTTATCTCCTCTTTTGGTCTCTACACCAGTGGATTATAATAAAATGAGTAAAAAAACAGTAACAGTGGGAGCTGCAACCACATCTTCTGCATCTCCATCTGGAGGACAATGCCCGGTCCAGACCATGACACAACAAGAGAAAGAGAAAGAAGCATCACTACAAGCAATTTTGAGTGCAGTTCAGAGGATGGAACAGCAATTAATAAAGACAGATGAAAAAGCGGTTAGCATACAACAGGCAATGTCAAAATTTGAAGGAAGACTACAAGAGCTTGAGAAGAAGGATGACCAAAAGGGGGAAAAAATGAAAGATTTTGACAATAGACTGAGAGAGGTGGAAAGCGAAAGAAGTGCAGTAGTGGAATTGGAAATGGATAGAGCAGAATTCTATCTTAGATTTCAAAATGTGGAGGAAGAGAAAGGAGAAAATCTTGCAAATGTCATGATTTCTATGCTTGCTGATGCTCTGGAGATACCTAGAGAGGAGATGGCATACGGTGTGGACGAGATTTATCGAGTTCACACTAGATATGTTATGCGCAATAAATTACCAAGAGAAGTTCATATAAGATTTACTAAGAAATCGATCAAAGCACAAATTCTTCAAGTGGTGAGAGAAAAAACATTGAAATTCAAGGAGAAGGAAGTGGTAGTCGTGAAACAAATACCAAGGAAAGTGAGAGATGCGAGAAAAGAGTATAAATTTCTGACTAAGATACTAATTCAAAAGGGTGTTAATTTTAGATGGCTGATACCAGAAAGATTGATTTTAACATGGCAACTCCAAAGATACAGGCTAGATACAATTGATAAAGTGAGAGCTTTTTATGAAGATTTTTTAAAGGAAAAGGAAGTGGCAATGGAAACAGAAACACAAGCTACACTGATGTTGACAAAACCTACAGAAGAGGAAATGTTAATGATTGAATCAACGGAAGGCGCTGTTGGCGGGACTGTGGAATCCAAAGAACAACGGGAAGTAAGATCAACTAGAGCAATAAATCCTACATATAAAATATGAATATGGATACAACAAAATTAATTTCAATAAATATAAATGGACTCAATTCAGGTGTGAAAAGAAGAAAAGTTTTTCATAAATTAGAGAAGCTAAATATTGATATAATTTGTTTGCAAGAAGTTCACATTAAAAAGCAACACGAAAAATTATTGGCACAAACCAAACTTGGGAAAAAATTTTCATCATTATCGCAACACAAAAAGAGAGGCATTGTTCTATATATTAAAAATTCAATAAAAGCGGAACAAATATATGCAGATTCAGAGGGTAGAGTTTTGATAGTGGAGATAATTGATAATAACATGAAGATACTTCTAGTTGCAATATATGCGCCAAATAACAATCAGAGTGACTTCTATCGAAATTTACATATGAAAATAATCGAAATGGACTATGATAATATATGCATGATGGGAGACTTTAATGGAATAGCAGATGAAAAATTGGACTATAAAACAACAAAAACAGGAAAGCATAATAGAAAGACACTGCCAAACTCTTTCTTTAAAATGACAGAGGAAATAAATTTGAAAGATATATGGAGAATTAGAAATGGGAAGAATAGACAATACACTTTCTATTCAAACAGGCACTTATCTTGGTCCAGGTTAGATATGATATGGACAACAATGGACTTAATTCCAAAAATTGAACAGGTGGAAATAGACACTAACTTATGGGCTGACCATAATCCAGTGATAGTAACTTGGAAAGGTCAAAAAAGGAAAGCTAGATGGACTTTGAATAATACAATTTTAAAAGAAAAAGAATTTGTACAGAAAATGCAAAGAGAGCTGGAGTTTTTCTTTAAGGAGAATAAAAAAGAAGATACATCGATACAAAACCGTTGGGATACAATGAAGGCCTACGCTAGAGGTATAATAATAGATTATATAAAGAAAGGGAATGTGAAAAAAAGACAAACTTTTACAATATTAAAGAATGAACATAAGAGATTTGAAAAGGAACTCCAGAAAGATCCACATAAGAAAGATGTAAAAATGAAAATGGATATGTTAAAACATAAAATGGACTTACTGGAGAAGGAAGAGCTAGCCCAAAAAATAAGAAGTGCTAAACAGAACTATTTTGAAAATGCAAATAAACCGGGAAGGTGGCTAGCATATAAATTGAAAAAAAGAAAGGGTATCAAAAAAAATTACGCAACTGATTGATGACCAAGGACAAAGTAAATTTGGAAATAAAGAGATGGGAAAAATAATACAAGAATACTATAGGCAACTTTATAAAAGAGAGCAGGTTGAAGAGGGGAAAGTTAAAAAAATACTTACAGAACGCAAAACTACCTGTAATCCCTAAGAACATTGAAGAAATGCTAAACAGGCATATAACAATGATGGAACTAACAGAAGCAATTAAGAAACAAAAAAATGGAAAGACACCAGGACCAGATGGATTGCCTGTTGAATATTATAAGACATTACAAGAATCCTTATGCCTCCCACTTTTGGACGTCATGAATGAAGTAATGACAAATAAAACAATACCCTAATCATGGACTGAGGCTTATATCACACTGATTCATAAAGAAGACACAGACTCACAGCAAGTTAAAAACTATAGGCCTATATCCCTGCTGAATTCAGATTATAAAATCTTTGCTTCAATATTGGCAGAAAGACTTAAGAGATACTTGAATAACTTTATTCATTCAGATCAAAATGGATTTCTTCCAAAAAGACAAATTAGAGACAATATAAGAATAATTTTGAATACTCTAGAATATTATGAAGTGCACCCTGAAAAACAAATGGCTTTGGTATTTTTAGACGCACAAAAAGCATTTGATAATGTGAACTGGCGATTTATGAAGTTACAAATGGAAGAGATGGGCTTTGGAAGGAAATTTATTCAGGCAATTGAAGCTATATATACGAAACAGACAGCAAAGGTAATGATTAATGGAGAATTGACTGATGCTATTGAAATAGAAAAAGGTACTCGACAAGGATGTCCCTTATCCCCATTGTTATTTATATTGACGTTGGAAGTGTTGAATAGAAAGGTTAGAGAAGTAAAAGAGATAAAAGGAATGAAAATTAGAAAGGAAGAATATAAATTACAAGCCTTTGCTGATGACCTGTTTTTTATTGTTGAAGAACCATTAATATCAATAAATAAATTGATAGAAAAAAATAGGTGAATTTGGGGAGGTTGCTGGTTTGAAAATTAATAAAGAGAAGACGAAGATAATGACTAAAAATATGTTAAAAAAACAAAAAGAAGAATTGAGGGAGATCTCCAAGATGCAGGTCACAAATAAGGTAAAATACTTGAGGATTCAATTAACAGCAAGATGTAGTTCTCTTAAAGAAAATAATTATAATAAGCTTAAGCAACAGATAGGACAGGATCTGGTGAAATGGGGAAACTTGCAGTTATCTTTGATTGGTAGAATTGCAACTATTAAGATGAATATTTTACCTAGAATCTTGTATCTTTTTCAGACAATTCCTGTAAAGCTGGGTAAGGAATTTTTTGCAGATTTAAATAAAATGGTTTTGAAATATGTTTGGCAGGGAAAGAAGGCAAGGATAAAACTCAAACTGTTACAAGATGCTAAGATGAGGGGTGGTTTTGGATTACCGGATTTTGAATTATACTATCAAGCGGTTTGTTTAATGTGGATTAAAGAATGGGTGACATTGAAAAATACTAGATTACTAAATTTGGAGGGACATGATTTGCTGATGGGATGGCATGCTTTCTTATGGTATAAAGGAACTAAAATTCAGGGGTATTTTAGAAGGCACCAGATACGTGAAGCTTTGTTTTTGACATGGGAGATCAAAAAATACCATTATCTGAAGATTCCAGTCTGGGAATCTACAATTGAAGCTTTTTCTTATCCAGTGGTATTTGAAGGGGAACAAATTGTTAGATATAATGAATTATTGGATGAAAAGGGTGAACTTAAATTGAAACAAAACTTAGAAGATCAGGGAATTAAGATAGATTGGTTTTCATACATGCAAATACTTTCCAGATATCGAGAAGACTTTAAACAAGAAGGTATTAATAGTGTTTTGACTGGTTTAGACAAGATATTAATGGGTTCAGATGACCATATAATTAAAAAGCTATATGGATATTTACTTGAAGCAAAACTGGAAGAAGAACAAGTTAAAGAATCAATGATAGCATGGGGGAAAATTTTGGTTATAGTATTGATTTAGAGAAATGGCAAAAATTGTGGTCACATAATTATAAAATGACAATGTCAACAGCATATAAAGAGAATTTGTATAAGATGTTTTACAGGTGGCATCTACCCCCAACGAGAATAGCCAGGATGTTTAAGAATAAATTGGAGAAATGTTGGAAGTGTCATCAAACTCCAGGATTGTATTACCATATGTGGTGGACATGCGTGGAAGCAAGGAGATTTTGGACTAAAATACATACGTGGTTAGAAAAAATGACAAAGAGACATATTGACTTTAAACCAGAAATATTTTTATTAGGAATTTTACCAGAGACATTTAATAAAGAATTACAATACTTAATTGTGAACATTTTAACAGCGGCCAGAATTGTATTTGCCAAAAACTGGAAAGGAGAGAAGATAATTACCGATGAAGAAATTATTATGAAAATGTTGGACTGTGCTGAAATGAGTAGATTGACATTTGAAATAAGAGAACAGGAAGATAAACAATACTATTTGATATGGGAGATATTTTATCAATGGTTTGACAAAAAAGTATGGAGATGAGATAGCATATATGAAATGTTTAAATATTTATCTTCAGTTTAAGTAAAGAATAATTGCTATATGAGGAGATTTGGAGAATTGTAAGCACGAAATGATTTCAACCGATTGAGATGCTGTCTATAATTGTTTGTAAGAACTGGAGGAATTCTTTGTGGCGCCCCAGTTCTAACTTAATGAGCTCCGTGAGTCTGGTGGCAGGGGCATTGCCAATTAGCGAGCTGTCTACATGTTCGAAGCTGATGGGCTATCAGAGGGGGCGAGTGCGTATGCCTAGTTGCTCGACTGTGTGGGGGCTAATTAGGCATCGTGTGCAGCAGGTGTCCATGACTGCCTCCACTTCTCCCTAGGCTCCGGACTGGGGGGCCGTTAGGGTAACCTTCAAGGCAAAAGGACGGATGGCTCCACTCACCATCGGGTCATCCTTGCTGTGTCTTCCTCCGCAGAGGGGGAGGGGAAACCCCCGGTCGAGCTCCCTTCTGATCCCACAGGCTGGACGGGGCTGTCCGCCACTTGCTTCGCATTCCGTTCCTTGTCCGGCGGTTTCTGCAGGGTTTTCTTCGGTCCTTCCCGATCAGGGGACTTCGCCCAGGGCAGGGGCACTGGAGCTAAGCATCCTGATGCCTGATGGCCCTGCTGACCACATCGGTAGCACTGGATGGTCTCGGGTCTTGCGGGTGGTGGTTCTGCGGGCTTCTTTGGCTGCACTCGTCGCCCGAGGGGCTGTTTAGCCAGCTTTTCCACAGCTGGCTTCTTCGGAGGGTGAAGGTCCAGATCCAGGGCCACTGCATTGTCATACCACGCTTGTATTCGGGTCGGTGTTCGCCTTATGCTACAGGCCTGCCTCAGGTCTGGATCCAGGGATTCCTTAAAGGTGAGAACCATCAGTCACTCCGGCCAGTCTTCTTGTCAGTTTTGGAAGACAATTTTCCTTTTTGCTTCTTAAGTGCCACATATTTTAGCTGGGGAAGTTGGGAGGGGGTTGTTGTTGGAGCGGTAGAAAGTTAGTCATAATGGGGAGGGGGCGTGGCCAGCATCAGGCGATACGGTGTGGATTATGGGGCTCCAGGAGAATACCGATATCCTAGCCAATTTTGGGGATCCCCAGAGATCATAGCTGTCTTGTGGAGACAGCGAAGAAAGAAGACGCTGGCTGGCACGGATAGGGAATGAGCAAGTTCCCTGAAATGCCGGCATTAGTCTTTGACCCGTCGGCAAAGGAAGGCAGCCATTAAGGAGCTGTCACAAGCCAGAACAGCCACGATCAGAAAGAGGGAATGTCGGAGCTGTAATTGAATGGAGTATTGTTCCCAGATGAGTAATTGGCCAACTCACAGGTAAAAGAAAAAAAAAAGTCTTTGACTGCTTGAAAAAACTGTAGCAGAAGATTGGCAGCTAATTGGCACAGAAGGACTAAAGCAGAGAAAAAAAAAAGCCGGAACTTTAAAAATCAAACCTAAAGCCCTGGAAAAAATCTTCCATTCAGATTTAAAAGTGGATTTGGGGCAAAAAAATAAGACAAGGAAAAGAAGATAGAAAAACATTTTAAACAGTAGAATTTAATGTGGAAAAGAGGAAGTGAATGCTTTTGTGTATTACAAGATGGCTATTTTGTTATGCAAAGGATTGTGAATCGGAGAAAGACAGCTGCTGGTGGAGAGCGTGAGAAAGAGGTGTGAGAGTATTCATACAGCTTTACCAAGATAAGAGAACAAAGGACAAAGACTGAAATGGTGCTGGCTCAAGTAAAGATCTGAATTGGACATTATTTAAAGGGGGGGGGGAACACTATATGGACAAAGAAGCAGAGGACTGGTTAGAATGCAAAAAAAGAGAAAGAGAACAGAAGAATGAGAAACAAGAAACAAAGAGATAATATTGGAGAAGAAATAATTGAAAATAAAGATAAAGATGATTACACTGGGTTTAGCAGTGACAGAATAAGAATGGATAAGGGAAAATACATCTCAAATAAGAAAAGAAGAGAAATAAATGGGGAAAGATTGAGAAAGAAAATGAATAGAATTAAAATTAAAGAAAAGAGGCTGAAGGGGAGATACAAGAAAAGGAAAAAGAGGAAGGTAAGGGAATGGGAACTAAGAAATGGAGTTGTGGAGAGACTAAAGGAAAATGGTTAAGAGTCAGTGAAAATGTTAATTTGTTAATAAAGAGAATTATGTTAGTGGTAGAAATTATATGTGAAAATGTTAAATGAAACAGACCAGTAGGTGCAATGTGAAAGAAAGAATGATTTTGGAGAAAGCATTAAATGGAGAGAAATAAGTAACATAAGCATTAATTGAAATTATGATGGAAAACTGAAATTGAATGTAAAATTGAATGAATTGAAATGTTAAAAAATGATTTAAGTGTTATACTTGCAAGAAGTAAGGAAGAAAAAAACATATTGTTAGAAGTAAAGAAGATAAAGGTTTGGAAGATTGGGTAAAAATTTAAAGGGAAAAATAGAATAAGATGAAATATACTGTTTATAATTAAAAAGATAAGAGGAATTTTGTGAAATATACTTGATAAATGAAAGATCGGGGTTGCCTGGATTCCATAGTGGAAAATATTAAATCGAAGATGAATACATCAATAGAGAGAGATGAAGAGAAGAGAGGTGGAAGGGAAGAGGAAGGAGAGAGAGGGAAGGAAGAGTAGGGAGGAAGGAAGGGAAGGGACATTAGAGTAGGAGAGAGGGGAAGAGGGGGGGAAGAGAGGAGGAGAAGGAGAAGGGGAGGGGAAGTAGACAAGAGAAGAAGAGGAGGGGAAGAGAAAGTAGGAAAGAAAGAAAAGAGGGAGATGGTAGGTTGGAGGAGAAAGATTGCTCTACAATAAAAAAGATGAAATGGAAGAAAGGCAACTCCGAACAAACACAAATATATTAAGTGAAAGAATGAATTGTTAAAGAATAAAAGAGAATAAATATGAATAAGCGGGAAAATTAGAATTTGAGGGCGAATGAAGATGTTGTTTATATAAGTAAGCAAAGAAATATTGAGATATGATTAAAAAAAGGGAAAAAAGAAAATTGTGGCAAAAATTGTAATTGAGTAAAATGTATTTGAATTTGATAAATTGTATAAGATAAGATATGGCCAATACTCTGTTCAAAAAAGATGTGGGTGAATGTGGGGGGGGCGGCGGCAATAAAACTTGATTTAAAATAAAAAAAGAAAAGGAAGTCATAACAACATTCTGTATTCAAGGACTTTTGCCTGTGTCTGATGGAGACTGCCGGAAGATTGTATCCAGTTGAGCGTGAAGAGTTGATTGGACAATGTGATGAACTTGTGGGTGTGGGGCAGGGCTGTGAACTGTTAGTTGGGTGGAGAAAACCTGGAAACTTTCAGATTCGGGTTTTCCCAGATGTGCCAACATGACATCTCTAATAAATTGGAACTTTGAGGAACCTCAGGCCTCAGAGCTTTATTTCATTGGGGGTGTTCCTTGGAACCCTGACACTCGTAGTTTCCCTGCCAGCCTCCAGAACTCCCACACCAGCTCTTTGGCCTCCCCGCTTGTCTCAGCGCGGTGATTTGGGACTCTGCTTCCACTTGTTGGGCGACGTTGTCGAACCACACCCTCATGAGCTGGAGGAAATCGTCCGCAGTAGGCATGGGCTGCTGAGCCGGGGCTTGCTGCAGGTTCACTGGCATCTGCTGTGGGATCGCTGCTTGGGGTTGCTGCTGGACAGCTTGCTGTGGAAACTGCATGTGCGGCGGCATCGGGGCAGGAGTCCACTGGCACTGCA
Source organism: Arizona elegans (assembly GCA_022577455.1). Taxonomy (NCBI): domain Eukaryota; kingdom Metazoa; phylum Chordata; class Lepidosauria; order Squamata; family Colubridae; genus Arizona; species Arizona elegans. Next base: position 42,016,536 of record JAKOOJ010000010.1, on the reverse strand, counting down.
CCCACCCCTGGCCTGGATAGTAGGCCCACCCGGGAGGGATTTGGCTCGCAGGGGGGAACCCCATCCCGGGTGGCAGATGCGGGGCTGGCAGGCTCCAAGCCCCTGGTGGCTGGATGGGAACTCCATGGCCAGCATGGCTGCCTGGGAGAGGGCTTGGTCCCAAGTGGTGGGGATCCACAGCGGGGCTTACCCGGGGCATTTGGCTGGGAGTAGAGCAACTTGGGGCTGAGTGGAAAGTCATTGCCGTTTCAGTCTAGTGGGGTGCTGGCCCCTGGCTCGGGAAGGCAAACGTTGGTTGTGCCAGAGTCCACTCCTGCAGTTGGGTGCCGTCTGGCTGGGGCATCCCACTTACTCTGAGTTGGCTCAACTGCTCCGGCAGACCAGCCAGGGATTGGCTGCGCAACAGCGGCAGCAGTCCCTATTCCTCGGAGTGGAATCTGCAAGGGTTCCCATCACAGTTCCCACATCGCTCCCCGAATCGGGGTGACTCTGCTGGCTTCACCCTGCGCTGCCAGATCCTGCTGCCAGTCCCGCTTTGGCAGTTGCTCCTTAGGCTGGGCACCCAGTTGGTGGGTAGCCTCTGCTGCCTTTATCGCTTCCATCATCCCCGGGGAAGGAGACTAGAGGGCAGGGGTGAAATGCTCCCGGTTCGGACCAGATCGGCCGATCCGGTAGCGATGATGGCCGGTAGTTCGGACCGGTAGCGATGGCAGCTGGAGGCTCCGCCCACCCACCTTAGCCTCTGCAGCCAACCGGCCCCTCTTGCCCTTCTCTTTCTGGGTGCAACGCTTCTGCTTGTTGGGCCACTTCCCCGCAGCGCTTCTGCTGGTGTCACCACGCAAACCTCCCATGAGGAAAAAGAGGGAAAAAGTAAAGCGGCTGGCTGCAGAGCTGCCAGCATCAGGAAGTGGCCCAACAGGAGAAGCGACATGCCCAGAAAGAGACTCCGGCCTTGCCCCGCCCTCTCACCACCCGCTCTCCCTTCGCTTTGGGTCGGGGGCTGGGGCCCAGAGACGCGCCATTCACTGAAGCCCCGGAGCTGCCGCCTGCTCACCGCCTGCCTCAACCAGGTTGGGGAATACACCATTCCCCGACTCCAGCCTTGCTGCGGAGCCGCCGCCCACTCGCCCTTCACCACGCGGCGTGTTCTACTCCTTACCTTTCTCCTGCGGCTGGCTGCCAGGGAAGGTAAGAGCCCAAAAGTTACCGGAGCTGCTCTCCTTCTTGAATGTGCCGCCACCATCGCTGCCCTGGTCCATGCGCCGGCTGCGCAAGCGCACACTGTTTATTTCATTCATTCATCAGTGGCAGGTTGGGCACTGGTTGCGCAGCCGGCGCGTGGACCAGGGCGGTGATGGTGGCGGCACATTCAAGAAGGAGAGCAGCTCTGGTAACTTTCGGGCGCTTACCTTCCCTGGCAGCCAGCGGGTGGCAGAATAGAAATTTAAATGTCAACTTGCAAAGCTTTCAAGTTGCCATGAGCAGGAGGGAGGGAGAACTGATAGAGCTGATTGATTTCCCTAACGGAAGCTACATTCCATACATGCTTTCTTTCCACAATCAGAAGAAGGGTGTTGGATTTCACAGCCAGCCAAAGTGGTTAATTGGAGAATGTGATTTATGACACGGCCAGGGAGGAGGGGAGAGACAGGGTCATAGGGGAACGTAAATCTACGTGGGATTAGTTCTAACTGCATCTGAATATTGCCGAAATGGTGCTCCTAATAAATGACTGTATTTCTTTTGAAATTTGGCTCATGGCTCATGAACTAATTAGGGCATCTTTCGGAAACTTCACAGAAAAATGTTTTCCTACTGGGTTCTGTGGGCGTGGCTTGATGGGGGATCTTGTGACTGAGTGGGTGTGGCTGTGAGTGACATTGAGTTGGCCATGCCCACTTAGTCACAGGACACCCTCCCACCAAGGACACCCCCCACAGAACCAGTAGGGATTTTTTTTTTGTAATTTTTTTTTTTATTTTTTCAAACATAAACATAAAAAAGATTTTTCCCAGGAACGAATTCTTGGTCCGGTCACAAACAGGTAGGCTGATTTTACAAATAAAGACATATTTTTAACATAAATTCCAGCTTCTTAAATTAAATCTTTCTATTATATCATCATACATCTTAATTTCCTACTAAAACAAAGCTCATTTTTATATTCAATTTTAAATTCAATTATAAATCAAAATTCATTACCGCTCTTTCTAAATTTTTCTCCATTGCTCCTTTAACATCAACATTAAACACAAAAACGATCTAATCTATTAATCTATATATTTACCTTACAATTTTATCGCCACAAATCTTAATTTCCAAATGTGTACAAGTCTATTTTTATTTCAATTTATTAATCAAAATTTCTTTCTATTTTTCTCGGTTTCTAGACCCACTTCATCCAATCTTTTAATCTTAAACTTTTACACAGGCATCTCAAAATTTTCCATTTCATTTTAATTATTGCCCAACATTTTCTTCTTCATCCCTTATTAATAATTATTCTTCAGTGTATTCTCCTCTATACCTCCAACTATTATTTTGCTAATTTCCAGCATAGTTTATTTCAGCTAATTTCAGCATTTTCCTCCATCACTCCACCTATTGTTTGGCTGATTTCCAGTATTTTCTCTTAGTTTGGCTGATTTCCAGCATGCTTTATTTTGGCTGATTTCCAGCATTCTCCTCCAAATCTCCACCTATTATTGGCTGATTTCCAGCATTACTTATTTTGGCTGAGTTTTCAGCATATTCTCCTCCATAGCTCCCACTATTAATCTACTAGTTTATTTTAAAATTTTCTTTTTCCAATATGTTTATCTATTAATCCACTATTACCAGCTATACTCTTCCAGGGTGAGTCCCGATCTATTTCTTAATACTAATCATTTCCAACATATATTAAAATCATTCTCAGTTGTTACTTCCATCTGTGTACCTTATTGTATCATCTATGATCATTAACAGTTAATCATAATTAACCTCCACCACTTTATTATCAAATTAAAACAAAACATGTTACATCTGATTATGCTTTTATGAAAATATCACTTTTAGTCACCTTACCTTCCAACTTCTATTTTAGTTATCTTTTGTTCTTTTTATTTTCTATCTCTATTATGCCATAAGCGACTCTTATTTTTATTTAAAACTCACTTAAGCATTAAACCGTTTAAACAAGTAAGCATTCAAACATTGCCGTCTGATTTTATCTATTTTACTTCTTCATTTCCTTATCTGTCCGTTAGTATTTCAATTCAAAGTCAATACTTCCACGCTTAAAACTCTGCATGTCCTTTTTAATTCTGTTGTAAAATCTGATTCCAGTAAAATCCATCAGCTTCTCCCCTTCCGTTCCTGCGCCAAGCCTTTCATTGCTGCACCAGTTAGTTAAGAGGTTATTAAATCCATTGTGTTTCTTCTTTCTTTGTAAAGTCATTGAAAGACAGAGTAGGAATCTCCAAAGTTCAAAAATCTTTAGTTCTTTTCAAAGTAATCCACAATATGTGGCAAGTCAAAGAAGCTCTTTTCAGCAATAAACAAATCCACAGTCAGCACTTTCACTTAGTCACAGCTTCAATTGTCATTTTGAAACAATTATGTAGCTATCCGTTTAAACTCTTTGTCTGGCTTTTAAAAAAGCCTAATCCTTAGTTATTGCTTTTCTCTTTTTCAAAAGTCAAATCCATTTCAGTTTTAACAAGAAGGTTCAGGTATTCAGCTCTATTTAGTTAATAGTCCTTCCATTCCAATCAATCAATCAATCAATCAGTGTTAAGGTAATTTTCTTAAAGGGTCTTTAACTGCTTTCTTTGTTTTGCAAAATCTTCAAGCCCCACAGATCTTCAGCCGCTAATTAAGGCTGGGGGTCTTGTTTGTAAATATCCTTATTCAAACGTTGCTTCTCGCCTAGGTTGGTGTCACTCACCCAGCTCCAAAGCACGTCGTCCTTTCTTCCTTCCTTCCTCCTGCACATTGCTTGTCCCGATTTGTCCCGGCTTCATGGCAGCCACCATGGCTGCTGTCCTCTGCCGCTGACTCAGAGGGTTGCCTCCGGCCCCGAGGAACTTGCCCGTTCCTCTCCGCTGCCCAAGGGGTCCCTCTCTTTCCCCTGTCCCTTCAGGACAGGATCGGTCCGCAGACCTGTCAGTGGCGGTTTGCCAGTCGGGGTTTTTGCGGGGCTCATCAGAGCCCCACTATTTCCCTGACTGCATCGCTGGGATGCCAAACCAGAAGCAGCCCAGTAAGGAAAAAATTTAGATTTCACCCCTGCTAGAGGGCCTCAGGAGCCGCTGCTGAGCCTGTGCCTGCTTCTCCCTCCATACGCTTCTTTTCCTCCTCCATCTTCCCTGAGTCTTCGCGTCGCCCGGGATTGAGTCAGCGCTTGGGGCTCAGGACTCCGAACAGCTCCCCAGGTTTTGAGGAAGCTGCTTTAAATCTAAGGCAGATTCGGGTTAATGTTAGTGTTCCAAGTAACACCTCCAATGAAATCAGACTCAGAGGCATGAAGTTCCTCAAAGCTAACTTTTATTAGAGATGTCATATTGGCACATCTGGGAAAACCCGAATCTGAAAGCTTCCGGGTTTTCCTAACCCACAAGAAAGTTCAAGACCTTGCCCACATCTCCCACATGTCCACCACAGCTCCAATCAGTTCTTTTCCGAACAGAAGACATCCTCCAATTTCTTCTTTGCACAGCTGCCGGACACCATGGCCTTGAACTTCTCTTAGAGAAGTTTGTTATGGCTATCTCTACTTCACTCATGCAATCCCCCCTCCCAACTTCCCATGGTATGATTGTGGCAGGCCTGGATCCTCAAGGCACACAGGTAATATGGCTTCCAGGCATGACAGAAGCTTTTGCGGTGTGATGGGCTCTCTTATCCTGGAGACATTTCCTAGAGGGGGCTAAGGAGCCTTTCGAGGTATAGATTGATCATAAAAACCTCGAGGTGCTAAAGACACCTCGGAAGCTTTCCCCCAAGCAAGTTCACTGGGCTCAGTATTTTAAACGCTTTAACTTCAAGCTAAAATACATTCCGGAGGGGAAGAAACCTACTGACCAATGCTTTGTCCAGGAAACCCCAATTTGACAGCTGACGAGAAGAGGTAGTACATGCCATGATCTCTGAAGCTCAGCCAGCTGCCCAAGCATGCACTAGGGCACAAACCAGACTCCGGAGTTAAAAGCTGCACTATCAGATGATGCCTGGTTCAAAGAAAACCACCTGGGCTTAACGTTGCAGGAGGGACTGGCTTGGAAAGGGAGTAAGATTTATGTGCCCCACTGCATGAGACTGCTAGTGCTAAAATGTAGTCACTATTCTCGACTAAGGGGTCACTTTGGGTTCTTAAAAACCCTCCATTTGGTTAGAAGGCAGTTCTGATGGCCAAGGATGAAAACTGATGTAGAGGACTATGTTAGAAGTTGCACTACCTGTGCCACCATGAAATCTCAACCAGGGAAGCCCTCTGGTCTTCTCCAGCAACTGGCAGAACCTACACAACCATGGGAGGAGATTGTCATGGACTTTACCACCCACTTTCATGCCCCTAACAGAATGGATGGCCTCCTTGAAAAAGGGTTGGGAGAATACTAAGAAAGCTCTAGCAGAAGCAGCTGAGAAATGTAAAACCCAGGCAGACAAACACAGCTCTCTCCAGCTGCCTTTTCAAATAGGAGATAAGGTGTATTTGTCAACTAAGTACCTAAGATTGAGGCTACCTAGCAAGAAATTTGGACCCAAATTCATCGGTCCTTTCCCTATAGTGAAAGCGATTAACCCTGTAACAGACCAGCTTAACCTCCCTCGAATTCTGGGGAAAATACATCCCGTGTTTCACAGCAGCCTTTTAAAACCAGCAGTGGGCTCTACCTTGAGACCCTTACCAGCTACTCCCCCTCTCCTTTGATAGTACAAGGTGAAACCCATTACAAAGTCAAGAAGATTCTTGACTCTAGATTGCAACGGGGTTGGTTACAATATTTAGTACACTGGAAAGGGTACCCTTTGTCAGAAGTTACATGGGTCAAAAGTTGGGATCTGAAAGCTGATAGACTAGTGAAACAATTCCACGATAAATTCCCTGACAAACCAAAGGGTCCTCTGGGGGGGGGAGGGGGGGTTAAGTGGTTTTATGAACAACATGTTAACCCTCTTCTTTTGTGTTTTGTCCATTTTATTTTCCAGAGCGTGGTTTTTCCATCGGGGGGAGGGGACGGGGGATGGACTCCTGTCAACTTTTGAAGCCATATTAGCACCAGATGCTTCCCCACTGCCAACTTCTTGCGCTTGGGAAAGTGGGAGGGGGGATTTAGAGGAGTGATTGTAGTTAGACATAATAGCATTCTTCCCTTCGGTCAAGGTCATGGTGTTTATGCATCTAGAGGAGGAGTGGTTGCAGGGATGGCTCTAGTTGGGACGGATGGTGATTGGGCCATGTGACAGACTGATGGGTTCAGGGGCTGGATTTGGGGTTTTGATTTATTGAGGGAAAACCCGGAACTCTTAGATTCGGGTTTTCCCAGATGTGCCAGTATACCTACTCTAATAAATGGGACTTTGAGAAATGCTTGTCTCAGAGTTTGAATTGGAGTTGGGGAATTTCCTGGAACGCTGACACATAAAATATAATGTTGCCATTCATAAAGCTGGACTCCCATACAAAAAACCGAAACTGATCACCCAGGCTAGGGCCAAATTAGAGAAACAAAAACACCTATGTCCACATTTCCCTTTGCTCTCAAGGGTTGGCCACAACACCATACACAACAAAAGGAAAACTTATAACAGCAATTAAAATATTGCCTCCAGTTCCAAAAACCAGGAAGGAACACATAGACATAAACCAAAACACTGAAACAAAGGGCTCAGAAGCATATAAAAACTGACTAGATCGCCAGAAATCTTTTTATTGGGAATAATCACAGCACAATATACCAAAGAAATAAAATATCTGATCATCCATATCCTCACAGCAGCACGTATACTCTTTGCCCAACATTGGAAATCTGAACAGTTACCCACAGAAGACAAAATAATAGCCAAAATTACAGAATGTGCAGAATTGGATAAGCTCACAAAAGAATTACAAGAGAAAGACGATACTGATTACTATTTAGTATGGCAAAGATGGTACAGCTGGCTGGAGGCAAGAATAGGAATATAAAGACAATTTTCGACTATTCAATAGAAATGCATAGAAGTAAACAAGGAGTCAATTATATATATACATATATAACCATGTAAACATGTGAATGTAGATATAGATACAAATAGAAATATGAAAATAACCCACCGTTGTAGTAACTTCTAAAAGTCAGTCATTGGACTGAATTGATGTTTGTCTGTTTTGTAGGTTGTTTTAATGTATTTATGTTGGTTTGTTTTTTTTTATTATTAATAAAAATATTAAAAAAAAAACTGACTAGATCACCATCCCACTTTGCTAGCTGCCCCAGGAACACACTTTGTTGTTGTTGGGAAAATAAACGGACCTCCTTTCCAAAAGCAGCTCACGTCATGTCTTGCTTCACCTGCATTTCTCCCAGCTTGAAGGAAAAGGACCCAGAAAGATTCTCTGAACAATGGCATCAGCCCATCCTCCTGCTTTGCATCCCAGTTGCTTCTCTAAGCTAAGTTCCTTTTTTTTTGTTTCAAGTTTTTTATTTTATTTTACATATACATATCAATATGTGAATAGTGTGGCACCTGGGTGTCATACATTCTAATACAAATAAAACTAGTAAAATTAATCATAGTTATTACATTCAACCAACTTATATATTTCTAATAATAATACACATTTATATTAAGTTGTAGTCTATCATTATTTAATTAATTAATTAATTCATTTATTTATTTTATTTATTTATTAAATTTTTATACCGCCCCCTCTCCCGAAGGACTCGGGGTGGTGAACAGCCAGAATTAAAAACACACAATACAAATATTAAAATACATTAAAACAAAATTAAATTATCTTAGGCTTCTCCAATTTAAAACCCCTTACCCATAAAATTCACCCAATTAAAATTTTTTAACCCAGCCCGGCTTGCTGAAATAAAAAAGTCTTCAGGGCCCGGCGGAAGGTCTGGAGGTCCGGGATTAGTCATATCCCTGGGGGTAGCTCATTCCAGAGGGCGGGTGCCCCCACAGAGAAGGCTCTTCCCCGGGGGGTCGCCAGCCGACACTGCCTGACAGACGGCACCCCGAGGAGACCCTCTCTGTGGGAGCGTGTTGGCCGGTGGGAGGTTATCGGAGGCAGAAGGTGGTCTCGTAAATAACCGGGTCCTGAGCCATGGAGCGCTTTGAAGATGAGAACCAACACCTTGAAGCGCACCCGGAAGACCACTGGAAGCCAATGCAGCTCGCGCAGGAGAGGTGTCACGTGGGAGCGCCATGTCGCCCCCATAAGTACCCGCGCGGCCGCATTCTGCACCAGTTGGAGCCTCCGAGTGCTCCTCAAGGGGAGCCCCATGTAGAGAGCGTTGCAGTAGTCGAGGCGGGAAGTAACGAGGGCATGAGTGACCGTGCATAGGGAGTCCCGATCCAGAAAGGGGCGCAACTGGCGTATCAGGCGAACCTGATAAAAAGCCCCCCTGGCCACGGCCGTCATATGCTCTTCTAAAGACAGCCGTGCGTCCAGGAGGACACCCAAGTTACGCGCCCTCTCCGTGGGGGCCAATGTCTCGCCCCCAATAGTCAGCGATGGCACCAGCTGACTATATCGGGACGCCGGCAGCCACAGCCACTCAGTCTTGGAGGGATTGAGTCGGAGCCTGTTCCTCCCCATCCAGACCCGCACGGCCTCCAGGCACCGGGACATCACTTCAAGGGCATCGTTGGGGTGGCCTGGGGTGGAGATGTACAGCTGGGTGTCATCAGCGTACAGATGGCACTGCACCCCAAAACCACGGATGATCTCGCCCAGCGGCTTCACATAAATGTTGAACAGGAGAGGCGAGAGGACCGACCCTTGTGGCACCCCACAAACCAAGTGCCTTGAGGTCGACCTCTGCCCTCCAGCCAACACAGACTGCGACCGGTCGGAGAGATAGGAGGAGAACCACCGTAAAACAGTGCCTCCCACTCCCAACCCCTCCAACCGGCGCAGCATGATACCATGGTTGATGGTATCAAAAGCCGCTGAGAGGTCTAATAGGACCAGAACAGAGGAGCAACCTCTGTCCCGAGCCCTCCAGAGATCATCAACCAACGCGACCAATGCCGTTTCCGTGCTGTACCCGGGCCTGAAGCCGGACTGGAACGGATCTAGATAGACGGTTTCATCCAGGTACTGCGGGAGCTGTCGCGCAACCACACTCTCAACAACCTTCGCCAAGAAGCGAAGGTTGGAAACTGGACGATAGTTTGCTAAAACAGCTGGGTCCAGAGAGGGCTTCTTGAGGAGGGGCCTCACCACCGCCTCTTTCAAGGCGGGAGGCAAGAACCCCTCACTCAAAGAAGCATTTATAATCCTCTGGAGCCAGCCTCGTGTAACCTCCCAGGTAGCCAGCACCAACCAGGAGGGACACGGGTCCAATAAACATGTGGTTGCGTTCAACCTCCCCAGCATCCTGTCCACGTCCTCGGGAGTCACAGGGTCAAGCTCATCCCAGATAACCGTCTCAAGACAGACCTCGGACAACCCGCCTGTACCTACCCAGTCAGAGTCCAAGCCTTCCCGAATCTGAGCAACTTTATCGTGCAGATAATGCGTAAAATCCTCAGCACGACATTGCAAGGGGTCTTCCCGCGCTCCCAGATGGAGAAGGGAGCGAGTCACCCTAAACAAGGCAGCTGGGCGATTTTCTGCCGACGCGATAAGAGCGGAAAAGTAATTACACTTCGCCGCCTTTATTGCCACTAAGTAGGTCTTGATATAAGACCTCACTAGTGTACAGTCAGATTCGGAGCGACTGGCCCTCCAACTACTCTCTAGGTGTCTTTTCCAGCGTTTCATCCCCCTCAGCTCCTCGGAGAACCAAGGAGCTGGGCAGATTCGGCGCCGGGTCAGAGGCCGCAAAGGCACGACCCGATCTAAAGCACCAGCGGCCGCTCTATCCCAGGCGGCCACCAGGTCTTCCGTCAAGTCGCGCACCAGAGTCTCAGGAAATGGCCCAAGCTCCATTCGGAACCTATCAGGATCCATCAGGCGCCTGGGGCGGAACCACCTGATCGGTTCCGCCTCCCTGCGGTGGGGCATAGCGGTCAGGAAGTCAAGTCTAAGGAGAGAATGGTCTGACCATGACAAGGGTTCAATAACTATATCCCCTGTATCTAAGCCATTCAACCACTGACCAGAGACGAAAACCAAGTCCAGCGTGTTTCCTCCTATGTGAGTAGGAGGATAAAAAAAATAGAGTGAAGGCCAGGCAGATCTCCTTCTCCTGGAGCATTGGCATCAGAGTTGAGACGAAACATTCTCCTCTGTCATCTTCAGGGGCCAGAAGACCAACCCAGTTCCACTAGAAATGCAGGAGCAGCTGGACTAAACCCACATACTGAGGAGATTCCTTGGGATTAATCCGGAAGAAGGAAGGATAAACTCTTCTCTCTCCCTGAGAAAACTCAAAGCCAACACCGAGCTGGAGAAAAAGTGATTCTTTTTTCAAAGACAAAGTAAACGTTTTATGCTGACTTTAGTAGTGACCATTGTGTAGTTGATGGTCCTCCAGTCAGGCTGACTCACTTTGACTGGAAAACTTCATCTTCTTCCCTTCTTAGCCATTTTTATTGGTTTTGGTACGTCATAAGACAAGAGAAGAAACCAACAACCTCATACAGAGAATGGCACTAAAATGATGGCTACCCTTTAATAAAGAATAAACTAAGAGTCACAAGCTCATTATATTCCCACCCCAACAAAAAATTACTTTTAGGTTCATCTTTGGCTTCTGTGTGTGTTTTGATCGCTCTCTACTCCATACTGTATCCAAGAGAGCTCTCTTACCTGTGGGACCTTAAAGATGCTGAAGATGGAGGCCATTAGCCTTGAGAACTTGGCATTGAGACCACCAATGATGGACAGCAAAGTGTCCTGCTGGTCACATTTGTAACCTGGAACCACTTGTCCTCATGAGGAGAGCATGGAGAGGCTATTTAAGGAAATAATCCTCTACCTCTGGAAATGTCCATAGATGTGGAAGTCAAGGGTGATGTTGGGGAGCAGAAGAAAATCCTTATTCACCTGGGAGACAGCAAACATCAATGCAAGGAACTGCTGGTAGTTACTGGTGATGAGACTGTAGTGAGAAAAACTTTGGAGAACATTACAGGAAAGCTTGTGCATGTCTGTAGAATTTGTTTCACTGTTTGGCAGAACTTTTGGGGCAGAAACTCCCAAATTTTATTGGGTTTGGGTTTTTTTCAATGGATTTCCCTTGGCTAAACTTGGATGACTTTGTGAGAAAGGAGACAAGCCTTTCATGGACTGTTTAATACTCTCTGTCTTCCCTGCCATATTTACATTGCTGCAGTGGCTGTAATCCTTTCCAACTGCATCCCTTTCACTGTAATTATCTAAGGTCTGTCTTGGAGCAGCTTCTTCAGGTGTGGTAATCATTGCTGAGCACAGGACTACAGTGGGGGAGTCACCGCATAGATTTACTGAAGGCCATTATTCATCAGCAATGCTGATTCCAACACTGAGAGGGATTTTTGTAACTACTGAACACTTGAAGAGTGTTGAGCTTTTATTTGAGTTTTCTACCACAAGTTACTGTTCAGATTAATATTATAATTTGACTTCTTTACTAGGCCAGCACAGCTTTCCTCTTCATTTTTGCTGTTTATCATCTTCTTGTGAAGAGGTTGAGAATTCCAGCCTATTTTAAGAGCTTGCTAATTTACTGAGAAAAGCACAAAATGTGCACTACACCAGGACAGTTCAATACACTAGAAGAAGTATTTCTGAAAAAAGTCCCTGAATTTAAAGCAAAGATAATAATTATCTCCATGTTTCCCATCCAGTTTAAACTTACGTATTCTGTAGAAGACGATTCAGTGCATTAAAATCTGGAACAACAGTTTTTAAAATGGCTCCCAAGGGCAAATTCCCACCAATAATGAGATCACCAGGCCTATAGTAGCTTTCCTCTAATGGGATATAATCCCTGAACACACATATGGTTTGCAGCCTCTTCACTGTAGTTGGAGCCAGGAGTCAGAAGAGCATCAGCATCAGAAGTAGCATGACTCCTGCCCTGTTAGGTGTTTTGTGCTAGTCATGGCAGTTTCTTAAAAGGCCACCAGATGGGAGCAAAGAGGCACCTTTGATCCCACTGGTGGGTCAAGGGGCTCCGGCCCCTGCAGCCCCATTGGGGAGAGTTAATGGCCCTCCGGCCCCCTCACACATTGGTAAGGGAGGGGCCAGGGGGTCCTATAAGAACCCCTGCACAGGGGCTGCTCTTTGGCTCTTGTTCTACCTTCCTAGGGGAATGATCCATGGGCTCAGTCCAGGAATGGATGCCTCCATGCCAAGGAACTCATTTTACCTACTTTACTTCTAAATAAAGGTTTAGTTTGATTGCATCCTTGCGTGCTGCCTTTTCTTGGAAGTGCCCTCAACGAACCATCGATCTTCGTGAGATCCCTCACAAAGTGGTAGCAGAAGATGGTTTGAGGCAACACTTCCAAGCCAGCAGAAGCAAGATGCCTGGAGGTTCCAGCAAGAACCCTCAAGAGATGGATGGCAGGAGATCCCCGATTGTGACCAGAAGTCTTCAATCAAGAATAGCAGCCCTGCATCCAGTCCCAGATGCTAGCTTCAATCCAGAGGAGGGTACAGATGATCTCTATGCCCCCAGAGATCCCAGCGGAGCGCCAGGGACCCCTTCGCATGCTTCCCTGCAATTGCAAGCCACAGAGGAAAGCATGGAAGGCCAGCAGTCCACCCAGGACTGCCAGGACACCGGGGAGGTGGCCAGGGACCAGTCCACCCCCAGCGTAGACCAGCTCACTGGCAAGGAATGCAGAGAGCTGCTACGAACGCTTCTAGCAACCCGAGGGACGACAGGAACCCAGCCACGTGGGACACCAGTACAGGGGGCCTCTGGACACTGGGAAAGTCCTTCCCCAGTGCCCAGGAGGCTCCCTAACATGGTGCCGGCCACCCTGGGGGACCCCAGGGCCCCAGAGCTTTTGCCGGGAAAATTCCCACCAAATTGCGACTTGCAGCTTCCAGGGCCAACCAGAAGCAACATGGCGGCCCCCAGGCTACCTACTCCAGTGAGGCTTGATGGGCCTCAGCTAGGCCATGAGGCCCAGCAACCGATGGCAGCCAGGCAAAGCAGCATGCAAACTGCTTGGGCCCCCCCACAGGCAAGCCTCAAAGTCTGCCCAGCTGCACCTGCTGCAGCGGGCATCAGGGCTGCAATCCAAGCCCTTGTCACAGCCCTGGAAGCCACGACCAACACAACCTTGATGTCAGGGGTAGCCAGCCCCCCTCACTACCCCCAGGAGACCAACGAGGGGGGGCGTCCAGTCTGGAGCCCCCCAGCCAGGACCCACGCCTCCAGAGAGTCCCAGAAGAACCCCTGGGGGCTCCAGCCTTCCCAACACCCCCACCAAGGCAACGGAGGACTCACCTCAATGTCTTCAGGGGGCCTCCAGCTGAGCCTCCCACTTCCCAAGATGGCAGCCTCCTCCAGAGTCTTCAGGACCAGCGGTGGGCCCCTCCAGGTGATCCTCAGCATTTTCGGGCTTTTCTGGCCCCATCCTGCAGCCTTCGTCCCCCGGTAAGTGTTCCAGTACCGGGAGGGCTTCCAGACGAATCTTCAGAGCTCCACAGGCCTGGGCTCAGGCCTGGCCCTGAAGAACCGAGAGAGAGGTCTGCTCCTGTCGGCTCCTGGGCTGGAATGAGTTCTGAACACGCTCAGTACGCTCCAGCTGAAAAAGAAAAAAATAATCAGAGAAAAATACCTACATCCACCAGCAGAGGGATCCCTCTCCCATTCACTTCAATGGAGCCTTCGCAAAGGTACCTCAGACAGCAAAATGCATCAGCATTTTCTACCCCAGCTATGTCTGTTCTCCCGAATAATTTTGAGAAATTACATCTGGGGGGTGAGAACTTCAACATATGGAATAACGAGATACAGGTATGTCTCTTAAAAGAAGGGACCCTAGAAATTGTTTTAGACCCCCCACCTTTCCCTTGGGGGCCTCAAGAAGAGTGGTACCACAGGAAAGCCTATACCACTCTACTGAGCTCACTGGATGCTAAGTTGTACCCTAGCATTCCAGATGGGCTCACAGCTGGTGAGATTTGGGGGTTGCTATATAGCCTATTTAATAGTGATAGCTTGGGCTCCACCACAAGGCTTACATCAAAATTCTATAACACCAAGCTGAAATTTGGGGCTAGCATGGCTGAGCACCTGGGAAAGTTGAAGGCACTCAGGGCAGAACTGGTGCTCAGGGACTACCCCGTGACTGAAGCCAACATGATTGCTGTTATTCTGGCATCCCTGGACAAAAGTTGGGGCAATTTTATTGTCTCACTAGAGGGAACCAGGAAGGAAGCCATGACTCTGTCCTACCTCACAGGGAGGCTCAATGAGGAAGACAGGAGGTGTAAAGATGCAGGAGAATACACCAGGGCCACAACTCAGTGCATCAATAGGAGGCACCAGAGTTCAGAGCACGTTAACGCTCTACCCAGGATAAATTTTCTCCAGAGAATAGTGGGAGGAACTCTTGAAGACCAAAGGATGCACTCATATTTATACATTTGAGAAAGAAGGAGAAGATGATATATGCATAAGGAATAGATGATGTAAGCATACCTATTCCTAATTAACAAACTATTGATTATGGTGCCGCTCTTCTATTGCTTCTATTCTCAACAGAGAAATATTATCTTAATAAAAAAGTATGTCAGTTAGATTGCCATAGAAATTTTTGATAAAGCTTATTGAAAATCAGAGAATTTTACTATTTTATGGGACAATTTGCACACATTCCTCCATTGTTTCTATTTCCCATACGAGAGGCCATTTTACGGAAAGGGAGATGTTATTAAGAATAACTGAAGCCAGGAATACCATCTGATATGGAAAGGACAAAGAAAAAGAATGAGATGGACACTAAATCAAAGTTTATTAAATGAGAAGGACTTTATACAATATATGGAAAAAGAATTGATTTTTTTTCTTTAAAGAAAATAGAAAAGAAGATACATCATTGCAAAATGTATGGGATACTAGCAAAGCATACATAAGGGGTTTGGCAATGACTTATACAGGAAAAAGAAATAAACAGAATAGACAAGCTCAAAAAAAATTGGAGGAGGAATATAAGAAGTTAGAGAAAGAATTGCAAAAAAATCCACAAGATAAAAAAACTAAAAACCTACAGGATTTGACAAAACATTAATTTAATTTAATAGAAAATGAAGATCTGGCAAGGAAAATAAAAGCATCAAAACAATTTTTTTTTGAAAACGCAAATAAACCAGGAAGATGGCTAGCATATAAAATGAAGAAGGAAAAAGAAGGGAAATTGATAAACCAATTATTAGACCAAGAGGGAAAGATATGTTACCAAAATGAGGAAAAGAAAAAAATAATTGAGGAATACTATAAGAAACTATATCAACAAAAACAGATACCAGAAGGAAAAATAGAACAATATTTGGAAAAAGTAAAGACTCCTAAAATTCCAGATAAATTTAAAAAAGCACTGGAAGAAAGAATATCAATGATGGAATTGATGGAAGAAATATAAAGCAGAAAAATGGAAAAACCCCAGGACCAGATGGAATACCAGCAGAATTATATAAAAAGCTACAGGATGTTTTAAGTGATACACTGCTACAAGTATTTAATGATCTACTAATAGAAGCCAAGGTACCTAACTCATAGATGGAGGCATATATAACGCTTATACCAAAAGAAGAAACAGATTTACAACAAATAAAGAATTATAGACCAATTTCACTATTAAATGCAGATTATAAAATATTTGCATCAATTATGGCAGAAAGATTGAAAAGGTTTTTAAATGAATTTATACACTTAGATAAAAATGGTTTTCTGCCTAAAAGACGAATTAGACATAATATAAGAATTATATTGGATACACTGGAATATTATGAGGCGCATCCAGAGAAACAAATGGCACTGTTATTCTTAGACGCACAGAAAGCATTCGACAATGTGAATTGGCAATTTATGATTCTACAATTACAAAAGATGGATTTTGGAGATAGATTTATCAATATGATTAAGACTATATATAAAGACCAATCAGCAAAAGTAACAATAAATGATGAAATGACAGAGAAAATAGATATAAGAAAAGGAACTAGACAAGGATGTCCATTATCTCCATTATTATTTATTCTAACTCTAGAAATTTTAAATAGAAAAATAAGACAAGACAAAGAAATAAAAGGGCTGAAAATTAAAAAAGAAGAATATAAGCTACAAGCATTTGCGGCTGATTTAATATTCATTATGGAAGAACCAATAGAAACAGGCCCAAAGCTAATTGAGCAAATAGAGGAATATGGAGAAGTAGCTGGATTGAAGATAAACAAAGATAAGACAAAAATTATAGTTAAAAACATGAGAGAAAAACAAAAGAAGCAACTAATGGAGAAACTAGATATCCAAATAGTGAAGAAAGTTAAATATTTGGGCATCCAATTGACTTAAAGATGTATTACAGTGAAGGAAGACAATTATAATAAACTAAGAAATCAAATTGAAATAGACTTGGAAAAATGAAAAAAACTACAATTATCTTTAATGGGAAGAATAGCATTAATCAAAATGAATGTATTGCCAAGACTGTTGTTTCTCTTTCAAACAATACCAATAAAGTTGGAGAAGAAATATTTTGAGAGTTTGAATAAAACGATGTGGAAATATATATGGCATGGGAAAAAAGCAAGAATTAACCTTAAATTGCTCCAAGATTCTAGAACTAGAGGAGGATTTGGTCTACTGAATTGGGAATTATATCACCAAGCGGCAATGTTAACATGGATTAAATAATAGATTTTATTGAGAAATACAAGACTGTTGACATTGGAAGGACATGATTTACAATTAGGTTGGCATGCGTTTTTATGGTATGGAAAAAATAGGATACATGGATACTTTCAGAGACATTGTGTAAGAAATGGTTTGTTAGCGGTATGGGAGAGAGTAAAAGAAAAACACTATATGGAAATACCAATGTGGCTTTCAACAATAGAAGCATTGACACATCCAAATATGATTAATATGGACAAAACTGTAAGATATAAAGACATTTTAACAGAGAAGGGAGAACTGAAACAGAAGCATGAATTAGATGTTGTTTTTCCATTCTTTGAAGTGTTTGTAGAATCGTTTGTGTCGTTTCTTTCTCTTTCTCTTGCAACATTGTCTGGATGGAGCGTTGACCTCCAGATGGTGATGAGGATGGTGTAGTCGCTGCAGATCCCACCGTCACTACTTTTTTGCTCATTTTGTAGCTAGCCAGGTTCACTTTCAAGCCAAAAGATGTTCAAGAGGTCCAATTAAGCAATAAGACGGAGGGAAGGGAAAAAGGAGAAAAAAAGGGAAGAAAAAGGGGAAAAAGGAGAAAAGAAGGGGGGGGGGGGAAAGAAAATAATTCCTCAAATTCTTCAGGTTCTTCCAAAACCCTAATCCAAAGGGAAAAAATACAGGGGAAAAAAAGAAAAATCCTCCTCCAAATACAAAGCCAAAAAAACAAAAAAAATAAAAATAAAAAAAAATAACTGTAATTCTTCGGGCTCTTGAATGCCTTAATCCAATTTATATAGAAGTCCCAATTCCAAAATAGAAAAAGAAGCAACAAAAAAGCAACAAAAATAAGAGTATTAAAAAAAAGAAAAAAAGCTAAAAAAGAAAAAAAAGGCGAGCAACAAAGAAATTGAATAGTCCTTCAAATCCTTTATGTCCAGAGAGCCTACAGGGAGTAATTTTTCCTTTTGCCTCTTTCCAGGCCACACATCTCACTAAAATTAATATAGGTACGCAAAGAAAAGAAAACCAAAGCCTTCCAATATGTTCCCAGGCTTTATTAATTTAGATAGAAGAGCACCTGTGTAAACAACATTCAGTAGCTCTTCAGTCTTCTCATCCAAACAGGTTCTCTATCTTTGTTTTGGCTACAGTATTTCTTTTCTTCTGCTACTTAAATAAACATAGCAACAAAGTTTCTCTTCCAGTGGGTGGCAGCACTGCACACTCCCCTAGCTCTCTTATTCTTTTAAAGGGGAAAGAAAAAAAAAACGAGAGAAAAGAAAATTTTTTTTTAAAATAGTCCAGAAGTCCAAAAATAAAAGAAAAAATAAAAGAAAAGGTACCAGTCCAGATGTACCAACACAGCAAATCAAGCAATCCAATATCAACAAATTCCAAAGGTTTCAAAAGTGTCCCAATACTGTTTTTCTTACTTTCAGTCCAGTCCGGCTTTCCACAAAAGAAGTAGAACAATTAAGCAATTTCAAGGCTTTTAAAATGTATACTTGGGGGGAAAAAAAATTAATCCAAATAGGTTTGCCACTCTTCTTCATTTACTCTCCATCACAATCTCATACATCAATAAGGGTGCTCTTAATGATATTTAAAGAAGTGAAAGTTCTCACCGCTCTGATCACTGTCGTTCCGATCTTCCTTCCTGAAGTTGTCACAGCCTCCGCAGCCTAAAGGCTGCTGCTCCTCCGCTGGAAAGAGGGTTTTCCTGACTCAACCAGGAACTTAGCGATGTCCCTGGGGTCCTCAGGATGTGCCCTCCACTACCACAGTCAGAATGAGACTGTGGGGTCCGATTCGGACCGTCCAGCAGCAGAGTTTTCGGCAGGGTTTCAGGAGCTGCCAAAAACCCCGCGCATCTCACCATGACGCCAACTTCCAGTCAATATGAACAATTATTGATTCAACCAAAACTTGGCAAAACTTTTGTATCATTGGCACAAAGTAAAAAAAGAGGAGTTGCTCTGTATATTAGGAACACATTAACGGCTGAGCAAAAATATACGGACTCAGAAGGCAGAATTTTGATGGTGGAATTAATTGACAACAATACAAAATTGCTCTTAGTAGCAATATATGGCCCTAACAATAATCAGAGTGACTTCTACAGGAAATTACATAATAAGATAACTGAAATGGAGTATGAAAATGTTTGTATGATGGGGGACTTTAATGGAATTGTAGATGAAAAACTGGACTATAAAACTAGTAGAACAACAAGATATAGCAGAAAGATATTGCCGAGAACCTTTTTTAAAATGATAGAGGAAATAAATCTGAAAGATATTTGGAGGGAGAGAAATGGGAAAAATAGACAATATACCTTCTACTCCAATAGACACTTATCTTGGTCCAGATTAGATATGATATGGACAACAATGGAATTGACTTTAAATATTGAACAAGTGAATATAGATACTAACACATGGGCGGATCATAACCCGGTGATTGCTATTTGGAAAGGGCGAAAAGGCAGATCTAGATGGACATTGAACAATACAATATTAAAAGAGAAAGACTTTGTTCAGAAAATGAAACGAGAATTGGACTTTTTTTTAAAGGAGAATAAGAAAGAAACATCGACACAAAACCATTGGGATACAATGAAAGCCTTTGCCAGAGGATTAATTATTGATTATACACGGAAAAGAAATGTGAAGAAAAGACAAACCCTCAAAATACTGAGATATGATCATAAAAGACTTGAAAAAGAACTCCAGAAAGATCCATATAAGAAAGATGTAAAAATTAAAATGGATATTATAAAGCACAAAATGGATCTACTAGAGAAGGAAGAATTAGCTTAAAAAATAAGAACTGCTAAACAGAATTACTTTGAAAATGCAAATAAACCAGGTAGATGGTTAGCATATAAATTGAAAAAAGAAAGAGAATCAAGAAAAATAACGCAACTAATTGATCACCAAGGACAAAGTAGATTTGGAAATAAAGAGATGGGGAAAATAATACAGGAATACTATACACAATTGTATAAGAAAGATGTGATAGAAGAGGATAAAGTGGCAAGGTATCTAAAAAAAGCTAAACTACCAAAAATCCCCAAAGAGGTTGAGGAGTTATTGGACGGAAACATAATGATGATAGAATTAACTGAGGCAATTAAGAAACAGAAGAATGGAAAGGCACCAGGTCCGTATGGACTGCCAGCTGAATACTACAGGACGTTACAAGAATCGTTATCGATCCCAATGCTGGAGGTTTTGAATGAAGTAATGACAAAAAAAAAAAAAATACCCAAAACATGGACTGAGGCATATATCACTTTGATTCATAAAGAAGAAACAGACCCACAACAAATCAAAAACTTTAGGCCTATATCCTTGTTAAATGCAGACTATAAAATCTTTGCAACGATATTGGCAGAAAGATTTAAGAGATATTTGAATAACTTTATACATCCTGACCAAAATGGATTCCTGCCAAAAAGACAAATTCGAGATAATATAAGAATAATTTTAGATACTTTAGAATACTATGAAGCGCATCCTGAAAAGCAGATTGCTTTGAAATTTCTAGATGCACAAAAAACCTTTGATAATGTCAATTGGCGGTTTATGATGTTACAAATGGAGGAGATGGGCTTTGGGAAAAAATTTCTTCAGGCAATTGAAGCTATATATACAAAACAAAAGGCCAAGGTAATGATAAATGGAGAATTGTCCGAATTTATTGAAATAGAAAAAGGCACTAGACAAGGATGTCCACTGTCCCCACTATTGTTTATATTGACATTAGAAGTTTTAAATAGAAATATTAGAAAAGAAAAGGAGATAAAAGTTATGAAAATTCGAAAAGAAGAATACAAGCTACAAGCCTTTGCAGACGACCTGGTTTTTATTATGGAAGAACCATTAACATCAATAAATAAACTGTTAGAAAGCATTGGAGAGTTTGGAGAAGTAGCTGGCTTAAAAATTAATAAAGAAAAGACAAAAATAATGACTAAAAATATGTTGAAAAAGCTAAAAGAAGAATTGATGGAGATTTCAAGTATGCAGGTTACGAATAAGGTAAAATCTGGAAATACAAGAATGACAGCAAGGTGTAGTTTTCTCATGGAAAATAATTACAACAAGGTTAAGCGACAGATAGGACAAGATCTGGAAAAATGGGGAAATTTGCAACTATCTTTAATTGGGAGAATTGCAACTATTAAGATGAATATTTTGCCTAGAATTTTATATTTATTCCAAACAATTCTGATAAAAGTTGGACAAGGAATTTTTTACAGATTTGAATAAAATGATACTGAAATATATTTGGCAGGGGAAAAAGGCAAGAATAAAAATGAAGTTATTACAAGATGCTAAGATGAGGGGTGATTTTGGTTTACCTAACTTTGAACTTTATTATCAAGCAGCTATCTTAATGTGGACTAAAGAATGGATATCATTAAAAAATACTAGATTGTTAAATTTGGAGGGACATGACTTGTTGTTGGGATGGCATGCTTTTTTGTGGTATAAAGGAACTAAAATACAGGGGTATTTTAGAAGACATAAAATACGTGAAGCCTTATGGTTGAATTGGGAGAAGGTAAAAAAAAAAGTCACTACTTGAAGATACCAGTCTGGGTATCTACAATTGAAGCATTTTCATATCCAGTGGTGTTTAAAGGGAAACAAATTATAAGATATAAGGAATTATTGGATGAAAAGGGTGAACTTAAATCAAAGCAAGATATGGAAGATCAAGGGTATAAAATGGATTGGTTTTCATACATGCAAATACTCTCTAGATATCGAGAAGATCTTAAACAAGAAGGCTTTTATAATGTATTGACTAATTTAGACAAGATTTTGATGGGTTCTGATGATCATGTAATTAAAAAGCTATATGGTTATTTACTAGAGGTTAAATTGGAAGAAGAACAAGTTAAAGAATCAATGATAGCATGGGGGAAGAATTTTGGTTATGGTATTGATTTAGAGAAATGGCAAAAATTGTGGTCACATAATTGTAAAATGACAATGTCTACAGCATATAAGGAGAATTTGTATAAGATGTTTTACAGGTGGCATCTATCCCCGTCGAGAATAGCCAGAATGTTCCAGAATAAATCGGAGAAATGTTGGAAATGTCATCAGACCCCAGGATTCTATTACCACATGTGGTGGACATGCGTAGAAGCAAGGAGATATTGGACTAAGATACACACGTGGTTGGAAAAAATGATAAACAGACATATTGACTTTAAACCAGAGATATTTTTATTAGGGATTATACCGGAGACATATAACAAAGAACTGCAATACTTAATTGTGAATCTCTTGACAGCAGCTAGAATTGTATTTGCTAAAAATTGGAAAGGAGAAAAGTTACCTAATGATGAAGAAATTATTAAGAAAATGATGGAATGTGCTGAAATGAGTAAACTGACATTTGAAATAAGACAGCAGGAAGATAGACAATATTATCTGATATGGGATTCATTTTACCAATGGATAGAGAACAAAAATTGGAAATAATTATGATATAAATGGATGTTGAAACTTTTGGAAATAAGCTAGCATGTTTAGTGATAAATTGAAGAGAAGAGAAGCACAAAAATGTCACCGACTGACACACTATCTATAATTGTATGGAATGATAATGTTTTTATGATTTGTTTTATTTGTGTTTTTGAAAATAAAAAAAATTCTATAAAAAAAAGAAGAAGCATGAATTAGAGAAACAAGGGATTAAGACTGATTGGTACACATGGCTGTAGATACAATCAAGATATGATAAGAACTTGAAATAATATGGTTTTAATTTGAGGGAATCAGAATTGGACCAGATACTGACTGGAAAAGATGAAAAAATGATTAAAAGACTATATAATTATTTGTTGCAAATTAGATTAGAAGATGGAGAAGTCAAAGAGACAATGATAACATGGGCAAAAAACTTTGGTTATGCAATAGAATTAGAGAAATGGCAACAATTATGGGAAAATTGCAATTACTGCAAGTTCAAATCTCACCAGGCTCAAGGTTGACTCAGCCTTCCATCCTTTCAAGGTAGGTGAAATGAGGACCCGGCTTGTGGGGGCAATAAACTGACTTTGTATAAAAAAGAACACCGCTTAGGGGGGGCCGAAAGCCCTACTAAGCAGATACATACAAAAGTATGAAGGCTATTGCTTAACGCAGCGGTTCTCAACCTGGGGGTCGCGACCCCTTTGGGGGTCGAATGGCCATTTCACAGGGGTCGCCAAAGCACTCTCTTGCCCCCCCCCATGCCTTCACTCACCCTCACCCTCTGCCTCTGTTGGATCGCCGGTCGCCAGTTCGCTTACCCCGCCCACTCCCAATCTATTGCTGCCTCCTGAGTCCCAGCTGCTGGCTAGAGGGAAACAAACCATTTAAATTCTTGCCGCGGGGCTTCAAAGGGCCGCCCTACAGCTGATCAGTGTTAAAAGAAAACAAATGAGAAGACCGGTGCCTGCAAAAATAGAAAAAAACAGCCCCTTTCAGCTTCAGCATAGGTTAATTACCATAAGTTGATTTGATCAGCCTCCGGACTCTCAGCTGATTTGCTCTCAGCTGTTTTGCGGAGGCCTCTGTTGCTAGCTGCAAAGAGAGGAGCAGATTTTTTTTCCCCTAGCTATGCTGAAAAAATGAAACTGAAAGTAAAGCAGGGTCTTTGCTGCAACGTGACAAAATGAGGCAGAGAGAGATTTCTTTTTCCTCACCAAAAAAGGTAGGTGCAAAACTGCAAACAATGGGAAATTTAGGGCAAAAGAGGAGGTTCAAGATTTTAAAACACAAAAGAAAAAAAGCTCTATTTAACTAGGGAATTGTAATAATTGAGATACTATTAATTGTATATTGTGTTGAAAGCAGAAATGGTTAAGTTGTGGTTTGGAGGAATATATGGGGGAAATTATTTGGTTTATTATTACTGGTAAATATAATTAATTGATTTGTAAGAAATTGGATTGCATGGAAATAATTGGAATATTCATGTTCATATTGATTGATATACAAAAAAGATAGTTATATAACTAATTGATTTATATTAAAATGTTGAATTTGTATTAAACAACTGTATTACATAATTACATAATTAACCAATGTGAGGATGGATATAAAAATAGATGACAATGCGAAGGGGTATAATATAGAATAGAAGGGAAAAATTGAATTTGATTAAGATTAGAGGGTCAGTATTTGGAGGAGGGAGTAAGGGGATAGTAAAATATTATATAATCTGTTATGTATTAGGTTTTTTCTTTGAAGAAGTCACAGGGGGGATGGGGTTAGGGTTAGGGTGGTGAGGAGGGGTTAGGGAGGAGGGGGGGAAAGGGGGGAAAATTGTAGTTGAAAACTTTTTCAATAAAAAAAAAGATTAGAGATGAGGATGAAGGGTAATATTGGTTTTTTTAAAAAATAGATGAGGAATAAATATGGCAAAAAGAAAATATAGAAATTGTAAATTTAATTGAAATGACTAAACACTGTTTAAATTTGTGTACCAGCCAAATACTCTGTTCAAAGAAAATGCATTGTATGTTTGTATGTGTGTTTCTAATTATTGCTATTTATTCATATTTGTTCTCTTTTATTCTTTAAAGTTTAACAATTCATTCTTTATCTTAATATCTTTATATTTGTTTGGGGTTGGTTTTCTTCCCTTTCATCTTTTTTATTGTACAGCAATCTTTCTCCTCAAACCTACCACCTCTGTCTTTTCTTTCCTTCTTACTTTCTCTTCCCCCCTCCCCTCTTCTTCTCCTCCCTACTTCCTCTTCCTTTCTCCTTCTCCTCCTCTCTTCATCCCTTTCTTACCCTCACTCCTACTCTAATTTCCTTTCCCTTCCTTTATCCCTCTCTATTGCTGTATCCTTTTATGCATATGGACTACTCAGAGGGCTGAAAAAGTTATTTTTGACTGGTCCTCGCACTTTTGACCAGTCCTCGAACTTACAACTGTCCTCACATTTTACGTTTTTGCCCTATCTTGTCACCATGGTGAAGAGAAGCAGTTGTGAAATGAGTGACACGGTTGTTAAGAATGCTACAATGGGCATGATGACCAGTCATAAGTGCGAAGACCGGTCAAAAGTGAGAGGACCTGTCAGAAATCACTTTTTTCAGCCCTCTGGGTAGTCCTTTTGTGCACATGGACTACTCAGAGGGCTGAAAAAGTTATTTTTGACTGGTCCTCGCACTTTTGACCAGTCCTTGAATTTACGACTGTCCTCACATTTTACGTTTTTTGCCCTATCTTATCACCATGGTGAAGAGAAGCAGTTGTGAAATGAGTGACATGGTTGTTAAGAATGCTGCACGGGCATAAATGTGAGGATGGTCATAAGTGTGAGGACCAGTCAAAAGTACAAGGATCTGTCAGAAATGACTTTTTTCAACCCTCTGAGTAGTCCCTATACACATAGCCATGGCCACCCGGTCACATGACCAGCTAGCCACACCCACCCAGTCACATGACCTCCAAGCCACGCCCACAAAATAAGCCACGCCCACAGAACTGATAGTAAAAAATTTAGAACCCACCCCTGGTTGGGGGTCACCACAACATGAGGAACTGTATTAATGGGTCGCGGCATTAGGAAGGTTGAGAACCACTGGCTTAACGCATTGTAAGCCACCCTGAGTCTCCAGAGAAGGGTGGCATATAAATCAAACCAATAAATAAATAAATAAATAAATAAATAAATAAATAAAGGAATTATAAATTGACAATGGCAACTTATAAAGAAAATTTATATAAAATGTTTTATAGATGGCATATGCCACCAGAAAGATTAGCAAAAATGTTTAAGGATAAATCAGCTAAGTGTTGGAAATGTTCACATTTGCCGGGATCATATTATCATATGTGGTGGTCATGTACAGAAGCAAAAAATTATTGGTCTAGAATACAGACATGGTTGGAGGAAATACTACATAAACCTATAGAATTAAAACCAGAATGTTTCCTATTGGGTATTCTGCCAGAGAGCTATAGTAAAGAAGATGTGTATTTAATAATACATATAATAATAGCAGCAAGAATTGTATTTGCACAAAATTGGAAGACAGAAAAAATCCTGTCAGAAGGTGAAGTAATAAAAAAGATTCTAGACTGTGTGGAAATGAATAGATTAACTTTAAAAATAAAAGATAGAGAGGAATCGATCTATTTCAGGACATGGGGAACCATTTTATGAATGGTTAGAAAAGAAATATGAATAAAAATGATAGATAAATGAGGGAGATAATAGAAAGGTAAATGATGGAGAGATCAAAAAAGAAATACAAACCTAGATGATACCAGAGAAAATTGAAAGGGGGGGGGAGAAAGAAGAGTATAAGAATAATGTACAATTATGATGCTAATATGGATAGATAGAATAAATCTGAAAGAAATTGAAATTGAAAGAAAGTAGATATGAGTAGAATATAGGAGTTGCTTGGATACCAAACAAGAAGAATATTATATAGTAAAGAAGATAGAAAGGAGAGGGGAGGAGAGGAGAGGGTTGGAAGAGGAGAGGGAGTGAGAGGAAAGAAAACTTGGCTAAACTTGGATGGCTTTGTGAGAAAAGAGACAAGCCTTTCTATCCATATTATGGACTGTTTTTTATCCCTCTGTCATCCTGCCATATTCACTTTGCTGCACTGAGAGGGATTTTTGTAACTCCTGAACACTGGAAGGGGATTGAGCTTCTATTTGAATTTTCTACCACAAGTTATTGTTCAGATTAATATTATAATTCAAGTTCTTCACTAGGCAAGCACAGCTTCTCTCTTCATTTTTGCTGTTTATCATCTTCTTGTGAAGAGGTTGAGAATTCTAGCATATTTGAACAGCTTGGTAGTTTATTGAGAAAAGCACAAAATGTGAACTACACTAGGACAGTGCAAAATACTAGAAGAATTATTTCTGAAAGGAGTCCCAGAATTAAAAGCAAAAATACCATTTATATGTATGTTTCTCCTCCAACTGAAACTTACGCATTATGTACACGAAGATTCACAGTATTAAAGTCTGGGACAGGAGAATTTAAAGTAGTTCTAAAGGGCAAATTCCCACCAATAATGAGATCACCAGGCCTATAGTAGCTTTCCTCTAACTGGATATAATCCCTGAGCACACATATGATTTGCAGCCTCTTCGCTGTAGTTGGAGCCTGGAGCCAGAAGAGCATCAGCATCAGAAGTAGCATGACTCCTGCCCGGTCATTCTTATCACCTTCCCTCCTAGAACAGAAATCAGGGTTTATGCAGAAACTGATTTGAAGGTTGCTCCTGAAATCTCACTGGAACTTTAGCAGAGCAGACACCACCTGTGCCACCTGGATGGCACCAGGACAAATTTATATCAATAATAGTTCCTCTTACCTGTGTTTGGGCTGTGGCCAAAGGTGGGATTTTGCCGGTTTTAGGCGGTTTGGCCGAACCGTTTGTTAAATTGCTGGCTCGCCCCGCCCCTTGCCCCGCCCCTCTGCACCACTATTTATTGGCCTCGGCCCTCGCAGCACACGAACCGTTTGTTAAATTGCTGGCTCACCCTGAGCCAGGCTAAGATTCGATATTGGGATAAAACTCAAATATTAGAAATCCAAATCTTTGGTCAAGACAGAAGTGCCTCTTCCGTGCCAAGGTGCTGAGATGACAAACGGTATTTGACGTAGGTACAGAATTGTAAAAGGGCAAACTGACCCTAAACAGATACATCCTGTTGTTGAAAGTTTATTGCACCTCAAATGTCATGTAGATTCTAGAGAAGAAATACTGCTTTCCTTACTGTCCTCTTTACTGTTTGTGAGGTGCCTTTGAGCTCCTTATCTCCTTTTATTATGTCTTGAGCTCCGGAGCTGGAAACCTGAGCCTGTGGGAACAGGACTGTTATGTCTTTCCTAGAGATAGATTAAAGGGTAGCTTCTACGTGTGAAATGCATCATTCTCTGTAATAATTTTGCCTTTAAACTGTATAAATACATGGCCAGAAGAAGCCATCGGTGTTCAGACCCTTTTCTTGTCTTTGGACTGTTTGAACCTTGCGCAATAAACTCTTTCCTGCATTGAAGAGCTTGCCCAGTCCGTTATTTTGTCTACAACAGCTGGCGACGCCTCTGGGACTAGGTGCAAGGCGATATTTCGCTGAGGACCGTTTCGACCCCTCGGGACCATCGGGAGGTCGCTCCTGAACATTCTCCAGGCACCGCGGAGATACGTCTCCGGGAGACAGCAGCGATACCCCCATGGCCCCAACGGTGCTCTGATCGAGTCCAAGAACCCTGCGGTGCAGGAAAGGTGGTCTGAACAAATTCCTGGCCAGGAATCTACGGAGTGGGAGCATTTTAAGTGAGTATATTGTAAAAGAATTGTACCTGTCTCATTTGAAGACAGACGGAGGGATTTGATCACTCCCTCGGACTCGGGGTGGCTACCCTAATGAAGTCCATGTCAGGTTGTGTGGGTGGTTAAGCCGTCATATTTCTCATTAGTGGCCGTGAGTTTCCGGGGCTATGAGTCGACGGCAGTGTGGTAGAAGGGATGGGGTTCAGAGCGTGCCAAATACTCCGTTGGCATGCATGTTAAAAGGTTTTGACAAGTATTTTAGCAACCCTTCCTATCCGAAAGGATCAAAGGATCAATTAAAATTCTTATGTAAACATGTGTGGCCACAAAGGGAGATGGGCTGACCCCCTCCCCCTCAGGGATGGTTAAGGGAAGAAACAGTGGATAAGTTGTGGGGAGTGATTGTAGTGAATCAGGATAAATATCCTGATCAAGTTCAATATATTGATCAATGGATGAGAGCCCTGTTGAAAAAAGCTGAGGATTTATTGCAATGTAGGGCTGAAACAGTCGGGTTATGTGTATCTGAGCAGGCAGAAAAAGTAAGGGGGCTGCTGGAGGGAGCGGAGGAGGAAATCAGAGGTGTATGAGGGATCCTGGCGTGAAGTCAAAAGTCAAGGGGAGTCATTCGCCTAGAGGTGGCAGTCAGAGTGAGGGAGAGGGGGATGATGATGATGATGATGATGATTTGGAGGCTGTGGGGGCTGTAGGTGGAGAAGAAAGAGCAGGAGGCACGGATGAATAAAGAGGCTGGTTTGTTGGCAGGGGCACTGCAAAGTGGGATGCAAGGGGGTTTTTCTCCCCCCCCCCCGCTTCCTTTGGAGGGGAGAAAGAGGAAAAGAGATGCTTTTAAAACTTTTTTTCTCCTTTCTGGTGTTTGTCTGGTTTTTTTTTAACAAAATAGGCTGTACACCGCCCTGAGTCCTTCGGGAGAAGGGTGGTATAGAAATAAAATTATTTGGGAAAAGGAATTACTTGGGAAAAGGAATGCCCAAGACAGATGGTGAGAAGTAGAGGGATGAGAAGAGCGGGTTTTGGGTCAGGGATGCGTGGGCAGCTCTCTGGGAGAAGGGGAGAGCGAGGACAGAGGAGAGGTTTGAGTAGAAGGTTGAACAGTCAGGTTGGGGTTTTGGTAGAGGATTTGGAGAGGGCGCAGGGCAGCAGAAAGCGGAAAGTATTGGATTGGCAGACATGACTTGGTCAGATTGAGGGGGACCAGGCTTGGAAGAACCCCCGCCTGAGCCATTGGTTACAATGAAAATAGGGGGTCAGTACAGAACGTTTCTGGTAAATATGGGAGCAGGAAGATTAGTTGTAAATTAGCAGATTGCAGCCCCCCGGATCCCATAAAATCCAGGTTCAGGGGTTATCAGGACAGATTATGGGGCGGCAGGTCTTGAAACCAGAGATGTGTGATTTTAAGGAAGCTGAAATCCAGCATGAATTTTTGTACATTCCTGAGTGCCCTATTCCATTGCTAGGCAGGGATATGCTGAGCAAATTAGGGGCAACAATTTCTTTTGATGAAGATAGTTAGAGAATGACCATAAGGCATTCTCCGGAGGAGATTTGGAGGTTGTTTGATGTGCGCTGAGAATAACCTGCCGGGTTTTGCAGCTCACCACCCTCCAGTGGGGGTGGAGCTAAAACCTGGAGTGGTGTCTGTGAGTAGAAGGCAGCGTCCCGTTTCTTGGGAAGCTATTTGTGCTATTTATGAAAGCATTCAGAGATTTGGAAGCAGGGTTTTTGGTGCCTATTTAGTCCTCCTGGAATACTCCAATTATCCCAATTAAACAGTCAGATGGGTCTTACCGCCCGGGGCACGGTAACTTTACACCCGGCCATGTCAAATCCATATACACTGTTAAGTTTAATTCCACCCCGGGCTGAGTGGTTTTCTGTTGTTGATTTAAGGGATGCATTCTTTACAATTCCCATTCACCTCGTAAGCCAGCCACTGTTTGCATTTTGAGTGGGAGAATCCTTATACAGGAATGAAAATGCAATATACTGGGACTCGGCTGTCTCGGGGATTTAAGACCTTCCCCACATTGTTTGGAATAGCGGTAGCTAGAGACTTACAGTATTATGTGCCTCAACAACCAGGAGACACAATACTGTAATATGTTGATGATGTTTGGATCAACAGGACTGACAGAGGATTTATGATGGGATAATACTAGGATGAATGCACAATGATGTTAGATTTGTTATTAGAGTGTGGTTATTGGGTATCAAGAAAGAAAGCTCAATTGGTGAAAAGGAAAGTTAGATATTTGGGATACGATATAAGGGTCATCGAGCTTTAGGACCAGAGCGGAAAAGGGCGGTCCTGATGCTGGCAGGACCCCGAACAAAAAGACAACTGAGAAGCTTTTTAAGATTAGCTGGCTTTTGCCGTAATTGGATCCCTAACTTTGCTTTGATGGCAGCACTTTTGTATGCAGCCACCAAAGGAGCCAATGTGGAACCTCTTGAGTGGAAAGGGGGGGCCAAAAAAGCTGGCCCCACTGTTTGAAGGTGCTGGCTGCAAGTGCAGAATTGATTCAGAATTGTAATAAACTTACTTTTTCTTGTCCTATACTCATGCACTCCCCTCATGAGGAGCAGTCTGTGTTGGATACTAAGGGACATTTGTGGATTAGTGGGCAAAGGCTGACAAAATATCAGGCAATTAGGAGTGAGAATCCACAGGTGTGTCTGGTGGTGTCTAACCGATTAAATCCAGCAACTTTGTTGCCTACGGAGTCTGTTTCTGAGCATGATTGTTTACAGGTATTGGAGGTTTATTCCACCCGACCATGTAAATAAGGTAAATATGTATGTTAGGTGGCCTGATTTAGGTCATAAAGGGGGGGGGGGGGTTGGAATATGGAAATGGTACAAGAACTTAATAAGCAAATTGAGAGATTCCAACGATATGTGATGGAACAAGTACCCCCTAGATTAGTAACTTAATGTCACTCATTTGAACCTGGGGACCAAGTGGAAGATGGAAGGGATCTTTTATTGGTATTATGACTTCTCCACTTGCTATTAAGATTGCAGGATCAAAATCATGGATCCATCGGACACGAGTCAAAGCAGCAGCTGATACCAGCTGGAAAGTGTCCGTGGACAAACAACATCCAACAAAACTGACATTTGAATGTGCTTAAAGAAAGCTTTTGTATTCTATATATAGGTTACCTTGATGTATATCTGCTGATGTAACCCGTTGTAAGCTAAAAAGAGGATGGAGCACCTGCTCTCTTGAATTAGTCCGGAACTTGGATCCTGACGAAAGATTGAAGATCATTGCGGATTCATGTGGGAGGAAATTGGGTGTGGGCACTTTGAGTAATTGGGGTAGTAGCTTTATTGATTATTGTGTTTTACAGATATAAGCAATGGTTTTGTGGACAACCAGGGCCCATTTGATTTCTCAGTCGTTCCGATCCCTAATATTTCCCAACCGGCTGCGGAGTGTGAACCTCTTACAGATGAAAGAAGTCCCTGCTTAGGATACCCTGGAAGCTACCTTTTGATGCAAAAGAACAGAAAAGAGAATTTTCTTTAAATGTGTTGGTTTTGTAATTGTGGGTGTGAGTGTTGTTGTTGCACTCACTGTATTGATTGTGTTTTATGTATGAGCTGTAAGGTAGAGTGTGACGTGAAAATTATAGAGGAGGTGCTAGTACATTATTTGGTAATAAATCCTGAAGAAGTCCCCTTGTAATATTATCTGAAAAGGGAAAAGCTGAATATACCCGAAATCCCTAGCTATGTAACAAATACCTTTGTCAAATTGGCAGAAGACATAGCCCACACTCTGAATGTATCAAATTGTTTTGTATGTGGAGGAACTAACATGGGAGAAAAATGGCCATGGGAAGCCCAGGAATTAAATTATTCCAAAGTCTTAGAAATGGACCATAAGGGTAATCTGTCATATAATAAGGGTAAGGATGGAGACTGGACATTGACTACTAGTCTGGTAAGGAATGTCTGTTTCCAGAGAAAAATTGTGTCAGGCTGTCATCAGGTAGGAAACCTCATATGTACAGGAAAATGGGAAAGTAAGGTATGGTGGTCAGGAGGTAATGCCACAGAGGGAACTGATGAAATGGCCCTGTTTAAGGTAAACGGGTTATCTTTTTTTAAAGGGTCCCGATAATCAGGCCCTTGAATGGCTGGCTCCTGATGGACTATACTGGATATGTGGTAAGATGGCATATGGGGTTCTACCAAAATCTTGGTGTGGAGCTTGTGTCCTGGGAATAATTGGACCAGGATTCTTTTTGCTTCACCTTAAAACTCGACAGGTTTTAGGTGTCCCGGTATATGATGAGGTGGGAAACTGAAGCGGTGGTTGAAATCATCACCAACGAAACTGTAACAGGTTTTACTCAATTAGCTAGGGAGAGTGTCAAATCGAGGACATATATTATGCAGAATAGGTTAGCCAAGGAAGGAGGGGTATGTGGAAAGTTTAATTTGACTAACTGCTGTATAGAGGTTGATAAAAGCGGAAAGGTTATTAAGAAAATAACAGATAAAATGGTTGAAATAGCTCATGTGTCAGTCCAGACCTGGAAAGGTCTTAATTTACAGGACATGTTTTCAGGATGGTGGCCAAAGTTACCTGGCCTGCAGGCCATTTTTGGCCTGGTGGGATTAATAGCTGTAGGGTGTATTTTTCTCCCATGTCTCTTACCTCTGTTTGTTACGACTATTTCTAAAAGTCTATCCTTGCTGGTGGAACGTAAGACAACTGCTCAGGTGATGGCTATGTGGGATTACAAACGGCTCCAGCAGGAAGAGGACCTTTGGTGTGACTCGTCTGGATAAACAGATGAGTCACAAAGGGGGGTATGAGCCAGGCTAAGATTCGATATTGGGATAAAACTCAAATATTAGAAATCCAAATCTTTGGTCAAGACAGAAGTGCCTCTTCCATGCCAAGGTGCTGAGATGACAAACGGTATTTGACGTAGGTACAGAATTGTAAAAGGGCAAACTGACCCTAAACAGATACATCCTGTTGTTGAATGTTTATTGCACCCCAAATGTCATGTAGATTCTAGAGAAGAAATACTGCTTTCCTTACTGTCCTCTTTACTGTTTGTGAGGTGCCTTTGAGCTCCTTATCTCCTTTTATTATGTCTTGAGCTCCGGAGCTGGAAACCTGAGCCTGTGGGAACAGGACTGTTATGTCTTTCCTAGAGATAGATTAAAGGGTAGCTTCTACGTGTGAAATGCATCATTCTCTGTAATAATTTTGCCTTTAAACTGTATAAATACATGGCCAGAAGAAGCCATCGGTGTTCAGACCCTTTTCTTGTCTTTGGACTGTTTGAACCTTGCGCAATAAACTCTTTCCTGCATTGAAGAGCTTGCCCAGTCCGTTATTTTGTCTACAACAGCCCCGCCCCTTGCCCTGCCCCTCCGTACCACTATTGGCCTCGGCCCTCGCAGCACACAAACCGTTTGTTAAATTGCTGGCTTGCCTGCCCCGCCCCTCCCCACCATTATTTATTGCCAATAAATAGTGGTGGGCGGGGCGGGGCGAGGGGCAGGCAAGCCAGCAATTTAACAAACGGTTCGGTGTTTTTTTGTAATTTATTGGCCTCACAGCACACCGAACCATTTGTTAAATTGCTGGCTCACCTGCCCCTCGCCTGCCCCACCCACCACTATTTATTGGCCTCGCTCGCAGCATTGCACAGCTTGCCTGCAGTTATTCTTTGGCTTCTTGACCACGTGGCCCAGCCTGCTTTCCTAACTTTGCCCACGGCGGCCTCCCACTCTGTTCCCGAACACCCACCTCGGACTGCCCCCGACCACTCCAGCAGCAGAACAGGCAAGTACAGCCGAGTGCTGCCCTTGGGGAAGCGGGGCTGGGAAAGGTGGTCAACCTGCACCTGCACGGCTGCCGGCCGCAGCCTACCCCCATCCGAGCACCTCGCTAGTGGCTGGCGGCTGTGTGGCTAGCGAGGTGCTTGGATGGGGTGGCCAGCAGCTGTGAGCCGCTGGCTCTCCCATCCAAGCGCCTTGCTAGCCATGCGGCCGTCAGCCACTAGCGAGGTGCTTGGATGGGGATAGCCTGCGGTCAGCGGCTGTGTGGCCAGCGAGGTGCTTGGATCGGGTGGCCAGCGAGGTGCTTGGATCTGTGAGCCGCTAGCTACCCTATCCAAGCGTCTCAGCCTGCCACTGACCCAGCAGGACTGTCTTGTGGCTGCCTCCAACCTGCGCAGTGCCAGCCTACCATACCCCATCCAGTCGCTGGGGGAGAGGCGCAACTTTTCTCTGCCCCAGAACACTGGGTGCCCAGGCTGCAGCCGATGCTCCACATCGTAATGGGCTTCAGGAGGAGGAGGAGGGGCATCATCTGCCCCATTGCGAAGCTCAGTAAGAGCAACCAGAGCCGGCTGCAGGCGCAGCCGGGCGGGCGCACGTGCAGTGGGGCACAGGCTTAAGGTGCCGCCTCCAAGCCGAGGGGCAACCTGGTGGTGCGGTAGGTGTGCTGCCACCACCGCCGCCCGGGCGGGAGAGGAGAAAGAGATGGAGAGAAAGAGAGATGAAGGAGAGAAAGATGGGGAGAGAAAGAGAGATGGAGAGAAAGAGAGATGAAGGAGAGAAAGGGGGAGGGAGAAAGAGAGATGAAGAGAAAGAGAGATGAAAGAGAGAAAGAGGGAGGAGAAAGAGAGATGGAGAGGAAGAGAGATGAAGGGGAGAAAGGGGGAGGGAGAAAGAGAGATGGAGAGAAAGAGAGATGAAGGAGAGAAAGGGGGAGAGAAAGAGACGGGCAAGAAAGAGATGGAGAGAAAGAGAGATGAAGGGGAGAAAGAAAGAGATGAGAGAGATGAAAGAGACACACAGAGATAGCTGTTTAAAAGAAAATACTGGGAGCCACAAAACCTGGGTGGGAGTAAGTGATATGGAGTAGGCAATGCCCACCCAGGTTTAAGGTTGTGTTTAAGTGTTTACATGTGTTTAAGGTTGAGTGTTTAAAGTTGCAGACCCCTGACCTACCCCATCCAATCGCTTCACCCTGCAGCCAGCCCTGTAGGCCTGCACTCGCCTCCTACCTGGGCAGCAGTGGCCTACCTACCCCAGTTGTATCACCTTGCCCTGCAGCCGGCCCGAATGCCCGCCTCGGACTGCCTCCAACCACTCCAGCAGATCATTTTTATTTAATTAATTTAATTAAGAATGCTGCATGGGCAGCATCAGCGGCTTTTGATACCATCGACCATGATATCATGCTGCGACGA
Organism: Arizona elegans; assembly: GCA_022577455.1. NCBI lineage: Eukaryota > Metazoa > Chordata > Lepidosauria > Squamata > Colubridae > Arizona > Arizona elegans. Next base: position 41,980,971 of record JAKOOJ010000010.1, on the reverse strand, counting down.
TTGGAGGGGTTGGGAGTGGGGGGCACCGTTTTGCGGTGGTTCTCCTCCTTCCTCTCTGACCGTACACAGTTTGTGTTGGCAGGGGGACAGAGGTCAACCTCGAGGCGCCTTGTTTGTGGGGTGCCACAAGTGTCAGTCCTCTTGCCCCTTCTGTTCAACATTTATGTGAAGCCGCTGGGTGAGATCATCCGTGGTTTCGGGGTGAAGTTCCACTAGTACGCTGACGACACCCAGCTGTACATCTCCACCCCGGACCATCCCAATGATGCCCTTGATGTGATGTCCCAGTGCCTGGAGGCCATGTGGATTTGGATGGGGAGAAACAAGCTCAGACTCAACCCTTCCAAGACCGAGTGGCTGTGGCTCCCTGCGTCCCGGTATAGTCAGCTGGTTCCATCGCTGAGTATTGGGGGTGAGATCTTGGCCCCCTCAGAGAGGGCTCGCAACTTGGGTGTTCTCCTGGATGCATGGCTGTCTTTGGAAGATCATATGACGGCCGTGGCCAGGGGAGCTTTTTATCAGGTTCACCTGATACGCCAGTTGCATCCCTTTCTGGACCGGGATGCCCTGCGCACGGTCACTCATGCCCTCGTCACGTCACGTCTGGACTACTGTAACGCTCTCTACATGGGGCTCCCCTTGAAGAGCACTCGGAGGCTCCAGCTGGTCCAGAATGCGGCCGTGTGGGTGATTATGGGGGCGACATGGCGCACCCATGTAACACCTCTCCTGCGCGAGCTGCACTGGCTCCCAGTGGTCTTCTGGGTGCAATTCAAGGTGTTGGTTACCACCTTTAAAGCGCTCCATGGCTTAGGACCGCAGTATATACGAGATTGCCTTCTGCCACCGATAGCCTCCCACCGGCCAATACGCTTCCACAGAGAGGGGCTCCTCAGGGTGCCGTTGGCCAAACAATGTTGACTGGTGACACCCAGGGGGAGAGCCTTCTCTGTGGGGGCACCAGCCCTCTGGAATGAGCTGCCCCTAGAGGTTCGTATGCTCCCCGACCTGCGTACCTTTCACCGCGCCCTGAAGACTCTTTTATTCCCACAAGCTGGGCTGGCCTAATAGGAATTTTTAAATTGGGTGTTTGTTAATTTTTAATTTCGTGGGCCAAATTTTATATATTTGTTTTTAAATTGTTCTTAAATTTTGTGGTTTATATGTGTTTTAATATGGCTGTACACCGCCCTGTGTCCTTTGGGAGAAGGGCAGTATAGAAGTTCAATAAAATCTAAATCTAATCTAAATCTAATAAATGATGACCGGTCAAAAGTGCTAGGACCTGTCAGAAATCACTTTTTTCAGCCCTCTGGGTAGTCCCTATGTGCATATGGACTACTCAGAGGGCCGAAAAAGTTATTTTTGACTGGTCCTCACACTTTTGACCAGTCCTTGAACTTACGACTGTCTTCACATTTTACGTTTTGCGCCCTATCTTGTCACCGTGGTGAAGAGAAGTAGTGGTGAAATGACTGACATGGTTGTTAAGAATACTGCAACGGGCATAAATGTGAGGATGGTCATAAGTGCGAGGACCGGTCAAAAGTGCGATGACCAGTCAGAAATGACTTTTTTCAGCCCTCTGGGTAGTCCCTATGCACATAGCCACGGCCACCCGATCACATGACCAGCTAGCCATGCCCACCCAGTCACATGACCACCAAGCCACACCCCCAACTAAGCCACACCCACAGAACTGGTTGTTAAAAAAAATTGAATCCCACCACTGGCTGTGACCATAGGGGAAATAAACGCATGAGAGTTTCTTCAAAGCCAGGAGTGAGCTCTTTGCAAGACAGGCTATGGTGACATGTTCTGCCCCCCAGCTGGTGAACTCAGAGATATATTTTAAAGCAAGTTTTATCCTGGAAGTTCTTTGTGTCTAGAAATCCACAGGGGATACATGAAGAATGACTGTTCTTCTGATAATCGCAAGGAAAAGCCATTGTCCTATCCCCTTAGCAACAGTTTCTCTTCATGCATGTTTGCGTCTCTTCTTGTAATTTACAGAGCAGACTGTGTCAACTTTGGAAGTCATATTAGGCTGGAAGCTTCCACGCTGCCACCTGTGTGTGGGAAAGTAGGAGGGGGGATTTAGTAGAGGGGTTGTTTTAGACATAATAGCATTCTTCCTGTCAGTCAAGGTCAGGGCGATCCTGCATCTGGAGAAGGAGTGGCAGAGTGATGTCTCAAGATGGGACGGATGGTGAGTGGAGCATGTGACTGACTGATGAGTGAGGGGATGGTTTTGGGGGTTTTGATTTACTGAGGGAAAACCAACACCTCTCAGATTCAGGTTTTCCCAGATGTGCCACTTTACCAATTCTAGTAAATAGAACTTTGAAAAATGCTTGCTTCAGAGTTTTTACTTGTAGTTGGGGTTTTTCTGGAATGCTGACATTAACCTGAATCTGCCTTTTAAGCATAACAGCCCTGTGAAAGGGGGCTGTCAGGGGTGCTGAGCCCTAGCATCTACCCAAACCTCGGGTGGTGTGGAGACTCAGTGAAAATGTTAATGATGTCCAAGGATCGGGCCCAATAACTCCATCACACAGGTACTCCTTAAATCAGTAGTCTTTATTAACATAGTATCTTATCATTGCAGGTACAATTCTGGAACTGAGCCAGGACCGCATGGCTGGGCCTTAAGTACCCCCGGGGCATGGCTAAGGTAAGGAGGGGTCAATGGGTTAGGGTGGACCCTGGCGATTGGCCTGCCCAGCCCCCCTGCCTCCAGCCCTGGGTCTGAGGCCAGGCATTTATCTCTGACAAAACCCCCTCTAAATGCCTGGCTGGGGTGCCCTTGGATTGTGTGTACCTGGGATGTTGTTTTTGGGAGGACACCCAATTTGGATGTTAGATATGTATGCTGTTTGTTTTGCAATGGTTTCGTTAAAATGTCTGCTGTCTGCTCTTCTGTATCACAGTGTATGACCTTTATGAATCCGATACTTGAAAACTGTCTAACGTGTTTATGCTTTATATCGATGTGCCTCGACCTCTGACCAACTGCTTCGGCCTTTGATATTTCCACTGCACCTTTATTGTCCTTGTGTATAGTTATTGGGTAGTTGGGTTCTGCCCATACGTTTGTGAGCAGGTCATCAAACCAGACCAGGTTGTTGGCGGCTTTGGACAGGCATATGTATTCAGCCTCTGTTGTGTGGCTACCAGATTCTGTTTGCCTGTGTACCAATGCACTGGGTTGTTGTTGAGGAAGAATAGGTAGCCTGAGGTGCTCTCCCTACTTTTCACGTCCCCAGCCCAGTCAGCATCAGCGTAGCATGTGAGTGTGGGTCTTGTGGCGTTCTCGAGTTCTAGTGATAGGCAGGCGTCAGCGCTATGCTTTAGATATCTCAGCACCCTTTTGATGGCTTCCCAGTGGTATACAGTGGGGTTACCTACGTGCCGAGATAGCAAGTTAACTGGCAGGGTAATGTCGGGCCTTGTCCAGTTCGCAATGTATAATAGTGAACCTATGGTGGATCTATATAGTGTATTGTCCTTGAATGCCTCAGCCTCATTGTACATGTCCTTTATGAAATCTGGCTGCATTGGTGTCTCACACGTTTTGGCGTTTGCCATGTTGCATTTTTGTAATAGTTCCAATATTTTGTCCTTTTGTGAGAGTTGGAAGCCTTTGTCGGTCTTTGTAATTTGTACCCCCAGGTATTTATCCACTTTACCCAGTATCTTTAACGAGAAGTGTCTCCCTAGCTCGTTGGCAAAGTCATTACATTTGCTGGACTGATCGCTGATGTACAGTATGTCGTCCACGTATATTAAGACATATTCGACAGAGTTGCCTACCTTCTTAATGAAGAAGCAGTTATCTGCAGAGGTGGCTGAGAACCCCATGGATTTCAGAGTCTTGGACAAGCACTCGTACCAGCGTTTCCCTGATTGTTTGAGTCCATACAGGCTTCTGTTTAGGACCCAGGTTTCCCCCTTCTTGGTGCTTGGGCTGGGTGGCGCTCTTACATATATCTTCTTGTCGAGTTCAGCGTGCAGGTAAGCGGTTTGTACATCGAACTGATGTACTTCTAGGCCAAGTAGCGATGCAATTACCAGTGCACATTTCACACTTTCGGCCCTGACTGTGGGGGAATATGTCTCTGTATAGTCCTCAGGATATTTTTGGGCGAACCCTTGTGCCACTAGCCTGGCTTTGTAGAGGACTTTATTTCCTTCTAATGTTTTAATTTTGTAGACCCACCTGGTGCCTATGGGTGTTTTGTCCTCTGGGACCTCGGAGGGGGTGTATACATTTAGTTCCCTTAGGCTGCTCATTTCCCTCTCCATAGCTTGTTCCCACTTTGTCCTCTCTCCCTCTGGTAACTTCAGCACGTCCTCGTATGTGTTGGGGGTTAGTTGGTTAGTGTGTAGGGATAAAACGTAGTCCTCTAACCTTATTGGTGCCTTACCCGTTTGCCCTGACTGGCCTGGCAGGAGGCGTTTCGGTGTCGTGTAGGTACTTAGCTTCTTTCTCTGTGAGTGAGTCTACTTTAACGCAGGGGTGGTTCTCCTTCCATTCCTTAACTTGTACCTCCTGCCTCTTGGGTTTGCCCTTCTCCTGCTCTGTGGCCTTTCCTGTGTTGTGCCCTGCCCCCCTCTGGTTGCCTTCTGGGCCGTCCTTGCTAAGGGACACCTCATTGAGGTGTATCTTGGACCAGTTGGCGTTCTCGTGAAAGACAGCTGTTCATGATATTACAAATCTATTGTTGCTGTCTATGAATCTGTATCCCTTCGTCCCTGGTTCGTATCCCATGAACCTCAACCTTCTGGATACTTTGTCTCCCTTATGTCTCAATTGCCTGGGGATGTGCACGTCGGCTGTGACCCCAAATATATGTAAGTGTGACACCTGTGGTTTCTTCTGGTACATCAACTCATATGGAGTTTTATTCAGTACACTGGACCACAGTCTGTTTAACGTATAGTTTGAATAGATGAGTGCCTATGACCAGAAATGTTGCCCTAAACCAGCATCCTCTAGTATGCACCTCATCATGGTCTGTAGGGTTCCATTTTTTCGTTCTATGACGCCATTTTGGAAGGCGGAGAACGGAGAAGATGTGTAATGGACTACCCCGCGTGCTTTCAGCCATCGTGAGAAATCGCTTGACAAAAATTCAGACCCCCGATCTGTCATTATTTGTCTGATCTTAGTGTTATGTTGTGTTTCCACCCTTGCATAGAACTCTTTAAATTTTTGGAATACCTCACCTTTGTGCTTCAGGGTGTATACGAAGCCATAGCGGCTGAAATCGTCCACTATGGTCAGGAAAAACCTCTTTCTGTATTTAATGGAGGGCCTTAGTGGTCCCACTAGGTCCATGTGTATGAGTTGGAAAATTGAGTTGGTTGTGTGTACCGATTTTTTGGGTCTGGGTTTGGTTTTTAGTTTGGAGCCTTTGCAAACAGAACACTCTAGATAGTTCTCACATTTTTTTATTTTTACACCTTTGGAGCATTCCATCATTTTTTGTACCACAGGGAAACTGATGTGTCCTAATCTCCTATGTAACAGGTGCGCACAGTTGTCATACATTAGCTTCCCTATCGCTGGCTTCCCTTCCCCATGTGGCCCCTGCTCTCTTGTGTCACTAGTTGTGTGTGCGTGGCTAACCCCCTCTATTTCCTCATCATTGTTCTCCTCATTTGTGTTGCGTGTGTTGTTGGGTTTTGCCCTCAGGTGGTTGTTCACCTTTGGCTGTGTGTCTCTGGCTGTGTGGAAAAATGGTAAATCCCCACTGATCACAGTTTTTCCTATGCTCTTGCCCCCTCTAGTTACGTGTGCCTTCCCTTCTTTGAATGTCACCTCAACGTTGTTGTCCTTGCTCAGTTTCAGTGTGGCAAGGATGTTGTAGGGTATGTTCGGTACTAATAGCACTCCCTGTACTGTTCCTATCCCTGGCACGTATGTGTTACCTTTCCCTGTCACTTGTACATTGTTTTGGTTAGCCACCTTTATTATAAAGTTCTCTTTAGTGAATGAGGTCAGTGAGTTCTGGTCGTATGTGGTGTGGTTGGTGGCTCCCGAGTCTAGTAGCCATGTGCCCTCTTTCCTGTCCTGATCGGTGTGTTGTTCTTGGTCCCCCAGTCCATACAGTGACCCAGTTTGGCTCTCTCTCGAGCTGTCCCTGTAATTGCTCCTGTCCCTAGGGCTGGGGGAGTCTCTACGTCTGTGCCTATCATCTGGCGAGTGCCTGTCGCTGTATCTCGCCCTTTGTTCTGGCCTGTCCCTCCGATGTGACCTGTCCCTGTCCCTAACGTTCCTAGGGCAGTCCCTTTTGTAGTGGTTCTTCGAACCACATATGTAGCACTCTGTGTTGCTTTGGCTTCTACCCTGTGGTTCGGCCCTTCTGCTGGGTCTCTGCTCTCTAGGGCTTAGTGAGCGGTCTTTCCTAATGCTATCTTCAGCTATGAGTTTACTGGTTAGTAGTTCCAGCGTGAGTTTCCCTGAGCCAAGGTTATCTATCTGTGTGATAAATGTGTCCCAGCTGGGGTCCAGGGAGTTCACAATAATGCTGATCATGGTTCTCTCACTTATGACCTCCCCCCTTTGAGTCAGTTGGGCCCTGGTGGCATTTAAAGACAATAAATGTTCGCTCATTGGGGTCCCTACCTTGAGTTTGGTTGAATAGAACTCCCTGGAGAGTCTGGTGGTGCTTGCTACGCTTTGGCAGTAAAACAGTTTGTGCATTCTCTGTATTATTTCTGCAGCTGTTAGGTGGTGGCTAATGCTAGGGTAAATGCTGGGGGTGATACTAGCAATAACTATATAATAAGCCTTATGATGAGTACAGTCTAATTCAAAAGTCCAAGGTTTTTCTGGGGGGTCAGTAACTAGGGATAATAGGTCTTCCCTCAGCAGAGTGACTTGGAGCTGTTGGTTCCATTCCAAAAAATTCTCCCCATCTAGTCTCAGTTTGGGAAAGTCATTTGGTAAAGTCCCTGAATTGTAAATTAAATCACTTACATTGTGTCGCTGTCCATGGTTTCGCACGTATGGATACTCGCAATAAGGCAGAGGGATGACTGTGGCAAGTCTGTACTGACTTGCTTCTATGTGTCTGCGTCGGTCTATCTCTATGTTCCATTCCGTTTCTCTTGCAGGGAGGCACTGCGCATGCCTGAAGTTCATTCCAGCCCAGCCGCCGTGGAGTGAGGAGCTCGTCTCTGCAGCTCCCGGGTGAAGGCCCCAATCTTCCGGATGGGCCTTCGGTTCCTCCTTGGCCGGCCTTGCTTGGTCAAAGTCGCTTCGGATCGCCGTCTGGATCCCCGGAAAGCGGTGCGGATCGTTGATGAAGGTTGGAAGTCCCGCTGGGGCCGCGAATGGTCCCGGATGGCCCGGCCTTGCGTGGATGCTGCCTCCTGGTGTCGGGCCGAGTCCCCTGCCCGCCGATGGTCGTCCCCTGCCTGATGGTCCCACGGATCCTGGATCTGGTCCCGGTCGCCGGTCGGGTGAGTAGTCCCATCGCCCTCTGTGTTCTGTCCCTGGTTCCGTCGTCCCCATGGGTGGGCCTTCTGGGAGTCGTGGGTAGTGTTGGGCCTGCATGGTGGCGGTCGGTCCCCTTGGGTGGGCATCGGCGCTGGCTCCCCTCGTGTCGGTGTTCCCTCTGTGTTTCCGCCTGGTGCCGGGGTGTGTGTCCGGCAGCCTCATTTTGTCCCCTAGGGCTGCGGTGATCAGTTCTATTGCCCCATCGACCTCGGGCTCGGTAGGCAAGCTCGTAGGTTTTAGCTTAGGGTTTTTTTGTTCGTCGCGGTGGTCTTGGGTGGTCACCTCGAGTAGGCCCCAATTCCCGCCATGAGATTTGAATCTCGGGAGTCTATTGGTGGTTGGTCGGCCATCTTTGGTGACGTCACCACCCAAGATGGCCACCGCAAAAAGGGCGCAAATTCTTTTTCGGCCTTTTCGGTGGGCTTCTGGTGGGGGCAGTTTTCTCTTACCGCGTCTTCGTCGCTGTAGTCAGACTCATCTTCATCTTCCTCACACGCTGCTTCGCAGCCTTTGATCAGGCTTTGGAGTTCCACGATGAGGTCGGTGTTGCTTTGTGCCGAGTCTATTAGTTTCAGGAGCCTCTCCTTCAGGTCGTGTTTCTCGCTCGTTGGGCTTTCGGGTTCCTTCCACCCCTTGTCGTGTCTGGTTGGGGTGCATGGGTAGTGGAGTAGGCAGCTCATCTCGGGTGCCTCTCCTGGCGTGGTTTCAGTTTGGGCAGGCCGTTCTGCCATCTTCTTGGTGAATGCCCTGGTATTCACCCTGTTCGTCGTGGTTCTTTGCATGGAGTCCCCTGGCATGTCCTGAAGTATTAGGATTGGGCTATTGAACCATCCTCTGCTACCATTTTGTTAATGATGTCCAAGGATCGAGCCCAATAACTCCATCACACAGGTACTCCTTAAATCAGTAGTCTTTATTAACATAGTATCTTATCATTGCAGGTACAATTCTGGAACTGAGCCAGGACCGCATGGCTGGGCCTTAAGTACCCCCGGGGCGTGGCTAAGGTAAGGAGGGGTCAATGGGTTAGGGTGGACCCTGGGGATTGGCCTGCCCAGCCCCCCTGCCTCCAACCCTGGGTCTGAGGTCAGGCATTTATCTCTGACAGAAAATGGAGGAGAAAGAAGAGATCGCAGAGGGGGCTGTGGGGACGGATACTCAAGGATTTATTAACACCCTGTTTTCTCCTTCTGAAGAAATAGTGCGAGCCTTTGAGGCTACAGAGGCGACCCAAAGGCTAGTCACTCAGCCCAAGGAGTCGGATTCCTGGAAAAGTTGCCAGTCTGATCCAACTCCAGAAAGGGGACCAGAGGAGAGACCGCCTGGACATAGTGCTGCTCCCAGCCCGATGAAGTCACCCCATGAGCCAGAGTGGAGAAGGGGGACAGCTTTGGGATCCAGAGATTCCTGGGACTGGAACCTGTTGCCCCTGTCGTGAAGCCTATTATTAACTGGGCTCCCTGAGCGTTTTGAACAGATGGAAGTGGGAAGTTATGCACCCCCCTCCTAACCTCCTCAAGTGAGATGGAGCTTAGCGCAACCTACGTTCACCTTCCCCAATCCAGGACCTGGCAAAGGATATAGTGGGGCGCAGGCACCTCTCTATCTGGCCAGGGACAAAACGAGGAGCGGCTCAGCCCAGCATGGCCATCCCGCAGCTGGGAGACATGAGACGCAGCCAGCATGGGGAATACAAAACCCCCCTGCTGGGCCCCCTCACCAGCCTGCCTTCGTGCTACCTCCTGCTGAATGTATCCCCGCAGGCTGGGGATTCTATCCCGGCCAGGGGTGGGTCCAGTGCCAGTGGTATCCAGCATCATCTGCTCCAATTTTCCAGGGATCCCCATGGCCCCAATATGACCCAATGATCCCAGCACCGCAGAGGGGCTAATCCAGCAGCCAGCTGGAGTCCCCCCTCCCCCCCGAAGCCCAGCAAGCAGCTCAGCTGCTAGCCCCTCTCCCTCAGCAGGCTGCCATCAAGCAACCAGCAGCAGCTCTGCCACAGGTTCCAGGTCAGCTGCCCATCGCTGGGCCCAACCCATCCGCGAGGCCAACGCCACCCCACTTCAGAGCAACATTTGATGGTACACCTGCCAAACTGGCTTACTTCCTCAGCAGGGTCTGGGCTCATATAGATCAGTATGGAGACCAATACGAGTCAGATCGGGACTTGGTATCGGCAATTTCTGATGGGATGAATGAGGGGGAGGCTTCTGAATGGATAGCCCAGCTGCACAATGAGGGCATTGTGGAACTAAATGATGCCGATGGGTTTGTTGCGCTGCTCTGGGCCAGATTTGAAGACCCAGACCGAATCAATGAAAATGAAGCCACAATAAAGGTGATGAAGCAAGGTACAGTAATTGACCCATAAAAGATTTTGTATGGGATTTTAGACAGGTTGCAGGGAACCTGGGGCATTGGCCGGACCGCATACTCCTACGCTATTTTAAAGAGGCCATTGATCAAGAAGTCAGAACAGCCTGTGGGGTCTGGGTTAGGGTTAGGGTTTAGGGTTTAGGGTTTAGGGGTTAGGGGTTAGGGGTTAGGGGTTAGGGGTTAGGGTCAGGGTCAGGGTCAGGGTCAGGGTTAGACCCCCACCATTAAATGGGAAGATGGATACCAGAAAATCATAATGGGTGTTGGCCCCCTGCCCCCGTCCCTCCTCCCAAGGAACAGCCTACCCATAAGGGCCAGCTGCCAGAAACAGCAGCCACTGGTTCAGACAGGCCTCCAGGCAAAGCCCAGATTCCTAAGGTATATACAGACTTAGACGAAGCATTTAGCAAGGAGGAATATAACATCCTCCCCCCTCATCGGGCCACGGATTGTTCCATCGAATTAGAACTGGGAGCCAAGTTGCCAAAACCCAGGATGTACTCCATGACACCTGCTGAAATGACCAAGCTGAGGAAATACATTGACACCAACCTTGCCAGAGAGCCTGTGAAATCCAGGGTGGCCACCCCCGTATTGTTTAAAGAGAAGAAAGATGGGGGGCTGAGATTATGTGTTGACTTTAGAGGCATAAACTGAATTTGCCTACAAAATACCTACCCCCTACCACTAATGAAAGACTTGCTGAACCACTTGTCAAAAGGCAAAATCTTCACCAAGTTAGATCTAAGGGAAGCCTACTACCGGATTGGCATAAAGGAGGGAGACGAATGGAGGACTGCTTTTAACTGCCCCCTGGGCAGTTTACAATTCCGGGTCATGCCTTTTGGACTCCAAGGGGCCCCCGCAGTCTTCATGCAACTGATCAATGAAGTTCTGCATGAACACCTGTATAAGGGGGTCCTTGTTTATCTGGTTGGCATTCTTATATTCAGTGAAAATATGGAAGAACATGTCAAATTAGTCAGGCAAGTGCTGAAAAAACTCCTTGCAGCCAAACTGTATGCAAAGCTGTCAAAATGTGAGTTCCATAAGGAGTCCTTGGACTACCTGGGCTACAGGGTGTCGAATCAAGGAATCAAAATGGACTTGGGGAAGGTAAAGGCGGTGCTAGACTGGCAAGCCCCCCAGACACGTAAGCAACTTCAAAGCTTCTTGGGGTTTGCAAATTTTTACAGACAATTCATCCCTTCTTTCGTCAAAGTTGCTCTCCCCTTGATGGAATTACTAAAAACCGGTCCGTCTCCCACCAAGCAAAAACCTAGCCAACCCCTAGCTTGGACAATGGACTGTCAAAAATCCTTTGAACAATTAAAATGCCTATTCGCAGTGGAGCTGATCCTCCAGCACCCTGACCCAAATAAACCATTTGTAGTCCAGGCTGACACTAGTGATGTGGTGGTAGCACACTTCACTGCCTGCAATGGACTACCCTCAGCCAAGAAGCTGGCAAAGCTTTTCATGAAGCATATCTGCAGACTACATGGGGTCACAAGGAGAATAATATCAGATCGAGGGGTCCAATTCACTGCTAAATTCTGGAAGGAGTTCCTGAGGTCCATTGGGTCGTCCCAGGGACTTAGCTCAGCTTTCCACCCATCTACTAACGGATCCGCTGAAAAGGTGAACGCCATGGTAGAACAATATATTAGATGTTATGTAAATTATCAACAAGAAAACTGGGCGGAGTTATTACCGTTCGCAGAAGTGGCTTATAATAATGCAGTACACAGTAGTACCGGGTTGACTCCTTTTCAAATAACTACTGGCATGGATTTTGTGCTAATGCCTGAGTTGCCTAGAGAGCCACCTACTTCCATGTCCCTAACAGAATGGATAAACTCATTAAAAAAAGGTTGGGATAATACAAAAAAAGCTTTAGCTGAAGCAGCGGAGAAATATAAGGCCCAGGCAGACAAACGCAGGTCTCTCCAACCACCTTTTCGAATAGGGGATAAGGTGTATTTGTCAACCAAATACCTAAGATTGAGGTTACCTAGCAAGAAGTTTGGATCCAAATTCATAGGTCCCTTCCCTATAGTGAAAGTGATTAACCCAGTGACTGTCCAATTTAGCCTACCTCACATATTAGGGAAAGTACACCCAGTTTTTCACAGTAGCTTATTGAACCCAGCAAGAGGATCTCATTTAAGACCCTTACCAGCAGCTCCTCCTCCTTTGATAGTACAAGGGGAGACTCATTATGAAGTTAAGATCTTGGACTCTAGACTATATATGGCCCTACATGGCTCAGGACCAGGCTATCTTCGAGACCGCCTTCTACCACATAGCTCCCAGTGACCAGTAAGATCCCACAGAGTCAGTCTCCTCTGGGTCCCATCAGCTAAACAATGTCGGCTAGCGGGCCCACAGGGGAGGGCCTTCTCTGTGGCTGCTCTGGCTCTCTGGAACCAATTACCTCTTGAAGTCCGGACCGCCCCCCACCCTATTGGCCTTCTGGAAAGCAGTGAAGACCTGGCTCTTCCAGCAGGCCTGGGGCCATTGATCTAGTTATAGTGATCTTGCGAGACCCGGCCACAAATTGGAGTGCATGTGTTTTAACATTTTAATGTTTTAATGTCTTCTTTTAACTTTTGTATGGGATATTGTTGCATTGTTTTATTCTCTGTTGTAAGCCGCCCAGAGTCCCTCTGGAGTTGGGCGGCATAGAAATGCGACAAAATAAATAAATAAATAAATATACAGGGGTCAATTACAGTATTTGGTACACTGGAAAGGGCACCCGTTGTCTGAAGCTACTTGGGTGAAAAGTTGGAATGTGAAAGCTGATAGACTAGTGAAACAATTCCATGATAAATTTCCAGAGAAACCAAGGGGTCCTCCTGGAGTGGGGAAAGGGGGTTAAGCGGGATTATGTACAATGCGTTAACCCCTTCTTTTGTGTTTTGTCTGTTTTATTTTCCAGGGTGTGTTTTTTCTCCAGGGGGGGACGCCTGTCAGCTTTGGAAGCCATATTAGGCCGGAAGCTTCCATGTTGCCACCTTCTCATGTGTGGGAAAGGAGCGGGGATTTAGTAGAGGGGTTGTCTTTAGACATGATTTATTTATTTATTTATTATTTAAATTTTTATACCGCCCTTCTCCCGAAGGACTCAGGGCGGTGCACAGCCAACACTAAAACACACATATACAAAAAATTTAAAAGCAATTTAAAAGTATATTAAATAATTTGGCCCCGATATTATTAAAAAACTAAAACAACCATTAAAATTCATGTTTAGGCCAGCCCAGCTTGTTGGAACAATAACGTCTTGAGGGCACGGCGAAAGGCGCGTAGGTCAGGGATCATCCGTATCTCCGGGGGCAATTCATTCCAGAGGGCAGGTGCCCCCACAGAGAAGGCTCTCCCCCTGGGGGTTGCCAGTCGACATTGTTTGACTGACGGTGTCAGGGCATTGATTAATCCCATGTTTGGCTCTGGGACAAATCACTCTGATTTAATTAGAGGATGGATCGAGGCTTATTCCTTGTTGCAATATTCTGAAAAGAAACGCAAAGAAAAGTTCTCTAATAAAACTCATTTATTTGTTATAAAGAAAATAAAACACCTCACTAACTAAGAAAAGTAATTGCTACATTTTTGACAAGCAAGGTCTCCTGCCGGTCCAGCCAGACCTCTGGCAAGAGAACAAAGGAAAAAGTGTGTGAAAGGAATGTGGGTGGATGCACATGCGTAGTAGCTTCTGATAACAATTCTTGGCAAGGTACGGAAAGTCCGATAGTTAAGAAATATGAAGCTCGGCTGGTAAATAAAATAACGCAGTGACATTCCCCTTCTTTTGCCAGTTGAGCGAATATCAGTACATCATCAAATAAGGCACATCTTCTTACGCAGATACTCGTGTTGAGCCGCTGGAAGTGGTTTGTTGAGCATATCAGCAATTTGATCACGTGTAGATACATATTGCATTTTGACAAAACCTTTTTTCACTAAATGTTTTATGTTTTGATAACGGATGTCAATGTGTCTGGACCTAGAACCTGTAAAATGAGATTCAGAAATATAAACCACCGATTGATTGTCTTCCATCACAGTGATTGGTCAGATCGGGTGTGTCCAGATATCTGTGACTAAAGCATCAAACCAAGTTAGAGAATTACATGCATCTGAAACCCAAGCATATTCAGCTTCGGTAGATGAACAAGAAACAAAATTCTGTTTACGTACTTGCCAATAAACAGGACATCCATTTAAGAACATCATATAACCTGAAGTACTTTTGCGTGATTTCTTATCACTTGCCCAATCAGAATCTGCATAACAACATAATTCTGCATAATCAGTATGTGTTGGTTCTAACAATAACTTCAAGTGTTTAGTGTGCTTTAGGTATTTCAATAATTTCTTAACACATGTCCAATGAAACTGTTTTGCCTTACCTACGTGTCGAGATAAGAGATTAACACTAAGTGCAATGTCGGGTCTGGTCCAACTACTAATGTACAATAGTGACCCAATGACTGAACGATAAAGTGTTTGATCCTCGAACTCAGGACTTGCTTCTTGTGTCAAGTTGTGAAAATCTGTTTGCATGGGTGTCTTTGTTGTGTTAGCATCCTTCATGTTGCAATGATGCAAAATTTGTTCAATTTTATCCTCTTGTGAAAGACTAAACCCCTTCTGTGTTTTTTCAATCTGAACACCCAAATAAGTGCTAATGTGACCTAATGATTTCAATGTGAAGTATCTCTGCAAAGCTTTGGCAAAAATTTCACTCATTTGCTTATTTGGACCAATATAAACAATATCATCAACATAAACAAGAACTATCTCATATGCATTGTTAGATCTTTTTGTGAACACGCACTCATCAGTTTCGGACTTAATAAAGCCCATTGAATTTAGTTTGTCAGTAAGACATAAGTACCACATTAAACCAGATTGTTTCAGACCATAAAGACTTTTGTTTAGGAACCAGGTATCCCCTTCTTGCTGTCAGAATCCTGGAGGACTTCTCACGTAGATCTCTTCGTCTAGGTCTGCATGTAGATAAGCCGTGTCAACATCAAACTGGAAAACTTCTAAACCAAGGATAGTTGCAGTTGCTAAAGCAATTTTTACACTCTCAGTTCTGACTGTCGGTGAGTAGGTATTTGTGTAGTCCTCAGGATAACGTTGAGCGAAACCCTGAGCTACAAGTCTGGCCTTGTACAGTGACTCACCATTTGGTATCTTTTTGATTCTGTAGACCCATCGAGTGCCAATGACCCTTTTGTTTACTGGAGGTTTTGCAGGTGTAAATACTGTGAGTTTCTTTAGACTGTCCATTTCAACCTGCATTGCTTCATACCATTTGTCTTGCTCTGAATCAGGAAGATGTTTGATTTGCGTGAACGTATCAGGTGGAAGTGTGACATTGCAAATCAAAGGCAAGGGTGCTTTTGTCAGTTGCCAAGAATATCGTTGTGGAGGGATTCCTTTTGTGGCCTTCTTGGAACGTCTCGGGACAACTGTCCAGTCTTCTTCTGCTTCGTCCTCGTCCTCACTTTCGTCACTAGCGTCAGCATCCGCGGCTTGCGAAGACGGAACATCGGGTTGAGAAGAACCAGTGGTGGAATCTTGGTCATCAATCTGCGTGGCATCAGCAGTATCATCTCTGGGAAAATAAACTCCAGGATCATTGGAATGAATCCTGGACCAGTCAATGTCTTCTTCAAAATTAGCAGATTGGGAAATCACAATTACATGTTTAGAGTCAATAAATTTGCTCCATTTTGAATTATCATCAACACCCATAAATCTCAGTCTCTTTGCTGCTGGACTTCCTTTTCTTCTTTGAGCTAAGGGAATGTTCACCATAGCATATGAACCAAAAATATGGATGTTTTTAAGATCAGGCTTGTAGCCATACAACATGAATAAAGGAGTCTGATTTGTTACACTGCTCCAAGTATGGTTGACAATGTAATTTGCATACTTGATAGCTTCACCCCAGTATATCATATCAAGGTTGGAGTCTTCTAGGAGACAACGCATCATGGTTTGCAGTACCTCTCCGTTGTGAGCCGGTGTGTCAGGGGCCGAAGTCTGATGAATAATTCCATTCTTACGCATCCAGTCCTGGAAATGCTGAGACATGAATTCGGCACCACGATCACTCTGGATTCTGGCGATGCGAACTTGGTGTTGGGTAGAAACAAGGGCTGCAAAGTCTTTAAAGATCTGAAAGGTCTCTTGATTTTTCTTTCATAGGATATACACATCCATATCTAGAGTAATTATCAACAATTGTTAGAAAATATTTTCTACCACCAAATGATGGCGGGAATGGACCAACTATGTCAGTGTGAACCAAATCAAAAATGCGTGTTGACAGGCGTGTAGCGTGCTTGGGAATGGCTGCTGCTTTGGATTTGGCCTTTTTGCAGACAGCACAATCCAAAAACACCTTACACCCCTTTAGATCCAAACCTTTTGCGAACTCCGGCATCTTCCTAGAACACGGAAACTGGCATGCCCCAATCTTCTATGCCATTTGTGGATACACCTAGAATGCAAAGGTTTACCAGTTAGTGAATTCTCAACATTGACATTTTTATGCGGAACCTCAGGCTTGCTCTGAGCAACCTGTTTACCAATTCTATTTTTGTTGGCTTTAGGACCCTTTGGAATAGCAACAGGATCTCTCTCTGGAGCATCTCTCTCTGGGCCTGTGCTCTCCCCTTTTGGAGTTTGTATACTTGCCTGTGTTTGCGGTTTAGGCTTTGGCTTTAAGTAATAAACACCACCAATTAACATGGTTCCAGCATCAATATCTCCATCTTTAACTATGTAACTTGCATTTTCAAGGTGGTGAACCTGGGATTTTAACATTCTAGACAAGTGACTCTGACTAAGCAAGTTACTGGTTGCTGTTGGTATGTAATAAACATCAGGAATGAATGCATCGAGCTCTTCAACATAAACAGTTCCTTTTCCTTTGACCTGACAAGGATGATTTGAAAAAGAATAAAGTTCATGTAGTTCTGGTTCAGGCTCATGCATTTCTGTGAAAAGTTCTTTTCTGTAGGTAACATGCAATGCTGCACCACTGTCCAAAGTCCACAGGAGTTGTCTGTCGTACTCTGGTTGAGGTTGTGGATCATTGGTTAGAACCAATGTGGCGAGTGGAGTTTGTGGATCACGCCGGGGACCACGACGACCTTGTCTACCGCCTCTGCCTCTGCCTCTGGAATCTGTTCCTCTGGGCTGGTACGTGACGGGAGCTGAAACTCATTGGGGACAATCCCGGGTGGCATGTCCCACACGATTGCAGGTGTTGCATCTCGGCATCCTTGGAGCGTAGGTCCTTCCTCGGAAGGGGCGCCTAGCTGGAGCTCTTGATGCGGGTGGTCCTCTCAAGTGTGGCGTGGCCAACATGAATGCCTCTTCTTCAATTAAAAGTCTACAGACATTGTCCACTGTGCGTTGAGCAGTTGGGACTTGGTTAATTTTTGTAACAGCATCTTTCCATTCATAATTCAAAGAGTTAATAATGATGCTGATCATTTGAATATCTTCAATGTTATGGCCTCTTTCTCTCAATTCTGTTCTCAGACCTTTCAGTTTGGTCAAATGCCCTCCAATTTGTTCACCAGGTTTCAATCTCGAACCGTGGAGTTCAGACATGAGTAAACATGAAGATTCAATTGAGATAGGCCTGTAGCAATTTTCCAATTCAGCCCAAATTTGTCGGGCTGTTGTATTTGGTGGAAAAGTAACCTGCAGTTCAGTATCCATGGACATCAATAATGTTGTGTGAGCCCTTATCTCTAAATCTCTTATTGCTAAAGTCCAAGGTGGTCCAGGAGGATTAAAAATCATGCAGTGAGTGCCTTCTCTAAGAAGCAATAGTCTGAGCTCACTGACCCAGGCTTTGTAATTGTGTCCTGACATTTTTAGTTTTGACTCACCAGTTAGTGGAGAGACAGAAAATGCCTGGTAAGGAGCCTGCATTTGGTCCGCTGGCTGTGCTGGCAGGAATGCCTGTGGTATTTGCTGTGCCTGTTGTGGACCTAAAAATGGTCTTGGTTGTGCCATTGGAGGTGGGCCAGGAGGTGGCCCTATTTGCACTTGTGGCTGGGTCACATATGCAGGCATTTGTAGCTGCTGTGGCTGATGCACTGGAATCTGCTGTATTCCAGTTGCCATTTGTACTTGATCTGCAATATTGGCATGACCTGCTGGAGATGCAGTCATTTGCCTTTGCTGCACTAAGCGTGGTTGTGTTCCATCTAAAAAGACACCAACACCACCAGGAGGTGTTTGAGTTTGGGCCTGTGGAGACACTTGTGGCATTTCAGCTTCCTGTAGTAAATTACTTTCGCCAGCAGATGGTGCTGCACCTTTAACTTCAGGCATCTTAGTTACAAGAAATGACTGCGTGGCAGGTTTACATGTAACTTGATCAGGGAGACTTTCATGTGACGTATGCAGTGCTCTTTGCCTTAATTGGCCTGACACAGAATCCACCAGGGGGAGTGTCTTTGGCTCAGTGACGCAGTGACAGATGGCACCCTGAGGAGTCCCTCTCTGTGGGAGCATATTGGCCGGTGGGAGGCTATCGGTAGCAGAAGGCGATCTCGTAAGTACCCAGGTCCTAAGCCATGGAGCGCTTTAAAGATAACATTCTTCCTCTTCGGTCAAGGTCAGGCCGATCCTGCATCTGGAGAAGGAGTGGTTGGAGTGATGTCTTGAGATGGGACGGATGGTGAGTGGAGCATGTGACTGACTGATGAGTGAGGGGATGGTTTTGTGGGGTTTGATTTACTGAGGGAAAACCCAGAACTCTCAGATTCAGGTTTTCCCAAGATGTGCCAGTATACCTACTCTAATAAATGGAACTTTGAGAAAATGCTTGCCTCAGAGTTTTTACTTGGAGAGGGGACCGGAAGCGTTGTGGCGATACTGGCTGGGAAATAGCGAAGCTCCAATGGGCTTCGCGAAAACCCAGTCAGACAAACCGCTGTCGGGGAGTCTTCAGACCGGAACCGTCTTGGAGGGATGGGAGAGAGAGAGAGGCGTCTCAAAAGATCAAAGAGGAGCAGGCAAGCTCCTCAGAAGGTCAGAGACAGCTCTTTGACCCGACGGTGGGGGAGGCAGCCATTATGTCCGCTACAAACTGGGGCAACCGGATTAAGATGTGAGCAGGAGTGGAGAATGAACAGAGTATTGTTACCGGGTGAGTAATTGGCCAACTCACAGGTAAGAAGAAAAAACTTTTAAAAGCTTGAAAGAAGTCCCAACGACTAATTAGTGGTTAATTGGCACTCGGGAATTTAAGCGAAGGAACAAAAGGAATTTTAAAACCAAAACTAAAGCCTTAAAAGGAACCTTTCACCGGGATTTAAAACTAGATTTGGATGAAATTAAAATAAGACAAGAAAAAAGGAGATAGAGAAGTATTCTTTAAACAACAAAAGGATTTAATTTGGAGAAGAGGAAATAATCATTTTTGTGGATTTACAAAGGGATATTTTGTGGCTGCAGGATTTGTGAATTGGAGAGAGACATCTGCTGGTGGAAAGAAAGTAGCGTACTAAATTTATTTATATCATCGTGAGAAAATTCTGGAAGTACTGTACGATGTTTTGTTTATATAACTAGAACGTGATTTCAAGAGGAGCGGGGAGAACAAAGACTGAAATTGGAATGGCTCGAAGGAACGTTTGAAATGGACACTATCTGGAAAGATAAAAAAGAAAAAAAAAGAGACACTACATGGACTTTGAATATGAATTATATGTAAAGGAATGATAAATTTAAAAATCCTTGCCTTTTAAATTGATAACATGGAGAATTGGGAAGGAAATAAATGAAAATAAAGATACAGATGATTACACTGGGATTAACAGTGACAGAATAAAAAAGTTGATTACACTGGGATTAACAGTGACAGAATAAAATGATTACACTGGGATTAACAGTGATAGAATAAAAAAATGATTACACTGGGATTAACAGTGATAAAATAAAAAATATGATCACACTGCGATTAACAGTGACAGAATAAAAAAGCTGTTTACACTGGGATTAATAGTGATAGAATAAAAATGGATAAGGGGGAATACATCTCAAAAAGGAAGAGAAGAGAAAGAAATGGGGAAGAAAAAAGAGGAGAAGAAGGCAAGGGAATTTGAGAAAGGGAGGAAAGTGTCAAGAAATGGAATTGTGGAGAAATTAAAAGAAAATAGGAAATAGTAAAAAGGAATTTAAAAGATGAATATGCTAATTGAAGAGAAGGATGTTAACTTTAGAAATCATATGTAAAAAGCAATTTAGAAGATACAGATTATTGTAAAAGGGATATAAGTAAAGATAAAATGAAATGTAAGTAAAAAAGAAGAAATGAACTATTTGATGTAAAATAGATCAGTAGATGCAATGTGAAAGACAGAATGGACTATATATTTTGTTGTTGGAAGATGTACAAATTCGAGAGAAATAATAGTAACAAAAGAATTAATTGAAATTAAGGGGAAAATTGAAATGTAAAATTGAATAAAATGGAAATGTTAATAAATGATGCAAGTTAGAATAAAACAATACATGTAAGAAATAAAATAGAAGAAATATATTGTTAAGGGTTGGAAGGTTATACTAGTAAAGGATTTAAGATAAAAATGGAATAAGTTGAAATACATTGTTAATAATTAAAAGATAAGGGGAATTTTGAGAAAATAAATGAAAGAAAAGTCAGGGTTGCCTGGACACCATAGTGGAAAATAGAAAATAGATACAGCAATAGAGATAGATGAAAGAGGAGTAGAGGGATGGAAGGGAGGAAGAAGGAGAGAGAGGAATGGGAAGAAAAGAAAGAGGAAGAGGAAGGGAGGGAGGGAGGCGAAATAAGAGTAGGAGAGAGGGCTAGAAAGGGAGAAGGAGAGAAGGAGAGGGAGAAAGGAAGGGGAAGTAGAGAAGGAGTAGGAGAAGAGGGAAGAAGAAAGTAGAAAGGAAAGAAGGGAGGGAGAGATTGAGAAGAAATTGAACGTTGCTTACCTGAACGTTCCTTCTCGACGCGCTGATGGAGAATCCAAAAGCGAGGGTTATTCATCAGTTCAGTAGTCAGTTCTGAGTGTATGTGTCTTTAAATTTTGTGGCCACGCCTACTTCTGTATGTCAGAGGGTCAGTTTTGTTCACGAAGAATTAGGTCAAGAAGACGTGAAGGTCCACTTACAGCAGCCTGACTGGGCGGGTTGGATTCTCCATCAGCGCGTCGAGAAGGAACGTTCAGGTAAGCAACGTTCATTCTCCAACGCGCTGATTGGAGAATCCAAAAGCGAGGAACATGCCCAAACAAATTGTATTTAGGGTGGGATGGAAAGCTGCACCTGCATGACCGGAGCAGAACACACAGATTGCAGAACCCGCCGGCCAAAGGAGGCGTCAGCCGAGGCAAATGAATCAACTTTGTAATGGCGGATGAACGTAGTCAGCGACGTCCAAGTTGCTGCCTTGCAGATATCCGCAATGGTGGCCTGAGTCGCCCAGGCGGCCGTGGTGGAAGCACTTCGTGTAGAGTGTGGTAAAATCCTGCCAGGGACCGGTTTCTGTTGAAGGGTGTAAGCCTTGGATATGCAGGCCTTCAGCCATCTCCCAATGGTGGACGAGGAGACCTTCCGTCCCATCGTTGCGGGCAGAAAGGATACAAACAGCGCTTCCGATTTACGGAAATGGCTAGTCCTCTGAATATACCTGCGCAAGGCCCTGCGGACATCTAGGGTGTGCCATTGGGCCTCTCGCGGATGCCTCGGGTCCAGGCAGAAGTCCGGGAGGACCAACTCCTGCTGACGGTGGTAGAGGGAGTTGACCTTTGGCAGAAAGGACGGGTCCAGCTGAAGAACCACCCGGTTAGGGTAGAACGTGCAAAGGTCTTCTCGTACGGATAAGGCCGCCAGTTCGGAAATGCGGCGGGCTGAGGTAATCGCGACCAAAAAGGCAGTCTTTAAGGTGAGAAACCGCAGGCTGATGGAACCTAACGGTTCGAAGGGAGGCTGTGTAAGTACTTGGAGGACCAACGACAAGTCCCAGGTCGGGTATTGGTGTATGGTCGGGGGTCTCAGGTTCGCTGCCCCCCGGAGGAAACCTCGGATCCTCGCGTCGTGCGAGAGAGGCAAGTCGTTCTTGGTGGAAAGGATAGTAGACAAGGCTGCCACTTGTCGACAGAGCGTGTTTGGCGCAAGTTCCTTGTCCAGACCGTCTTGAAGGAAATCTATCACCTCAGCGATGGATGCAGATGTAGGGTCCACGTGGCCCCTGGAGCACCAATTACAGAATGAAGACCAGGTGGCGTTATAGATGCGACACGTGGATGGACGCCGGGACGCCTGGATAGTAGAGATCGCCTTCCCTGAGAAGTTGTCCCTTCTCAGAAGGATCCGCTCAAGCGCCAGGCGGTCAGCTGCAACCATTGAGGAT
This sequence comes from Arizona elegans, assembly GCA_022577455.1. NCBI lineage: Eukaryota > Metazoa > Chordata > Lepidosauria > Squamata > Colubridae > Arizona > Arizona elegans. The sequence continues at coordinate 41,958,649 of JAKOOJ010000010.1, read as the reverse complement.
CTGGGTGCTGTAAGACCCCCTGGCTGAGAGATATCCTGTCGTCTGGAATGCGCCATGGAGGAGCAACTGACAGATTCAGCAGATCCGCGTACCAGGCCCTCCGCGGCCAGTGAGGAGCGACGAGTAGAACTTCCGCCTTCTCGCGCAGGATCTTGCGGACGAGACGCGGAATGAGCGGATTTGGAGGGAAGGCGTACAGCAACCCCGGAGGCCAGGGAACTGCGAGTGCGTCGATTCCCTCCGCGTGCGAACAAGGGTGGCGAGCGAAGAACCGAGGAAGCTGTGTGTTGTCCCGTCGAGCGAACAGGTCTACGGCGGGAAGCACGAAGCGGTGAGTCAACTCGCGGAAGATTACTGGGTGGAGACGCCACTCCGAGTTGTCTATTTGCGTTCTGCTCAGCCAATCCGCGGTTAGGTTTGTTTTTCCGGAGATGTGCTGAGCTCGTAGGGAGAGGAGATGACACTCCGCCCAAGACAGCAGTCGGGATGCCTCGTCCATCAACGGTTTCGACCGAGTCCCTCCCTCGCGGTTCACGTGAGCCATTGCCGTCACATTGTCCGTCCGGACTAATACGTGATGACCCTCCACTGATGGTTGAAAGTGGAGGAGAGCGAGGCGGACCGCACGGAGTTTGAGCCAGTTGATCTCGTTCTGGCGATCCGATGGCGACCAACTGCCCTGGGCGACTTGTGACTGCATGTGAGCGCCCCATCCGGTCAGACTGGCATCTGTCGTTATCAGAAGGCGATGCGGCTCCAAGAAGGCGCAGCCTTTCATCAGAGTCGACGAGGTCCACCAGTGAAGAGACCTGCGAACCTCTGCCGGGAGAGATACTCGAGCCGTGGAATTGCTGCGGCGGGAGCGCTGGTACAGGAGCATGAACCATTGAAGCTGTCGTCCATGAAAACACGCCCACGGGACAATGGAGATGCATGAAATCATCTTCCCGAGAAAATGAGACAGTAGTAGAAGAGGGACGGACTGGAGCGAGAGAATCTGATGAATCAACGCCCGGATGCTGTGGCATCGATCCGGGGACAGAAAGACCAGTCCCTTGCTGGAATCTATAACGGAGCCCAGATGTAAGATCCTGGTAGTGGGGCATAAGTGGCTCTTTGGTAGGTTCAAGGAGAAGCCATGTTGCTGGAAACAGTGGCAAACCGTGGCCAGGTCCCGTGTGGCGTGGCTCTGTGTGGACGATAAGATGAGCACATCGTCCAGATAACAAAGTACTCTGATTGGCTCCTGTCGAAGACGTGCAGCCACAGCAGACAGGATTTTTGTAAAAGTCCTGGGGGCGGAAGAGAGCCCGAACGGCATTGCCTTGTATTGAAAATGCCGATGATTGTAAGAAAAACGTAGGAAGCGACGTTGGGAGGGTCGGATGGGGATGTGTAGGTAGGCCTCCTTGAGATCCACGGAGGTCATCCAGTCCCCCTGCCAAATGCATCCCAGAAGACTTCAGGGATTGCATCTTGAACTGGTGGTATAGAATGTACTTGTTCAGCTCTTTGAGATCGAGGATTCCTCTGCAACCTCCTGAATGTTTTGGAACCAGGAAAAAGATTGAATAGAAACCGGTCCCACGGTGTTCTGTGGGAACCGGCTCTATGGCGAAAATATCGATGAGATATTGAATTTCCTCCTCCATCAGTCGGCGTTTGGTCAGGTTGGATGACACGGGGCATTGAATGAACCTGTTGTGGGGGCAGGACCGAAGCTCTAAGGTCAGTCCCAGCTGGATCGTTTGAAGCACCCACGCGTCCGATGTCGTGGATTCCCATTGGGCTGCGAAGTGTTGCAGGCGGCCGCCAATGGGAAGGTGATGAAGGGCGCCATTTGCCTCTTCGAAAGGCACGGGTCCCCGTACCTCTGAAGGGACGCTTGGACTGAGTTGAGCGTCTGCCACGATCTCGGAATGAAGACCTGTCGTAGGAACGGTCAGGGCCTTGGAAATACTGTCTCGTGGAGAAGGGTCCGCTGGGACCCGGGTCAGCACGAAAGGGCTGCCGGTGACTGTATGGTGGAAGTTTGCGCTCGACCCGTCGGTAAGACGAGGGCATGACCTTGCACTTGTCCTTGTCCTCCACGAGAATTGGGTCTAATGCCTCCCCGAAGAGACGTGACCCTTTATAGGGGGCCGATGCGAGCCTCCACTTTGACTTCATGTCCGCTTTCCAGTGCCTCAGCCATATGAGACGTCTGGATGTCACTGAAGAAACTAGGGCACGAGATGCAAACTTGGCGGCATTGAGAGAGGCGTCAGCAGAATATTCGGTGGCCGCCACGATCTTATTAATGTCTTGGTGCACCCTTGTGTCTTCCGGTGGTAAGCGTTCCTGAAGTTGGCGCAACCAAATGAGGGTCGCCCTGTTGAAAAATGACGCCGATGTTGCTGCCTTGACAGCCCAGGCTGCCGCGTTGTGTGTTTTGCGGGCTGTGAGCTCCGCCTTCCGGTCCTCCATCCGGAGTCCGTCGGCGATGTCGTGCGACAGGAGCGACGAGGATGAAGTTAGGTTAGCTACAGGAGTATCCACTGTAGGCAAGGCCAGGACGTCTTGTAGAGACGGGGCCGAGCAGTATAACTTACGGTCAAGGCCGGTCGGGGCCGGCAAGGAAGACGGTAGATTCCAAGATCGTTGCACAACTTCTGTGAAAAGTTGAGGATACGGAATGAATGATTGTTCAGTCTTAGGCATGTTAAACAGAGAGTCGTGCGGCTGAGTCATCGTTGGCGCGTCAGAGAGGCCCTCCGAAGTGGCCATATGAGTAGACGCCTTTGCCTTGTGAAGCAAGGACTTAAACAGAGACGGTCGGAATAGTCCAGTGAACGCTGGTCTATCTGGGAGAAGATCATCGTCATCAGAAAACTCCATGTCCCTTGGGGCCTCCTCATCCTCCAGGGAAGAATCCTCAGCTTGTGGAGACTCCAACTGGGTCGAATAGCGATCTGCTGGGTCATCGGAAAGAGAGCCCCGAGGAGCTGGAGGTGGTGGTGGAGGAGGTGGCGGAGGAGGTGGAGGAGCAGGAGCAGGAGCAGCCATAGAAACCGGCCTGTATAATATAGGTTGGTGTGCGCTAGCAGCTAATGTTTTAGATACAGTTTGAGAAATGATATTCTCAATGTCGCAAGCTAGCATGACATGTGAAGTTCCCCCTGGGCGGAGCCCCGCAGCCGTGGGGGTGTAAGTAGCCTCTGGAGACGGGCGCTGAGCAGGTGGTCTAGTCTGAGACAAATCCACCGGAACCGCAATGTCGTGTGATACAGCAGTAGGATGATGTACTACTGCAGGTATCGTAGGAGATTCAATCACTGGAGAGAGGCCTTGGTATACAGAAGTCATGATCCCTGAATGGGGAACGGAATGCATCACGGAGCTAACAGGCGGAATGATTGCAGGTGAGTCAGATAGCTGAGACTGTCGTTGAGCCCGATCGAACTGGCGCTCGAGTGCCTTATGGCGTCTGTCGGCATCCTTGGCGGCAGCCACAGAGGATGTCCGACTTCTCGTTGAGACAGCCGGAGCGGTGGTATCAGCGGTCTTGTCTCGCTTTTTTGTCTTTTTTTGTGCAGGAGCTGGAGAGGATGGGGCCTCAGCACCAGAACTGTGCTCCAAATCAGAAGAAAATCCGCATTCAGACATGCTGGCGATGCTGAAGACATGATGAGAGCAAGGGTAAGTATATATAAATCACATTAATAGTGAGATATGTCTCATCAATCGAGAAAACTTCCCTTTTTTTATTATTTATTTATTTATTTATTACAATTTCTTTGGTGATATATATAGGGATATATATATATATATATATATATATATATATATATATATATATATATATATATATATGTATATATATATTTGTGATAAAAACATTTTACCATACAAGAGGCTGATTGGTAACATCAACTCTCCCCCCCCTTTTTTTTAAATTATATTTAAAATGTTTTTTGTTTTACATATATATACGTTGCACTAATAGACTCAAGAATACCACTGGCAGAATTAACCTATGTCAGTCAGGCATGAGTCAAGAAGGGCTGCATCCAAAATAACTAGAAGGGAAAAAGCCTTAAGATAGCCTCCTGCAGTTTGCCTTGCTAACAGCAGAGGGCAGCAAACACAAGCATCTCGTGAATTAATCAACAGGAAGGAGACTCTTGGCAATTTAAAAAACGGCTTGTCATTCCCAGCTACAGACATTGTGCTGGTAGGTGCCTTTGATAGCCCCAGCTCGCCACAGTAGAGCTGTCAGGGGCAGAAAACCAAGGCGCAGGGAGCCCCTATTAGCCTGCGACGCTGTTGCCGGTCAGAATTCATATCAGAAGGCAATCAGCGGCTGCGCAAGCCTGTTACCGGGCAGATACTCAGGGACAGAAAGTGAAACTGCGCTCCACCCTCATGGCGACCTCATTTACAAGCCGGATAGTGAAAACGCCGGCATCTGCTTCTATCGGTGAATTGCTCCTTCCCCCCACAGGAAAATAAGCATGTAGCTGCTCAAAAGCAGCCCACGCGCCAGAAATTAATACCCTGGTAGAGTTTGCCACTGACAGCAGGGCAGGGACTCATTAGCCGCCCCAGTACTCACAGATAATTAATTATAACAGAAGAAGGTTCCCTGTCAACGCAGGGCTTCTCATTAAGGGGAAAGTAGATATGGCCAGACCAGATAAGGTTATAAGACTTACCCAGTCGATGGTAATGAAGAAAAAAATAATTTATTTCCAAAACCAAATCAAATCCAAAAGCCAATGTCAAGTCCAATCCGAAGTCAAAAGGGAGAATCCAAAAGTAAAAATTTTATTCAAAAGTTCAGAGAGAAACAAAAACAAGTCTGATTTACTGTCTGAGTGAATAAAACTGACCCTCTGACGTACAGAAGGAGGCGTGGCCACAAAATTTAAAGACACATACACTCAGAACTGACTACTGAACTGATGAATAACCCTCGCTTTTGGATTCTCCAATAAACGCGTTGGAGAAATTGCTGTACAATAAAAAAGAAAAAAAATGTAAGAAAGGCAACCCCGAACATGCATAAATGTACTAGGATAAAGAATGAGTTATTAAAAAACAAAAGAGAATAAATATGAGTTCAAACAAAAATTAGAATTTGAGGGCGAATTAAGATGTTGTTTATATAAATAAGCATAGAAATTTTAAGACATGATTAAAAAATGGAAAAAGGAAATTTTGGCAAAAATTGTAACTGAGTAAAATGTACTTGAATATGTTAAATTGTATAAGTTATGATATAGCCAATACTCTGTTCATAAAATATGTGGGGGGAAATGGGGGGGGAATAAATAAAATTTGATTTTAAAAAAAAGTTTTTACTTGGAGCAGAAGTTTTTCTGGAACGCTGACACTAACCTGATTTATGGGTCCCAGCAGGGTTTAATGTTGGGGGGATGCAGCCCCTGGAGTTTCTCCAGCTTCATTTGGGCTTCGTGTCTTTCCAGGAGAGGCTCCTGTTGGGGTTATTCTTTAAATAAGCCACCTCAGTTATTTTGCTTAATGCCTCCTCCTTTGGGGTTCGACTTCCTCCCCACCAACTGCTGTTCCATACAATCAAACAAATCATGTCTCCTACTGCCACCCTTCTATTCTTCCTCTTTCTTTTATAACATATAACATGTTATATTTTATAACATATAACATGTCAGCCTCCGCTTTGACCCACAGATACCTTCCTTGGCTGACTGGATTGAACAGCTACATGGTACCTGGTCTGTAACACGTAAGGCCCTGGACGAGGCCCACCGAGCTCATAAAAACCAAGCTGATAAGAAAAGGATTCAGGATACTGATTATAAAGTAGGAGATAGGGTTTTCCTTTCCACCAAGTACCTACCCAAAACTACCCAAAAGTCGAAAAAACTTGGATCCCAATAGGTGGGTCCTTTCCCTATTATACGTATAGTTAACTCAGTTACGATGCAATTAGAGCTACCTAAAACCTTGTGGAGGATTCATCTGGTATTTCATGTTAGTTTGCTGAAACCCGAGCGTACGTCCCCCTTGCGTCCAGACCTTGCGTCCCCCAGTTGTATTCCTGGGGGTAGCTCGTTCCAGAGGGCGGGTGCCCCCACAGAGAAGGCTCTCCCCCTGGGGGTTGTCAGTTGACATTGCTTGACCGACGGCACCCTGAGGAGACCCTCTCTGTGGGAGCGCATTGGCCGGTGGGAGGTTATCGGTGGCAGAAGGTGGTCTCGTAAATACCCAGGCCCTAAGCCATGGAGCGCTTTAAAGATGAGAACCAATACCTTGAAGCGCACCCGGAAGACCACTGGGAGCCAGTGCAGCGCCATGTCACCCCCCATAACCACCCACGCGGCTACATTCTGGACCAGCTGGAGCCTCCGGGTGCTCCTCAAGGGGAGCCCCATGTAGAGAGCATTGCAGTAGTCCAGGCGAGAGTTGACGAGGGCATGAGTGACCGTGCATAAGGAGTCCCGATCCAGAAAGGGACGCAACTGGCGTATCAGGCGAACCTGATAAAAAGCCCCCCTGGCCACGGCCGTCATATGCTCTTCTAAAGACAGCCATGCATTCAGGAGGACGCCCAAGTTACGAGCCCTCTCCGTGGGGGCCAATGACTCGCCCCCGGTAGCCAGCGATGGCACCAGCTGGCTATATCGGGACGCCGGCAGCCACAGCCACTCGGTCTTGGAGGGGTTGAGTCGGAGCCTGTTCCTCCCCATCCAGACCCGCACGGCCTCCAGGCACTGGGACATCACTTCAAGGGCATCATTGGGGTGGTCCGGGGTGGAGATGTACAGCTGAGTGTCATCAGCGTACAGATGGCACCACACCCCAAATCCACGGATGATCTCACCCAGCGGCTTCACATAAATGTTGAACAGGAGAGACGAGAGGACCGACCCTTGCAGCACCCCACAAACAAGGTGCCTCGAGGTCGACCTCTGCCCCCCTGCCAACACGGACTGCGACCGGTCAGAAAGATAGGAGAACCACCGTAAGACGGTGCCTCCCACTCCCAACCCCTCCAGCCGGCGCAGCATGATAGTATGGTCGATGGTATCAAAAGCCGCTGAGAGATCTAATAGGACCAGAACAGAGGAGCATCCCCTGTCCCGAGCCCTCCAGAGATCATCAACCAAAGCGACCAATGCCGTTTCCGTGCTGTACCCAGGCCTGAAGCCGGACTGGAACGGATCCAGATAGACAGTTTCATCCAGGTACTGTGGGAGCTGTCGCGCAACTACACTCTCAACAACCTTCGCCACGAAGCGAAGGTTGGAGACAGGACGGTAATTTGCCAAAATAGCCGGATCCAGAGAGGGCTTCTTGAGGAAGGGCCTCACCACCGCCTCTTTCAAGGCGGGAGGTAAGAAACCCTCACTCAAAGAAGCGTTTATAATCCTCTGGAGCCAGCCTTGTGTAACCTCCCGGGTAGCCAGCACCAGCCAGGAGGGACACGGGTCCAATAAACATGTGGTTGCGTTCAACCTCCCCAGCATCCTGTCCATGTCCTCGGGAGTCCTCGGGAGTCACAGGATCAAACTCCCCCCAGAGATGGGTTGCCTGCCGGGGGGGAGGCTGAATGTCCCAGGGGTGAAACTGAGGCTGCTGCTTGTGTAGAAGAGAGAGCCCAAGCCCGGGAACAGACAGCTCAGGACTTTGGAACTCAAGCGGCTGCTGCGATCCAGGGCCCCCCTGCTGGGCAGGCATTGCCATGGAGGCGAAAAAAGCCCAAATTTCCCTTGCTATCAGTAAGATACGGGGGAGATCCAAAAGGACTGGGATTCTTTTTAACCCAAGTGTGGAACCACATGCAAGACTGGGGGGAGGATTTCTCCTCAGATGCCGCACGCATGAGGTGCGTTACCAGGGCCCTGGAGGGGGTGGCAGCTGAGTGGATGGTGGGAATCCATAATGAAGATCCCTTCTGATGAGAAATTATGACCAGTTCATGGCAGCCCTCAGAACACGCTTTGAGGACCCGTTAGCTGAGCGAAGGGCGAGAATCGGAATGAAGTCCATACATCAGGGGCGGAGATTGGTGGCGGAGTACACCCAGAAGTTCCGCAAGCTGGTGCCCTACATGAGAGGGTGGTCAGAAGTAGCCCTGCTGGAAAGCTACAAGGATGGCCTCAATGAGGATGTCTACAAGGATTGCTCCTCCTGAGGTGCCCCTAGGGATCTGCAAAGTTGGTACATGCTGGCTGCTGACATGGAGATCGACTTGGCCAGAGATCGCTACCACGGTGGGTGTACCTGGAGCAATCCACCCTCCTCACCCCACAAGGGGGCTCCAAAGGCCACAGTGGGACCTGCAGGCTCCAAGACGAAGTCCACCACGTGCTTCAGATGTGGAAAGGAGGGGCACCGAGCGGCTGAGTGTTTCTCTAAGCCTGGACCCAAGGCGACCCCTAGTGGAGGGAAGAGAGCCGACAAACCGCCCGCAAAACCCCGCAAGACTGCCCTAAAAGGGGTAGAAGTCATTGAGTTCGCTCCCCTGAAACAGGATGAGTTGGGAACTCCGACCCCCACTGATGACAGCGAAACCGAAACTGATTCCGATGAGGACTTCCTGGTAAGTCAGTGTGGGGGACCCATGACCATCCCAGTGGAACTAAAGGTACCATCCACCGGGGCCCACGGGAAGATGCTAGCCCTTCTAGATTCAGGATGCACAAGGTGTGTCATCAGCCCTGAGATTGTGGAAAAGATGGGTCTAAGACTAAAAACGATGAAAAGACTCATAGCATTCTGTCAGCTAGATGGGTCGGTAGCTGGGGGGGCAGCCCATTTTGTAACCGAACCGATTGAGATGAGGATGGGGGCTCACCAAGAAACTCTGAGCTTTATTGTGGCCCCTGGCATGGAACGACCCCTCCTATTTGGACTGCCCTGGCTCCGAAAATGGAACCCGTGCATAAATTGGAAGACAGGCGTGTTGCGCATCCGCTCTAAACAACAAGGGAAGAGAGGGGGGAGCCCCTATTGCATGGCCAAAGTGGCGAGTGAGGTGGCGGCGACTACAACATTATGGGGGAAAAAAGATCCCAAAAGAGTACCAGGACCTCCAGGAGGTGTTTAATGAGAAGGTGTCAGATGTGCTGCCCCCTCACTGGCCTACAGACTGTAGTATAGAAATCAATCCTGGGGTAAAACTCCCTAAACCAAAGATCTACCCCATGACCCCCCGGGAGTTGGGGGAACTATGAGACTTTATTGATAAAAACCTAAAACGCGGCTTCATCCAACCGGCTAGGCCGCGTGTAGCCGCCCCGGTGCTATTCCGGGAGAAGAAGGATGGGTCTTTTCGCCTGGTAGTTAACTATAAGAACTTAAACGCTATTTGCATGGAAAATGTCTACCCACTGCCCCTCATGAAGGACATGCTAGCCCACCTGGCCAAAGGAAAGATTTTTACTAAGCTGGACTTGCAGGAGACATATTATAGAGTTCGAATTAAGGAAGGCGATGAATGGAAACTGCTTTCAACTGCCCGCTGGGATGTTTCCAGTTTAGGGTGCTCCCTTTCGGACTACAAGGAGCCCCTGCAGTGTTCATGGAACTGATCAACGAAGTACTGCACTAACCTCTTTACAAGGGGGTTCTGGTCTACCTGGTGACATTCTTATTTACACCGAGACCATGGACGACCATGTAAAACTGGTGAGAGCCGTCCTGAAAGCAGAGCTGTATGCTAAGCTGTCAAAATGCGAATTCCACCAGACTAAAATTGACTATCTGGGGTACCGCATTTCGTATGAGGGGATAGAAATGGACCCAGAAAAGGTCCGGGCAGTGGACCCCTCCGCCCAGGGGTTAAGCTCCGCCCACCACCCTCAGACCAATGGGGCTTGTGAAAGAACTAACTTGGTGTTGGAACAATACCTTAGATGTTACATAAATTATCAGCAAGATAACTGGGTGGACTTGTTGCTGTTTGCGGAGGTCGCCTATAATAACTCTATACATAGCAGTACTGGTTTTACCCCATTTAAGGTAGCCTCAGGACAAGACTTTGTGCCCATCCCAGTGTTGCCTCAGGAAAACCCACAGATACCTTCCTTGGCTGACTGGATTGAACAGCTACGTGGTACCTGGTCTGTAACACGTAAGGCCCTGGACGAGGCCCACCGAGCTCATAAAAACCAAGCTGATAAGAAAAGGATTCAGGATACTGATTATAAAGTAGGAGATAGGGTTTTCCTTTCCACCAAGTACTTGCAAACTACCCAATAGTCGAAAAAACTTGGACCCAAATAGGTGGGTCCTTTCCCTATTGTACGCATAGTTAACCCAGTTACAATGCAATTAGAGCTGCCTAAAACCTTGTGGAGGATTCATCTGGTGTTTCATGTTAGTTTGCTGAAACCTGAACGTACGTCCCCCTTGTGTCCAGACCAAGAACCTCCTCCTGTCCCCATACTCATTGAAGGGGAACAGCATTTTGAGGTCAAAGAGATATTGGATTTGAGGAAACATCAAGGTAAGGTGCAGTACTTGGTGGCCTGGAAACACTTTCCATTAGCTCAGTCTGAATGGGTAAATGAGCGAGATGTTAGAGCTCCGAAGCAGCTGCAATTGTTTTAGTCCAAATATCCTGATAAACCGTAGTTATGGACCTGTACATATTTTACCTGTTTATGTAATTTTCTATTTTCCCTTATTCTGTTCTTTTTCTAGGACTAATGTCTCTTCTGCAGGAGGGCCGAATGTCAGCCTCCGCTTTGATATTACTTGCTTGCTATGGCTGTCATTGAAATGGGGGGAGGGGGGAGCTGTCTGGATAGTTGGGAGGGGGGAATTGAGCTGGTGGAGTAAATTGGAGACAGTTTTCCTCAGCGTTTCTCTGCAGCTGGGAGGCGCGCTGATAACCAGTCAAGGTCAACCGTCCTGGCATACCAGAAGGATGGAGCCATCGGAAGCTGCACCCCACATGACCCCTTGGGGGGATGTGGATTGGATAATCCTGACTGGACCATTGGGGGGAGGGTTTTTTAAGGATGTTTTCTATATGTAATTTTCACGCCTATTGCCTCAGACCTTGCTTTTCTTTGGTTGCATTCAGTTCATACTCAGTAAAAGTACCTTTCTCTATGAAAATGGAGTTGGGGTTTTTCTTTCTTGAGTACTGAAAGGAGGCATACCTGACACTTTCCCTACCAATTCATTGTCAGGGCCCATGTCCCTTCCTTTCCTTTTGTGAATTTTAGAGTTTTATTTTTTTCACATATCAACTACTATACTGTGACTTAATTCCTGAGCTTCCCAAGGCCATTGTTCTCCCATATTTGTTTCCACACACACAAAACAGTTCTTTACTGTAAGGGACTTGGCCATTTCTTCAGCCAATTGCACGAACATGTTTACTGCTTTCTTAGGGAATTCAGGGAATTCTAATTGTTCAAACTCTATCTTACACCCAGTGGTGGGATTCAAGTAATTTAACAACTGGTTCTCTGCCCTAATGATTTCTTCCAACAACCAGTTTGCCAAACTGCTCAGAAAGTTAACAACCGGTTCTCCCGAAGTGGTGCGAACTGGCTGAATCCCACCACTGTTTACACCCAATACAAATTACACAATCAATGCAATGAGAACAACAACATCCATAAGCACAATTACAAAACCAACACATCTGGGAGGGCGCGCAATGGAATCTTCTCAGTTGTAGTCCTCTTCAGTTGGGGAAACAACATAGGCAATCATTCAGTCCTACAAAGGAAAAATACAAAAATAGTCCAGATAATGAAGAAAGCTATTCCCACTGGTAACGTTACTGCCCACCAGTCCATTGGGTTCTCTGGATCATCAACTTCAGTGGATCTCCTTGGTGAGATTCCACCTTCCACTCCTTTGGGGCTGGCACGGGCCCTTTCACTCGGGAGTAATGAGTCCAACCTTTTTCAGCGGTCCGAATTGCAGTCTCAGTGGTCAACAAGACGATGAAAGGTCCTTCCCAAACTCGAGTCAGCTTCTCGTCCTTCCAGGCCTTTATCAGTACCCACTGTCCTGCTTTATATTGGTGTACAGCAAAGTCCAAAGGTGGTGTTTGCGAAGGAATGCCTTTCTGTCGCAAAAGAGAAAAACATCTGGACAGTTCCTGTACATATTTTCTAACCGTTTTGTCCTTTAATTCAATTCTTGGTAAATCTTCCTTTCCCATATTGTAATTTCTAACCCATCTCTGTAACAATTCCTAAAAGGGCAACAATGTGTCCTGCTAATAAACAAACAATGTCATAGGATGGGGCATCTTGACTCCTAAGCACACAGACATTGAGACATAAAAAATGGAGGTAAGAAGAACAGCTTCAAGAATAAAACAAAGAATCTAAATAAGGTATTTTTGGTCAATGCTCTGAAATACATCTTGGGTTAAACTTTAGTGTCAATTCTCTGATTTTAGTAGAATGTGAGTCTGATTTGGATTCCATTCAGATGGAAACAAATTCTCATTGAGTAGCTTAAAACATTTACAAATATAAGCAAAGTCTTTCAAACTGATTTCTTTTATATAGGTTTATTTAAGCATAAAGCATAATTAATGAAACTTCCAAAAATTTCCAGAAAAAATAAAATCAAAATTGTATTCAGAGCAGAAAAGAAAATATATCTGCATAACTTTTATATACAGATGAAAGAGACCAAAACAGTGAAAGGCAAAGCTGCACGAGCAGGTCACCCATTTGCCCCATCTTTCGCAGACAGACTCAGCAGAGAGAGGGGGGTAAAAGAAAGAAAAAAAGTTAAAACGAGCAGAAAAACCACACTGCCCCCCCCTTATCTGTTGCTGTCACTTCTCCAAAGCAAAAATTCCTTGAGTTAACAACCAGTGAGAAGGGGAAAAAAATTAAAAATCTACACAGAAATCTCACCCCCCCCCCCTTTTTTTTTTCCACTCAGCATTCTCTCAACAAAATAATTTTCTCTGTTTCTCCCCTTTATCTCTAGCTTTAGTAAATCACACACATTTCTCACATTCTCTATGGGATCTTTCTCATTTCTTTCCTTGCAACTTACCATTTCTTTATATGAAAGGGAATCCAAGTACTTTCACACCAACTTTTACCCTCAACATACTCACATTTGCACTGCAATCAAACTGCTGGTGTAAACCAATTTCACATGCAAAAATCCCCTTTTATGCAAACCAATCATTACAATTATTTCAGGGAGCTTTTTCACAAGCCAATGAGCTTCATTTTCTAAATAATTTTGTGTACTATTATTAGAGGGTTTTATCCTCCATCTAGGCAAAGGTGGACATATTCATGTTCCTCATCCAGAGAAGAGACATAATCCCTGAACAATGCAGGAAATACTAGTTTCGCATTGATTTATATGGTTTTAGCTTCTGCGCTTTGACTCAGAGGTGAGAAAGCTAGCTAACTCTGTGGTTTGACATTTTAAACTCAGAAAATGTCTCTTACAATAACTAGGTGAAGGGACCTTTAGAGGTCATCCAATCCAACCCCGTATCATTTCACTCTTATGTTCAAATCTCACTTTACGTCCTACTTTACACCCCCCCCCCCCGCTTTAAGAATCTATTTTTTTAGCTACAAATGAGTCTTACCTATTACAGAGCTTAAATCAGCAATGCAAGCATATAATATTTGGCATAACATAATCAATTCAGGATAAAGACATATAGTAGTGAGAAGGAAAAAGACAAGTAATACATATGGGATGACTTTCAAATCTCAATCTCTGAAGGCACTTTCTCCAGTTCCCCCGGGTGTGAGTTTTACATATGTTCCTGAATCAGAATCTTCATCTTCATCAAAGGGATTAGAGCCAATCTTACGGTCAATAAGGCTTTCCATCAAAACCAACTCTTTCTCAACCCTTATCTCCTTTATTGACCTCATAGCTAGCTGTCTGAGCAGAGGTATTGTGCAAGGAATAAAGGCCAGGCCTGCCACGGCACATAACAACAGGAATAACATCTGATTAATCCAGCCGGACCCAGGCAACCAAGAAAACCATATGTCCGTTGCTTGTAACCTTTGACCCATCTTGGATGCCCAGTCTTGCAATTCCTTGGCAATCTCTCTGACCACACCTGACTTATTCATGTAGAAACAACAGTCTTCTCCCAGGAATACACACAAACCACCTTTTTCAGCTGTTAAGAGGTCTATGGCACGCCGGTTTTGTAAGACCACTGCTGCCAAAGAATCTATTTGGTCTTGGACATCAACCAAGGTCCCAGCAATTTGGTTCAGGCTTTCTTGGAACTCCTCTGACAATTGCCTAAACTGTATTATGGAGTGTGTCATTCCTCCTACACCTGTTCCAACTGTCCCTATCCCCAGGATTACTAATAGTGGGATTAAGAGTGGCACCCTTTTCTGAACATGCCCCATGAGGGGGACAGGGATAGTGTGCTCTCCACTGACAACACCTATTTTGGGGAAAAGATGTACCAGAGTGTATGTTCCAGTCCAGTTTGTAGGTAAACACAAATACGCATTTTTCCCACATAAGAAGAAAACTCCATTTTCTCCTACACACACACCTACAGTATGTTCATGGAAAAGGCATGGGCTTGTTGGTTCTTCTCATTAGTCCAGACCCCCAAAGTCCCTGCCACTGACATGCCAGTCAGCGGCTGCAATGGGACTTCTAGTGTAGGGTCCTTTTGCTTATCTCTGAGGATTAGACCTTCAAAAAGATAATGGGAGCTTGCATTTCCAGGGGGAAATAGGACACATAGGCCTGTGCTGGACCTAAGGGAGAGGCAGATTGGGAATCGGGGTGGCTGAAATGGCCTCGGGCACTTTTCCCGAGACATATTCCATCCTCCCCATTTTATACTGGAGACATGTGGTGGTAGTAAGAAAGTGACCTTCTGTTGAAATAAGTGGTGGGCAGAAGGAGAAATACCTCTGGTTAGTTTTACATCCATAAGTGTCACTCTAGGACCAAGATGCATTTCCGATGGACATTGTTCTCCTGTCAGGGACCCTACAGGAATACCTGGTTCCTGATGCTGCTTTACACACAAGGAGGGTGACCCTAGGATTTCCACACCAACAGCTATAGGGCCAACAATGGGGAGGCGGCTCATCCCCAGCCGTTTGAATGCGTTATAAAAGTCCCCTTGCAACTTGGCTTCTGCCGCTTTGGTTCTCCATCTACCACCTTTCTCAAGGACTATTGTGGCCCTGGTCCTGACCCAAAGATCTGGCTCAACTGGAACAGCATTGTAAGATGAAGGGCCAGCAGACAAACACAACCAGCACTTTTGACCTAGGGCAGGGTCAGACTGATTAACTAGGCTTTGACCCAATTCCAGTATTCTTACCATGTAGTTCCCTTTTCTCAATTGTTGCAGGGGCCCGTTTTCCCTTTGTTCTACCCCACTCTCTACCGGAATTGTCAGACACTTGTCCTTAGGTCTTGGGGTTGGCTTAGGTCCAGGGTACCGTCCCCACCTATCAATGATACGTCGTTGACGGGAACGGACCTGTCTCAAAGTGTCCACACCCTGTGACCTGATCCTGCCCTGTTCTTTGGGGTTCTCAACTTCCCCGGATCCTCCCTCAAGGGCAAGGGGGGGGGGGTCACTCAGGCATTCTCACAACATTGGGAACTACTGTTCAGGATGTTATCACTCAGTAGGCCCTTTGCCAATAACAGCCAAAGCCACAAAAAGCTCATAATTGTCCCCCACACAGAACCTATCCAATCACAATTCCCTTAATCTACAAAATCACCACGTCAGGAAGAAGGTTAGGGTTATATGTGACTTGGGAAAAGGCAATATCAGTCTTAGGTATCCCACAGAACCAACCCTTATTTGTTAAATACAATGTCCACAGTCCTAGAACTAGTACAGCGCCACAGAGAGCCCACTCCCATGTTCCCTCAAACATAAGTATCTCCAGGAGTTTTGTACTGCTCTGTCACAGTCAATGATTTAAGGCTCAGCACCTGTCTTTCTGGGCTTGTGACGATTCCAGAAGAATAAGTGTCCTACACAGCAAATCACAATCAGGACAATCAAACTCACTAAGGACAGACCCACTGCACTTATGGCTACATATGATCGACTTTCCATCCCCTGACAGGTGGTCAGGTTTCCTGATACATTTTACATCTGACAAATGGAACATTGTCTTCCTCCTCCAAATCTTCGGCTGTACGTGGAGGGTCAGCTTCCGGTGTGACGCCAGTAAGGCCTCTTCTGCCCTGTATGTAGCCTGCCCGTTGCCGGTAGGACAGTTATAGGGGGCGCTTCTTCAAGCGTACCACTAGGGGTTGGGCCTGGGCCTGGTCTGCCTCCCAATACTCCTCAGCAGCTGGCTTAACTCGTGTCCAGTGAATCCAAGACTTGGATTCCAACACTTTTACTGCAAGTGGAGAACACATGACCACAGTATATGGGCCCTTCCACCTAGGATTTAAATTTTCTCCTTTCCAGTGTTTTACCCATACTCTGTCTCCCACCTGAATATTATGACTAGAGGTGGTCAAAAACGGTGGGCTAAGGGACACACAATATTGTTGGATTTCTTGTATTTGCTTATTTAAGTCTCCCACCATCTGATTCACCCATGAGGCCCCTATTTGACGTAGGTCCCCTATGTGATTTCTCAAGTTAGTACTTATAACTGGTGGCCTCCCAAACATCATTTCAAAAGGGGATAACCTAATCCCTTTGCGTGGAGTACATCGCACAGACCAAAGTGCTAGTGGTAATGCATCCACCCACTTAAGGTGAGTTTCAAGGCACACCTTTGTCACCTTTTCTATTATAGTCCTGTTCATTATTTCAGCCCTTCCATTCAAAAGCAAATAATTTCAGGCACTTCCGGTTTCCCTGTCTTCGGCGACGACAGTGCCTTTTGAAGCACCGCCAGCCCAGCCGCTTGTAGAGCCGCTTCGCGATCGAGAAGCGGCTTGAAAACTTCAAAATCCTAAGGATTCTTGGAGGAGAGATAGCAGGGCACAGGTCGAGCCCCTGTGACCCCCCAGGGAATTGTTTCTGGGGAGGAAACAGGCGCGGCTCCCTCCCAACCTGCTGAGACTCCGGGCAGCGTGGGACAATTCTGCTTTTGCAGAACAAGCCAGCTGCAGGAAGCACTAAAAGAGAAAGGAATTAACCTAAACAAGCAGCGGAAATCCACTTGAACCCTGAAACTTAGAATTGCAAGTATTAGCGCTTTGTTGATTCTTTAACTTGAGAAAAAAATGCGAATGAGTGAAAGTGACTTGAAAAAATATGGCGCTCAGCATTAGAGTGAACGAGCCAGCGAGTGTGGATTGGTGAAGTCATCTTGCTTTGTTACAAAGTTACTAAGTTGCTATAAAGTTGCTTGGCTTGTCACAATAGAAACAAGAGAAAAATTTCTCCCTTTTTAATACTTGACTTTGCTTCATCTCAGTTTTTATTTGATTAAATCTGGGGGACTTTTTTAGAAGCCTCTGTGGAGGTGGGAGAGGAAAAGGAACTTCCCTCTTCAGAAAAACTAGCTTACGTGGCAGGATGGCCTCAAAGAAGCAGGAAGGGAAGGCAGCAGGGGGGGGATCCCCCACACATAAACATGAAACGCAGTTTCCCCCTGCTCAACAGTTACAAACTCAGAAAAAAGATTTTGATATGGGAGATTTAAAAGAATTTATTTCTAAAATTTTGGATGATAAATTTCAAAAATCCCAACAGGAAATAGATGACAAACTTCAAAAGTCTCAACAGGAAATTATGCAGGAAATTAATGAAGTGAAAGATATGGTGAAACAGAATCAAAACAAGGTGACCAAAAAAATATCAGATGTGGCGTCTGGCCTGGCAGAATTTATTATTAAAGTTGATTCAAAAGTGGATGAATTTAAATCAGAAGACAATGTTAAAATGAAAGACAATGATCACAAAATTTTTGATGTTGATGATAAAATGCAGAGAGTTGAAAACGAAATTGTTATGATGCAATTCAGGGCAATGGAATTCGCTATACAGCTTCGAGGAATTAGAGAAGATGACAGACAGGATTTGAGACAGGTCTGTGCTGAGGCTCTGGCTGTGATTTTAAAAATTAATCCTGATGTGGTTTTTTACAAAATAGACAAAATTTACAGAGTGAATTCCTGGGTGGCCAGACAAAGACAATTGCCTAGAGATGTGGTCATATATTTTACAGATAGAGCAATAAGAAATGATATCCTGCAAAAATCTTTTCATACCTCTGTGCAAGTAGGGGGTTTGCAAATTACAGTTTACAAAGAGTTACCACCTAAAATGCTGAAAACCAGAAAAGACTTTGGCTTTCTTGTTAAAGAATTGCAAAACCAACAGATACCATTTCAGTGGGATGCCCCAACTGGTATAATTCTGAGATACAAGGGAGAAAGATATCGTTTGAATACTGTGGAGAAGGTGGAGCATTTTTATACTACCATTTTTAAAGAAAGAACACCATCTCCACGTACATCCACAGTTTTGGAGATTAAGGAGAGTGACAAGAAGCAACTTCAACAAGAATCGCAAGAACAGTCTAAGCAGGAATCAGAGGAAATGAAGGGCGCTGAAGGAGGTTTTTTGGATGAGCCTTTGTTGGAATCTTCTCCAATTCTGGACCTGTTTTGGATGGTTGAAGTTAAGGATCAGCGTATAACCCGAGCAAAATTCAAGCAACTTAAAGAAAAACAACAACAGGAAAGACAAGATAAAAAGGGAGCTAAGAGTACTACACAAGAAACTGGAGCCATGGGGAAAGCAGGACTGAAGATTCCGGAAGACATTCGGTTATTCTGCTCTTTGCTCCAGAAAGATAATGATGATGATTAAATGCTTATCTTGGAATGTGAATGGGTTGAATTCAGCACAGAAAAGGAAGAAATTATTTGCATATTTGAAACAATTTAATAACGATATAATTTGTTTACAAGAAACGCATATTACAGTTCAAGATCAAAACTATTTGAAAAATTCCAAATTAGGAACACACTTTATATCTTCAACTATCCAAAAAAAGAATGGTGTGGTTATTTATGTAAATAAAAAATTAACAGCCAAAGTTATAGAAGCAGATCAAGATGGTAGGTTCGTAGCAATTGAACTACTTACAGCAAATGGCCAAATTCTTTTGATTGGAATTTATGCTCCCAACCAACAACAGGACCACTTCTACAAAATGTTACATACTAAAATACTACAATGGGATTACAGATCTATTTTAATTATGGGAGACTGGAATGGAGTAATTGATTCTAAAGTAGATAAAAAGAGTTTGGCAAAGTCAAGGATTAGATTACCACAGACTTTTTTTGATATGAAAGAAGATTTGGAACTAAAAGATATTTGGAGAATACATAATCCAAAAGAATTGGACTATACTTTTTTTTCTGATAGACATAGATCCTTCTCTAGGATTGATTTCATTTTGTTGTCAGATGATTTACTTGTTAGGACAAAAAGAACAAAGATCTTGCCAAGAATTTTGACTGACCATAGCCCAGTATGGATAGAAATTGAGATAGGTAAGACTGAGAGACGCTCTTGGAGATTAAATGAAAACTTGTTCAGATATGAAAAAAATATAATAGAACTTAAAAAGTACTTGAAAGAGTTTTTTGAAATGAATTTGAACAAAGGCACCCCAACGGAAATTGTGTGGGATGCAAGCAAGGCTTATATGAGAGGGGTGCTTATTTATATGAACTCTAAACACAGATTGATTCGACAAAAGAAAAGACTTGAACTGGAAGCAGAAATAAAGAATAAAGAACAGTTACTTATTAAAAATCCAACAGATGAAAGAATACGTGGTGTTATAAAACTTTTGAAAGACCAATTCCAAATGTTTATGGCGGAACAAGTTGCAACAAATTTACAATATGCGAAGCACAATACATTTTGCAATGCCAATAAACCGGGCAGATGGTTGGCCTATACACTGAGGAAAAAACAGAGTATACGGACTATTGATAGTATCGATATTGGAGGGAAAGAAATTTTTCAACAAAAATTAATTAAAGAAGCTTTTGTGGACTACTACACTAAATTATATGCTAAAGATGAGGTGCAGAATGGACTTATAGAAAAATACTTAGATAATAAAAGAGTTATAAAAATTACTGACCAACAAAAGGAAAGAATGAATCATCCTATAACAGAGGAGATAATAGTAGCAATTAAACAATTAAAAACAGCCAAAGCTCCTGGAACGGATGGTCTGACTGCAGTGTATTATAAAACTCTGCAAGCAGAAATGGTGGAACAACTTAGAGACTTATTTTGTAATATACAACAAGGGGGTAAAATACCCCCATCATGGACAACAGCCTATATTTCTTTGATACCAAAAGAGCAAGCAGGTCCTAAAAAACCGGAGAATTACAGACCAATATCTCTTCTGAATACGGATTATAAAATTTATGCAAAAGTATTAGCCAACAGGTTGATGCCAGTAATTCAAAAGGTGATTCATGATGATCAAGCGGGATTTATCGAGGGTAGATACATGAAGGACAATGTAAGGCAAGTAATAGATTTATTGGAATATCTTGAGAAGAATAAACAGATCCCTGCAGTGCTGGTTTTCTTGGATGCAGAGAAGGCCTTTGATAGAGTGGACTGGAATTTTCTATTAAAGACTTTAAAAAAGATGGACTTTGGGGACCAATTTATACAGGCGGTTTCAGCAATTTATCAAGAGCAAAAGGCACAGATTATTATCAATGGAAGTTTGACAACAGAGTTTAAAATCGAAAAAGGAACAAGACAGGGATGTCCGCTGTCCCCACTTCTATTTATTCTAACATTAGAAGTCTTGTTAAACACAATACAGGACTCTAATATCTTGAAAGGTATAATGATAAGGCAAGAGGACTACAGAATAAAGGCATTTGCAGATGATCTGGTTGTTACCCTAACACATCCAATGGAATCAATAATCCAGATGAAGGACATTATACAAGACTATGGTAAAGTTTCAGGTTTTAGACTGAACCAGAGAAAAACAAAGATGATAGTTAAAAATATGACTCAAGATCATAAACATGAGCTTGAAAGAAGGGCAGGTTTTGAGATTGTACCAAAGGTAAAATATCTAGGAGTTCAGGTTGCAGAATCAAACACAAAATTGTTTCAAAATAACTATGAGGTGTTGTGGCGAGAGGTGCAGAAAGATATGGAGACTTGGAAAAAACTGCAGCTGTCTCTACTTGGAAGAATAGCAGCAATTAAGATGAATATTTTGCCAATATTTCTTTTTTTGTTTCAAATGATTCCGGTGCTTAATAGTGGTAAACAATTGAAACTGTGGCAAACTGGAGTGAATAAGTTTGTCTGGAACGAGAAAAAACCGAGAGTGAAAATGAAAATTATGCAAGATGTTCCAGAAAGGGGAGGTCTTAAACTTCCAAACCTACAGTTATATTATGATGCAGCAGCTTTGACTTTAACAAGTGATTGGTTTGGAGGGAAAAAGACTGGAATATTGAACGCAGAAAGTTTTGATTTGGAATTTGGATGGCATGCCTACTTATTTTATGACAACAAAGTGGATAAAGTATTTAAAAGCCATATACTTAGAGATTCTTTGATGAGAGTTTGGAAGAAGCACCGACTCAAATGGGATTATAAAATACCGCTATGGCTGGATCTTGGTCATACTTTGTGGAATACAAATATAATGTCACTCGGGGGGTTTTTATACAAAGAGGTTCTTTTTACAGATGCGGGCAGAAGGCAGCTGAAGACATTACAGACATTGTTGGCTGAAGGGATTAATTTAACTTGGTTACAATATAATCAATTGCAATTGAGATGGAAAGAGGACCAAAAAACTGGTATTATGATGCATGAGGAAGAATTGGTTAGACATATAAAAGAGAAAGGTCCAATGCATATTAAAAGACTTTATAATGTTTTGTTAGAAAGGGATTCAGAAACTGAATTAGTTAAAGATTGTATGATTAAGTGGGCACAAAATTTTGAGGAACCAGTGATGTTGGAAACATGGGAAAAAATTTGGGTTCAGAACGTTAAATTTACACAGTCGCAGAATTTGAGGGAAAATTTTTATAAAATGTTTTATAGATGGCATTTAGACCCCAAAAAATTGTCGTGTATGTACCCTAATGTTCAGCCTAAATGTTGGAGATGTGATTGTTTAGATGCTACATATTATCATGTTTGGTGGACCAGTAGGAAAGTCAAGGCTTTTTGGATAAAAATTTGGTGGGTCATGCAGAATGTTTTGAAGAAAAAAATTCAATTTTCTCCACAATTGTTTTTATTGGGTATAGTTAAGGGTTTTACATTGGGTGAAACAAAATTGATATTGTACATGATAACAGCAGCAAGATTGTTGATAGGTAAATACTGGAAAAATGAAGCTTTGCCCACGATCGAGGAATGGACTTTGAAGATGGCCAGTTTTGCAGAGATGGCGAAGATTTCAGCATATTTAAAAGATTGTTCACAAGAGACTTATGAATGGGAATGGAAAAAGTGGATAGATTATGTTCAGAACAAATATCAAACTAGGAAGTATCAAATAGCTTTTATTTGAAAATGTTATATTAAGATAGAAATATTTTAATGTAATGAAGATGAAAATTTATAAGGGGGAGGGAGGGGTTCAAGTTTTATATAAGTTTTATACAAAGGAGGGTTTTTCCTTTTACCTGATATGAGTATATTGTGTGGAAGTCCGGGGGGGGGAGGGTTAGGGTGGGTTAGGGAGGTTGGGAAGTTTGGGGTGGGTGGAGGGGGGGGGGAAAGGGGTGAAAATGTAATTGTAAAACTTTTGCAATAAAAAAAAAAGCAAATAATTTCTGACTGTCCTTTCTTTCATGTCTGCTCGATGGTAAGGTTGCTCAGTCAGGCTTGGGAAAGTCTGCTCCACTCTGGTTGCTGTGATGACCTTTTTTGTGACTGGATCCAAACCCAATTCTCTGGCTCAAATGGATGGGAGGTCTCCACTGGAGGAAGCATCTGGAACCATGTGCTCTGCTTCCACAGATCTGAGTCATCCGTGCAGGGCTAAAAGACATGAGAACGAGGTCCCCTCCCCCCTTTCTGGGTGAGGAAAGGCACTGCAGGATTAGAAGGGGGGGGATAGATAGCTTGCAGGCAGAGTTTGAAAAAAAGAACAACACATCAGTATTGCAGTTAAGTGAACTTAAAACGTTTCCTCATAAACTTTGGCTTTTCTTAAAAGCACAGAGAAGAAAGAAAAGTTGAACTCTGTTCTTCATCTTGTCTAGGTGGCCAGACCAAACTGGGTGAAGTCATTTTCCTTCCTCTCAGTGCTTTCAACTCTTTTCTAACAATTTAAAATCCATATCTCTAGAGATCAGGCATTTAACAGTTGCAATTACCTTGAAGGCACACAAAGACTTAGACATACACACACTAGTCATTCCCACCTTAAATCTCAGTTGAATTAGGGAAGGCACAGATCTTAACAAACGTACCACGTGGTTGCATAGAAGACAGAGAAAGAGACAAACAAACAAACAAACAAACAAAACCTCCAACATTTTCCCTTTTCTTTTAAGTACCTTTATTTAGCCAAATTGGATTTCCTGTGTCATCCCTCAGCAAAGCCCATTTCCTACATATGTTTTTCTCTCTCTTCTTCATACTGGCCAGGACAGGCATCTGCCTCTCGTCCCATGCCTCAAACAAGTTTCCTAAAGGGGTATCTACCGCCCTCGAGCTGCAACTTCCCATGTTTCCCCTTCCAATGTGGGGTTTCACACTTTGGTTCAGCCGGGCTACACAACGTCAGTTTTCAGGAAAAAGGCGTGGAGAGGACGCCGGTTCCCTTACGGCGTATGCGTCCTTCTTCTTGTTAGGGAATTCTCCGCCACTGGTTTTCAGACCCTTCTTAAAAACGGGAATCTGGGAGGACCTGCTGCCCCCAACGCAGATGAGTATGGGCACCTCCTACACTTCACAACTTCACAATTTCCTAAAAATCCTGGGGTTTGCTTTTGGGATTTTCACAGGACAAAAAAAAAACCAACAAAATTTCCTTTCATTCGGGCCACGCAGACTCACATGAGTTCAATTCAGCATTTGCGAAGCCATTCAGGATTCTGCTTTACTACTATTTGCCACTCATTTTCACAGAATTTCTTTAGGTCACCTGGATTGGCCTTAGGGTCTCCATAATCTCCACTGAAACCTCTCTTAAAATTCTTCAACATACATTGAAGAGGTGTTCAGGGAACACTTCCTCCACCACCCATTTTCTAAGACACTGCCACTGACCTGCGGTGCCGGACACTCAACGGTCGCCAACAGGAACTGCAATGGCTTAACCACCCACACAGTTCTAGAGTCTCATTAGGATACGCCAGTTCCATTAGGAAGGGACGTTCCCGGACCCAGGGAGGTGATCAGGCCCCCTCTTCCACTCTCAAGCGAGTGGGCCTACAATTCCTACAATTCCCACGGCCGTGGCCAGGGGGACTTTCTATAAGGCCCGCCTGATTCGCCAGTTGCGTCCCTTTCTGGATCGGGACTCGTTAAGTACGGTCACTCATGCTCTCGTTACTTCCCGCCTGGACTACTGCAATGCTCTCTACATGGGGCTCCCCTTGAAGAGCACCCGGAGGCTCCAGCTGGTCGAGAATGCGGCCGCGCGGGTGGTTATGGGAGCGACGTGGCGCTCCCATGTGACCCCCCTCCTGCGCGAGCTGCACTGGCTCCCGGTGGTCTTCCGGGTGCGCTTCAAGGTTTTGGTTACCACCTTTAGAGCGCTCCATGGCATCGGACCGGGGTATTTACGAGACCGCCTTCTGCTACCAATAGCCTCTCACCGACCAGTACGCTCCCATAGAGAGGGGCTTCTCAGGGTGCCGTCGGCCAAACAGTGTCGACTGGCGGCCCCCAGGGGGAGAGCCTTCTCTGTGGGGGCACCTACAATCTGGAACGAGCTCCCCACAGAGATACAGAGGATCCCGGACCTGCGCACGTTTCGTCGTGCTCTCAAAACTTTTTTATTTCAGCAGGCTGGCCTGGCCTAACTCTCCTCTTTTAAATTTTTAATTTGTGTGATTTTATAAATTGGGTGTTTTAATCTGTGTTTCGGCCAAAATATTTAATAATTTTAAGGGATTTTTTAAATATTTGTATTATCTGTATTTTATCTTGGCTGTTCACCGCCCTGAGTCCTTCAGGAGTAGGGCGGTATAGAAGTTTGATAAATAAATAAATAAATAAATAAATAAATAAATAATTGCCTGCAGGCATCTTCTTTTCTCAGCTGGCGTTATTTATTGGCTTGTCTTGATCTCATCCAGCTCTTGGATCGGTCGGAGGCCACCGAATACCCTAGAGGGACCGTCTACCTCCTCCCAGAGAAAACTCTCAGTGGCGCCTGAAGGTTGGGCGAGATGACCTCGATTGGGCACTGGTCGGTCTGTGCCATCCTCAGCGAAATATCGCTCCAAGTCCCGGCAGAGTTGCCAGAAATGTTGCAGAAAATCAAAGGACTCAGACTTCGAGATCAAGAGAAGCTTTATTTTGGCCAAAGGTTCACACAGAAAAGATCATCATCTAACATCTGAACAAAGTTCTGATTAAGACACGCATTCTTATAGTCTTCAAAAGCAGCAAAACACGGAAATATGTTAGAACATTCCTATTGGCTAGGCTCCTTATTGCTGGCAGAAAAGCTGATTATATCTTGCGTCTGAGACAAAGGCATCATGCAGGAAATACTAGTTTCGTATTGACTTATGTGGTTTTAGCTTCTGCGCTTTGACTCAGAGGTGAGAAAGCTAGCTAACTCTGTGGTTTGACATTTTAAACTCAGAAAATGTCTCTTACAATAACTAGGTGAAGGGACCTTTAGAGGTCATCCAATCCAACCCCGTATCATTTCACTCTTATGTTCAAATCTCACTTTACGTCCTACTTTAACTGTAATTATGAGTATATGGACCTTTTTATGTTAGAGACATCAGATTGAAGTCATAAGCAGAGGATCTTGTATCAAAAAAGGATAAATTTATTAGGTCAAGCTCTGTGGGAACAAGTTTTGGGGCAGGCAGGATCTGTGCTCTTGATTGTACATCTCTCTCCTTTCCAGAGGAAGCTGTTTCTCTGTTTATATTAGGAAAGCCATTGGCATTTTATGAAGGTACTTTGAATTCTTCTAACTCTTCTTTAGAAACAGGAAGCAGATTGATTCACCTCATTAATGATGGACCTCCTGCTTCTGGTTCTGATGCTGCTGATGTCCCTGTCTGTCTCTGGGAAGCTTAGAAGGAAGTGCCAGCTGAATTTCGAGCACCAGGATGGAAAAAGGCCATGGAGCTATTACAAGCCAGGAGACCATCTCATTGGTATAATCATCTCTGATATGACAACATCAAATATAATATTGAGTTTCAACATGACTCCTTATAACCAGTTTGACTTGTAAGTCATTTAGGGTGATGGAGCTGCATTCCCTCTTGTTGCAGTTCTAACCCTCTCTTTTCTCCTTATTTCACTTACTTCTACATTGCAGGACCTGTCTAATTACTTGAATTGTTTTGATTTCCATTCCCTCTTTTGTATTATTTGGTGGAAGAATTAAACCTGAAAGAAGCCCACATTATTTTCCTCTCCCTGTCTATTCATGACTTGAGTACTGATTTTGTTTAAACTAATTGCAATTGTTGCAGTACCTTATTTCCATATTTTTACAATTGCTCATTGATCTCCAGTGCCTAATCCTTATAGCAGTGGTTCTCAACCTTCCTAATGCCGCGGCCCTTTAATACAGTTCCTCATGTTGTGGTGACCCCCAACCAGGGGTGGGTTCTAAATTTTTTACTACCGGTTCTGTGGGTGTGGCTTATTTTGTGGGCATGGCTTGGAGGTCATGTGACTGGGTGGGTGTGGCTAGCTGGTCATGTGACCGGGTGGCCATGGCTATGTGTATAGGGACTACTCAGAGGGCTGAAAAAAGTCATTTCTGACAGGTCCTCGCACTTTTGACTGGTCCTCACACTTATGACCATCCTCACATTTATGCCCGTGCAGCATTCTTAACAACCATGTCACTTATTTCACAACTGCTTCTCTTCACCATGGTGACAAGGTAGGGCAAAATCGTAAAATGTGAGGACAGTCGTAAGTTCGAGGACTGGTCAAAAGTGCGAGGACCAGTCAAAAATAACTTTTTCAGCCCTCTGAGTAGTCCATATGCACAAAAGGACTACCAAGAGGGCTGAAAAAAGTGATTTCTGACAGGTCCTCGCACTTTTGACAGGTCTTCGCACTTATGACTGGTCATCATTTATGCCCATTGTAGCATTCTTAACAATGTGTCACTCATTTCACAACTGCTTCTCTTCACCATGGTGACAAGATAGGGCAAAAACGTAAAATGTGAGGACAGTCATAAGTTTGAAGACTGGTCAAAAGTGTGAGGACCAGTCAGAAATAACTTTTTCAGCCCTCTGAGTAGTCCATATGCATAAAAGGATACAGCAATAGAGAGGGATGAAGGAAGGGAAGGGAAATTAGAATAGGAGTGAAGGTAAGAGAGGGAGGAAGAGAGGAGGAGAAGGAGAAAGGAAGTAGGGAGGAGAAGAAGAGGGTGAGGAAGAGAAAGTAAGAAGGAAAGAAAAGAGAGAGGTGGTAGGTTTGAGGAGAAAGATTGCTGTACAATAAAAAAGATGAAAGGGAAGAAAGCCAACCGCAAACAAATATAAAGATATTAAGATAGAGAATGAATTGTTAAACTTTAAAGAATAAAAGAGAACAAATATGAATAAATAACAATAATTAGAAACACACATACAAACATACAATGTATTTTCTTTGAACAGAGTATTTGGCCGGTTCATAAATTTAAACAGTGTTTAGTCATTTCAATTAAATTTACAATTTCTATATTTCCTTTTTGCCATATTTATTCCTCATCTATTTTTGTAAAAAATCAATATTACCCTTCATCCTCATCTCTAATCTTAATCAAATTCAATTTTTCCCATCTATTCTATATTATACCCCTTCCCATTGTCATCTATTTTTATATCCATCCTCACATTGGTTAATTATGTAATATTACAGTTGTTTAATATGAATTCAACATTTTAATATAAATCAATTAGTTATATAACTACCTTTTTTGTATATTAATCAATATGAGCATGAATATTCCAATTATTTCCATGCAATCCAATTTCTTACAAATCAATTAATTATATTTACCAATAATAATAAACCAAATAATTTCCCCCATATATTCCTCCAAACCACAACTTAACCATTTCTGCTTTCAACACAATATACAATTAATAGTATATCAATTATTACAATTCCCTAGTTAAATAGAGCTTTTTTTCTTTTGTGTTTTAAAATCTCCTCTTTTTCCCTAAATTTCCTGTTGTTTGCACCTACCTTTTTTGGTGAGGAAAAAGAAATCTGCCTGCCTAATTTTCCAACGTGCAAAGCCAACAGCCTGCTTTATTTACTCTTTCGTTTTTCAGTATAGCTAGGGGGAAAAAAATCTGCACTCTTTCCAAGCAAGCAGCAGAGCTCTGAGCAAAACAGCTGAGAGCAAATCAGCTGGGGGTCGGGAGCCGATCTAAGCAAGGGCTAATTAGCCTATGCTGAAGCTCCGTGGGCCAATAAAATTACAAAAAAAACCACCGAACCCTTTGTTAAATTGCTGGCTCCCCCACCCCTCGCCCACCACTATTTATTGGCAATAAATAGTGGTGCGGAGGGGCGGGGCAAGCCAGCAATTTAACAAACGGTTCGGCTGCAACACTGGCTCTAGGGCGGCCCTTTGAAGCCCCGCGGCAAGAATTTAAACAGTTTTTTTTCCTCTAGCCATCGGAGGCAGCAATAGATTGGGAGTGGGCGGGGTAAACGAACGGCCAGCGATCCAACAGAGCAGAGAGTGAGGGTGAGTGAAGGCGTGGGGGGGGAGAGAGGGCTTTGGCGACCCCTGTGAAATGGCCGTTCGACCCCCAAAGGGGTCGTGACCCCCAGGTTGAGAACCGCTGCCTTATAGGAACTGAGGGTGACTTGTTTTTAGAGTTGCTTTTCTGGGTCACTTCTGAAATATCCTCTTCCTGTTTGGATAGACCTACTTTAATGACTGAATGATTTTGCAACCTGGTTACTGGGCTGATGAAAATGGTATGGTGTATTTGTGATATTTTTACTCAGAGGAAAGACACAGAAACATAGGAAACTGATGGCAGAAAAAAAACCCTAGTGGCCCATTGAGGCTGTATTTGAATTTTTTGTCTGCAGTTCTGAGTCAAGCTGCCTTTTGCAGTTGACTGATGGTAAATCTGTCAGTGCCGATGGTGTTCAAGGAATGCTCTGGTTGCTTTGGGATTGCACCCAAGGCACCAATGACTATTGCTGCCACCTTTGCTTTCTTTTGCCATGGTCTTTGTATATTGCTATCATCTCCAGTTCTTTCTCTTCTTTTCTGCTGTCTCCAGGCACTGCCACATCCACTATCCAGATGTGTTTGTCTTTCTTATTGACAATTGTTAAGTCTGGTGTGTTATGTGACAGATGCCTGACTGATTGATTTCTAAAGTCCCAGAATACTTCAGCTTCTTCATTTTCTATGACTTTCTCTGTTTTATGGTCCTGCAAATTCTTGCTTGCAGGCAAATGGTAATTATTTGTATTATTTTTTATTCTATTTTTAAATTTCTGTTGGATAATGGACATGTGTCCATTATGTGTCCAAGCACGTTTAAACTTATCATCTATGTTAGGTGTTTTGTGCCAGCCATGGCAGTTTCCTCAAAGGCCACCAGATGGGAGCAAAGAGGCACCTTTGATCCCACTGGTGGGTCAAGGGGCTCCGGCCCCTGCAGCCCCATTGGGGAAAGTTAATGGCCCTCCGGCCCCCTCACACGCCTTGTAAGGGAGGGGCCAGGGGCCCCTATAAGAACCCCTGCACAGGGGCTGCTCCCCCCCTTTTTGCCCTTTTGCTTTTACCCTTTTGCCTTTGCCTGCTCTTGTTCTAGTCTCCTATGGGACTGACCCATGGGCTCAATCCAGGCATGGATGCCTCCATGCCTGGGACCTTATTTTACTCCACTTTTACTTCTAAATAAAGACTTAATTTGATTGCATCCTTGCGTGCTGACCTTTTCTTGGAAGCACCCTCAACGAACCATCATTCTTCGTGAGATCCCTCACAAAGTGGTAGCAGAGGATGGTTTGAGGCAATGCTTCCAAGCCAGCAGAAGGAAGATGCCAGGAGGTTCCAGCAAGAACCCCCAAGAGATGGATGGCAGGACTTCCCCGGTCATGACCAGGAGTCTCCAAGCAAGGTTGGCAGCCCTGCATCCAGTCCTTGATGCGAGCTTCGATCCAGAGGAGTGTACAGATGATCTCTATGCCCCCAGAGATCCCAGCGGAATGCAAGGGACCCCTTCGCATGCTTCCTTGCAGCTGCAAGCCACAGAGGAAGGCATGGAAGACCAGCAGTCCACCCAGGACTGCCAGGACACCAGGGATGCGGCCAGGGACCAGGCCACCCCCAGCGTAGACCAGCTCACTGGTGAGGAATGCAGAGAGCTGCTACGATCGCTCCTAGCAACTCGAGGGACGCCAGGAACCCAGCCACGTGGGACACCAGCGCAGGGGGCCTCTGGACACCGTGTAAGTCCTTCCCCAGCGCCCAGGAGGCTCCCCAACATGGTGCCGGCCACCCTGGGGGACCCCGGGGACCCGGAGCTTTTGGCAGGAAAATTCCCGCCAAATCGTGACCTGCAGCTTCCGGGGCCAACCGGAAGCAACATGGCGGCCCCCAGGCCACCTACTCCAGCGAGGCTTGGTAGGCCTCAGCTAGGCCACGAGGCCCAGCAATGGATGGCAGCCAGCTGAAGCAGCATGCAAACTGCTCGCCCCCCGCCCCCCACACAGGCAAGCCTCGAAGTCTGCCCAGCCGCTCCTGCTGCAGCAGGCATCAGGGCTGCAATCCAAGTCCTGGTCACAGCCCTGGAGGCCACGGTGACCGAGGCCTCAACCTCGGGGGCAGCCAGCCTCCCTCAACACCCCCAGGGGACCAGTGAGGGGGGGCGTCCAGTCCGGAGCCCCCCAGCCAGGACCCAGGCCTCCAGCGAGCCCCAGAAGAACCCCTGGGGGCTCCAGCCTTCCCAACACCCCCACCGAGGCAATGGAGGACTCACCTCGATGACTTCAGGAGGCCTCCAGCTGAGCCTCCCACCTCCCAAGATGGATGCCTCCTCCGGAGTCTTCAGGACCAGCGGTGGGCCCCTCCAGGCGATCCTCAGCATTTTCGGGCTTTTCCGGCCCCATCCTGCAGCCTTCGCCCCCTGGTAAGTGTTCCAGTACCAGGGGGGCTTCCAGAAGACTCTTCAGAGCCCCACAGGCCTGGGCCCAGGCCTGGCTCTGAAGCACAGAGGGAGAGGTCCGCCCCCGTCGGCTCCTGGGCTGGAATGAGATCTGAGCATGCTCAGCAGTTCGCACATGCTCAGTTGGCTCCACCTGAAAAAGAAAAGAATAATCAGAGAAAAATACCTACACCGGCCAGCAGAGGGATCCCTCTCCCATTCACTTCAATGGAACCAAAGCAAAGATACCTTGGACAGCAAAATATATCAGCATTTTCTGCCCCAGCTGTGTCTGTTCTCCCAAATAATTTCCAGAAGCTACATCTGGGAGGGGATAATTATAATATATGGAATAAAGAGATTCAGGTATGTCTCTTAAAAGAGGGGACCCTAGAAATGGTTTTAGACCCCCCACCTTTCCCTTGGGGACCTCAAGAAGAGTGGTACCACAGGAGAGCCTATACCACTCTACTGAGCTCACTGGATGCTAAATTGTACCCTAGCATTCCAGATGGGCTCACAGCTGGTGAAATTTGGGGGTTGTTATATAGCTTATTTAATAGTGATAGCTTGGGCTCCACCACAAGACTCACAACGGAGTTCTATAACACCAAGGTAAGATTTGGGGCTAGCATGGCTGAGCACCTGGGAAAGTTGAAGGCACTCAGGGCAGAACTGGTGCTCAGGGACTACCCCGTGACTGAGGCCAACATGATCGCTATCATTCTGGCATCCCTGGACAAAAGTTGGGGCAATTTTATTGTCTCACTAGAGCAGTGGGTCTCAACCTTCCTAATGCCGCGACCCTTTAATACAGTTCCTCATGTTGTGGTGACCCCCAACCATAAAATTATTCCTAAGACCATTGAAAATATGTGTTTTCCGATGGTCTTAGGCGACCCCTGTGGAAGGGTAGTTCGACCCCCAAAGGGGCCCCGACCCACAGGTTGAGGACCACTGCACTAGAGGGAACCAGAAAGGAAGCCATGACTCTGTCCTACCTCACAGGGAGGCTCAATGAGGAAGACAGGAGGCGTAGAGATGCGGGAGAGTACACCAGGGCCACAACTCATCGCATCAACAGAAGGCACCAGAGTTCAGAGCAGGTTAATGCTCTACCCAAGTGTTTCATCTGTGGCTCTGAGGAGCATCTGAAGAAGGACTGCCCCCATTACCAGCAAGGACCTAAGCGTGGCTCCAATCAAGGAAGGGGCAGGGGGCAGAGAAGGGGGCCTGGCGGGGGCAAAGGTGGTGCTAAGGGCAATTTTGTGAATACTAGCTATTTCACCCCCGCCACAAAAGCTGATGGCCCTACTGGCCTCTGGTTACTGGACTCTGGGGCTTCATCTCACATTGCTAATTTGAGGCAAGGCTTTAAGAGGTTAAGGATAATTAACTCCTCTGTTAAGGTTGCAAATGGTAACAATGCTTTGGTTGTTGGGGAGGGCACTGTCTCTGTACCAGGGCTGGGCAATGTCGAAGGTGTATTACACACTCCCTCTATAGCCAATAACCTGTTAAGCATAACCAAGCTATGTGATGATGGCAGGGTGGAGGTATTGTTTCGCAAAGGGGGAGGTCATGTCACTTGAGACAAAAGGGTCATTGGGAATGTTACCATTATAAATGGTTTGCCATATTTGGCATATTGTTAACGCTTCTTTGAGTGAGGGGGTCCTGTCGGCTGCTTTGAAAGAAGCGGTTGTGAGGCCCCTCCTCAAGAAGCCCTCTCTGGATCCGGCTGTTTTGGCTAACTATCGTCCAGTCTCCAACCTTCGCTTCGTTGCGAAGGTTGTTGAGAGTGTGGTAGCGCAACAGCTTCCCCGGTACCTGGATGAAGCTGTCTATCTAGACCCGCTCCAGTCCAGCTTCCGGCCTGGGCACAGCACGGAAACGGCATTGGCCGCGTTGGTGGATGATCTCTGGAGGGCTCGGGATAGGGGTTGCTCCTCTATCCTGGTCCTGTTAGACCTCTCAGCGGCTTTTGATACCATCGACCATGGTATCATGTTGCGCCAGTTGGCGGGGTTGGGGGTGGGGGGCACCGTTTTGCGGTGGTTCTCCTCCTACCTCTCTGACCGGTCGCAATCTGTGTTGACGGGGGGGCAGCGGTCGACCCCGAGGCACCTTGCTTGTGGGGTGCCACAAGGGTTGGTCCTCTCGCCCCTTCTGTTCAACATTTATGTAAAGCCACTGGGTGAGATCATCCGTGGCTTCGGGGTGGAGTTCCATCAGTACGCTGATGACACCCAGCTGTACATCTCCACCCCAGGCCACCCCAACGATGCCCTTGAAGTGATGTCCCAGTGCCTGGAGGCCGTGCGGGCCTGGATGGGGAGAAACAGGCTCCGACTCAACCCCTCCAAGACCGAGTGGCTGTGGCTTCCAGCGTCCCGATATAGCCAG
Source organism: Arizona elegans (assembly GCA_022577455.1). Taxonomy (NCBI): domain Eukaryota; kingdom Metazoa; phylum Chordata; class Lepidosauria; order Squamata; family Colubridae; genus Arizona; species Arizona elegans. The sequence goes on along the minus strand of JAKOOJ010000010.1, from coordinate 41,924,953 downwards.
CTGACGCCATCGCTGGCTATTGGGGGCGAATCACTCGCCCCCACGGAGAGGGCTCGTAACTTGGGCGTCCTCCTGGACGCACGGCTGTCTTTAGAAGATCATTTGACGGCCGTGGCCAGGGGGGCTTTTTATCAGGTTCGCCTGATACACCAGTTACGTCCCTTTCTAGATCGGGACTCTCTACGCACAGTCACTCAGGCACTAGTCACTTCCCGCCTGGACTACTGCAACGCTCTCTACATGGGGCTCCCCCTGGGGTGCACCCGGAGGCTCCAGCTGGTCCAGAACGCGGCCGCGCGGGGGATTATGGGGGCGACGAGGCGCTCCCATGTGACACCTCTCCTGCGCGAGCTGCACTGGCTTCCGGTGGTCTTCCGGGTGCGCTTCAAGGTGTTGGTGACCACCTTTAAAGCGCTCCATGGCTTAGGGCCGGGGTACTTACGAGACCGCCTTCTGCCACCAATAGCCTCCCACCGGCCAGTACGCTCGCACAGAGTGGGCCTCCTCAGGGTGTCGTCCGCCAGACAATGTCGGCTGGCGACACCCAGGGGGAGAGCCTTCTCTGTGACGGCGCCCACCCTCTGGAACAACCTTCCCCCAGAGTTGCGTACAATAACAGACCTCCAGATTTTTCATTGGGCCCTGAAAACCTATTTATTTCAACTAGCTGGGCTGGCTTGAGTTAAATTTTAAATTGATTTTAAATTGGGTTGTTTTAATTTACGGCCAAATATTTAATTATTTTAATACTGTTTTTAAATTTTGTATGCTCTGTTTTTACCTTGGCTGTGCACCGCCCTGAGTCCTATTTGGAGAAGGGCGGTATAGAAATTTAATTAATAATAATAATAATAATAATAATAATAATAATAATAATAATAATTCTCCCCAGAGTACCCAGCCACAGGAGACAGCTCACAGGGTGCCACCCCAGGAGGGGCCTGCGCGCAGAGAGAGAGAAAGGCTCCACAGCCAGCTCCCAGGCTGTCAAAGATGCACAAGACTGAGGCAGTTGTGCCCACGCCACCTCAACCAGTACCACGGCCTTCCAAGGCCGATGCGGGCAAGAAACCCGAGCCTCAGCAGGCACCTAAGGCAAGTAAGCCCAAAGAAGGGCCTAAGGTGCCAGCACCGCCCAAGGCAACCAGAGCCAAGGGGGTGTCAGTGGGAAAGCCGCTGCATACTAAATGTGCCCACCTCTTACATCGGAGGTTAGGCCATGCGAGCTTCCCAGTGGTTAAAAAGATGGGGGAATTCGCTGAGGGGATTCATCTCCAGGATTGTGAGGTGTTTCTGGACTGTGCCATCTGTAAGAGGGCAAAGAGGAAGGCCGCCCCAATACCTAAGGTGTCATTGCGTAAAACTCAATACCCATATCAATTAATACATGTTGATTTGGTTGGGCCATTTACACCGTCCCTAGGAAAAAGGCAGTATTTCCTCACTGCCGTCGATGATTTCTTGAGGTACGGCCATGTGTATACCCTCACGGAAAAGTCTGAAGCCTTTGATGCCATAAAGTCACTGTACAACTATGTGGAAACTCAGTACAAGACAAAGATCGCACAGCTGCAGAGCGACCGTGGGGCTGAGTTCATGTCCCGAAAATTCCAGGACTGGATAAGGCACAAGGGCATACACCATTTTCGTACAGCACCTTTTACACCTGCGCAGAATGGTGTGTTAGAAAAATGCAACGGCATTCTGCAGACTATGGTGCACAGCCTGATTGCGGATTCTGGGGTTGCGGAATCGTACTGGGCGGAGGCGGTACACTACGCCAACTACACCCTGAACCGCACCTGGAGCAGCGTTGTGAACCAGACCCCATATTTTCTGGTCCACGGTAGGAAGCCAAATTTGGGACACTTGCGTGTGTTTGGCTCCTACGCTTGGGTGCACATCCCCAAGCAGCTGCGGAAGAAGGGGAGATCTGTCTCCCAGAGACTGAGGTTCTTAGGCTATGCCCCTGGCTCCAAGGCCTACCGATTCCTGGGAGAAGGGGGCAGGATTGTGACCTCCCAATCTGCCTCCTTCGAAGAGGACTCCAATTGGATCCAGATCCACTCAAATGATCTGGGTCCATACATTAACCGGCCCAGCAAAGCTGCACCAACCATGACACCGCCTGAGACAACCACAGACCCTGCCACCGACGAGAGCGAGGAACAGGACGAAGAGGTCAGCCTACCTGGTCCAGATGAGGAGGATGAGCCGTCCAGTCCTGAGGGGGAAGACACGCCATCCTCACCTGACTCTTCGCCTCCAGCGACGCTCCAGAGGCCCATGATGCCCAACGCCTGGGACCGAGGGCCTCCACATCCCAGTTGTGAACAGCCAGTTGGCGAGGAACCCGCAGAGGAAAAGGGTGGTGAGTGGCAGGAGATCAGAAGGTCAAAGCGGTCCAACAAGGGGGTCCCACCTAAGAGAATTGACATTGGGCACGTCGCATCCGTCAACAGCGTCGTGGTCACCCCAAAGACTTTCTCTGACATCCAGGAGCTGCCCATCAAAGAACAGGAGAAGTGGCAGCTTGCGATGGAACAGGAGATGGAGAGCCTGAGAAAACTCAAGGTCTTCACCCCTGGGCAGCCACCCAAGGAGAAGAAGGTCATTGGCACAAGGTGGGTTTTCAAGGCCAAACCACTTGCCAATGGCCGCTATCTGTACAAGGCCCGCTTGGTAGCACAGGGGTTCGCCCAACGCTACATGGAGGACTACATAGAGACCTACTCTCCAACTGTCCAGGCAGAAAGCGTCAAGGCCGCCCTCGTAACTGCAGCCACTCTGGGGAAGGAAGTCTACCAATTTGACATCCAGTCGGCCTACCTCCATGCCAACTTGGACCGGCAGATCTACGTGAGGGCCCCTCCTGGTTACCAGCAGGAGTGGGGAAACACATGGCTACTCCAAAAGGGTTTATATGGCCTCAAGCAGTCGGGGAAACTCTGGTACGACTGCCTCAAAAAGGGTTTAGAGCGAATTGGCTTCAGGGCATCTCATGCAGATGAGTGCGTTTTTACACGTGACACCAAAGCTGATACAGAACGGGTGTTGGTTTACGTGGATGACCTCCTATACGTAGGGCCTGGCAAGGATAGGTGTGATGAATTTGCCAAGGCCCTGGGGGAAAAATTTACCCTAAAGTCCTTGGGGCGGGTTGACAGGTACCTGGGTGTACATATCTTGGCCACTAAGAAGGGATTTGCATTATCCCAGAAAGAAAAAATTGAGGAATTGTTGGCCAAATGTAAAATGGCGGAGTCTAACCCAACGCGTAGCCCCATGCAAAGTGATTACTACGGCCACAATCACAAAGACAGCCCTGACTTCACAGACAACAAATTATATAGATCTGTGATTGGCTCCTTGCTATACATTAGCAATTGGAGCAGGCCTGACATAGCTTTAGCTGTAAATCTATTGTCCAGGCACGTGGAAAACCCAAAGGAATTCCACTGGAATGCTGTCAAGAGGGTACTTAGGTACCTCAGGGGCACGGCCGATGCCCTCCTTATGCTGGAACCAGAGAAGGGGAAGCCGGCCCAGCTCTCCGCTTACTCAGATGCAGACTGGGCTGGTGACACCAAGAGTAGACGGAGCACCTCTGGTTTCCTCATACTGCTAAATGGCTGTCCTATCCATTGGCATGTTAGGCAGCAAAAATTTGTTTCTTGCTCCACGGCTGAGGCAGAATATGCCAGCCTATCGGACACTGCAAATGACTTAATTTGGTTCAATGCTCTGGTAACGAGCATCTGGGCACCTCCTACTCTGCCCATCCAAATTCAGGAAGACAATACGGCCGCAATTGGGATCTTCGGGGCATACGCGGTGGGCTCTAGGTCCCGCCACATAGACATCCGCTACAAGAATGTCAGGCAGCTTGCCAGAATGGGGTTTGTACAAATCAAACATTGTAACACTACCGACCAGTTAGCTGACCTGTTTACAAAACCTGTGCCTATTGACCGACACAACCTTCTGTGTAAGCGTTTCTGTTTGATCCTGTAAACGATGCATTTGTATGTCTATGACACCTGCTCACCCTCTCACACACATTCACCGTCACCTGTCATTGGCTGGCAAGAAGGGGAATTGTTAGGTGTTTTGTGCCAGCCATGGCAGTTTCCTCAAAGGCCACCAGATGGGAGCAAAGAGGCACCTTTGATCCCACTGGTGGGTCAAGGGGCTCTGGCCCCTGCAGCCCCATTGGGGAAAGTTAATGGCCCTCCGGCCCCCTCACACGCCTTGTAAGGGAGGGGCCAGGGGTCCCTATAAGAACCCCTGCACAGGGGCTGCTCCCCCCCTTTTTGCCCTTTTGCTTTTACCCTTTTGCCTTTGCCTGCTCTTGTTCTAGTCTCCTATGGGACTGACCCATGGGCTCAATCCAGGCATGGATGCCTCCATGCCTGGGACCTTATTTTACTCCACTTTTACTTCTAAATAAAGACTTAATTTGATTGCATCCTTGCATGCTGACCTTTTCTTGGAAGCACCCTCAACGAACCATCATTCTTCGTGAGATCCCTCACAATCTAAGTGAGTGACCCAGCATCTCTGCTGGAAGTTGGTTCCAAGCTTCTACTACTCTTTCTTGTGATGTCAGACTTCCCCAACATGACTTTTGAACTTCCCTGTCAGTTTGAAGTTATGCCCCGTTTTCTTGATTTTTGCTTAATGTTGAAAACACTGCCTTCTAGAACCTTATTCACACTCTTAATATATTGAAAAGTTTCAATCATGTCCCCTCTTTCCCTTTTGTCCTCTAGGCTGTACATACTCAGTTCCTCCAATTTCTCCTGATAAGTTTTGTCCCTCAGACTTTGCACCATTTTTGTTGTTCGTCTCTGGACTCACTCATTCTGATCTGTATCTTTTTAAAGTGAGGTCTGCAGAACTGGACACGGAATTCCAAATGTGGTCGGACTAAAGCCCTATAGAGGGTGATTGGGACCTCTTTTTCCTACTGGTGATCCCTCTAGAACCGCATCCCATAATTTTGTTTGCCTTCACAGCTGCCACAGTGTTTGCTCATTTTGCAATCCTCTGCTACGAGCACAGCTAAACCCTTTTCTTCTGTCTAACACTGCACCACCAATACTGTATACTCCCAGAGTATTCTTTTCCTCCAAGTGCATAATCTTACATTTAAAAACATTGAACTGCAGGCTCCACATTTTTGACCAATTTTCCAGCAATGCCAAATCATTTTCCATGTTACAAATACTCCCAGGAAAGTCAACTGTATATGACCTTTGTGTCATCTGCAAAAAGACAGAATTTTCCTAGCAATCCTCCTGTTACATAACTGACAAACAGATTGAACAGAACAGGACCTGGGACTGGGCCTTGTGGTACAGCACTTGGGACTGGTCTCTATTCAGACCGGGCCCCATTAAACATCACACACTGGGATCTGTCCCTGAGCCAACTTCCCTTCCACTGGAACACCCCGTGGATAAGCCTTGCCCTGGACAAGTTCTTTTACTGGGTGAAACTGTGTCAAATGCTTTGCTCAAATCCAGGCATGCTGTGTCCACAGCACCATCCTGACCCAAAGCTTTTCTGACATAGTTTAAAGACGTCAACCAGATTACTTTAGGCTCCATCCCATCTTCTCCACATTCACCCCCAATGTTAAATGGTGATGGGTGACTATCATTTGCCTCTGGTTTCGGATCAATTTTGGCTTAAGCCTCAGTAGGCTTGTGTAGAAAAAGAGGATTAAATGAAAAAAAGAATTTTGTTATTGCTGCTGCTGCTGATAGAAACATGAGCATTTTTTTACACTACTTTACCAGATGAACTTTCAAGAATATTATACTTTATTTTTGATATTCAAGTGATCAACAAACATCACAAGTTCCTGCACAACCTCACACTCGGCTACAACATCCATGACAACTATTTGAGCACTTTCCACACTTCCGATGCTTTGCTGGACATGATCTCCACTGGAATGTCCCCAACTACAGCTGTGGAAGGAAGGAGAACCTTCTGGCTCTTCTTGATGGAGCTAAAAGGGAAATCTCCATCCAGGCATCAACATTAGGCAGTACCTACAAAGTTCCACAGGTTTGTGTATTTTTTTCTCAGTGTGAGTGAAGGGGTGATGGGTGAGCAATAAATCCAGTCATATGTTTTCCATGGATTTCAAGATATGCTTTTCACCATATTAGCAAACATGTCAACTATGTTTTAGACTATTATGTTCATGTTCAAATTCTTCACAAAAGGCTTGAAGATCTGCAAGGTCTCTGGAGAGGACATTTTACCAGCTCTTCAGCTCTTCAATAAATATTCCCAGTTGTGGGGCTTTCTATCCACATGTTCATTTTCACATAGAAATAATACCCGCCATATCCAGTTGGATTCAAGTTGGCAATAGTAGTGTATGTATAATGGAATAAAAAGGACTCTAGATTTGTAGGCCAGTTAGTCTAATAGATGTTGTGGATAAAATTTAAGACATGTTCCACTTTAGTAAACTTGAGATTGCGTAGAATAAAAGTGCATTCCTTTGAGAAGAACAAGAAGGTTTTAGGTAGAGTTAAAAGTTATCTAAATCTGTATAATAAATAATAAATTAATTAATAATATAGTGTGGACAACAGATTTGTCTTGAAATAGGATATTAGTGACATACCATTAGGATATTAGTGACATACCAGGAGTAAAGAAAGATCCTGAAGTACTGTATGTCTAAGGTGCTAAATACATATTGAAATACCCTGGTTTACACTGATAATATGATATTATCATATTCACAAGTTGGATTGTGTAGGCTGTTAAGAAAATATGGCTCCTACTGCATAATAATTCTCTGATTATTGACAAATCAAAGTTAAAAGTTATGGTCTTTGGAAAATAATATCATTGCTTATATCATTGATATTGATAATATCATATAGATGCCTATTTGATGGTGAGCCAATTGAGCAAGTAGACCTTTCTTTATCTGAGGTAGTTTTCTCTGAAACTGAATCACGGATCCCTCATCATCAAAGGAGCTCACTTAGAAGAAAGACACAAGTGAATTTACCCCTTAAAGTTGAAAAAACAAACAAACCCATAGCTATCCAATTTTCTTCTCTTTAATTAAAATATGTAATTCCAAAAGTAACCCCAAGCTTTTATATCGAGCTGAAGTTTGGGGATTGATATATATCACTACTAGAACCACATAATCACAGCATCAGAGGAGTATCTTGTGGATGGATAAAAGGAGTTCAGGTGCTGCTCTCAGAACTGAATGGGGAATTTATACAATTTGTGCTTTGTCTAAAATCAAGGTGTTAGATTGGCGCAGGGAAAAGAAGATGTGACTCAGCAGAGGGCCGTTCAGCACTTTATTCATCTCATGCGGAGCTGCCGGCTGAGCTGCCGAGCCCTCCTTATACACAGCTTCGCACAAAAGATTAAGAGAGCTAAACAAAAATTTTTTGAAAATGCAAATAAACCGGGAAGATGGTTGGCATATAGACTGAAAAAAGAGCAGGAGAAAAAGCTAATTTACCAATTAATGGATGAGAAAGGTACTTTACATTATAGCAATGAAGAAAAAAAGGAAATGACTACCATGAAAAATTATATAAGCAAGAGGCAATCTCAGAAGAAAAAGCAAAACAGTATTTGGAAAAAGCGGAATTACCCATAATACCAGAGGCATTTAAAAAGGCACTAGAGGAAAGAATAACAATGATGAAACTCACAGAAGCTATCAAAAGGCAAAAGAATGGCAAAACACTGGGTCCAGATGGACTACCAGCAGAACTGTATAAAACACTACAAAATGTCGGCTTCCGGTTGGCACCGCCGGCGTCGCGGATGGTCTTTTTGGACCGCCAGCCCCGCGATTCCGTTGGAGCCGTTCTGACAGCGCTAATCAGCTGTCAGACGGCTTGAAAACCTCTCCTTTGGGAGAAGAAGGAGAGGAGAGCCGGTGGGCGAGGGTAGAGCTCCTCAAACTTTCTTCCTGCCCTTTTGGAATTAATTGACAGAACCTTTCAAAAATATAATTTGGAGCAGAAAGAAGAAGAAACTGACCAGCCCTACGAGGTTTCGGAGGATAAAGAAGATTTGGCAGAGGCTTTCACACAATTAATTGAAATGCAACAACTGGACTTTTCTTTGCAAACTGATCGAGTTAATTCTTCGTTCTATGAACTGACTGATTATATAAGCAAGAAGAGTCGATATGGGGGCTCTAAATCAGAGGAAATGGTTCCAAGAAAGGGACAAGTTTTAAAGATACATCAACTCCCAGTTAAAATTCAAAACCTCCTCAAAATAAAAGTAGGAGGGAGGAAGAAAGACTGGAAAAAATACAGAAAGAAAGGAAGAATGGAAGATTAACTTTCTCTGGTTTAAATATTGATGTATTAATGATTAATTATAATGATTAAGTAAATGAATTAAGAGTTCAATTAATGATAATTAAGGTTTAATTATTGTTGTATTAAGATTTTTAAAAATATTTGAATTTTGAGAACAAAAGTAGGAGGAAGAGTAAAATGATTAAGTAAATGAACTAAGAATATCTTACAGATGTATTACGAGATTTTTAGGCTTTGAATGATCTATTAGTGTTTGTTAATGGTTTTTAAAACTCTTAGGGCTAAAGGATTATATGTTATTTTGAGTTTAAAGGGAGGTTGATGAATAATCTGTAGAAGGGGAGTTAAGGGGTCTAGGGAGTTTTAAGTCTTGCATTAATTTAGCATATTTTAGCGTATGTTTGGTAAAATTTATACCCTGTTTTTCTTCTGGGAAGTCGGGGGAGGGGGGTGGGAAGGGGGGGTCGAAGGTTGGGTTTACAAATGTTTAAATAGATAAGTGAAAATGTTATTTGTTTGAATTTTAAAAAAATAATAAAAACTTTTTGTTCAAAAAAAAAAACCACTACAAAATGTTATAAGTAATATGATGTTGGAAGTATTCAACGACCTGCTGACAGAGGTGAAAATACCGACTTCGTGGATGGAGGCATATATTACTCTTACACCGAAAGAAGACGCAGACTTGCAACAGATAAAAAATTACAGACCGATCTCGCTGTTGAATGCGGATTATAAGACATTTGCTAGAAAGACTAAAGAGATTCTTAAATGAGTTTATACATACAGATCAAAATGGATTCTTACCTAAGAGACAAATTAAAGACAATATGAGAATAATCTTTTTTTTTTAAAAAAAATGATCTTTATTAATTATTTACAGATTAAAACAACATATACTGTAATTATCAAACAGATATGAGTTATATATATATATATATGGGTACACAACACAACACATAAAGACAACCACAAAGAAAGACTAACCGGGGGTCTTAACGATCCCCCAGATACCTATTCATAGTTACATCCGGTAAATCTTTTTGTTCAGATAACATTAACTATTTTGAATACCAAAAGCTATCTAATTATAACTAAGTATATATTTAATATTATATTGTTTACTCTATGTTTGTCCTCTTCTTTAGCCATATGCACCAGCGTTCCCAGTTACTGTAGTATATGGATTCTTTTTTCTCTCTTAGGATATACGTTAATTTGTCCAATTCAGCACAGTTCAATATCTTATTTATTATAAGTTGATCTAATGGTGTATTTGCATTTTTCCATTGCTGGGCCAGTGCCATTCTCGCTGCTGTTGTAATATGGATGAATCGGTGCCAATCTTGCTTGCCCACATCTTTTAGCTTGATTCTGAGTAAGTAAGAATCTGGAGTTAGGGGGAAACTTGCACCTGTTATCTCGTTCAACCATTTTTGAATCTTTACCCAAAACTTCTTGATCTGAGGGCAGGTCCACCACTGGTGAAAAAAAGTACCCCTGGCCAAATTACACTTCCAACAATATGAGAATAATCTTGAACACATTGGAATATTATGAAGCACATCCAGGGAAACAAATGGCCTTGATTTTCCTTGACGCTCAGAAGGCCTTTGACAATGTGATACCCAGCTGTATATCTCTACCCCGCGTCAATTCAGTGATGCGGTGGATGTGATGTGCCGGTGCCTGGAGGCTGTGAGGGTCTGGATGGGGGACAACAGGCTCAGACTTAACCCAGACAAGACCGAGTGGCTGTGGGTATTGCCTCCTAAAGACTATGTCGATTGTCCATCCTTGGTTCTGGGGGGGTGGGAGAAATTGTCCCCCTCAGAATGGGCTCGCAATTTGGGTGTCCTAGACTCACAGCTAAGATTAGAGCAACATCTGACAGCTGTGGCTAGGGGAACCTTTGCACAGGTTCGCCTGGTGGACCAATTGCGACCCTACTTGGATCGGGAGGCTCTCCTCACAGTCACTCATGCCCTTGTCACCTCACGGTTAGATTATTGCAACATGCTCTACATGGGGCCACCCTTGAAAAGTGTTCGGAGACTACAGTTGGTCCAGAACGCAGCCGCGCGAGGTGTCGTGGGTGCACCTAGTTACACCCACATTACACCAATTCTCTGCAAGCTGCACTGGCTCCCTATTGGTCTCCGGTCACAATTCAAGGTGTTGGTTATTACCTTTAAAGCCCTACATGGCTCAGGGCCAGGTTATCTTTGAGACCGCCTTCTGCCGCATAGCTCCCAGCGACCGGTAAGATCCCACAGAGTTGGTCTCCTCTGGGTCCCGTCAGCTAAACAATGCCGGCTGGCGGGCCCACGGGGAAGGGCCTCCTCTGTGGCTGCCCCAGCTCTCTGGAACCAGTTACCTCCTGAGGTCCGGACCATCCCCACCCTATTGGCCTTCCGAAAAGCGGTGAAGACCTGGCTTTTCCGGCAGGCCTGGGGCCGTTGATCTCGCTTTTGTGATCTGGCGAGATCTGGCTATGAATGGTGTAAATGAGTTTTTAATGTTTTTAATGTTTTTAATTTTTCAATTTTTTTAATAATGATTTTTTAAAATGTATTGTGAGCCGCCCTGAGTCTATTAAATGTGAACTGGCAATTTATGCTGATGCAACTAAAAGTTATGGATTTTGAAGAAAAAATTATTAATATGATTAAGACAATATATCATAAGCAATCAGGAAGGGTGATGGTAAATGGAGATATGACTGAAAAGGTTAATATTATGAACGGTACAAGACAGGGATGTCCTTTATCCCCATTGCTATTTGTATTGACACTGGAGGTATTAAACAGAAATATAAGATAGGATAAGGAGATAAAGGGTATGGAAATAAAAAAGGAGGAATATAAATTGCAGGCATTTGCAGATGATTTGGTATTTATCTTAGAAGACACGCAAGAAACAGGACCAAAGCTATTAAAAAGAATAGAAGAATATGGTGAGGTGGCAGGACTGAAAATTAATAAGGACAAAATGAAAATCTTAGTGAAAAATATCACAGAAAAAAAGAAAAGGGACTTGATGAAAAGATTAGATATCCAGATTACAAAGAAAGTAAAATATTTAGGGATACAATTAACAGCAAGATGTGTAACAATTAAGGAAGACAACTAAGCTAAAAAAGCAAATTGAGGTAGATATGGATAGGTGGAAAAACCTGCAATTATCGTTAATAGGAAGAACAGCTACAATTAAAATGAACATATTACCAAGAGTATTGTTTTTACTCCAAACAATCCCGATAAAATTGGAGAAAGAGTATTTTGAAGAGCTCAATAAGATAATATGAAATATATGTGGTACCTTGCTCAATAGTAGTAACTGTGAGAGGGATCTTGGAGTCCTAGTGGACAACCATTTAGATATGAGCCAGCAGTGTGCAGCAGCTGCCAAAAAAGCCAACACAGTTCTGGGCTGCATAAACAGAGGGATAGAATCAAGATCACGTGAAGTGTTAATACCACTTTATAATGCTTTGGTAAGGCCACACTTGGAATATTGCATTCAGTTTTGGTCGCCACGATGTAAAAAAGATGTTGAGACTCTAGAAAGAGTGCAGAGAAGAGCAACAAAGATGATTAGGGGACTGGAGGCTAAAACATATGAAGAACGGTTGCAGGAACTGGGTATGTCTAGTTTGATGAAGAGAAGGACTAGGGGAGACATGCTAGCAGTGTTCCAATATCTCAGGGGTTGCCACAAAGAAGAGGGAGTCAAACTATTCTTCAAAGCACCTGAGGGTAGAACAAGAAGCAATGGGTGGAAACTAATCAAGGAGAGAAGCAATTTAGAACTAAGGAGAAATTTCCTGACAGTTAGAACAATTAATAAGTGGAACAACTTGCCTGCAGAAGTTGTGAATGCACTGGAAATTTTTAAGATGATGTTGGATAACCATTTGTCTGAAGTGGTGTAGGGTTTCCTGCCTGGGCAGGGGGTTGGACTAGAAGACCTCCAAGGTCCCTTCCAACTCTGCTATTCTATTCTATTCTATATATGGCAGGGGAAAAAAGTGAGAATCAATCTAAAATGTTACAAGACGTAAGAGCTAGAGGAGGGTTTGTACTACTGAACTGGGAATTATATTACCAGGCAGTAGTGCTAACTTGGATGAAGGAATGGCTTGAATTGAGAAATACAAGGTTATCGACATTGGAGGGACATGACCTGCGATTAGGTTGGCACACTTTTTTATGGTATGGGAAAAATAAGATACATGGTTACTTCCAAAGACACTATATAAGAAATGCTTTGTTATTAGTATGGGAAAAAATTAGAGAGCAACACTACTTGAAGATACCAGTCTGGCTTTCGATGACGGAAGCACTTATACATCCAAATATTATTAATATGGGAAATATTGTTAGATATAAAAATATTTTGTTGGAAAAGGGGGAACTTAAAATGAAATGTGAACTGGAAAAGCAGGGGATTGATATGGATTGGTATACACAGTTGCAAATACAATCTAGATATGAAAAGGATGCTAAACTTTATGGTTTTTTTTAAATTTATAAACTTTATTAATACAGATAAAGAAAAAAACAGTAAACACAAATGACAAAAACAAAACAAAAAACAAAATATACATTATAAAATAAACAGTTATAAATAGTCAATCATTTGAAGCATCTGTCTCGTAATGGTCTTTTCAGTAATACAGTTTTCTTATTCCCTTAAATCCTAAAATAATGGTTTATTATTACTTCTTTATCCTCTCCTCTCTTTTACTCTCTAGGACTTCTAGTCTGTATGTTATATGTTTAAATTATACCTTCGCATTCTGAGATTCTTTCTGAAGATTTATTCGCCCATAAGGAAGTAACTATATGCATGTTGTACTTCTGTTCTATCTAATTTCTGATTATATTTCTTCCATAACAGCCCTATGCCATTGATACCATTTATTCCAGACTTTATAAAATTCAGTGTCTTCTTTTTCCTTTAACTCTTTTGTCAGTCTGTCCATTTCCGCACATTGTCTAATTTTATCTATTATTTCTTCTTCCGTTGGGATTTTTTCCGCCTTCCAATTTTTAGCTTATATTATCCTTACTGCCGTTAAAATGTGTGTTAACATGTATTTTATTTCTTTGGGGTAAGATTTTGTGAAAATTCCTAACAAAAAAGTTTCGGGTTTCTTATCTATTTGTAGTTTAGTGATTTGATCTAGCCATTTCTTGATAATGGACCAAAATTTTTTTGCCGCCGGGCATGTCCACCATAGATGGTAAAAAGTGCCTTGTGGATTCTTGCATTTCCAACACACTGAACTATTTTTTGGGTTTATTTTGGCCAATCTTGTAGGTGACATATGCCACCTATAAAACATCTTTAGCTGGTTCTCCTTGTATGCCACCGCCAGTGTTGTTTTTGTATTCATTTGCCAAAGTTCCTCCCATCTCCCCAATTCTATTGAGTATTTAAAATTTTGCATCCATTTGATCATCGTATGTTTAACTATTTCCTCCTCCATCTTATAACTTTAACAGAAATTTGTAGATTTTACTGATTAATTTCTCTCCTGAATCTAATATAATTTTGTCTAGTTCCTGTTTTTCTTTACATATTTCATATGTTTTTATATAATCCTTGTGTTTGGATTGTATCTGCGAGAAGGTCCACCAGTCAATTTCTCTATTTAACTCTATCTCCAATTGTTGTTTGGGTTTCAATTTCCCTTGATGGTCAATTAAATCTTTATATCTAATTATATTCTTGGGTTCTGTTAGGTTTGGGTGTTTTAAAGCTTCTGAAGGTGAAAGCCAAATCGGGATTTTTGCATATTGTTGTTTTTTAGTTTTTAACCAAATTAATAAGAGCATTCCTAAGTGTACGTCTTTTAAAATAAGTATGTGTCTTATATTTTTCATCCCATAAAAAGGAATGCCATCCTGTTTGTAAATCGTGGCCTTCAATGGTTAGTATTCTACTATTAACCAACTCCATCCAGTCTTTAACCCCCACTAGACCTGCTGCTTGATAGTAAAGTTCCCAATCCGGGAGAGCTGTTCCTCCTCTTTCCTTGGAGTCTTGCAGTAATTTTATTTATTTTTTTTTATAAATACTTTATTGACTTTTCCAAAATTAAAAAGGATAATATACAATCTCTATCTTGATCAGAGGTACAGTGTTTACACAATTGGTGACTCAAACGTTGGATGGATTCCATCCATAACTATACAATATACTATACAATTCTATACAATTAAATCCAATTCTAGTGCCTAATAAGTCATAACCTATTATCATACTTTTGTCTTGTTCTTCAACCGGTTATACCAATTTCCCCATACTTCATAATATTTAGAATTCTCCTCATTTTTTAACTCGCTCGTCAATTTTGCCATTTCTGCGCACTCTAGAATTTTATTTATTAATGTTTCTTCTGAAGGCGTAGATTTATTTTTCCAGAGTTTTGCAAAAGCTAGTCTAGCCACGGTTGTGATTTGAATTACAAGTTGGGTTTTGTTATTGTTAAGACCATCTTCGGTCATACCTAAGAGAAAGGATTCCGGGGCCAGGGCTATCTCCTGTCCCGTTATTTCGGAGAGCCAGAGTCGAATCTTTAACCAGAATTTTTTAGTCTCGGGACAAGTCCACCAAAGATGATAGAAGGTGCCGACCGTTTTACCACATTTCCAACATGTAGCAGAGAGGTTTGGGAATATTTTCGCCAGCCTGTCCGGGGCTAGGTACCACCTATGTAACATTTTGTAATGATTTTCTCTGAATGTTGCCGATTTCGTTATTTTGTGATTCCTGTTCCAAGCTATCTCCCAATCATTGAAATTAATGCTGTATCCTAAATTTTTTTCCCAAATGCTTAACTGATGTTTTGCTATGGTCTCTGCTCTATCCTCATCTAATAAAAAATTGTAGATTTTCGATAACATTTTCTTATCTGTTCCCCAGATAATTTTGTCAAAATATCCATATTTCATTTCAATACCACATGTGTCTCTATCTTTTTGAAATCTAGAATTTATCTGGAGATAGTTCCACCAATCCAGGTTGAACCCCTGGTCCCTCAATACTTCCAAGGATTTGAGCTTCCCTTCTTGATCCAAAATGTCCTTATATGTGCCCAATTTATAGTTTCCTCTCCTATTTGGGGCCACTAAAGCTTCCATAATCGACAACCAGCTAGGAGCCTTGGTATAAATCCTCTGTCTGATTTCTACCCACGTACGAATCAGTGTCTCCCTAATTTTATGTTTATGGAAATAGGTTTTCCTCCTATCCTTTGAATCCCAGAGATAGGCATGCCATCCTTCAAGGAGATCATGTCCTTCTAGTGTCAGAATTCTCTCATCTTGTAGCTTGATCCACTCCTTTATCCAAATTATTTTTGCCGCCTTTTGGTATAATTCCCAATCAGGGAGCCCGAACCCTCCCAAATTCCTTTTCCCTTGAAGTGTCTTAAGAGAGATCCTCGATTTTTTGCCCTCCCACAGAAAGTTCCTTATATGTTTGTTCAAATCCAGAAAAAAATTTTTATCTAGTGATATCGGTATATTTTGGAATAAAAATAGAATTTTGGGTAAGATATTCATTTTGATTGCTGCAATTTTACCAATCAGGGACAATTTAAGCCTCTTCCACCTATCAAGGTCTTGATAAATTTTCTGCAATAAGGGGATATAATTATCATCTTTTAATGAAGAGAGTCTCGCAGTGATCCATATTCCCAGATATTTTGTTTTCTTAACTGCTTGGAGGCCTAATCGATCTTCTAATTCTTTCATTTGTGGGTTTGTCATATTTGCAGTAATTTTAATTTTATCCGTGGATGCTTCCCCTGCCATATAAATTTAGAAATAGTCTTATTTAAATTCACAAAAAAATAATAATTCTAATTTAATTGGGGCAACCTGGAACAAATACAGCAGTTTAGGTAATATATTCATTTTGATAGTGGAAATTCTTCCCATGAATGAGATTTGTAAATTCTTCCAAATGTCCAGATCTTTTTTTATCTGTGTTATTAGTTTGTCATAGTTATTTTCTTTTATAGAGGAGGTTCTTGGTGAGAGCCAAATGCCTAGATATTTAATTTTATTGGTCACTTGAATTAGTATACTTTTTTCCAGGTCTATCTCCTGGGTTTTTGTCAAGTTTTTAACTAGTAACTTTGATTTGTTTCTATTTATCTTTAAACCTGCCACCTCTCCATAATCTTCTATTTTCTTAAGGAGTTTTGGTATTACTTATAATGGTTCTTCAACTATAAGTACAAGATCGTCGGCAAAGGCCTGAGTCTTGTATTCTTCTTGTCTCACTTTTAATCCTCTAATTTCTTGATCCTCCCTGATTTTTTTTAACAGGATCTCCAAAGATAAAATATACAATAGAGGAGAGAGTGGGCAACCTTGTCTGACCCCTTTTGTTATGTCGAATTGGTCTGTCATATCATCATTCACAATTACCTTCGCTGTTTGTTTTGTGTATATTTTCCCTATAATATTTTCCAAATTTGGTCCAAATTGCATGTTCTTTAACTGTTCTTTTAGGAATTTCCAATTTAGATTATCAAATGCTTTTTGGGCATCAAGGAAAACCAGCGCAGATTGTTTCTCCGGATGTGCTTCGTAGTATTCAAGTGCGTTTAATATCACTCTCATGTTATTCCTAATTTGGCGACCGGGTAGGAATCCGTTTTGGTCCTGATGAATATAATTATTCAATACTTTTTTAAGTCTTTCAGCTATAATTATGGCAAACACTTTGTAATCTGTGTTTAGTAAAGATATTGGTCTATAATTCTGGATTAGTTGAGGATCAGTATCTTCTTTAGGTATGATAGTAATTATTGACTCCGTCCAGGTCTGTGGAATTTTTGCCTTTTCTAGGGCCTCATTATATACCTCCAACATGATTTCTCCTATTATTTCTTGCACTGACTTATATAATTCCCCCGGAAGTCCATCAGGTCCCGGAGATTTGTTGTTTTTTAATTTTTTCAGTGCTGTATATAGACCCGGTCTATATTTTTGGGGGGTCCAAAATATGCAATAGGGCTTATTTTCAGGAAAACACAATTTCAGGGTGATCAGCCCACCTGGGCATCCCACCCCCCGCCGTGCACACAAAAGGCGGCAAGCGCATAAGGGCCAACGTCCGGCAGCAGCTGCAGCCTGCTGGCCCCTTGGTCAGTGCACTCTCGGGCTGTGCAGCCTGCACAGCACACGTGAGTTGATTACCTCTCCAAGCAGCAGACGGTGGCAGAGGTGCAGGTGGAGGCACGCAATCTGGATGTGCCGTGTGGGCCGTGGGAAAGCCAAGTCAGTGAGCTGGAATGGCCAGCCAGCCGCGGGTCTTCACGTGGCAACACCAGCAGCAGATAGAGGCAGAGGCGTGGAGGGAGGCACGCAATCCGGACGTGCCACATGGGCCACAGGCAAGCCAAGAGATGGTGGGATGGAGTGGGCAGTTTGCCGTGGGAGGGTTGTCTTTGTGTCTTTCGACTTACCTGCAGCCAATATGGCACATCAGGATTGCCTGCCTCCCCCCCCGTCCCTCTGCCTCTGCCTGCTGCCAGTACCACCACGTGAAGATGAGCCTCTTGCGACTGGCTGCTCCCACTCCAGCCCGTCTCTTGGCTTACCTGCAGCGCACGCAGCATGTCCAGATTGTGTGCCTCCCACGCCTGTGCCTCCATCTGCTGCTGGTGCTGCCGCATGAAGACGAGCCTCCTGTGGCCGCCCGCCTGCTCTGGCACACCGACTCTCAGCTTTCTCGCGGCCTGCGTGGTGCATTCAGATCGCCTGCCTCCCCCCCCCGTACCTGTGCCTCTGTCTGCTGCATTGCGCAGGCTGCAGCTGCTGCCAAACCCATCAGCCCCCCGCACCCTCGCCTGCTGGCCACATCCCTGGCTGATGACATTAACTAGGGCTTATTTGGGGGGGTAGGGTTTATATTAGGAGCACACTAAAAATCAGGCTAGGGCTTATTTTCGGGGTAGAGAGCCAAGAACAACCTAGTAGAGAGCCAAACTTTGTCTCCTAATGCTATGGGTGGGTCCTCCTGGCAATGGGCATCTGCTGCCCTCTTGTAAGCCTGTTTCACTTGGTCAAGTTGCTGTTTTAAAAGGTCTTGGGCTGCATGCTGTTATTGTAAAAAGTCAACCACCCCTGGAACCATGGAGTCCAGTGCAGGATGATTGGGCAATACCTTAGGGTATCTTCCGTACATGGCTTGAAATGGTGTCATTAAAGTCATTGGGTGCAGCTAATTGCAAGAAAATTCTGTGAGTAGCAGTAATGATGGCTGGTTGTCTTGGCTGTAGGTGCAGTAACACCTCTGCACGCTCCATTTTAGACCCGTTCCAGGCTGCGGGGATTGCCACAGCACATTGCTTCCGATCACTGCCTCCGTGCGTCGCGTTTTTGGCCTATGCACACCCCCGCCAATCCCTGCCACCTGGAACCGGCCAAAAATGCGATGCGCGGAGGCCAAAATTGGGGTGTGCGAAGGCTGAAAACACGACACACGGAGGTCAAAAACGTGACGTGCAGAGGCAGCGATCAGCGGCGATGTGCTGTGGCGATCCCCGCAGCCTGGAACAGGTCTAAAATGGAGTGTGCAGCTGAAAACACAACGCATGGACGTGGCGATGGGCTGTGGCGATCCCCACAGCCTGGAACAGCTGATTGGCGGTATTCCGGGAGGCTGAGCCAACCACCAATCAGCTGCTGATGCTGAATCAGGCTGTGATAACATGCTGAAGCTGACCAGGCTGTTTGCTGCAAGGACACTAGCCAGATGAATACCGATGGATGCTGGTAGACAGAGGCAGATTTTTTTTCTTGTTTTCCTCCCCAAAAACTAATGTGCGTCTTATACTCTGGAGCGTCTTAAACTGCAAAAAATACTGTAGCTATTTCCAAAGACATTATATTAGAAACGTACTACCGTGTTTCCCCAAAACTAAGACCCTGTCTTATATTTTTTTGTTTTTTTTAAAAAAGTTTTTTATTTTAAACACATTAAAAATCAAACGTACTGTTGTGGCCCCGCCCTCTGAGCCTGTCCCATCGGAGGAAGAAAGCTCCGAGCATGAGGAAGAGGAGTCAGCCAGGCCTCCCTCTCCAGGCCCCTCCCCTCTGGCATTGTCTCAGGTGCCGGCCGAGGGAGAGGAGATTAGCAGGGAGACAGCTGGTTCGGATCAGAGTGATGAGAAAACATCATTCCTGGACGCACGCCTCCGAAGGCGTGATAAACAATTGCAGCAGCTTAGGAGGCGTGCTAGGGATTAGAACTGAGTCACTGGACCACACCCCAGAGACTATATAATAGAGGGTAGTGGTCAGTGATCCTTGTGACGAACAAAAGTAAACCTTGGATAGTCACTAAAGTCTCGTCCGGAACTGTGGAGAGAAATATTATTTCTGCTTGGACTTTTTGTACGCTAAGTACCTTATCTTTCTGTTTGTGAAAATAAAGGCATTTGGCAGACGGTGTGTCTATCGCTGCCAAGTGGGAGATAAGACCTGGGTGCGTTCCAAAGTGTTTCCTTAACCCTCGGCTGGCTGTGTTTGTGTGTGTGTGGGTACGGGGACAGATCACGTACATACAACAAGAAATAAAACAAAAAAAGAAAAATATCACTTTTCTTTTCAGCTATATACAGCGGTCTATTCTTTCTATACATCAATATTTACAGATATTTAAGTATTAACCTATTTGACGTTCATTTTCTACTTTATATCATTTTCCCCCTCCTTTCTTCATTCATTTATCTTATTTCCTTATTTTTCAACCATTCATACCATCTACTCCAGACCTTATAATACTTTGATTCTTCTTTCCCCCTAATTTCTTTAGTTATCTAATTCTGCACATTCCAGGATTTTCTTAATTAAATCCTCTTCCGATGGTAATATTTCTTTCGTCCGATATTGCGCATATACAATACATGCTGCTGTCAATACTTTATTTCTTTAGTATAATTTTCTATCGAAATTCCTAACAGAAACTGTTCCGGTTTTCCCTCTATTGGATTCTGAGTTATTTCTATTATCCGAGTTTTAATTTTCGTCCAAAATTTTTGTGCCATCGTGCAGGTCCACCATTGATGATAGTATGTTCCATAGCCAGTCTTTCATTTCCAACATTTCGGGGAATTGGTGGGGAACTGTCTTATATTTTTTTGAACCCTGAAATAAGTGCTTGGCCTTATTACCATGCGCTCAAAAGCCGGATTGGGCTTATTATCAGGGGATGTCTTATTTTGGGGGAAACAGGGTATTAACAGTATGGGTAAAAATTAAAGTACAACACTATTTGAAAATACCAGTCTGGCTTTCCACAACGGAGGCAATGATACATCCAAATGTTATTAACATGGAAAAAATTACAAGATACAATGACATTGTGAATGAAAAGGGGGAACTCAAAACTAAGCAAGAATTGAGTAGTCAAGGGATTGACATAGCATGGTGGCCACAAGTGCAGATATAATCTCGATATGAGAAAGATGCTAAAATGTATGGTTTTTATAAAGAATTAACAGAATTAGATCAGATATTAACAGGGACTGATGAAAAATTAATAAAATATACAGCTATCTATTAAGTATTAAAATGGAAGGTAAGCAAGTAAAGGAGACAATGATAGTATGGGCTAAAATTTTTGGTTATACAATAGAGTTAGATAAATGGCAGAAACTGTGGGATAGGAACTATAAATTAACAATGTCAACTGCATATAAAGAAAATCTTTACAAAATGTTTTATAGATGGCATTTTGCACCCACAAGATAGGCAAAGATGTTTAAGGACATGTCCGCTAAATGTTGGAAATGTAAACAGGCACCTGGTTCGTATTATCATATGTGGTGGACATGCCCAAAGGCAAAAAAAATTGGACAAAAATACATACATGGTTGGAAAAAATGATAAAGCAACATATAGATTTAAAACCAGAAATATTTTTGTTGGCCATTTTATCAGATAAGTACACCAAGGGGAATACATATTTGATTTTACATGTACTAACTGCAGCTAGAATTATATTTGCACAACAATGGAAAAGTGAAGAGATCCCTACAGATGAAAATGTAATTTAAAAAATACTAGAATGTGCAGAAATGGATAGATTAACACTGAAAATCAAGGAAAAGGAAGAAACTGAATACTTCTTAACATGGGACTTATTTTATCAATGGTTAACCAATAAAAACAGAAGTTAGAAACATGGAAATATAAGAAAAGGACTAATGTTATAAGGAAGGTTTGTTAAAATGGATAAGCAAATATTATTATATAATTAATACCAATGTAATGGACATTATTGTAAATATTTTGATTATTTCCTAAAAGTATTTGTACCAGACAACACACTGTTTAACTAGAAATGGAGTTTTTATATGTAATAAAACAAAACAAAACTTTAAAAAAAAGAGTAATGGGGTCTGCTTTTAAAATTTGTCCATCAATAGTTATCATTGGCAATGGAGACCTCAGGGAAACTGTAGGGATCTTAAGTTTCTGGACCATGGCTAGCTTTATGAAGTCAGAGGTTGACCTAGAATCTATCAAAACAGGGATGGTGGTTTCCTGACCACTGGGAAGTGTCAGGATAGAATCAAATGTTATTAATTTCCTGAGTGTGGAGGTAATTGAGCTCTGTTCAGTGCTTGGGTGGCCTGCCATGTGAGCTCGTGGGGGGCGGGGGCATTTCTCATTTCCCTGGCCTTGGGGCTTGTTGTCCAGGCAGTGAGTAGTGGAGACATTGCCACACTGTCAGTCAGAGTTTAGGCAGTGTAACTAGTATTATGAGATAAACCCAGGAGCTTAGACACAGCACACAGCACACAGAGCCTTTAGATAATTAACAGTGGCTTATATACAGCTAAATATATACAGACTTATACATGGTAAATACCTTATCATACAGCTACTGACACAACGGAGAGCAATGAGATACACGACAAGAGAGAACATGAGAAGTGAAACGCCCTCTAATGGCTTCCCTTATATAGGCAGCTTCTACCCAGCTTCTTAAAGTGGCAGTAACCCTGCTGCCTCATTCCCATTGCATCAGCTTTCAGTTGCCTCCGCTTGCAACCTTACATCAGCTTACAGCTATTAAATCTTCATACCCTGACACTGTCTGTTGCCTCTCCTGGGAGGATTAGTAGGGCAATTCTTGCCCATGTGGCCAGGCTGTCCATAATAGAAACACAGACCGAGCTCTCTGCGCTTTTCCCATTCTTCTGCTCCCAGGGCTTGTCTGGCTGCTCCAATTTGCATCGGCTCTTCAGTGTCCAAATCCAAGGTGGGCAGGGAGGCTAGGGGTAGTGACAGGTGAAGCCAGCCTTGGAAGCGGTTGGGTGGGGCTGTCGAAAAATGCTTGAACTTCTATGAGTTGAGACTCAGCTGTTATAGCAGCTAGATAGAGGTCTTGTAGACTCTGTGGAATACCTTGTTGTATTAGTTGTGATATTATGGTCTTGTTGAGCCCCTTCTTGAATTGTGATCTTAAAGCTGGTTCATTCCAATCCAGATCTGCTTCAATGAGCTTGAAAACTTCAACGTATGCTCTCATGGAGTTGTTACCCTATTGGAGTTGGTAGATGCATTGTTTGGCAGTTTCTATTAGAATAGGGTCTCCAAAGGAGACAAAGGAACAAATTGAATGACTGGGATGCCAATAAAGTGGTCATCGGGGATTAATTTATACAATTTAACCATTTAGACAACAGAAAATCTCAGGAAAAGATGCAAAAGATACTGGATGAAATTAGAAATAAAGAAATTTGTTTAACAAACTCAGAGAGAGCTTGGGAAAGATTCCAGGGGTGAAAATCTTAAAGTGGAAAACAATTCAAGAAGCTTGGGAAACTCTGAAAAATATGATTGTGAAAGCCCAATCAAGCACAATACCACTGAAAAAGAAAAAAGAAAAAATCCAAGAAGAAACCAGCATGGTTGCACAAAGATCTTTCTGATAAACTGAAAGACAAAAAGGACAAGTACAAAAAATGGAAAGAGGGACACATAACTAAGGCAGAATATCAGCAGATAGCCAGAATCTGCAAAGACGAACTCAGGAAAGCAAAGGCTCAGAATGAACAAAGACTTGCAACCAATATCAAAAACAATAAAACAAGTTTCTTTCAACATATAAAAAACAAGAAAAAAGTCAAGGAATCAATCGGTCCACTAAAGAGAGAAGATGGCAAGGAAGTAACAGGCAGTAGTGAGAAAGCAGAGCTGCTTAACTCATTCTTTGCATTGGTCTTCACGCAAAAAGAAACTATAGCCCAACCTATCAAAAACATAACTGTAAAAGACAGACTAGAAATTAAAATTAAAATAAGCAAAAAAATGGTAAGAGAACACCTGTCTGATCTAGATGAGTTCAAATCACCAGGACCTGATGGATTACATCCTGTTCTGAAATTCTGAATGAGCTGACATAAGTTATCTCAAAACCATTGAACCACATCTTTCAAAGATCCTGGAGCACTGGGGACTGAGGACTGGAAAAGAGCTGATGTGGTTCCAATCTGAAGAAAAAAAAAAAAGGGGGGGGCAGACCCAGGAAACTACAGACCAATCAGCCTGACGTCAATACCTGGGAAGATCCTGGAAAAGATTATCAAAAAACAAATCTGCAAAGTTATAACCACAAACCAACACAGGTTTATCAAAAACAGATCCTGCCAAACAAATCTTACTGCATTCTTTGACAAAGTGACTAAATTAGTGGACCAGCAAAATGCTGTGGACATAGTATACTTGGATTTCAGGCATTCAACAAAGTAGACCATAACCTTGGTAAGCTAGAAACCTTACATCTTGGTAAACTAGAAAAATGTGTGATAGACAGCATCACCACCAGATTAATTTGTAACTGGCTGACAAACCACACACATGTAGTCCTTAATGCATGGGTGTCAAACTTGCGGCGTAACGTTACTATCACGTGACGTTTTGCAATTTTTTTTCCTTCGCGGAACTGGGGTGGGCGTGGCCTGCGCATGACGCATCTGACCCGCAGGCCACCAGTTTGACACCCCTGCCTTAATGGAACTACATCTATATGCAGGGAAGTAAGCACTGAATACTGGGCCCTATCCAACAAAACGAAATTTAATGTAGAGAAAAGTAAGTTTATACACTTGGGCAGGAAAAAACAAAGGTACAAGTACAGATTAAGTGAAACCTGGCTCAAAAGCAGTAACTTTGAGTGGGATCTTGGAGTCCTAGTGGACAACCAGTTAATTATGGGTCAGCAATATAAGGCAGTAGCCAAAAAAACTTATGTAATCCTTGGTTGCATAAACAGAGGGAGAGAGTCAAGATCATGTGAAGTATTAGTACCACTTTATAAAACTTTAGTAAGACCACATCTGGAATACTGCATCCAGTTTTGTTCACCATATTATAGAAAAAGATGTCGAGACTTTGGAAAGAGTGCAGAGAAGAGGAACTAAGACCATTAAGGGCCTGGAGACTAAAACATATGAAGAACAGTTGCAGAAATTGGGTATGGCTAGTCTAGTGAAAAGAAGGACTAGGGGAGACATGATAGTAGTGTTACTAGAGTCTACGAGTTATTAGAGTGTTATATTCTAAACCCTAATCAAACTTCTGTATGCTGAATTTGCATTTATCCCCATCTTGTCCTGCTGTAGCTTAACGGTAAAACAGACTTTGTACATGAAAGGTTCTGGAGTTAATATTCTTAAAGGCAAGATTCATGACAGAGAATAGGAAAATGACTTTTCTTACAGTTTCAGAAAGTCACTGTAACAGAATAGATGAACAAGACTGCCCAGTTATAAAACAACTGTGTTTATTGCTATGTTTAGATTTATTATTTCACTTGTCTCCCTGCCTCATCCCAATCAAATGCTTGTGAGCCCTTTGGGACAAAGACTTCTCTCTCTTAATTTTGTAAAGTACCATGCATGTATGTATATTTGTAAAAATATATACCTTTGAAAAGTGTATTTTGGCAGTTACACAATTCAAAAATTGAGCAAGTTTTTTCAGTTTTTTTTGCGGGGGGGTGGTTCAATACTTCCTAGGGCTAGGAAAGATCCATGTGAAGTATCAGAGAACTTCTCCCTGGAAGTTCAGGACAAGTAAGCCTGTGTTTCTCCATGGATTCTGTCCAATTATCAGTATATACAAACTGAAAGATGTTCAACAGAAGTTGCCAAGAGGAAGCCAGTATGTTCTCCAGAACCACCACTGAGCGGAGCCCAAGTGTGAACACATCCAAGGAACTTTATCTGCAAAATTCTTCACAGAATTATCATACGGGATTTCTGAACACTGCTAACATTTACTGTTAAGAGGAACAAGCTGTAATAAAACCTTTATAATATGGAATTGCTCTTCTGAATAGTATACAGATTCAACAGTAGAAAATATTTTTTGCTATCATGGAAATGGTTATATTCAATGAGATTCTCTTCACCTTTGCTCTAATCTTGATAAACTAGAAGCCCCAATAATTCATCCTTCCTCACCTCTAGTAGGTCAACGCATGATGTATCTTCAGGGATTGCAGTTAATAATACACATATGGCTGACACTACAAAGGCTATAAACATTGCTTGTTGTTCTATGTGAAAGTATAAACTATCATGATACTGAATTATGCTTCACATTTATTACTTTTCCAGCACTTTAACAAAATATATACGCTTGGGCCAAGGCTTTTAAGTTGAGGATTCAAATCTGGGGAAGGGGCTCATAATAGAGTTGAGTATTTATGAAAACAGGAAACAATAAAGCAAGTGACATAGGAAAATAGGGTAGTTTAGGTAAGATTTCCTGATAAAAGCAGAAGCCAAGACTAGATCCAGCCCTGCTTGTATATATATTTCAGTTGTATTTCTCATACAAGTCCCTTTTTCTCCATTAGTTTCTGCATTTATGTTGAAAGACATATACTGTTTATCAAAGACAGACTTGATGTGTCCTCAAAAGGCGAAAGTAAACCTTACAAGATGGCATGTTCCAGATGACTTATAAGTCTAACTAGCAAATGAAATATACTTAATTCAGTATTCCCTGACAAATCTAGTAGTATAAACCTGGTATAAGCCTATCAATGTAGATGTCCCTTCTATTATATACATGCCTATTATTACATACATGCTTGATCATTCCTATCCAGATTCATATAGTAGTAAGAAAAAAAATGCATATAGTTTGGAGAGGTCCAATTTGCTCCACGGGTGATAGTGAGCTCTTTGCTCAGCTATCTGATGTGGTCGCTATCACCGGTGGAGCAAATTGGATCTCTCCACTTATAGAGAGCTTAGCTTTTCTTTGCAAAGCAAAGGTCTCCATTGCTTGGATCCCACAAGTGGCTGTCATTTTCCAAGCCGGTGTTTCCATTGTTTGTTTCTGGGCTGCACGGGTCGGTGGGTCAAAGCAATTTGCAGTTGCACTCAGAAAAAGATGTCCGATTGTGGTATGTGGCCCAGCAGCAGAGCAGCCTGTTTTCCTTCCCTACCCTGACCTCTGGAGATCTTTGAAATTTAAGTGTGTGATTGTGCTATAGGGACCCTCAAGGGGTGGGAAGTGGAGCATGGGCTATCTCAGGGGGTGGGGGGGCCTTGGGACGCCTGAGGCAGGTGGGCTTTTGCTTGCACTAGCTCTACCAGGATCTCCCCACCCAAGGCACCCCATGCTCCACTTAACGGCCCTTACATTTGTTTAACAATTGCATTGGGGAGAGCAGGAATGGGGGGTCATTAAGTGAGGTAGCTCATTTAACAGCCATCCTGACTTCTGACCATAATGGGCAAGCTTCATTATGGTCATAATTTGAGGACTACCTGTAGTTGCTGCATTTTATATACAATCATCAATTCTTTTCAACCTTATACAGATACTATACAGAAGTGGGTGGGATGTAAGGATAAAGGTTTATCTATGGCTATCTACTGAGTTTATGTAAGATTAGAGGTCCAAAGTAACTACTTGCAACTTCATATTTCTGGCAACTACATGATTGGTGTTGCTGACTAAGACCTTACAGCTCAAAATGCTCACTGGTTAAGGTATTCAGATACTGGGTGGGTTCTCTCCAGGAGACTGGCCTATTGTTGACAGGCTGCAATAAAATGCTTCTATGTTCAAACAACAAGACTCAGGGAGATCACATGAAGTACGACAGAGTCAATAATCTGCTTGAAAGATTTTACAAAAGAGTGATTATGGTAAAGAGAAGAACCTTATTAAGGTAACTTGCACTATGAAGATTAACAATTATAGGGACTGAGTCACCATGTCACTGATACTCCCAAGATCTTATATTTGTGCCTCTATAGCAAAGAAAACAGACAGACTTTTTGAAAAATATTTTTTTTATTTGTATGCCATCTGAACATCAGATATACCTGGTGTGTGTTAGCATGAACCAGTTCTACATTTTGAAATTCATGGTGACAACCCCCCCAAGACACGCACACACCCCAAAAAAATCACCTCCCCAGAGCATTTGAACTGGCTGAGACAGAAACTTTAAAAATGCTAAGTAAACAAAAGATAAGAAAAAGCAGCATGTAAAATGAGGGGTAGATACAGCCAGTTAAGAGATGTCATGTGTATGCAAAAATATTTTGTGACATAGGAGAAGTATTTTACAAAATAATTATGAGAAAGCAGAGAAAGAAAGTGGAAGATGAGGGTAGCAATGTGGAAGGTTACACTACTCACATGTCAGCAACATGTGTAATAAGTGGAAGAGTGTAATATTCAGCCATGCCCTCTCCCTCAAAGAGCAGCTTTATTCTTGATGCTCAGGGAATGGAACACAGGTTAAAAATACCTCTAGGTGGCGCAAACCAGCCTTCCATCAATAAAAATCCATCTACCGTATTTTTCGGAGTATAAAATGCACCGGACTATAAAAAGCACCTACCTTTTTTGGTGAGGAAAACAAGAAAAAGAAATCTGCCTCTGCCTCCCAGCAATTTTGCCTCGTTGCAGCAAACAGCCTGCTTTACTTTCATTTTCGTTTTCAGCATAGCTTGAGTAGCACAAGGAAAAAAAAAATCTGCTCCAGCAATTTACCTCCTTGCAGCAAGCAGCAGAGGCCCGAGCAAAACAGCTGAGAGTCAGGAGGCCGATCCAATCAACTTGTGCTAATTAGGTTGTGCTGAAGCTGAAAGGAGCTGTTTCTTCTTGCTGTTTGCTGCAAGGAGGTAAACTGCTGGGAGGCAGAGGCCAAAGGGTGGGGGCCAGTGGGTGGGCGGGGCTACATTCGGTGTATAAGATGCACCTAAATTTTCACCCGCTTTTAGGGGGGAAAATGGTGCGTCTTATACTCCGAAAAATACGGTACTTTTTTTAAAAAAAGAAATCAACAATTAGGAACAGAAGCTCAACTGTACTTTCAATGGCATATCTTGTAAAGTTAAAAGGCAAGTACATTCTGGCCTTTAAAAAAAAGAATGAAGTACAGAACTAGGAAAGTTTGAGAACCACTGTTCAGGAGTGGCTATTTTCTGCCCTTTAATTGTTATGGAAAACTGTATTTCAAGCAGGCCCCATTTGATAAGGCCTTAGAATTGAAGATGGAGCACTTAAGGATGACAGAGGCTTGTAATAGTTGTTTTTTAACTGATTTCAATAACTGTGAAGATTGTTGTGGTTAGGCAACTCATCTCACTCTCACTGCCCATAACTCCTGAATTCTAACCACAAAGTTAACATAGCTCCCAATTTCTAATTTACTCTTTACAGAGTAAAGAGTGGGAAATCAACATAAACTCATAGACATTTGCTACCTGGGCATATACTGAGAAACAGTAATCAACCTTGATTACCCAGTGCATGTACACCTGTGGATAATCATGTTGGACACAATGCACATAAGAAATACCTTCTCTGCAGGAAATTTGTGTGGCTGGGTTCTTGTGATTTACAAGACATCTTGGCCTACCCCTTTGCCACCTTCAAGAAAATGAAAAGCAACTTTGTTGTTCATTTTTAAAGGTAGCATAAGTCTCAGTCTTTTTATTTAGGATGCTGCCACTGCTTCCTCCCCCCATGTTTTTTCTTTTTTAAACATTTTCTCATCCCAGTACAAAATTCAGCAGGTAAAAGGTTACATGGAAACTGAAACACACAATTGTATAGACAAGATGGATCAGATGAGGAAATCTTAAAACAGCCTTCCCTGTCCTGGTGGCCTCCAGATGTATTGGGACTACAAGTCTTAAGAATTCCTAGCCATGTTGATTGGAATTCAAAGACCTGTAGTTCCAACACACCTGGAGGTCACCAGGTTGGGGAAGGCTGTCTTAAACTTTTTGAGTGAGAAGAAGAGTAAAAGGAGGGTGGGGAACAACCCCCTCCACCAGTCTTCTAAACCTTTTGTTCCCCCCCCCCATTTCACACACCAACACTCCAAACAGCCAACAGTTTTCAACTCTGCAAGGAAAATAAAAGACGGAGCCATATCATTCAACAGAACAATTCTTCTGGAGGGGGTGCAAAAATCTGTTACAGCCTTAACTATGGGCTGAAAGAGACCCTCACCTATGTTAGCTTTTTAGCTTTGTTGTATAATGAATCCACTACTTTACTCATATTCTGAATGGTCTCCAGAGCAGCTTCGTATGTTTTGTCTACAGGTGGTTCATCAAAAATAATCAGGACACCTTCACCTTGGTCAAGAATCCCTAATGAGAGAAAAGTTTCAATTAAGGTTTTTGGATAACTTACATCTCTAACACAAAGTGTTCCTCTTTAGTTTTGACAGACTTCAAAGGAGCAAAGTAGACTAGCTTGAAATATGTATTTAATAAATAAAAGATTAGACTCAGTCTATATAGTTTCCAAGTACAGAACTTTTAAAGATGAGGATAAAGGAAGAACCCTCAAACCTGTGGGAATTCCTCAATATAATACAACTTATTGTTGATGCTTGTTGAGGTACTTCATATTTATTCAGGAAACATAAGAAACACAAACATTGCACTGAACAGAAACAAACTCCTTCATTCTTGAGAATTGTGGAAGACTCACCATGGAATTTTTTGTCCAGGATCATTTGAGAGAGCTTTCTTTCCACATCTGCCTGAAATTAAACCAGGAAATGCTCAAGTGAGAGATTGCTTAGAATAATGATTCCTCCTCCCCCTTTTTCCCTTGAAGAACTGTTTTCCATTATTTATTTCAAAGAAACAGTTGCCAAAGTCCAATAAACCTTTACAGTTCAATGCATGTATATCTGCTTAGTGTGTTCAATGCAGCTTATGTTCATGTGCAGTTCTAATATTTCAGGATTAATAAGTTTTTTGCTTTATTTAAATTGTCCAAAAACAGAATTACTTATGTCTATTAAAAGAGTTGAAACTGAATTTGAAATTTCTTCCTAAATCACTTCTGCTGAAGAAAATTAATGTGGCTTTTTCACAACTATAACTGATATTTTAACAAAAAATACTGAGAGTAGTATCATATAGGCTGCTACATTTGAGCTCTTACCTTTGATAACTTGATAAGGCTAGATATGTGGTCAATCTGCAAAAGAAATTGAGATGGGGCCACAGTGAGTGGAACTGCTATTTTTCTCACACAGTTAATATGTAATAATTATCTATTAATCTTTACACTATTTGGCTGTACCCCTGTATTCACAACTGATTGTGCTAATTTGTCAGACTTGCCACATAGACCAGAGCAGGAATCAACTCCACAGGAAGGCTAAAACAACTTTTATTAAGAGTGGCTATGATAACAGAATCTTACAAGTCTGATTGTGCTGTACCTCCTTGCCTTTTTATACTCATGTGAATTAGGGAGGTATCCTGAGCCTCTTCCACATATTTTCTGCTTGTTGTGGACTTAAGATATGCTTTTCCGCTTGTCACTTTGGTAATGGATGTTACGTATCTGTCAGGTTTGCCTTCTTTATTCTCTACATAATTTTAACTTTGATGTTAGCGCTTCTGATTATTTGATTCACAGTTGACAGTTTTTTCTTCATAATGAAACACAAGGTCAATTTTGGCAATTACATTTTTATTAATTTTATAAAGAAAATATTAAGAATCTCCATCCATACTACACTTCTTTTTTTAAAAAATCTTCCTATCTTGAAATAATCTTATCAGCTTTATGATCAATTATTTAGAATCTATAATTCAACTACATATGCATGGCAAGCAATCTAGTAACTAAGGATTCTCTTAGTACTTCTGATCAAAGAATTCCTATAGAATCTGAACACAGCATAAGAATCTGATAACTAAATCCATTTATTGACCTTATATTAAAAACTACTAATTCTAGATTTGGAAAAGTTTCACCCAATTCATTCTGCCCTGAAATTCCTATCCCAGTCCTAAAACCCATGTAACAGAACATTTCAGAGTATCTTGGTTTAGACAAAATTATTTTATTATTTATTTTTCTTACGTGTATACAGCTTTTCCACTAAAATGCTATGTCATAGTATGTTATGTTCCTTTCTGATTTAGCTAATGCATAAATGGTGACCAAATAAATCAATTAAATAAACATGCAGTATGAGAAAAGAAACCATGGCTGATTTTTTTTTTAATACAATCAACCACAAGTTGCTATTACTTTACAAATCCTTCCTCATTTTAACCAGGGCTTGTGATTATGTTTGAAGCTAGAATAATAGTTTAGTCCCAGTTTGGTTTTGTATTCCATCCAAAAGAAACAGAAGGAACATCAGAATTGTCCAAATAAGACATAATTACTTCATATGTCATACGGACTCTGACTTGTTCAACAAGACAGAGATATAGAAGGGTTTAAAAGATTTAAAACAAATCTTAGGTAAGTTTTATATGAAAGTGCCAATGTTTTAGAATAAACTCGCCATGCCCAATTTGATACGAAAAGAGAGAACAATAACGATTTAATAAAAGCAGAAAGGGAAGCACATGGAAAGCTCTGCAGGAGCTTTTTACCTGCACTCTGGAGAAAGGCTCAATAACACGGATGAGGTTTTGTTCCAATAAGTTATCGTACAGTTTTCCCAAATGTGTATTGATGATGGGGTCATCCCTGAGTTCCACTTTATAATCTTTCAGAGCCTATGGCAGATAAAATTCAATCATTACTGAATGCAGAAGGCAACCTCACAACCATCCCGAACAAGTTACCTAAAGTTATCCCATTCATGTCTATTTTTAGAATCATCTTTAATATGATTAAAAACTTCATTAAAAAAGGAATTACATATGGGATTAAAATGGTTATCTCTGACTAATGAAAATCACACTCAAGACACACAGACCTATGAGCATCCAACAGGCACTTTCAAGTGGCTATTTGAACTTTTGCAACAATCATGTGTCCTAGTGATGTATATTTCTTTAGATCTAAAGCAAAAATAGTGCTTCAGAGAGGGTGTGGGCATACTCACTAAACCTGTTGTCTCCTTTGAGGTGATGCCAAGAGTGGGGCAGCAAGCATGCCCGCACCTTCTTAAAACCACCATTTCCACTTTGGAGCCAAATAGCTTCTCATAGTGAGGTAGCCGTAACCAAATTGAACTTTAATTCTGTAGATAAGCCCCTAGTTCAGGTCAATTAATCAGTTGTGCAGATCAAGATATTCAAAGCTTTCCCACAGATATATCTGTATACAGAAACAAACATTTTTTCCAAGTTGGAGAAGGGAACATTTGAACATAGTACTTTACTTTCCAGCAACAGAAATTATTAAGTTTTCTTTCTGTTCTAATTGTTTTTCTAGTTTGGCTTTGATTCGTGCATAGTGAGCCTGCAACATCTGTAAAACAGGTTATCTTCAGAATATTTTTATTGCAACATGCTTTGACCTATCAAACAATAGCAGGATCCAAGTTATTGATTCTTCTTTCAGCGAAAAAAAGTCTGCACTCCAAAGTGCACCTTCTGAAGAAATCAGACTCTTCAGTTATTATGATTGAAACTGTGGGCTTAGTAATCACAGCCCAGTCCACTCAGTCCCAAATGGGTTCAGCAAGCGTATCTTGAAGACTCAAAGGCTGGGTATAGTGAAGACATCTCTCCCTTTTTTCTTTACTGCTTCTTAGTGTAGAAGTTCCTTTTCTAAGACTAAAGATTAATCTAACCCAAAGATATTCAACCCGTTTTCCTTATTATGGTTGTTTACCTCTTTGAAATCATCCAATGATCGATTCTTACTGGCTTGCGCTACACACTTCAGTGCTTCTGTCTGTAAAACAGAGTAGAGCCAACATTTATATTCTTCTGAACCATTAGATACAAGTAGTGCTTGTAATGTTCACATGTGAGAAAAGTGCTTTAGTTGGACAGAATGTAATTCAGGAAGGATACTTGATGAAAATACTAAGACTGCTTTAATTCTTCTGCCCTCACTTAACCCAAGCAGTTGCTAAATCACAGAAGCATTCATATTAAGTTTTTAAAAAACACTATCAAGACAAAATAACCCCAACATAGAAGCAGAAATTTAGGCTGCTACGACGAAGTACCTGAAAGCCCACAAGTATTCTCTGCAACTGAAATCCATCAATGAGGATCTAAACCAGGGCTCTCAAACTTGCAGCCCATGGGCCAGATCCGTCACACGCTGGCCACGCCCACAGCCGGTTTAGCGAAGGGGGAAAAAGTCCCGATACATCACATGATGCCACCGTGACGCCGCGAGTTTGAAACCACACCCCTGATCTAAACTCATTAAAAAACATAAGTGCTAGCTAGTATTGGAAGTAGGAAAATGGCCCAGATGAGCTGACAGGACAATCTATTTGTTTGGTATTTTTTTCTCATTTTATCTATATATTATCCTTCTTTTATTTCAATCTGCTGCTCAATGTTAACTATCCCTATTGCTCCCTTGAAGATTAGACAGCTATAACATCCTGAAAATCCTAAAATTCAATCTAATTTAACCTCTCAAGATAAAAGTCAAAATCTCTCCCCCCCCCCTGCAACAAAAGGAGTCCAGATTCTACCTAAATCACAAAGCAGACAGATATGATTACACCTGGACAAGAAAACTGTAAATAAAACTAACAAGACAAATCCTACTTACTTTATTCACACCTAAAATACATATGACCATTTGAATTGGGATTTGGAAACAAAACTTGAAAGGCAACCATTTCTAGAGCTGTCTACCTCTCATAAACAAGCAATCAGGTGATCAGAATGCTCCCTTAGCCATGAAGCAGCAATTTTTTCTCCAGAAAAATACATCCTCAGTGAGGGCTGAGCAAGTCAAACAACTCTGAAAGGAATTTACAACATGCCTTGTTGCCAGGCGATGCTGACTGACTACACAAACAGTATTTTCTATCTTTGAATATTAACCATCTATAAACAAGAATGTGGACTTCTTAGAAAATAACTTTTGAAACTCTTGGGCAAAACTTGCAAATAAGTTAACAGTTTCTATATAAGATTAAAAGACTGGCAATAGCAGTGAACAGCCCACAGCCAGTCATGAACGGAAACTATTGGGGAAACCAAATTAAGACTAATAAGATCAAATAAACCGAGATCTATAGCATCACATTCCACAAAAAAGAAACCTAAACAGGCAGTTATATAATTCAAATGAATCAAGCTGTTTAAAGTTACTTATTGGAGTTAATAATGGGTGCTGGCTTACTAGAAGAGCTATTACTATATTCTGGCATTTAGCCATTTCTTTCAAAGTGCTGTTAAAGAGCATCCAAGCGTGGCAGGATATAAAATTATTTTGCTGTCATTTAACCAATCTACAATTTCTTCCATGTTTTGGGCCCTTTGAAGGGCACTTTTCAAAAATATCAACTATATGTTTTTCAGGATGAAAAATGAGTGCATTGAGAGATTGTCTTGCCCAATGCCAAGGGCATGCCAAATTATAAAAACGATGGCAACCCAGTAACTCTAGCATCCTTGTCAAGACAAAGCTGAAATAATCCACCTAAAATAATGCCAAAAACACATGCTATGGGTGAGGCCTTAGAAAGATTAACTCTTTTGGAGTCTTACCAAATTGTGAGCAAGAAGAAATGCTGAGAACATTTGATGAATTTAAAAACTGGCAAATCTGTGCAGCAGCCAAAACACTCACTTGGTATCCTTGGATTTGACAACAACGCAGAAAGCCTTTATAAATCTCAAGATCCCTACAATTTAACTCCCTCACCAAAGCAGAGAAATACTTCACACTCTAGTAACTCCAAAGCAGCCAAATTTGCCCTAATCTTGCCTATCTCTAGATGCCAGAGATCTGCTCCATTTTGACTCATCTGACTCAGACCAGGAAATGGAACAAAAGGAAACTGCTGCATCAAGTCATACACCAGTCAAGGCCACTGGCCTTCAAGTTCAATTGGGCTCAAAGGTAGTAATCCAATGACATAAGATCAGGGATGCTACTTGTTAACAAACTCCATTTTGATGACTCACCAAATTAATGCTGCTGGCCCATCTTTCTGCATCCAGGAGGGAGCACATGCCAACTGACTACCAAGATACCCAGGATACATAAAAGCCATCTTAGGAATTACTGCTGGTGAGGCAGAACAAATTTGTAACTGTTTTGAGCAGAATTTGCAAACTTTTTTAACAGGAGTCAGCTAGGATTGGAAAAATTTTCAGGAACAAAAAAAGTAGTTCAGGATTTCTATACCTGTCTGCCTGCATACTGCAGTGCAAGCTTCCCACTCACCAATGCCTGCACATCTTCAGGTCTGTAAAAAAGCAAAGAGATCGATTTACTGAGTCCCTGAACTCAGGCTACAAATGAACCTCACTATATAATCACTGCTTTCCAGAAACACCTGCATTCCACTATTGTAGCCACTGCAAATGCCAGAATTATAAAAAGATCAATAAATATAAACAAAAGCACAAAACAGATTCTGCCATGTTTCAACATAAAAAACCAAATGACAGTATTGATAGAAGTCATTGGACAAAAATGTTTCTAGAGCTTTCTTTTTCAAATGCCTGCTCATCCTGGGGAAGAGAAACCAAGAGAACCTTTGCTTTCTCTCAGCTGTTCAGAAATGAGAAGTAATCAAAAGTTATATTTCAAGGACCTGCATCTATCTCAATAGTCAACTTAGCCGCCTCAGATCAAATCCTGTTTTGACTAGGGAAGCATGTTATAAAAACATTCAATTCTGTTAGATGGCAAGGGAACAAATATACTGGCCTTTTCACTCTTAAGGATTTGCTTCTAACAAGCACTGCCCAGCTTTCTTAAAGTTAGAATGGAGCTGAAATAGGTAGTATTTTGCCAGTGATAATGCAATTCCAATATGTAGAAGTCTAAACAGGAGAGAGGCAAATATTCTATCCTTTTTTGCCCCCTTTCCTGGCTTTTAATTCTCCATTTTTCCTCCTTTAGTATTCATATCTCTTCAACCACCATCAGAATTTGAAATTTATCTTATTCATACAAGAGTTTTGCAAACTGCAACATGTGATCTGATCAGAGCAACTATTCTATGTGCAGGTATAAAAAAAGGAAACAAGTACATGTTGCATTCCTTATGTGATAGAATAAAAATCACATACAAGTTTAACATGATCTTGCATAG
This sequence comes from Arizona elegans, assembly GCA_022577455.1. Lineage (NCBI taxonomy): Eukaryota > Metazoa > Chordata > Lepidosauria > Squamata > Colubridae > Arizona > Arizona elegans. The sequence goes on along the minus strand of JAKOOJ010000010.1, from coordinate 41,888,066 downwards.
CAGCATATACTTCAATGAAGTGATGGCTTTGGGGCTGTCAATAGAATCATAACCTTCGAATGCCTCATAAAAATAAGAATATGCTGTCTTCCAGTCCTTTTCTTCTGCTGCATGGATAATACCTATTAAAGGTGAAATAAAAAAGAGGTCTGACTATAACAGAGGTACCTGGGGTACAAAATAAGGGAAAACATTGCTGCCAAGTCCTATTTATTTCTCCAAGCCAGAAAATTCTTGAACTGCAACTTTTTTATCTCCTGCCCCTGGGTTGTGGGGTAGGGCAAGGAAAACTAATTTTATGTATATGGCTAGAAATTTTTCTAATTCCCACAAAATTCATTTTTATATACTCATGCAAAATAGCAAATGTAATTTCTTCCAATATTTGAAATTTCAACTAAAATTCTTTTGATAACAGACTAAATGAGATTCAAAACAACACCAACTATATTAAGTAGCTGCTAAGTCAGAGAAGCCATGTCAAGGAAGTGATCAAGAGTTGTCCAAAAGTATAACTCAGAATAAACTTTAACAAAAGAGCATTACTGTATTTTTTGGAGTATAAGACGCACCTTAGTATTTGGGGAGGAAAATAAGAAAAAAGCTGGTTGGTGGGTGGATCAACCTCCCGGAATACCCGCAATCAGCTGTTCCCAGAGGTGAATTTTAGCAACAGGTTCGTTGGTTGTGAGCTCTGTGCCTTGCTTTTTTCTCTGACTCTGAAACTTCTGAAACTCTGTTTCAGAAAAAACTTTTTTTCTGCCTCTGAAAGTCTCCAAAACAGAGCTTCAGAAAAAAAAAGACTTTTTTTCTGAAGCTTCTTTCAGAGCCTTTTATTCTGAAGGACTATCTGTACTCTGTTCAATCTCCTTTCTTTGGTATTGGTATGTAGATTAACCTCCTCCGATCTGTTGGTTATTGTGTCATTCTCCAGATTTGTTAGCTATATTATTTTAGATAAAAGCCTTTCTGAGGTTTTTTTCTGGAGCCTCTTTTAGAGGCTTCTTTCAGCCTCTGAAATCTCCGTTTGGGAGGCTGGGCGGGGCTACATTCAGAGTATAAGATGCACCCAGCTTTTCACCCTCTTTTTGGGGGGGAAAAGGTGCGTCTTATACTCCGAAAAATACGGTAGCTAACAATTCAGATAAATTCTGTATCTAGTTGCTAATGACTTCAGCTTACCACTTATAAAAAGAAACATATTTCTTGTTGTAATCTCCCAAGCATTAGTCAGATGTTTCTATTTTGCATGAATTACTCATATAAAATAAGGCAATTTCTTTTCAAAATGCTAGAAGAAATCCAACAATTATAGGTAATCCTTGGGTTGCCACCACTTGTTCAGCAACCATTCAAACTTGCAATGGTGCTGAACGAGGGGGACTTAAAACAGGTCCCTGGAGTTTGAGCTGCTTCAAAATTCCCATCATCATGCTTGTGATTACAACATTGCAGCAAGCCGCAGTCATGTGATCGTGATTTCTGATGTTCCCTTCCAGCTTCCCACAAGCAAAGTCAATGGGGAAACTGACAGGGAGTCAGAAGTAATGGTAACATGAGGTCCTCACTTAATAATGGCATCTGGGACTGTCGCCACTAAGCAATGCGGTCATGTGATGTCACACTTTACAACCACATTGCTTAGCAATGGCAATTCCAGTCTCAATTGTCATTGTAACCAGAGGACTACCTGTACCATCCAAAGCAGATATTTTCAACCTACAGTAATTCTGAAAAAGATTTATTCAAACTTCATACAAACATCTTTGGAACATACACATGCTACAAATTTCCCTAGACAGACTGCTTCAGTGTGGTTCTGTCTTATAAGCATTTTTGTACTATTATAACTATTAGATTTTTATCCTGTTTTATACATAACTCAAAGTGGTGAACATACCTAATATTCCTGCCTCCTGTTTTCCCCACCACCACCACCACCCTGTGAGATGGGCTGGACCAAGGGAGAGTGACTGGCCCAAAGTCACCTAGCCAACTTTTATGCCTATATGGAAGGCCTAGAACTCACACTCTCCTGGTTTGTGCAATTCCTGTTGACTCAAGATCAAGGCACTCATAATATGAAACGCACAGAGGCCTTACCTGATTGCATATCCAATGCTGCCTGTAACTTGGGTGGAGAATAGATTGCATTGGCTGTTGTACGGGCAGACGTTAATGCTGCTCTGGCCTTCGGCAGGTTGCTCAAGGCATGGTAGGTCTTGCTCTCTAGTAACTGCACTTCTACCAGCAAGGCCTTGTCATCCATCTTCTTCAACTCCCGCAAAAGCTGTGATCCTGATAAAAGCAATGTGATGGTGGCATTTACACCATGTTAAAGGCCTTCCTCTGAATCCTTTAACTTGATCAGAAAAAGAAAAATCTAATACATTACTTTGATAGAGGTATAGGAAGAGTGAAAACAGTAGATACAAGCCGATACACTAGATGCGAAAACTAGTATTTCTCTTTTTCAGTATCAGTATAATACTCCCAAAGCTTCCAAATACATCACACGTGCCTAACTAATGGAATTTGCCATTAATAAGATCTTAACAATATTATTCTTCACAACCTGGAGAACCCAGCACAGTTGCCAGTTACTTAACTAAGTCACTGTGAATTTTGTTTCTAAATTGTATCTGAAAAATTCAGAACATGTATTTTGTTTCAAGCTTGCAACAAACACATTGGGTTCTGGACATTTTGCCAAACCATTTTGGATTGGCTACAGTTCAACAGGGGAAAAAAACCATACTTTTTTGTTCTGGGTTTTAGCTAAAACTATATTCTAAGGGAGGGTTTTCATGGGATAAGTAGGGCAAAGCTGGTGCATATCACCTTTCAGTGAACTTCCAGTGCAGTATATCCCTCTATCTTGCCCACCCCCAATCTTTCTAGCACCTTCCCTGCTCCCCACTCAACTGCCACATTGTCCTAGTATAACATACCTTGATGACCCACATGATCTGAACCAGCACCTCCCTCTTCCAGTCTGCCACATTTCCTCAGCAGCCTACCCTTCCACAATCTTTCCAGGATCTTCCCCTCTACTCATAGCCTCTATAAACACCAATGGCCTTGTTTTTTCTCCACTATTCACTCTTATAACCTACCCCTGAAAACACTTCAGCTTCTAACAAAGATATTTCAAACCATTACCAGATCAAAAAAAGAACTATTTCATTCCATGTCCGGACCAAACACATTCTCATTTCATGCAAAAATCACTTCAAACTAGCTATTCTATGCATATACCATTTTACGCATTTCTAGAATAAACCTAATTAATATTAGGGTCAGTATAGGAAGTCAACTTACCTAACTGCAATGCTTCTTGATACCTTTTTGTGTCAAAATACAAAGAAACCAGCCTTGCCTAGAAGAGGGAAAAGTAAAGAATTGTCATGAAAACTACTTTATGATTTTCAGATATTTAACTAGAGCTGATTGGTATGAAATATGAAGCAGACAAGACTCCTGGGAAACTACTCATGTTTCAGGAGTAGCAAGAAAACAGAGAAAAAAGATAGTAGAAAGTACATCCATAATAATGCAAAAGAAATCTGTAGAACAAGTACAGGTAATCCTTGATTTACGACCACAATTGAGCCCAAACTCTCCATTGCTAAGCAAGACAGTTAAATGAATTTTGCCCCATTTTACTACCTTTCTTGCCGCAGTTATTAAGTGAATCACTGTTGTTATGCTAGTAACATGGTTGTTAAGTGAATCTAGTTTCCCCATTGACTTTGCTTGTCAGAAGGTCGCAAAAGGGGACCACGTGATCCTGGGAGACTGCAACCATCATAAATACGAGTCAGTTGCCAAGCCTCTGAATTTTGATCACATGATCATGGGAACACTGCAACGGTTGTAAGTGTGAAAAATGGTCATAAGTCACTCTTTTCAGTGCGGTTGTAACTTTGAATGGTCACTTAATGAACTGTTGTAAGTCAAGGACTACCTGTAATTTTGAAATGAATGCTGTTCAAGGATTGGCAATGGTAGAACAGAAACATGGACTAAAGGCACACATTGAACAACATGTATTAACATGCTAGTAGAATCATCATTTCATTAATACATTTATGTAGATAAGATCTTACTTCAACTTATGAATGAAGTAATGTCAAAGAAGGAAATACCCAAATCATGGTTAGAAGCATATATTACACTTATCCCAAAGGAGGATACTGACCCACAACAAGTCAAGAACTATAGGCCTATATCTCTGCTAAATTCAGATTATAAAATCTTCGCTACAATATTAGCAGAAAGACTTAAAAGATATTTAAATAACTTTATACATTTGGATCAAAATGGATTTCTGACAAAAAGGCAGATTAGAGACAATTTGAGGATAATTCTGGACACGTTGGAATATTATGAGGCACACCCTCATGAATGGCTTTGATGTTTTTAGATGCACAGAAAGCCTTCGACAATGTGAACTGACGATTTATGATATTACAATTGAAACAGATGGGCTTTGGGGAGAAGTTTGTTCAAACCATAGAAGCTATATATCATAAACAAATAGCAAAAGTAATGATAAATGGAGAATTGACAGAATTTATTGAAATACAAAAAGGAACGAGACAAGGTTGCCCACTGTCACCACTGTTGTTTGTGTTAACACTAGAAGTACTAAATAGAAATATCAGAGAAGAAATAAAAGGAATGAAAATTCAAAACCAAGAATATAAACTGCAAGCATTCCCGGATGACCTGGTGTTTATTCTGGAAGATCCACTTGAATCAATAAATAAACTGATAGATAAAATAGGAGAATTTGGTAAGGTGGCAGGCCTGGAAATAAATAAAGATAAAATGAAGATTTTGACAAAAAAAACGTTAAAAAAACAAAAAGAAGAGTTGGCGGAAATATCAAGGATGCAGGTCACGAACAAGGTTAAGTACTTGGGGATACATTTGACAGCAAGATGCAGTACACTTAAGGAGAATAATTATAATAAACTTAAACAACAGATAGTGACAGATTTGGCAAAATGGGAGAACTTGCAATTATCATTGATAGGGAGGATATCAACTATTAAAATGAATATATTGCCTAGAATCTTATATTTATTCCAGACAATTCCAATTAAGATGGGAAAAGAATATTTTGAAGATCTAAATAAAATTGTGTTAAAATATATTTGGCAGGGCAAAAAGGCGAGGATAAAATTAAAATTGTTGCAAGATGTTAGATCAAGAGGTGGCTTTGGTTTGGCGGATTGGGAATTATAACTAAACTTGTAATTTGATGTGGATTAAAGAATGGATAATGTTAAGATTGTTGACTTTAGAAGGACATGACTTGTTGGGCTGGCATGCTTTTTTATGGTATAAAAGTACAAAAACACAGGGTTATTTTAGAAGACATATTATACGAGAGTCTTTGTTATTAAATTGGGAGATGATCAAGAAATATCATGACTTAAAAATTCCAGTCTGATTATCTTCTATTGAAGTATTCTCCCACTCAATAACATTTAGAAAGGAACAAATTGTTAAGATATGGTGAATTATTGAATTTTTATTTCTCATAAACATTTCTTAAATGTACAGTCTCTTATCTATTGTTAATCAAACATATTCTCTTTTGACTTTCATATTAGTTCATTAAACAATTTAAGTATCTTCGGGGTTGTTCTTCTACCATTCCATCTCCCTTATTTTACAACAATCCTTCTCCTTCTCCTCTCTTTCCCTTCCCTCCCTTCTTCTATCCTCTTCTACGTTCTTCTTTCCTCCTCTCCTTCCCCTCCTCTCCTTCCCCTTCCTTTCCCCCACACCTCCCTTCTTCCTCCCTTCTTCCCTTCTCTCCTACTCTTATTTCCCCTCCCTTTCTTCCTCTCCTTTTCCCTTTCTTCTGTTCCTCTCTCTCCTTCCTCTCTTCTCCCCTCCTATATATCCCTCTACTCCTCTTTCCATTCTCTCTCCATTGTTGTATTCATTTTCAATTCAATATTTTCCAAAATGGTATCCAAGCAGCCCCAATTTTCTATTTATATTTACTTTCTTTTCAGTTTCTTTTCTATTTTACTGATTTCACACATATCATCATAAATTGTACATTTATATAATAACATTTTTCCTTCCCCCCTCCCAGTTTTCCATTTACACAGGTATCATCTGGGTTTCTATTTCTTTTTTGTCTTCTCTCTTATTTACTTATATCTTATCTAATTTATAATCTTTCATTCATATTTCTTTTCTAGCCATGCATAAAATCGTCCCCATGTCTTGAAATACACCGATTCCTCTTTATCTTTTATTCTTAATGTTAACATTTCTGCACATATTTACTTCTTCTTTATTACCTCTCCTTTTGTTGGGATTTTTTCTGCCTTCCACTTTTGTGCAAATACAATTCTTGCTGCTGTTATTATATGAATAATCAAATAAGTATCTTCTTTACTATATTTCTCCGGTAATATACCCAATAAAAATACCTCTGGTTTTAATTCTATGCGCTGGTGTAACATTTCCTCTAACCATGCCTGTATTCTAACCCAATAGTTTTTTGCTTCCATACATGACCACCACATATGATAATATGAGCCTGGCAATTGAAAACATTTCCAACATTTAACTGATTTATCCTTAAACATTTTTGCTAATCTTTCTGGTGACATATGCCATCTATAAAACATTTTATATAGGCTTTCTTTATATACAGTTGCCATTGTTAATTTGTAATTCCTTTCCCATAGTTCAGGGGTCAGCAACCTGTGGCTCTGGAGCCACATGTGGCTCTTTCACCCCTCTGCTGCGGCTCCCTGTCACTCAAAATATGCTCCACAACCGCCAATGTACAACATCCGCCGGCACCCGATTTATTGAGCTTTTCAACCCCCGGTAGGCCAACCATGGATAAATCCAAGAAAAGAAAAGTTTCAGAAGAAAACAGAACATTTAATTCAACTACATATGCTAGTTTTGTGGCCGCTCAAGAAATAGTCAGGCACAGGAATAGTTTTGTGGCTCCCGGTGTTTTCTTTTCTGTCGGAAACTGGTCCAAATGGCTCTTTGAGTGTTTAAGGTTGCAGACCCCTGCCATAGTTGTTGCCATTTTTCTAATTCTATCATGTAACCAAAGTTTTTTGCCCATTTTATCATTGTCTCTTTTACTTCTTCATCTTCTAATCTGATTTGCAATAAATAATTATACAATTTCTAAATCATTTTTTCATCTGTCCCAGTCAATATCTCATCCAATTCTGATTTTCCCAAGTTAAAACCATACTGTTTCAAATATTTATCATATCTTGATTGTATTTGCAATCATGTATACCAATCTGTCTCAATCCCTTGTTTTTCTAGTTCTTGTTTCTGTTTTAGTTCTCCCTTCTCTGTTAAGATATCCTTGTATCTCACAATATTTTTCATGTTATTCATATTTGGATGCGTCAAAGCTTCTATTGTTGAAAGCCACATTGGTATCTTCATATAATGTCTTTCTTTCACTCTCTCCCATGTTGTTAGCAAGCCATTCCTCATGTAATGTCTCTGAAAATACCCATGTATCCTATTTTTCCTGTACCAAAGAAAAGCGTGCCAACCTAGTTGCAAATCATGTCCTTCCAGAGTCAATATTCTCGTGTTTCTCAATAAAATCCATTCTTTAACCCAGGTTAGTGTCGCCGCTTGGTAATATAGTTCCCAATTTGGTAGTCCAAACCCGCCTCTAGTTCTAGAATCTTGAAGCAGTTTAAGATTAATTCTTACTTTTTTCCCTTGCCATATATGTTTCCACATCATTTTGTTCAAATTCTCAAAATATTTTTTCTCCAGCTTTATCGGTATTGTTTGAAAGAAAAACAAAATTCTTGGTAATATGTTCATTTTCATTAACGCTATTCTTCCCATTAGTAATAATTGCAAATTTTTCCATTTCTCCAAATCTATTTCAATTTGATTTCTCGATTTGTAATAATTATCTTCCTTCACAGTTATATACCTTGAAGTTAATTGGATGCCCAAATATTTCACTTTCTTCACTATTTGAATATATAACTTCTCTATTAATTGCTTTTTTTGTTTTTCTCTCATATTTTTAACTATGATTTTTGTCTTATCTTTATTGATTTTCAATCCTGCTACTTCTCCATGTTCCTCTATTTGCTCAATTAGCTTTGGACCTGTTTCTGTTGGTTCTTCCATAATAAACACTAAATCATCAGCAAACGCTTTTGATTTTTCTAAGTATTGTTCTATCTTTCCTTCTGCCACCATCTCTCGCTGATATAAACTTTTATAATATTTCTTAATTATTTTTTTTCTTTTCTTCATTTTGATAACATATCTTTCCATCTTGGACTAATAATTGATTTATCAATTTATCAATTTCTTTTCTTTTTCCTTTATCATTTTATATACCAACCATCGTCCTGGCTTATTCGCATTTTCAAAAAAAAATTGCTTTGTTAATTTTATTTTATTTGCCAGATCTTCATTTTCCATTAAGTTCAATTTATGTTTTTGCAAGTCCATCAAATTTTTAATTTTTTTGTACTGTGGATTCTTCCGTAATTCTTTCTCAAATTTCTTATACTCCTCCTCTAACTTCTTTTGTATTTGTCTGTTCTGTTTATTCCGTTTTCCTAAATATGTCATTGTCAATCCTCTAATACATTGGTTCCCAAAGTGGGCAGTACCGCCCCCTGGGGGGGCGGTGGGATGACTTAGGGGGGCGATAAGAGGCAAGAGGGGCCGGCAGGGGGGTGCTAAGAGGCAAGGGGGGGTGGCAGAGGAGTGCTGGAGGTGGCCCCCTCACAGGACGCAATTCTGCCTGGGGCTCTGTCGGCCGCCAGTCAGCTGAGCACTTCCGGTTCCGGCCCGACTCGCCCCATCACCTCCTGCGCCTGCGCGTACCGTACGCTGGCAGCCACGCTAACCTCGTGCATGCTGCTCTGTTTTGCCTGGCTCGGCAAACTTTCCCTATTTTTTAAAATTAAAAAAGCAGGTTTCTACTACTCCCCCCCCCGCAACTGTAACTCTTTTCAAATCAGATGTGAACACACACATATTGTAAGTATTCTGATTTTCAGAGCAGAAATGGCAGAAGCAGAAAAATCAAAGAAAAAATGTAGACAATATAGTGTGGAATATCTGAAGTATGAATTTATACCAGCACCATCAAACCAGCAGCTGCCACAGTGCCTACTATGTGAAAAAGTATTTTCTAATGAGGCAATGAAGCCTTCCAGACTGAACGAACATTTGAAGAAGGCACATCCTGACAAGGCAGACAAGAACCTAACTTTTTTTCAATCACTTTGTGGCAAATTTCAAAAGCGCCCAACACTGTCACACATGTTTTACAATGCTTCCCAACAAAACACTGATGGTTTGCGTGCATCATACAACATTTCATTGCTGATTGCTAAGTCTGGAAAGCCACATACTATTGGTGAAGAACTCATCCTACCAGCCATTAGTGAGGTTCTGAGTACTGTTTTACATAAGTCACCACATGATATAATTAAGACAATTCCTTTCAGCAACAATTCAGTGCAAAGACACATAGATGAAATGGCTGAGAATGTGGAAGATGTATTGTGCAGCATCCTACAGACAACAGACTTTGCATTACAGCTGGATGAATCAACTTTGCCAGGCAATGAATCTTTGCTTCTTGCTTATGTGCGCTTTATTAAAGATGAAAGTTTGACTCAAGAGTTGTTATTTGCGAGGCAACTAAAAACAGATACTAAAGGGGAGTCAATATTTCATGTTGTTGAGCAGTTTTTCAAAGACAAGGAAATTCCACTTACCAACATACTTGCTTGTGCAACTGATGGAGCACCATCAATGACTGGTCGCTACCGTGGGTGTGTTGCTTACTTGAAAAAAGCAGTGCCAAATGTCTTTACCATTCACTGTGTCATTCATCTCCAACATCTGGTTGCAAATAACCTCAGTGATCACTTACACAAGTCATTACACACTGTCATTACTGCAGTGAACAAAATTGAAGTACATGCTCTCAATGATCGACTATTCCGAGAGCTCTGTGTTAAGAATGATGACGATTTTGATCGTTTGCTGCTTCATACAAAAGTTCATTGGCTATCAAAAGGCAACTGTGTGAGACGCTTTTACAATCTTTTTGACACTGTTGTGGAGTTTTTTTGAAGACAAGAATGCTTTGCTCAGTGATGAACTCAAAGAGATCAGGCATGACATTGCTTATTTATCAGAACTGTTTGCAAAGTTCAATGAAGTGAATTTGCAGTTGCAAGGAAATGAGGTCAATCTTATTAAGGCCAAATCTGTCATCTCTACGTTTATTTCAAAGTTAATTCTATTCAAGCACAATATAGGCCGTGGTGAGCTATACCAATTTCCGAGCTTGTCGGAGCTAGAAGAGAAAGGTGGGATACAAGATGATGATCTGCAAGTTTTTTATGACCGTTTGGACATGCTGCATAAAGATATGTCTGAGCGATATCAGGATCTTCTTTTGATGGAAATTCCAGATTGGGTGATAAATCCATTTTCAGATACTGAGGAAGATGGGGTAGTGGAGGAACAACTAATAGAGCTGCAAAATGACATTGAGCTGAAGCCAAAGTTTAAGAAATCGTACCAAGAGTTTTGGTTACAGAAGGAAATTTCTGATCGCTATCCTGCACTATGGACAGTGGTTAAGAAGCTCCTTGTTGCATTTCCAACATCATATTTGGTGGAACGTGGTTTCAGTGTGGTCATCCAACTTCTCTCCAAGCAAAGAAATCGACTCCAGATTACTGAACGTGGTGATTTAAGACTCCTGCTAAGTGACTTAAAACCAGACATTGGGAAACTGGTATCACTTCATCAAGCCCATCCATCATATTAAGAATTTACTGAACAGTGAAGTAGTTATGAATATTATAAAAAGCTGTTTAGATTTGGAATTTAAAATTTAGGGTGATATTTAATAGAATGTTAAATGTTAGAACAAGATGTTAGATTGAATGGAAAAATTGGGTTTAGAATTTTTTCTTTTCTTTTCTTTTTTACTTTTTCTTCTTTTTTTCCTTCTTTAAGATGGTAATGGATGAAATTTGGAATCTATACTTATTTTATACCGGATCAAACTTTTGCTCTAAAAAGATATTGTTATGTCCTTATTTGGGCATCCGCCGGGGATTGGCTAATCCTCCGGCGGGAAATTTAAAGAACTGTCATTGGGCGGCTGAGCCTGCTGGAGCGTATTTAAAGAGCCCCGGCAGCACAGCCGCTCATCTTTTTCTTGTACTAAATAAAGTACTGAATTGGACCAGAGCTGGTCACGTCTTGCTTCCCTGCGCCGATCTAACACTGGCGACGAAGGACTAGAACCAAGCGACGAACCTCGTGGCGCGAAGCCAACCTCAGAGCAAGTCACTCAGCAGCTGAAGTCACTGGTAGGCATTTCCAAAGGCATGGCAGCAGCTGAAGTCACATTGCCAGCCCTTGCTCCTTTCCGCCCAGGGAAGGACAAGTGGAAATCCTATGTGGTCAAATTTCGGCAATACCTGAGAGGCAACAATATCAGGGATCAGGGAAAAGAGCCTTGATAGTACAGTGGTATACGCACCCTGTTATTAACACAGCTGCCTGCAATTTCTGCTGGTTCGAATCTCTCCAAGGCTCAAGGTTGACTCAGCCTTCCATCCTTTCTAAGGTAGGTGAAATGAGGACCCAGTTTGTGGGGGCAATAAGCTGACTTTGTATAAAATATACAAAAGTCTGAAGGCTATTGCTTAACGCATTGTAAGCCGCCCTGAGTCTCCGGAGAAGGGCGGCATATAAATCAAATTTAAAAAAAAAAAAGGGGATGCCAATGATGACCACAAGAAGGGCATTTTCCTGGCCAACTGCGGCTCAGAAGTCCTCGACATGGCCATCGATCTGGTGGCACCACGGGACATTGAGGAAGTGCCCTGGACGGACCTGCTGCAGATCCTGCAGGACCATTATGCCCCAACAGGAACACCAGTGGCGAACCGGTTCACCTTCCATCAGAGAGACCAGAAGGAAGGGGAAACCATCAAAGAGTTCGTGGCCGCCCTGCGCCAAATCGCAGCCAGCTGCGAGTTTGACCATGTGGACAATGCCATCGCTGACCGCGTGGTCTTCGGCATGAGGGACAGAGGCCTGCAGAAGAAGTTCCTGAGCAGGAAGAAGCTCGTGCTCAAGGACGTGGTGGAGGAAGCTACCGCATCCGAAATCTCCGAAAAAGCAGCAGCCGCAGTAATCCGGGCAAAGGGAATCCACAAGATTCGCAGTGCCACACAGTCGTCGACTGAAGATTCCACAGCTGGCTCAGAGTCGGAGGAAGAAGCCACCGTCCACAAGGTATCCAGACCCCCAAGGCGGGAAACCGCACAAAGAAACTACAAGGGGAGCGCTGTGCCAGCTGCAGAGGGGACCATGCCAGGGCAAACTGCAAGTGGAGAGATGCGACCTGCAGACGTTGCAACAGAAGGGGTCACATCGCCGAAGCTTGAATTGAATTTCTCCAAGGCATTCCAGGGGTGGTGCCGTACTTTGATGATGTGTTAATCTCCGGGCACTCTAAAACCCAGCTGCTTGAGCGACTTAAACAAGTTTTGCAGCGCTTCAAGGAAAAGGGTTTGAGAGTTAGGAGAGACAAATGCATCATTGGGGTCCAGGAGGTCGAGTTCCTGGGCTATCTCATAGATGGCACCGGCATCCACCCCACCAAAGCTAAAGTCAGGGCAATCCACGAAGCTCCAGCCCCCAAAAACAAAGCCGAGCTTCAAGCATTTTTGGGATTGCTAAATTTTTATGCGGTGTTCCTTAAACAGAAGGCAACAGCCGCTGAGCCACTCCATCGATTGCTGGGGAAAGCGGTTCCATGGAAATGGGGGACAGAAGAGGAAGCCGCCTTCAAGACCATCAAGGGACTCCTATCATCAGACAGCGTGCTTATCCAGTACCATGAGACGCTTCCCCTGCTGCTGACCTGCGACGCTTCACCATACGGGATTGGCACAGTCCTCAGCCACCAGCTCCCCAACGGATCAGAGGCACCCATCGCCTACTTTTCCAAAACGATGTCCAGCACCGAAAGGAATTACAGCCAGCTGGACAAGGAAGCCTTGACCATTGTGGCTGGTGTCAAGCACTTCCATGAATACCTGTATGGCCGGAACTTCACGGTCATCACAGACCATAAGCCACTATTGGGACTATTAGCGGGTGACAAGCCCACACCTGGTTACATGTCGCCCAGGATGACACGCTGGGCCATCTTCCTTGCCGGGTATTTGTACAAACTCATCCACAAGCCCGGCAAAACCATCGGGAACGCAGATGCCTTGAGCAGGTGCCCATCCAGGAAGCCAGTAGAAGACCCCGCACCCACCATAAGCCTCCTCCACATCGACGCCGACAGAGACTGCCCAGTGATGTCAGCAGACGTGACCACCCACACCCAGAGGGACCCCATACTCAGACAAGTGAGATCCTGGGTCCTGTGAGGCTGGCCAGCAGAGAAAACGGCAGAAAAATTCAGCCCTTTCGCACGGAAGCAGCAGGAGCTGTCCACCATGAAAGGCTGTATCTTATGGGGAGACCGGGTGCTGATTCCCAGCGCTCTACAGAAGAAGACGCTCGAGACGCTCCACAATGGACACCCTGGCATCGTGAGAATGAAAGGACTGGCACAGAGTTATGTCTGGTGGCCATCCCTGGACAAGGACATTGAAGAGTGGGTCGCCAGATGTGACCCGTGCCAAGAGGTACGTCCTGCCCCCGCCCAAGCCCCAGTGTCAGAGTGGGAGAGGCCCAGCAGCCCATGGGCACGGATCCACGTCGACTTCGCGGGTCCAATGCAGGGGCAGTACCTCCTAATTGTCGTGGACGCCTTCTCCAAGTGGCTAGAGGTCATCCCCATGGCATCTACCACTTCCGAAGCCACCATCAGTGTTCGCAACACACGGGCTGCCAGATGTCCTGGTATGCCAGATGTCCTGGTATCGGACAATGGACCGCAACTAACTTCCAAGGCCATGGAAGAGTTCCTGGCGGGACAGGGCATCCGCCATGCCCTCACAGCATTTTACAGGCCAGCCGGAAATGGTCAAGCGGAACGCATGGTGAGACTCACCAAGGAGACGCTCACCAAGATGGGTCCGAGCGACTGGCAAGAGAGGATTGACAACTTCCTCCTAACGCAGCACATCACCCCGCATGCCACCACCCGAAAGAGCCCAGCTGAGCTGCTGATGGGCAGACGCCTGCGGTCACCCCTGGACCGGCTGCACCCACAGTACAACCCTGAGGTGACAGCAAGGGCCAGCCGGCCGCTCCGCGCCTTCGCCATAGGAGACCCGGTGTTTGCGCTAAACTTCCATGGCTCTCCGAAGTGGCTAAAGGGGAGAATAGAGAGCACAACCGGCCCAAAGTCCTACCGAGTCGAGCTGGAAGATGGACAGGTCTGTAGACGTCACATCGACCAGCTCCGGAAAAGGTGGAGGGGATCGGAAGGAAACCAGCCTGACGAGGTAGGCCTGCAACACCCTGACGAGGTAGGCCTATCACACCCAGGTGAGGCAGACCACCCACACCCCGACGAGGCCGGCCAAGCGCATCACCATGTGCTAACCCATCGAGAATCCAGAGCGGTAGACCGGTACCTGCAACAGGAGGGACGGCAACACCGATCCAGCGAGGTGGGCACCCGTCACTCCAGGGAGAGGGACCGCCACAACAGCCAAGGGGTAGACCGGGATCTACCCTGGGAGGAAGAATCGCACCCCTCCAGCAAAGACGACCAACGACACCCCGGCCAGGGAGACCTCCGCTCCAGGCAAGTAGACCGGGGACAACCAAACGAGGGAGGCACACAACACGCAAACCGAGCCGGCCTGCGACCGACCGGCAAGGGAGACCCCGACCAACATCCTGGCCGGGACGACCAGCACCAACCCTGCAAGGTCGACCAGCACCAACCCTGCAAGGTTGGCCAGCGCCGCTCCGGCAGGGGAGGCGCGCACCACCCAGACCAGGTTGGACAGCACCACCCCGGCGAGGTCGACCCGCACCAACCCTGCGAAGCCGACCAGCGCCAGCCCAGCCGCAGAGACGAACACCACCCCGACGAGGTTGACCACACTGGACAGCGACAGCGCCGGGAGCCACAGAAGTCCAAAGAAACACCAACAGACTTACCGGGCTTCGGACGGCACCCACCGGACAGCAGCGGTGTCCAGCCACAAGGTTCCAGAGATTCCGGGCAAGGGAAGGACCGGCGACTCCAGCATGAAGTTCCAGATGTTGCGGCCGGAGGTGCTGGGACGGGTCCCGCACACTCGACGGCCGGAGCCCCGGCCACCCCAACCAGGGAGCCGGAGAGGACAGGAGCTTCGCCTGCACAGGTCGGCGGCGAAGCTCAGACTGAACTGCACAGGTCATCCCGGGCGAGCAGGTGTCCCGCCTACTTGCGTGATTTCATCACGTACATTGATTGTGATGGACATTTTTCGGACTAAGGGGGGGAGGAGTGTTATGTCCTTATTTGGGCATCCGCTGGGGATTGGCTAATCCTCCGGCGGGAAATTTAAAGAACTGTCATTGGGCGGCTGAGCCTGCCGGAGCGTATTTAAAGAGCCCCGGCAGCACAGCCGCTCGTCTTTTTCTTGTACTAAATAAAGTACTGAACTGGACCAGAGCTGGTCGCGTCTTGCTTCCCTGCGCCGATCTAACAGATATGTTTTATGTTTTATATTTAAAATAAATTTAAAAAATTTTTTTTAAAAAAAGAATTTACTGAACAGTGAAGTTGTTACTAAATTTTATTGAGTTTACTAAGTTAGTAGTTACTAAGGTTCTTGATAAATGACTATCAGACTTTGAAAACCTGGTATCACTGGATCATGTTCAACAATTTTGTTGAATTAACAAAATATTTTTAATTGGATTTTGAATAAATGTGCAATTAATTGTTACAGTTTTGAATGTTACTGTTACTATCTTCCTGAGTGGGTTGTGCAAACCGCTATTCTGAACAATGCTATTTATAGGGGGTGGGGGTGGGGGGCACTGAGGATGAGTTTGTAGCACCAAGGGGGCGGTGGGTTAAAAACGTTTGGGAACCACTGTGCTAAAGAATCAGTTCTCAACAAATGAACCAGCAAACATGTGGAAAACTTTTAAAAATATCACCAGTTACAGCAAACCTCCTTCCCAGGCTGAAGGAAATTAACAACTGGCAGATGATCTGAATGTGTTTTACTGTAGGTTTGAGAGAAAACTACTGCCACCTATCTCCACAATCCCCATCTCAGACACACCAACAACAGCCAAATCTCCTACAACTGACCCCATCCCATTGGGCCCACCACCTCTGGTGATTACAGAAAATGAGGTGCAAGGTCTATTTCACAGAATAGCCAGGAAAAGCACCAGGCCCAGACAAGATAACTCCTTCTTGCTTAAAAGCTTGTGCTGACCAACTGGCCCCCATCTTCACCCACATCTTTAATAAATCCCTAGAGATGTGCTATGTTCCTTCTTGCTTCAAACGCTCTACTATCATCCCAGTGCCGAAGAAATCCTACATCAAGGAACTGAACAACTACAGACCAGTTGCTCTAACATTAGTCTAAACAGCTGCTTATCAATTTAGTTCACAAGCTTTCTCCCAAGGTCACATTTCATCTTTGTTGGCTTTTGCCTGCAGGTGGCACTGTTGCTTTATTTCTCTCTCCTTTCCCCCTTTACAGTACCCACACGGCAAGTTTAGATCCAAACTTTAAAAAAAAAAGTTCCAAGAAAGTTCATCTAATCAAGTATTCTTTAATCAATAGTCCCCAATTTAAAAATTGAAGTATCCAGCCCGGATTCAGACTTTACTCTTCAGCCCAATTTTTATAAGCCAATTTTTCTCTTATTCCTTTCTTGTCTTGGCCACACCAGCCTTCCTCGCTGCCGTTCTTCTGGGGGTTGAATAGGTAAAACACCAAATTCCCCCTCCTCCTTTGCGGTCACACTCTCCTCTGCTATTCCAAGGAGGTTCTTCTTTAATCCAGTTTAATAGGTAGTAAAAAATATTGAAAATATCTCACCTAGACTGATCACACCTTCCTTTTGCTTCTACGCTCTGCAGTGGCTACCCCAGCTTTGTAGCGACTCACAATGGTCGCCTTCCCAGCTGTCTGTTTAGGAAGCTTCTCCGGCTCTATCAGGGAATTTGCGAGTTCCCTGAGATTCACAGAGTGTGCTCCCCTTGCTCGTTGTCCCTACAAGACAACTCAGGTCCAAAAGGACCACCTAACAGCTGGGATATCAACGGTCCTTCAGGAGCCCCCAAAAGATTCACTGTTCTGCTGTGACGCTAGCCACCCCCCACCCCCCCGCACCAGATCTTCTGAAGGGAAGTAGCCGGTCTCCACATGGATCTCCTGGTCTCCCGTAGTTGCTCCTTCTTCGCTCATAGATTTCTCCTCCATCTTCCCTGAGTCTTCGCATTGCCCGAGTTGCGGGTAGGCGCTGGGGCTGAGGACCCCAGACAGCACCCTGACGTGCGGGGAGCTGCCTGTAGTTTTAAAGGAGATTCAGGTTAATGTCAGGGTGCCAAAAAACACCCCCAATGAAATAAAACTCCAAGGCAAGGTTTTCCTCAAAGTTCCACTTTATTAGAGATGTCATGTTTGCACATCTGGGGAAATCTGAATCTGAAAGCTTCTAGGTTTTCCTCACCCAGTTGAAAGTTCACAACCCTGCTCCACACCCACAAGTTCATCACATGGTCCAATCCATCCTTCAGGCTCAACTGGAGACAATCCCCAGTCACTCCCATCCAGGTGCAGGCAAATGTCTTTTGTCGAGACTAGTGGGCCCTAAGATGGGAGCCCAGGCCGTTATAGACATGGGATGCACCCGGTGCCTGATCAGCCTCCCCCTCTGTCAGAAGCTAGGCATCCAGATGAGACCCTTAACCAGCCCCATATGCTTTGAACAAGTTGATGGGTCATTAATCCAGGGAGCCCCTGCCACCCTGGTCACAGAACCCATACGGTTAGAGATGGGTCACCACTGGGAGCTCATCCGGTTCATGGTGGTGCCAAAAATGACTGAAACAGTCATCCTGGGGCTGGCATGGCTGGACAAATGGGATCTGACCATCTCATGGGAAGATGGCTACCAGAAGTTAAAGCTGGGACTAGGTCCTCTTCCCCCTCCTGGCCCTGCAGGAGAAGGGTCAGGCAGCTAGAGGGCGAAAAAGCAGCCACTACCACAGAGCCACGGCTGGGAAGCCCCCAGGTTCCCAGAGAGTACTGTGACTTGGCTGAAGTGTTTAGTGAAGAGGAATGCAATGCCCTACCACCTCACTGCCCCACAGACTGTGCCATAGAATTCATGCCAGGGGCCAAACTGCCCAAGCCAAAGATGTACTCCATGACCCCAAGAGAGATGACAGAATTAAGGGATTACATCGACACTAACTTGGCCTGAGGATTCATACAACCGGCTAAGTCCAGAGTAGCTGCCCCAGTCCTCTTCAAAGAAAAGAAAGATGGGTCAATGAGATTATGTGTTGATTTTAGGGATATTAATGCAGTGTGCGTGGAGAACACCTACCCACTGCCCCTCATGAAGGACATGCTAGCCCACTTAGCAAAAGGGAAGGTGTTCACAAAACTGGACATATTACAGAGTGCGGATTGTTAAGGATATTGTTGTTGTGTTACCAACCAGCAGAATGTAGAGCACAGAGAAACGTTGCTGAGAGCAATGAATAAGAGATGTGCAAACTGGTTTATCAAAAGTTTACTTTATAGTGAAAAAACAATCTCATAGTCTTTAAATCAATCCAAGTCTTTGCCAGTTAAATCAGTCCAGTGATACAAAAACTCTTCTTACCACACAAACAGTAGTTGGTTAGAATAACAAGCTCACTCTGGTTCACAAACCACGATGGTAGCAGATCCATCCAACGATGATAGCACAATGATAGCAACTCCACACACTATGGTAGCATATCATCAACTGAATACTTTACAGTACCTTTCTTAAATACGTTTACAACTAGTGATTATCTAATTACAGCATGACTCAGCATTACAATGAATCAGCAGGAAAACTTTAAAGTCACACAATACATATTCATATTAAAGTCACAGAACACATATATTGCCTGGACAACTTGTTAGGCTCAAACCATATCCTAACAAGGATAAAGGAGGGTGATGTGTGGAAAACTGCCTTTAACTGCCCTTTAGGCAGCTTTCAATTCAAAGTGATGCCTTTCAGATTACAAGGAGCCCCTGCAGTCTTCATGCAGTTAATAAATGAAGTACTACATGAGCACCTGTGTTAAGGAATTTGTAGAGTAATCCTTGAATAGCAAGGGTGTGCACATGAAAGCGATTGAGAGTAGTTACGAATAAACACAGTCAACACACAGATACACTGAGCTGTGTTTACTTTCAGGAAATAGTAAGGCACAGTCCAATAAACAGTCCAGGTCATACACATATAAAGCAGGAGGTAGCAAAACGACAGTCCAGGGATAATCCAATAACAAAGTCTTCTTACCAGTCGTCGTAGTCATTCACAATAAACAGTTCTTCTGGATTTGCAAACAGTAGCATACAGAGATATCAGAGAGCAAGAACAGCAAAGAGAAACAAACCATGTTTCTAGCTCCCTCTTAAGGACATTGGCTACAGAGTTAACCAATCAGGACACAATCTGATGCAATACAGCAGTCTTAAAGCTATATTGATGGTTTATATATTGCCAACCCAACAAGGTAGGTAATAATCATTTCCTAACAACCTGTATAAAGGAGTCCCCGTGTACTTGAACGACATTCTCATTTTCACTGAAACCCTAGAAGAGCACATTAAAATGGTGCACCAAGTCCTGAAAAAACTCCTCGCAGCTAAGCTATACACAAAGCTGTCAAAATGCAAATTTCACAAGACAAGCCTGGACTATCTGGGCTATTGAGTGTCAAACGAGGTGGTGGCGATGGACCCAGCTAAAGTTAAAGCGGTCTTAGACTGGCAACCTCCTCGCACTTGAAAGCAGCTTCAGAGCTTCTTGGAGTTTGCCAACTTCTACAGGCAATTCATTCTCTCCTTTGCGGAAATTGCCCTGCCCATCAGTGAGCTATTGAAAACTGGGGGGCGGGGGGGGCAGCAACCATGTCCAAGCCAACCCCTAAACTGGACTTTAGAATGCCAGCAGGCTTTTGAGGTGCTGAAGGCCCTGTTTGCCAAGGAGCCAATCCTCAGGCACCGTGATCCAGAACAGCCCTTTGTCATCCAAGCCAACGGCAGCAACATAGCCATCGCAGCAGTTCTCCTCCAGAAGAATGCTGACGAGAACTTGAAACCCTGTGCACACACCTCCAAGAAACTGATGGAGACTGAGAGGAGATGGGCCCTGTGGGAGAAGGAAGCCTACACGGTCTGTTGGGCCCTATTGAGCTGGAGACACTTTCTTGAGGGCAGTCACGTTCCGTTTGAAGTGTGGACTGACCATAAGAACCTAGAGGTGCTCGAGACCCCACGTAGGCTTTCCCCAAAGCAAGTTTGCTAGGCACAGTACTTCAAATGGTTCAACTTCGAGCTAACCTCCTGGCAGATGCCCTATCACGCAAGCCACAGTACGATAGCAAATGTGAAGAAGTGGTCCATGCCATGATTCCCCCCTCCCAATCTGCCTCACAAGCCACAACCTGCGGGCAAGCTAGGCGACAGGGAGCTACAAGTGGGGGTGGGGTGACCCAAAGACTAAAAGGCAAACTGCCAGATGACCCATGGTACAACGACAACAAGGAGGCACTGACCCTAAAGGATGGACTAGCCTGGAAAGGCTCAAAGTTGTACATGCCCACAAGCCTGCGACTCCAAGTTCTTCAGCAGAGTCATGACTCTAAGCAGGCAGGGCACTTTGGCTACTTAAAAACCCTGCACTTGGCCAGAAGGCAGTTTTGGCGGCCAAAAATGAAAAGGGACATTGAGGACTATGTCAAGAGCTGTGCCACTTGCACAGCCAATAAGAAAAGAAAAGACCAGGAAAACCCCCAGGGCCACTTCAGCAGGTGGCAGGCCTCTCCAGGCCCTGGGAGGAGATTGCCATGTACTTCCCTGAAAGCGGGGGAAATACGGTCATTTGGACCATGATAGATTTATTCTCAAAACAATCCCATTTCACTGCTTGTCCAGGGCTCCCATCAGCAAAAAAGCTGGCCAGGTTGTTTATAAAGTAGATTTATAGGTTGCATGGTGTTCCCCACAGAATTATTTCTTTTTTTTTATATATATATATATATATATATATATATATATATATATATATATATATATATATATATATATATATATTTACAAAATTAGTATAATAATTCCATCTTCCATTAAACAGTGTGTCGTCTGGGTACAAATGTCTTTGTGCAGTAATAATAAAAGTTTACAACAGTATTCATTACATTAATATTAATTCTCTGATTTTACAATACTAATATTGAACATAATAAATATATTCACTTGTCCCTGTTAACATATCTTCTAATAAGAATATAATAGCAATATTAAACATAATAATCCTAATAGTCATAATAATAATCATAGTGTTTATGTCTCTCTCTTAACATATTTTCTATATTTCATTTAATCTTTTACTTTTATAAATAAAAATTTATGCTTGAGCGGGGGGTTGGACTAGATGACCTATAAAGTCCCTTCCAACTCTGTTAATCTGTTAAATTTCCCTATTTCTAACTTCTGTTTTTATTTTCTAGCCATCGATAAAATAATTCCCATGTCGTGAAGTATTCAGTTTGTTCTTTCTCCTTAATTGCAAGTGTTAATCTATTAATTTCTGCACATTCTAATATTTTCCTAATCACATTCTCATCTGTAGGGATCTCTTCACTTTTCCAGTTTTGTGCGAATACAATTCTAGCTCTCAGTTAATACATGAATAATTAGATATGCATTCCCCTTACTATAGGTTTCAGGTAAAATCCAAACAAAAATATTTCTGGCTTTAAGTCATTGTGCTGTTTTATCATCTTTTCCAGCCACGTATGTATTTTTGTCCAGTATTTTTTTGCTTCTATGCATGTCCACCACATATGATAATAAGACCCAGGTATCTGGTGGCATTTCCAACATTTAGCTGATTTATCTTTAAACATCTTTGCTAACCTCGCCGGTGCAAAGTGCCATCTATAAAACATCTTATACTAATTTTCTTTATATGCAGTTGACATTGTTAATTTATAGTTCCTGTCCCATAATTTTTGCCATTTATCTAGTTCTATTGTGTAGCCAAAGTTTTTTTTGCCCATGCTATCGTCTCCTTCACTTGTTCATCTTCCAGTTTAATGCCCAGTAAGTAGCTGTAGATTTTATCAATCTTTCTTCTGTCCCTGTTAATATCTTATCTAATTCTGTCAATTCTTTATAGAAACCATATAATTTAACATCTTTCTCATATCTAGAATGTATCTGTACTTGTGAATACCATGCCATATCAATCCCTTGATCACTCAGTTCTTGTTTAGTTTTGAGCTCCCCCTTTTCATTCAAAATATCTTTATATCTAACAATATTTCCCATGTTAATAACATTTGGGTGAATCAGTGCTTCCATAGTTGAAAGCCAAACTGGTATCATCAAGTAGTGTTGCTCTCTGATTTTATCTCATACTAACAGCACTGCGTTCCTAATATAATGTCTTTGGAAGTAACCATGTATCTTACTTTTCCCATACCACAGGAAAGCATGCCAACCCAGTTGGAAATCATGTCCCTCCAAAGTCAATAGTCTTATATGCCTCAATATAATCCATTCTTTCATCCATGTTAATACTGCGGCCTGATAGTACAACTCCTAGTTTGGTAGTCCAAAGCCTCCTCTATTTCTTGAGTCCTACAGCATTTTTAAACTAATTCTTGCTTTTTTCCCTTGCCAGATATATTTTAGTATTATTTTATTAAGTTCCTCAAAATATTTTTTTCCCAATTTTATCGGAATTGTTAGAATAGAATAGAATAGAATAGAATAGAATAGAATAGAATAGAATAGAATAGAATAGAATAGAATTTTATTGGCCGAGTGTGATTGGACACACAAGGAATTTGTCTTGGTGCATATGCTCTCAGTGTACATAAAAGAAAAGATACGTTCATCAAGAATCATAAGGTACAACACTTAATGATAGTCATAGGGTACAAATAAGCAATCAAATCATATTAGGAAGCAGTCAATATAAGTTGTAAGAATACAAACAACAAAGTTACAGTCATACAGTCATTAGTGGAAGGAGATTGGTGATAGGAACAATGAGAAGATTAATAGTAGTGCAGACTTAGTAAATAGTTTGACAGTGTTGAGGGAATTATTTATTTAGCAGAGTGATGGCATTCGGGAAAAAACTGTTCTTGTGTCTAGTTGTTCTGGTGTGCAGTGCTCCATAGTGTCGTTTTGAGGGTAGGAGTTGAAACAGTTTATGTCCAGGATGCAAGGGGTCTGTAAATATTTTCACAGCCCTCTTTTTGACTCATGCAGTATACAGGTCCTCAATGAAAGGCAGGTTGGTAGTAATCGTTTTTTCTGCAGTTCTAATTATCCTCTGAAGTCTGTGTCTGTCTTGTTGGGTTGCAGAACCAAACCAGACAGTTATAGAGGTGCAGATGATAGACTCAATAATTCCTCTGTAGAACTGTATTAGCACCTCCTTGGGCAGTTTGAGCTTTCTGAGTTGGTGCAGAAAGAACATTCTTTGTTGTGCTTTTTTGATGACGTTTTTGATGTTAGGTGTCCATTTTAGATCTTGCGATATGGTAGAACCTAGAAATTTGAAGGTCTCGACTGTTCATACTGTGTTGTCTAGTATTGTAAGAGGTGGAAGTATGGAAGGGTTTCTCCTAAAGTCTACCACCATTTCTACGGTTTTGAATGTGTTCAGTTCCAGATTGTTCCAGTCACACCATGAGGC
Source organism: Arizona elegans (assembly GCA_022577455.1). NCBI lineage: Eukaryota > Metazoa > Chordata > Lepidosauria > Squamata > Colubridae > Arizona > Arizona elegans. Next base: position 41,864,102 of record JAKOOJ010000010.1, on the reverse strand, counting down.
TAGTTGTTCAGCCTCCCGTCTGTATGTGGATTCATCATTGTCTCAAATGAGACCAATCACTGTTGTGTCATCTGCAAACTTCAGTAATTTAACAGATGGATTGTTTGAGATGCAGTCATTGGTATATAGAGAGAAGTGGGGAGAGCACACAGCCTTGGGGGGCCCCTGTGCTAATTGTACAGGTATCTGATGTGATTCTGCTTAGCTTCACCTGCTGCTTCCTGTTTGTTAGGAAGCTTTTGATCCACTTACAGATGTGTTCAGGTACCTCTAGCTGGTTTAGCTTAGTTAGAAGAGTGTCTGGAATGATGGTATTGAATGCTGAACTAAAGTCTACAAAGAGGACCCTTGCGTAGGTCTTTGGAGATTCAAGATGTTGTAGGATGTAGTGCAGAGCCATATTAACAGCATCATCTGTTGATCTATTTGCTCAGTATGCAAATTGCAAGGGGTCTAACAGCAGATCCGTGATGGTTTTCAAGTGGGACAGCACTAGCCTTTCAAAGGTTTTCATGACTACAGATGTTAGAACAACTGGTCTGTAGTCATTCAGTTCCTTGATGGTGGGCTTCTTTGGCACTGGGATGATAGTAGAGCCTTTGAAGCAAGAGGGAACGTAGCACATCTCTAGTGATTTATTGAAGATTCAGATGAAGATGGGGGCCAATTGGTCAGCACAGACTTTTAAGCAAGAAGGAGTTACTGTATCTTGTCTGGGCCTGGAGCTTTTCCTGGCTTTTGTCTGTGAAATAGGTCTTGCACTTCTTTTTCTGTGATCACTAGGGGTTGTGAACCCAATGAGATGGGGTCAGTTGTAGGAGGCTTGGCTGTTGTTGGTGTGTCTGAGATGGGGGTTGTGGAGATAGGTGGCTGTAGTTTCCTTTCAAACCTGCAGTAAAACACATTCAGATCATCTGCCAGTTGTTGATTTCCTTCAGCCTGGGAAGGAGGTTTGCTGTAACCGGTGATATTTTTAAGAGTTTTCCACGTTTGCTGGTTCATTTGTTGAGAACCGATTCTTTAGCTTTTCAGAGTAGCTTCTTTTTGCTGCTCTGATCTCCCTTGTTAATACATTTCTGGCCTGATTGTACAGCAATTCTGTCACCTTTTCTGTAGGCTTCCTCTTTGGCATGACGTAGCTGCTTAAGTTTAGCTGTGAACCAAGGTTTGTTGTTACTGTATATTCGCAAGTTCCTGGTCGGTACACATAGGTCTTCACAGAAGCTGACATATGACGTTACAGTATCTGTGAGTTCATCCAGGTCTGCAGAGGTATCTTCGAAAATATTCCAAACAGTGCAGTCAAAGCAAGCCTGTAGCTTTAACTTTCCCTCCTCAGTCCAAGTCTTCACTGATTTAATTGTTGGTTTCATGGTTTTAAGTCTTTGCCTGTAAGCAGGTACAAGGTGAATCATGCAATGATCAGAGTGTCTTACAGCTGCTCGTGGTAAAGACCGATAAGCATCTTTTAGTGTTGTGTAGCAATGGTCTAAAGTATTCTTGCCTCTAGTGGGACAATTGACATGCTGAAAGTACTTTGGTAGCTCTTTACTTAAGTTTGCCTTGTTTAGATCTCCCAAAATAATGGCCAGTGAATCGGGGTATTTGGCTTCAGCCTCCATAATTTGGTCAGCTAGAGTTCGCAATGCCTTGTTTACACAGGCTTGTGGTGGGACATAAACAGCAATTAGAAGAAATGGGGAAAATTCACGAGGTGAATAATATGGTTTGCAGTTGATAATTAATGTCTCTAAGTTTTCATCACAGAATTTATATATTATAGTTATATCCTGAGACCAGCTGTTGTTGATATATAAGCATAAGCCTCCTCCCTTCTTTTTACCAGATGTTTCTGCAATTCTGTCTGATCGTTGAATCTGAAACCCTGGGATATGCAGGCTGCTATCTTCAATTGATTCATTTAACCAGGTTTCAGAGAAGCATAGGGCTGCTGAATTGTAAAAATCAGAATTGTATCTGTTTAAAAGGAGTATTTCATCCATCTTATTAGCAAGTGAACGTATGTTGGTTAGGAAAATTGAAGGCAGAACAGTTGTTTCCCCTATTTCTTAGCCGGTTTAAAATTCCTGGTCTTTTACCTCTCCGTCTCCGTTTCCTCCATTTGGTTTTTTTTGTAATCCATGCCTCTGGGGAAATTGCTTTTTCCTGTGTTAGAATCTCCTCCACGTTTGTAAAGATGGGGTGGTGGTAAGATCACAGAAAGCTGCTCCTTAAAGAAATGTTGCTTAATTCTTAGCAGATGGTCTCGTGAGTATGAAATCCGTAGTGAATTGCAGAGAATAATAAAAAATAAAGAAACCATTACAGAGCATTTCACCGAGGCAGCCTTCAGCGGTGCCATCTTGGATCATTGAAATAGGTATAATAAACTTGGCAGTATATTCATTTTAATTGTAGCTATTCTTCCTACCAGTGATAATTGCAAAGTTTTCCATTTTTCCAGGTCAACTTTAATTTGTTGCATCAGTTTATAATTATCTTCCTTAATTGTTACACATCTTGCTGTCAGCTGAATCCCTAAGTATTTTACTTTCTTAGTAATCTGAATAGCTATTCTCTTCATTAACTCTTTTTTCTATTTATCTGTCATATTTTTCACTAAAATCTTAGTTTTCTCTTTATTTATTTTCAATCCTGCCACTTCACAATATTCTTCTATATTTTTTATTAGTTTAGGCCCTGTTTCTTGTGGATCTTCCAGAATGAAGACTAAATCATCTGCAAATGCCTGTTGTCCCCAATTCAGGTCTGAGTCTGGTGCCGAAGCCAATGATGGATGCCAGACATGAGGTGCAGGTTTTCTGATTGCTTTTTATTGGAGTACTCCAAGGAAAAGGGCTTCTGGCCAAAATGCCAAGAACCAAGAACAAAGGATTAAGTAAGCTTTATACATTTTCACTAAAAGAGAAGGCAGGACAAGGCAAGATAATAAGAAATATCATCTAATAAACATTTTAGTAATAATTCTACAATTTGTGATTGACTTCCGGTGGCAATGTCGGGGCAGTGCAGATGGAAAAGGATGATCTCCGCCCTTTGACTCTGATTTTTTCATTCTCAGGGACCCTTTGAAGGTGCATTGAGTTTGGAGAGCCACGCGAAACAGAGGGGAAGCCCGGGGGACAGCGAGGTGGAAAGCAACCACCCGATGGAATGAGGGAAACCCTCTTTAACCCGGTGCGAAAGTGTCCTGTCATGTCATTTTTTCATGGCGGACTCGAGGTCGTGACAAGCCACAATAGACTTGGAAGAGAAAACGTTATTAGCAGACTGCCCATTTTCATTTGTGAGGAACTCCCATATGTGCAGTGGCTTGAACTGTCAAAGTGAGTAACTGTCGAGCCCGCCCTCACGCTCAACACGAACTACAGCCGACCCGACTCAGCGATCTGCAGCCTCGAGCGAACGGCGGCAAACACACACACATACGCACATGCATACGCACACACACACACGCACACAGGCGGAGGGGGAATCAGGTGGATGGATTAGGCGGACGGGTGTGGTGCAGGGAGCGCCGGGTGCAGGGTTTCACGTGTCCGCAATTTCCCGCTGCAGACAACGCCTTCCCACAGCTGACTGGAATCAACCTCGCTGCTGCATGGATCTCATGTCAGCAGCGTCGCCGGGGCCGTTGATTCACTGGCCCAGGGGGGTGGCTGGGCGGGGCGTGGGCTACGCCCCACAGCAGATGGGAGGCATAAAAGCGCTATGGGCTACGCGCCCTTAGTGCCGTTTTTAAATCGTTTACGACTGCAGATTTGTTGGAGCCACGAAAGTAAAACCAGCATTCCAAAGCAAAACATTGTTGGGTGATTTGTTGCGTTTGTGTCTTTGCGTGGCCCGAGGATCCTGAGAGGAAAACGGTGCTACCTTCTTTCACCTGCGGAAAGCCCAAACGGACGGATGGCTGAGGGGTTGGACCCTGATTTGCCCGTGATGGAGGGGGCCGGTGTGGAGCAGGCAGAGGCGAGTACGGGGGGTTTGGACGATGCCCCCACCCCTGTTGTTCGGCCAAAGGAACGGACGGTGAGCCAAAGCGGGGGGGCAGGCGAGCCGGAGGGAAAAACGGCTGGAACATCTGCTGATTCTGGGGACTGGTGGCACAGCTCAGCCCTTACTGGTCCTGGGGGTAGCGCGAGAGCGCCAAACCCCCCCCCCCAGATGAAAGGTTTCTCAAGTGGAGAGAACGACGGTGGATTGACGAAGAGGAAGGGGGGGAGTGGACCTATTCCACGGGTCTCGGTTCTTCAACTCTCGACGTTCTAAGGGAGAAATTCGGGGAGGCCAGCTTTAAAGACACACAGTCCTGGCAACCATGGGCTGTTGAGGGGGGAGCCCTCTGCTACCTGGCAAGGGGGAGCGGGGGTTTCTACAGCAGATACCCGTTTCCGTCTGGCCAGCCATAAATTGAAAATGGACCAAGGGACGCGTGGACAGAGACGTGACATTGTCCCCGCCACAGACGGACAGGACAGGACAAGGCCTCGCCCAGAGGACAGGGGTCAGCCCATGCAGGATGGGCGTCGGACTGACTCAGGGCGGAGGCTGCCCTCACAAGGCCTCAGAGGCACACCAGCCGGTCAGTCCGGGTCCGTACCACCTTGGACAGCGGGCCCATGGGGGCCCCAGCCTGTGTGGGGCCCACCCCCTTTTCAAGCATCGTTTGATGGGAGTTCGGATCGAGTCGCAATCTTTCTTAGCCAAGCTATTAGTTATATGGATCTCTATGGCCGGTTCTACCCGTCTCAGTGGTCAATGGTGGTCGCCATCACCACCGTCATGACGGGGGAGGCGGCTGACTGGGTGGCGGACCTACACAGCGACCACGCCTGCGAGTTAACAGACATTGGCCTTTTCCTGGCGGGCCTTCGGGCCCGGTTCGAGGATGACTCCAGAATGCAACAGGCCGAAGGAGAGCTTGTGTCCTTGCGACAAAAAGGCCGTCCTGCAAAGGACTACGTCAAGGAGTTCCGATCCATAGCTGGGCGGTTGCGGGCGTGGCCCGAACGCATGCTTGTGCATCAATTTCATTTGGGACTAGACCGGGACTTGAGACAGGCATGCGTATATCGCGGGTTGCCACCACGTTTGTCGGACTGGTTTCGGGCAGCCATTGATCTTGATATGGGGCTGAAGGAGTTCCGCATCAGAACCAGCACAGGACCATCGGCCCAGCTGAGAAAAGTTCCAGAACGACCTGCGCCCAATCGAGGAAGCATACCTACCTCCATCGGAGACTCCGTTTGTAGGCCGGTGTTTCGTTGTTTCCGATGCAATCAAGTAGGCCACAGGGCTTTGGACTGTCCCCTTCCACCTGCCCAACAGCCTGCAAGACGAACACCTGTGACGGGGGGAGGGGCCGTGACCGCCAACGGATGACGCCAGAATGGTCTAAGGTCATGGCCCAGGCTCGGCAGTCCGGTAACGACACGTCACCACCTGGGCCTGTAGAACGTTCCAGCACTAATGAGACATGTGTTGTAGAAGGGGACAGCGACGAGGAGGACAGCAATAGGGATCCGATGGTGAGTGTCCCCGTTCATCCTTTTCTGATCCCGGTTACGTTGGAAAATACAAGACGGGGTCTAGAGATACAGCAGGGAGCGCTAATCGACTCTGGCTGTACCCGTTGCTTGATGAGACGAGCGTTAGCAACGCAGTTAAGGTTACGGTTACATCCACTAAGGACCCCTATTAAGTTTGAACAAGTAGACGGGTCAACACTGGGGGGGGCTCCTGCTACCCATGTTACAGAACCAGTACAAGTGAGGATAGGAGAGCATAGAGAGTGCCTTAGATTCGTAGTAGTGGACGTTATGATAGAGCCCATTATCTTGGGGTTAGCATGGCTAGATAAATGGAAACCACATATCTGGTGGGAAGGAGGGTATTGCAAACTCCGCATCGAGCTAGGTCCTGAGCCAAGCGATCCAGAGCCCGCCGCTCAGACAACCGAAGAAAAGAAACAGGGGGTGACACACGTAATACCTGGGGTGCCTGATGTGTATATGGATTTAGCAGCTGTATTTGATGAGGCGGAGTGTGATATATTGCCCCCCCACCGTAGAACAGATTGTGCAATAGAACTCATACCTGGGGCAAGGTTACCGAAACCTCGAATGTACGCAATGACACCAAAAGAGGTAGACGAACTGCAGAAATATATCGATAAAAACCTAGCCCGGGGATTTATCCAGCCCAGCAGGGCCCATATGGCCGCCCCAGTACTATTTCGAGAGAAGAAGGATGGGGGTCTTCACTTATGCATTGACTTCCGGGGTCTAAATGCCGTGAGCGTGGAACCACTTTATCCCCTTCCACTTATAAAGGACCTTCTGGCCACCCTGGCGACGGGGCGGTACTTCACTAAGTTAGATCTGTGGGAGGCGTATTACAGGGTTCGGATCAGACAAGGGGATGAGTGGAAAACCACGTTTAATTGCCCCCTAGGAAGTTATAAATTCCGGGTTATGCCTTTTGGACTGCAGGGCGCCCCAGCGGTGTTTATGCAATTGATTAACGAGGTCCTCCATGAATACCTCTATCGTGGTGTCTTGGTATATCTGGACGATATCCTGATTTACACTAGAACAATGGAGGAACATGTATACTTAGTCCGCCAGGTACTGCAGCGTTTGTTGGATGCTAAGTTATATGTGAAAGTGTCGAAGTGTGAATTTCATCGCACCCAGTTGGACTATCTTGGCTATAGAATTTCTATGGACGGTTTAACAATGGATCCGAAAAAGGTCAGCACCGTCCTGGAATGGCAAGCCCCAGAAACAAGAAAGCAGTTGCAAAGTTTCCTCGGGTTTGCCAATTTTTACAGGCAATTTATTCCTTCTTTTGCCCAAATAGCATTGCCACTTACTGACCTTTTGCAGACTCGGGGACAGGAAGGAAAGCCACGGCCAGGCCAGAAGCTAAACTGGTCGTTGGCCTGCCAAACGGCTTTCGATACATTGAAGGCTCGGTTTGCACAGGCTCCAGTATTACAACATCCCGATCAGGAGACTCCCTTTATAGTGCAGGTGGACGCAAGTGATGTAGCCATTGGGGCTGTCTTATTACAACCTAATAACCAAGGACAATTGCAGCCATGCGCATACACATCAAAGAAGTTTAGTGCCACTGAAAGGGGTTGGGCTATATGGGAAAAGGAGGCTTTCGCTGTCCGATGGGCTCTCCTCAGTTGGCGACACATATTAGAGGGGGCGCGTACCCCGTTCGAGGTCTGGACGGACCACAAAAACCTTATAGCGTTACAGACGCCCAGGAGATTATCCCCCAAACAGGTACGGTGGGCCCAATATTTCCGGCGTTTCAACTTTGTGTTGAAATATGTACCAGCTGGGAAGAACTTCCTAGCTGACGCTCTGTCACGGTTGCCCCAGTTCCACAGTAAGCGGGATGACGTTGTTCAGGCTATTCTCCCTGGTAACGCCAAAGGGGGGAGAGCGGCAACCAGCACAGAGGTACAACGATGTTGGGAGGAGTCGGTACGGGAGGCCACGGCCCAAGATAAATGGGTGACAGAGAACCCGCAGCTAATAACATATAGCAATGGCCTGGCTTGGAAAGGGGAAAAGATGTATATCCCGACTGAACTGCGACAAGCCGTGTTACAAAGATGTCATGATGCCAAACCTGCCGGCCACTTCGGGTTCCTTAAAACACTACACCTGGCCTGGCGCCAATTTTGGTGGCCACGTATGCGAGCTGACGTGGACGCTTATGTCACGAGCTGCACCATCTGTGCTAAATCAAAACCCCGGCTGGGGAAGCCCCTCGGCTTACTACAACCGGTAGCCAATCCCAAGAGACCTTGGGATGAGATAGGTATGGATTTTGTGGTTGAGTTGCCAGAAAGTAGTGGACATACAGTGATATGGACTGTGATAGATCTTTTCTCGAAACAGGCCCATTTTATACCATGCAACGGACTACCGTCAGCTAGAAAGCTGGCAAAGCTTTTCATTCAACATATTTATCGATTACATGGGGTACCCCGTCGTATCATTTCAGATAGGGGGGTACAATTCACAGCTAGGTTTTGGAGAAACTTCATACAGGCCATTGGCTCAACGCAAGGACTCAGCTCGGCGTTCCATCCTAGCACCAATGGCGCGGCTGAAAGAGCCAACGCCATGGTGGAACGCTATCTTCGTTGTTACGTCTCATATCAGCAAACCGAGTGGTCTAGTCTTTTACCATTCGCTGAGGTTGCATATAACAACGCTGTACATAGCAGCACCGGTTTTACGCCGTTTCGGGTCGTTTCGGGTCGTGACTTCGTAGCAATACCCGAATTAGAGGATCCACCCAAAGGCCAACAGAATCCACAGGAGTGGGCGGAGAAAATATGCACACTATGGCCACAGGTTAGAGAGGCATTGGATGAGGCCGCCACCATGTATAAAACCCACGCGGATAAGAAACGGGCCCATACAGAACCACTCCGGGTGGGGGATCTGGTATATCTTTCCACTAAATATATCAAGCTAAAAGTACCAAACCGGAAGCTGGGCCCAAAATACCTTGGCCCTTTCCCTGTACTTCGAATAATAAACCCAGTCACTGTAGTTCTAAAACTCCCACCATTACTAGGGAAAATACACCCCGTGTTTCACGTCAGTCTGCTAAAACTGGTGACACAGGTCAGAGATAAACCCCCATGTCCCGGGCCTGTAGGAAATGGCCATTATGAGATTGACGAGATACTGGACTCAAAGATGAGCAGGGGCCGACTGAAGTATCTAGTCAAATGGAAGGGATACCCGGAGGAGGAGGCGTCCTGGGTACCTGTGGAGGACGTACACGCTGATAGGTTACAAAGACGGTTTCATCGCAAATATCCTATAAAACCGGGGCCACGGGAATTAACAGGGATTAACGGGTCTACTTTGTATCTTACAGACCACACCGTGGTGAAGGGGTGCCGCATGTCGAGCCCGCCCTCACGCTCGACACGAACTACAGCCGACCCAACTCAGCGATCTGCAGCCTCGAGCGAACGGCGGCAAACACACACACATACGCACATGCATACGCACACACACACACGCACACAGGCGGAGGGGGAATCAGGTGGATGGATTAGGCGGACGGGTGTGGTGCAGGGAGCGCCGGGTGCAGGGTTTCACATGTCCGCAATTTCCCGCTGCAGACAACGCCTTCCCACAGCTGACTGGAATCAACCTCGCTGCTGCACGGATCTCATGTCAGCAGCGTCGCCGGGGCCTTTGATTCGCTGGCCTGGGGGGGCGGCTGGGCGGGGCGTGGGCTACGCCGCACAGCAGATGGGAGGCATAAAAGCGCTACGGGCTACGCGCCCTTAGCGCCGTTTTTAAATCGTTTACGACTGCAGATTTGTTGGAGCCACGAAAGTAAAACCAGCATTCCAAAGCAAAACATTGTTGGGTGATTTGTTGCGTTTGTGTCTTTGCGTGGCCCGAGGATCCTGAGAGTAACTTTAAAATATTTGGCAAAGAGGAAGGAAGCTCCGGCAGAAAACTAGCGGCGATTTAAAGAGAAGAGCCGTGACTTACTCAAAAACAACTGCCAAGAGAGAGGAGTTAAAAGAAAGGAAAGATTGGAAAAGACTGTAAAAGCGAGAGTGAGAGCAGGAGAGTGTAAGACAGCAGAGGACGGAAAAGAGAAGGAGAAGGAGAAAGGCGGAACTTACGTTTCGGTAACCGGTAAGAGAATCAGGGGATTGAAAAAGGCGATTCAGGACTGAAGAAGAATGGGTGACCAGAGAGAGTACGAGAGTGAAAGGAGAGGAGCCTGGAGAGGAGTAGACAGCAGACAGAGCTGGGAATAAGCTGGTGAGGACGGCGTCCGGTGGAGAACTGCGATATACGACGAAGAAGTGAAAGGCGAGTGTTTTGGGTAATCCGGAGCTCAATAGTGAAAGTAAAAATGCTAGAAAGAGACAGTGAGAGGGCGGAGAGGAGAAGAGAGAGGAACTGTTGGGACTGAGAGATCCGGACATAACACTGAGTGACTAAGCAGAAAAATTGACAGAGGCAGAGTGGATAACGAGGACGACACTATCTAAGATCATTGAAAAGCCTGGAGAACTATAATATCTAAACAGCGGAGTCGCCCGATCCTGAGTATCAAACAGATTGTTACTTTGTATATTGTGAATAATACCCTGATTAATACCATTTCCTTGAATATTGCTTTTGTGTATTGCTCCCTTAGCAAGATTGTATTTACAGTCATACATAATTATATTAATTTATAGCTATTTAGATTGTATTGAAGGTACTTTATTTAAAACAGAATTATTTATAATTAATACTTATTGGAAATTATATTTATCTTTTTTATTTTTTTATTGATAAAAATATACAAATACATTAAGACAACATACAAAACAAACATCGATTCAGTCTTATGACTGACTCTTAAAGGTATCACATCGGTGGGTTATTTTTCTATTTTTCTTATCTTTATGCATATCTATATTTATATCTACATATTTACATATTTATATATAGAACATTATAATCCGCTCTTTGTTTAATTCTTTACATTTCCTATTAGGTAATCAAAGTTATTTTTATGTTCCTATCTTTTCCTCCAGCCAGCTATACCATCTTTGCCACACTAAATAGTAATCAGTATCATCTTTCTCTTGTAGTTCCTTTGTAGTTGTAGTTGTAGTTTGTAGTTCCTTTCTGAGCATTCTGTAATTTTTGCGATTATTTTGTTTTCTGTCGGTAATTGCTCAGATTTCCAATTTTGAGCAAAGAGTATGCGTGCTGCTGTTAGGATATGAATAATTACGTATTTTATTTCTTTGGTATATTGTGCTGTGATTATTCCCAGTAGAAAGATTTCCGGCCTCATTTCCAACTTCTGTTTTATAATTTCTTCAATCATTTTCTTAATTTCTTGCCAATATTGTTTTGTCTTTCGGCATGACCACCAGAGATGATAATATGTCCCCTTTTGTGATTTACATTTCCAACACATTGGAGATGTATTTGGGAACGTTTTGGCCAGGCGCACCGGTGGGAGGTGCCATCGGTAGAACATTTTGTACAGATTTTCCTTATAGGGTATAGACATTGTCAGCTTGTAATTTACCTTCCATAATTTTTCCCAGTTATCCAATTCAATATTATATCCTATGTTTTTTGCCCAGGTTATCATGTTTTCTTTAACCACCTCCTCTTCTAGTTTATATTTTATTAAATAGTTATAAATTTTGGTTATCATTTTCTCATCTGTACCTTGGAATATCTTGTCTAATTCATTTGGTTCATTTTGAAATCCGAATTGTGCCCGATCTGTTTTATATCTTGATTCTATTTGCAAATATGGCCACCAATCAATGTCTATACCCTGATTTTTTAATTCTTGTCTTGTTTGTAAGTCTCCTTCATTATTCAATAATTCTTTGTAGTTTCTCATTTTCTCTATGTCCATGGCATTTGGATAAATCAATGCTTCCATGGTCGATAGCCATCGCGGAATTTTGGTGTAATGCTGCTTTCTAATCTCTTGCCATGTTTTGTACAATGATCCTCTGATAATATGTTGTTGGAAGTATCCATGTTGTTTGTCTTTTCCCTCCCACAGAAAAGCGTGCCAACCTCGTTGTAGTTCAAATCCCTCTAGGAGTAGCGTTCTTTTATTTTCGAGGTCTATCCAGTCTCTTATCCAATTTAGCGATGCTGCTTTGTAATATAACTCCCAGTCTGGTAGGCCTAATCCTCCCTTTTCCCGAGTATCTTGCAAACATTTTATTTTAATTCTGGCCTTTTTTCCTTGCCAGATATATTTTGTTATTATTTTATTAAGGTCTTTAAAGAAATCCTTTCCTAGCCAAATTGGAGTTACTTGAAAAAGGTAGAGTAATCTAAGTAGTATATTCATTTTTATAGATGCCTAAAAATTAACCTAAAAATTTTAGATCCCTAAAAATGACAGTTGTAGTTTATTCCATGTTTCCAAATCCTTTTTAATTTGTTTCATCAGTTTAGTATAATTGCCCTCTCTAATTGATGTTGCTTTAGTGGTGAGCCAAATTCCTAGATATTTTACTTTCTTTACAATTTGTATTCCTAGTTTGTCTTCTAACTTTGTCTCCTGTACCTTTGTCAGATTCTTTGTTAGTGCTTTAGTTTTTTGTTTGTTAATTTTGAGCCCCACCACTCTTCCATATTCCTCTATCTTCGCTAAAAGTTTGATTCCTGTTGTTTCTGGTTGTTCCAATATAAACACCACATCGTCGGTGAAGGCTTGTAATTTATATTCCTCTTTTTGTATTCTTAGACCTTTTATTTCTTCATCCTTCCTAACTTCGTTTAATAAAATTTCCTATGAAATTATAAACAATAGTGGAGATAAAGGGCATCCCTGCCTCACACCTTTTTGTATATCCAAATTATCTGTCATGTCCCCATTAATTATAATTTTTGCCGTTTGGGAGGAGTATACTTTCCTAATCATTTGTAGAAATTTATCGCCAAAATCCATAGCCTCTAATTGTAATATGAGGAAGCTCCAGTTCAAGTTATCGAATGCCTTCTGTACATCTAAAAAAATTAAGGCTACTTGTTTATCGACTTTTTTCTCATAGTATTCCAGGACATTGATAATTGTTCTCATGTTATTTTTAATCTGTCTTCTTGGGACAAAGCCGTTTTGATCTGAGTGTATGTATTTGTGAATAATTATTTTCAATCTTTGCGTTATGACCAACATAAACAATTTATAGTCCATGTTTAACAACGAGATCAGCCTGTAATTTTTAACTTGTGTAGGATCCGTATCTTCTTTGGGGATGAGTGTGATAATGGTTTCAGTCCAAGATTTGGGGATTTCTGCTTCTAATAGTGCATCATTGAAAACTTGAAGTAATAGCTCGTCTATTGAATACTGACATTTTTTATAAAATTCCATTGGTATTCCATCCGGGCCTGGAACTTTGTTATTCTTCCGTTTTTTCCTTGCTTCTACCAGCTCAGTCATCATAATTGGTCTATTTAGTGCTTCTCTGTGGATCTCCTCTAATTTTGAAATATTTGTTTTACGTAAATATTCCTTAATGTCTTCATCCCGGGTCTCCTCTTGTTTATAGAGATTTTCAAAGAAATCTTTTACTATACGTTTTTTATCTGGGTTCGTATGGTATATTTGTCCTGTTTCGTCTTGAAGCTGATATATTGTTCTCCTTTCTTTTTCTTTTTTCAGTTTGTATGCTAGCCAGCGACCCGTTTTATTTGCATACTCAAAGTGTTTCTGTTTTGCCAGTTTGATTTTCTGTGCAATTTCTGTTTGCATAATTAGGTTAATTTTATGTTTAGCGAGGTTTAATTTTTCTTTTATTGTTTTATTGTGGGGTTGTTTCTGCAATTCTAATTCATATATTCTAAGTTCTTCTAATAAATTGTTCCTTGTCTGTTGTTTCTCTTTGTTTTTCTTGGCCATATATGCAATAGTAAGGCCTCATATGTAGGCTTTAATTGTGTCCCATAGGTTCTGGAGCGACGTCTGTTCTTTGGTATTTATTTGGAGAAACATTTTAGTTTCTTTCTCAATCATCTGTATGTATTCCTTGTCCTTTATTGTTCCGGTATCCATCATCCACCTCTTTTGCTTTCGATATCCTTTCCATACTATTTTAATGGGATTATGGTCTGCCCAGTTATTCGATGTTATTTCAATGTCCTTTATCTCCTCCCTGAGGTCTGAAGTCATCCAGGCCATGTCGATCATAGACCATGACTGGTGCGGGCTCGAATAGTATGTATATTGGTTTTTTTTTTGTTTATTTGCCTCTCTCCATGCATCATGTAGGTATAGTTCATCGATCATATCTTTAAAGGTATCTGGTAGTGTTTTCTTTCTGGTTTTACTTCATTTATTGCTCTGGTAATCTTTTACTATATCCATAATTGCGTTGAAGTCTCCTACCATGCAAATGTTTTCGTATTCCAGGTCTTTAGTTATATTATGTAATTTCTTGAAAAAATCACTTTGGTTTCCATTGGGTGCAGATATAGATATTAATAGTATTGTTTTTGATTCTGTTTGTATTTCTATTATTAAAATGCATCCTTCTGTGTCTGTATATGTTTTGTTTTTAGGTGTTTCTTTACATATATTGCGACTCCTCTCTTTTTTTTGGTCTCCTAGAGATGCATATAATGTTCCTAATCTTTGATTTTCCAATAATTTTTGGTGCTGTCTTTTAATATGTACTTCTTGTAGGGTTATGATGTCCATTTCCAGTTTTTGTAGTTTTGTAAAAGTATATTTTCTTTTAGTTGGTGAATTGAGTCTGTTTATATTAATTGAGATAATTTTTAGCTCTCTTTCCATCTCTATTTGTTTATCTATTTGTTGTTCTCAGTCTTCTTGTGTTTCTAGTGATTATTTGCATATTTTCTCTCACTCCCTATCTCCCTATAGTAGATAAATTATATTTATCTACTATAGTTAATTTAGTTTAATTAATTAAATCAACTTAATTGGTTGAATATAGAGGAAATATAGTGATTTCTAGTCATTTGTATTGTACTGTACACTTTTACATTGATTTATAGCTATAGAGCATTGGGAAGACATTTAATAATCATTAGCAACCTATTGGTGGTTTAATTTATTTAAAAGAAAGAATTATAGATATAAAAGAAGTAATCTCAAATGATAAAAAGAAACTATTAGTATTTATAAAAGTGGTGGATGGTAATTTGGGAAAAGATTTACAAAATTTTGGGAGAACAAAAGAGAATTTGACAAGCATTACCACTACAACACTGAGGGCAGGGAAAAAGACAGCATCCAACCCGACGGTGGCTACGGCTTCTCCATCAACTCAGAGATTGATAGAAGAGATGCTACCCACAGAAAAATCAAGTTCTGGCCTGACTTCCCAAATGATGCAATCTTCCCTTTTAACAATACAGGACACCAGGGGTGGGTTCTACTTACCTTTACTACCGGTTCACAGTGGGGCCGCACGCATGCGCAGAAGCTTCTGCGCATGCACAGAAGCGTTTTTTTTATTATTGCAAAAGTTTTACAATTACATTTTCACCCCATTTCCCCCCCCAGCCCACCCCAAACTCCCCAACCTAACCCTCCCTAACCCCCCCTAGCCCTCCCCTCCCCCCTGGACTTCCACAGAATATACTCCCATCAAAAAACCCCTTTATATGAAACTTGAACCCCTCCGTCCCCCATATAATTTTTCATCTTCACAAAATTGAAATATTTCTGTCTTAATATGTCATGGGTAAATGCCTTATTCTTGAAGCCATGGGGGGAGCAAAACCGAAGATTTCGGAAGATCTTCGGCTATTCTGCTCGTCGCTTGAAAAAGATAAAGATGACAATTAAGTGCTTATCTTGGAATGTGAATGGGCTGAATTCACCACAGAAAAGGAAGAAGTTATTTGCATATTTGAGACAATTTAATAATGATATAATTTGTTTACAAGAAACTCATATTAGAACGCAAGATCAAAAATACTTGATAAATTCTAAATTAGGAACACATTTTATAGCTTCAACTTTGCAAAAAAAGTATGGTGTGGTCATTTATGTAAATAAAAGACTGACAGCTAAAATTATAGAAGCAGATGAAGATGGCAGGTTTATAGCAATTGAACTGCATACGGTAAATGGCCAAATTCTTCTGATTGGAATTTACGCTCCTAACCAACAACAGGATCATTTTTATAAAACTTTACACACTAAAATACTGCAATGGGATTATAGATCTATTTTAATTATGGGAGATTGGAATGGAGTAATCGATTCCAAATTAGATAAAAAGGGCCTGGCGAAATCAAGGATTAGATTACCACAGACTTTTTTCGACATGAAAGAAGATTTGGAATTAAAAGATATTTGGAGAATACATAACCCAAAAGAATTGGACTATACTTTTTTTTCTGACAGACATAGATCTTTCTCTAGGATTGATTTTATTTTGTTATCAGATGATCTACTTGTTAAGACAAAAAGAACAAAGATTTTTCCAAGAACCCTGACCGACCATAGCCCAGTATGGATAGAAATTGAGATGGGAAAGATTGAGAGAAGATCATGGAGATTAAATGAAAACTTGTTTAGATATGAAAAAAATATAATAGAACTTAAAAAGCAGATGAAAGAATTTTTTGAAATAAATTTGAATAAGGGTACCCCAATTGAAATTGTGTGGGATGCGAGTAAAGCGTATATGAGAGGGGTACTCATTCATATGAATTCTAAACATAAACTGAATCGACAAAAGAAAAGATCTGAACTGGAAGTAGAAATAAAGAATAAAGAACAGTTACTTATTAAAAATCCAACAGATGAAAGAATACGTGGTGTTATAAAACTTTTGAAAGATCAATTTCAAATGCTTATGGCGGATCAAGCTGCAACAAATTTACAATATGCGAAGCATAATACATTTTGCAATGCCAATAAACCGGGCAGATGGTTGGCCTACACATTAAGGAAAACGCAGAGCATACGGACTATTGATAGTATTGATATTGGAGGGAAAGAAATCTTTCAACAAAAATTAATTAAAGAAGCTTTTGTAGACTATTATACTAAACTATATGCTAAAGATGATGTGCAGAATGGACTCATAGAAAAATACTTAGATAATAAAAGAGTCACAAAAATTACTAATCAACAAAAGGAAAGAATGAATTATCCTATAACAGAGGAGGAGATAATTGCAGCAATTAAACAATTAAAAACAGCTAAAGCTCCTGGAATGGATGGTTTGACAGCAGTGTATTATAAAACTTTGCAAGCAGAAATGGTGGAACAACTTAGAGATTTATTTTGCAATATTCAACAAGGGGGTAAAATACCCCCATCATGGAAAACAGCTTACATTTCTTTGATACCAAAAGAGCAAGTAGGTCCTAAAAAACCGGAAAATTATAGACCAATATCTCTTCTGAATAATGATTATAAAATTTACGCAAAAGTACTAGCCAACAGGTTGATGCCAGTAATCCAAGAGGTGATTCATGATGATCAAGCAGGATTTATCGAGGGCAGATACATGAAGGACAATATAAGGCAAGTAATAGACTTATTGGAATATCTTGAGACGAATAAACAGGTACCTGCAGTGCTGGTTTTTTTGGATGCGGAAAAGGCCTTTGATAGAGTGGATTGGAATTTTCTATTAAAGACTTTTAAAAAGATGGACTTTGGGGACCAATTTATACAGGCAGTTTCAGCAATTTACCAAGAGCAAAAGGCACAGATTCTTTTTTTTTTTTTTATTGCAAAAGTTTTACAATTACATTTTCACCCCTGTTTTCCCCCCTCATCCCACCCCAAACTTCCCGACCTCCCTAACCCACCCTAACCCTCCCCTCCCCCCGGACTTCCACACAGTATACTCATATCAAGTAGAAGGAAAAACCCTCATTTGTATATAAAACTTGAACCCCTCCCTCCCCCTTAAAAATTTTCATCTTCATTACCTTAAAATATTTCTATCTTAATATAACATTTTGAAATAAATTTTTCATCCTCTTTACCTTAAAATATTTCTATCTTAATATAACATTCTCAAATAAAAGCTATTTGATACTTCCTAGTTTGATATTTATTCTGAACATAATCTATCCACCTCTTCCATTCCCATTCATAAGTCTCTTGTGAACAATCTTTTAGATATGCTGAAATCTTCGCCATCTCTGCGAAACTGGCCATCTTCAAAGTCCATTCCTCAATCGTAGGCAGCGCTTCATTTTTCCAATATTTACCTATCAACAATCTTGCTGCTGTTATCATATGCAATATCAGTTTTGTTTCACCCAATGTAAAGCCCTTAGCTATACCCAATAAAAACAATTGTGGAGAAAATTGAATTTTTTTCTTCAAAACATTTTGCATGACCCACCAAATTTTTATCCAAAAGGCCTTAACTTTCTTACAGGTCCACCAAACGTGATAATATGTAGCATCTAGACAGTCACATCTCCAACATTTAGGCTGCACATTAGGATACATGCACGACAATTTTTTTGGGTCTAAATGCCATCTGTAAAACATTTTATAAAAATTTTCCCTCAAATTCTGCGACTGTGTAAATTTAACATTCTGAACCCAAATTTTTTCCCATGTTTCCAACATCACTGGTTCCTCAAAATTTTGTGCCCACTTAATCATACAATCTTTAACTAGTTCAGTTTCTGAATCCCTTTCTAACAGAACATTATAAAGTCTTTTAATATGCATTGGACCTTTCTCTTTTATATGTCTGACCAATTCTTCCTCATACTCCATAATACCAGTTTTTTGGTCCTCTTTCCATCTCAATTGCAATTGATTATATTGTAACCAAGTTAGATTAATCCCTTCAGCCAACAATGTCTGTAATGTCTTCAGCTGCCTTCTGCCCGCATCTGTAAAAAGAACCTCTTTATATAAAAACCCCCCGAGTGACATTATATTTGTATTCCACAAAGTATGACCAAGATCCAGCCATAGCGGTATTTTATAATCCCAATTGGTTCGGTGCTTCTTCCAAACTCTCAACAAAGAATCTCTAAGTATATGGCTTTTAAATACTTTGTCCACTTTACTATCATAAAATAAGTAGGCGTGCCATCCAAGTTCCAAATCAAAACTTTCTGCATTTAATATTCCAGTCTTTTTTCCTCCAAACCAATCACTTGCTAAAGTCAAAGCTGCTGCATCATAATATAACTGTAGGTTTGGAAGTTTAAGACCTCCCCTTTCTGGAACGTCTTGCATAATTTTCAATTTTACTCTTGGTTTTTTCTCGTTCCAGACAAACTTGTTCACTCCAGTTTGCCATACTTTTAGTTGTTTATCATTTTTGAGCACCGGAATCATTTGAAACAAAAAAAGAAATCTTGGCAAAATATTCATCTTAACTGCTGCTATTCTTCCAAGTAAAGACAGCTGCAGTTTTTTCCAAGTCTCCATATCTTTTTGCACCTCTCGCCACAACACCTCATAATTATTTTGAAACAATTTCATATTTGATTCTGCAACCTGAACTCCTAGATATTTTACCTTTGGTACAATCTCAAAACCTGCCCTCCTTTCAAGCTCATGTTTACGATCTTGTGTCATATTTTTGACTACCATCTTAGTTTTTTTCTGGTTCAATCTAAAACCTGAAACTTTACCATAGTCTTGTATAATGTCCTTCATCTGGATTATTGATTCCATTGGCTGTGTTAGGGTAACAACCAGATCATCTGCAAATGCCTTTATTCTGTAATCCTCTTGCCTTATCATTATACCTTTCAAGGTATTAGAGTCCCTTATTGTGTTTAACAAGACTTCTAGTGTTAAAATAAACAACAATGGGGACAACGGACATCCCTGTCTTGTTCCTTTTTCGATTTTAAACTCTGTTGTCAAACTTCCATTAATAATAATCTGTGCTTTTTGATCTTGATAAATTGCTGAGACCGCCTGTATAAATTGGTCCCCAAAGTCCATCCTTTTTAAAGTCTTGAGTAGAAAATTCCAGTCCACTTTATCAAAGGCCTTCTCTGCATCCAAAAAAACCAGCACTGCAGGGATCTGTTTATTCTTCTCAAGATATTCCAATAAATCTATTACTTGCCTTACATTGTCATTCATGTGCCTACCCTCAATAAATCCCGCTTGATCATCATGAATCACCTTTTGAATTACTGGCATCAATCTGTTGGCTAGTACTTTTGCATAAATTTTATAATCCGTATTCAAAAGAGATATTGGTCTGTAATTCTCTGGTTTTTTGGGACCACCTTGTTCTTTTGGTATCAAAGAAATATAAGCTGTAGTCCATGATGGGGGTACTTTTCCCCCTTGTTGTATATTACAAAATAAGTCTCTAAGTTGTTCCACCATTTCTGCCTGCAAAGTTTTATAGTACACTGCCGTCAGACCATCCGTTCCAGGAGCTTTAGCTGTTTTTAATTGTTTTATTGCTGCTATTATCTCCTCCTCTGTTATAGGATAGTTCATTCTTTCCTTTTGTTGCTCAGTAATTTTTGTAACTCTTTTATTGTCTAAGTATTTTTCTATAAGTCCATTCTGCACCTCCTCTCTGGCATATAGTTTAGTGTAATATTCAAGAAAGACTTCTTTTATTAATTTCTGTTGAAAAATTTCTTTCCCTCCGATATCAATACTATCAATAGTCCGTATGCTCTGTTTCTTCCTCAATGTGTAGGCCAACCACCTGCCCGGTTTATTGGCGTTGCAGAATGTGTTATGCTTCGCGTATTGTAGATTTGTTGCAACTTGTTCCGCTATAAGCATTTGGAATTGATCTTTCAAAAGTTTTATGACACCACGTATTCTTTCATCTGTTGGATTTTTGATAAGTAACTGTTCTTTGTTCTTTATTTCTGCTTCCAATTGAAGTCTTTTCTTTTGTCGGGTCAATCTATGTTTAGAGTTCATATGAATAAGCACCCCTCTCATGTAAGCTTTGCTTGCGTCCCACACAATTTCCATTGGGGTGCCTTTATTCAAATTCATTTCAAAAAACTCTTTCAAATACTTTTTAAGTTCTATTATATTTTTTTCATATCTGAACAAGTTTTCATTTAATCTCCAAGAGCGTCTCTCAGTCTTGCATGTCTCAATTTCTATCCACACTGGGCTATGATCAGTCAAAGTTCTTGGCAGAATCTTTGTTCTTTTTGTCCTAACAAGTAAATCATCTGACTACAAAATGAAATCAATCCTAGAGAAGGATCTATGTCTATCAGAAAAGAAAGTATAATCCAGTTCTTTTGGGTTATGTACTCTCCAAATATCTTTTAGTTCCAAGTCTTCTTTCATATCAGAAAAGGTCTGTGGTAATCTAATCCTTGACTTCGCCAAAGTCTTTTTATCTAATTTGGAATCAATTACTCCATTCCAATCTCCCATAATTAAAATAGATCTATAATCCCATTGTAGTATTTTAGTATGTAGCATTTTATAAAAATAGTCCTGTTGTTGATTAGGAGCATAAATTCCTATCAAAAGAATTTGACTATTAGCAGAAAGTAATTCAATTGCTACAAACCTGCCATCTTGATCAGCTTCTATAAGTTTGGCTGTTAATTTTTTATTTACATAAATAACCACACCATTCTTTTTTTGGTTAGTTGAAGATATAAAATGTGTTCCTAATTTGGAATTTTTCAAATAGTTTTGATCTTGAACTGTAATATGCGTTTCTTGTAGACAGATTATATCATTATTATGTTGTTTTAAATAAGCAAATACTTTCTTCCTTTTCTGTGTTGCATTCAACCCATTCACATTCCAAGATAAACATTTAATCATCATTATTCTCTTTCTGGAGCAGAGAACAGAATAATCGGATTTCATCCGAAATCTTCTGTCCTGCATTCCCCACGGCCCCAGCCTTTTCATCTTGTCTTTCCTGCTGTAACTTTTCTTTAAGTTGCTTGGATTTTGCTCGGGTTATACGCTGGTCCTTGACTTCAGCCATCCAAGCCGGCTCCAAGATTGGAGAAGGTTCCAGCACAGGCTCATCCAGGAAGCCTCCTTCAGCGCCCTTCAACTCCTCTGATTCCTGCTTAGATTGTTGTTGCGGTTCTTGAAGTTGCTTCTTATCACTCTCCTTAATCTCCAAAACTGTAGATGTACGTGGGGATGGTGTTCTTTCTTTAAAGATCTCAGTATAAAATTGCTCCGCCTTCTCCACAGTATTCAAACGGTGTTTCTCTCCCTTGTATCTCAAAATTATGCCAGTTGGAGCGTCCCAACGAAATGGGATCTGATTATTCTGCAATTCTTTAACAAGAAAGCCAAAATCTTTTCTGGATTTCAACATCTTAGGCGGAAGCTCCTTGTAAACTGTGATCTTCGATCCGCCCACTTGCACAGAAGTGAGAAAAGATTTTTGCAGGATATCATTTCTTATTGCTCTATCTGTAAAATATATGACCACATCTCTAGGCAATTGTCTTTGTCTGGCCACCCAGGAATTGACTCTGTAAATTTTGTCTATTTTGCAGAAAACCATATCAGGATTAATTTTTAAGATCACAGCTAGGGCTTCAGCACAGATCTGTCTCAAATCTTGTCTCTCCTCTTCTCTAATTCCTCGAAGCCGTATAGCAAATTCCATTGCCCGGAATTGCATCATAACAATCTCGTTCTCAACTCTCTGCATCTTGTCATCAACATCAAAAAATTTATGATCATTATTTTTCATCTTAGCATTAACTTCTGATTTAAATTCATCCACTTTTGACTCAACTTTCATAATAAATCCTGCCAGGCCAGACGCCACATCTGTTATTTTTTTGGTCACCTTCTTTTGGTTCTGCTGCATTTCCTGCATAATTTCCTGTTGAGACTTTTGAATTTTATCATCTATTTTATTTATTTTATCATCTATTTCCTGTTGAGCTTTTTGAAATTTGTCATCCAGGATTTTTGAAATAAATTCTTTTAAATCTCCCATATCAAAATCTTTTTTCTGAGCTTGTGACTGCATGTCCTGTTTGCGTGTGGGGGATCCCCCCCCCCCTGTTTTGCCTTCCTGCTTCTTTGAAGCCATCCTGCCACGTAGGCTAGCTTTTCTAAAAAGGGAGGTTCCGCTTCTTCTGCCACCTCCACAAAGCCTTCTAAAAAAGTCCCCCAGATTTAATCAGGGCAAAGCTGTAATGCAGCAAAGTCAAGTAAAAGGAAGAGATTTTCCTCTTGTTCCTGTTACAGCCGGAGCAACTTTGTAGCAACTTATTAACTTTGTAACAAAGCAAGATGACTTCACCAATCCACACTCGCTGATTCATTTACTCTAGTGCTGAGCGCCATATTTTTTCCAGTCACTTTCACTCATTCAGAAATTTTCACTTCAATATAAAAGATCAGCAAAGTGCTAATACTTGCAGTTCAGAATTTCAGGGTTCAAGTAGATTTCAGCTGTTTATTTGGGTTGTTTCCTTGCTCTTTTGAAGTTTCCTGCAGCTGGCTTGTTCTGCGGAAGCAGAGACATCCCACGCCGCCCGGAGTCTCAGCAGGTTGAAAGGGAGCCGCGCCTGTTTCCTCCCCAGAAACAATTCCCTGGGGGGGTTGCAGGGGCTCGACCTGTACCCTGCTGCCTCTTCTTCAAAAATCCTAAGGATTTTGAAGCTTTCAAGCCGCTTCGCGATTGAGAAGCGGCTCTACGAGCGGCGGGGCTGGCGGTGCTTAAAAAGGCACCGTCGTCGCCGAAGACGAGGAAACCGGAAGTCAAAAAAGGCACAGATTCTTATTAATGGAAGCTTGACAACAGAGTTTAAAATTGAAAAAGGAACAAGACAGGGATGTCCGTTATCCCCACTGTTATTTATTCTAACACTAGAAGTCTTGTTAAATACAATATGGGACTCTAATATCTTGAAAGGTATAATGATAAGGCAAGAGGACTACAGAATAAAGGCATTTGCAGATGATCTGGTTGTTACCCTAACACAGCCAATGGAATCAATAATCCAGATGAAAGACATTATACAAGACTATGGTAAAGTTTCAGGTTTTAGACTGAACCAGAAAAAAACAAAGATGATAGTCAAAAATATGACACAAGATCGTAAACACGAGCTTGAAAGGAGGGCAGGTTTTGAGATTGTACCAAAGGTAAAATATCTAGGAGTTCAGGTTGCAGAATCAAACATGAAACTGTTTCAAAATAATTATGAGGTGTTGTGGCGAGATGTGCAGAAAGATATGGAGACTTGGAAAAAACTGCAGCTGTCTTTACTTGGAAGAATAGCAGCAGTTAAGATGAACATTTTGCCAAGATTTCTTTTTTTGTTTCAAATGATTCTGGTGCTTAAAAGTGATAAACAATTGAAAGAGTGACAAAGTGGAGTGAATAAGTTTGTCTGGAACGAGAAAAAACCGAGAGTGAAATTGAAAATTATGCAAGATGTTCCAGAAAGGGGAGGTCTTAAACTTCCAAACCTACAATTATATTATGAAGCAGCAGCTTTGACCCAAGCAAGCGACTGGTTTGGAAGGAAAAAGACTGGAATATTGAATATAGAAAGTTTTGATCTTGAATTTGGATGGCATGCCTACTTATTTTATGAGAACAAAGTGGATAAAGTATTTAAAAGCCATATACTTAGAGACTCTTTGATGAGGGTTTGGAAAAAGCACCGACTTACATGGGATTACAAAATACCGCTATGGCTGGATCTTGGTCATATTATGTGGAATACAAATATAATGTCACTCGGGGGGTTTTTATATAAAGAGGTTCTTTTTACAGATGCGGGCAGATGGCAACTGAAGACATTAGAAACGCTGTTGGACGAAGGGATTAATTTAACTTGGTTACAATACAATCAACTTCAACTCAGATGGAAAGAGGACCAAAAAACTGGTATTATGTTGCATGAGGAAGAATTGGTTAGACATATAAAAGAGAAAGGTCCAATGCATATTAAAAGGCTTTATAATGTTTTGTTAGAAAGGGATTCAGAAACTGAATTAGTTAAAGATTGTATGATTAAGTGGGCAGAAAATTTTGAAGAACCAGTGATGTTGAAAACATGGGAAAAAATTTGGGTTCAGAATGTTAAATTTACACAGTCGCAGAATTTGAGGGAAAATTTCTATAAAATGTTTTATAGATGGCATTTAGACCCAAAAAAATTGTCGTGTATGTACCCTAATGTTCAGCCAAAATGTTGGAGATGTGATAGTTTAGATGCTACATATTATCATGTTTGGTGGACTTGCAAGAAAGTTAAGGCTTTTTGGATAAAAATTTGGTGGGTTATGCAGAATGTTTTGAAGAAAAAAATTCAATTTTCTCCACAACTGTTTTTATTGGGTATAGTTAAGGGTTTTACATTGGGGGAAACAAAGTTGATATTGTACATGATAACAGCAGCGAGATTATTGATAGGTAAATACTGGAAAAATGAAGTTTTGCCCACTATCGAGGAATGGACTTTGAAGATGGCCAGTTTTGCAGAGATGGCGAAGATTTCAGCATATTTAAAAGACTGTTCACAAGAGACTTATGAATGGGAATGGAAAAAGTGGATAGATTATGTTCAGAACAAATATCAAACCAGGAAGTATCAAATAGCCTTTATTTGAAAATGTTATATTAAGATAGAAATATTTTAATGTAATGAAGATGAAAAACTACAAGGGGGAGGGAGGGGTTCAAGTTTTATACAAAGGGTTTTTTTTTTCTTGATCTGATTATATTGTGTGGAAGTCCGGCGGGAGGGGAGGGTTAGGGAGGGTTAGGGAGGATGAGGTTGGGAGGTTTGGGGTGGGTTGAGGGGGGCGGGGGAAGGGGTGAAAATGTAATTGTAAAACTTTTGCAATAAAAAAAAAAGAAATGATCGATGAATCTACAACTATAATGACAAGAGAATCTGAAAACTCCACTACAGACAACGAAGAGGTAATCGATGAACCTGACGACCAAGAAGTGAGCGAGATAGAAAACAACACTCTCAGATCAGAGATACAAAGACTGCTGAAAAGCCAAAAAGACGACAAAAATCTCATCACGAACCTCCAAGACATCATAAAAGATAGCGGAGCAGCAAGAGAAAATCACACCATCGCACCAGAATCTAAAGACCTCAAAATGGTAAGCGAATTACCTATAGATGAAAATATAACTAAAAGAAAGACTAACGGTCCCGCGCAAAATTTTGAATGGCAGCCATCTTGGTTTCAACAGACCACCAAAATGGCCGAAGCAGAACCAATCAGAAAGCAGAATTCAAAATGGCTGGCACGAAAAGCCTTACACAGCATGAAAAGTAAAAAAGAAAAATTCTACTCTTCAGAAGAATCTGATACAGACACCGAAGAAACACCAACCGAACTGCAAATCGAAACAGCCATGAAAACACTTTTTGCAACTTTTGGTCCAAATTTTAAAATAACAAAAAAATCAACAAAAGCAGCCGATCAAACAGCGAAGAAGAAACAAGCAACGCAATTCAAAAGCAAAGACACAGAAGCAAGCAAGCAAACATCTCGGCACCTATCCGCTCCTACCCGAACAGCGAGGACACCAACGCCCGAACCCAGAGAACCTTGCAAGTACTCGCCCACACCACAAACGCTTCCAGGAGCCAGAAGCCTCAACCAAGACAACTTCGATGAAAAGAAACAAGCCCCGATCATCACCTGGACACCAAAAGTCGAGCCAGAGAGCGAATCATCAGAAGAAGAACACTACGAGGGAGCTACAGCGACGAGAACCTCTCCCGACAGCTTCAGGAACGAAATGAACAACGTGCATGCGCAAATACACGCAGACGAATATAGAGACAATGAAGGACAGAGAGAACCATTCAGACTAATCGCAAGTATACCTACACCATTCTGCAATTATCAGCATTTACAAGACCATGGACAGCCTCCAGTTGTAAGTAATGCAACAAATAACATTGGAAACTTGCCTAATGATTTTCCAAAATTGAGAATAGACGGTATTAATTTACAGGAATGGAGTCAACAACTCCAGGCTGTTTTCTTAAAAGAGAATTTATTGTTTTTCATAACTAACCCTCCCAAAAAACCATGGACCCTAAAATTGGACTGCCTAAACCCAGAGCATTCTATTTACTAATATCTAGTATATCTCCTGCTATCTATCATAGTATTAAGCATAATCTGACTGTCTCAGAAATAATTCATTGTATGTTTAAATTGTTTCATAGTGAAAGTGTAGCAACCACAACAAGAATGTCTAAAAATTTCTTCTCAGCCAGGATAAAACCTGGAACTACTGTAAGTGAACATTTACTATCACTAAACACAACTAGAGCAGAACTTCATTTAAGGGGAGAAATAATATCTGATCAGACAATGAAAAGCGTTATCATTAATTCATTAGACTCATCATGGGATAATTACATATCACATTTGGACACAATTAATTTAGGATATCTATCTATAGAGAGTTTATCAAATAGACTAATAGCTGAAGATAATTTGAGAAGAAGCCGCTACAGCGCATACAAAGAACACAGACAGACCTAAAGGGTAGTATTTCAAGACAGGCATCAAGAACCAATTGAATGTTATAATTGTGGATCCAAAGAACATTATAGAAGAGATTGTCCAAAATTTCTTAGGGAAAGACAAAACCATGACAATAGAAACAGATACCATAACAGACAATCATCTATTGACAGATACAGGTATAGAAACTCACCAAATTTTAAAGAACGTTGAGGGGGCAGAGATAACTCAAGAGATAGAAAGTCTGGATCATTAAATGGATTAGATAAGTATACCATAACCAAAAACCAAAACTCAAAAGATAATGCCTGGCTCATTGATTCTGGGGCAACAAATCACACAACACATGATAAGAAAATATTATCTTCCTTCATAGAAGATAAATTTGTAATTAAAGTAGCTAATCAAGAAGAAGTCCAAGTCATTGGAAGAGGAAGTGTAAATTTACCCGGTCTAGGGAAAATAGAGGGGGTTTTATTAATACCCGAAATACCTCATAACATTCTTAGTGCAATAAAGTTAAGCAGGGACTCTGACATAAATATAGTGTTCTCAAAGGGAAAAGCAACTCTAGAGAAAAACAAAACAAACTTAGGTAATGTGGTTATCAAAGGAGATCTACCATACTTAGTCACAGAAGAAATATGGCTACACAACATTGATTCAAACATGGAAAATGACACTAGCATAGAAAATGAAAATAACAGTGACAGTGACAATGAGGAACATGAAACAAATCATAACCATGAAACCACATCTGTTAACGATACACATAATAACAAAAGACCAATAATTGGAAAACCAATCCATTATGAATGTGCACATATATTACATAGAAAATTAGGACATGCTAGTTTTCCTGTAATACAAAAAATGATTGAACATGCTGAAGGTGTTAAAATAAAAGATTGTAAAAATTATTTGGAATGTTCAGTATGTAAGTCCTCAAAACTCAGAACTAAACCCAGACCAAAAAAGGCAATAAGATCATCAAATCATATTTTTAACCTGGTACATATGGACCTAGTTGGTCCATTAACCCCATCAATTACATACAAAAAACGATACTTTCTTACTATTGTAGACGACTATAGTCGTTATGGCTTTGTCTATACTTTAAAACACAAAGATGAAACATTTCAAAAGTTTAAAGAATTTTATAAACGTGTAGAAACACAACACAATGTAAAAATAAAGCAGATCATGACAGACAGGGGATCTGAATTCATGTCAAAAGAATTCTCCCAATGGCTAAAAGACAAAGGAATGTTACACTTCACCTCTAGCCCTTTCTCTGCATTTCAAAATGGAGTAGTAGAATGAAAGAACTCGACACTACAAACCATGATTAGATGTACATTAGAAGATGCTGGTTTAGGCAAACAATTCTGGTCAGAAGCACTATTATATTCCAATTATACTCTAAACAGAATTTGGTCTAGTGTCATAAATAAAACACCATATGAATTGATGTATAATAAAAAACCCAAGATAGCCCACATGCATGTATTTGGAGTTACAGCGGATGTACATATACCAAAACAATTGAGACGTAAGGGGGATAATGTATCTAGAAGTGCTCAGATTCATGGGATATGAAACAGGCACAAAGGGATACAGATTTATTGACAATAACAACAAGTTCATAATTTCTAGGACAGCTGTATTTCACGAACAGGCCAATTGGTCTAAGATACATCTTAATGAGATATTTCCAACTACAAAACCAGACATTGAAAATCAAGATAAGACAGAAAGAGAAGAACATAACCACAGTACACAAAAGAGCAACAATAAAACATGGATAGGAAACTGTCCCAAAATCAAAACAGATTCATTAACAAAAAGGGAAGCAAGATACTTACACGATAATGATAGCAGACCAGAAAGAACAATTAGATGTAACAGGAACCAAGTACCAAATAGATATAAGGATTACATAATGCACATAAATGATGATACATCAACACCCAATACATATGAGGAAGTATTAAAACTCCCCACAGAAGAAAGAAAAAAATAGGAATTAGCCATGGCCAAAGAAATGGACAGTTTGCGAGAACTAAACGTATTCACCCCAACACCAGCCCCAAAAGACAAAACAATTATTGGCACTAGGTGGATATTTAAAATTAAAAATCTGGAAGAAGGCAACACATTATATAAAGCAAGACTAGTTGCACAGGGCTACGCTCAAAAGTATCCTGAGGATTATACCGACACATATTCTCCCACTGTAAGAACTGAAAGTGTTAAGACAGCTTTAGTAATAGCATCAGCCCTTAATCTTGAAGTCTTTCAATATGATATACAAACTGCATACCTACATGCAAAACTCGATAAAGAAATATATGTAAGAGCTCCTCATAGCCAAAACACAAATAGAAATGAAACTTGGTTACTAAACAAAAGTTTGTATGGATTAAAGCAATCCGGCAAACATTGGTATGAATGTTTGGTCAACGTACTCAAAGCTATGAACTTCAATGCCACAACTGCAGACAATTGTTTCTTTGTTAGGAGGGATGGTGATTCACTAGAATTTGTGTTAATTTATGTGGATGACATTTTGTATATTGGCAAACATAAAGAGAAAAGAGATACATTTGTAACAAAATTAAATGAACATTTTTCTTTAAAATCATTAGGGAAAGTAAATAAATATCTTGGAGTTCAAATTAGTAAGACTAAAAAAGGATTTAGATTGTCTCAGAAAGATAAGATTATAGAACTCTTGAACAAATGTAATATGAGTGATGCAAAGCCTTGTGATACTCCAATGCAAGCTGATTTTTTAAGAAATATGAATGAATCATCTCCTGAGTTTAATGATAATACACTTTACAGATCAGTTATTGGTTCACTTTTGTATATCTCTAATTGGACCAGACCTGATATTGCTCTACCCCTTAATTTATTATCCAGATATGTCAGTAAACCTTTAATGTATCATTGGGAAGCCATTAAACGAGTGCTAAGGTATTTGAAACACAGCTTAGATTTCTGCCTACTATTAGAACCCAACGATGTTAAAGAGCCTATTCTCACTTGTTACGCTGATGCAGATTGGGCAGGTGACACTAAGTGCAGGAAAAGCACTTCCGGCTATGTATTCTTTCTTAACAATTGTCCAGTCTACTGGTATACTGGAAAGCAGGATCTAGTAGCTATATCAACAACTGAGGCAGAGTATATTTGCTTGTCAAAAGCCTCTAATAACCTTGTATGGTTCAATGATCTATTATCAGACGTTTGGAAGAGTCCTTCATTACTATTTGTTATACATGAAGATAACAAAGCTGCAATAGAGATATCTAGAGCAGACACTATTGGTCAGAGATCTAGACATATAGATATCAAATTCAAACATGTAAGACAATTATCTCAAGATGGATTCATTAAAGCTATTCATTGCGAAACCACAGAACAAATAGCTGATATATTGACTAAGCCTTTACAATCTAAGCAACATAAATATTTAACTTCAAAATTACAAGTTTTATATTGTTCTGAATCTGAATGTAATTACTGTTGTATG
Organism: Arizona elegans; assembly: GCA_022577455.1. Taxonomy (NCBI): domain Eukaryota; kingdom Metazoa; phylum Chordata; class Lepidosauria; order Squamata; family Colubridae; genus Arizona; species Arizona elegans. The sequence goes on along the minus strand of JAKOOJ010000010.1, from coordinate 41,833,561 downwards.
TCGAATCGGCATTTAGAGGGGATTTGTCAGGGGTAAATGCCTTATTCTTGAATGGAGGAAATGTATGTTCATAGAATATCAAGGGTTAATTTATTCTTCCTTTCCTAATGTATTCATATGTAACCACTCCTACCTCTAATCCCGCCTTATTGATATAAAAGGGGATACACGCTCCTCTTCCTTGCTTCTATCTACAATCATTCAGAGAATATAGAATGCCTACTGTAAATAAACAATACTTTGTTTAAATACTACATTTCTGAATCCTTTATTGAGTCCGATCCTCGAATTACTGCAACATAATATAATACTATCAATGAAAAGCTATTTGATACTTCCTGGTTTGATATTTGCTCTGCACATAATCTATCCACTTTTTCCATTCCCATTCATAAGTCTCTTGTGAATGATCTTTTAGGTATGCTGAGATCTTCGCCATCTCTGCAAAACTGGCCATCTTCAAAGTCCATTCCTCGATAGTGGGCAAAGCTTCATTTTTCCAGTATTTACCTATCAATAATCTCGCTGCTGTTATCATATACAATATCAACTTTGTTTCACCCAATGTAAAACCCTTAACTATACCCAATAAAAACAATTGTGGAGAAAATTGAATTTTTTTCTTCAAAACATTCTGCATGACCCACCAAATTTTTATCCAAAAAGCCTTAACTTTCTTACAAGTCCACCAAACATGATAATATGTAGCATCTAAACAATCACATCTCCAACATTTTGGCTGAACATTAGGGTACATACACGACAATTTCTTAGGATCTAAATGCCATCTATAAAACATTTTATAGAAATTTTCCCTCAAGTTCTGCGACTGTGTGAATTTAACGTTCTGAACCCAAATTTTTTCCCATGTTTCCAACATCACTGGTTCTGCAAAATTTTGTGCCCACTTAATCATACAATCTTTAACCAATTCAGTTTCTGAATCCCTTTCTAACAAAACATTGTAAAGCCTTTTAATATGCATTGGACCTTTCTCTTTTATATGTCTAACCAATTCTTCCTCATGCAACATAATACCAATTTTTTGGTCCTCTTTCCATCTGAGTTGAAGTTGATTATACTGTAACCAAGTTAAATTAATCCCTTCGTCCAACAGTGTCTCTAATGTCTTCAGTTGCCATCTGCCCGCATCTGTAAAAAGAACCTCTTTATATAAAACCCCCCCGAGTGACATTATATTTGTATTCCACATAATATGACCAAGATCCAGCCATAGTGGTATTTTATAATCCCATTTGAGTCGTTGCTTCTTCCAAACTCTCATCAAGGAGTCTCTAAATATATGGCTTTTAAATATTTTATCCACTTTATTTTCATACAATAAGTAAGCATGCCATCCAAATTCAAGATCAAAACTTTCTATATTCAATATTCCAGTCGTTTTCCTTCCAAACCAGTCACTTGCTTGAGATAAAGCTGCTGCTTCATAATATAACTATAGGTTTGGAAGTTTAAGACCTCCCCGTTCTGGAACATCTTGCATAATTTTCAATTTGACTCTCGTTTTTTTCTCGTTCCAGACAAACTTATTCACTCGTTTGCCACAATTTCAGTTGTTTATCACTATTAAGCACCGGAATCATTTGAAACAAAAAAAGAAATCTTGGCAAAATATTCATCTTAATTGCTGCTATTCTTCCAAGTAGAGACAGCTGCAGTTTTTTCCAAGTCTCCATATCTTTCTGCACATCTCGCCACAACACCTCATAATTATTTTGAAACAGTTTCATATTTGATTCTGCAACCTGAACTCCTAGATATTTAACCTTTGGTACAATCTCAAAACCTGCCCTCCTTTCAAGTTCGTGTTTATGATCTTGTGTCATATTTTTAACTATCATCTTAGTTTTTTTCTGGTTCAATCTAAAACCTGATACTGTGCCATAGTCTTGTATAATGTCTTTCATCTGGATTATTGATTCCATCGGCTGTATTAGGGTAACAACCAGATCGTCTGCAAATTCCTTTATTCTGTAGTCCTCTTGCCTTATCACTATGCCTTTCAAGATATTAGAGTCCCGTATTGTATTCAACAAGACTTCTAGTGTTAAAATAAATAACAGTGGGGATAACGGACAACCTTGTCTTGTTCCTTTTTCAATATTAAAATCTGTTGTCAAACTCCCATTAATAATAATCTGTGCCTTTTGCTCTTGGTAAATTGCTGAAACCGCCTGTATAAATTGATCCCCAAAGTCCATCTTTTTAAAAGTCTTTAGTAGAAAATTCCAGTCCACTCTATCAAAGGCCTTCTCCGCATCCAGGAAGACCAGCACTGCAGGGATCTGTTTATTCTTCTCAAGATATTCCAATAAATCTATAACTTGCCTTACATTGTCCTTCATATATCTGCTCTCAATAAATCCCGCTTGATCATCATGAATCACCTCTTGAATTACTGGCATCAACCTGTTGGCTAGTACTTTTGCGTAAATTTTATAATCATTATTCAGAAGAGATATTGGTCTATAATTCTCCGGTTTTTTAGGACCTACTTGCTCTTTTGGTATCAAAGAAATGTAAGCTGTTTTCCATGATGGGGGTATTTTACTCCCTTGTTGTATGTTACAAAATAAGTCTCTGAGTTGTTCCACCGTTTCTGCTTGCAAAGTTTTATAATACACTGCAGTCAAACCATCCATTCCAGGAGCTTTAGCTGTTTTTAATTGTTTGATTGCTGCAATTATCTCCTCAACTGTTATAGGATAATTCATTCTTTCCTTTTGTTGGTTAGTAATTTTTGTGACTCTTTTATTTTCTAAGTATTTTTCTACAAGTCCATTCTGCATATCATCTTTAGCATATAATTTGGTATAATAATCTACAAAAGCTTCTTTAATTAATTTTTGTTGAAAAATTTCTTTCCCTCCAATATCAATACTATCAATAGTCCGTATGCTCTGCGTTTTCCTTAATGTGTAGGCCAACCATCTGCCCGGTTTATTGGCATTGCAAAATGTATTATGCTTCGCATATTGTAAATTTGTTGCAGCTTGATCCGCCATAAGCATTTGAAATTGATCTTTCAAAAGTTTTATAACACCACGTATTCTTTCATCTGTTGGATTTTTAATAAGTAACTGTTCTTTATTCTTTATTTCTACTTCCAGTTCAGATCTTTTCTTTTGTCGATTCAGTTTATGTTTAGAATTCATATGAATGAGTACCCCTCTCATATACGCTTTACTCGCATCCCACACAATTTCAATTGGGGTACCCTTATTCAAATTTATTTCAAAAAATTCTTTCATCTGCTTTTTAAGTTCTATTATATTTTTTTCATATCTAAACAAGTTTTCATTTAATCTCCATGATCTTCTCTCAATCTTTCCCATCTCAATTTCTATCCATACTGGGCTATGGTCGGTCAGGGTTCTTGGAAAAATCTTTGTTCTTTTTGTCTTAACAAGTAGATCATCTGATAACAAAATAAAATCAATCCTAGAGAAAGATCTATGTCTGTCAGAAAAAAAAGTATAGTCCAATTCTTTTGGATTATGTATTCTCCAAATATCTTTTAATTCCAAATCTTCTTTCATGTCGAAAAAAGTCTGTGGTAATCTAATCCTTGATTTCGCCAGGCCCTTTTTATCTAATTTGGAATCGATTACTCCATTCCAATCTCCCATAATTAAAATAGATCTATAATCCCATTGCAGTATTTTAGTGTGTAAAGTTTTATAAAAATGATCCTGTTGTTGGTTAGGAGCGTAAATTCCAATCAGAAGAATTTGGCCATTTACCGTATGCAGTTCAATTGCTATGAACCTGCCACCTTCATCTGCTTCTATAATTTTAGCTGACAGTCTTTTATTTACATAAATGACCACACCATTCTTTTTTTCCAAAGTTGAAGCTATAAAATGTGTTCCTAATTTTGAGTTTATCAAGTATTTTTGATCTTGAGTTCTGACATGAGTTTCTTGTAAACAAATTATATCATTATTAAATTGTCTCAAATATGTAAATAACTTCTTCCTTTTCTGTGGTGAATTCAGCCCATTCACATTCCAAGATAAAAACTTAATTGTCATCTTCACCTTTTTGAAGCGACAAGCACAATAGCCGAATATCTTCCAAAATCTTCGGTTTTGCTCCCCCCATGGCTTCACTTCCTTGTGTAGTACTCTTAGCTCCCTTTTTGTATTGTCTTTCCTGTTGTTGCTTTTCTTTAAGTTGCTTAGAAATTGCACGAGTTATACGCTGGTCTTTGACTTCAGCCATCCGAGCCGGGTCCAAAATTGGAGAAGATTCTAACAGGTGCTCCTCCAGAAAACCTCCTGTAGCACCCTGCGTTTCCACTAGCTCCACCTGCTTAAACTGTTCTTCCATCTCTTGCTGAGGTTGCTTCTCCTTGTCACTCTCCTTTATCTCCAACACTGTGGATGTACGTGGAGATGGTGATCTCTCTTTAAAAACGGTGGAATAAAAGTGTTCCGCCTTCTCAACAGTGTTCAACCGATGTCTTTCTCCATTGTACTTCAGAATTATACCAGTTGGGGCGTCCCACCGAAATGGTATTTGTTGTTTTTTCAGTTCATTCACTAAGAAACCAAAGTCTTTTCTATCTTTTAACATTTTAGGTGGTAGTTCTTTATAAATTCCAATTTGAGCTCCCTCCACTTGCACAGAGGAAAGAAAAGATTTTTGCAAAATATCATTTCTTATTGTTCTGTCTGTAAAATATATCACCACATCTCTAGGCAATTGTCTTTGTCTGGCCACCCAGGAGTTTACTCTGTAAATTTTGTCTATTTTGTAAAAAATCTCTTCAGGATTGATTTTTAATAGCACAGCCAGAGCATCAGCACAAATCTGTCTCAAATCTTGTCTATCATTCTCTTTAATACCTCTAAGCCTTATAGCGAATTCCATAGCCCTGAATTGCATCATTGTAATTTCATTTTCAACTCTCTGCATTTTATTATCAACATCAGAAATTTTATAGTCAGTATCCTTAATTTTAACATTGACTTCTGATTTAAATTCTTCCAATTTGGAATCCACTTTAATAATAATTTCTGACAGGCCAGACACCACATTCGATATTTTTTTGGTCACCTTGCCATAATTCTCCTTCACCACATTTTTAATTTCATTAATTTCCTGCATAATTTCCTGTTGAGATTTTTGAAATTTAACATCCATTTCCTGTTGAGATTTTTGAAATTTATCATCCAGAGCCTGAGTAATAAATTCTTTTAAACTTTCAAAATCAAAATCTTTTTTCTGACTCTGCTGAGCAGGAGGAAGCTGCTGTTCAGGTTTGTGTGTGCGGGATCCCCCCCCCTGCTGTCTTTCCTTCCTGCTTCTTAGAAGCCATTCTGCCACGTAGGTTAGGTTTTCTGAAAAAGGAGATCCTTTTTCCTTTTCCACCACCACAAAGTCCTCTAAAAAAATCCCCCAGGTTTAATCAAATTGGGGATAGAAACTAGACTGAAGCAAGCTTAGACTTATTTTGAAAAGGAATTTTTTTCTTCTTCTCCTGTTCCTCCTTGTTACAGGCAGCGCAACTTTGTAGCTGATTAAAATAACTTTACAAATCCACTCTCACTCTCAGCTTGTTAACGCTGAAGCCGGGCGCCATTTTTTCAAACCGCTTTCACTCGTTCGTACTTTTACTTAGATCAGAAAGTCACAAAAACAGTAATACTTGCAATTTCCAGATTTGAGGGTTCAAGTTGTTGTTTCCGCTAATTATTAAGGTTGATTTCATTCAATTTGGATGTTTGCTGCAGCCGACTTGCTCTGCGGAAAGCAGAGTCGTCCCACGCTGTCCGGAGTCTCAGCAAGTTGAAAGGGAGCCGCGCCTGTTTCCTCCCCAGTAGCGATTTTCTGGGGGCTCACAGGGGCTCAACCTGCACCTTGCTAGCTCTTCTCCTCCAATCCTTCAGATTTTGGAGTTTTCAAACCGCTTCTCGGGATCAAAGCGGCTCTACAGGCGGCGGGGCTGGCGGTCCTTAAGAAGGGACCGTCTTTCGTCGGAGGCAGACAAACCGGACTGCACAGAAGCGTTTTGATGACATTGGGGTCGGTGGGCGGAGCCTCCTGCCAGTTTTACTACTGGTTCTATAGAACCGGTGTGAACCCACCACTGCAGGACACCATGGTTAAACTCCAGGAGATGATGACAAAAAATCATGGAGAGCTGAAAACCGATATACAGAATTTGGACAATAAAGTTGATACAATTCAAGAGGTGATACAAAGGAATGAACAAAAAATTAAGTCAGTGGAAATGAAAACTGAGTAAATGGAAAAAAAACTAGAACGGATGGACCAAAAAATGGTGGCGGTAAATAAAGATCTGGAGAGTTCATTGATACACCTTGAAATGGATAGATCCTCCTTTTACCTGAGGTTCCAAAATGTTGTGGAAATGAAAGAAGAAGATCTGGGAGGGGTAATGGCGGGATTGATTGCAGAAGCCCTTCAGAGGGAAAAAAATGAGATTATAAATGAGTTGGACGAAGTTTATAGAGTCCAAACAAACTATGCAAAATGCCATCACCTGCCCAGAGAAGTACATATCAGGTTTGCGCGAAAGAAGGTCCGAGATATCATCTATAAAATTACAAGGGACGATCCTATGATTTATAATGGAAAAGAAATAATAACGTTGAAGCAGGTCCCTAGGCAGATTCGGGAACAGAGGAAAGACTACTGGTTCCTAGAATCTCTGCTGAATAAGAAGAACATATTATTCTTTTTTTTTTAATTAAAAAGTTTTTTAAAAAATTTTTTACACATATTTTCCCCTCCCTCCTCCCCCCTCCTGCCCCAACCCCCCCCCCCCGGACTTCTCAGAGCCAATACAGGGTATAGCATTTAACAAACATAAAAATAACATAGGCTAACTATCTATAAATTTATCTCCCTCTTGCACTTTAACTCCCCTTGTTCAAATCTAAATATAACTAATTAAACCAATTATTGCTTGAAAGTAATCAATCCACCTTCGTTCTTGTCCATTCTTCAATAATAAGCAAGTCTTCTTTCTTCCAGTATTACACATTAGCCCAATTACAATTAACCATCACATTTCCAACCCTTACATATATTAACACATTAACAAAATATTTTAACCAATCTCAAATAAAATATATTGTAAGGACCTTATCTTTACTTTTTACCCCATACACTTATGTTAATTCTTCCTGGAAACATTCCTTACTTAATAGCTTTACATAAACTTATTCATCTTATTCTCTACAAATCCACTACATGTAGTCAAATACCCTCTTCACTATTTAATATCTATAAAAAATATTGTAAAAACCTTCCCTCAACCCTTGCACCACTTATATTTTCCTTATAACCCACAAGTTTATATTTATTCTTCAACAAAACATTCTTCAATATAACATTAATGTAATTTAAAACAAAGTATAAAGGTTTAAGTAATATCCTTCTTCTAACCCATAAACTTATATTAAATGATCTACACTGTCCATAACTTTTACATCCACAATGTTTTTCTTTTAACCCATCAGCTTATATAAATTCTTCAACAAAGCATTCCTTGAAATATACTTCAAGACAAAAGTGAAAGTTTGGTCAGTGGCCCATAACAATTCAAACATAGCATTACTTAATATAACTTTTCAGAACAAATCATGTCCCTAAATATAAGTAAATCATTCATTTTCACTATAATATAGCTTTTCAAAGCAAATCATATCCCTAAATACAGGTATAGTCATTCATTTTCACTATTACTATCCTCCCCAACAAGGAGGGTTATAATTTTTACATCTCCATTTTTTCCCGACTTTTTTGCGAACCTCCTTCTTCAGTCTTATTCCTCCGCCTTCTTTTATTTTTATAAGTTCTTGAATTTGCTGAAATTGCTGTACTTTACAATCTTGTTCTCTTCGCAAAGTAGTTCCTTTCAGTAAACGCACCTCGTTTAGAGTCAAACGCCACCCCATTAGAGTCAAACGCCATCTTACTTTCTCTTTCTCCCATAGAAATTCAGAGGGAAGTGATAAGCTTTCCGGAGTTAAAGTTTAGTACTTGCAATTTTAGTTTCTCCTGTATTTGCTCTGCCAGCTTTCAAGTCCAAAATCTTTTTTTTTTAAATTGAGTTGCTGGGGTGGTCACGGCGTCTGGTTCTGCTTGAAGCAGAAACATCCCGGGTCCGGAGCAATGACGGGCTTCCCGGGGAGCTCTCACCCTTTAAGCCCCAGATTTAAAAAGAAACCTGGGGCTCTTGGGGAGCTCTACCCACACCCGTCAGCTCTCTTTCTCCCCTTCTCCCAGGGGGAAAGTTTTCAAGCTGCTAGACAGCTGATTTTCGCTGTTCTAGCGGCTCTAACGGAGTCCCGGGTCTGGTGCTCACCAAGGAGCGTCTTTCGGCGCCGGCGGAGCCACCAGAAGTCCCAAGAACATATTATTCTGATGGATCATCCCAGAAGGAATGTCAATATCCAGGCAGGGCAAAAGAATTAAAGTCGACGATTTAGACCAGGGGTCCTCAAACTTTTTGAACAGGGGGCCACTTCAGGGTCCCTCAGACTGTTGGGGGGCCAGACTGGCTAGGTGGGTGTGGCTGGGGCCCCCCATGTGACTGGGTGGGCATGGCTTGGTGGCCATGTGACTGGGTGGGCGTGGCTTGGTGGCCATGTGACTGGGTGGATGTGGCTAGGTGGTCATGTGACTGGGTGGGTGTGGTTGGGTGGGCATGGCCAATTTAGCAGTCCATTTTGCCAATTTAGCAGTCCATTAAATAATACACACAAATGAAACTTTAATTTGTTTTCCTCCTGGGAGTGTTTTATTTGCTTTTGTTTGACTTTTCTTTTTACTAGATTATTTTTTAAGTTGTTTACAAGTCTAGTGGTCCACTTCAGAAAACTCAGTTTTGCAGCAATTCTTCTCAGCCCCAAGGAGGTTACAATCCACATCCATCCATCCATCTCTCCCTCTCCCTCTCCCTCCCTCCCTCCCTCCCTCTATCTCCTAGAAGAGCAAATGAGGGTGGGGAAGACAAACCTTGCTGAATCCCATTCCATTCCATTCCCTCTCTCCCTCCCATCTCTCTGTCAGGAAAGAAACGTCTCCTACAAGAGCAAATGGGGGTGGGGAAGAGAAACCTTGCTCCATTCCATTCCATTCCATTCGCTCTCTCCCTCCCATCTCTGTCAGGAAAGAGACAGCTCCTACAAGAGCAAATGGGGGTGAGGAAGAGAAACTTTGCTCCATTCCATTCCATTCCCTCTCTCCTTCCCATCTCTCTGTTAGGAAAGAGACAGTTCCTACAAGAGCAAATGGGAAGGGTTGTTTTAAGCTTTTTACACCGCTGTTGGGAGGAAATACTCCCCTGTTGGAGTTCTTCCAGCCAGGGTGCAATGATCAGCACTTTGAAGAAATAATTGAATAATGAAGCAGAAGCTTTTAATGACAAGGAACCCAGATGAGTGACATTCAGCAAGGCTTCTTGGCTAGCTGTAAACTCAAACGTGAGTTTACATACCCTTTCTGACTTTTGGTCTAAAACTGGTTTTTGGTGAAGTTTAATTCTGTGCTTGGTGATGTTTAATCCTGTGTTTAGTGATGGGATAATTTTCCCTATTCAGCTTTGTTTGGAAGGAAAAATGTTAATCTCTGTTCCTGAAAAGAAGCAGCTTCAGAAATCTGACTAGTTCCTGTGTCTATTTGTTCTGGTAATTGGTTTAACAAGCAACAGATACTCTGTTTGCTCCTTTGCTTCATTCTGGAGAGCTTAAATGACCTCTCTGCTAAAGGGTTTCACTTTATGAGCAAGAGTTGGCTGCTGATAGTTATCATTGCATTGTAAATATTTTAATTCCTCAAGATGCTCTGGCACCCTCCCTGATTTGTAACTCCAGTTTGCAGGTATTTCTAATCTAATGATTGGTATTTAGGGCAGCTTTTTGCAAGCAAAGAAGCTTTTTGTATTTTTATACAGGTAATCCTCGACTTACAACAGTTACAATGGCACTGGAAAAAGTGACTTATGACTGTTTTTCACACTTATGACCATTGCAGCAAACTGTCATTAGGGCAAAGAAGCGATACCACATGACCACCTGGCCATGCCCACCCAGTCACATGAAGCGCTGCAGTTGTGAAATGAGTGACATGGTTGTTAAGAATGCTGCAACGGGCATAAATGTGAGGATGGTCATAAGTGTGAGGACCAGTCAAAAGTGCAAGGACCGGTCAGAAATAACTTTTTTCAGCCCTCTGAGTAGTCCCTATACACATAGCCACACCCACCCGGTCACATGATCAGCTAGCCATGCCCACCTGGTCACATGACCTCCAAGCCATGCCCACCCAAATAAGCCATGCCCACAGAACCGGTTGTTAAAAAAAATTGAATCCCACCACTGACCCTTCCCCTTTAAGAAAGTCAAGCAAAAAAAAAAACCTCCGAGAACCTCCGGAACCGGAAGTGACAGTAAGTCTAGGCATACTGCCGGAAAGGCAGTTTCCTAAGCAGGGCAATAAAGATTAGGCTAGGAAACAACACAGAATGTTGTAATTCCTTACAGGATTAACCCTGTAAAGTGGAAAAAACAAAAGGAGATTTCTTTTAACAACCGGTTCTCCAAACTACTTAACTACTTAACAACCGGTTCTACTGAACCGGTAGAATCCCACCACTGCTTGGGGTGGTCTTCCACTCACAAGGGACATGGAAGGCACACCTGGAGCAGACATTGCAAGCAGCCAATAGGTCCTCAAATGCAATTAAACACTTCTTTTATACAGGCAGAGGTCAATTAGTACCTGCTGCCTTAAAACTTTTTGAGGCCAAAACATTGGCGCAAATTCTTTATGGGGCACAAACAGGAATCCTTGCAAAGAAAAAATTGCTAGAAAATATACAAACCAAATTCCTGTGAGCCATCTTAGTTGCACCCAAAGGAACTCCAAATGCCCAGCTAAGAATTGAGACAGGTATGCCTCAAATTCAGGTAAGAGCCTGGAAGATGATGATCATTTATTGGCTAAAAATTCATTTCTTTCCAGAGGGACTATCCCTGCTAGTGCTGACTGACAACTTCCCTTCCCCCTGGAAACAGGCAATAGATCACAAGCTGGGCTCTTATGGGCTGTCATCAGTATTCTTAATGTCCCTTGGCTTTGACAAAGCAAAGCAAGTGGTAATTGATAGAATGAAGGACATGGAGTTCCAAGAAGAACTAAATAGGTTGCCTCTCCACAGTAGGGACAGAATCAAGCAGGGTGTGTGGGAATCAGCAAGATATCTAAATGATCTGATCTTCTCAAAATAAAGAATAGCTTTCTTCAGAGCCACATTTAATATTCTCCGCTCAACACTTCTCCAGGGTAGGTACAAGAGAACACCAATAGCAGAACGGGTATGCATATGTGGAAAAGGAGAAGTCGAAGGTATCTCACATGTTTTATTGTACTGTGAGTTATACAGAGTATGTAGGTCAATATATATTCTCCCCTTACTAGAGAGATTGCCAGGGAGGAGAGATGACTTTTATGTAGGCTTTCTCCTCCAAGACTCAAATCCAGCTACCACGTGGGCAGTGGCAAAATTCTGTGTCACTGCAATGTCCACAAGAAAAAAACTGGTTACAGAATTATAGATGTCAACTGGTGCCAATTTTTGGGAGATATCTATAACAATTATTGGAAAAATACATTTACTCACATACATATCGGCTCTCCACTCATGTAAATTAGGGAGTGACCCTAATGGTTTGAGATTATGTATTTTCATAACAGGGATGTTATTATTCATGATTAATGTCAGTATTATTTTTAATTTATTGTATGTCTATTGCTGGTCGATGACCATAATAAAGTTTTTATTCATTCAGTCAGTCAGTCCAACCTATCAAAAACAGCACCACAAAAAACAGATTAGGAACACAAGTTAAAATAGGGAAGAAAATGGTAAGTGAACACCTGTCTACCCTAGACAAGTTCAAATCACCAGGACAGGATGGATTATACCCCAAGGTTCTGAAGGAACTGGCAAACGAAATCTCAGAACCACTGAACTATATCTTTCAAAGATCCTGTAGGACAGGGGAACTGCCAGAGGACTGAAAAAGAGCTGATGTAGTTCCCATCTTCAAAAAAGGAAAAAAAAAACAGATCCAGGAAATTACAGACCTATCAGCCTGACCTCAATACCAGGGAAGATTCTGGAAAAGATAATCAAGCAACGAATCACCGAACACCTAGAAGCAAACAAAGTAATAACCAAAAGCCAAAATGGGTTTGTCAAAAAAAGATCATGCCAGACTAATCTTATTGCATTCTTTGACAAAGTGACAAAATTAGTGGACCAGAGGAATGCTGTCGATATAATTTACTTGGACTTCAGTAAAGGAGCCCTGTCTGCTTCAAATTGACCTCCCAGCTTTGTTGGAGTTGGGACTCTGCTTTTTTTGGCAAGTAGAAAAGAACAGAGCTTGTCGGAAGATGGCCTCTCCCAAGGGGAAGAAAAGAAAGACAGCTCAGTGCTCACCAAATAGTAAGGAAGGTGGAACCAATCCACAAAAACAACAGAAAATTGATGGATTTTGTCAACCTATACTGTTGCCGTAATTCGAGGATCGGACTCAATAAAGAATTCAGAATTATAGTATTCAAACAAAGTATTGTTTATTTACAGCAGGCATTCTATATTCACTGAGTGATTGCAGATAGAAGCAAGGAGGAGGAGTGTGTATCCCCTTTTATATCAATGAGGCGGGATTAGGGAGTAGGAGTGGTTACAGATGAATACATTAGGGAAGGAAGAATAAATTAACCCTTGATACTCTATGAGCATACATTTCCCCCATTCAAGAATAAGGCATTTACCCATGACAAATCCCCCTCTAAATGCCGATTCGACATACAACAGTAATTACATTCAGATTCAGAACAATATAAAACTTGTAATTTTGAAGTTAAATATTTATGTTGTTTAGATTGCAAAGGCTTGGTCAATATATCAGCTATTTGTTCTGTGGTTTCGCAATGAATAGCTTTAATGAATCCATTTTGAGATAATTGCCTTACATGCTTGTATTTGATATCTATATGTCTAGATCTCTGACCAATAGCGTCTGCTCTAGATATCTCTATTGCAGCTTTGTTATCTTCATGTATAACAAATGGTAATGAAGGACTCTTCCAAACATCTGATAATAGATCATTGAACCATACGAGGTTATTAGAGGCTTTTGACAAGCAAATATACTCTGCCTCAGTCGTTGATGTAGCTACTAGATCTTGTTTTCCAGTATACCAGTAGACTGGACAATTGTTAAGAAAGAATACATAGCCGGAAATACTCTTCCTGCTTTTAGTGTCGCCTGCCCAGTCTGCATCAGCGTAACAAGTGAGAATAGGCTCTTTAACATTGTTGGGTTCTAACAGTAAGCAAAAGTCTAGGCTGTGTTTCAAATACCTTAGCACTCGTTTAATGGCTTCCCAATGATAAATTAAAGGTTTACTGACATATCTGGATAATAAATTAAGGGGTAGAGCAATATCGGGTCTGGTCCAATTGGAAATATATAAAAGGGAACCAATAACTGATCTGTAAAGTGTATTATCATTAAACTCAGGAGATGATTCATTCATATTTTTTAGAAAATCAGCTTGCATTGGGGTATCACAAGGCTTTGCATCATTCATATTGCATTTGTTCAAGAGTTCAATAATCTTATCCTTCTGAGACAATCTAAATCCTTTTTTAGTTTTACTAATTTGAACTCCAAGATATTTATTTACTTTCTCCAATGATTTTAATGAAAAATGTTCTCCTAATTTTGTTACAAATGTATCTCTCTTATCTTTATGTTTGCCAATATACAAAATGTCATCCAGATAAATTAACACAAATTCTAGTGAATCACCATCTCTCCTAACAAAGAAACAATTGTCTGCAGTTGTGGCATTGAAGTTCATAGTTTTGAGTACGTTGACCAAACATTCATACCAACGTTTGCCGGATTGCTTCAATCCATACAAACTTTTGTTTAGTAACCAAGTTTCGTTTCTATTTGTGTTTTGGCTATGAGGAGCTCTTACATATATTTCCTTATCGAGTTTTGCATGTAGGTATGCAGTTTGTATGTCGTATTGAAAGACTTCAACATTAAGGGCTGATGCTATTACTAAAGCTGTCTTAACACTTTCAGTCCTTACAGTGGGAGAATATGTGTCGGTATAATCCTCAGGATACTTTTGAGCGTAGCCCTGTGCAACTAGTCTTGCTTTATATAAAGTGTTGCCCTCTTCTAAATTTTTAATTTTGAATATCCACCTAGTGCCAATAATTGTTTTGTCTTTTGGAGCTGGTGTTGGGGTGAATACGTTTAGTTCTCGCAAACTGTCCATTTCTTTGGCCATGGCTAATTCCCATTTCTTTCTTTCTTCTGTGGGGAGTTTTAATACTTCCTCATATGTATTGGGTGTTGATGTATCATTATTTATATGCATTATGTAATCCTTATATCTATTTGGTACTTGGTTCCTGTTACATCTAATTGTTCTTTCTGGTCTGCTATCGTTATCGTGTAAATATCTTGCTTCTTTTTGTGTTAATGAATCTGTTTTGATTTTGGGACAATTTCCCATCCATGTTTTGTTGTTGCCCTTTTGTGTACTGTAGTTATGTTCTTCTCTTTCTGTCTTACCTTGAGTTTTAATGTCTGGTCTTGTTATTGGAAGTATCTCATTAAGATGTATCTTAGACCAATTGGCCTGTTCGTGAAATACAGCTGTCCTAGAAATTATGAATTTGTTATTATTGTCAATAAATCTGTATCCCTTTGTGCCTGTTTCATAGCCCATGAACCTGAGCCTTCTAGATACATTATCTCCCTTACGTCTCAATTGTTTTGGTATATGTACATCCACTGTAACTCCAAATACATGCATGTGGGCTATCTTGGGTTTTTTGCTATACATCAATTCATATGGTGTTTTATTTATGACACTAGACCAAATTCTGTTTAGAGTATAATTGGAATATAATAGTGCTTCTGACCAGAAATGTTTGCCTAAACCAGCATCTTCTAATGTACATCTAATCATGGTTTGTAGTGTCGAGTTCTTTCGTTCTACTACTCCATTTTGAAATGCAGAGAAAGGACTAGAGGTGAAGTGTAGCATCCCTTTGTCTTTTAGCCATTGGGAGAATTCCTTTGACATGAATTCAGATCCCCTGTCTGTCATGATCTGCTTTATTTTTACATTGTGTTGTGTTTCTACACGTTTATAAAATTCTTTAAACTTTTGAAATGTTTCATCTTTGTGTTTTAAAGTGTAGACAAAGCCATAACGACTATAGTCGTCTACAATAGTGAGAAAGTATCGTTTTTTGTATGTAATTGATGGAGTTAATGGACCAACTAGATCCATATGTACTAGGTTAAAAATATGATTTGATGATCTTGTTGCTTTTTTTGGTCTGGGTTTGGTTCTAAGTTTTGAGGACTTACATACTGAACATTCCAAGTAATTTTTACAATCTTTTATTTTAACACCTTCAGCATGTTCAATCATTTTTTGTATTACAGGAAAACTAGCATGTCCTAATTTTCTATGTAATATATGTGCACATTCATCATGAATTGGTTTTCCAATTATTGGTCTTTTGTTGTTATGTGTATCGTTAACAGATGTGGTTTCATTGTTATGTCCTGTTTCGTGTTCCTCATTGTCACTGTCACTGTTATTTTCATTTTCTATGTTAGTGTCATTTTCCATGTTTGAATCAATGTTGTGTAGCCATCTTTCCTCTGTGACTAAATATGGTAAATCTCCTTTGATAATCACATTACCTAAGTTTGTTTTGTTTTTCTCTAGAGTTACTTTTCCCTTTGAGAATATTATATCTATGTTAGAGTCCCTGCTTAACTTTATTGCACTAAGAATGTTATGAGGTATTTCGGGTATTAATAAAACCCCCTCTATTTTCCCTAGACCGGGTAAATCTACATTTCCTCTTCCAATGACTTGGACTTCCTCTTGATTAGCTACTTTAATTACAAATTTATCTTCTATGAAGGAAGATAATATTTTCTTATCATGTGTTGTGTGATTTGTTGCCCCGGAATCAATGAGCCAGGCATTATCCTTTGAGTCTTGGTTTTTGGTTATAGTGTACTTATCTAATCCATTTAATGATCCAGACTTTCTATCTCGAGTCATCTCTGCCCCCTCTACGTTCTCTAAAGTTTGGTGAGTTTCTATATCTCTATCTTTTTTTTTTTTTTATTGCAAAAGTTTTACAATTACATTTTCACCCCCTTTTTCCCCCCCCTCGACCCGCCCCAAACTTCCCAACCTCCCTAACCCACCCTAACCCACCCCTCCCCCCAGACTTCCTCACAATATAATCATGTCAAATAAAAGGAAAAACCCTCCTTTGTATATAAAACTTGAACCCCGCCCTCCCCTTACAAATTTTCATCTTCATTACATTAACCTATTTCTATCTTAATATAGCAGTTTCAAATAAATTTTCATCCTGATTACCTTGAAGATATTTCTATCTTAATATAGCAGTTTCAAATAAATTTTCATCCTGATTACCTTAAAAATATTTCTATCTTAATATAACATTTTCAAATAAATTTTCATCCTCGACCTTAAAATATTTCTATCTTAATATAACATTTTCAAATAAAAGCTATTTGGTACTTCCTAGTTTGATATTTGTTCTGAACATAATCTATCCACTTCTTCCATTCCCATTCATAAGTCTCTTGAGAACAATCTTTTAAATATGCTGAAATCTTCGCCATCTCCGCAAAACTGGCCATCTTCAAAATCCATTCCTCAGTCGAAGGCAGCGCTTCATTTTTCCAGTATTTACCTATCAACAATCTTGCTGCAGTTATCATGTACAATATCATTTTTGTTTCCCCCAATGTAAAACCCTTAACTATACCCAATAAAAACAGTTGTGGAGAAAATTGAATCTTTCTCTTCAAAACATTCTGCATGACCCACCAAATTTTTATCCAAAAAGCCTTAACTTTCTTACAGGTCCACCAAACATGATAATATGTAGCATCTAAGCAATCGCATCTCCAACATTTAGGCTGGGCACTAGGGTACATACACGACAATTTTTTTGGATCTAAATGCCATCTATAAAACATTTTGTAGAAATTTTCCCGCAGATTCTGCGACTGTGTAAATTTAACATTCTGAACCCAAATTTTTTCCCATGTTTCCAACATCACTGGTTCCTCAAAATTTTGTGCCCACTTAACCATACAGTCTTTAACTAGTTCAGTTTCTGAATCCCTTTCTAACAAAACATTATAAAGTCTTTTAATATGCATTGGGCCTTTCTCTTTTATATGTCTAACTAATTCTTCCTCATACATCATAATACCAGTTTTTTGGTCCTCTTTCCATCTCAATTGCAATTGATTATATTGTAACCAAGTTAAATTAATCCCTTCAGCCAACAATGTCTGTAATGTCTTCAGCTGCCATCTGCCCGCATCTGCAAAAAGAACCTCTTTATATAAAAACCCCCCGAGTGACATTATATTTGTATTCCACAAGGTATGACCAAGATCCAGCCATAGCGGTATTTTGTAATTCCAGTTGTTTCGGTGCTTCTTCCAAACTCTCAGCAAAGAATCTCTAAGTATATGGCTTTTAAATACTTTATCCACTTTGCTATCATAAAATAAGTAAGCGTGCCATCCAAATTCCAAATCAAAACTTTCTGCATTCAATATTCCAGTCTTTTTTCCTCCAAACCAATCACTTACTAAAGTCAAAGCTGCTGCATCATAATATAATTGTAGGTTTGGAAGTTTGAGACCTCCCCTTTCTGGGATGTCTTGCATAATTTTCATTTTTACTCTTGGTTTTTTCTCATTCCAAACAAATTTGTTGATACCAGTTTGCCATGCTTTTAGTTGTTTATCATTTTTGAGCACCGGAATCATTTGAAACAAAAAAAGAAATCTTGGCAAAATGTTCATCTTAACTGCTGCTATTCTTCCAAGTAAAGACAGCTGCAGTTTTTTCCAAATCTCCATATCTTTTTGCACCTCTCGCCACAACGCCTCATAGTTATTTTGAAACAATTTCATATTTGATTCTGCAACCTGAACTCCTAGATATTTTACCTTTGGTACAATCTCAAAACCTGCCCTTCTTTCTAACTCCAGTTTACGATCTTGTGTCATATTTTTAACTACCATCTTAGTTTTTCTCTGATTCAATCTGAAACCTGAAACTTTACCAAAGTCTTGTATAATGTCCTTCATCTGGATTATTGATTCCATTGGCTGTGTTAGGGTAACAACCAGATCATCTGCAAATGCCTTTATTCTGTAATCCTCTTGCCTTATCATTATACCTTTCAATGTGTTAGAATCCCTTATTGTATTTAACAAGACTTCTAGTGTTAAAATGAACAACAATGGGGACAATGGACATCCCTGTCTTGTACCTTTTTCAATTTTAAACTCTGTTGTCAGACTTCCATTGATAATAATCTGTGCCTTTTGCTCTTGATAAATTGCTGAGACCGCCTGTATATATTGGTCCCCAAAGTCCATCTTTTTTAATGTCTTTAGTAGAAAATTCCAATCCACTCTATCAAAGGCCTTCTCTGCATCCAGAAAGACCAGCACTGCAGGGATCTGTTTATTCTTCTCAAGATATTCCAATAAATCTATTACTTGCCTTACATTGTCCTTCATGTGCCTACCCTCAATAAATCCCGCTTGGTCATCATGAATCACCTTTTGAATTACTGGCATCAGTCTGTTGGCTAATACTTTTGCATAAATTTTATAATCCGTATTCAAAAGAGATATTGGTCTGTAATTCTCCGGTTTTTTGGGACCTACTTGCTCTTTTGGTATCAAAGAAATATAAGCTGTAGTCCACGATGGAGGTACTTTTCCCCCTTGTTGTATGTTGCAAAATAAGTCTCTGAGTTGTTCCACCATTTCTGCCTGTAAAGTTTTATAATACACTGCTGTCAGACCATCCGTTCCAGGAGCTTTAGCTGTTTTTAATTGTTTTATTGCTGCTATTATCTCCTCCTCTGTTATGGGATAATCCATTCTTTCCTTTTGTTGCTCAGTGATTTTTGTAACTCTTTTATTATCCAAATATTTTTCTATAAGTCCATTCTGCACCTCCTCTCTGGCATATAGTTTAGTGTAATATTGAAGAAAAGCTTCTTTTATTAAATTCTGTTGAAAAACTTCTTTCCCACCAATATCAACACTATCAATAGTCCGTATGCTTTGTTTCTTCCTTAATGTGTAAGCCAACCACCTGCCTGGTTTGTTAGCATTGCAGAATGTATTATGCTTCGCATATTGTAAGTTTGTTGCAACTTGTTCCGCTATAAGCATTTGGAATTGGTCTTTCAGAAGTTTTATAACACTAAGTATTCTTTCATCTGTTGGGTTTTTAATAAGTAACTGTTCTTTATCCTTTATTTCTGCTTCCAATTCAAGTCTTTTCTTTTGTCGAATCCGCTTATGTTTAGAGTTCATATATATAAGCACCCCTCTCATATAAGCTTTGCTTGCGTCCCACACAATTTCCATTGGGGTGCCTTTATTCAAGTTCATTTCAAAAAACTCTTTCAGATGCTTTTTAAGTTCTATTATATTTTTCTCATATCTAAACAGGTTTTCATTTAATCTCCAAGAGCGTCTCTCATTCTTACATGTCTCAATTTCTATCCAGACTGGACTGTGATCAGTCAAAATTCTTGGCAGAATCTTTGTTCTTTTTGTCCTAACAAGTAAGTCATCAGACAACAAAATAAAATCAATCCTGGAGAAGGATCTATGTCTGTCAGAAAAGAAAGTATAGTCCAGTTCTTTTGGGTTATGTACTCTCCAAATATCTTTTAATTCCAGGTCTTCTTTCATATCAAAAAAAGTCTGTGGTAATCTAATTCTTGATTTTGCCAAAGTCTTTTTATCTAATTTAGAGTCAATTACTCCATTCCAGTCTCCCATAATTAAAATAGATCTATAATCCCATTGAAGTATTTTAGTATGCAGCATTTTATAAAAATAGTCCTGTTGTTGATTAGGAGCATAAATTCCTATCAGAAGAATTTGACTATTGGCAGAAAGTAATTCAATTGCTACAAACCTACCATCTTGATCAGCTTCTATAAGTTTGGCTGTTAATTTTTTGTTTACATAAATAACCACACCATTCTTTTTTTGATTAGTTGAGGATATAAAATGTGTTCCTAATTTGGAATTTTTCAAATAGTTTTGATCTTGAACTGTAATATGCGTTTCTTGTAAACAAATTATATCATTATTATGTTGTTTTAAATATGCAAATATTTTCTTCCTTTTTTGTGTTGCATTCAACCCATTCACATTCCAAGATAAACATTTAATCATCCTTATTCTCCTTCTGGAGCGAAGCGCAGAACCTTAGGATGTCATCTGAGATCCTCTGTCCTGCTTTTCCCACAGCTCCAGCCTTGTCTTGACTCTCCTGCTGTAACTTTTCTTTAAGTTCCTTAGCTTTTGCTCAAGTTATACGCTGATCCTTAACTTCAGCCGCCCAAGCCAGCTCCGAGATTGGAGAAGGTTCCAGCAAAGGCTCATCCAAAAAGCCTCCTTCAGCACCCTTCAGCTCTGCTAATTCCTGCTTAGATTGTTGTTCTTTAATCTCCAAAACTGTAGATGTGCGTGGGGATGGAGTTCTTTCTTTAAAGATGTCATTATAAAATTGCTCCGCCTTCTCCACAGTATTCAGACGGTGTTTCTCTCCCTTGTATCTCAAAATTATGCCAGTTGGGGCGTCCCAACGAAATGGGATTTGATTATTCTGCAGTTCTTTAACAAGAAAACCATACTCTTTTCTAGATTTCAACATCTTAGGTGGGAGCTCCTTGTAAACTGTAATCTTGGATCCACTCACTTGCACAGAAGTGAGAAAAGATTTTTGCAAAATGTCATTTCTTATTGCTCTATCTGTAAAATATATGACCACATCTCTAGGCAATTGTCTTTGTCTGGCCACCCACGAGTTGACTCTATAGATTTTATCTATTTTGCAAAAAACCATCTCAGGTTCAACTTTTAAAATCACAGCTAGGGCTTCAGCACAGATCTGTCTCAAATCTTGTCTCTCCTCCTCTCTAATTCCTCGAAGCCTTATAGCAAATTCCATTGCACGAAATTGCATCATAACAATATCATTCTCAACTCTCTGCATCTTGTCATCAACATCAAAAAATTTATGATCATTATTTTTCATCTTAGCATTAACTTCTAATTTAAATTCATCCACTTTTGTCTCAACTTTCATAATAAATCCTGCCAGACCAGACGCCACATCCGTTATTTTTTTGGTCACCATCTTTTGGCTCTGCTGCATTTCCTGCATGATTTCCTGTTGTGACTTTTGAATTTTTTCATCTATTTTATTTATTTTGTCATCCATGTCTTGAAATTTCTCATCCAAAATATTTGAAATGAATGCTTTTAATTCTCCCATATCCAAATCTTTTTTTTGGGCTTGTGACTGCGTATCCTGCTTACGTGGGGGGGATCCCCCCCCTGTTTTGCCTTCCTGCTTTTTTGAAGCCATCCTGCCACGTAAGCTAGCTTTCTTAAAAAGGGAGGGTCCGCCTCTTCTGCCACCTCCACAATACCTTCTAAAAAAGTCCCCCAGAGTTACTCAAAGCAAAGCTATAATGCAGCAAAGACAAGTAAAAGGGAGAGATTTTCCTCTTATTTCTGTTGCAGCCGGAGCAACTCTGTAACAACTTTTTAACTTTGTAGCAAGACAAGATAACTTCACCAATCCACACCCACTAATTCATTTGCTGAGCGCCATATTTTTTCAATCACTTTCACTCATTCCGAGACTTTCACTTCAGTAAAAAAGTTCAGCAAAGGTCTGATACTTGCAGTTCAAAGTTTCAGGGTTCAAGTGGATTGCGGATGTTTATTTGAGTTTTTTCCTCGCTCTTTAAAGGTTTCCTGAGGTCGGCTTGTTCCGCACAAGCAGAAGACGTCCCACGCCGCCCAGAGTTTCAGCAGGTTGTTAGGGAGCCGCGCCTGCTTCCTCCCCAGAAACAGTTCCCTGGGGGGGTTGCAGGGGCTCTACCTGTGCCCTGCTGCCTCTTCTTCTACAATCCTAGGGATTTCGAAGATTTCGAGCCGCTTCGCAATCAGGAAGCGGCTCTACAAGCGGCGGGGGTGGCGGTGCCAAAGGAAAGCACCGTCGCCGCCGAAGACGAGGAAACCGGAAGTCCCCTCTATATCTCTATCTGTCAATAGATGATTGTCTGTTATGGTATCTGTTTCTAGTGTCATGGTTTTGTCTTTCTCTAAGAGGTTTTGGACAATCTCGTCTATAATGTTCTTTGGATCCACAATTATAACATTCAATTGGTTCTTGATACCTGTCTTGAAATACTACCCTTTTGGTCTGTCTGTGTTCTTTGTATGCGCTGTAGCGGCTTCTTCTCAAATTATCTTCAGCTATTAGTCTATTTGATAAACTCTCTATAGATAGATATCCTAAATTAATTGTGTCCAAATGTGATATGTAATTATCCCATGATGAGTCTAATGAATTAATGATAACGCTTTTCATTGTCTGATCAGATATTATTTCTCCCCTTAAATGAAGTTCTGCTCTAGTTGTGTTTAGTGATAGTAAATGTTCACTTACAGTAGTTCCAGGTTTTATCCTGGCTGAGAAGAAATTTTTTAGACATTCTTGTTGTGGTTGCTACACTTTCACTATGAAACAATTTAAACATACAATGAATTATTTCTGAGACAGTTAGATTATGCTTAATACTATGATAGATAGCAGGAGATATACTAGATATTAGTAAATAGAATGCTCTGTGGTGTAGGCAGTCCAATTTTATGGTCCATGGTTTTTTGGGAGGGTTAGTTATGAAAAACAATAAATTCTCTTTTAAGAAAACAACCTGGAGTTGTTGACTCCATTCCTGTAAATTAATACCGTCTATTCTCAATTTTGGAAAATCATTAGGCAAGTTTCCAATGTTATTTGTTGCATTACTTACAACTGGAGGCTGTCCATGGTCTTGTAAATGCTGATAATTGCAGAATGGTGTAGGTATACTTGCGATTAGTCTGAATGGTTCTCTCTGTCCTTCATTGTCTCTATATTCGTCTGCGTGTATTTGCGCATGCACATTGTTCATTTCGTTCCTGAAGCTGTCGGGAGAGGTTCTCGTCGCTGTAGCTCCCTCGTAGTGTTCTTCTTCTGATGATTCGCTCTCTGGCTCGACTTTAGGCGTCCAGGTGATGATCGGGGCTTGCTTCTTTCCATCGAAGTTGTCTTGGTTGAGGCTTCTGGCTCCCGGAAGCGTTTGTGGTGTGGGCGAGTACTTGCAAGGTTCTCTGGGTTCGGGCGTTGGTGTTCTTGCCGTTCGGGTTGAAGCGGATAGATGCCGAGACGTTTGCTTGCTTGCTTCTGCGTCTTTGCTTTTGGATTGTGCTGCTTGTCTTTTCTTCGCTGTTTGATCGGCTGCCTTCGTCGTTTTCATCGATTTTTTTGATATTTTTAAATTCAGACCAAAAGTTGCAAAAAGTGTTTTCATGGCTGTTTCGATTTGCAGTTCGGTTGGTGCTTCTTCGGTGTCTGTATCAGATTCTTCTGAAGAATAGAATTTTTCTTTTTTATTTTTCATGCTGTGTAAAGCTTTTCGCGCCAGCCATTTTGAACTCTGCTTTCTGATTGGTTCTGCTTCGGCCATTTTGGTGGTCTGTTGAAACCAAGATGGCTGCCATTCAAAATTTTGCGCGGGACCGTTACTCTTTCTTTTAGTTACACTCTCATCTATAGGTAATTTGCTTACCATTTTGAGATCTTTAGATTCTGGTGCGTTGGTGTGATTTTCTCTCGCTGCTCCGCTATCTTTTATGATGTCTTGGAGGTTCGCGATGAGATTTTTGTCGTCTTTTTGGCTTTTCAGCAGTCTTAGTATTTCTGATCTGAGAGTGTTGTTTTCTATCTCGCTCGCTTCTTGGTCGTCGGGTTCATCGATTACCTCTTCGTTGTCTGTAGTGGAGTTTTCAGATTCTCTTGTCATTATAGTTGTAGATTCATCGATCATTTCTTGATCTGTTTCCATTTCTTTGTTGTGTGCCCTGGTGTTGGGTCTTTCTCTTTTGTTTCTGGAGTTTTCTTTCTTTGGCATGTCTGTTTTTTATTGAGTCAGCCAAACCATCCTCTGCTACCAAATTGTTGCCATAATTCGAGGAGCGGACTCAATAAAGAATTCAGAATTATAGTATTCAAACAAAGTATTGTTTATTTACAGCAGGCATTCTATATTCACTGAGTGATTGCAGATAGAAGCAAGGAGGAGGAGCGTGTATCCCCTTTCATATCAATGAGGCGGGATTAGGGAGTAGGACTGGTTACAGATGAATACATTAGGGAAGGAAGAATAAATTAACCCTTGATACTCTATGAGCATACATTTCCCCCATTCAAGAATAAGGCATTTACCCATGACATATACCATCAATAGTAAGTCATGCATCCTCCCCCCTTCCCCTGCCGGATAGCTGAGAGGCGTTGGCATTGTTTGGGGATTCTTCCCTGGAATGGGATCTGCAGGCACAGGCCGAAGAGAGCCAGTTAAGAAGCCAGTCAAGAGGCTCGCTAACCCCTCTGTGTAATCGAATGACAAATGACTCAGCAACTTTAAGTGAGCCAGCTCCATGCCGGGATAAGGGCCTAGAGTCGGAGTTTTACAACCACAGTGAATTAGCTTTAGGGCTTGAAAACCAGCTAAATGATAGTATAAAGGATTTTATCAGCCGGCACAATTTGCTCACTTCTCAGACAGTTTTGGCCATTTTTGACCAGTTTCCAGAGGTGCATTTAAAGTTGGACTCTGTGATCAATTTTATTGCTGCGGTACAGATGGAAAAGCCACAGGTAATTTCAACTGGTTGCCAGACAGAATGACCTGGCCAGATACCATCAATGGTGCAACTGAGGGAAGGAGTAAGCAGACAGCAAATTGACTGTAATCGTAATCGTGGGGGAAAAAAAGATGCTGAGCTGGTTGGGCCTGAAATCCCACGGCACAGGAGGGGGGGGGGGAAACAGGCAATTGTTGAAGGAGCAGATTGTATTGAACATATATAATTCTGAGATAAATGCAGGTAGATGGACTTCAAAAAGACGGATAATGACCTCTTTGTCACAGCTTACTTGGAGTGACAAGGGGGCAATAGATTTGGCAGCATATGAATATCTTCCACAACGTGATAATTATTCCAGAATTCTTTTTAAGTTCAAACAACAGCTCTTTCCTAGCCTGCTCATGCGAATGAGAGGATTCTTGGCTTTTTATCAAATTTTACCAACTCAAGTCTTTTCTAGTGGCGAAGTCAGCCCACTGATCCAGAGAGCCCCCAGGGAGAGCGTTGCAGTGCATGGGATGGCTGACTGGGAAAGTGAACTAAATGGGGAAAGCAAGTTAACTGAAATGGGGAAGAGATTTAGCATTACAGAGGAAATGTCGGTTAAGGTTTTGGATCCAGCTAATGTGAAACTTCCTTCAATTGGCTTAATGCAAGATGAGACATTCGATTCTGCCTGCTTGGAAACTTTTTCCTCACTTTCACTAACTGAGCAGCAAGAAGTACTTAATAAACTTAAAGAGACGAGGAGGCTGCTGAAGCAGACCATTTCCTCTGCTGCTCCTTTGGCATCGATTGTTCTGCCCCCATCAAGGCATGACGCAGTTCCGGAGAGTCAACAGTTTATAAGCCCAGGAAGCTTGACGCCCACGTCTATACAGCACAAAGTGCCAGAGACAGTAGAACCGATAGTGCAAAGTGCTGTGGGACGAACACCGGAGATGGAAGGCACCCAGGAAGGAATCCCCCAGTCCCCCTTAGTGGCAAAGATGATTCCAAGAAATGACGTAAGCGCGGTGCCTCATGTAAAATCATTTACCGTGGAGGCAGAGATTAATAGAGCCTATGGATCTGCAAGCCCGAAAGCAACAGGCAGAGTAACAACGCCTAAACAGACTTGTATGGAGCTCAGGCGATTAAATGGGTGTGTGAGTGTAAGTGAAGGAGGACGGGTGGGAGAGATTATTGAAGAAGCCTGACTAGGAAATAGCGAGCAATCATTTTCTTCAAAAATACACTTCCTCTCTTGGAATGTGGCAGGATGGAGAGGAAGCTGGTGCACAGACAACTGTATTAAATTTTTAAACAGGTACCAAGTAATTGCCTTACAGGAGACTTGGGTTAGTAGTGATGAGGCCCCCATTGACCTCCCCGGGTTTAATATTTGGCAGCTGCCAGCAAAGAGGGTAGCTATAAAGGGAAGAGCCTCAGGAGGGTTGTGCATCTTGGTAAAAGCTGAATTAGGATGGAAGGGAAATGAGATATGCTCGGACCCCGGCCCTTTATTTTTTTAAGCAATCCATTTAGCATATGAAGGGAAGTCATTGGTATTTGTAAATGTGTATGTTAATCCAGCAATGGGCGATTTGTGGGAGGCACTAGAGGTAAAAATATTAGATATACGTAAAAAATTTATAAAAACACCTTTAACTTTGGCAGGGAATTTTAACGCTCGTGTGGGTCCCTTGTTGGAGACTTTTATTGAAAATGGTACAATTCCAGATGGATATTTACATAACCAACAATCATGGGACTCCCAAGATAGGAAAAAGAATAAAGATGGGGGGAAATTTCTAACAATGGTATACAACTGTAACCTTCAAATTGTAGGCCAGTACTCGGAAGCTAAAAGGTACCCCATAACTTTTTTTGGCCCTAAGGCATGTAGCTCTATTGATTACTTTTGTGTTTCTCACAGCTTAGTATCAGGGGCAACTTCGGTCTTGACGTTACCAAGGCCAGAAAGTGATCATCTTCCGATTGAGACGTCCCTGGCAATCCCTTCCGATTTAAGGAAAAGGAATCAAACAATTCAACAAATAGGCTTCAACTTAGAAATAGCTCATGAGAGAAGACTAACATGGAAGAGGGTTGATAGTAAAGCAGTGACAGAATTTATGAATTCACCACGTATGGAAGCCTTAGCGCATATATGCTCAAATAGTACGGGTGAACAAGAGCTTATAGTATATTTTGTGGAAATATTATTATTATTATTATTTATTTAATTTCTATACCGCCCTTCTCCAAATAGGACTCAGAGCGGTGCACAGCCAAGATAAAAACAGAGCATACAAAATTTAAAAACAGTATTAAAATAATTACATATTTGGCCGTAAATTAAAACAACCCAATTTAAAATCAATTTAAAATTTAAAATTTAAAATTTGGCT
Organism: Arizona elegans; assembly: GCA_022577455.1. NCBI lineage: Eukaryota > Metazoa > Chordata > Lepidosauria > Squamata > Colubridae > Arizona > Arizona elegans. The sequence continues at coordinate 41,806,233 of JAKOOJ010000010.1, read as the reverse complement.
CAAGCCAGCCCAGCTAGTTGGAATAAATGGGTTTTCAGGGCCCGATGAAAAATCCGGAGGTCTGTTATTGTACGCAACTCTGGGGGAAGGTTGTTCCAGAGGGTGGGCGCCGTCACAGAGAAGGCTCTCCCCCTGGGGGTCGCCAGCCGACATTGTCTGGTGGACGGCACCCTGAGGAGGCCCACTCTGTGAGAGCGTACTGGCCGGTGGGAGGCTATTGGTGGCAGAAGGCGGTCTCGTAAGTACCCCGGCCCTAAGCCATGGAGCGCTTTAAAGGTGGTCACCAACACCTTGAAGCGCACCCGGAAGACCACCGGAAGCCAGTGCAGCTCGCGCAGGAGAGGTGTCACATGGGAGCGCCTCGTCGCCCCCATAATCCCCCGCGCGGCCACGTTCTGGACCAGCTGGAGTCTCCGGGTGCACCCCAGGGGGAGCCCCATGTAGAGAGCATTGCAGTAGTCCAGGCGGGAAGTGACTAGTGCCTGAGTGACTGTGCGTAAAGAGTCCCGATCTAGAAAGGGACGTAACTGGTGTATCAGGCGAACCTGATAAAAAGCCCCCCTGGCCACGGCCGTCAAATGATCTTCTAAAGACAGCCGTGCGTCCAGGAGGACGCCCAAGTTACGAGCCCTCTCCGTGGGGGCGAGTGATTCGCCCCCAATAGCCAGCGATGGTGTCAGCTGGCTATATCGGGACGCTGGAAGCCACAGCCACTCGGTCTTGGAGGGGTTGAGTCGGTGCCTGTTTCTCCCCATCCAGGCCCGCACGGCCTCCAGACACTGGGACATCACTTCAAGGGCATCGTTGGGGTGGCCTGGGGTGGAGATGTACAGCTGGGTGTCATCAGCGTACTGATGGAACTCCACCCCGAAACCACGGATGATCTCACCCAGCGGCTTTACATAAATGTTGAACAGCAGGGGCGAGAGGACCGACCCTTGTGGCACCCCACAAGCAAGGTGCCTCGGGGTCGACCGCTGCCCCCCCGTCAACACAGATTGCGACTGGTCAGAGAGGTAGGAGGAGAACCACCGCAAAACGGTGCCCCCCACCCCCAACCCCGCCAACCGGCGCAACATGATACCATGGTCGATGGTATCAAAAGCCGCTGAGAGGTCTAACAGGACCAGGATAGAGGAGCAACCCCTATCCCGAGCCCTCCAGAGATCATCCACCAACGCGACCAATGCCGTTTCCGTGCTGTGCCCAGGCCGGAAGCCGGACTGGAGCGGGTCTAGATAGACAGCTTCATCCAGGTACCGGGGAAGTTGTTGCGCTACCACACTCTCAACAACCTTCGCAACGAAGCGAAGGTTGGAGACTGGACGATAGTTAGCCAAAACAGCCGGATCCAGAGAGGGCTTTTTGAGGAGGGGTCTCACAACCGCTTCTTTCAAAGCAGCCGGCAGGACCCCCTCACTCAAAGAAGCGTTAACAATCTTCTGGAGCCAGCCTCGTGTCACCTCCCGGGAAGCCAGTACCAACCAGGAGGGGCACGGGTCCAATAAACATGTGGTCGCGTTCAGCCGTCCCAGGACCCTGTCCATGTCCTCGGGAGCCACAGGATCGAACTCCCCCCAGATAACACTCTCAAGACCTGCCTCAGTCATCCCGTCCGGACATACCCAGTCAGAGGCCAGCCCTTCCCGAATCTGAGCGATTTTGTCATACAGATACTGCACAAAGTCCTCAGCTCGGCCCTGCAAGGAGTCATCCCGCGCCTCCAGATGGAGGAGGGAGCGGGTCACCCTAAACAGGGCGGCCGGGCGATTATCTGATGACGTGATAAGAGCGGCAAAATAGCTAGATTTCGCCGCTTTTATCGCCACTAGGTAGGTCTTAATATGAGACCTCACCAGTGTTCAGTTGGATTCGGAACGGCTGGTCCTCCAACTGCTCTCCAGGCGTCACTTCCGGCGCTTCATCTCCCTGAGCTCCTCGGAGAACCAAGGAGCCAGGTGAGTTCGGTGCCGGGTCAGAGGCCGCAAAGGCACGACACGGTCCAAGGCCCCGGCAGCCGCACTATCCCAGGCGGCCACCAGGTCCTCAGCCGAGTCATGAGCCAGAGTCTCAGGAAATGGCCCAAGCTCCATCTGGAACCTATCAGGGTCCATCAGGCGCCTGGGGCGGAACCACCTGGTCGGTCCCGCCTCCCTGCAGCGGGGTGCAGCGGTTAGAAAGTCCAGTCGAAGGAGTGAGTGGTCAGACCATGACAAGGGTTCGATGACTATATCCCCTGTATCAAGGCCACTCAACCACTGACCAGAGACAAAAACTAAGTCCAGAGTGTGTCCACCCGTGTGAGTGGGGTCATGAATTAACTGAGTAAGGTCCATGGCCGTCATGGAAGCCATGAACTCTCGAGCCACCTCAGACGTTTCGCCGACAGATGGCAGGTTGAAATCCCCCATGACTAGAAGTCTGGGGGTACCAACCGCCACCTCAGCTATGACGTTGAGCATCTCGAGCAGGGCTGTTGCCACGCGGCAGGGAGCCAGGTACGTGATCAACAAGCCCATCTGTACTCCACGACCCCACTTCACAAAAAGGGACTCACATCCGGCTATCTGTGGAACAGTGGTCTCCCTCGGTTCAAGACTTTCCTTTATAATAACCGCCACCCCCCCGCCCCTGCCCTGAGCTCTCGGCTGATGGAATGCTCGGAAACCTGGTGGGCACATATCCACGAGGGGAACCCCTCCCTCGTGGCCCAACCAGGTCTCCGTAATTCCCGCCAGGTCCGCTCCCCCCTCCTGAATAAGATTGCAAATTAGGGGGGCTTTATTTACCACGGACCTGGCATTGCACGACAGCAGCCGAAGGCTCGGGCCCTGAGAGTCTGAACAGCCTGGGTTACGAGAAATATGCCACAAATTGAAGCATTTTTTCATGACTACCAAGCCAATGGGCCAGTTTGATTCTAGTTACTCAACGTGGTTTGATAATGACTGCAAGGAAAGGAAAAAACAGCTTAGGAAATCACTTAGGAGATACTTAATCAGCCCAAACATGGAATTACAGAAGGAGTATATCACCATAAGGCAGAAATATAAGCAGCTATTGAAGAGGAAAAAGGCCTCTTATATTGACAACTTAGGGGCTGGCCTAGAACAGGCAGCAAAGCTGGCCTCACCCACACTTTTCTGGTTGGAGGTCTCAAAAATTATTAGAGATAGAAAACCAATAAGTGACCCAAACATTACTGCAGAAAGTTGGGAGAAGCATCTGGCCACACCAGCAGCAGTGGAAAGCTCTGATGAGGTGATATCCTCTCTGAGCTTGATACAGGGATATGAAGCCTTACCCCAGTGGGAAGAAGTGTCAATCATGGAGGTGAGGCATTTAATTTCCTCCCTGAAGACAAACAAAGCTCCAGGACAGGATGTGCTCCTGGCATCATTATTTAAAGATAACATAGCCTGGTGGGCGCCTGTCCTGGCAGGTCTCTTTACTTTTATCAATAGAACAGGGCAAATTCCTGCCAGTTGGCGTTCATCAATAATTATTCCATTATATAAAAAAGGCTCTAGAGATAACCCAGATAATTTCCATTTAATTAGTCTAATTGATATATCAGCAAAAATTTATGCTAAGTATTTGCTTCATAAATTAGAAGATTGGTTAATGAGAAATAACATTTTAGCTGAAGAACAGACAGGCTTCAGGAGAGGAAGATCTACTATGGATAATTGTTTTGTGTTGGACCATCTAATAACAAAGTTTAAATTTTGGAAAAAACCACTGTATGTGGCATTCATAGACCTGAAGGCAGCCTTTGACTCAATTGATAGACAAATTTTATGGGACAAATTAGAGGCCATGGGAATAGAAAAGGAATTGTTATATCTAATTAGATGATTATACATGGAAACCCAGGTAAGAGTTTGAGTGAACAGGACAGGATCGGAAACAAATGCAATCCCAATAAAGAAGGGCGTTAGACAAGGTTGCATCTTAGCCCCAACACTTTTCAATTTATATTTAAATGACCTTCCAAAATGTTTGGAAGACATATCATTCCATGGGCCTAGTATAGGAACAAGACAGGTAAATTGCTTGTTATATGCCGATGATATAATTTTGCTGTCGGCCTCACAGGTGGGGCTACAAAGGTCACTCGGGAGGTTGGCAGCATATTGTATAAAAAATCGCTTGACAATTAACTTAGAGAGATATCAAAGGTAATGATATTTAGCAGGCAACAAAAGATGAGATGGGTTATAAATGGCAGAAGAATAGAACAAGTTCAGTCATTTACCTATTTAGGGCTAGTATTTCAGACAAATGGCAAATGAAATAAGCAGGTAAAAGCTGGAGCTTGGAAGGCCTTGGCTCGGATGGCCCAACTAAACAAACTTATTTTACAGAAAACTCCATCTTCATTAACCCCAGTGCTAAAGGTCTTTCAGGCGAAAATTGAACCAGTACTTACCTATGGAACAGATATATGGGGGTCGGTTAAGTTGCCTGGGCTGGAAACTCCTCAAAATAAGTTCTTGAGAATTTTGGCAGTGTCCCCTGGAATCCCAGCTTGTGTAGTAAGGGTAGAAACGGTAGTCCATGCGATTGGCACTAGGGCCATGCTGAAGACCGTTTATTATTGGTTAAGAATAATCGAGATGGAGGAAGGGAGGTTACCAAAGCTAGCGCTAATGGATCAGATTATCTCAAGTAATAAAAATAATTGGTTATCAAGAGTTCTGAAGCAGGTATCTAGCTCTGGTATTCCTTTAAATTGGCAGCAGTACGATCATAGGCAGATCTGAAATTGGATTGCACAGAGATTTAAGGACATAAGTGTACAATTGGATATTGCACAGGTGACAGCAGTAAAAGTTTGCCCCTGGTTATCGACCAATAAACAAGTTTTTAAAATAGAAAAATATTTAACTGTGCATTTGTTTCCCATCATAAGGAGATTTTTTACCAAACTGAGATAAGACCAACTTCAAACAAACATGCTTTGGGGTAGGTATAAGGGTATCCCTGCAAGTGAAAGAGTCTGTTTATGTGGGAAGGGGGAAGTTGAAACAATGCCCCATGTAATTTTTGACTACCCCCTGTACTCAGATTTGAGGGAACATCAGCTGGGCAGTTTAAAGTCTTTAAGTCTAAAGAGCGCTTCTTGAAACATTGTTAGGTTCTAACTTGCAGCTGGTGAAATGGATTGCCAAATTTGCTGTAAAATTGATGGAAAAAAGGACAAAGTTGGTGCAGCAGAATGTGGTAGATTGCAAGAAAGAGCATTTGATTTAATAATGTAATTCTAATAGTAGTTTTAACACTGATTGGGTAGATGCAGGGGTGACATTGTAATATAATTTTAATCATATTTAATTTGTATCTCAAATTATTGTATTCTATTCTGATTTCATTCTAGATCATATTTTACTCTAATTTCATTTTAAATGAAATTTAAAATGAACACATTTTAAATCGTGTTTTATTCCTATTCCAATTTCATTTTAAATTGTTTCTACCAAACTTTTGTAATAATTGTTTCTGGAGCTCTGCACTTTGATATGGCCCAAGGGCTAATCAATAAATAAAGATTAAGACTTCAGTAAAGCATTTGATAAAGTAGACCATAACCTACTACTAGATAAAGTAGAAAAATGTGGGTTAGACAGCATCACCACCAAATGGATTCATAACTGGCTGACCAACCGCACTCAACATGTAGTCCTCAATGGAACTGCATCTACATGTTTGAAGTATGCAGTGGAGTACCCCAGGGCTCTGTTTTAGGCCCAGTACTCTTCAACATCTTCATCGATGACTTGGATGAGGGGAACTGGGGAGATGGCTGGCCTACAAACTGAAGAAGGAGAAGGATAAAAAAATTAATGCAACAATTACAGGATGAAGAGGGGACTATGCATTATCAGATGGAAGAGAAAAAAAATATTGCCCAATTTTTTTTAAAAAATTTGTATAGTCAGGAGAAGATAGAGGAAGAAGATATCAAACAGTATTTAAATGAGAGGAGCCTCCCCATAATTACCAGATGTAACAAAGGAAATGTTAAATGATAAAATCACTATGACAGAGATGAAGGCAGCAATTCAAAAACAAAAAAATAATAAAACTCCAGGACCAGACGGAATTCCTGCAGAGTTTTATAAAGAAATACAAGAGCCATTGGAGGTACTACTACTGGATGTATATAACGAAACATTAGAACAGGCAAAATTACCAAAGTCATGGACAGAGGCACTTATAACACTCATTCCAAAAGATAACACAGACAAACAGCAAATGAAAAACTATAGGCCAATCTCATTGTTAAATGCCGATTATAAAATATTTGTTACAATAATGGCCGAAAGAGTCAAAAAAATATTAAATGAAATAATTCATTCTGACCAAAATGGGTTTCTACCCAACAGGCATCTAAGAAATAACACATGGATTAAAATGAATACATTGGAATATTATGAGGCTCATCCGGAAAAGCAAGTGGCGCTGATATTCATAGATGCTCAAAAAGCCTTTGATAATCTAAACTGGAATTTTCTTACTAACCAATTGAATGTTATGAATTTTGGGGGAAAATTTATGGGAATGATTAGGGCGATTTACTCCAACCAATTGGCAAAAATAATATTAAATGGGGAAACAACAGAGGATTTTAGTATATTCAAAGGGGTGAGACAGGGCTGTTCCCTATCCCCCCTTCTATTTATTTTATTGTTGGAAATATTATTGATACAAATTAGGCAAAAGCAGGAAATAAAAGGATTGAGAATTAAAAAGGAGGAATACAAAGTTCAAGCATTTGCAGATGATTTGGCCTTCATAGAAGATCCCCTAGAGACGGGAATCATATTATTACAGGAAATAGAAGAATTTGGCAAAGTAGCAGGGCTTAAAATAAATAATGAAAAAACTAAAATATTAACTAAGAATCTTACTAACAGGCAAAATGAGGAACTGGAAGAGAAATTGGGGATCCAAATTGCTAAGAAAGTGAAATACTTGGGAATTTGGTTAACGGCGAAATGTTCTTCGATAAAAGAGGACAATTACAACAAATTACTATAACAAGTACAAAAAGATTTGGATAACTGGGCGAAATTACAAATATAATTAATTGGCAGAATTGCTACAATAAAAATGAATATATTACCTAAATTTTTGTATCTCTTCCAAATGGTACCAATAAAATTAAGGAAATTTTTTTTGAACAATTAAATAAAATAATAACAAAAATTATTTGGTTAGGGGGAAAAGCCCAAATAAAACTCAAACTTTTGCAAGATTCTAGAAATAAGGGGGGTTTTGGCCTCCCTGACTGGGAATTTTATTAACACGCGGCAGCTGTGATGTGGCTTAAAGACTGGATTCAATTGAACAATAAAAGGGTGTTAACATTAGAGGGCCACGATCTCCAACTTGGCTGGCACTCATTCCTCTGGGAGGGGAAAAACAAAGCCTATGCGTATTTCCAGAGACACTTAGTGAGAGATGCCTTGATAAGCATTTGGGAAAAAATTAGGAAAAATCATTACATGAAAATTCCAATTTGGTTATCAACAATGGAGGCAATGATTTATCCAAATGTATTAGATTTAAATACGGTGGTGAGGTATACAGAACTATTGGATGAACAAGGAGAATTAAAATCTGACCAGGAACTAAGGAATCAAGGAATAAAGATTGATTGGTGGCCCTATCTCCAAATCAGGACAAGATATAAAAAAGATTTAGAACAGTATGGCATCTATGGAAAACAATTGGAATTGGATAAAATATTGCTAGGGACAGGGGAAAAAATGATTACCAAAGCATATAACTTCTTCCTAAGATTCAAAATGGAAGAAGAAACTGTGAAGGAGACAATGATAAGCTGGGCTAGAAACTTCGGATATAGTATTGAATTAGACTATTGGGACAAATTATGGGAGAAAAATTATAAGCTAACAATGTCAGCAGCCTATAAGGAAAACCTCTACAAGATGTTTTATCGTTGGCATTTACCTCCAGCGAGATTGGCCAAAATGTTTCCAAACTGTTCACCCGAATGCTGGAGATGTAGTTATAAACAGGGAACTTTCTACCATATGTGGTGGACCTGCCCCAAAGCCAGAAAGTATTGGCATAAAATAAGGGAATGGTTGGAAGAAATTACTGAACAAAAGATCGAACTGAAGCCAGAACTATTTTTATTGGGCATTATAGATGGGAAAATGGCTAAAAAATTTCAATATATAAAATTACATATATTAACTGCAACCAGAATTGTTTTAGCTCAAAATTGGAAACAGACTAATATTCCTTCAGAGGCAATGATAATAAGAAAACTATATGAGTGTGCAGAGATGGATAGGTTGACTATGGAATTGAAAGAGAGAGAAGAATCGGAGTACTACCAAGTTTGGAGTAGATAGTATATATGGCTAGAGAATAGGAGTAAATGTTGTGGTCTGCCCGCAGCCTGCGGAGCTGGCAGCGGAGTTGGACAGTGAGGAGGCTGGGGAGGAACATGGGCCAGTCCTGGAGTCTGGGGAAGGCTCGGACGAGGGCTCTGCGTCAGAGGCAGAGATGGGGCCAGGGCCTTCTGGGAGTTATGCGCGGACTCCGGAGCCTCCAGAGTCAGACATCAGAGAGGCAGAGGAACAGGAGAAGCCTGTTCCTAGTGCACACATGCGCAGAGCTGCCAGAACAGCTCTGTTCTAGATCACAACAGTAAAATTACTGTAGAAGAACTATATAATATTGATGATAATATGATTGTATCGTAGTTACGTGTAAATATTGTCAGCCTTGGAAGCCATATTAGGCTGGAAGCTTCAATGCTGCCACCTCCTCATGTGTGGGAAAGTAGGAGGGAGGATTTAGGGGAGGGGAATTAGTAGACATAATAGCATTCTTCCTATTGATCAAGGTCAGGGTGATCCAGCATCTGGAGGAGGAGTGGTAAGGGCTGGGTCGAGGTGGAACGGACGTTGATTGGAGCATGTGATCGATTGAGGAGAAAGGGGGTGGTTTTGGGAGCTTTGAATTACTGAAGGAAAGCCCAGGCTTTTCAGATTCGGGATTTCCCAGATGTGCCAGTATACCTATTCTAGTAAAAGAAACTTTGGAAAATGCCTGCTTCCGCATTTTTACTGGGAGTTGGGGGTTTTCTGGAACGCTGACAAATATTACTATAATTCAAATGACTGTATAATATAGGATAGTGAACCATAGAAATAGAACTTATGTAAATATGAATGCTATGGATGATATCGATACCGCTATGGAAATGCTGTAATGAGTGAAAATTTGTGTTTTGTTTTTTAATGTTGAAAATGTTTAATAAAAATATTCTATTCCAATGTGTTTAAAATCATTCTCATATTATTTTTAATCTGCCTCTTTGGCAAAAATCCATTCTGATCTACCTGTATAAATTCATTCAAAACCCTTTTTAATCTATTATTGAAGCATATATTTTATAATCCGCATTCAATAAAGATATTGGCCTATAATTCTTTATCTGTGTTAAATCTTTCGGTATAAGAGTAATATTTGCTTCTATCCATGAATTTGGTAGTTTTGCTTCTAGCAGAACTTCATTATAAACTTCCAACATAACTGGGCCTAATATATATTGTAATTGTTTATAAAATTCTGCTGGTAGCCCATCAGGCCCTGACGTTTTATTATTCTTTTGTCTCTTAATCACTTCTGTCAATTCCATCATAGTTATTCGTTCATTCAACATGGCTTTAACTGTTTCAGGTACTTTAGAAAGTTCAGATTGTTCCAAATATTGTTGTATTCTATTTTCAGGAATTTTCTTCTGATCATACAGTTTCCCATAATACTCTTATATTATTATTATTATCCTCATTCTTGTAGAAAATCAATGTCCAGTCATTTGCTCTGATCAAAGATGTCTCTCTCGCTCTCTCAGAGAACTTTATTTTTTATACAGTTTTTACAGGCAGACAAAAAGGCAGGCAAGCAACAGCGTCCTAATTGGTAGAAACTATTCACTCCCCTCTCAAGATGCCATCCTCTGAAGGCAAGGTGAGATAATGCAGATCAAAGCCAAAATGAGATCATACAAGCAGGCAAGATCCACAGCGCATGAGCTAAGGCAGTGTGCTGCTCTCAGCCTGGCACAATGACCTTTGACCTACCTCTACATTCCACTCTGTTTTGGTTTTTTTTGTCAGGGTATCGTAATCATAATCAGGAGACGAATATCCCTGCAGTTGTTTATACAAGGCATAAACCTGACCCTGAGGCAGCGTAAGAGGGGGTTTGGGGCGAAATGCAGTAATACATATGTTACAAAAAGAAGGAAGACACTGAACAAAACAGCACCCACCAATCAAAATAGCACAAATGATGACTGAATAACGTAGGATGTTTCCCAATAAGCCTGTAGGTAACCAAGACCAAAGGCTTTCCCACCAAGATCCTAAAGTATCAATTTTTAAATCAGAGGCCAAATTATGTAAAATGTTAAGTTGATGTTGAATGTTCCGTGACTCATCTGAAATGTTAAAACGACAAAGTCCTTCAAAACTTTCACAACCCAAATGGTGGCGTAGAAGCAAATAATCAACAGCAGCGCGATTTTGAAGAATAGCTTTTCTAAAAGCTTGCAGTTCATGACTGATTGCTGAAATCGCTGAAGAAGTGGCATTAATGGTTTTTGCTAGATTACACGCAATAGCATTAATATTCAGATGAGCACACGCAGCAAGTGCTGGCACACCCACCATAGATACAGCTATGTATTCTGCTTGATTAAGTAAAGCTGTTTCAGAGTCACAAGTGTCATTTAGGGTGACCCCACGCCAAATACGGCTCGAGTGAAGTTGTTGTTTAGAAAGCAAAACAGGAACCAACCAGCTAACACCGGAAGTTGGTGCCACGGCGAGACGTGCGGGGTTTCTAGGGCTCTTGAAACTCCACCGAGAAACTCCGCTGCTGGACGGTCTGAACTGGACCACACAGTCTTGCTTTGACTGTGATAGTGGAGAGCACGTCCCGAGGGTCCCAGGGATATCGCTAAGTCCCTGGTTGAGCCGGGAAAGCCCTTTTTCCAGCAGCGGAGCAGCAGCCATTAGGCTGTGGAGGCTGTGGCAACTTCAGGAAGGAAGATCGGAATGACAGTAATTAGATCGGTGAGAAACTTTTACTTTTTTTTGACTAAGAACACCCTTATTAGTGCATGGAACTATGATGGGCAGTGTCACTGCGTTCTTTTATTTACCAGCTGAGCTCATTATTTCTGGACTATCAGACTTTCCGTAGCTTGCCAAGAATCCTTATCAGTAAGCTAAACTGCGCATGTCCACCCACATTTTTTCTTCACACACTCTTTCCTTTCTTCTCTTGCCAAGAAAGGTCTGGCTGAGAAATAGCTGGCACAAACTTTTTCAAAAATGTAACTAATTAGATCAGTTAGATGTTTTATTTTCTTTATAACAAATACATGAGTTTTCTTAGAAGAAATATCTTCGGGTTTTGTTTTCTTAAAGTATGCTTGCAAGGAAAAGTCTCGATCCACTCCTCTTAATCAAGGTGCGATTATCCCAAAGGCAGAATGGGATTAATCAGCACCCTGACAGGCAGTAAATGAAGAGGAGCGGCGAACCTATTTTGGATTGATTTTATTTTTCCTAAGTATATATTTTAAAAGACTTGAAATTACCTAATTGTCTTATTTCCGTTTTGGATAACTGGACTGGTTTGAAAGCAGGAAAGCAGTATTGGGACACTTTTGAAATCTTTGGAACTTGTGGATCTTGGTTTATAATATCTCCTGAGTTGATGCATTTGGACTGGGACCATTTTTTTTTATTTTTGGGCTATTTAAAAGTAAGTTTTTTCTCTCTTTCCTTTTTTTCCCCCCTTCCCTTATAAGGATAGGAGAATTAGGGGAGTGTGTAGTGCTGCCACCCACTGGAAGAGAAATTTTGTTGCAGAAGAAAGGATATATTGTAGTCAAAACAAATACAGAGACTGAAGAGTTACTGAACGCTGTTTACACAGGTGCTCTTCTATTTAAGTTGTTAAATCCTGGGAATATACTGGAAGGCCCTGAATTTGTTTTCTATTTTCTTTTTATTTCTTCGTTGAGTAACTATCTTAACTCCAGTGAGATGTGTGGCTTGGAAAGAGGCAAAAGGAAAAATCACTCCCTGTAGATTCTCTGGACATAAAGGATTTGAAGAACTATTTTTTTTTCCTTTTGTTGCTGTTTTTTTTTCTTTTTTCCCCTTTTTCTTGATTTATATACAAATATTGGATTAAGGCACTCAAGAGCCTGAAGAATTATTGTTAATTGTTAATTTTTATTTTTATTTTTTTATTTTTGGCTTTTTATTTGGAGGAGCATTTCAATTTATATATATATATATATATATATATATATATATATATATATATATGTATGTATGTATGTATGTATGCATGCATGCATGCATGCATGCATGCATGCATGCATGCATGCATACATACATATACATATATACATATATATAATATATATGTATATATGTATATATTTTATATATACATATATAATATACATGTATATATTATGTATATATATAAAATATATACATAAGATATGGGTGTGGCCTACTGATGACAGCAAACGAGCTAGAAATGGATCTATTTAGGTCTCCCACCTAGCAGTTAGAGCTTGCTAGGTGTTAGAAAGGAAAAAAGCCCAGAACCGAGTAGATGTGATTCTACTGAGCTGGAGCTACAAAAAAACCTTGGCTACGTAGGGAAAACCTGGCTAGAAGAAAAACACACATAAACCCTACAAAGAAGTAAGAAAATTGATACTGTACCTTTACAGGGAGGATACATAAGATATGGGTGTGGCCTACTGATGACAGCAAATGAGCTAGAAATGGATCTATTTAGGTCTCCCACCTAGCAGTTAGAGCTTGCTAGGTGTTAGAAAGGAAAAAAGCCCAGAACCGAGTAGATGTGATTCTACTGAGCTGGAGCTACAAAAAAAAACAAAACAACCTTGGCTACGTAGGGAAAACCTGGCTAGAAGAAAAACGTATATATATATATATATATATATATATATATATATATATATATATATATATATTCTTTTTCCCTTCTTTTGGATTAGGGTCTTTGGAAGAACCTGAAGAATTGGAGAAATTGCTATTATTATTATTTTTTTCCTTTTTATTATTGTTTCCTCTTTTTTCTTTTTTCCCCTTTTTCTACCCTAGTTTTTTCTATTTTTTTTTACTGCCCCATTGTCTAGTGGGACCCCTTAAATATTTTTTGAACTCAAAGTGAATTTAGCCAACTTCAAAATGAGCAAGAAAGTAGCAACGGTGGGAGCTGCAGCAACTACACCATCTTCATCACCATCTGGAGGCCAACGCTCCATCCAGACAATGTTACAGCAAGAGAAAGAGAAAGAGAAAGAGAAAGAGACGACACAAATGATTCTACAAACACTTCAAAGAATGAAAAACAACAACAAAGGATGGAGCAACAGTTACTTAAAACTGATGAAAAGGTGGTTAGCATACAACAAATAATGATGAAATATGAAGAAAGACTGGTTAAACTGGAGGAAAAAGATGGCCAAAAAGAAGAAAAAATGAAGGAAATTGAGAATAGACTCGGAGAGGTCGAACAAGGAACATCTGGCTTAATTGGATGGGAAATGGACAAAGCAGAATTCTACTTAAGATTTCAAAATGTCGCAGAAGAAAAAGGGGAGGATCTTGCTGAGATTATGAATACAATCTTAGCTGAGGCCTTAGAAGTAACTAAAGAGAAGATGATGGAAGGAATTGACAAAATTTATCGAGTTTACACTGGATACGCGATGCGCAATAAGCTTCCAAGAGAAGTACATATAAGATTTACTAAGAAATCAATTAAGACACAGATTCTACAGGCTGTTCGTGACAAGGCTTTGGAATACAAAGGGAAAGAAGTTACAGTTTTGAGACAAATTCCAAGGAAAGTGAGAGAGATAACAAGGAAATATCAATTCTTGACTAAAGTTTTGTTGCAAAAAGGGATTAACTACAGATGGCTGTTCCCAGAGGGAGTAGGCCTAACATGGAACTCTCAAAGATACAGACTGAATACAATTGATGAGGCAAGAGCTTTCTACGAGGAAGCTCTTAAAGAGATGGATGCTGATATGGAAGTTGAAACTCAAGCAATGCTAGCCCCAATAAAACCTGCTGAAGGGGAATTGATAACGCTGGAAGAAGCAGAAGGAGCCGTGGGCAGAATTATAGAATACAAAGAGCAACGTGAAGCCAGAACAACTAGAGCAACAAAACCTAATTATAAAGTATGAATATGGATGAAAGGAAATTAATCTCAATAAATATAAATGGACTTAATTCGGCCAACAAAAGAAGAACAGTATTCCATAAATTAGAAAAATTAAAATTTGATATAATTTGTTTACAGAAAGTGCATATTAAAAAGCAACATGAACAATTACTGATTCAACCCAAACTTGGTAAAACTTTTCTATCATTGGCGCAAAGTAAAAAAAGAGGTGTTGCTCTGTATATTAGAAACACATTTACGGCTGAACAGAAGTATGCTGATCCAGAAGGCAGAATTTTGATGGTGGAATTAATTGATAACAATACAAAATTACTTTTACTAGCACTATATGGCCCTAATAATAATCAGACTGATTTTTACAGGAAATTACATAACAAGATAATTGAAATGGAGTATGAAAATGTCTGCATGATGGGGGATTTTAATGGAATTGTAGATGAAAAACTGGACTATAAAACAAGTAGAACAACAAGATATAGTAGAAAGATATTGCCGAGGACTTTCTTTAAAATGACAGAGAAAATAAACTTGAAAGACATTTGGAGGGAGAGAAATGGGAAAAATAGACAATACACTTTCTACTCTGACAGACATTTATCTTGGTCCAGACTGGACATGATATGGGCAACAATGGAATTGACTTTAAATATTGAACAAGTGAATATAGATACTAATGGGGACTTCCGGTTGGTGATTTGAGGCGACAGGGTGTTGGGTGAGTGATCGCTGCTCCCCTACACCCTTTATCACCGCGTTTTGGGGACCCTTTAGGGGCGCAGGTCCTGGAGAGACCTGCGGACAAGAGAGAGAGCTGGGCGAGCGAGAGTGTGGGACGCAACCACCCCCCGCTGGACCCGGCAGCTCTGTCAAACCAACGCGGCGAGCCGGCCTTTTCATGGCAGGCCTGAAGCCGCAATAGCCAGCAAAAAAGACGGGAGCTAAGAGGAAGATCTGAGGTGACGTGCTAGATCGGTTACCACTCTTTCATACTTGGAGGCGTTTGGCGTGGAGAGAGAGGCCGGCGGAGTCGGGTGAGGAGAGATCGATCATGTGAGGCGGCGACGAGAGTGGGAGTGTCAGGGCATCAATTAATCCCATGTTTGGCTCTGGGAAAAATCACCCTGGTTTAGAGGAGATGGATCGTGGCTTATTCCAAGTTGCAATATTCTGATAAAGAAAAACGCGAAGGAAAGTTTCTAATAAAACTCATTTATTTGTTATAAAGAAAATAAAACACCTCACTAACTAAGAAAAATAAATTGTTACATTTTGGCAAGCGAGATCTCCTGCCGGTCCAGCCGGACCTCTGGCAAGAGAACAAAAAAAAATGTGTGAAGCAAGTGAAGGAATGCGGACATGCGTAGTAAAGTACTGATAAGGAACTTGGCAAACTACAGTAAGTCTATTAGTCCAAGAATAATGAAGCTCAGCTGGGAAATAAAAAAAACGCTGTGACAGGGAGCGGATTGTATTGGCGGAGACCCGGCAAGCCGACCAGGAATACGCAAAGAGCAGTTTTACCGATATAAAGAGCTCTGGAGGTCGTGGCGAGAGGGAGAGGAGAGCGAGTGCTGATGCGGCTGGCGCTGTGATTGGAAGTGGAGCGAAAAGCAAATAAGAGTTTGTGACTCGATTCTTCTAAATTTTTTATTCCTGTGAGCATCGCAAAGAAACAGGAAGTGCAGCCATTACTGAGTCGGAGGAGGGAGTTGGCAGAAGATTGACAGGAGGACGATCTAGCAGAAGGATCCACCATAGAGAACTGCTGGAATGCATTGGAAACAGGGGGAGAGCGGAGAGAAGAAGATTGAATTGGCTGTCACCACTCCTGTACAACTAAAGATATATACAATTGGTGATATCCTGACTTCCACTGTCTACGTCTTTTGATTAATTGATTATTTATTTCCAATATTGGAACTTTGATTTTGTCCTGAATAATAGTATTAACGAGAATTAATGATAAATGGTTAAGGAATATAGAGTATAGAATTTAAACACTGATTTTATCTTATTGCTATTGAATATATTTCCATGTCTATATATGTATATATAAGGGTTTAGATTTAAAATTAACAAATTAATTATATAACTACATTTATTATATTTATATCTCCATATATAGTTATTTAAATTTATTTAGATATATTTATTTACATTTACTTATTATACAGTATTTATTTCTATAGACAATATTTATTAATTTATTTATATTAACGTCATATATTAGCTTCAAACATTGATATTTAAGACTTATATTAACTTTTATATTAAGATCTGAATTTAGCTATATAAATTACAATATCTATATCTATAAGATTTGATTTAAGGAAGATAGTTTACTGAAGTGAGGAATTGATCCTAATTAATTAAGATAGCAAACTTCTTAATAGACTTAAGAAGAGGAATTGATAAAGCAAGTAGGGTAAAATTATTGAATGGTCATTTGGAAAAACATTGAGAAAATTATAAAAGAACAAAAGACAACGCTGAAAGAAATGGCAACAATGACTTCGACAATCCTGAAATCAGTTAAAAAAGCTCCATCTAACCCTGCTTTAACAACACTGTCCCCGGTAATTCAGAAACCCTTAGAAGGCATACAAAAGTCAGATAAGCCACCGCAAACTCCAACCCTTCAAACAGTACAATCCTCTCTATTCCTGATTCAAGAGACCATGCTTGCAATGCAGGAGAAATTGCTAAATAGTCACTCCGAACTTAAAACAGATATTCATGTTTTGGACGCAAAAATGACTGAGATTCAGGCCTCTATCGCAAATAATGAAAGGAGAATCCAAGATGTAGAACAGAGGATGGATCAAAGCGAGAAAAAATTAGATATGGTAGACCAGACATATGCGCTACAACATAAAGAAATTGAAGAGTCCCTGCTACAGCTGGAAATGGATAAGGCCTCATACTATATTCACCTCCAAAACATTTCTGAAGAGAAGGAGGAGGACTTAAGTGATAAAATAGCCGGGTTGATAACTGATGTCCTCCAGCAGGACAAACAAGATATTATCAAAGAACTTGATGAGGTCTACAGGGTTCAAACGAACTATGTTAGAAGAAACAGACTACCCAGGGAGGTCCATGTGAAGTTCGCCAGGAAGAAAGTGAGGGATATTCTCCTCAACATAGCGAGAGAAGAAAAGATTGAATTTCAAGGAAAGGAGGTGAATATCCTAAAACAGGTACCTAGAAGAGTGAGGGAAGTGAGGAAAAACTATAGGTTCCTGGCGAGCTACTTAAACAGAAGAAATCTCGTATTCCGATGGATTCTACCAGAGGGGATGATTGTATCATGGCAAGGAAGAAAAGTTAAAATCGATAGTCTATCCAAAGCACAAGATTTCTTAGATCAAATAAGAGGAGGAGAAGAAGAACAGACCAGCAAAGGAGAGCTCGATACAGTTAATACGGAAGAAGAGACCTCACAAGAGCAAACTACAAAAGAAGATATAGAGGAGGAGGAGAAAAAAGAAGAAGCGGAAGGACAAGGAAAAAAGACCAGACCAGTAAGAGCGGTTACCCTAAAGACAAATAAGAATTAGAACCCGGACACGAAATAAGAAATGGATGGCCTAAAAATCCTATCCTTAAATGTCAATGGCTTGAATGACCATAAAAAAAGAAAGATAATTCTATCAAAACTGGCAAAACAGAATCCAGATATAATTTGTTTACAGGAGGTCCATATAAAAGAAAATGAGGCAAACTCCTTAGAATTTATTAAATTTGGTAAACTATTTGTGTCATTAGCGGAGAAAAAGAAAAGGGGTGTGGCGATTTATGTGAAAAAGGGAATCGAGGCAGAATTAAAGCATAAGGATACTAAAGGGAGAATCTTAATGGTAGAAATTAGGAGGGCTAATGCAAAAATGTTGTTGGTGGGAGTATACGCTCCAAATGAGAAACAGGGACAATTTTATAAAAAACTGCACGAACAATTAGGGAATTGGGCCCATGTGGAAATATGTATGCTAGGCGATTTTAATGGAATTGTTAATCCATTGAAAGATTACAAAAGTGGAGAGAGAAAAAGGAATAAAAGGTTACCCCTGCCAAAAAGTTTCTTTGATCTTGTCGATGAAATCAATTTAATTGATATATGGCGTACTCTACATCCCCACGACTCTCAATACACTTTTTTCTCAAACCCACAGAATTCTTGGTCCAGAATTGACATGGTATGGACTACTAGAAAATTAGGTTTAGAAATTAAGAAAGCAGACATAAGTATAAATACGTGGACTGACCATAAACTTCTGGAAATACATTGGCATTACGCTAACAAGAGGAGACAACAAAGATGGAGTCTAAGATCCAACCTCTTGTATGAAAAAGAATTTATAACAAAATTAAATGAAGAAATTAAACACTTTTTCATTGAGAACGGCAGGCAAGATACGGCGAAGGAAATTGTTTGGGACACCATGAAGGCGTATTTGAGAGGAGTAGCGATTTCGTATATGGCGTTTAAAAATAAGGAAGAAAGAAAAGTTAGAGACGACTATATTAAGAATTTAGAGGAAGCAGATAGTAAATTACAACAAAACCCGGGAGATGAGATGGCCAAACAAAAATGGATGATGGCAAGACATAACCTTAACGTCCTGGACCAGAAAGAGTTGGCACAAAAAATTAAGAGGATAAAACACTATCACTTTGAAAATGCCAACAAGTCGGGAAGATGGCTAGCTTATAGATTAAAAAAAGAACAGGAAAAAAATCAGATTCTTATATTAGAAGATATTAATGGGGACATTCTGACAAAAGAAATAGATAAGCTAGAAAGAGCGAGAAAATTTTACGAAGCCTTATATAAAGAGGAAGCGATTGATCCAGACAAAATTGCACAATATTTGATGGAAGCTAAATTGCCACAGATAGCAGAAGAAGAGAGAGAAATGTTAAATAATAAAATCACAATGGAAGAACTCAAATCTGCGCTCGCCAAAATAAAGAAAAATAAAACACCAGGCCCAGATGGCCTCCCGGGGGAAATTTATGCGAAATTTGAGGAAGAACTACTATTAGAATTGTTGGACATATTTAATGAGGTGCTAGTGGGTACAAGAATCCCAGACTCCTGGAAGAAAACCTATATTACCCTCATTTTGAAAGAAGGTGCTGACCCAAAACAGATAGCAAACTACAGGCCGATTTCTCTGTTAAATTCAGATTATAAATTATTTACTAGTATAATTGTGGAGAGATTAAAAAAAAATTTAAATGGCTGGATTCATAGTGATCAGAAAGGATTCCTCCCTGGGAGGCAAATGAGGGATAATGTGAGGACAATAATAGACGTCATAGAATATTATGAACAACACCCGGAAAAACAGCTGGCGCTAGCGTTTTTGGACGCCCAAAAGGCGTTTGATAATCTAAATTGGAAATTCATGATTAATCAAATTGATTTGATGGGATTTGGCACAAATTTTAGAAAGATGATCGAAAATATATATAACAAACAGAGAGCAAGTATATTAATAAATGGGGATAAGACACGGACATTCTGGATACAAAAGGGAGTTAGACAGGGATGCCCCCTGTCCCCCTTACTCTTTATAATGGCGCTGGAAATCCTATTAAGAAAGATTAGAGACAACAAAGAAATTAAAGGATTACAAATTAAGAAAGAAATTTTTAAAATACAAGCCTTTGCGGATGACGTGGCCTTAATAATGGAAGATCCCTTAAAATCTGGTCCCAAGGTACTCCAGGAAATACAACAGTATGGTGAAGTCGCTGGTTTTAAAATTAACAAAACTAAAACCAAAATCTTAGTAAGAAATATGGTGGAGATGAACAAGAAGCAATTAGAAAAGTCCTTGGAACTCCAAATAGTAAAGAAGATAAAGTATTTGGGAATTTGGATCACTGTAAGGTATTCCTCCTTAAAAGAGGACAATTATAGTCCATTACTACAAAAAATAAAACAGGACATAGATAGATGGAAGAAATTAAAACTATCCCTTACAGGTAAGATTTCAGCAATTAAAATGAATATTCTTCCCAAAATCATATTTCTGTTTCAAACTATCCTGGTGAACCTGGATAAAAAATATTTTCTAGAGCTTGGAAAGGAAGGTGCGAGATTTTTTGTGGGAAGGGAAGAAGGCAAGAATTGCTTATAAAACGCTGCAAGGGAAAAGAAACATGGGCGGCTTCGGATTACCGGATTGGCAATTATACCAGAAAGCGGGCAAATTAGTATGGATCAAAGATTGGGTCACACTACAAAATAAGAGAATTCTGACATTAGAAGGCCACGATCTACAGGCAGGCTGGCACGCTTATTTATGGGGCCCAAAGAATAAAAAGAAACCACATTTTCACAGACACAAATTAAGGGAGACTCTGATCCAAACATGGGAAGAAATTAGACAAAGATTTTATACCAA
The DNA here is from genome assembly GCA_022577455.1 of Arizona elegans. Lineage (NCBI taxonomy): Eukaryota > Metazoa > Chordata > Lepidosauria > Squamata > Colubridae > Arizona > Arizona elegans. Next base: position 41,785,510 of record JAKOOJ010000010.1, on the reverse strand, counting down.
AATTCCGATTTGGCTCTCAATTATGGAGGCGCTGATTGCTACTAACAAAAGAGATATTGGAAAATTTGGCACGTACAAAGACATACTAGATGGAAATGGTACCCTTAGACCTCGAGAACTACTAAACAATCAAGGCTTTAATTTGGACTGGTGGAGTTACATGCAGATAAGCTCTAGATATCAAAAAGATAGGGACCAATTTGGGATAGAGACGAAGTATAACAATTTAGATAAAATTATGTTGGGGATTGAAAAGAAAATGCTAGCCAGATTCTATAACCTTTTATTAGGCGAAGATAGAGCAGAAGGGATAGCTAGGAACCAACTAAGCATTTGGGAAAAAAATATTGCCCACAGATTAAACTTCAATGATTGGGAGGAGGCTTGGAATAGAAATTATAATTTTACTAAATCAGCAACCTATAGGGAGAACCACTATAAAATATTTCACAGATGGTATCTAGCCCCAGCTAGATTAGCAAAAATATTTCCTAATGCCTCAGGAATTTGTTGGAAGTGTGGAAAGGAGATCGGCACCTTCTTTCATATGTGGTGGTCCTGCTCAGAGACAAAGAAGTTCTGGACAAAAATACAAACTTGGCTACAGGAAATAGTGGAAGAAGATATAAAATTATCTCCAGAAATCTTCTTACTGGGAATGATGGGAGATGGGCTCTCTAAGGACAAAACACAATTAATAATACACATCATAACAGCGGCCAGATTAACCTTCGCAAAATATTGGAAGGATAAACAAATACCTCCAGAGATGATAATAATAAATAAAATTTTGGAATGTGCAGAAATGGTGAAATTAACCAGTATGCTTAAAGATGAGGAGAACTCAAAATTTAAGGCAGTATGGCAAAGGTGGTATATATGGTGGAATAATAGAACATGACTATAAGGATATACCTATTTCTAATAGTGATAGATCTGAAGATACTTGTTGTATATGCACTGTACATATGTAATTACACGACACCTCAGATGTTACCTGAGATTTGATATTCTCTTTTTTTGTAAAAAACTTTTTTAAAAACCAATAAAGTATATTTAAAAAAAAAAAAGAATATAGATACTAATACATGGGCAGATCATAATCCAGTGATTGCTATTTGGAAAGGGCGAAAAGGCAGATCTAGATGGACATTGAACAATACAATATTAAAAGAGAAAGATTTTACACAGAAAATGAAATGAGAATTGGACTTTTTTTTCAAGGAGAATAAGAAAGAAACATCGATACAAAACTGTTGGGATACAATGAAAGCCTTTGCCAGAGGATTAATCATTGATTATACACGGAAAAGAAATGTGAAGAAAAGACAAACCCTTAAAGCTTTGAGAGATGATCATAAAAGACTTGAAAAAGAACTCCAGAAAGATCCATATAAGAAAGATGTAAAAATTAAAATGAATACTATAAAGCACAAAATGGATCTACTGGAGAAGGAAGAATTAGCACAAAAAATAAGAATTGCTAAACAGAATTATTTTGAAAATGCAAATAAATCTGGCAGATGGTTAGCATATAAATTGAAAAAAGAAAGAGAATCAAGGAAAATAACGCAATTAATTGATCATCAAGGACAAAGTAGATTTGGAAACAAAGAGATGGGGGAAATAATACAGGAATACTATACACAACTGTACAAGAAAGATGCGATAGAAGAGGATAAAGTGGCAAGGTATTTACAAAAAGCTAAATTACCAAAAATCCCCAAAGAGGTTGAGGAGTTATTGGATGGAAATATAATGATGATGGAGCTAACTGAGGCAATTAAGAAACAAAAGAACGGAAAGGCATCAGGCCCAGATGGACTGCCAGCCGAATATTATAGAACTCTACAAGATTCACTATTGATCCCAATGCTGGAGGTTATGAATGAAGTAATGATAAAAAAAGAAATACCCAAGACATGGACCGAGGCATACATCACTTTAATTCATAAGAAAGAGACAGACCCACAACAAATCAAAAACTATAGGCCGATATCCCTGCTAAACGCAGATTATAAAATCTTTGCTATGATTTTGGCAGAAAGATTTAAGAGAAGAAGAATAATTTTATACACTCCAATCAAAATGGATTCTTACCTAAAAGACAAATCCGAGACAATATAAGAATAATCTTGGACACTTTAGAATACTACGAAGTGCACCCTGAAAATCAGATGGCCTTGATATTCTTAGATGCACAAAAAGCCTTTGACAATGTCAATTGGCGGTTTATGATGTTACAGATGGAGGAGATGGGCTTTGGGAAAAAATTTCTTCAGGCAATTGAAGCTATATATTCAAAACAAAAGGCTAAGGTAATGATAAATGGAGAATTGTCTGAATATATTGAAATAGAGAAAGGCACTAGACAAGGATGCCCACTGTCCCCATTATTGTTTATATTGACATTGGAAGTGCTAAAGAGAAATATTAGAGAAGAAAAGGAGATAAAAGGTATGAAAATTCGGAAAGAGGAATATAAATTACAAGCTTTTGCAGACGATTTGGTTTTTTATCATGGAAGAACCCTTAACATCTATAAATAAATTGCTAGAAAAAATTGGAGAGTTCGGAGAAGTGGCTGGTCTAAAATTAATAAAGAAAAGACAAAGATAATGACTAAAAATACTGTATGTTGAAAAAGCAAAGAGAAGAATTGATGGAGATTTCAAATATACAGGTTACGAATAAGGTAAAATATTTGGGGATACAATTGACAGCAAAGTGTAGTTCTCTTAAAGAAAATAATTATAATAAGGTTAAACGACAGATAGGACAAGATTTGGAAAAATGGGGAAACTTGCAACTATCTTTAATTGGGAGAATTGCAACTATTAAGATGAATATTTTGCCTAGAATGTTGTATTTGTTTCAGACAATTCCGATAAAGTTGGACAAGGATTTTTTTACAGATTTGAATAAAATGATATTGAAATACATTTGGCAAGGGAAAAAGGCAAGAATAAAAATTAAGTTGTTACAAGATGCTAAAGTGAGGGGTGGCTTTGGTTTACCTAACTTTGAATTATATCATCAAGCAGCTAGTTTAATGTGGAATAAAGAATGGGTAACACTGAAAAATACTAGACTATTGAATTTGGAGGGACATGATTTGCTGATGGGGTGGCATGCCTTTTTATGGTACAAAGGAACTAAAATACAGGGGTATTTTAGAAGACATCAGATACATGAAGCGTTGCTTTTGAATTGGGAGAGGATTAAAAATACCATTATTTGAAGATTCCAGTCTGGGTATCTACAATAGAAGCTTTTTCATATCCAGTGATATTCAAAAGGAAACAAATTGTTAGATATAGTGAATTATTGGATGAAAAGGGTGAACTTAAATTAAAGCAAGACTTAGAAGATCAGGGATTTAAGATGGATTGGTTTTCATATATGCAAATATTTTCTAGATATCGAGAAGATCTCAAACAAGAAGGTTTTTATAATGCTTTGACTACCTTAGATAAGATACTGATGGGCTCTGATGACCATGTAATTAAAAAGTTATATGGACACTTGCTAGAGGCAAAATTGGAAGAAGAACAAGTTAAAGAGTCAATGATAGCATGGGGGAAAAATTTTGGTTATAGTATTGATTTAGAGAAATGGCAAAAATTGTGGTCACATAATTATAAAATGACAATGTCTACAGCATATAAGGAGAATTTGTATAAGATGTTTTACAGGTGGCATTTACCCCCGACAAGGATAGCCAGAATGTTCAAGAACAAATCGGAGAAGTGCTGGAAGTGCCATCAGACCCCAGGATCCTATTACCATATGTGGTGGACATGCGTAGAAGCAAAGAGATTTTGGACTAAGATACACACATGGTTGGAAAAAATGACAAAGAGACATATTGACCTTAAACCAGAGATATTTTTATTAGGGATCTTACCAGAGACATTTAATAAAGAATTAACAATATTTGATTGTGAATATATTAACAGCGGCTAGAATTGTATTTGCAAAAAACTGGAAAGGAGAGAAGATGATTACCGATGAAGAAATTATTAAGAAAATGTTGGACTGTGCTGAAATGAGTAGATTGACATTTGAAATAAGAGAACAGGAAGATAAACAATATTATTTGATATGGGAACTATTTTATCAATGGATAGATAATAAAGCATGGAGATGAAATATTATATATGAAATGAAATTTGGATAAAATGTTTAAGCACTTGTTTTTTTTCTGTTAGAGGTAAGAATATCTGTCATATAATGAGAGTTTGAAAATTTTGAGAGCACAAAATAATTTTCACCGATCAAAATACTGTCTGTAAGTGTTTGGAAAGTTGATGTTTTTATGTTGTTTTTGTTTAAAAAATAAAAAACTTTTTGAAAAAAAAAAGGAATCAACCATCTAAGACAACACTGCACTTCACTAATATTAGCAGGAATATAATTAAAGGTTTCTTGACCACATGTAAAAAACCACCCTTGCAGTAGCCAAACATGAGCAAAATTAAAGGAAGCCTCTTCAAAAGCTGTAGAGTTTAAAACAGGTGAACTAATGCGAAGACAGTGAGGATTTTTGCTTGAAGAAGTACAATTAACCATTTTTACACATGTTACATTTTCAGGGACCACCACCACTGGAGTATGCAAATCAATTGCATTAGGAGGTGGATAATATGCAGCTACCCCCCAACTAGCTATAGTCTTATAGTTATAGTGCCCTTCTAACAAATACCTACCCAAGCCAGTAAGGTTCTGAATTACTGTAGTAGGGGTACAGACAGGGATTAAACATGTAGAAAGCAAATTTTCCATATCATAAGCTTCAGACAAACAAAAGGCATCAGTTTTTGTGATGTTTGCAAGCTGCACCATTAAGTTTTGTTTCAACCGAATGTTTGGGTGATATGGCAGCTGCTGATGCCGAAGTACAGTTATTAACAATCAAACACAAACAAATTATGACTAAGGAATTGGCAGTTAAAACCGCAAAAATGGCAGCACACAAATTCTCGGGTGTTTGTTCCACTTGTTGCTGCTGCAGCACTTCCTGTGCTTTGGTGGTCAAATTCTTCACATCTCCCCATGTCACTGGATGACTGGCACGATGGGATCGGATTGGTCGCTGCACCATCTGTAGAGTCACCCTTGCCATCTCTGAGATAGGGTTCAGGGGTTGGTGCCACGACATCCTTGGCTGGGCGAACACAACGTGCTGGAACCCACAAAGGTCCTGTAGGTGTAAACACAGAAGCATAGCCACGCCCCCAAGTAATTAAAGGGACCAGTCTTAACCATGTTTTGTCTGGTAATGCTCTATAATATACCAGAGCAGGAGGCAAACTTGTTTTTTGTTGAAAATGCCTCTGATAAGCGGTCGAATTAGAAATTGAAAAATTCAATTGATTCAAAGTAAATAAAACTTTTGTAACCTGTTGTGTTACCCATGACAAATTTGGTACCCGAAAGCCCTCTTTTTTGTTTGTGAAGGCAGTCCTTAAAGGACCTATTAGCACGTTCCACAATGGCTTGACCGGTGGAATTATAGGGAAGACCATGAGTAAGAACAATATTCCAGGTTGTACAAAATTGCAAAAAAGCCTGTGAAGAATAGGCAGGCCCATTATCTGTTTTTAAAGAAGAGGGCTTGCCCAGAGCTGTAATGGCCGAAAAAAGATGAGAAATAACATGATTAGCTGTTTCCCCTCATTGAGGCGTAGCCCAAATCGCTCCAGAATAGGTATCAATAGATAAATGAATATATTTCCAAGGAGCCAAAGAAGGAACATGGGTAACATCCATTTGCCATAATTGATTAGAGGTGAGACCACAGGGATTAACTCCCATGTCCCCTGAGGGGGATGCCCCAGAACATTGGGGACAGGATGAAACAATTTGCTTAGCTTGCTCTAGTGGAATGTGGCAAGCTTGTGCCAGCCCCCTGGCATTTTGATGGAAAAAAGAATGACTAAAAAATGGATCTGTAAACAAAGTAGGTAAAACATGAACAGCAGCATCAGCATGACTGTTGCCTTCAGAAAGATGCCCAGGAAGGGATGAATGACTGTGTATCAGGGGTGAAATACTCCTGGTGTCGAGTGTCAAACAACCCCTCGACACAATATCCTGGGGAATATGAAACACCTGAACATGAGCATCTGTGCAGATCCAGAATGAGATGGAACAGACCCAGAAGAACACACACGGTGGAGGGGGTGTTATAGCGTGTAGGATGGTACGGTGATATTAGGTGATAAGGGAAAAGGAGGGGGGGAATAAATCCATCAACGTCAAACAGATCCCAGTGACAGGAGAAGATAGTAAAAACCCGGAAGTAAGGGTGACCTGTAGGTAGCCAGAATGGGATAAGCAGCGCGGTTACTTTAAATTTGTAATAGAGCAAAGGAGGGGCGCTTGAAGGGCGTTCTATAAAGCCGGAGGCACGGGAGAAACAGCCGTCTCCGACTTTGCTTCACACCAAAGAACTTGAGCGCTTACTGTTTGACCATCGTGTAAGCTATGATTAAACCGGATAGATTCCTCTTCTGAGCGTGAGTGTGTGTGTTTATCCGGTGCAGCACAGGTGGTTCCAAGTGGGGCTGACACCCAGTTCGGACCGGCTCGGGCGAGTAAGTAGCGATGGCGGCAGGCAGTTCGGAGAACCGGTAGCAAAAATCCCTCCCCCCCCCCAGCCTCCAGCTTGCTTACCTTCGCACACCTGCCTTGCTTCGCTTGCTGTAATCCCTGTAATCCATTGCATCAGCAAGCAACTGAATCTCCCTGCCTGCAATCAAGATCATCGGTGAGCAGCTCTTTCTGCCTGCCTGCCTGCCTGCCTGCCTGCCTGTAAGTTTTTTTCCACTTTGGGAGCTTTAAAAAAATAGTTAATTGGGGTTTTTTTTAGTTGTTCTTTTTTTAGACCTAGCCATTTAAAGTTTAGGAAGTTTTAAATTTAGCTGCTTTTATATAAAAATAAAAATAAAATAAAATAATGTTTGTGCAGCTTTCTGAGATTTTGTGTGTTTCTGTAGTGTTTCACTCTAACTACACAAACACACAAAATCTCACAAAGCTGTATGTGGAATTTTATGTGTGTAAAGTGTGAAAGTTGGTTTTTTGGGCTTTTTGTGCCCGTGTGAGGTTCCTGCTTGTTGCAGGGGCCATTTTGGGTCTAGCACAGCTGCTTTTACATTGTGGGTGAGCCAGTTGTGTTGTGTTGTGTTTTGTAGGTTAAAAAAGGGCAAAGAAGTGACATCAACTTGGCCACACCCACCTGACCAACAAGCCACTCTGTCAAGCTTCGTTGTTATCTCCAAATAAATGAATTTCCAAATGCCCGATCTTTGAGGAAATTTTTCTCTTTATTGAGCATAACGAACTGACCCTGACTCAATGCGCAGTTAGCACTGAACTTTGGCCCCCCCAAAACCTCTCTTTCCGGTTCCCAATTCTCTGCCTCTCATTGGCCATCTTCCAAGTCACTCTTCTCATCCCATCTCCGTCAGTTCACAGGAATGTCCCCCCCATCCCATCTCCATGGAGACAGTTCTTCAGGGAAATTAAGTAGGTGAAAGTTCAAGTCTCTCCTCTCCGTCCTTATGGCAGCTTGGAAGCTGACACACAACCACCCAGTCACCTGACCACTAAGCCCCGCCCACAGAACCGGTAGTGAAAATTTTTAGATTTCATCCCTGCTGCGTATGTGTTGTGGCCCGTCAGCGGCCTGTGCAGCTAGTAGCTGATTCCGACAGTGAGGAGGCTGGTGTGGTGCTGCACCAGCAGCCTGTGCAGCTGGCACTCGAGTCGGACAGTGAGGAGGCTGGAGAAGATGTGGTGCCAGAGGGGGGGATTCAACCAGGGCCTTCAGAACCTCCAGAAGCTTCCATGGGTGAAGAGGAAGAAGAGGAGGAGCCTCTTCTGGATGCACGGGTGCGCAGAGCTGCCAAAAGGTAGGCATGGCTCCTCAGGAGGAGGTCTTCTCGAGAGTAAGGCTTGGGGCTAATTGGCCACTCCCTTAGCCTATTTAAGGAAGGACGACAACTGAGGCAATTTGCAGGGAACAACTTAGTTCACTCTCCTTCGCGTCTTGATCTTAGTTCTCTGCAAATTGCTTCTGGGCTTTCTGCCAACCTTTCTGCGTTCTTTGGGGTCTGTAGCTGGGGCAGAACAGTATGTGAGAGACAAAGTGCAAATATTTCCAGTCTTGTAGTAATTGCTGTAAAGTGAGAAATAGGTCCATAAGATTGGAGTCAATCCTAGGTGTGATATAAGCACCTGGAAGATTAAAAATAAGTTGACACACATACTGAGAGTCAGAGATCAAATTAAAAGGCCGTTGAGAAAAAGTGTGGAAAGCTAAGATAGCAGCAGACAATTCTGAGCGTTGAGGTGAAGACTGCCCTGCAGTGTAGGAAACTTTCCAGATGTCATCATGAGGATCCTTGTAAGCAATTGCTCCTCTCGTTCGTCCTCCATCAGAAAAAACAGTAAGAGCTTGCGATAGTGGAGAAGTAGAAAGCAATGAGCGAACAGGAAAGGAGGAAGTCATTAAACAAGTAAACCTAGGATCTTTAGGCAGATGATATGAAATACAACCTACATAGTCAGTTAGAGCACACTGAAGAGATAAATTATTCTGAAAATAAAAGTGAAAGTCAGATTTTGAAATAGAAAGAACAATATTATTTAAATCAGTCCCATTTCTACAACAAGCTCGAGTGTGCCCCAAGGTTATAATTTAAGCAATGGCTTGGATAAGAGGCAAAACATTTTGGAATGGTGTATGAGGCAAATAAACCATTCAATACAATATACTTTTTGCTGTTCTAAAACAGCCAATACTCCTGTGGGCAGTTTACTAGTAGGAAATATTAAAAGAGATAACTGACAATCTCTATGAGGAATTCGATCCACAAACTGAGTACTCAAGATGTTATTAATTTTCTCAACTGTAGCAAATACTACAGATGGAACTATAATGAAATCTCCTGGCTTTTTTCCTTTAGTCAATAACTCAAATAATGGACTAAGTAAATGTGTAGGCAAAGAAAAACATGGGCAGACCCAATTAATAGTACCCAGCAATTGTTGCAAATTTACTAAGGAAATAACTTTGGGTAACTTTAAATGAGGAAAAGCCGGAGCAGAAAAAGACTGCAACATTTTATGTCCTAAATACAGATAAGGAGCATGCAGCTGTATTTTTTCCAGGGCAATTTGCAATCCATAGACACATAAATCATTTTGTATTTCAGAAAGCCAGTTAGATTGTATTTTTGGTGCTCCAATTAAAATGTCATCCGTATAATGATATACCAAAACCAATGGATGACGTTTGCGAAAAGGGGCTAATGCCTCAGCAACATAAAATTGACCTAATGTGGGACTATTCAACATTCCCTGTGGTAAAACCGTCCAGTGATAGCGTTTATTGGGTTCTGAATGGTTCACCGCAGGTACTGTAAATGCAAACTTTTCCTGATCAGAGGGACATAAAGGAATGGAAAAGAAACAATCCTTTAAGTCGATGACCATCACCTCATGATCTTGGGGAATCAGATTAGGATTTGGTGTCCCGCACTGCAAGGGGCCCATAGGTTGAATACATGCATTCATGGCTCGAAGATCATGTAAAAAACGCCATTTGCCACTTTTCTTTTTTATCACAAACACAGGTGTATTCCATGGATTAGTGGATGGCAGAACATGACCCACAAGCAGCTGATCTTGTACTAACTGGTGGAGAGCCGTTAATTTTTTGTGTGACATGGGCCATTGATCAATCCACACCAGCTCTTTAACCATCCAAGTCAGCGGGAGGGCAGTAGTTTCAGTCCTCCAAAGTGAGGGTGGCCCCCAATTTACTGAGCAGGTCGCGCCCCCAAAGGCTGACATGAATATCTAATACAGTAGCTGGACTACTGTAATGCTCTCTACATGGGGCTCCCCTTGAAGAGCACTCGGAAGCTCCAACTGGTCCAGAATGCAGCCGCGCGGGTGGTTATGAGCACAACTCGTTGCGCCCATGTGACACCTCTCCTGCGTGAGCTGCACTGGCTCCCAGTGGTCTTCCAGGTGCGATTCAAGGTGTTGGTTACCACCTTTAAAGCACTCCATGGCTTAGGACCTGGGTACCTTCGAGACCGACTTCTGCCACCAATAGCCTCCCACCGGCCAATTCGCTCCCACAGAAAGGGATTCCTCAGGGTGCCATCGGCCAAGTTATGTTGGCTGGCAACACCCAGGGGAAGGACCTTCTCTGTGGGAGCTCCTGCCCTATGGAACGAACTGCCCCCGGAAATACGCAAGTTCTCTGACCTCCGTGTGTTTCGCTGTGCCCTTAAGACCCTGCTGTTCTGCCAGGCACGGCTATCTAGGTAAATGATTTTAAATTGGGTGTTTAAAATTTTGGGTTTTAAATTCGGGCCGAAATTGTTTAATACTTTTAACTATTTTAAAACTGTTGTTTGTACCTTGTGTTTTTAATTGGCTGTACACCACCCCGAGTCCTTTGGGAGAAGGGCGGTATATAAATTAAATTATAAATAAATAAATAAATAAATAAATAAATAGGCGGACCTGAATGACCAAATCTGAATTAGGCAAGTGAGCTGAAATAAATTCTGCACTTTGATGTGCACTTTGACGACCCCCCACACACTTGGGCAGGGCTCAGTTGGACAGGCAGCAGGCCACTGCTTGGCAGAGATCACTGAAACATCCACTCCTGTGTCCAAAATCCCCTCAAAGGGCTTACCCTGCAACACAATGATCTGACGGGGGCGTTGGGATGTTATCGGGGTAGTGATGGCAGCTATTATAGAAGTGGCTGGGTCAGTAATAATAATAATAATAATAATAATAATAATAATAATAATAATAATAATAATAATAATAATAATTTTATTTCTATACCGCCCTTCTCCCGAAGGACTCAGAGCGGTGTACAGCCAATTTAAAAACACAAGACACAACAATAATTAAAAATTAAAATAATTAAATAGATTTGGCCGATTTAAAACCCCAAAAATTTAAAATACCCCAATTTAAAATTATTAAGTTGATAGCCCGGTCTGGCGGAACAACAGGGTCTTCAATGCGCAACGAAACACCCGGAGGTCGGAGATCTTACGTATTTCCGGGGGCAGTTCATTCCACAGGGCTGGGGCTCCCACAGAGAAGGCCCTCCCCCTGGGTGTCGCTAGCCGACATAACTTGGCTGATGGCACCCTGAGGAGACCCTCTCTGTGGGAGCGGACTGGTCGGTGGGAGGCTATTGGTGGCAGAAGACGGTCTCGAAGGTACCCGGGTCTTATGCCATGGAGCGCTTTAAAGGTGGTAACCAACACCTTGAATCGCACCCGGAAGACCACTGGGAGCCAGTGCAGCTCGCGCAGGAGTGTCACGCAGGCACAACGAGTTGCGCCCATAACCACCCTCGCGGCCGCATTCTGGACCAGTTGGAGCCTCCGAGTGATCTTCAAGGGGAGCCCCATGTAGAGAGCATTACAATAGTCCAGCCGGGAGGTGACAAGGGCATGAGTGACCGTGCGCAAGGCGTCCCGGTCCAGAAAGGGCTGCAACTGGCGGATCAGGCGAACCTGATAAAAGGCCCCCCTGGCCACGGCCGTCATATGCTCTTCTAAAGACAGCCGTGTGTCCAGGAGGACACCCAGCTTGTGAGCCCTCTCTGTGGGGGGCAAAGATTCACCCCCAATAGTCAGCGATGGCACCTGCTGACTATATCGGGACGCCGGCAGCCACAGCCACTCGGTCTTGGACGGGTTGAGTCTGAGCCTGTTCCTCCCCATCCAGACCCGCACGGCCTCCAGGCAGTGAGACATCACATCAAGGGCATCGTTGGGGTGGTCTGGGGTGGAGATGTACAGCTGAGTATCATCAGCGTACAGATGACACTTCACCCCAAAACCACGGATGATCTCACCCAGCGGCTTCACATAAATGTTGAACAGAAGGGGCGAGAGGACCGACCCTTGTGGCACTCCCCATGCGAGACGCCTCGAGGTCGACCTCTGCCCCCCTGCCAACACGAACTGCAAGCGGTCGGAGAGGAAGGAGGAGAACCACCGCAGAACGGTGCCCCCTATTCCTAACCCTCTCAACCGCCGCAGCATGATACCATGGTCGATGGTATCAAAAGCCGCTGAGAGATCTAATAGGACTAGGACAGAGGAGCAACCCCTGTCCCGAGCCCTCCAGAGATCATCCACCAACGCGACCAATGCCGTTTCTGTGCTGTGCCCCTGCCTGAAGCCCGACTGGCACAGGTCTAGATAGATAGCTTCATCCAGGTGCCCGGGCAGTTGTCGTGCCACCACACTCTCAACAACCTTCGCCACAAAACGAAGGTTGGAGACCGGACGGTAGTTAGCTAATTCAGCCGGGTCCAGGGAAGGCTTCTTGAGGAGGGGCCTCACCACCGCCTCTTTCAAGGCGGTGAGAAAGGCACCCTCACTCAGAGAAGCAGTTATAATCCCCTGGAGCCAGCCTCGTGTAACCTCCCGGGAGGCCAGTACCAACCAGGAGGGACACGGGTCCAATAAACATGTGGCGGCACTAATCCTACCCAGAACCCTGTCCATATCCTCAGGAGCCACAGAATCAAACTCCTCCCAGATAATATTCTCAAGACCTGCCCCTGTCTCCTCCCCTGGACTCATCCAATCGGAGTCCAAGCCATCCCGAATCCGAGCGACTTTATCATGCAGAAATTGCACAAAATCCTCAGCGTGGCCTTGCAAGGGATCTTCCCGCACTCCCCCCCGAAGAAGGGAGTGGGTCACCCTGAACAGGGCGGCTGGGCGGTTCTCTGCAGATGCGATAAGAGCGGAGAAATGGTTAGATTTCGCCGCTTTTATCGCCACTAGGTAGGTCTTGATATAAGACCTCACCTGTGTCCGGTCGGAATCGGATTGACTAGTCCTCCAAATGCTCTCTAGGCGTCTTTTCCGACGCTTCATCTCTCTCAGCTCCTCAGTAGAACCAAAGCCACCTGTCTCTCCTTTTGTTCTCCCCCTGCCGGGACAAAATAAGGCAAAAGCAGGAGTTGAGCAGGGCTAGTATAAATGGGCAAAATTTGGGGCAAATTGGTCCACAATTGAACATAAATAATCCCAGTGTAGTCCGAATCTATCACTCCAGGAATAACAAAAATACCTTTTTTACCCATGATTGATCGTGGGAGGACAAGTCCTACATAATTTTCTGTTAAAGGGCCTGATAATTGGGATGGAATTACTTGAACCTCCCCAGGAAATTTAAAATTCACTTCCTCCTGCAGGATTAAATCAATACCAGCACTACCTTTTGTAGCTGCAGGAGTATTTTCTATTGTTGATTTATTGTCTCTGTTTGGACTGGGGCCAGAGACCGGACCGGCCGGCCAGGTCCAGATCCATACAATTGATCAGGAATAAATGCTCCTCCCAAGTGGAGGGCACGCATGGCACATTGATGTTTAAATTCACTATCCCAAACTACATATTGCGCTGGAGTAAGCAATATGCGAAAGGTAGTTTTCCAATCTTCAGGTACTAAAATATGATTTCTCATCAAGGCTTCTAACATCCCCTGCATATAGGGTTCGCCTGATTCACCAGTTGCAACCCTTTCTTGATCGGGATTCCATGTGCACGGTCACTCATGCCCTCGTCACCTCTCGCCAGGACTACTGCAACGCTCTCTACATGGGGCTCCCCTTGAAGAGCACCCGGAGGCTCCAACTGGTCCAGAATGTGGCCGCGCAGGTAACTACGGGAGCTGCATGGCGCTCCCACATAACACCGCTCCTGCACGAGCTGCACTGGCTCCCAGTGGTCTTCCGGGTGCGCTTCAAGGTGTTGGTTACCACCTTTAAAGCGCTCCATGGCATAGGACCTAGTTATCTTCAAGACCGCCTGCTGCTACCAACAACCTCCCATCGACCCGTGCGCTCCCACAGAGGGCCTCCTCGGGGTGCCATCAGCCAAACAATGTAGGCTGGTGACCCCCAGGGGGAGGGCCTTCTCTGTGGGGGCACCTACCTTATGGAACCAGCTGCCCCCATAGATAAGGAGAATCCAAGACCTTGGTGCCTTCCGCCGTGCCCTTAAAACTTTCTTTTTTCAACAAGCCGGGCTGGCTTAACATATTTTTAAATTTTTAATTTTTAATTGGTTTGTCATTTTAAACTGGGGCCAAATTAATATATATTCTCTTAATTGTTTTTAATGTTTGTATTGTATGTTTTTTTTTATTGCAAAAGTTTTACAATTACATTTTCACCCCTTTTCCCCCCCCTCAACCCACCCCAAATTTCCCAACCTCCCTAACCCACCCTAACCCTCCCCTCCCCCCCAGACTTCCACACAATATACTCATATCAGGTAAAAGGAAAAACCCTCCTTTGTATATAAAACTTGAACCCCTCCCTCCCCCTTATAAATTTTCATCTTCATTACCTTAAAATATTTCTATCTTAATATAACATTTTCAAATAAAAGCTATTTGATACTTCCTAGTTTGATATTTGTTCTGAACATAATCTATCCACTTTTTCCATTCCCATTCATAAGTCTCTTGTGAACAATCTTTTAGATATGCTGAAATCTTCGCCATCTCTGCAAAACTGGCCATCTTCAAAGTCCATTCCTCAATCGTGGGCAGTGCTTCATTTTTCCAGTATTTACCTATCAACAATCTTGCTGCTGTTATCATGTACAATATCAATTTTGTTTCACCCAATGTAAAACCCTTAACTATACCCAATAAAAACAATTGTGGAGAAAATTGAATTTTTTTCTTCAAAACATTCTGCATGACCCACCAAATTTTTATCCAAAAAGCCTTGACTTTCTTACAGGTCCACCAAACATGATAATATGTAGCATCTGAACAATCACATCTCCAACATTTAGGCTGAACATTAGGGTACATACACGACAATTTTTTGGGGTCTAAATGCCATCTGTAAAACATTTTATAAAAATTTTCCCTCAGATTCTACGACTGTGTAAATTTAACGTTCTGAACCCAAATTTTTTCCCATGTTTCCAACATCACTGGTTCCTCAAAATTTTGTGCCCACTTAATCATACAATCTTTAACTAATTCAGTTTCTGAATCCCTTTCTAACAAAACATTATATAGTCTTTTAATATGCATTGGACCTTTCTCTTTTATATGTCTGACCAATTCTTCCTCATGCATCATAATACCAGTTTTTTGGTCCTCTTTCCATCTCAATTGCAATTGATTATATTGTAACCAAGTTAAATTAATCCCTTCAGCCAACAATGTCTGTAATGTCTTCAGATGCCATCTGCCCGCATCTGTAAAAAGAACCTCTTTATATAACCCCCCCCACGAGTGACATTATATTTGTATTCCACAAAGTATGACCAAGATCCAGCCATAGCGGTATTTTATAATCCCATTTGAGTCGGTGCTTCTTCCAAACTCTCAACAAAGAATCTCTAAGTATATGGCTTTTAAATACTTTATCCACTTTGTTGTCATAAAATAAGTAGGCATGCCATCCAAATTCCAAGTCAAAACTTTCTGCATTCAATATTCCAGTCTTTTTTCCTCCAAACCAATCACTTGTTAAAGTCAGAGCTGCTGCATCATAATATAACTGTAGGTTTGGAAGTTTAAGACCTCCCCTTTCTGGAACATCTTGCATAATTTTCATTTTCACTCTTGGCTTTTTCTCGTTCCAGACAAACTTATTCACTCGTTTGCCACAATTTCAGTTGTTTATCACTATTAAGCACCGGAATCATTTGAAACAAAAAAAGAAATCTTGGCAAAATATTCATCTTAATTGCTGCTATTCTTCCAAGTAGAGACAGCTGCAGTTTTCTCCAAGTCTCCATATCTTTCTGTACCTCTCGCCACAACACCTCATAATTATTTTGAAACAATTTTGTGTTTGATTCTGCAACCTGAACTCCTAGATATTTTACCTTTGGTACAATCTCAAAACCTGCCCTCCTTTCAAGCTCGTGTTTACGATCTTGAGTCATATTTTTGACTATCATCTTTGTTTTTTTCTGGTTCAATCTAAAACCTGAAACTTTACCATAGTCTTGTATAATGTCCTTCATCTGGATTATTGATTCCATTGGATGTGTTAGGGTAACAACCAGATCATCTGCGAATGCCTTTATTCTGTAGTCCTCTTGCCTTATCATTATACCTTTCAAGATATTAGAGTCTCGTATTGTATTTAACAAGACTTCTAATGTTAAAATGAATAGAAGTGGGGACAACGGACATCCCTGTCTTGTTCCTTTTTCTATTTTAAACTCTGTTGTCAAACTTCCATTGATAATAATCTGTGCCTTTTGCTCTTGATAAATTGCTGAAACCGCCTGTATAAATTGGTCCCCAAAGTCCATCTTTTTTAAAGTCTTTAATAGAAAATTCCAATCCACTCTATCAAAGGCCTTCTCTGCATCCAAGAAAACCAGCACTGCAGGGATCTGTTTATTCTTCTCAAGATATTCCAATAAATTTATTACTTGCCTTACATTGTCCTTCATATATCTACCCTCGATAAATCCCGCTTGATCATCATGAATCACCTTTTGAATTACTGGCATCAATCTGTTGGCTAATACTTTTGCATAAATTTTATAATCCGTATTCAAAAGAGATATTGGTCTGTAATTCTCCGGTTTTTTAGGACCTGCTTGCTCTTTTGGTATCGAAGAAATATAAGCTGTTGTCCATGATGGGGGTATTTTTCCCCCTTGTTGTATATTACAAAATAAGTCTCTGAGTTGTTCCACCATTTCTGCCTGCAAAGTTTTATAGTACACTGCAGTCAGACCATCCGTTCCAGGAGCTTTGGCTGTTTTTAGTTGTTTAATTGCTGCTATTATCTCCTCCTCTGCTATAGGATAATTCATTCTTTCCTTTTGTTGCTCAGTAATTTTTATAACTCTTTTATTATCTAAATATTTTTCTATAAGTCCATTCTGCACCTCCTCTTTAGCATATAATTTAGTGTAGTAGTCAAGAAAAGCTTCTTTAATTAATTTCTGTTGAAAAATTTCTTTCCCTCCAATATCAATACTATCAATAGTCCGTATACTCTGTTTTTTCCTCAGTGTGTAGGCCAACCACCTGCCCGGTTTATTGGCATTGCAGAATGTATTGTGCTTCACATATTGTAAATTTGTTGCAACTTGTTCCGCCATAAGCATTTGGAATTGATCTCTCAAAAGTTTTATAACACCACATATTCTTTCATCTGTTGGGTTTTTAATAAGTAACTGTTCTTTATTCTTTATTTCTGCTTCCAATTCAAGTCTTTTCTTTTGTAGGATCAATCTGTGTTTAGAGTTCATATAAATAAGCACCCCCTCATATAAGCTTTGCTTGCATCCCACACAATTTCCATTGGAGTGCCTTTATTCAGATTCATTTCAAAAAACTCTTTCAAGTACTTTTTAAGTTCTATTATATTTTTTTCATATCTGAACAAGTTTTCATTTAATCTCCAAGAGCGTCTCTCAGTCTTACTTATCTCAATTTCTATCCATACTGGGCTATAGTCAGTCAAAGTTCTTGGCAAAATCTTTGTTCTTTTTGTCCTGACAAGTAAATCATCTGACAACAAAATAAAATCAATCCTAGAGAAGGATCTATGTCTATCAGAAAAGAAAGTATAGTCCAGTTCTTTTGGATTGTGTATTCTCCAAATATCTTTTATTTCCAAATCTTCTTTCATGTCAAAAAAAGTCTGTGGTAGTCTAATCCTTGACTTCGCCAAAGTCTTTTTATCTAATTTAGAATCAATTACTCCATTCCAGTCTCCCATAATTAAAATAGATCTATAATCCCATTGTAGTATTTTAGTATGTAGCATTTTGTAGAAGTGGTCCTGTTGTTGATTGGGAGCATAAGTTCCAATCAGAAGAATTTGGCCATTTGCTGAGAGTAGTTCAATTGCTACAAACCTACCATCTTGATCTGCTTCTATAAGTTTGGCTGTTAATTTTTTATTTACATAAATAACCACACCATTCTTTTTTTGGTTAGTTGAAGATATAAAATGTGTTCCTAATTTGGAATTTTTCAAATAGTTTTGATCTTGAACTGTAATATGCGTTTCTTGTAAACAAATTATATCATTATTAAATTGTTTCAAATATGCAAATACTTTCTTCCTTTTCTGTGCTGCGTTCAACCCATTCACATTCCAAGATAAGCATTTAATCATCATTATTGTCTTTCTGGAGCAAAGAGCAGAATAACCGGATGTCATCCGGAATCTTCGATCCTGCATTCCCCATGTCTCCAGTCTCTTGTATAGTACTCTTAGCTCCCTTTTTATCTTGTCTTTCCTGTTGTTGTTTTTCTTTAAGTTGCTTGGATTTTGCTCGGGTTATGCGCTGGTCCTTAACTTCAGCCATCCAGACCGGCTCCAAAATTGGAGAAGATTCCAACAAAGGCTCATCCAAGAAACCTCCTTCAGCGCCCTTCAATTCCTCTGATTCCTGCTTAGATTGTTCTTGCGGTTCTTGAAGTTGCTTCTTATCACTCTCCTTAATCTCCAGAACTGTAGATGTACGTGGAGATGGTGTTCTTTCTTTAAAGATGTTAGTATAAAATTGCTCCGCCTTCTCCACAGTATTCAAACGATATCTCTCTCCCTTATATCTCAGAATTATACCAGTTGGAGCATCCCACCGAAATGGTATCTGATTATTTTGCAATTCTTTAACAAGAAAGCCAAAGTCTTTT
The DNA here is from genome assembly GCA_022577455.1 of Arizona elegans. Lineage (NCBI taxonomy): Eukaryota > Metazoa > Chordata > Lepidosauria > Squamata > Colubridae > Arizona > Arizona elegans. Next base: position 41,766,787 of record JAKOOJ010000010.1, on the reverse strand, counting down.
CTGGATTTCAACATTTTAGGTGGTAGCTCTTTGTAAACTGTAATTTGCGAACCTCCCACTTGCACAGAGGTATGAAAAGATTTTTGCAGGATATTTCTTATTGCTCTATCCGTAAAATATATGACCACATCTCTAGGCAATTGTCTTTGTCTGGCCACCCAGGAATTCACTCTGTAAATTTTATCTATTTTGTAGAAAACCATATCAGGATTAATTTTTAGAATCACAGCCAAGGCCTCAGCACAGACCTGTCTCAGATCCTGTCTGTCCTCTTCTCTAATTCCTCGAAGCCGTATAGCGAATTCCATTGCCCTGAATTGCATCATAACAATTTCATTCTCAACTCTCTGCATTTTATCATCAACATCAAAAAATTTGTGGTCATTATCTTTCATCTTAACATTGACTTCTGATTTAAATTCATCCACTTTTGAATCAACTTTAATAATAAATTCTGCCAGGCCAGACGCCACATCTGATATTTTTTTGGTCACCTTATTTTGGTTCTGTTTCATTTCCTGCATAATTTCCTGTTGAGACTTTTGAAGTTTATCATCTATTTCCTGTTGGGCTTTTTGAAATTTATCATCCAAAATTTTTGAAATAAATTCTTTTAAATCTCCCATATCAAAGTCTTTTTTCTGAGTTTGTAACTGTTGGGCAAGAGAAATTTGCATTTCATGTTTGCGTGTGGGGGATCCCCCCGCCTGGTGGTTTGCCTTCCTGCTTCTTTGAGGCCATCCTGCCACGTAAGCTAGTTTTTCTGAAGAGGGAAGTTCCTTTTCCTCTGCCACCTCCACAAAGCCTTCTTAAAAAGTCCCCCAGATTTAATCAAAACAAAACTGTGGTGATGCAAAGTCAAGTATTAAAAAGGGAGAAATTTTTCTCTTGTTTCTATTGTTGCAACCGAAGCAACTTTGTAGCAACTTATTAACTTTGTAACAAAGCAAGATGACTTCACCAATCCACACTCGCTGATTCATTCACTCTAATGCTGAGCGCCATATTTTTTCAAATCACTTTCACTCATTCAAAAATTTTTTTCCTTCAAATTAAGAAATCAGCAAAGTGCTAATACTTGCAGTTCCGAGTTTCAGGGCTCAAGTAGATTTCCGCTACTTGTTTAGGTTATTTCCTTTCTCTTTTGAAGTTTCCTGCAGCCGGCTTGTTCTGCGAAGGCAGAAACGTCCCACGCCGCCCAGAGTCTCAGCAGGTTGGAAGGGAGCCGCGCCTGTTTCCTCCCCAGAAACAATTCCCTGGGGGGTTACAGGGGCTCGACCTGTGCCCTGCTGCCTCTCCTCCAAGAATCCTGAGGATTTTGAAGTTTTCAAGCCGCTTCTCAATCGCGAAGCGGCTCTACAAGCGGCTGGGCTGGCGGTGCTTCAAAAGGCACCGTCGTCGCCGAAGACAGGGAAACCGGAAGTCTGTATTGTATGTTTTTATCTGGCTGTACACCGCCCTGAGTCCCTTGGGAGAAGGTGCGGTATATAAATTCGAAATAAAATAAAAATAAATAAATAAGTACTTCCCAACCCCATATCTCTAATTCCTTTTCTAAGTTCTGTTAAAATTGCATAAGACAAAGGACGGTATTCCACTATTTGAGCCCCATTCTGATCTACTTGTCCCGTAACATGCACTGGACAAACAGAAAGCATATCAGTAATTTCTTCTATATCCCCCCCCCCTTTGTCTGTTTCTCTAAAATCTGCCTAATGGGGGTGTACAGTGGCCGTGGGGATGCAATATAACTAACTCCTTCAGAAGGAGCTGATGGTTCAATTAAAGATGGTTTTGGGGTGACAATTTTAACTTTATCATAATCAGGTGGAGGGCTTGTAGTTAGCTGTTGCCCTTCCAAAGCATCAGAGCCATATTTTTCTATTGCTTGACAGCATTGATACCATTGATGTAATATTTGCACAGGAGCCTGAGGTTCAAGATGTAACATATGTCCTATCTTTGTCCAGTCCCGTAAACGAAGCGACCCCCGTTCTGGGTACCAGGGACGTTTTCCTATCTCTTTTTTTTTATAGTCTTTATTTACATTTTCCTTTAAAAACAAACAAAAAATAACAATACACCATATAAATAACGTACAACACAAAGAACATTACAAATAACACACAAGTGATAGGTACAGATGGTACCTTCATATCTGAGTATTCAATATAATATTACATTCCAGGGGAGATAGAGCAACTCATCTCTCTTAATATATCAATTAGGTCTAACCGACCTCACTTAATATAGTTTCCTCCTTAACAATCCTTCCATATTTATTTTGGGTTATGATATTCTCTTCTCTAGCCAAATATATAATTTCTCCCAGGATAAACATGTTTGTGTTTGGTCCTTATCTTTTAATTTTTTGGTTAATTTATCATCTTCTGCACAATCCAGGATCTTTTTTATGATTGCTTCCTCTGATGGGATATTCTGGTTTTTCCAATGTTGAGCGTATATCAATCTTGCTGCTGTAATAATGTGAAGAGCTAAATACCATGAATCTTTCTTGATCTTATCCGGTTTGGAGCCGAGCAAGCATGTCTCTGGTGACCATTCAATTTTTTGTTCTAAAATCTCATTCAACCATTTTTTAATTATCCCCCAATTTTTTTTTGCTTCCTGGCATGTCCACCATTGATGATAATACGTGCCTTTTTCTTGCCCACATTTCCAACAAACCGCCGATTGTCCAACAAACATTTTAGCCAATCTATCAGGGGAGAGATGCCACCTATATATCATCTTATAGATATTTTCCTTGTAGGTCGTGGAGACTACTAATTTCATATTTTCCCACCATATCCCTTGCCATTTATCTAAGTGAATAGGGTACCCAAAAATTTTTCCCCAAGCAATCATTGTGTCTTTGATTATCTCATCAACTATCTCTAATTCCATTAGTAATTTATAACTTTTTGAAATCATGCCTTTTTCTTGGCCCATCAAAATTTTATCTAATTTTTGTAACTCCACATATATGCCTTTTCCATCTTTTTTGAATTTGGATTGGATCTGCAAATAGGTCCACCAATCTATTTGTATTCCTAATGAGTTCAATTCCTGTTTGGATTTTAGTTTACTCTGTACATTCAATAAATCCTTGTATGTTAATTTCTTTGTTGGGTTATAAAGTTTGGGATATGTCAATGCTTCCACAGGAGATATCCAGCATGGTGTTTTAATATAATATTTTTTACTGATCTTTTCCCAATTTCGAATTAGAATGTTTCTTATGTAATGTCTAGTAAACCATTTACTTTGTGGGGAGCCATTTCGCCAGAGTGCCATGTGCCAGCCCTGTTGTAGGTCATAACCTTCTAGTTTAAGACGATTATTACCCAAGGTAATCCATTCTTTTACCCACATTAATAACGCTGCTGAATAATAATTCTCCCAACATGGTAGTCCTAGGCCTCCTCTTTCTCTTGTCTCCTGCATCATCTTTTTCTTAATGCTTGGTTTTTCCCCTGCCAGATAAATTTAGTTATTATTTGGTTTAGTTCCCTAAAATTTTTTGGGGATAAATTCGCTGGGGCAGTTTGGAATAGAAAGTTAAATTTTGGTAGAATATACGACTTAACTGTTGTTACTCGTCCTAGAAGTGAGAGTTGTATTTTACCCCATTTGTCTAAGTCTTTCCTTGTTTGAGATAGTAATTTATTGTAGTTCTCCTCTTGTATACTTGAACATCTACCGGTAGACGTTTTCCTATCTCAACTACCAGTTTCCTTATGTCAGTCTCACACGTCGTGATGCCAGACTTGTGCAAAAGGAATGAGTTCCTCCACATACGTTTGCTGCTATTGAGACAGATTGCAACACATACTTACCACTGAGGGATCTCGAAAGATGAAGGGTGCACCAGGGGTCTATTCCAGACAATGATAAGTATGTTAAAGAGTGTTGCTGCCCACGGAGGTTGTCCCTGCTTCGGGTGCCAGATGTAGAAAATCAATGTCCAGTCATTTGCTCTGATCAAAGATGTCTTTCCCACTCTCACAGAGAGCTTTATTTTTTTATACAGTTTTTACAGGCAGACAAAAAGGTAGGCAAGCAACAGCGTCCTAATTGGTAGAAACTATTCACCCCCCTCTCAAGATGCCATCCTCTGAAGGCAAGGTGAGATAATGCAGATCAAAGCTAAAATGAGATCATACAAGCAGGCAAGATCCACAGCGCATGAGCTAAGGCAGTGTGCTGCTCTCAGCCTGGCACAATGACCTTTGACCTACCTCTACACATTCTGATAATAAAGGGTCCCTTTCTCATCTATTAGTTGATGTATCAATTTTTCCCCTCTCTCTTTTCAGTTTATATGCCAACCATCTTCCTGGTTTATTCACATTTTCAAAAAAGTTTTGTTTTGCACTTTTGATTTTTTTTGCCAGTTCATCTTTTTCCAAGCCTATTAGTAGCCAGTGTAGGGTCTACAACACTGTGTAACATACTCCAAATCAGCACATGGACTGAACCAACTGCAGCCTCATGAACATCACACTGCAGTAGTCTATGCTGCTGGTGACAGGTATGAGTCACTATAGCAAGTTCCTCTCACCCCAGTAGGGGCACAACTGGCACATCTGGCAAAGCTGGGAAAAGGCCTCCCAGCCAGTCTCCATGTGCTCTTCCAGTAGGAGCTGCAAGTCCAGAAGAAGCCCCAAGAGGTGAGCTTGCTCCTTCAGTGGTACTGCTGTAATAAGACACCCCTACAGCAGAGAACTCCGATGGAAAAACTCCAATTCCATTTTGCAAGTATTTAGTTTAAGCTTATTTTCTCCTATCCGTCAGACCCTCACAGACTCCAGGAATTGGTACAAGACTTCAGTGATAACCATCCATCTGGCCTGGGGTAGCAAAGTTTGATATCACATTAATGATATTGATCCCCAAACTGCCAGATGATGTCTCCCAGTAACTTCATGTAATGTTAAACAGATGGGAGAAAACTGACCCCTGCAGCACCCCACAAAGGAATAGCCATTGGGCTAATCTCTCTTGCCCCAATACTGAGTGGAACTGCCTACCTGTGGAAGGAGCAGAGCAGCACCATCTTCCCAATCCCTGCAGACAGTCCATGAAAATACCATGATTGATAGCCTCAGAAACTGCTGGGAGGTCAACAGATGAGAATGGGAATACTGTACTTCCCCCACTCAGGTCTCAACAAAGCTCATTTACTACACAATCTGTTCCAAGACCAGATAATTTCCTGTAGGCACGGGTGTCAAACTTGCTGCGTCACATTGCCGTCACGTGATGTATCGCAACGGATACATCCATCACAAGCTGGGGTGGGTGTGGCGCATCTGGCCCTCAATTAGCAACCACAATTGGGATTGGCAGCTCTGTCATTAACCAAAAACTCCACTGCCCTTTGGAATGCTTATCCCAGCACTGAGTAGCCCACTGGCAGCTGCTGCCTGCAATTAACAAGACTGATCAGTTTCACATACTAGGCCTTTATTTGCCTCCTAAGAATTTTACTTCAGCTTTCCTTTTTCCAACTCCCTTGCTCTTTGGAATACTCACTCCAGTGCTCAGATAATTAGTAAGAAGGGAATTAATGTTTTATATTCACTGGAGTGGAAGGGATTACAAGAGTAAAAGCAGCCACACAATAGGGACTACACATCAAAAGGAACATGGTGGCACTGGCAGCCACAAGTGCGCTGTGCAAACAGTTTAGACTAGATTATATGTATTCTGCAGCATTTTCATCAGGTTATCTCTACCACCCCTTCTCAACAACCTTACCCCAAAAGAGGGAAGGTTGGAGACTCTTCGGTAGTTGTCAAAATTTGTTTGATTCAAGGATAGCCTCTTAAGGAGGGAGTGCCAGCCTCTTTCAAGACTGGAAGTAACACCCCCTACCTCAAGAGAGACTGACACCACAGCATAGACCTAACCACGGGTCACCTTCTTGGCCACTTTTAAGATTCCAAGAGGCCCAGATCCAGTAAACAGGTGGTTGAGCTGACAGCACAGAGAACCCTGTCCATCCCTAGCAATAGTCAGATGACTCTTTTTTAATGGATGACAGGAAAAGCACATAATTTCAGAACTGTATCTAGTCTGTCAAATGAGACTGCATGACAAAACTATTAATATTCTTTTCATTTTATTATAAAAAAATATTTCAATTTTGTTTAAACATACAAGCAGAAATTTTCTTTTAATACCCCTTGTTAACACTGGTAAAAATGAACCAAAGCAAAACAATTTTAAAAACAAAAAATTATTAACAAACACAAATTTGGTATTTATAAGCTTTTTTCCTTTATATAAGACAACTGATTTTACATATTTAAAATGATATAAAAAAGGATGCATTTGCAGACAACCGCATTTGAAAAGGTAGAAAAACAAGGGGAAGGGAATTATACAGTTTTTAGAACGACCATAAACTTGGTTAAAGAAAATTTTTTTTTAAAAAAAAAAATCAGTTTAATTTCATTGGCTTTTCCCATTAACACAATTTTCAAATGCTGAACTCCCTACAGGTTGGGAAACAATTTTTGCCAGCCCATTCCCAGCTAATATCCACTGCAAACTCTACAAATCCTACCTACTTCTGTATACCTATCAATCTTTTTATGATGTACATGTTATAACTGATTCTAAGTCTTTCTGAAAGAGTCAACATTCTGTTCGTTGAGGGGAGGGAAGAGACAATATGCAATTTGATTCAGAACACAAATAGAATTATTTCTGATAAGAGTCTTATTTTGGGCCAAGCAGAAACAATGTCTTCTGAAAATGGAATCTAGATTCAAGAACTGAACTTGTGACCCATTTCCAATTACTTTAGAAAAAGCAAGATCAAGTTCCAAAATCAACATTGCCTTCAAGAAGTTTCTACCAAAAGTCTGCTTCTTTGAAACATCCACCCTTGTACTTGTAGGGGATAAAAGACAAGCACTTATGCATACATGCTGGCATGCTAAGAAGCAAAAAATCCAAATACAGTTTTATTCAAAACAAAATCAGCCAAACATTTTGCATGACTTTAACTACAATAGACTACATGGCAGAAGACAGGTTCTTTTGTCATTTTAATTTGAAGTCATAGAATATAACTTTCAACAATGCTCATACTAAGTGTGCTACCTTTGGTGGGAAAATAGTATTTTAAATTCCCAGGGGAAATTACCCAGAAGTGGGACTGCAACTGTTCTGAAACATCTGGAAATTAAAATGGAAAAATGAAAGTTTTTTTTAGTGTCCTGTGAAAATAACCTAAATTAGGGTTTGTTTTTTTTAATCCAGGAAACTGAAACATTTTGCCACATTTATCTACAAATTTTAGTGATTGCAAAAAAAATAAATCAGTATTCTCCTAAGCAGGCAATACACAAAGGCAGCTTCCAAAAATTATGTAGCTCAGGCAGAAGGACATGCAGGTTTCCAAAGGAATTCCTTATTCTCAAGGAAAGATGGAAGCTTTTACTTCCACATACTGTAAAAGTTACAGGATTATGATTGGCTTTAAAAAGTGTCAAACTTTAAAACAATCACAAATTAAAGTTTCAGCTACTACTCAGTATTTCTATTGGGAAACCCAAACAGTTCAAATTAAAAAAACCAACAACAATTGTTGCAGTTTTGATAGGGTATCTGGCAAAACAAAACAGGAAAACATCTAGAGACAAACTAGCATTATATGGTTAATTTTGGATTTTGCCAAATTATCAGAACTGTGACAAAGTTTTGAAGGCATGTAGCCCTTCATTACCAGAACTACCTGAATTCAATATTACAAATTCAAGACCTGATTAGTAATTGATCAGAAGGCATGGAGGAACCCATAAAAAGGCCTTGAAAAGCCAATGGAGAAGGGGAAAATACGTGAATCAATATGTGGACCCTAACCCCCAAATTTTCAAGGCCCTTAATTAGCAAGCTAATTATTCCTAAGAAATATATGTCAGCATTCTGATGCTGCCATAAAAAGACGAGGCTTGACTTTTCACCTACTTATTTCTTTGTAGATAATATCCCCTAGGAGATGGGATGGTGGGGGGAACATTCCTATGGGGTGAAGTCAGAAACTGAGGAGACTGACTTGGAAGATGGCCAATGAGAAGATGAGAATTGGGGAACGGAAAGGGAAGGGTTTGGGGGTCAGAGGGTTAGTATCGGCTACGACTAAGTCGGGGCCAGATCTGTCGTACTCAATAAATGGAATACTTCAGCAAAGATTGTTTGGGAGTGCAATTTATTTGAGATGACATCGAAACCTGACAATATACACATGTACTGTGCACACACAGAGATACACACATACGCACGCGCACACACACGTGTGTGTGTGTGTGTGTATGTGTAAAAATCAGAGGTGGATTTCATGTTTGTGAGGAACTCAGAAATGGGAAATGTTTCATTATATGCTTGTCCATCTTTCATAGCTTCTCAGTGGATTGTGTTTGTTTCAGCTATCCAATACAGTGCAACAGAGGCATACCATAAATTGCTAACCTTATTCTCTCAACACAAGCCTCCAATACTTTCTACCAAGCAAAAGGAAAAAAAAAGAAAAACTGAAAAAAATTCCAGGGGAAAAAGAAAAAAAAAGGATAAGCATAAAAATATACTGCTCAAAAAAATAAAGGGAACACAAGCAGAAGACATCCGAGATCTGAATGAATGAAATAGTCTTATTAAATACTTTGTTCTTTACATACAGTAGTTTATACACTGCTCAAACAACTAAAGGGGACACAAAACTACTGTATGTAATGAACAAAGTATTTAATAAGACTATTTCATTCATTCAGATCTCGGATGTCTTCTGCTTGTGTTCCCTTTATTTTTTTGAGCAGTGTATTTATAGTGGACAACAGTGTACATCATGGAGGATGGTAGAACAAAGTGACATAACAAAACATATATAGTTCTCTGCCATTCGTAGCAAATAGCACAGGCCAACCATCAAGACAGATTTCTCCTAGTTTGACATGCTTATTTCCTGCACGTTCGATGAGCTGTCTTTTTCTTCTGCATCTCTAGCCGGCAACGACTTCGTTCATCCAGCCATGGCAGTTTGAAGTTCCTCCCAGACAGAAAGTGGTCCACAGAAAATTGTTAGTGATAGTGAAGAGAAGAAAGGGGTTAGCGGTTATGTCTACATTTGTGTAACTCGGCTGCAAGCCTACATGCCTGGTGGCAAAAATCATACTAGAAATTAAACACAAACTAAAAACAATTTCTAGAAAATTTGCGTAACATTTGAATATAGATGATATTGAACTTTAGCTACTGAAAAGTGTTTCATCAATAGCATTCTTCTACAATATTGGGTGCTGTTAAATCATGTTTGCTAAATAAACCACAATTTGGTGAGTTCACACCACCTACTATCCCTTAAGCAACAGATTACAAGCTGTAACAAATGCATCCACACAACACGCTAAGATGAAACCTCAACAACCACATTATGACTTTTCTGTGGGAAAGGGTCTCTCTCTCTCTCTCTCTCTCTCTCTCTCTCTCTTCTGTCTCTCCCTCTCATCTGTCTCATCTCCCTCTCATCGCTCATCTTTCTCTCTCTCCATCTCCCTCTCATCTCTCTCTCCAATCTCTCTCCCTATCATCTGTCTTTCTCTCTCTCATCTCTGTCTTTCTCTCATCTCTCCCTCTCATCTCTCTTTTTCTCCCTCTCCTCTCTCTCTTGTGTGTGTGTTTCCTCTTGAAATATTTCCAAAAACAGGCGAGGGTTGGGTTTTTTTTTTTTTTTTGCTGATGTTCTTTCTTCTTCTTTGGGTGCTTTTTACCATATGATTTAAATCAAGAGTCATTTCAGGTTCCCAGATAAATGAAGCTCTTTCGTCCCCTCCCAGTCACTCCTCACCTGAGAAGGTAAGGGCAACGGCGGCGGATGGAGACTCGCTCCATATTCCAGAGCGGGAGCGAAACACCCCTGTACTTGCCTCTTCTTCCGGCCCTTGTTGGTGCTGCACGCACCTCGGTCGCTCAGGGAGACGCGCAACTTTCTCTCCGCCCCGAGACACTGGCCTGTGCTCTCGCCACCTCCATGGCCTGCTCGCTGCTCTTGCAGCACCTTGTGCAGCACACTTAAATTTAGCGCACTTCACAATGGGGGAGACGGCGTCCCCTGCTCCTCCTGGAGTCCATTACAACGCAAAGCATCGGCTGCAGCCAGGCTGGACCAGCGTCTCGGGGCAGAGAGAAAGTCGCACATCTCCACGAGCGACCAATGCTCTCTATCATAACCAATTTTCCTCAATTATTTTCAAAGTATTTTATCAATACATTTTCACCTCCTTACCTTTGCAATATGAAAGGAAGTAAACCACGACTTCAACAATGTAAGTAATAAGGCCACAGAAATGTGATTTCTATGATACCATTACGATGGGAGAATCCATCAACAAAATTAGAAAGTGGAAGATTTTTTAAAAGGGAACAATTCAGTGTTCTCCCTTGTAAAATGATAAACATCATCTTTTATAAACAATAGTATATTTCTCTGATAGGATTGATAGTGACAAGTATTTCTTTTCTTAATCTGTGAACAAGCAACTTCTGAGACTCAGGATTAACAAATGAGCCTCCCAACCTTTTCCATATTTCCTAAAGGTAACAATATTGGTTAAATGCTATTTAATAAAGTATTGAATTGGCATTCTCTCATCACAGTGAAACCCAAGTCTGTCTACAAAATAAACAAGCAAACAAAACTCTGCTTAAGCAGAAACAAAATAGCTCTCCCACAACTTTTACAAAATACATTCTACCTTAATGCAGCTATATATACTAGATTGGTATACTTACTGTGGGGTTAATTTTGGTAATGGTCGACCAAATGCTACAACAGGCAAATATGGGGTGATCAGCAGACTTTCAACTAAAAGAGGAAATGGAAGAGAGAGGAACATTATATATTTAGCTACAATGTTCATTCACATACTTATTTGAAAATCTATGTTTTACAATAGAATCATCCAAGATTCTCTGTGCATAAGATATGAGAATTTTGATAACCACTTACCATCATCTGACTCTGGGAAAAACGAGGCAACTTCAGGTTCAGATTCCTGAATTCCTTTTTTTTTATACATTCTAAGTTGCAGTCGTTGTAAGATTCTTTGTTCCCGGATACGCTGAATATCCCACCTGTGAGTGGAGGAGTCAAAGGAACAACAACAGCAGAAAATTCTCAAAATTTCATTTGTGGGCAAATCTGAGTGTTTTAGAAAACCAACATTTCACAAAGTCAAGAGTCACGCACCTCTTTGTATTAAACATGTTTCTCAAAACCTACCCTCTGGAATCAGCTGCCCCCAGAGATAAGGAGAATCCAAGACCTCCGTGCCTTCCGCCGTTCCCTTAAAACTTTCCTTTTCCAACAAGCCGGGCTGGCGTAACAATGCCTTTTAAATGATTTTAAATTTGTATGTTTCTTAAATTTCTGGCCAAATTGAGATATTTCCTTTTAATTTGTTCTTAATGTTTATATTATGTGTTTTTATCTGTCTGTACACCGCCCTGAGTTCCCAGGAAGAAGGGCGGTATATAAATTCGAAGTAAAATAAAATAAATAAAATAAATTTCTATAGGTTCTCCCAAGTTCTTGTATTACAGCCAAATCATAAAATATGCTCTTGCTTAATACCTTGCTAGATGGAATTGCTACTCATGCTTTCTTCAACTAAATAACAACAAAGTCCCAATCCAAAGCCACTCAGCACACAGTAAAAGGCATACAGGTAGTACTCAACTTACGACCGGTTGCTTAGCAACTGTTCAAAGTTACAACAGACCACCCCAAAAGGTACTGATGACCCAGTTTCAAAGTTATGGCCACTGCAGTGCCCTCATCATTTTTCATCCTTTAAGACCAACCGCAGGAACACTACAGCCCCTCCCACCTCCCCCACCCATCTCCCCAGGTCTTGGCCTGCTCCCAAGCTGGTCACTCAGCCAGACAAGGGAGCCTAAATCTGGTCAGCAGTCTTGCAAGAAGTACTACTTGCGAGGAGAATAGCATGAGGTTCCCATGAGGCTGACAGCCTCTGTAAGAAAGCTGAGCCTTGCATTAGCCCTCCCTGTGCTGGTTCTGCTGACCATCTTTAGGCTCCCTTGCCTGGCTCAATAGCTGTCTTGGGAGCAGGCTGAGGCCTGGGGAATCCCGAGAGGCTGGGGGAGGCCCTTGGGTGGCCAGATGGGAAGTAGGCCTCAGGCTACAGGCTGTAACTGCCCTCTGTGTGCCGGTTGCTTCTGCTGACTGGCTTTAGGCTCTCTTGCCTGGCTCAATAGCCATCTTGGGAGCAGGACGAGGCCTGGGGAACCCTGGGGGACAGGGAGCAGAGCACAGGGTGCTTCACAGGTCGGGGAGGCCTTGGGAGGCCCAGGGCAGGTAGGCCTGGGCCTACACTAGGCCTCCAAGGGCCTGCCCCACCCGAGGCACCCCGTGTTCCACTTAACCCACACATTTGTTTAACGATTGCATTGGGGTGAGCAGGGGTGGAGAGGTCATTAAGTCAGGTGCTTCACTTAACGGCTGTCATGACATGTGACCGTAATGGGCAGGCTCCATTACGCTTGTAAGTCAAGGACTATCTGTAATGGTAAAAGATTTAAGACGTACCAACTGCACAAACCCTTTCATATTATTACACACCCCATTGTTAACTGTTTGCAATCAATACAACTTCTATGTACTGTTAATTGTTAAATGTTTAAATAAAAGTGGCTGCTGAAGTTTCTGACATGTAAAACAGCTTTATTTCATCACTCACCTTTTCCTCCTTTTCTCATCCAACTCCAACTTTGCATGTCGTTTGGAGAAGACGTTGTCTTCTAAGTTCTGTGAAAAGTTTAATATATATATATATATATATATATATATATATATATATATATATATATATATATATATATACATACACACAGTGCATTCAGAAAGTATTCAGACCCCCTTCACTTTTGTCAATTTTGTTATGCTGCAGCCTGATTCTACAGTTGTTGAAATTCATTTTTTTCCTCATTCAGCTACACTCAGTACCGCATAATGACAAAGTGAAAACAGAATTTTAGAAATGTCTGTAAATTAATTAAAAAGAAAAAACTAAAATATCACATTGGCATAAGTATTCAGACCCTTCACTCAGTACTTTGTTGAACCACCTTTCACAGCAATTACAGCCTGGAGTCATTTTGGGTATGACGCGACAAGCTTTGCACACTTGGATTGGGGGATTTTCTGCCATTCTTCCTTGCAAATCCTCTCAAGCTCAAGTCAGGTTGGATGGCGACTGTTGGTGGACAGCCATTTTCAGGTCCCTCCAGAGATGTTCAATAGGGTTCAAGTCAGGGCTCTGGCTGGGCCACTCTAGGACATTCAGTGTTTCCCTAAGCCACTCCTGTGTTGTCTTGGCTGTGTGCTTAGGATCGGTGCCATGTTGGAAAGTGAACCTTCAACCCAGTCTGAGGTCCTGAGCGCTGTGGAACAGGTTTTCATTGAGGATATCCCTGTACTTTGCTCCATTCATTTTCCCCTCAACCCTGACCAGTCTCCCAGTCCCTGCTGCTGAAAAACACCCCCACAGCATGATGCTGCCACCACTATGCTTTACTATTGGGATATTGGGCAGGTGATGAGTGGTGCCTGGTTTCCTCCAGACATAACATTTAGAATTGAGGTCAAACAGTTCAATCTTTGTTTCACCAGACCAGAGAATCTTGTTCCTCACAGTCCGAGAGTCCCTCAGGTGCTTTTTTGCACACTCCAAGCAGGCTTTCATGTGTTTTGCACTGAAGAGAGGCTTCCATCTAGTCACTCTGCCATAAAGCCCATATTGGTGGAGGGCTGCAGTGATGGTTGTCCTTCTAGAACTCTGTCCCATCTCCACACAGTGTCAGGTTTCGATGTCGTCTCAAATAAAATAAATTGCATTTCCAAACAGATAGTCTTTAAAGAAATCTTTCATTTTATTAAGCACGACAATCTGGCCCCAATCGTGGCGTAGCCAACTCTGACTTCCTGACCCCAAACCTTCCCTTTCCGTTCCCCAATTCTCTGCATCTCATTGGCCTTCTTCCAAATCACTCTCCCCATATCTACTACTTAAGCTCCCAGGAATGTCCCCCCTCCCATCTCATCACCTAGGGGATATTATCTTCAAGGAAAATAAGTAGGTGAAATGTCAAGCGTCCTCTTGCCAGCTGCCCTCTTCTCCTTATGTCAGCACTAGAGTAAATGCAGGTTGAAGTGGTGACACACAGGATCTTTGGAGCTCAGTCAGTGTGACCATTGGGTTCTTGGTCACCTCTCTTACTAAGGCCCTTCTCCCCTGATTGCTCAGTTTGACCGGGCAACCGGCTCTTGGAAGAGTCCTGTGCCAAACTTCCATTTGAGAATTATGGAGGCTACCATGCTCTTAGGAACCTTCAATGCAGCAGAAATTTTATTGTAGGCTTCCCCAGATTTGTGCCTTGCAATAATCCTGTCTCTGAGCTCTGCAGGAAGTTTCTTTGACCTCATCGCTTTTGCTCTGCTACAGTATGCATTGTCAGCTGTGAGACCTTCTATAGAGAGGTGTGTGCCTTTCTAAATCATGTCCAATCAATTTATTTTACAAGTCAACTCCAATCAAGGTGTAGAAACATGTCAGCAATGATCAAGAGAAATGGGAGGCACCTGAGCTAAATTTCAAATGTTGTTGCAAAGGGTCTGAATACTTATGCCAATGTGATATTTCAGTTTTTTCTTTTTAATAAATTTACAGGCATTTCTAAAATTCTGTTTTCACTTTGTCATTATGGGGTAGTGAACGTAGATTAATGAGCAAAAAATGAATTTCAACAACTGTAGAATCAGGCTGCAGCATAACAAAAGTGAAGGGGGTCTGAATACTTTCTGAATGCACTGTATACAGGTAACACGTGCTGTATCCGAGTTTCCTCTCTTTCCATTTTCTCATGGAAAGCATTCAAGTCTGCCATGCTATGTGCCACGTGTTCATAAGAGGATTTAAGCTTCATTTTATGATGTGTTATCCTAGGGTAAAAGGAAATGGGAACTGAAGATGTTCAGGAGTGACTGCTAACTTTGCTTTTGGGAGGCCTGATGCACTCTTTATATCTTTGCAACACCAATGGAAAAATCTATTTATTAAGATATTATTGCTTATTACTTTTCCCATCACTGTTTATAAACACAATACTGTCAAAAAAAAGGACTCATCTAAAGATGTTTGTTCAGGAAGCAAAGTTTGAAAACACAGGAAAATAAGCAAAAGTTAGGTTAGTTGTGGAAATTGGATAAGTTAATTACTGTAAGCAGTTCCAAATATAGATGTTATAAATCTGCAAATCAATCTTTCATTTGACAGTCTATGTTTTATTTAAATGATAGTGGTGAGGCTCCTCATATCACGTCCCTCAAGTGTGAATAAGACACATTGTCACAGGTATTGCTTGAAAAAGAGTACTAGTTGAGGGGCAGGATTGGATTAGTTTTTTATCAAAATTGAAATGCTTATATTACTACAGGGATTTTGAAGTTGGTCCTTCTTTCATTTCTCTTTGAAATGCTGTGATGGTATTAGTAGTATATTCATTTTGGTTTTGAAAATTATTGTAGCCAGTCCTTATGGCAACAAAAGGTCCAAAGGCCCACATCCTGCCCCCACCTTTAATGTTGTAGTATCCCTTAAGGTCATTCCACCCAAATTTGACAGTCTTCCATCTTTTCCCTGCAGTCTTTTTAGAAGAAAATAAACAGAAAAAGCCTTAAGTAGAAATAACCAATCAATTGGTTACTTGGACTACTGTAATGCTCTCTACATGGGGCTCCCCTTGAAGAGCACCCAGAGGCTCCAACTGGTCCAGAATGTGGCCGCATGGGTGATTATGGGAGCGACATGGCGCTCCCATGTAACACCTCTCCTGCGCGAGCTGCACTGGCTCCCGGTGGTCTTCCGGGTGCGATTCAAGGTGTTGGTTACTATCTTCAAAGCGCTCCATGGCTTAGGACCTGGGTACTTACGAGATCGCCTTCTGCTACTGATAGCCTCCCACCGGCCAGTACGTTCCCACAGAGGGACTCCTCGGGGTGCCGTTGGTCACACTATGTCAACTGGCGACTCCCAGGGGGAGATCCTTCTCTGTGGGGGCACCTGCCCTCTGGAACGAATTGCCCCGGGATTTACGGATGATCCCTGACCTACGCACCTTTCGTCGTGCCATCAAGACGCTGTTGTTTCAACAAGCTGGGCTGGCCTGAATACCAAGATCAATTTTAAGTTATATGGGTTGTCTTTGTCTTAATTGAAATGGGCCAAAATATTTAATTCCTTTTAAACTGTTTTAAATTTTATATGTGTTCGTTTTTATTTTTGGCTGTGCACCGCCCTGAGTCCTTCGGGAGAAGGGCGGCATAAAAATTAATTAAATAAATAAATAAATAAATTTCATTTTTAAGTTCAACAATTCATTTCAAAAACTATGTTCACTTCTTTTGGTGATCACAAAGACCCTAATACTTCCAACTCAGTGCTCAGAAATCAAATCTCGCCCCTCCCCTCTGTAGTTACTGGCTAAAAAAAGGACGGTTAGGCCTGATAAAGAATGAAAACCCACAACAAAAGTAAGTGTTTTGCAGAATCACCATTCAATTGCCCACACAAATAGGCAGGGTTGAGACATTGATATATATTTTTTTGCACCTGCTTGGCAGGACAAATAAAACCTAAGTAGGATTAAATATTGTAATAAAAATATCATAAAAGATAAAACATGTAGACTGTCAATTAGTATTAGCAACCAAGGCCCTGGAAACTAAATGCTAAAATGTTCTTCATCTACAAGACTCCTCTGGAGAGTTTTCTTTATTTGACAAGTAAAAATAAGAATTGTCTCATCCAACACTATAGCTTGACAATAAACCCTGTGAAATTTTCCTGAAATATCTCCCTTGGGAATCAAGTAGGCTGATGGACAGCTTTGAAAATGAGCCAAGACAAAATGGCTGCTTAACATTCTCATGAAAATGACTCTCAGTACAAGAAACCCTGCTTTGTTCAGATTAGTAAACTACCTGTTTTATACTGAAGGCTAAATGTAATTTGCAAACTCAAAAAACCACCATAACACACTAAAATTCTAAACAGTTTTATTATGTAGAGTACAAGGCTTTGCTTTTTAACTATTCTTTGGACTGCAGAGTACACGTCAGCATGACACTAGAGGATATGGATCCAGAATCCTCAGCACTTTTGGAGAAGTATATTTGGGAGCTTATTTAGAGGTGTGCTGAATTTATCAGAGGCTCAATGAATTAATTTTGGTATTTAATTTTAGGTGATAAATTGTGCCATTGTAAATAAACAATTTGCCATCAAGATTTTGTAGGGCTTCAGGGGCCCCTCAAAATTTGTAACCCACAGCCACTATGTTGCCACTCCACAAGAGATAAGCATTACAAAGTTTACCAGAGCATATATATGGCTTAAAATTTTAATGGGCTATTTTATGGGTAAGGGGTTTTAAAATTTGGGGAAGCCAAACTGATTTAATTCTGTTTTAATTTATTTTAATTTTTATACTGTATGCATTTTAATTTTGGCTGTTCACTGCCCTGAGTCCTTCGGGAGAAGGGCGGTATACAAATTTAATGAATAAAATAAATAAATAAAATAAATAAACAGAGATTGCCCATTTTGTCCAATATTTCAATGTATGTTTCCATAATAGTTGCAATGAATATCTGGTTAATCTAAGGACAGTGTGGTTTAAAAACACAAAGTCTGTCATAGTTGTTGACAGTTCACTGGCAAATATAGAAACTATACATTTCTTCTTCCATAACAGCTTCCTAGGCTACCTATTCTACATCAGCAATTATACCTAGTACATGTTGCTCAATTCTTCCTGTAAAGAATTACATACCTCTAAAAGTTCAGAAGGATTCAGTTGTCTCAGGGGCTCTACTGTGTGGTCCCTCCATGATGGAACTAGAAAGGGGAATACATACAATTTTTCAGTATTGTTCATCTGAAGGCTTGAGTTTAACCTGCTGTCAAACTTACTTTGTAAAACTTCCCCACACCGACACAAATGCCCAAGGTGGGTTATATAATGCCTTCTGATTTTATACTCAAGCACCCTTTGACAAAGACAGGGTTTGCTTTAGGTTTCTCAGTCAGATTTGGAGTTCAGCAAGGCTTTAATTTCAGCAATGTTCAAATATTACAATCCAAACTGAGTGCTGTGGAACCATAATTATTCAGTATTAAGAAACCACTTTTACCCTGTTTTCCCCAAAATAAGACATCCCCTGATAATAAGCCCAATCGGGCTTTTGAGCGCATGGCAATAAGGCCAAGCGCTTATTTCAGGGTTCAAAAAAATATATGACAGGGTCTTATTTTTGGGAAAACACGGCATATAATTTTATAGATGGTTTTTATTATTTAACACCACCATGTAATCAACCATTTACTATCTTCCAGAGTCAACAATCCAGAGCTGAGCTGCAAGGATCTTCCATCAAATTGTACAATTTGATACAAATAAAAACTCTCTTACAGAATACAGGATGAGTTCCTATATCATACTAAGCAGTAATATGGTTCATCTGACTTTGACTTAGCAAATTACATAATCTAGCCATTGTGGCAAATAAATCATGGTTTATGACAATGTGTTTTGGGAACCAGATAAGCCACTGTATGTGTGTTACTACAACCAATGTTTATTACATATATCTTATATAGTTTAAAGTAGATATTCCAGTTAAAAGTATCTAAGAATTAACTTTAGTCAAACTTTATAAATGAAATTCATAAAAGCCCATTTACCTACACTTACCTATATCACAATGTAATTGATCAGTGTCCTAAAATTACAAGCTAAAATGACAGTCTCAATAAAGAATATCTGTAGCTCGGGGTTGAAATGAGTTGATGCTCTCTGAACTTGGTTGTTTTCTTGCAGTATCATTACCCAAACCAGTTAACATCATCAGTGCAAGTAAGAAGTGAGGTTTGCTGTTTATATTCTAGTGCAGGGGTGTCAAACTGGCGTCCCGCAGGCCGGATGTGTCACGTGCAGGCCACGCGCACCCCAGCTCCACAAAGGGAAAAAACATCACAAAAGTCACACGGCAATGTGACGCTGCAAGTTTGACACCAGTATTCTAGTGGCTTGCCCTGTCAAATGACAGTCTCTTTCAGACTATAAATTTCTCCTTATTTTTCATAAAGCAATTGCCTATTTTACCATCATGTGCTGGCTGTTAAAACAACACTGCATTTTCTACCACACTTGTCAAGTTACCTGGAACATTTTTTGAAAGTTGTCAATCTAACGTTTTGAAGAGATTAACACTCTAAAGATTCTATCAGTTGATTATTTATCTAAAATATTCAGAGGCCTCACAAACTAGGTCTTTATAGCAAATCATTACCAAATCTTCTGGGTTTAAATCAGCTCTAGCTTCACCTGAAGAATTGGCTAAGTATCACAAGATCCTGCAAGAGACATTGGGCTCAATATTTTTTAAAAAGAGAAATGGATTCATGAATGCTTATTATCCTTGAGAATTACAAATGAAAATTTTCAGAATATTTGAGGCACATGACCAGGTAGCTATTTTCATTGTTCCTGACATCTGAACTGCCTAAAGTAACAAACTGGCTGCAGATGGAAATAAGCTGCTGGACTTAATGAACCTTTAAACAAATATAGCAAGGCAATTATTAAGACACAAGCCCTTATTACATTAGCAAAAACAATCAAATAGACAAGGGCAAAGCCAAAGACACAAAGAGATATCAGGACCTCAATTTGTTATTGTTCTACTATACAATTACAACCTAGCATTAAGAAAAAGCTAATTTAGAAGAGGAACAGGTGTCCATAATCTGGTGTGAGAGAAAAAAAACTCGCCCAACCTTCAAAAGGAAATTACTTCACAGCTTCTCCAATAAATATATTGTCTTTGCCATTTTGTAAGACTCTGTAAAAAGAATAGCAAAATAGCTTATTTCTGTTCAGGTTCAAACTGATGGGATGAAATCAAACAAAAGTCCTAGATACTTGTGGCTATCCTCTATCTACTGAAACTGCATAATGCCCCTCCTCTGAAATAAGGACATGTATATTAAGATGCTCATCTGTAAATACAGCTAGTCCTCAAATTCCATTCATTTAGTGACCATTTGAAGTTACAACAGCACAGGAACTTCCGGTTGACGTCGCAGCGGGATCAGACACACAAGCGGGTCTCCACGTTCCCGTGCCGAATTCTTCCTGCTTGTGGGCTCCGGAGGGAGCCAAAGCCGCCCTGTAGGGGTGGTGAAGCAAAGAGGGGCACCCTGTGAGGTTGGGGAGAGTCGCAGCTCTCCTGTCTGGCCCAGGGTTTTTTCTCCCTCTCAGCCACAGCAAGAAGCAGCAGCAGCAGCAGCCTAAAGATGGCTGCTACAAAGCTGGGACAACCAAAGAACAACAGCTAAGACTGGTGCTGGAGAAAAGAAGGTGAGCCGTGTTGGAACTGGGAGAGAGGATTTTTCTTTTGCTCTAAATCTAACCCCATGAAGTTACAACAGCACTGAAGTGACTTACGTTTTTCACAGTTACGACTGTTGCAGCATCCCTGTGGACATAAGATCAAAATTCAGACACTTGGCAACTACTGTGTTTCCCCGAAAATAAGACCCAGTCTTATGTGTTTTGCGGCTCCAAAATAAGCACCAGGGGTTATTTTCAGGGAAACAGGATTTCAGGGTGATCAGCCCAGCTGGGCGTCCCACCTCCCCGGTGCACACACAAAAGGAGGTGAGAGTGCAGGGGCCAATGTCCGGCCCCTTGGTCAGCGCACTCTGGGGCTGCGCAGCCTGCGCAGCGCATGAGTTGATTACCTGTCCAAGCAGCAGATGGTGGCAGAGGCGCGGGGGGAGGCATGCAATCCAGACACACCGCACAGGACGCAGGCAAGCCGAGACGGTGGGATGAACTGGGCCACCAGCTGCAGGAGGCTCATCTTCGCGTCTCTTGGCTTGCCTGCAGCTCGCACAGTGTCCAGATCGCTTGCCCCCCCCCCCCCATCTACTGCTTGGACAGGTAATCAATTCACCTGCGCTGCACAGGCTGCTGCCAGACACCATTGGCCCGCCACCTTTAGTGCTGGCCACGCCCCCCGATGACAATCTTCACTAGGGCTTATTTTTGGGATAGGGCTTATATTAGGTGCATGCTTCAAGATCAGGCTAGGACTTATTTTCGGGAAAACACAGTAGCATGTATTTATGATGGTTGCAGTGTCCTGGGGTCATACGACCACCTTTTGCGACCTTCTGACAAGTCAGTAGGGAAGCCAGATTCACTTAACCTGTCATCTGTACGCTGATGATACTCAGCTGTACATCTCCACCCCAGACCACCCCAATGATGCCCTTGATGTGATGTCTCGCTGCCTGGAGGCCGTGCGGGTCTGGATGGGGAGGAACAGGCTCAGACTCAACCCGTCCAAGACCGAGTGGCTGTGGCTGCCGGCGTCCCGATATAGTCAGCAGGTGCCATCGCTGACTATTGGGGGTGAATCTTTGCCGCCCACAGAGAGGGCTCGCAATCTGGGTGTCCTCCTGGACGCACGGCTGTCTTTAGAAGAGCATATGACGGCCGTGGCCAGGGGGGCCTTTTATCAGGTTTGCCTGATCCGCCAGTTGCAGCCCTTTCTGGACTGGGACGCCTTGCGCACCGTCACTCATGCCCTTGTCACCTCCCGGCTGGACTATTGTAATGCTCTCTACATGGGGCTCCCCTTGAAGAGCACTCGGAGGCTCCAATTGGTCCAGAATGCGGCCACGCGGGTGGTTATGGGCGCAACTCGTTGTGCCCGCGTGACACCCCTCCTGCGCGAGCTGCACTGGCTCCCAGTGGTCTTCCGGGTGCGATTCAAGGTGTTGGTTACCACCTTCAAAGCGCTCCATGGCATAGGACCCGGGTACCTTCGAGACCGTCTTCTGCCACCAATAGCCTCCCACCAAGTCCGTTCCCACAGAGAGGGTCTCCTCAGGGTGCCATCAGCCAAGTTATGTCGGCTGGCGACACCCAGGGGGAGGGCCTTCTCTGTGGGAGCCCCAGCCCTGTGGAATGAACTGCCCCCGGAAATACGTAAGATCTCCGACCTCCGGGTGTTTCACTGCGCACTGAAGACCCTGTTGTTCCGCCAGGCAAGGCTATCAACTTAATAATTTTAAATTGGGGTATTTTAAATTTTTGGGGTTTTTAATCGGCCAAATCTATTTAATTATTTTAATTTTTAATTATTGTTGTGTCCTGTGTTTTTAAATTGGCTGTACACCGCCCTGAGTCCTATTATTATTATTATTATTATTATTATTATTATTATTATTATTATTATTATTAACCACCATGTTACTAACTTAACTGCCATGATTCATTTAACAAGTGTGGTAAGAAAGGTCATAAAATGAAGCAAAACTCACTTAACAAGTGTCTTAACAAGTGTCTTGCTTAGCAACATAATTTTGGGTTCAATTGTGGTCATAAATTGAGGACTACCTGTACTTCTTTCCATGTCCCAAATTTAGTTCTCATGTATAAAGATATGAAAGTATGCTGAAAGTATGCTTTCAATTGTTTAAAGCCCCAGACATTATGCTAGAACAGTGTTTCTCAACCTTGGCAACTTTGAAGATGTGTGGACTTCAACTCCCAGAATTCCCCAGCCAGCAACTGCTGGCTGGGGAATTCTGGGAGTTGAAGTCCACACATCTTCAAAGTTGTCAAGGTTGAGAAACACTGTGCTAGAAGATCCTTTCAATTGCCTACACTATAAAGATAAACCAACTTAACTATCATGGCTTCTCTTTAGAAAACCTGAAAACTGTAGTTCAATTAAAAAATGATGTGATTTCAAATGATTCAATATTTTGAGAAGACCGGAACCTACAAGGTCAATGAACAATTTTTTTTATCCTTCATCTTTCCAAAATTTCAGCTCATGATCTTGTCAGCTACAATGCTTTCCTTGCTATGTAAAGTCAAGGCTCAATTCAGTAAAATTATGTAAATATTACTTTTTATCATATATTTTACGTAAGAAATTTGGAATATTAAATTTGGAAAACTTTTTAATAATGCAGAGTACAGAGTACAGTATTCCTAGCAGCTAGGAATGCTGATTCCTACAAGAGTCTAGGCCACAGTGCAGATAAATTCTGGATAGCTCAAAACCTATTATTCACAGTCTCTCATTGTCTAATTACTTATACAAACATACTATCATTCAAAGGTTATCAGTCTGTCTTCTATTACCAGCACCATTTATACACACAGCTAAACAAACATACCTACATGTTTTACAAAACATTTTAGCAATTTTTAACCTATGCAATCAGAATTAAAAATAAGAACATGTACACGTTAATTTACATAATTGAATTTGATCTTGTCTGCGTATCACAGTAGGCCTGAATGTCTGCAAACATTGGCTTACTGTGAATCAGGCTGCATAACCACAAACACTGCTCAGTCTGCTCCCAGGAACAGATACACAAGCTGTCAAATCTCTTTCCATGGCTAAATTATGACGACACCATACCTAGGATCTATAGTTCGTGCTCTTATCAATCTAGTACTAGAAGTCATGCTTTGTTCATGTTTCTGACTCTTGGCTTGTAAGAGGCAAGACAAGGATCCCGGTTTAGAGAACAAACTGATTAAAGGCTTTCATTTATCCATTCCCACTTATACAAGGAGTTAATTGGCAGCAATTCAGTGGTGGGTTCCAACCGGTATTACCACCGGTTCTCTTCACGCACGCGCTTTGCGTGCAATCGCAGCGCAAATGCTTGCTTTGCTCGCACGTGCCGAACTTGCACTCTGTGCAAGCGCATTAGATTTCTGCCCAGCTGAGGCGAAGCAATCCTACCAGCTGGGCTAAAAAACAACAAATAAAGGTAGGTATAACGCAGGGGTGGGTGGGAGGGCCCAGCTCACAGTCATAGAGAACCGGTTCGCTGATGTCACATCATCACCACTACCAGCTCGCCCAAACCAGGCCAAACTGGGAGCAACCCACCACTGCAGCAATTGAATAGTGTGTGGCAGCACATTAGCTCAGAATTCTAGAATACTTGGCTCATTGTGATGTGTGAACCCTTCCATACTTTGTTCCAATGTAAAGTACAACTGGAATTTTGCAACATCTTAACAATGCTACACTATAGGTATAATTTTGACTTAATAAACTTTACACTGTATCTTAGCATTTTGTTACATCAGAACTTTTGCAATTGTCTTTATCCTTTTTTAAAATAGTCTGATCAGATGACCTTAATCAGGGCTGTTTGCTAATCCATCTCTTCTAATCCACAGCAGGGCCAACTTTTATACCCAATCTGTAACACAAAGGCCATTTTAATCACACTTATTTTTTTGCCTCCTCCTTTATTTCTACTGCTCCACTTTCAGTCTTTTTCTTCATTTAAAGGTAGAGTAGCTACTGATTGAATGTATACCTCAGTTCACAATGCTACTCTAGTTTGGATATTGATTCAGGCAGGTGGATTTCAAAACTTAACTATCTTGTCCCACAGGGTGACAATGCTACAGCAGCACCCTCATAAACCTAGGATAAACAATTGCCACAAAAACTTTGTGATATTGTACAGCCAAAATAGCGTATAACCTAGGAGTTGTCTAGGAAGGAAGGGGGAGAGAGACCTAACCTATTACCTTGGAAAGCTCCAGCACTACCAGACTTCTCATTTACACAAACAAGTCCACTTTTCTCTTAGGTAACTTTAGCTAATTTTCAACTGACAATTAGCTGATATACTTCATTTCATGTGTACAACCAACCCCTCCCCCATCATGAAATATCATGAAAGGGAGCAGATGGTGACAGAAAGGGGTGTTTATTGCATATACTGTGAGAACACTGAGACATAAATGTCACTGTTATTCATATATATCACCACAGGTCACTAAATAAGGGTGGTTGATCTTCATAAACTGCTCACACAGTGTCTACAGCAGGGTTTCAAAGGCTTTGATAATCCAGACCCAGCATCAGCATCACTTGCAAATGGACTGTTGCTCTCTAGCTGTCTTCAAGTGTTCAAAAGACTCTTAAGGAGCCCCCCAATGAATGAGTTCCATGCCCCCTCCAACCCAACATCAAACCAATCACCACAAAGGCACAAGCAAGCCTCTTACTTGCTA
The DNA here is from genome assembly GCA_022577455.1 of Arizona elegans. Classification (NCBI taxonomy): domain Eukaryota; kingdom Metazoa; phylum Chordata; class Lepidosauria; order Squamata; family Colubridae; genus Arizona; species Arizona elegans. The sequence continues at coordinate 41,741,563 of JAKOOJ010000010.1, read as the reverse complement.
CAGTCTCCTCCTTCTTGGGAGAAGGCTCTCGCAACAGGGAAGGGGGTGGCTGGTGCCAGCGACACAAGTACATTTCAGTGGTGGAAAGATATGGCAAATCTTCTATTTCACTGCAGGAGCCTTTGTCCTTTGAATGGCACACAGGTCCTTTTGATGGAGTTGAAGACTTCAATTGTGCATCCACCAATAATTGAGTTGTCTCTGAAGTCTCCTGACTTCGCAGTTCACGTCTGCTTATTGACTCCATTAAAGAACTACTGGGTTCCTCCTTTAATGCAGCCGCCTCTGGCATTTTACATTTGACTTTTGAGAATTCAGCTACCAGCTTCTTCACTGGAGTTTTCCTTTCGGCACTTCCAAACACAGATTTTCTGCAAAAGGACAGGGAAAGGAGCTAATAGCAGCAAATAGAAAAAGGCTGTAAAGAACCTATAAGCTCTTATCATCAACCTAATTAAAAATTAGAAATCAAAATCCAACAATTTCTCAGATCTCAAATTTAAAGGGAATTCACATATGGGTTTAAGAAGAGTTTTGAAGAAGTCACAAGAATTAGTTAAGCACAACTATCAGGATCTCAGAACTCAGAATCATGACAAATCAACAAAAGTACTATCTTATAGCTGCCAACCAGCTAGAGATACTTTATCACATATCAATAAAAACCCTACTTGAATGAAGTGCTTATCTCAAAACCAGCATCAATAGATTGTGAATTAGCAGCAGTATAAGTCATGAGCTCTCTATCTGAAATCTCACCTCACCATCACTCCATCTGTAAATGTGGGGGAGATGTAATAGCATTAATATTCCTTTACAGTAAAGTTGTAGGGTTTACTGAAAGTGCATAAAACATTTTCAATGCTAAAAAGTAGAGTAGTAATTAACATTTTAATCATTGATCTTACCTCCAAAATTCTTCTGTGGAAGATTTTTTTACCATCAAAGCATGTTAAATTATAAAAAAAAATAAAAGGCAACTGATTATAGACATGATGGTAATAAGGATGGACTGTAAGTCTAGAAAGGTATGTAGAAATACAGTAAATTGTATTGATATAAACCAATTATAGTGGTTTCCTTTTCTTTTTCCTATCTCTTGTCTTTAATTTCTTTGGCCTACTACTTCATATTTCCTTTCTGCACTCTGCATAAAGTTGTTAACTCTGAAAGAAAATAGTAAGATGGGTATATAAGACACACTGTGCCCTCTTTTTTCCCTTGGCAAAAGGGAGGAACAAAGGCATATCAAACATTAACATATAAACTTAAGATACCATGATGCTCATGCAGATGATCGCTGAAAGTACTGTTTCCTGCAAGTAATCCTACTTAGAAGACAACTATAATTGAGAGTGCCCCATTTGACTCATGATTTGGCTCTGAAGTGAGATTCATGTCCTCCATTGACTAGCAGGGGAAAGCAGAAATGGCTACAACTCTTTAAAAAATAACAGTATACAATTTTAAAGTTATAGGCAAAGTAAAATTATTCCAGCATACAGCTAGTTATACAAAGGGTTTCCCCACTTAAATTTGAGATGTTAAAAAAAAATGAATCAACCCCTCCATTGTTTGGTGAATAACTGCAGATATTAGATTCATTTTGGCACAACTTGTATAATTTTAAAAAAGCAAGCACACAAGCTTTGAACCAAGGTTTCTTTAAATTCTGATTAAATTCAGTTCAGTTTGAGATACTTTGTGGGGTTCCTGTTTCACCTCAGTGAGAATAGGAATTAGAACTCAATAATTGAATTTGATTCAGCCACAGTAATGTATATCCCTAGTGCAGTGGTGAAATCTGAACCGGTTTGCCACCAGTTCGCTGGCCGTGCATCAAACGTACGCTGTGCGCACGTGCATGCACAGTACGCACCAAAAGGAGGCTTGGGAATGTAAGTAGAGCAGCGAGGGGGGGATCAGCTGTGCTGCGTGATTTAGATTCACTAGAAAGCAGGATTTCCTGCTTTCTAGAGATTTTAAATCACGCGGCACAGCTGATCATTGGAAATCCCGGTTCGGAGGAACCAGTAGCTTTTTTTTTACTACTGGTTCACCTGAATCGGTAGTTTTTATCACTACTGGTTTGCTTGAAACAATGCGAACCGGTAGCATTTCACCACTGCCCTAGTGAATATTTTTGAAACTAGGTTTAACCACTGACAGTTTCTCCAAGAAATTAGTTTTTGCAGGACATTAGGATTTCTTCGTAAGCAATGGATAGCTATTTCATAGAAGAAAAAAATTCAGGGTTCATTGATAGAAACCTTAGCAGAATACGTTTAAAAACATAACTGCAGCTTTCTAGCTTTACCGTTTGTGCCCCTTTCCATTCCTTCCATATGGGAAATGTTTCAAAGGCCACAGCTGAGAGGTCTCCAGGAGCTCTTGTGGTGGGCATTCTATAGGCAGCTTTTCTGGTACTTCAGGGTCAACCTTCTCTCTTTCATACTCTTGAAATATTTTGCATCTCTCACGCTCGTTGTCCTTCTTCACCAGTTGCATCCTCCTTTCCATACGCTCAATTCGAGCAAGGAGCTAAGAACACAACATTGCAATTTGGCATTAAAGGAGTATTCCATTAACTAAATATGAGGTTCCTATTAACTAAAACTCACTCTACCTTGACATTAGATGGAAACAAAGTGTAAGTTCTATATAAGCTGTACTATTTTCATATTGCTAAGCCTTCAGTGCTTACCAGTATACTATTTAATGATTTGTTTAAAATAATTCTTGTCAAGACTGACACCATTTGGATTTACTGTGAGGAAAAAGATTCTACATTAGCACCCTTTTTCAGCTAAATGACAAGCAACAGTAATCCTTTCTACAATGAATATACACACTATGTTTGAACTGTTGTATGCCAGTGTTATTACACTAGCCCAGTGATGGCTAACCTTTTCCGGACCGAGTGTCCAAAGTGCGCACACATGCAACCCCCCCAAAATGCAATGCATGTGCAGCCCCTGTCCATGTGCCCCACCCCCATGCAAGCGCAGCCCCTGCCCGTGCCCCACCCCCTCATGCATGCGCCCATGGCCCCCCGCACGTGCCCCGCCCCTGTGCACGTGCCTGTCCCCACACCTCGCCCCCACGCATGCGTGTGCGACCCCCCCACGCATGCACGGCAGAGACCCGACGACCAGCTGGCGGGAGGCTGAACTGAGGTGATGGCTCATGTGCCACGATAGAGGGCGCTGCATGCCACCTAGCCAATGATGCATCTCTTTGCCCTGATACAGTTTTTGTATTTTTAAAAAAGTGTACTCCCTTTTTATGAGGAAACACCATGGAGGTTTCTTCTAGTACATGTAAACCACCACAGAGAATAATTTTTAGAGCTGTTAGTGTTATGGATTCAAAGGCAAAAAGGTGCATTTGAGCATGCAAGGGTATACATATAGCAACTCGTTAAACCATACTCAACTTTTCTTGAAACAGTATGGCAGCTTCAAAGAGCAACTGTGAGATCTAGGAAAATGTTTACTTTAAAGCTTTAAAAAAATGGAAGCAGTGCATATTTACCCATGTAGTCTAAAGCATCTTTTTGCATTTGAAACAGCTCTAATAATGTAGGGGTTCAATTTCCAAATCAGTGGATACAATTATTTCTATGAAACAAAGGTGAAATTTCTACTATAATAAATAAGAATTTAGAGGAGCAACCCTTGCAGCTATATCTTATGTTACTCCCCTTTGTTAATATGAGCTGGAACTATGTATAAGTAGTCCTTGACTTAACTTTGGTCACTAAATGACCAATCTTAAGACTGACCTCCATGAGGGTACTTATGACCTGGATTTGAAGTTCAGACAGCTACCCCCCTCCACAGTGCTGTGACTTCACTTCAGGCGCTTGGCAACTGGCCTGCATTTATGGCCATTTACAGCATCCCATGATCACATGACCACTGTTTCCAATGGTTTTGCAGAAAACTGGAAATTACTTCTTTTTTGGGCAAAACTGGTCCATAGCAAACCATTGGTTCACTTAATGACCACTGCAAAAAAAAAGTCGTAAAATTGGGTTGGTCACATGGGTGATCCAATTTACAAACATCACAACTTCAAGAATCACTTTACCTTATTAAAAACACAAAGGATGGTTAATGTTTTCTACTAGTTCATAGCTCACATTCATCCACTAGGAACAGACTCTGTCTCCATGGTTCTCAAAGCATATACTCAGAAATCAATACCATAGCTTTAAAAGCAATGCACATACAACTACAAGCTCTCTATCTAGTAAGGGTATCTTAATTCTGAAGCAGCACTGCAGAAATCAAATATAGAGCAATTTATGACAGCTTTATTGGCTGAAAACTCCATTTAGCTGTGAATGCTACATAAGATTTTGTCAAGTTCCCCTTTTATTTAAACTGTCAATTTGTAAAGCAGGAGCTAACAGTGGCCTATTTAATAAGATTATCAGACTTTTTCATTTTAGGCACACGCTATCAAAAATCTAACTTATCTGTTTCTCTTTGACTGTTTCTTTTATGCAAATTGCAATATTATATTATCTAAATTACTTGGCACATTGCATGCAGCCCAGGGTGGATAAAAATCAATGATTTTTTAAAAAAAAATTAAAAAAATCATTTTTTTATTTAAATCGGATTTTTTTAATTTAAATTGGATTTTTTTAATTTAAATCAGATTTTTTTTAAATAAAAAGCTTTTTGAGGAAAATATATTACCATCCAAAGGTTATTCCATCATGAAATAAAGATAAGTTTTTTAATTATGTAGAATAAGGCTGTATATGTTTAATTTTTTTGGTAAATAAATTCCATTAATCCATTCACAATGTCATGCTCTTCCAGAAGTTTTTGTAAGATTATTGGGCAGTTTCTCTGCCTACAAGATATTATCACAGATGCTTGGTTTACTTTTGCAGTTCTCAAAACTGAATTTGACTCAGCAGAGATCACATGCCTCTTCTTCACAGCAAAAATGTTATAACATGAACAGAGTTGAGAAAAAGACCTTAATCCTATTGTTCTACAAACCTATGAATACAGAATCAACCCCTTCAGTGCTAAGTTTCAAGAAGTTCAGTGAATAGAATAGAAACAATATTTTTCTGATTGTTTGGAGTGGAATAGATCTGCACAAGAAGAAAGTGAAACTAAGTGTGAAGAGGAAGGGGCAAGCAGACAAGCAGTACAAAATGAAAGTGAAACTTTCTGAGCACAATACTGCACAGCCACAGACAGACAAGTCTTTGGATCTTTTTGTCTGTATGACCTGAGGTTTATCACATTCTTTCCTTGGAGGAAAAAACCTATAATGGCAGCAGGCCGTAAAAGAGACCCAGTTTGGCAATATTTTAATGAAGTTCCTTTACCTATCGGTAAGGCAGGCATGCGTGCAAACTGCAAACACTGCAACAAAGAAATGCAAGGCCTGGTGGCCCGAATGAGGCAACATCATGAGAAGTGCTGTGATGAAGATGACCAAAGAAACACATTTGAACAGGCAGGATCTTCAGGTTGGTAAACATTTTTATTGAATCATATTTCTAAAGACTGCCTTGAACTGTCATGTTTGAGCAAAATTATATTTCTTATTATTACTGCATGTTACTGTCATTTGGTACAGTTATGAAGAAAAGCAAATATTCCTTTTGGGGCAGTGCTGTGTACAATAAGCAGAAATTGTATAAACAATAAAATAACAGCATTGACTTTTTTGTTTAGGGGAATTCATGGATTCTGGAAACTATCCACCATCACCATCCTCCTGTTCTACAGTTTCAGAGTTATCCATCCAGGATAGTGCTTCATTAGCATCATCATCATCAGACACCCACAGCCACATATCACTATCACCTAAAACAGCGGTTCTCAACCTGGGGGTCGCGACCCCTTTGGGGGTCAAACGGCCATTTCACAGGGGTCGCCAAAGCCCTCTCTCGCCCCACCCCCCACACCTTCACTCAACCTCACCCTCTGTTGGATCGCCCGGTCGCCGTTCGCTTACCCCGCCCACTCCCAATCTATTGCTGCCTCCGGAGTCCCAGCTGATGGCTAGAGGGAAAAAAACTTTAAATTCTTCCCGCGGGGCTTCAAAGAGCTAGCTGCAAAGAGGTAAATTCCTGGAGCAGATTTTTTTCCCTCTAGCTATGCTGAAAAAGCGAAATTGAAAGTAAGCAGGCTGCAACGTGACAAAATGAGGCAGAGAGATTTTTCTTTTTCCTCACCAAAAAAGGTAGGTGCAAACATGGGAAATTTAGGGCAAAAGAGGAGAGTTCAAGATTTTAAAACACAAAAGAAAAAAAGCTCTATTTAACTAGGGAATTGTAATAATTGAGATACTATTAATTGGTTAAGTTGTGGTTTGGAGGAATATATGGGGGAAATTATTTGGTTTATTATTATTGGTAAATATAATTAATTGATGCGTAAGAAATTGGATTGCATGGAAATAATTGGAATATTCATGTTCATATTGATTAATATACAAAAAAGATAGTTATATAACTAATTGATTTATATTAAAATGTTGAATTTGTATTAAACAACTGTATTACATAATTAACCAATGTGAGGATGGATATAAAAATAGATGACAATGCGAAGGTATAATATAGAATAGAAGGGAAAAATTGAATTTGATTAAGATTAGAGATGAGGATGAACAGTAATATTGTTTTTTTTAAAAAATAGATGAGGAATAAATATGGTAAAAAGGAAATATAGAAATTGTAAATTTAATTGAAATGACTAAATACTGTGTTGGAAGAAATATCCTTCTGGGTTCTGCTCCAAGTGGGGAAAAAGACACTGGAAACATGGAGACTGATTGGAAAGATGGTTTAATGGTGGACAGGATCACATGGCTTGATGGGGCCCATTGTGTTAGTTTCTGTTGCTATTGTGTTGCAAATGTCCTTTGACAAAGGATTGACTTTTTCCCTCTGGCCCATTAACAAAGGGTGGGGGGCAGGAAGGTGGGAGCTGCTTTGTCTGTAAAATATGCTTCTCCATTTCTCATCCAGGTAGGGAAATATAATATTCTGTTTTTTTAATATTTCCCAAAATATTTCATTCTTCTAGGAAAGGGGTGGGTGCTAACCTCCTACAACTGTTTAAATTTGTGAACCGGCCAAATAGTCTGTTCAAAGAAAATATGTTGTATGTTTGTATGCGTGTTTCTAATTATTGCTATTTATTGCTATTTGTTCTCTTTTATTCTTTAAAGTTTAACAATTCATTCTTTATCTTAATATCTTAATATTTGTTTGGGGTTGGCTTTCTTCCCTTTCATCTTTTTTATTGTACAGCAATCTTTCTCCTCAAACCTACCACCTCTGTCTTTTCTTTCTTTCTCTTCCCCCCCTCTTCTTCTCCCACTTCCTCTTTCTTTCTCTTTCTCCTCCTCTCTTCCTCCCTCTTACCTTCACTCCTACTCTAATTTCCCTTCCCTTCCTTCATCCCTCTCTATTGCTGTATCCTTTTATGCATATGGACTACTCCGAGGGCTGAAAAAGTTATTTTTGACTGGTCCTCGCACTTTTGACCAGTCCTCGAATTTACGACTGTCCTCACATTTTACGTTTTTTGCCCTATCTTGTCACCATGTTGAAGAGAAGCAGTTGTGAAATGAGTGACATGGTTGTTAAGAATGCTGCACAGGCATAAATGTGAGGATGGTCATAAGTGTGAGGACCAGTCAAAAGTGCGAGGACCTGTCAGAAATGACTTTTTTCAGCCCTCTGAGTAGTCCCTATACATATAGCCATGGCCACCCGGTCACATGACCTCCAAGCCACACCCACAAAATAAGCCACGCCCACAGAACCGGTAGTAAAAAAATTTAGAACCCACCCTTGGTTGGGGGTCACCACAACATGAGGAACTGTATTAAAGGGTCGCGGCATTAGGAAGGCTGAGAACCACTGACCTAAAAGAAAGAAAAAACCCTTCCCTCCTGGAACCACCATAGATAAGTTTGTGATAAAAACTAGCAGATTAGAAAAAGAGTTAATTGATGAAAAAATTGCCCAGTTTGTTTATGCAACAAACTCTTCTTTCCGTCTGACTGAGAACCCACATTTCATTAATATGGTTCAGTCACTGAGACCAGGATACAGTCCACCCAGCAGAGCAGATGTTGCAGGGAAACTGCTGGATAAAGTGTATGACAGAGAAATGGAGCAATGTGCAACAGCTCTGGAGGGTAGAATTGTTAACCTAAGTATTGATGGGTGGAGTAATGTCCACAATGATCCTATTGTATGTGCTTGTATAACAACAGAAGGGAAAGTCTTCCTTGCACAAACAATTGATACGTCAGGAAATGCACACACAGCAGAATACTTACAAGAAGTGGCAGTAAAAGCTATAATAACATGTGAACAAAAATTCAAATGTCTAGTACGCAGTTTGGTCACAGACAATGCTACAAATGTATCCAAGATGAGAAGAAATTTAGAAGAGCAGGAAGGGAATACAAAGCTAATAACATATGGTTGCAGTGCTCATTTGCTGCACCTCTTAGCCAAAGACTTAAGTGTTCCAGAAATAAAGACTAATGTTGTTGAAATTGCTAAATACTTCTGTAACAATCATTTTGCTGCAGCAGCTTTGAAAAGGATGGGTGGAACCAAGCTAACGCTCCCACAAGATGTTAGATGGAACTCTGTGGTGGACTGTTTTGAGCAGTATATCAAGAACTGGCCTATTCTGATAGTTTGTAAAGAAAATCGAGATAAAATAGATGGCACTGTCACAGTCAAAATCCTCAACATTGGGCTTAAGAGAAATGTTGAACATATGCTGAGCATCCTGAAACCCATCTCTGAAGCTTTAAACAAAATACAGAAAAATAGCTGTTTTATTGCTGATGCTGTTGAAATTTGGAAGGAACTGAGTGAACACTTAAAAACAGAACTACACATGGACAGAATTAAATTACAAGCATTAAAAAAACGAATGGGACGGGGCTTCCGGTTTCCTCGTCTTCGGCGACGACGGTGCCTTTTTAAGCACCGCCAGCCCAGCTGCTCGTAGAGCCGCTTCTCGATCGTGAAGCGGCTTGAAAGCTTCAAAATCTGCAGGATTCTTGAAGAAGAGGCAGCAGGGTACAGGTCGAGCCCCTGCAACCCCCCCAGGGAATTGTTTCTGGGGAGGAAACAGGTGCGGCTCCCTCCCAACCTGCTGAGACTCCGGGCGGCGTGGGACGTCTCTGCTTTCGCAGAACAAGCTGGCTGCAGGAAACTTCAAAAGAGAAAGGAAACAACCCAAACAAGCAGCTGAAATCTACTTGAACCCTGAAACTCTGAACTGCAAGTATTAGCACTTTGCTGATCTTTTATATTGAAGGGAAAACTTCTGAATGAGTGAAAGTGACTGGAAAAAATATGGCGCTCAGCATTAGAGTAAATGAATCAGCGAGTGTGGATTGGTGAAGTCATCTTGCTTTGTTACAAAGTTAATAAGTTGCTATAAAGTTGCTCCGGCTGTAATAACAGGAACAAGAGGAAAATCTCTCCCTTTTACTTGACTTTGCTTCACCACAGTTTTGCCCTGATTAAATCTGGGGGACCTTTTTAGAAGGCTTTGTGGAGGTGGCAGAAGAAGCGGAACCTCCCTCTTTAGAAAAGCTAGCCTACGTGGCAGGATGGCTTCAAAGAAGCAGGAAGGCAAAACAGGGGGGGATCCCCCACACGCAAACAGGACACGCAGTCACAAGCTCAGAAAAAAGATTTTGATATGGGAGATTTAAAAGAATTTATTTCAAAAATCCTGGATGACAAATTTCAAAAAGCTCAACAGGAAATAGATGATAAAATAAATAAAATAGATGATAAAATCCAAAAGTCCCAACAGGAAATTATGCAGGAAATGCAGCAGAACCAAAAGAAGGTGACCAAAAAAATAACAGATGTGGCGTCTGGCCTGGCAGGATTTATTATGAAAGTTGAGTCAAAAGTGGATGAATTTAAATCAGAAGTTAATGCCAAGATGAAAAATAATGATCACAAATTTTTGGATGTTGATGATAAGATGCAGAGAGTTGAGAACGAGATTGTCATGATGCAATTCCGGGCAATGGAATTTGCTATACGGCTTCGAGGAATTAGAGAAGAGGAGAGACAAGATTTGAGACAGGTCTGTGCTGAAGCCCTAGCTGTGATCTTAAAAATTAATCCTGATATGGTTTTCTGTAAAATAGACAAAATTTACAGAGTCAATTCTTGGGTGGCCAGACAAAGACAATTGCCTAGAGATGTGGTCATATACTTTACAGACAGAGCAATAAGAAATGATATCCTGCAAAAATCTTTTCTTACTTCTGTGCAAGTGGGCGGATCGAAGATCACAGTTTACAAGGAGCTTCCACCTAAGATGTTGAAATCCAGAAAAGACTTTGGCTTTCTTGTTAAAGAATTGCAGAATAATCAAATTCCATTTCGTTGGGACGCTCCAACTGGCATAATTTTGAGATATAAGGGAGAGAGACACCGTTTGAATACTGTGGAGAAGGCGGAGCAATTTTATACTGATATCTTTAAAGAAAGAACACCATCTCCACGTACATCTACAGTTTTGGAGATTAAGGAGTGATAAGAAGCAACTTCAAGAACCGCAACAACAATCTAAGCAGGAATCAGAGGAGTTGAAGGGCGCTGAAGGAGGTTTCCTGGATGAGCCTTTGCTGGAACCTTCTCCAATCTTGGAGCCGGTTTGGATGGCTGAAGTCAAGGACCAGCGTATAACCCGAGCAAAATCCAAGCAACTTAAAGAAAAGTTACAGCAGGAAAGACAAGATGAAAAGACTGGGGCCGTGGGGAATGCAGGACAGAAGATTTCGGATGAAATCCGATTATTCTGTTCTCTGCTCCAGAAAGAGAATAATGATGATTAAATGTTTATCTTGGAATGTGAATGGGTTGAATGCAACACAGAAAAGTAAGAAAGTATTTGCTTATTTAAAACAACATAATAATGATATAATCTGTCTACAAGAAACGCATATTACAGTTCAAGATCAAAACTATTTGAAAAATTCCAAATTAGGAACACATTTTATATCTTCAACTAACCAAAAAAAGAATGGTGTGGTTATTTATGTAAATAAAAAATTAACAGCCAAACTTATAGAAGCTGATCAAGATGGCAGGTTTGTAGCAATTGAATTACTTTCTGCTAATAGTCAAATTCTTTTGATAGGAATTTATGCTCCCAATCAACAACAGGACTATTTTTATAAAATGCTACATACTAAAATACTACAATGGGATTATAGATCTCTTTTAATTATGGGAGATTGGAATGGAGTAATTGATTCTAAATTAGATAAAAAGACTTTGGCGAAGTCAAGGATTAGATTACCACAGACCTTTTTTGATATGAAAGAAGACTTGGAATTAAAAGATATTTGGAGAATACATAACCCAAAAGAACTGGATTATACTTTCTTTTCTGATAGACATAGATCCTTCTCTAGGATTGATTTCATTTTGTTGTCAGATGACTTACTTGTTAGGACAAAAAGAATAAAGATTCTGCCAAGAACTTTGACTGATCATAGCCCAGTGTAGATAGAAATTGAGACATGCAAGACTGAGAGACGCTCTTGGAGATTAAATGAAAACTTGTTCAGATATGAAAAAAATATAACAGAACTTAAAAAGTATTTGAAAGAGTTTTTTGAAATGAATTTGAATAAAGGCACCCCAATGGAAATTGTGTGGGACGCAAGCAAAGCTTACATGAGAGGGGTGCTTATTCATATGAACTCTAAACATAGATTGACCCGACAAAAGAAAAGACTTGAATTGGAAGCAGAAATAAAGAACAAAGAACAGTTACTTATTAAAAACCCAACAGATGAAAGAATACGTGGTGTTATAAAACTTTTGAAAGATCAATTCCAAATGCTTATAGCGGAACAAGTTGCAACAAATTTACAATACGCGAAGCATAACACATTCTGCAACGCCAATAAACCGGGCAGGTGGTTGGCCTACACATTGAGGAAGAAACAGAGCATACGGACTATTGATAGTATTGATATCGGAGGGAAAGAAGTTTTTCAACAGAAATTAATAAAAGAAGCCTTTCTTGAATATTACACTAAACTATATGCCAGAGAGGAGGTGCAGAATGGACTTATAGAAAAATACTTAGACAACAAAAGAGTTACAAAAATTACTGAGCAACAAAAGGAAAGAATGAATTATCCTATAACAGAGGAGGAGATAATAGTAGCAATAAAACAATTAAAAACAGCCAAAGCCCCTGGAACGGATGGTCTGACTGCAGTGTACTATAAAACTTTGCAGGCAGAAATGGTGGAACAACTTAGAGACTTATTTTGTAATATACAACAAGGGGGAAAAGTACCCCCATCATGGACTACAGCTTATATTTCTTTGATACCAAAAGAACAAGCAGGTCCCAAAAAAAACAGAGAATTACAGACCAATATCTCTTTTGAATACGGATTATAAAATGTATGCAAAAGTATTAGCCAACAGATTGATGCCAGTAATTCAAAAGGTGATTCATGATGATCAAGCGGGATTTATTGAGGGTAGGCACATGAATGACAATGTAAGGCAAGTAATAGATTTATTGGAATATCTTGAGAAGAATAAACAGATCCCTGCAGTGCTGGTTTTCCTGGATGCAGAGAAGGCCTTTGATAAAGTGGACTGGAATTTTCTACTAAAGACTTTAAAAAGGATGGACTTTGGGGACCAATTTATACAGGCGGTCTCAGCAATTTATCAAGATCAAAAGGCACAGATTATTATTAATGGAAGTTTGACAACAGAGTTTAAAATCGAAAAAGGAACAAGACAGGGATGTCCGTTGTCCCCATTGTTGTTTATTTTAACACTAGAAGTCTTGTTAAATACAATAAGGGACTCTAATACCTTGAAAGGTATAATGATAAGGCAAGAGGATTACAGAATAAAGGCATTTGCAGATGATCTGGTTGTTACCCTAACACAGCCAATGGAATCAATAATCCAGATGAAGGACATTATACAAGACTATGGTAAAGTTTCAGGTTTTAGATTGAACCAGAAAAAAACTAAGATGGTAGTCAAAAATATGACACAAGATCGTAAACTTGAGCTTGAAAGGAGGGCAGGTTTTGAGATTGTACCAAAGGTAAAATATCTAGGAGTTCAGGTTGCAGAATCAAATATGAAATTGTTTCAAAATAATTATGAGGTGTTGTGGCGAGAGGTGCAAAAAGACATGGAGACTTGGAAAAAACTGCAGCTGTCTTTACTTGGAAGAATAGCAGCAGTTAAGATGAATATTTTGCCAAGATTTCTTTTTTTGTTTCAAATGATTCCGGTGCTCAAAAATGATAAACAACTAAAAGTATGGCAAACTGGAGTGAACAAGTTTGTCTGGAACGAGAAAAAACCAAGAGTAAAAATGAAAATTATGCAAGACGTTCCAGAAAGGGGAGGTCTTAAACTTCCAAACCTACAGTTATATTATGATGCAGCAGCTTTGACTTTAGCAAGTGATTGGTTTGGAGGAAAAAAGACTGGAATATTAAATGCAGAAAGTTTTGATTTGGAATTTGGATGGCACGCTTACTTATTTTATGACAGTAAAGTGGATAAAGTATTTAAAAGCCATATACTTAGAGATTCTTGTTGAGAGTTTGGAAGAAGCACCGACTCAAATGGGATTATAAAATACCGCTATGGCTGGATCTTGGTCATACTTTGTGGAATACAAATATAATGTCACTCGGGGGGGTTTTATATAAAGAGGTTCTTTTTACAGATGCGGGCAGATGGCAGCTGAAGACATTACAGACATTGTTGGCTGAAGGGATTAATCTAACTTGGTTACAATATAATCAATTGCAATTGAGATGGAAAGAGGACCAAAAAACTGGTATTATGGAGTATGAGGAAGAATTGGTCAGACATATAAAAGAGAAAGGTCCAATGCATATTAAAAGACTTTATAATGTTCTGTTAGAAAGGGATTCAGAAACTGAACTAGTTAAAGATTGTATGATTAAGTGGGCACAAAATTTTGAGGAACCAGTGATGTTGGAAACATGGGAAAAAATTTGGGTTCAGAATGTTAAATTTACACAGTCGCAGAATTTGAGGGAAAATTTTTATAAAATGTTTTACAGATGGCATTTAGACCCCAAAAAATTGTCGTGTATGTACCCTAATGTGCAGCCTAAATGTTGGAGATGTGATTGTCTAGATGCTACATATTATCACGTTTGGTGGACCTGTAAGAAAGTTAAGGCCTTTTGGATAAAAATTTGGTGGGTCATGCAGAATGTTTTGAAGAAAAAAATACAATTTTCTCCACAATTGTTTTTACTGGGTATAGCTAAGGGTTTTACATTGGGTGAAACAAAACTGATATTGCATATGATAACAGCAGCAAGATTGTTGATAGGTAAATACTGGAAAAATGAAGCGCTGCCCACGATTGAGGAATGGACTTTGAAGATGGCCAGTTTCGCAGAGATGGCGAAGATTTCAGCATATCTAAAAGATTGTTCACAAGAGACTTATGAATGGGAATGGAAGAGGTGGATAGATTATGTTCAGAACAAATACCAAACTAGGAAGTATCAAATAGCTTTTATTTGAAAATGTTATATTAAGATAGAAATATTTTAAGGTAATGAGGATGAAAAATTTATTTGAAAATGTTATATTAAGATAGAAATATTTTAAGGTAATGAGGATGAAAATTTATTTGAAAATGTTATATTAAGATAGAAATATTTTAAGGTAATGAAGATGAAAATTTTTAAGGGGGAGGGAGGGGTTCAAGTTTTATATACAAATGAGGGTTTTTCCTTTTACTTGATATGAGTATACTGTGTGGAAGTCTGGGGGAGAGGGGAGGGTTAGGGTGGGTTAGGGAGGTTGGGAAGTCCGGGGTGGGATGAGCGGGGAAAAAAGGGGTGAAAATGTAATTGTAAAACTTTTGCAATAATAAAATAAAATAAAAAAAAACAAACGAATGGGACAAGTACTGTCTCCAGCTCATTTTTTGGCAAATATTGTCAATATCCAGTATCAGGGTCAAAACTGAGGAAGAGGAATTAGCTATGACATGGGTATCCAGCAATCATCCATCTGTAATGCAAACTATAATAAACTTCAAAGCTAAGGGGGAACCATTCAAGAAATATATGTTTGCTGAAGATATTTTAAAGAAAGTCACACCAGTGAACTGGTGGAAGTCACTTAAACACTTGGATTTAGAGACTGTTCAAGTAATGATTTCACTTTTAACAGCAGTAGCTTCTTCTGCAGGCGTTGAAAGAATATTCTCTTCCTTTGGACTCATTCATTCTAAATTGAGAAATCGTTTGGGACCCAATAAAGCAGGAAAGCTTGTTTTTCTTTTCCAGATTATGAACAAAGAAGATGAAGATGACGAGTGAGCTACAGAGGACAGTATTTAAGTTTTTCATGTGTAGGCTGGGCTGACAGTCTAAGTTTCTTAAAATATATATATTTTGTTTAGCCAAATTAGTTAACAAACATGGATGTTTGTTTAAGCAAATAACATATGCTGTAATGTTATTGTTTCAGTTGAATAAATCTATTTAAATTGTTATTATTAAGGTAATGATTATTTTTCTCCTTCCTAAGTACAACAGAAAAGTTGTCCAAATATGAATGATTAACCTATTAAACTGGGGATAAAAAAACTAATATGAAAAGTTGTTATTCTAAAAATCTTCATCTACTTGCATATTAAAGTTATACCAGCAAGAATTAGTCTTTATGTAGAAAACTATGATTTAAATCAAGCCTTACTGACTAGTGATTTAAATCGTGATTTAAATCAGTTTGATTTAAATCAAATCCACCCTGATGCAGCCACTAAATAAAATTTTGAGAATCCTCCCTTAGGCTCAGAAGCTGGCTAGGTGATTGTCCCAGTCACTGTCCCTCAGCCAAACCCACTTCAAAGAATTGTGAGGAAAACTGGAGCATGATATATGCCATCTTCAACTCCTGTTACAAAAAGCAAGATATAAATCTAATATAAATAAATGCAAAGTATTTGGAATGTTGGAATGTTAAAATAGAATTTTAAAAAATTATCAGGTGAACACCAATAACTAAACAGGAACACAAGTGAAATTATGCTATATCCAGAGCCCCTCAACTGTATGACAAACCAAGAACAGTAATGTTTTAAGTACTTTGCACCATACTGACTTGCTTTTAATTAAAAGAATGAAAAAATAAATTCAGATGGACCAAGGAGCCTGCCAGATTCCAAGGAAAATACTGCTAGGCATAACAAGGGTCGACATGTGTCAGTTAAATCTATATATATAAAAACAAAAACCACTCACGCCGTAATCACGAAATCTCCAGAATCGTAAAGCCTAAAAACGTGAAATTTGCCACTCTTGGCTTCTAGGTATTCACTAAGAAAGGATTTTTCGAAATGACCATCCAGAGCATTAGTACTTCCTATATTATTATTAACACGCTCTGATGCTGAGTTCTACTCCCCCTCCCCACCTGAAAAGAAATCTGTTCCAAATGCAAAACACAACCAGAGGAGTTTCACTTTCAGTTTTACTTTCACAGCAGCAAGCAGCTTTACTACAGAACAGTTGAGTGTGCCAAAAGACGTGGAGAGGGGATCCTGGCAGTCGCTTTCTAGGAGAGCAGAGCTGTTGGCCAGGACGGGCGGGCCGGGGCTTCCCTCTCCCCCGCCTGAGTAGGCTTCTGGCGCTGCCCCAGGAGATCCGGAGCACCTGGCCAGCTTGGGCGCCCCAGAAGAGCCAGCTGGCCGGCCCCCGCACAGTTCCCCCTGCCATTTCTACGAAGGAAGCGGGACCGCTTCCCGGCTGGTGCGCTGTCTCCGGTATTCCTCCTCCACAGCCTCGCTGCCCCAGAAGAGCAGCAACAGCGGTACTGCAGGGGGAAGGGCAAGAACGACCGGCTGGCTCGGGCGCACGGAGCAGCAGCGCAGCATTTGCTGGCTGGGCAGCTAAATGAAAACAAACAGGGTAAGCAAGTGTGGTTGGGGGCAAGCAAATTGGCCGGGTTCAACACCAGAGGGAGAAAAAGAAGTACAAGGTAGCGACAGCGGCGGCTCTCCTCTTTCACCGCTGGGCATTCCGTTCTTCACGCCCTTGGTTTTCGCCGCGGCACATTAGCTGGCCCCAGTTAAGAGAAGGGTTTGGAATCCTCGTACACCCGGCTGCTGTCTCTTCTTTACCATCCCCCTCCCTCTACCTAATTTGGTGCGAGTCTGAAGTGGTTCGTGGGGGGGGGAGGAAGCGACGCCCCAAAGAGCAGCAGTAGCGGCAGCTGCAGGGGGAAGGGCAGGAGCGACCGGCCGGCTCCGGTACACAGGGCGGGGAGGGAGGGAAGCCCCAGCCACCACCCCCCGTCCTTGCCATTGACACCCCCTTGCCCCCAGCGGTGGCAGCTGTTGAGCTGCCACTTTCAGCTGGGATGCTGGAGCAGCCAGGAGAAGGAGAAGTGAATGGCCTGCTGCCGCTGTGGCTGCTCCTCTTCCTGCCAGCCTCGCACTCCAGGGAGCGTCCAGCATGGCTGGAATGGCTTTGCAGGCCGTTCGTACTGGCAAAGGTTGGTCCAGTCGGATTTCCAGGCGCAAAACAGGGCACGGGGGTGTGCGCACAAGGGTGGGGGAAGTGTGCATGCGCGGGATGCATGCGTGGGGGAGCATGTGGGGGCGTGCACGTATGTGCTGGGGGCGCACATTGCATTATGGGTGCTGGCATGCGTGCACGCTGTTGCGCGCGCGCACTTTCAGCATGCAACAACAAAAAGGTTAGCCATCACTGTTCTAGCTCCTCCTGGTGTGTATGTTTATGGTTTGTTTTTTTTAAGCCTGTGCAGGAGCATGCTACCATAACTACTCAGTTGGCTATCATAACACCCTTGACTGCAAAATGGCAGCCAACACCTTGTGCTTAACTTTGCACAGGCCTGATAGATTCTATTGTTGGAACAGTTTTCTGCTATAAGCAGTAAAATATTAAATACATATGCTAGTTCTGAAACCTGATGCTAATGCTACTTCCCTACCCCACATGCACTTTGAACACAGACCCTGAAGATTATGACTAAAGTATTTTTCTTAGTAATAATGGGTGCAGCAGCTGCAGGAACTGGGAAGAGGGCTATTTCTAGGCTGCAGATGTGTCATGCATACAGGCCAGGATTAAAATCCTTTCTGGCGATTTAGAGACAAGAGTTGGGGGGGAGTTAAAATGATAACCAAACAGCTGTTTCTAAGACTACATCTAAGAAATGTACATTATGCACTATTTGCTTCAGATACTCTAGATGCCCTTGTTTCAATAAGAGATGGACTGCAAATAAATAAAAACAGCAAAATAAAGCAAACTTCATTTGCAGCTGATCCACATTCTCTTCCCAATCTTCAGCACATACCCCATTTACCTCTTACAGAAACAAGGTACAAAAGTAATGGACCACTTTATCCATCCCCATGCTTGCAGTAGGCATCACTTTTGTATGGAGAGGCAGTATTAACAATAGTTGTCATGCTGCAAGTTCATAGGTTCTGAACAGCTGAATTTTACATTATTTACTAAGGTGAGGGGAAGACAAGATAGGGTATGTTGGGTCCAGGCAAAGGTAGAGATGAATACCTAATCAGAGTGGCATATACTGTTTTTTTTTTTTCAGTATTCATAATTAAAAAGATTGGTACTTCTGGAAAATGAGAGGAAGGAAATCACAGAAAGATAGCACTAAACCTACATCTGTAATAATCCTTGAAAACATACCAGTTAAAAGGCCCTCCCTCTCCCCTCTTGGTGTCCATGGCATAAACTGCAGGTGATTTTTGCTGCCCCAAACAGTCCCCTTTAAATTAACTCATCTTGTGCCACATACTTCCCCAAAGAATATGTCTGCTGCTTTACATTAACCCCATTTGTTGCCAATGCCTTCCTGCCCTCGGGCCATATACCCTCCTAGATAGCTGCAATCCCTCCAAAATCCATGCCCTAATATTACTATCTGGGCTGTACTACTGTTCTTAACCATACCTACCGGTATAGCCAAATTGGTATGACCAAATAATCCAACAGGCTTCTTGATTTAACTCCTAGGCTACTAACCCTATGGGTTGCTTAACCTGACACATACCAATATTACAGGTCCAATTAAGTACCAAGCTATAACACTTTAGGTACATCCTGAATTGCTGGGGCTTGTCGTACTGTACTGTAGTTTACTATGGCTATATAGAAAGCTGAACTCCATTTTTGAATTTTAAAGCTCTAATTTCCTTGCCACAGTTAATCTCTCTCATACTGTCTATATTTGATTCCATTTCAGGAGCCAATCCCCAATTACGCTAATCTCTTTACCAACTCTTCTACTCATGCACACTATTCTGATTGGTGGGGGATATTTCTGTTCAACTCTTAATCCTTCTTGCTTAACTCTCCCTGTATCTACAGGAACTCATTCCCAGAAATAGGTGCCGAAATCATATACTGTACTCTCATCCCTTTACCCTTTAATCAGTGCCAATTCACCCATCTCATCTTTTTACACAGCCACTCTCCCTAAGCAGGTGCATCCCCTTCATTAGACAACATGCTTTACATTAACCCTTCCCACTGTTAACGCCAGGATCCCGAAGTTAACCCTTGGAAAAATCTGCGCACACATCCAATATTAAACAACTTGAACGTTAACCCCTTCTACCCCACATTTCCCAACACCCAACTCACTGTGTCCCTCTCGGCTTTGACTTCTTCGATCTCCTTTTCCTTGACCTGCAATTGTTGCTGCTGCTGCTCGATAAGGTCCAACTGGAGGAGCAGGATCTCCTTGAGGCAGGCCGCCTGGCTGGAGTTGCCCCCGCCGGCCCCCATGGGGCTCTTCCGAAGGCTGCTCCCGCCGCCACTCCCTGTGTTGTCACTACTACTAGCACTTTTCCACTTGCCGCTGGCTTCCGATGAAACCGGAGAACCCCCCGCTGCCTCTGCTGGGGGTGGAGGAGGCTGCCAGGGTTCGATCGCAGTGGAAATCGACGACGCTGGAGCTTCTCCAGGCCCGGCGTGGGAGGTTCCGCGCTTGGCGGCGGCAGTATGTCCGGGTAGCACTGCCTGGTACTTGGAGGGGCGGGAACTACCGGCGGCATCGCCCACGCCTAATTGCCGAGTACTGCCTGTCGGGCACGGCGAGGGCACTAGGCCGCCCCAACAAGAGCCACTGTCGCCGCCTTCCTGTTGTCCGGGAGCCGCAGCCACCGAAACGATAGACCGGGCCTTGGGGCCTTTCCGATTCTGCCGGGGAGGCGGAGGCTGGTGAAGATGCAGCGGTAGCTCCTCCTCTTCCTTCGGGCCAGGCTCCAGTAAGTCCGGCCCCGTCGTTGTCGCGGATGCTTTGTAGACGGTCGATTTCATGGCGATGCACCACCTTCATGCTCCTCCGCCTCCCCCTTCTCTCCGCTGCCGGTCCAAATTTCCCACCTGGACGCCTTGAGGGGCGCCGCTGCCACCACCTGCCCCACTCAGACCCATTGCCCCCCTTTCTTCCTACGCCACCTTCCCCCGGCCGCTCCTCTCGACTCACCAACCTTCACTGCTCCGTGTCGCTAGTGCAAGAACCATCTCTTTGCTTTTCTTGCTCCTCTTTTTTCAGATTACAGGAGTGCCAGCCCTGCTCATGTAGGAAAAGCGAAGCGGGGCCCCTGCTGGCTCTCCAGAATGGAGGGGCCGCTTCCTAATAAACGCGGATGATCCACTTAGATCAGTCTTAGATTCTTCCGCAAGGAATGGGAGGAGGGGCGTGTTTGGTTCAGCCTTCCACCCACCACAAGGTTCTTTTGGAGGCACGTGAACGGTGGTTTTTGGTTTCTTTCCTTCTAACGGACACAGCGGTGCTCAGTGGGTATTGGGGGGGCACAAATCGGGGAAGGGGATTACGTCTTTCCTCGCCTTCCTAGCAAGAATAAGAGGAAGTGTGTGGGGTGACCAGCCTAGCTTCCAAATCAATCTGCCCAAATGAACAGCAAGCGAACACTCTTTATCTAGCGGATCCCTCTCACTGGGAAGCAACCTTCCCCCAAGAACGTGGAAAAGGTTACCGATGTCCCCCTTTGCCACAGTCTACAGCAGGGAGCCGTCTACAACACATGCTGTGTCTTTTACTCTGGAAATGGAAAGCTAATGGTTTCCCTCCAGAGTATCTCGCTTGCCTACCAGCCTTTCCCAGACACTTTCTGTGAATAAGGTAGCCCCATATCCAGAGAGCACAGTTGAAATTAAGGGGTTTCTTCTACCCACTCTATTAACAAAACGATTAAGGTGGAAAAAGTATTACGGTAAAGGGCTACTTTTACAAGCAAGATTGAAACTTCCCTCAGTATTAGCGGGGGTGAGGTGGGGGGGGGGGGGTAAATATAGGTTCTGCAAGGCGCAGGGGCGTAAGAAAAATTCCCCTCCTCGAATACTTATTGTGAGGGGCCAGCTAGGAGATGCATGACTTGAACCGTCTACGGGAGAAGCGGAAAATGCTAGGCGTTTCCTAGTCTGGAATTTTGTCACATTCTGACAACATGGCGGAGCGGGAAAGGGGCGGGGGGGTTCGGTGCAAAAATCCAGTTCGGTTACCTTTAAATGGCCACCATGACCCAGGCCGCCTCCCGGCACTACGCATGCGCCAACCGCCATTGGGTGGAAGAGAGGCACCCTGGAGGGGAAGGGGCAACACTAACTAGGTGCAGAAGAGAAGATAAAGGCGGGGAGGAGTAACGCAAGATCGGCGGGAGCTAGATAAAACCAAAGGCTGAGGAGCTTCCCGCCTCTGTTAACCAGTTCCAATATATTAGCTATGCCTAATGCAGATACAGCGTCGCCTACAACGTATGAGGTATTCTTAAAACATTAAATGATTCCGAGAGCACCTCCAAAATCAGATCATCTTGGGAATGCAGAAAAAAGTATATTAGTACACTTTGAATTTCAACACACATACCTCA
The DNA here is from genome assembly GCA_022577455.1 of Arizona elegans. NCBI lineage: Eukaryota > Metazoa > Chordata > Lepidosauria > Squamata > Colubridae > Arizona > Arizona elegans. Next base: position 41,719,559 of record JAKOOJ010000010.1, on the reverse strand, counting down.
ACAGCTGTGGCTCCATTAGTCGATGTTCCCAGTGAACCTTTAAAATCCTTGAGGTTCTGTTCTGAGCCAGATCCATAATTCGGTTGTTCAAAGTTCCAAGGGAATTACACAGCCTTCCCCAATCTTTGCTGTCCATCTGTGAACTTCCATAGTGCTCCAACTGATATCTGGGAAGATCCTGGATTGGAAGAGGTAGATGAATACAACTGCAATTTCATAAATGAACGACTATAAGGATTGCCTCTCACTCTAGTTTAAGAAAATGTAGGAAGTTAGCACCCACCCCTTTCCTGGAAGAATGAAATATTTTAGGAAATATTAAAAAGGCAGAATATTATATTTCCCTGGATGAGAAATGGAGAAACATGTTTTAAAAGACAAGCAGCTTCCTGCCTCCCCCCCCCAACACACCTTTGTTAATGGGCCATAATCTGCAACACAATAGCAACAGAAACTAACACAATAGGACCCATTTAGGACAGAAACTCACCACATGACACCTGGGAAGATTACATCAGCCAGCAAGGCTAGCTAAGACCCCCACCCATGGGAGTCTGACAACCAACCAGGATACTATTTCGGGGCCCCAGGAAGTTCAAAGCCAGAGAGAGCATAAAACCCGGGGACTCGCTGTATCTTGCCCCTTTTCTGTTCAGGAACTCAAGCCATGTGATCCTGTCCACCATTAAACCATCTTTCCAAGCAGTCTCCATGTTTCCAGTGTCTTTTTCCCCACTTGGAGCTGAACCCAGAAGGATCTTTCTTCCAACAATTGTGAAAACTCTTGAAATGGAGTATTTCAAAAGGAACCTTTTATTAAGCAGAAGTGACAGCAATGGATTCAAAGCAACAACTGAATACCCTTAGGCAAGACAAGTAGGATTAAAGCAGTAGAGACCCCTCCCATTAGCCAGAATGCAGATTTTAGCCAATACACAAGTGTGAAGATGTTTCCTTTACCAGCTGCCCTGAGAACTGGATAAGCATGCATTCCCACTGCTATCTTCTGTTAGAAGGGAGGAGAGGTTTCCCCCCCGCCCCCCGAGGATTCGAATTTCCCGGCTGGGAGAGCGTTCCGGTGCCACGCAAAACCGCGAGAGAAGCAAGCTGCGTGAAAGCAAGTTTTCTTTATTTTTCAGGAAGTCAGATCGAGCGATGTCGCAGACCAGCGTTCCTGGGTGAGCTGACATCTTTACCAGGTAAGCATACATTCTTATACTCTCTTGATCAAAGGGAATCCTTTGTTTTCTATTGTTACTTTTGTCTATGTTTCCTTTGTGTGTGTGCTCTGTTTTTCTTATTCTGATCGTTTCCTACTTCAGACTAGGTGGTGTTTGTGTTATCTGATTTGGTATTCTTTTGTTTTCTCCTGATTCATTATTTGCTTCCTCCCTTAAGATGATCATGTTATTATTTGGTAAGCCCTTACCTCCGGTTTGACTCTTATCATATTGCTTTGGGTTATTGATTAAATCTTTTCCTTGGTTAATCCCCTGCCATACCTTTTGTTTTTATTCTGCTGTTAATAGTTTCTTTCCTGATCTTGTCTAGAGTCTTTGTGTATCGTTTCCTGGGATTTCCTTTTTAATTCTATCTGACTCTGATATCTATGTGTTCTATTTTGGGAAGGTCATTTCCTTATGTCTGGGTTTTCCCCTTCATGAGTTGATGAGGTTTTGACACTGTCTTGGTGGTGTTCCCTTCCTACAATCCCCACTTCTTTTTCTCTCTTTTCTGTGTGTGTGCATGTGTTAAATGGGTGTCTCTTGGTCTTCTGTTCCTTGGGTTACTTCTGAATCGGAGTAGATCTGGTACTCCTGATCAATCTGGACCATCATGAGGGCTGTTTGATTATGTCCTGCTTTTCTCTGGGGAAGATCTGGCTTACATGCCCTTATGCAGCTAAGGCAGGGAGGGATGCAATGACAGAGACAACACAAAAGGCCTCCCAGTACACAGATAGTGACCGCACCTGTTAGGGCAATTTTGAGCCAAGAGAAGTCTGGTAACCAAGAAAAAAGCCAAGAAAGATCTAGGGATGGCTGGCTATGGCCAATGTTTTGTGCCAGTTCCTCTAGGTGGTTGACTTCTGTGTCTACAAGTTTTGAGTTTTGTTCCAAGTCAAAACAGCACAACCCTTTAAATTCTTCGCAGCCATGATGGTGTTTTAGTAATAAATAATCAATCGCTGCACGATTCTCAAGGGTGGCCTCCCTGACTTGTCTCAATTCTCTATTTAGGGCATCCAATGCGTGGGAAGTCGAATTTAAACTTTTTGCTAGGGTACATGCCAAGCTATTTAGGTTTCTGGAATTCCGGACCGCTAGTCCTGGCACTCCCACTAGCGAAACAGCCAATGAAACATATTCTGCTTTAGTGAGTAAACTTACTTGAGAGTCACAGTCTGCCTCTAGGGAATAAAAAGCTCTCCTGTGTCGTCTCTGTAGGGATGGCATTAGCATGGTCAGTTTCCCTAAGGTGCATGGCCCTCCTGTTGAGTTGGCTGGCAGATATGAATAGGCTTGTAGTCCACACAGTATGAACCAGCCATGAGGGAGCCTCAAGTAGCTATAAGAAAAAGGGATCTGCTCTGTATTATTACATCTCAATTCAGTATTATTTAAATTGATGCAATTTCCATTTCCCAATTTGTTGCACCCATAAATTTCAAAACACGAGGATGAGGCAGAGACAGCAGCCACATGGAGGGTGTACATGTCAAGATCTTTTGTTATAGAAATATTTCCCCACTCATAAATGGTTGAGTATGGTTGTGTGATAGGGAAATGTCTAAGCCACGTGTGATTGAGTATAGCCTGTGGCCCTATTGCTACTCCTATTAAACATGTTTTTAAAATGTCTTTTACTGATTTCCCCCCTGCTAAACAAAATTCTGTGGTGTTCAGTATCTCTTTTGCCAGATATTCCCAGATGTTCCCTTTTTCTGGGATAAGGTTTGGTTCTAGGAACCCTGTTACTTGAGTTACAATTAACAATATACCATAAAGGTTACATAGCATGCTTGCAATAGATTTTTGTTTTCCCATTGTACAATTCGATCCCCCCCCTTAAACAAATACTAATAATAAAAAAAAAGAGAAAAAAAAAGGTAAATATGTGTATCCAGATAGCCAAAATGGTGTTAAAGGTGATATTACTGGTTAAGTTCGTTGTGTTCAAAAAATGCTTGCAAGGTCCATTCTTCTGTGCCTGGGTTTTTCTTCAGCCTGATTGGGGGGATCTCTGGGCTGTTGTCCACCACTGCAGGTTTGGCGTGTGTCCAGTGTATCCAGCTGTCCTTCTCTGCTACTCGGATAGCTGTCTGGGTTGTTAGCAGAACTTGGTAGGGTCCTGTCCACTTCGTTTGCAGTGGTGAGGTCCTTGTGAAGGATTGGATCCACACGCTATCACCTGGCTCGAACGGGTGCAGGTTTTCCTCCAGGGGCAGCGTCTGTGTCAGGGCACTCTGTGTCCACAGCTCCTGTAGTCTCCTATGTAAGGCTGAAAGATATGAAGAAAGGACCATATCCCCCCTGTCCAGGCTGAGAGACTGTGGGTCAAGGCCTTGTAGCGTGTCAGGTGGACGGCCAAACAGAATCTCGAAATGGGAGATTCCCATGTCCCTTCTCGGTCTCGTCCTTATATAGAATAAGGCAATGGGCAAGACTTGTGGCCAGGAGAGGTGTGTCTCCTGGCAAAGCTTGCTTAATAGTGTTTTCACCTCGCGGTTCGCACGTTCTGTCCCTGCCGACGAACGTGGAGAACGTGGGCAGTGGAGATTTTGTGTTATGCCTAGCGCTTGGTATATGTATGTTAGGACTTGTGCTATGAAATGTGTCCCTCTGTCTGTATCTAAGATTCGTGGCACACCGAATCTTGGCACTACATCTTTAATGAGGTGTCTGGCAGTTTCCAGGGCCGTGGCGTGGCGGCATGGGAAAGCCTCCACCCAGTGTGTCAGCTGGTTCCTACACACGAGGGCATACTGGTATCCATTGGCTTTGGGCAATTGGATATAGTCCATTTGTATTGCCTCAAATGGTCTTTGTGCCCATGGCCTCCCTCCCTCATAGATGGCTTTTCGGGATGTGCTATTGTTGGCTTGGCATGTCTGGCAACTGCTGGTTACTCTGGTTGCCTCTGTGTATATACCTGGTGCATGCCATACTCTCCTAGCAGCATCCACTATAGCCTGGGTCCCACAGTGACCTTTTGCATGTAGCCTCTGACAGATTAAGCGTATGAGGCGGCGTGGGGCAATAGGTCTACCATCTGGGACTCTCCAAAACCCATCTGAAAATGTTGCCCCTAATTTATCCTCCCACATCTGTGCTTCTCCCTGCTCTAGGAAGTCCCTGTACTGAATTTCAGGATCAACTCTCATTGTTGGGGCAGCGATGTTGTAGGGAAGGGGTTCTGTAGCTACCCACTTGGCTGTTGTATCAGCATAGTGATTTCCTTTAGTGACCATGGAATCATCTGTTTGATGGGCTCTACAATGGATGATTGCAAGGGCTTTCGGTAGCTGGATGGCTTGTAATAGTTGGGAGACTTGGGTGGCATGTGCAATTTGTTTTCCTGCTGATGTTAGGAACCCTCTCTGTTTCCACAAGGCTCCAGTAGCATGGCAGACTCCAAATGCATATTTGGAGTCTGTATAGATGTTAGCAGATAGATGCCTAGCTGCTTCACAGGCTTTCGTTAGAGCAATGAGTTCAGCAGCTTGGGCGCTAAAAGAGGGGGAAAGTGGTTCTGCCCAAATGATCTCGTAAAGAGATACTACCGCAGCTCCAGCAACCCTGTTTCCCTCATGAATGAAGGAAGAGCCATCCGTAAAAACTTCTAAGTCTGGGTTTTGCAAGGGGGTGTCGGTTAAATCTGGGCGAGGCAATTCTGCATCCTGTATTAGGTGGAGGCAGTCATGTAAGTGATCATCTGTTTGATCCGTGGGAAGCAAGGTAGCAGGATTTAAGGTGCTACATCTTTCAAATGTTATGTGGTCTGAAGTAAACAATTCAGCCTCGTATTGTGCTAAGCGTTGTTGCGTGAAGGCTTGGGTCTGTGATTTTAGAAGAATGGCAAAAACCTCATGAGGCACTTTTAATGTCAGAGGTTGCCCTAGAACGAGATCTTTGGTTCTTTTTACTATTTCAACGGTTGCCGCTACTGCTCTTAAGCATGGGAGTGTCCCTTGGGCTACTGGGTCTAGTCTAACAGAATAGTATGCGACTGGTCTCTGCCCTGGACCGAAGCGCTGGGTCAGGACTCCAGACGCGATGCCTAGTTTTTCGTGAATGAATAGGGTGAAAGGCTTGTTGTAGTCTGGGAGACCTAGCGTGGGAGCTGAAGCCAGGGTCTTTTTAATTCTTGAGAGGTTTTGCTCTAGAGATTTAGTCCATGTTATGGGGTCTGGCATGTCCTGTTTTGTTAATTGTATTAAAGGTTTCGCCATTTCCCCAAAAGACGGGATCCAGGGGCGGCAGAATCCCAGAACCCCCAGGAGTGCTCTGACTTGTCGTTTAGTGTGGGGGCGTTTCATTGATAATATGGTTTCTACTCGGCTTGAAGCCAATTTCCTCACCCCTGGGCCAATGATATAACCTAAGTATGTTACTTCCTTTTTTAGGTATTGTAGTTTTGAGGGGGAGGCTTTGTGTCCCCTCTCAGCCAGGGATTTCAGCAAGTGAAAGGTGTCAATTTTACATGCCTGTTCACTGTTAGAGGCTAGCAGGAGATCATCTACGTATTGGACTAAGGTTGATCCTTCTGGCAGTGTGATGGAAGAGAGGTCTGCCTTCAGGATCTGGGAAAATAGGGTGGGGGATTCTGTGTAGCCCTGAGGGAGGCGGGTCCACGTGTACTGCTGTTCTTCCCAGGTAAAAGCAAAAAGGTACTGGGAAGCGTGGTCCACGGGAATACTAAAGAAAGCGGAGCATAAATCTACAACAGTAAAATGGGTAGCTGAAGCCGGCACCTCCGTAATTATCGTGGCCGGGTTCGGTACGATCGGCGTTCGGGGAATTACATGCAAATTAATTAACCTTAGATCGTGAACAAATCTGAATATTGGGTTTCCATCTTTGTCCACTGTGGATTTCTTCACAGGAAAAATTGGGGTATTGCATGGGGAGGTGCATTTGTGCAAAACTCCCTGCTCCAAATAGGCGTTTATCAGCTTGCGTATGGGCTGGATGGCTTCAGCCTGGATTTTATACTGTGGTATGCAGGGGGGTGGTCCTGGTTTTACTCTGATCATAACTGGTGTGGCTCCTTTAAGGAGTCCTACCTCTGTCGCATCCCATCCCCATAAAGAGGAAGGTAGGGTTGCCAAATCTGCATGTAATAGTGTGCTTTGAGTGGCTAGTAGAAAGATTTTCCTTCCTGGTATGTCTAAGGCAAGGCCCGCTTTCCCACACCTGATGGTTGCTCCTAATTTACATAGGAGGTCCCTTCCAAGGAGAGAGACTGGAGATTGGGGGCATATGGTGAAAGAATGTTTCAATGAAAAGGGACCTACTTCAACTGTTACATCATTTGTGTATTCTACCGGGATAGCTGTTCCTCCCACTCCCATTATTTTATCATGAGCTCCAGGTTTTACTGAGTTTCTGTGTGGTGGTTTGACAATTAAAGAGGCAGTGGCCCCGGTGTCTACCAAACAGTCATATTCTTTTCCCCCTATGAGGAGGGAAATCATGGGCTCTCCCTCCGGACCATTCCTTAGGGGAATCGCAAGCCCTTGGAGGGTGGCTGAGAATTCACCCTCGTCTGTTCCTAGTCATGAAGCTTGAGGGTTGTTTTCCCTTTCTATCTCCCAATGATTATTGTTTGGATTAGTTCGTTCTTTGTGATAAAATGAGGTGTTTGGAGGTAGGGGTGCCGTTGGTGGTTCCCTGCGGTAATGGTTTCTCTGGCTGTCTTGATTAAATGGGTTGTCCCTATGTCTAAAGTCTCGGAGGGGTCCTGTTTGTCGGCGGGGAGGGGGCTGGTTACAGTCCCGGCTTGAATGTCCTAATTCCCCGCATCGGAAACAGTGGCGGCATTTATACGCTGGGCATCCCGTCTTCTTGCACCTAATACATCGTTGCCAATTACTGGGAAACCGCCCTTGGGTTTGCCTGTTGTTACTGTGTATGGCAGCGAATATCTGCATTTCTTCCTGTCTTTCTGTCCTTTTCCTTCTTTCTTTCTCTAATTCTTTCCTTTCCCTTTCTTCCTCCTTGAGTCTGTCTCTCTGGTCATAAACGAAATTCGCAATTCTGCGCAATTCCGAGATTTCTAAGGTGGACCAGTTAGAGACTATTCTGTGAAAGTGTTCTTTAATATCTCGGGCAGATTGGTCAACGAAGGCCGAGGCTAAAATCCTCTGGTCCTTCTGGCAGTTCACATCCAGGTGGGCGTAAGTTGTGGCTGCCTCTATAAGCCTGACCCAGAAGGCATCAGGGTTCTCTTGGTCCCTCTGGGTAACTCGCTGGAATTCTGACCAATTCAGGGGTTTTTTCCCGATCTCTTCCAGGGCTTCCAGTAGGTTTTGTTTTGCCCTGGTATAAGTGCCCCAGTGGGTGTCATCGTTATAGTCCCATTCTGGGTTCTCAAGGGGCCAGGCGACCCTGGGGCGGGTAGCCTGACCCGGGACCCTTATGACTGGTTGTTTAGCAATCTGATCCGTTTTTTCAAAAAGTTTTAACAACTCATCTTTTGTCAAAAAAAGATGCAGTAGTTGGTTCATGTCCCCCCATGATGGATTGTGGCTATCTATAATGGTTTTTAGGGTCCTGATCACTGTTTGGGGGTCTGCTCTGAAGGTTGGGGCATCTTTCTTCCAGATTACTAAATCTGAGGCCGAAAAGGGTGTGTGTGTTAGAATGTAGTCAGTTTCGCCCCTCTGTCTCCCTGGTACGGGTCTGCTTATTAAGGGGGCCATTATCTTGGCTTCTCTATCTGTTTCTATCTTAGGTGTGTTATTTTCTATGAAGGATTCCTTATTCCTAGCTAGTTCGGCCCAGCAATACCAATAGGGTATGTGGCTGGGCTTTAGTCTGGGTCTAAGTGCTTTTAGGATTTTTATATCGAAGGTACCGCTATCAGGCCAAATTTGTTTCCCGTTTTCGTCTCTAAGCAAAGCCCACTTTTGACACAATTTTTCCGCTCGTTTTCGATCCATGCCATTTAAAATGGGCATCCGCCTGGCGTCCCAGGCCTCGAGCAACTCTCCAATCGGGGTTCCTGCCACCCGCGAACTACTGCTACCCATGACCCTGTCTTTTCGCCTGAAGGATCACTTCAGCTTAGCCGGGTGGCCCGCCTCAAGTTTGCAGAGAAAAAGCTCTGGGAAGGACTTCGATTCCCTTACGAAGTACGGGCCCCTTCCGTAGGGAACTCGCCACAGTTTTCAGATCCAAAAAGGGGATCCGGGAGGACCTGCTGACCCCAGCAGTGAGTACTGGCCCCTCCTCACACTATCTCCGTGTCTGGGCTTTGTACCTTCTGAGACGTACACTGGGATTCCCTCTCGTAATTTATTTCCCCCTTCCACGCGCTTCTATTCGCTCGGCTTTCGTTCCCTGTGAGGCAGAAAGTCCTACATTTGGCGATCCCCCCTTGCTTTCTCTGTCCTACCGGTCACGGCTCGGTGGAGCTAGCAGTAGGCAGAGGTGCGGCTAGGGATCATTCAAAGGGGTAGGATCAGGCTGCTGTCCAGGTGAAATCCCACATGCACACACTCACTCACACACTCTCATACGCCCCGTATTCTAGGGATTTTATTGTAATTTAAAGCGGTACTTACCTGCTTTCAAGCAGCTGTTGAGGCAAAGGCTCAAAACTCCCTTTACTACCCGACACCTCCAGGCAGGGTCCGTGGATTTTTCCCCGGACAAAGTGGTCCGTGCCGGCTGGGATGAATCTCCAGGCCCCGTCCGGTGGCTGGGTTGGCTGGGAATTCTTCGTGGTCGCCAATTGTTAGAAGGGAGGAGAGGTTCCCCCCCCCCCCGAGGATTCAAATTTCCCGGCTGGGAGAGCGTTCCGGCGCCGCGCAAAACCGCGAGAGAAGCAAGCTGCGTGAAAGCAAGTTTTCTTTATTTTTCAGGAAGTCAGATCGAGCGATGTCGCAGACCAGCGTTCCTGGGTGAGCTGACATCTTTACCAGGTAAGCATGAAGGAGAGCCCCCTCAACCAAATGGTATATAACCTCATTTATACTGTACATTGCACTCTTATATAAAAGATATAATCATAAGGCCCTTTCTCCTACATCTGTACATCAAAAAGGGAACTTGGCATTTGTAATCTTCTGCTGTAACTGTTGTAACCACAAAATGTACCAAGTTGTATGCCCTATGTATCACAAAACTATGAACTTCTGCTTTTGTACTTTTCCAGTGAATCTCCCTTAGAATTACCTATCTGTATGCACAATGTATTATCCATAAGCGGAACTGAATATGCTATGTCACTGTCAAATCTCAAGAACCTATAAAAGTCTGCCTTAGGGCGTGGTTCGGGGCTCAGTCCTCGGCAGGTGACTGCACTGAGCCTATTGCTAGCAATACTCAATAAACCTGTTTTCTCTGGATCTCCGTGGTCTTGTCTCCTGACTTATTTACAGGTACTGATTGGGATTAGTGAATCCCGCTTCATTTCTGGCGAGCCAGCCAGGAGGCAACGGAATTTTTAAATTCCTCTGGACCGTCACCACGCTGTGGGAGGGTCTCGGAGGCTCGGGGAACCATCCCAGGCGCCATCGGACATCTTTTAGTCTGAGGGACTTCCCTGTGGAGCCGGCCCCTTCGCAGCATCGGTTGACGCCTCCAAGAACCACTTGAGGGAGACCAAGAGACCAGGAACACTTCGGTCCAGCTAGAAGGACGAAGAAGAGAAGCCTGTAGGACAGGTAGAAGAAAAGAAGCCTGTAGGATAGGTGAGTAACCACAAGCCTGTAAAAAGGGGAAAGGCCTGATCACCCTCCCCTAAGGCTAAAAGTGGGGGACGTAGGACGTCCCGGGACGTAGGACGTCCCTAGAGGTTAAACGTGGGACGTTTAACAGTGGGAGGTTTGTCTTGTGTGACTGGTGTGAGTGTTCCCCGCGGTTCTGTTCAGTGGCCGTCGAGAGTCCGGGACTGGCAGCCGGGGAAGTGTGATTGAAATCCCTTGGTGTTTCTCTGAGAGGGAAGGACCCCTTACCTCCCTCTCAAATCCCTTTTCCTACTTGTCTTGTCTGGGGCCCGGGGAGGAAGATGGGTGGAGGAGGAGGTACGCCACTCACCCCCTTGGCATGTGTGTTAAAACATTTTAAAGATGCCTGAGTGCCCCCTTCCTCTCTATACATTTTGGATCTTTAAAAATAGGCCAGCGCCTGCTGGGAGATCTAAAATAGATGGAGAAGTGTTTGGATCTTTAAAAATAGGCCAGCGTCGGCTGGGAGATCCAAGCTAGAAAGAGCTAGACAGAATGTCCCTTTTCTGTGGGCAGAGGACAACCCCCCCCCCGGTTTTGCTAGCTATCAGACGCCCATTGTTGTCGAGGAGCTCCCTGCCAAAACTCCAGTTCGCCTTCGTCAGCGGGCCTACCCTAGGCACATTATGCAAGCTATTCAGGAAGTCATTGATCTCTATCTGGCTCATGACATTCTGGTCCCTACTGAGTCGGCCTGGAACACCCCTATTTTGTCTATTCCAAAGGGGGATGGCCGCTTCCGCCCGGTTCAGAATCTAAAACCAGTTAATTGCGCAACCGTGACTATCCATCCTTTGGTCCCAAACCCTTACGTAATTCTGGGATTAATTCCCCAGACTGCGTCATGGTTTTCGGTCATTGACCTCAAGGATGCATTCTTTACCATCCCTGTCCATAAACAGAGACAGCACCTCTTTGCTTTCGAATGGGAAAATCCGGCTACTGGTCGCAAACAGCAGTATACTTGGACCAGGCTATCTCAAGGTTTTAAGAACTCTCCCACTCTGTTTGGTAATGCCCTTGCGGCTGATTTGGATGCCCTACGCTTTCCTGGGCCAGATGTCCTTTTACAGTATGTTGATGACCTGTTGGTCACCGGCCAGTCAAAGGACATCTCCTGGCAAAACACTTATGACCTATTGCACCTTTTACAACGCTTGGGCTACAAGGCTTCTCGGAAAAAGGCACAATTGGTTTTGCATAAGGTCAGATACCTAGGCTATGATATTGAGCCTGGGAAACGCACCTTGGGTCATGAAAGAAAAGAAGCCATCTGCCGCCTCCCCACCCCTCGGACCAAGAATGATCTCCGGGGGTTTCTGGGGGCTGCTGGGTTTTGCGGCATTTGGATTCCCAACTTTAGCCTCCTTGCAAAACCCCTATATGAGGCAACCAGAGGCAGTGACCGTGAGCCGCTCCTCTGGCAAAAAGAGGAACAGAAAAGTTTCTCAAGTTTAAAACATGCTCTTATGCAAGCCCCTAGTTTAGGCTTGCCAGACTTAGAAAAACCTTTTCAGTTATTTGTAGATACTAAACAGAATGTTGCTGTTGGGGTTCTAACCCAAAGGTTGGGCACCTGGCATCGCCCCGTGGCCTATCTTTCCAAACAGTTGGATCCTGTCGCAAGGGGTTGGCCTGCTTGTCTGAAGGCTGTTGCTGGCACTGCTCTTCTTACTCAGGAGGCTAGCAAACTAACCTTTGGACAAGAACTTGAAATTCAAACCCCTCATGCCCTGAAGGCTGTCTTGGAAACAAAAGGCCATTTGTGGTTAACCAATCCCCGAATGCTTAAATACCAAGGCTTAATAACCCACAACCCCATGATTGTTTTAAAGCAATCCACTTCCTTGAAACCCGCAACTCTCCTCCCTGAGCCCGATCTTGACACCACCCATGATTGCATTCAAATTATTGAGGAAACATATGCTAGCCGCCCTGATATGTCAGATGTCCCACTTCCTCATCCTGATCACACACTTTTCACTGATGGCATTAGTTTTCTCCAGGATGGAGTTCGCAAGGCTGGATATGCTGTCGTCAATTTGACAGATGTCTGGGAAGCCGAGCCCCTCCCTCCTGGGACTAGTGCACAGTTGGCGGAACTTCATGCTTTGACTAGGGCCCTTGAACTCTCTAAGAATCTGAAGGTTAACATTTACACTGATTCGAAGTATGCTTTTTTTGACTGTCCAGGTACATGGGGCATTGTATAAAGAAAGAGGACTCATTACAGCAGGGGGAAAGGACATCAAGTATGGTCCTCAGATCCTCCGCCTGCTGGACAGTGTCTGGGCCCCTCACAAGGTGGCCGTTATGCACTATAAAGGGCATCAGAAATCACCGTCAGACACACTACTGGGTAACCATAGGGCTGACCAGGAGGCCTGCCTTGCTGCTTTCAAACCTTTCAAACTGCGAGCCCACTGTCTCACCTTATGGAACCCCCCGACACCATTCAGCCACACTACAGCGCACTTGAAATTGCCCAAGCCCATGAACTTGACTCTTCCAAACAGGGGGGCTGGTGGGTCCTACCGGATTCTCGCGTTTTCCTCCCGGGCAACCTGGCTTGGGATGTGGTCACACAAGTTCACCAACAGTTGCACCTAGGCAAGACTGCCTTGGCCCATGCTTTGCTACGTGAACTGTATATCAACAAGGTCCACAGCATTGCTGCCAACGTCTGCTCCAGGTGCCACACTTGTGCAGCCAACAACCCTAGGACTGGACCCCAGCCTCCGCAGGGGCACCAGCCTAGAGGAGATTTTCCTTTTGACTCACTTATGATTGATTTTACCGATATGCCCCGCTCTGGTTCATACTCTGCTCTGCTTGTCATTATCTGTACTTACTCGGGTTGGCCAGAATGCATTCCCACTCGCACCAAGAGGGCCTCTGAGGTCACTAAGGCCCTCTTGCAGCTAATCATTCCTCGTTATGGCCTACCCTCTAGAATCTCGTCCGATAATGGCCCTGAGTTTATTCACAAGGCTACACAAAAAAAATTTCTACTATGCTGGGCATCCACTGGCGCCTTCATTGTGCTTTTCACGCTAGCAGCGGTTCTTTTGTAGAAAGGGTTAATAGGTCTATCATGGATAAACTGGCAAAGATTTGTCAGGAAACGCACCTCAGGTGGCCAGATGCTCTGCCGATGGCTCTATTTGCTGTGCGTTGCACTCCTCGCAAAGATTTGCTTGTTTCCCCTTTTGAATTACTTTATGGGAGAATCCCCAACTTAGTCCGGCCCACTGTTTCTTCCGTCGCGCAGGTGGGGGACGCTATTAAGCTTAAACAGCTCCAATCGCTTAATCAAATGGTCCATAAGTTACAGGATTATGTCTTGTCTTCCCGTCCTCACTTGGTAGTAACCCCCACCCATAACATTTCACCGGGACAGGAGGTGTGGGTTAAGGAGTGGAAACGGGAACCCCTTTGTCCTAAATGGAGGGGTCCTTTCTCTGTAATTATGACTTCTCCGCTTGCTATTAAAGTTGCTGAAATTAAGCCTTGAATCCATTGGTCACGAGTCAAGGTTGCCGTGCCATCCACCTGGCTAGTGAAACCCCATCCAGTGCAGCCTTTGCGTCTTACCTTTCGTCGAGGGCGGTCCTCACCTCAGGCTACCCCTTCTGGTGACACCCCGGAAGCTGTCCCTCTACGAACGGGAGCCGAAGTTGGAACCCTTGCTAAGTCACACCGGAAGCTGACTTTCTACGCATGGGGGAAGATTGGATGAAGAAGGCCTCTTTTCTTTGCATTGAGTATTTATCTTCTTCTGCTAATGTGTTGGTTTTGCTCATGTAAGTGTGGATGCTGCTGCTGTGCACATTGTATTGACTGTGTTCTTTGTATACATTGTGTTACCGCGTGTGATATAGTAATCATAGAAGAAGTATTATCTCGTTACCTTGTAAGTTGTCTAGATAAACCCTCCTATTATACTCTCAAGCTTAGCCCCACCATGCAGGCTGCACTGCTGGATGCCGAAAGAGCTAAACTAAGAGAACAGACAGCAGATAAGTATGCCTATAAGATATGGAAGTGGACTAAACATGGTTGGAAGGTTTGGATCTGAGTGGATGTGGATGAGCCTGCTGTTGATAAGGGTTCAAAGCAATTTGGTATGTGTTTGTTACACCCTGTGCTCTGGGAGGAAGGTCCCCTCTTCATAACCCTGATGGATGCTGCTCAGCATGGTTGTTGTTCTTTTGTTTGTTGGTATTGTCATTAACGCTCTTTATCTCTATTGCGTTCTGCTGGGAACAGGGGGGAAGAGGAGCTTGGCAGAATCGCCTTGCTTTAGATTATTTGTTAGCTAAAGAGGGAGGTGTGTGTGGCAAGCTCAATCTCACTAATTGGCACATGTCCCTGTTCAGACATGGAGAGGCTTCAACCTAGCAGATGCCTTCTCGGGATGGTTCCCGAAATTGCCTGGTATACAAGCTATCGTTGCTCTCATTGGCCTCATTGCAGCTGGATGTGTTATTTTGCCTTGCATTCTCCCTATCTTTATTCGCACAATCACCAGCACTCTATCTTTATTGGTTGAGAAGAAAGCTACCGCCCAAGCTATGGCCTGGTGGGAATATCAGAAACTTGTGGGTATGGAAGAAGATAACCCCATATGTGAAACTTCGCAGTAATTGCATTACTTGGCTAAGTCTCAACAGGGGGGAATGAAGGAGAGCCCCCTCAACCAAATGGTATATAACCTCATTTATACTGTACATTGCACTCTTATATAAAAGATATAATCATAAGGCCCTTTCTCCTACATCTGTACGTCTAAAAGGGAACTTGGCATTTGTAATCTTCTGCTGTAACCGTTGTAACCACAAAATGTACCAAGTTGTATGCCCTATGTATCACAAAACTATGAACTTCTGCTTTTGTACTTTTCCAGTGAATCTCCCTTAGAATTACCTATCTGTATGCACAATGTATTATCCATAAGCGGAACTGAATATGCTATGTCACTGTCAAATCTCAAGAACCTATAAAAGTCTGCCTTAGGGCGTGGTTCGGGGCTCAGTCCTCGGCAGGTGACTGCACTGAGCCTATTGCTAGCAATACTCAATAAACCTGTTTTCTCTGGATCTCCGTGGTCTTGTCTCCTGACTTATTTACAGGTACTGATTGGGATTAGTGAATCCCGCTTCAAGCATACATTCTTATACTCTCTTGATCAAAGGGAATCCTTTGTTTTCTATTGTTACTTTTGTCTATGTTTCCTTTGTGTGTGTGCTCTGTTTTTCTTATTCTGATCGTTTCCTACTTCAGACTAAGTGGTGTTTGTGTTATCTGATTTGGTATTCTTTTGTTTTCTCCTGATTCATTATTTGCTTCCTCCCTTAAGATGATCATGTTATTATTTGGTAAGCCCTTACCTCCGGTTTGACTCTTATCATATTGCTTTGGGTTATTGATTAAATCTTTTCCTTGGTTAATCCCCTGCCATACCTTTTGTTTTTATTCTGCTGTTAATAGTTTCTTTCCTGATCTTGTCTAGAGTCTTTGTGTATCGTTTCCTGGGATTTCCTTTTTAATTCTATCTGACTCTGATATCTATGTGTTCTATTTTGGGAAGGTCATTTCCTTATGTCTGGGTTTTCCCCTTCATGAGTTGATGAGGTTTTGACACTGTCTTGGTGGTGTTCCCTTCCTACACTTCCCTTATCCATTAAAGTGAAACATCCCACATGGCTGTCATAAACATTCCCCAAAGCAGGGGTGGGTTCTAAAATTTTTTACTACCAGTTCTGTGGGCATGGCTTATTTTGTGGGCGTGGCTTGGGGAGGTTTTTTTTTACTTTTAAAAGCATTTTTTCTACAACCTTAAGAGGTTGCAGGAAAGAGGACTTCCAGTTGGCTCCGTGCACATCGCAGACGCTCCTCCGTGAGCGCCCGATCCCCGGTATCGTAAAAGCCGCCAGAACAGCCGAAAAACAGCTGCCTGGCGGCTTGGAAACTTTCTCCCAGGGCAAAGGGGAGAGAGAAGAGCTGACAGGTGAAGGTAGAGCTCCCCAAGTGCCCTAGGAGAAATTCTGGGGCGCGAAGGGCGAGAGCTCCCTAGAAGCCTGTCAATCTGCTCCGGACCTGGGATGACTCTGCTAATTAGCGGAGCAAGGCGCCGTGACCAATTCTGCCAATAACAACTGAGGGGATTTCCAACATCCTAAATTGCTGCAGGCAGAACAAGCCAGGAGAAGTCAGACTGCAAGTATCTAAACTTAACTCCAATGTTCATTACCTCCTTCAGAAATAACAACTTAGTAAATTTGTAAGAAGATGGCGATTGAGGCTTGAAAGGGCGTGGAAAGTGAAAGTTAAAGGAAAGTTTCATTTCGCTGATAGCCTCTTGCTTAGGAAAAATTTTTGTACTGAGAAGGAGGATTTTAAGACATCAATTTAAGACTGGGAAAATTTTTGACTTTGTTGAACTCTTCTTTTTGGCTTCTGATTAAAATATAAATATTAACTTAAACTGAAAAATGGCCTCAAAACCTGTAAAGACTGTTCCTATTAAAGGAACCGGGAGTGCCGGAAGCTCTCCAGCCCATACTTCTAGAATGCAAGCCTCTGTTCCCCCAACAGATCCACAGATTTTAACATTTGAAATGATACAAGAAGCCCTAAAAGCTACACAGGATAAAATTGCTACTGTGATTAATGAAAAAATTAATGAAACTAATGAAAAAATACAGTCTGTTTCAGATGAGATTTCAGTTCGGATTCAGGAAAATAGGGATGATATAATATTGGCATTTAAAGGTTTGGCAGGTCATATTGAAATTTTGGATGATAAAGTTGAAGAAATTAAGCAATCTACGGAAATTTTGGACAATAAATTAGGAGAGACTCAGAACAAAATTGAAAGGGCTGAAGCTGATGTAATAATGATTCAATACAGAGATATGGAATTTGCTCTAAGAATAAGAGGGGTGAAGGAGAATAAACAAGAGAATTTGAAAGAGATGATGTCAGAGGCATTGGCACAGATGTTGGGGGAGCAGAAAGTGGAGTTAGGCTGACAGATTGACAAGATATATCGCGTCAACTCGTGGGTGGCCAGACAGAAACATTTACCAAGAGACATTGTAATATACTTTACCACAAGGAGACTACGTAATGAAATTTTACAGGCTACCTTTAAAAATAAGCTTCAAGTGGAAGGCCAGGAGGTGATGACAATGAAAGAAATCCCCCCCAAAATGTTGAGAGCCAGAAGGGATTATGCCTTTCTGGTGGATGAACTGAGAAAATGCCAAATACAGTATAGATGGGAAGTGCCAGCCGGCCTAGTGGTGAACTATTCGGGTGAGAGATATCGGCTTAATACAGTATGGAAAGCAAGAGATTTCTATGCCAACGTGTTAAAGGCGGGGCCACCAAAATCACCAGAAGTTAAAAGAAAAAAGGAAGTAATGGAAGGAGAGAGAGAAGAGCTGATGACAATAGTCCATGGGGGAGCCTCGACCAGTCAAGAAGATTTGCTACAAATCCAGATTGATGTTCAAGATTTGGATTTAATTGATATACCAGAAGAACCGAAGGATCAAAGACAGACCAGAGCAGCAACAGCTAAACGCAAGGAAGAATTAAGACAGCAACAACTCCAGATGACAACTCAAGGAACTACAAAAATAGAAGCAGTGGGAGGAGCCAGACCTAAAGGTAAAATGAGGCAAGACCATCAGCAAATGCTCCAAATGCTTCAGAGGCCCAAACATGGGAACTAGATTTTTAACTTGGAATGTTAATGGTTTGAATTGTTCACAGAAGAGGAGGAAAATATTTCACTATCTTAAACAATTTAAAAATGATGTAATTTGTTTACAAGAGACTCATATTAGGATACAAGATCAAAAATACTTAATAAATACAAGATTAGGTACACATCATGTAACGGCAGCACCAGAGAAGAAAAATGGTATAGTTATATATTTGAAAAGAGACTTAATTGCTAAATTAATTGAAGCAGACGATCAAGGAAGATTCTTAGCGATTGAACTTTTAATAAAGGGAGAAAAATTACTTTTAATTGGAGTATACGCCCCGAACCAACAACAGGAAAATTTTTATAATTCTCTACATTCTAAGTTGACACAATGGGGATACAAAACTTGTATCCTACTGGGTGATTGGAATGGTGTTTTGGATGTTAAAAAGGACAAGAAGGGACCTAAGCAAAATGTTTCAGCAAAAGCAAGATTGCCCAAATCGTTTTTGGAGATGATGGATGATTGGGAGTTGAGGGATATTTGGGGTGAAAGAAACCCAGAAGAAAAAGATTTTACTTTCTTTTCGGATAGACATCAATCCTTTTCAAGGATTGACTTTATACTAATTACTAACGACCTCTTTTCTAGGGTGAAGAACACAAAGATTTGTTCAAGAACATTGACAGACCATAGTCCAGTCTGGATGGAACTGGAGTATGGAAAGGGGTTTAGGAGGTCCTGGAGGTTAAATGATAATTTGTTTAGATACGAAGAAAATGTAAAAGAGTGTAAAAAATTTATGAAAGAATTTTTTGTTATGAATATGCAAAAGGGTACATTGATGGAAATGGTGTGGGATGCAAGTAAAGCATATATGCGAGGTATTTTGATATATTTGAATAAGTACAGAAAAAAACGGAGGAAAAAGAAAGGAACTAGAAGAAGAGATTAGTAAACAAGAACGAGCTTTGATAGTTAATCCAACAGATAAGAGAATTAAAGAGGCAATTAATTTACTGAAAGGTCAATTTAACATGTTAATAGCAGACCAAGTGGCAACTAATTTACAATATGCTACACATAATACTTTTTGTAATGCCAATAAACCTGGCAGATGGTTAGCATATTTGTTAAGGAAAAAGCAGAAATCAAGGACTATAGAGAAAATAAAATACAAGGGTAAAGAGGTTTATGAGCAAGAGTTGATTAAAAAATCTTTTTTAGAGTTCTACTCAAGGCTGTATACTGGTGATAAAATTCAAGATACAGATATAGATAGATATTTGCAGAAAGAGAACATTTATATAACTTCAAAAGAGCAGAGGGATAGTTTAAATTAATTGATAACTTCCGAGGAAGTTTTGTTTGCAATTAAGCAGTTGAAAGTGGGTAAAGCTCCTGGGACGGACGGTTTGACAGCTGTTTATTATAAAAGTTTACAGGAGGAAATGGTGGAACCACTGAAGGAATTATTTAACAATATACAACAGGGAGGAGAGGTACCTCCAACTTGGAAGACAGCATTTATTTCTTTGATCCCAAAAGAGGGTCAAGATCATACAGATCCAAAAAACTACAGGCCGATTTCACTTTTAAATACAGATTATAAGATTTTTGCTAAAATATTGGCAAATAGATTAATGATAGTTATGCAGCAAATGATTCATCATGATCAAACTGGTTTTATAAATGGTAGACAAATGAAAAGTAATGTAAGGCAAATTGTTAACTTACTAGAGTATTTGGGGAGGAACAACCAGGTCCCCGCAGTGCTAGTATTTTTGGATGCTGAGAAAGCCTTTGATAGATTGAATTGGCATTTTCTATTGAAATTAACAGAAAGGATGCAACTTGGAGAATATTTTATACAATCTATTAAGGCAATATATCAGAAACAAACAGCACAAATAATAATTAATGGTGGTTTAACAGATATTTTTAATATAGAAAAAAGAACAAGGCAAGGTTGTCCCTTGTCTCCATTGTTGTTTATTTTGACATTGGAAATTTTACTGAGTAAAATACGTGGGACAGATACAATAAAGGGAATTAAAATCAGACAGCATGAGTATAAGTTACGGGCGTTTGCGGATGACCTGGTTGTTACCTTAGCCCAACCAGCACAATCGATTACAGCCTTGATGGATATAATTAACCCATATGGACAAGTATCTGGTTTTAAAATAAATACAGCTAAAACAAAGATAATAGCTAAAAATATGACTAGAAGCCAAAAAGAAGAGATAGAAAGGGTAACAGGATTTGAGATAGTAAAGAAGGTTAAATATTTAGGGGTTTATATTATGACCATAAATATGAAACTATATCAGCACAATTATGAACCGTTGTGGCAAAGAATACAGAAAGAGATGGAAAAGTGGAAAAAATTACAATTGTCTTTGCTGGGAAGGATAGCGGCAGTAAAAATGAATGTCTTACCAAGGTTTTTATTTTTTATTTTTCAAATGATACCTATACTTAAAAAAGATGAAAATTTGAAGGAATGGCAGAAGGGCATAAATAAGTTTGTGTGGGCAGGGAAGAAACCGAGAGTAAATCAAAAGATAATGCAAGATACAAGAGAAAGAGGAGGTCTTAAAATGCCCAATTTAAGATTGTATTACGAAGCCGCTGCCCTCTCAGCAGTTACTGATTGGATAAATTTAATGGAGGAAAGGATATTAAACATTGAAGGATATGGTCTGGTCTACGGCTGGCATGCTTATTTATTGTATGATAAGAAAGTAGATAAGACTTTTAAAAGTCATATATTAAGGAATGCTTTATTGCATGTCTGGAAGAAGTATCAATACAAATTAAACGATAAGTTACCAATATGGACAGTACCTAGACACGCGATAGAGAATATAAATGTGGAGCAAAAACAAGATAAGATTACATATAAGGAACTCCTTTATAAAGAAGGAGTTAGATTACAACTAACATCTATGGAACAATTAAGAGAAGAATGAATAATTAGAACTTGGTTTCAGTATGGACAGCTGCAGGACAGATGGGGAGAAGATCAGAAAACTGGTATTTTGCAACAGGATGAAAACTTGATAAATAAGAGATAAAAGTCAAATGCATATAAAAAGGTTGTATAATGTATCAGTGGAAATAGATTCAGAAACAGAGCTAGTCAAGGTTTGTATGATAAAATGGGCACAAAATATAGGAGAACCAATAATGATGGAAACATGGGAAAAGATATGGGTTAGAAATGTAAGATTTACACAAGCCCAAAATTTAAGAGAGAACTTTTATAAAATGTTTTATAGATGGCATTTAGATCCAAAAAAAATAGCCTGTATGTATCCAAATTTACAACCTAAATGTTGGCGATGTGAGTGTGAAGACACTACGTATTTTCATATATGGTGGACTTGTAAGAAAATTAAGGCTTTTTGGATAAAAATATGGTGGATTATTCAAAATATTTTAAAGAAAAAGATCAAATTTACACCACAGTTTTTTTTTGTTGGGAATAGTTACAGATTGTACTGTGACAGAGACTAAGTTGGTTTTAAACTTAATAACAGCAGCCAGGTTACTGGTGGCACAGTATTGGAAGAAAGAAGATCCACCTACTATGGAGGAATAGACACTAAAAGTCGCGCATTTGGCAGAGATGGCGAAAATTTCATCATATCTTAAAGATCACTCAAACGAAAGATATATATCGGAATGGAGAAGATGGATTGACTATATTCAAAACAAGTATCAGACTAAGAAGTTTCATATAGCTTATGAATGAAACATTTTTAATCTTTAGTTTATGTTTATAGTGTTTTGAGTTATAAGGAGTTAAAGACCTAGGGAGAATTTGAAGCCAACAAATTGTTAGCATATTTTAGTTTTATGTTTGTGAATGCTATACCCTGTGCTTGTTCTGGGAAGTCTAGGGAGGAGGGTGGGGGGAAGGGGGAGAGGGAAAGGGTGGGTGGGCAAGGGGGGTGGGATGGGGTGAGGGTGGAGGGGTGGGAGGGGGGAGAAAATGTTTGTATCTTTTATAAAACTTTTCAATTTAAAAAAAAAGAGGTTGCAGGAAAAAATGCTTTTAAAAGCCTCTGACAATCCCAGCTGAGCTGCGCGATCATCAGAGGCTTTTTTTTTTACTTTTAAAAGCATTTTTTCGGCCGAAGAGGTTGTAGAAAAAATGCTTTTAAAAGAAAAAAAAGCCTCTGATGAGGTGGGCGGGGTAAGCGAGCAGCGACTGGGCCAGGGACCAGTTCGGGGGTGTGGCCAGCCAGTGTTATTACCGGTTCTCCGAACTACTACAAATTTTTACTACCGGTTCGTGTGAACCGGGAGTAACCCACCACTGCTCCAAAGGTAAGGAGATCTCAGGGCACTTCGGCGCCAGGATCTAGGTTGTAAAATATCAGTTGACACAGGCAATGCTAATAAATCGAATCCAAGCCCCTCCCTTCTCCCAATTGAATGGCAGTATCACTTTTAGGAATCTGACATGTTGCCTTCCTTAGAAGAAGAAAGGATCCACCTGTGAAAAGATCTAAACAAAAAAAATCCATTATGGTATATTAACAAGTTTTGTTAGGGTATTGAGAGTGGAATTTTTTCAGCAAATTAGGAGCCCTAACATGGTGTTTAGCGACCCATTTGTTTTGGGATGAGGGTAAATGTTTCCAAGCAACTAAGTATTGGATTTTCCCTCTGTGGATCCTAGAGTCAAGGATTTCCTTGATTTCAAAGTGTTGTTCACCTATCATGATGGGGACAGGTGGTGTAGATGCAGGTGGTCTGAGTGACGAGATTACCTCTTGTTTGAGTAAACTAATGTGAAATACTGGGTGGACTTGCCTGAGTGTCTTTGGAAGGAGTAGTTCAACTGTTACTGGATTGATGACCCTAGTGATAGGGAAAGGTCCAATGAAATTTGGCCCTAATTTCTTTGATGGCTGTAATGATTTCAGGAATCTTGTAGATAAGTATACTCTTATCTCCAGCATGGAAAGGTTTGGGTTCCATTCTTTTCTTGTCAGCTTGAATTTTAAAAGCCTCTCTAGCTTCCTTTAAAGCTAATCTAACTACTGACCATGTATTTTGTAAAGTATCCATCCACTCCTTAAGTGAGGGGATAGTGGGTTCTTCTGTGGGTAGTTCAGGCATGGGGCTGAAATCCTGGCCTGTTGCTACTCTAAAAGGGGTAAAACCAGTACTTGAGTGTACAGAGTTATTAAATGCAACTTCAGCAAAAAGTAAAAGTTCAGTCCAGTTATCCTGTTGAAAATTAATAAAACATTTTAGATCCGTGATGGCAAATCTATGGCACGTGTGCCACAGGTGGCACACGGAGCCATATCTGTAGGCACGTGAGCGTTGCCCTAGCTCAGCTCCAGCATGCATGCGCGCACCGGCCACCTGATTTTCAGCCCTTCCGGACCCACTGGAAGTTGGGAAAGGGGCTGTTTCTGGCCTCTGGAGGGCCTCCGGGGGGGGAGCCGTTTTCGCCCTCTCCAGGCTCCAAGAAAGCCTCTGGACCCACTGTGCTCCCCCCACTTTTGGCACGCGACGGCAAAAAGGTTAGCCATCACTGTCTTTGATATTGTTCTAGCACCGAGTTCGTCCTTTCACAATTTCTGTTAGTACATGTGTGATGCGATGAGCTCAAACCCTGGGCAGTGCCAAGTAAGCTCAAAAATGCCCTCCAAAATTTGGAGGTGAATTGAACTCCTCTGTCGGAGATGATTCTTTGTGGAGCTCCATGAAGCCGCTAAATGTGTATTAGGAATAATTTGGCTAAAGTTTTAGCAGTTGGGATCTTTTGGCAAGGTATAAAATGTGCCTGTTTTGAAAACAGGTCTGTCACAACCCAAATGACAGTATTCCCGTCACTTTCTGGCAGTTCTACAATAAAATCCATAGCAATCTCTCTCCAGGGCGCTGAAGATTCGGCTATCTTCTGTAAGAGTCCTGGGGTTTTCCCCTGACGTCTTTTTGCTGCTGCACAAATGGGGCAGCTAGCTACATAGCTTTCTATGTCCTTTTTTAGTGATGGCCACCAAAATTGTCTTTTAATTAGGTGTAAAGTTTTCACAAAACCAAAGTGTCTAGCTAATTTGGAGTCGTGGCACCTTGCCATTAAGCGTAGTCTTTGGCTGGCTGGAACATACAACTTCCCTCCCACACACGCTAAGTCATCTTTCATCAGACAGCTGGATTTGTGGCTCAAGAACCATTCATCGGTGGCCAATGCTTGTTTAAAAGTTTGGTTGGCGTCATTGTCCGTCAATGTTTCTTCTTTTGCCTGGGATCTGGTGATTACTTTAGCGGCCAGTTGATTGTTTTGTACTATGCGGTACCACAAATAGTCATTTTTTTCTTGGTGGAATTCACATTTAGAGAGTTTAGCATAAAGTTTGGCACAGCAGAGTTTGTTTAAAACAGCCCTGACTAGTTTTACATGTTCTGCTTTGGTCTTGGTATATATTAAAATGTTGTTCAAGTAGACCGGGACTCCCTTATACAAATGCTCATGTAGCACTTTGTTTATTAATTGCATAAACACTGTGGGGGGGCCCTTGTAACCCAAAGGGGAGCACTTTGTGTTTTTTTTAATAAAAAGTTTTTTTTTAAGACAAATAAACATATAATACATTAGTCCTTCCGTGTGTCATCTCGGTGTTTCTTCGGTGACTACTACTTTTTTTTACTTCTCCTCTTCTTATTTCTTCCTTAATAAATCCCATTTCTCTATGTCAACATTTCCCCCAAAATACATATATTTAATGTAACTTTCTCCTGTTTGCTTATCAAATTTTTTATATCTCTTTTATATCCAATCATAAAATTTCCCCCATATCTTAAAATATTCCGTATCCTCTTTCTCTTTAATCATTAAAGTTAATCTATTCATCTCTGCGCAGTCCAAAATTTTTCTAATTACTTCCCCTTCTAAAGGGATTTTCTCTGCTTTCCATCTTTGTGCAAATATTATTCTTGCTGCAGTTATTATATGTATAATCAAGTATACATTTTCTTTACTAATTTTCTCTGGTAGGATACCCAGTAGGAACAACTCAGGTTTTAAATCAATATGTTGTTGAGTCATTTCTTCTATTCATATCTTAATTCTGCTCCAATAATCTTTAGCTTTTTGGGAGCACTTTGAATTGGTAGCACCCAAATGGGGTGTTAAACGTCGCTTTCCACTCGTCCGCCTCCTTAATTCTAATTCTGATTATGTGGATGATGATCCAAGATGGTGCCGCAATGAGTCTAAAGTGCTGGCTTTCTTGGATTTTTAATTGTTTAACAAATGTAATTAATCCTATGAGCCCCCTATCTTTAGCCTGATGTGGCTAGCAAGCTTTCTTTGTGAATTGACAGGCTGGATTCAAAGTTTCCGCTTTCCGCAACAACTGAAGTTCTTCAGGCTTCCAATTGCAAGGTTGGATCCTTGTAGGCTGAGACAGGCGTCTCTGGCTCTAGTTGGACAATTTAGAGGGGAAAAAACGGATGTGGTGTTCTTTTTACTTTTAGTGGCTTGTGTGTTCTTTCCCTTTGCTTCTCTCTTCCTTAGGGGTTCTTTATTAATGGGGGGGGGGCTTTTCCTTTGGGGAAGTTGTGTCTTTTCTTACACAGTCAAGTAGAATTCTTCCATTCTGTGCCAGCTCCACCCCTCATGCTTTGCAATTGTCTTTTTGGTAACAGAAAAATCACTCTTCAAACTTTTTTAAAAAAATTAAGCCTTTATTATTAAAACAAAAGTTGGACATAGTGAAACCGTCTTGGTGATATCTCCGCCATACATAATATAGCATAAGTTTCTTATATCTTCAATATACATTACTACTTACTAATTCTATACACATACTTAACTTCTTTTACATGTTTACAGATACATACTATATTACATATATTACATCTTGTTTCGATCTATACATTCTTGTTCTTATCTGTTCCGACTTCCATTCCTTAAATCTAACCATTGATAAAAATTATTCCAAATCTCATAGTATTCTGTCTCTCCTTTATTTTTCAGTTCTAACGTCAGTCTATCACATTCTGCACATTCAAGTATGTTCTTTATTATTTCCCATTCTTTTGGTATGTTTTCACTCTTCCATTGTTGGGCATAAATTATTCTTGCTGCTGTTATGATATGCAGTGTTGAATATGTTAACCCTTAATCTTCTTTGATAATTCCTAATAGAAATAGTTCTGGTTTGAGTTATACTTTCTGTCCTGTCATTTCTTCTAACCACATTTGAATCCTTTGCCAATATTTTTTTGCTTTTCTACATGTCCACCATAAGTGGTAATAGGTGCCTGGTATTTGATCACATTTCCAGCATTTAGGTGATACATTTTTGTACATTTTGGCTAGCCTAGCTGGTGGTAGGTGCCACCTATAAAACATTTTATATAGGTTCTCTTTGTACGACGTGGCCAAAGTTAACTTCCTGTTTCTTTCCCACAATTTTTCCCACTTTTCCAATTTGATATTGTACCCAAAGTTCTTTGCCCATACCACCATCGTCTCTTTAACACATTCTTCCTCCATTTTGTATTTTAATAAAAATTTATACATTGCTTTAATCATGTTTTCCTCTGTCCCCAATAAAAGTTTATCTAATATCGTTAAATTTCTAATGATGCCCCACGTTTTCATATCTTTCATATAACTTGACTGAATTTGTAAATATGACCACCATTCCAAATCTAACCCTTGTTCTTTTAGCTGCAGTCTCGATTTTAATCTCCCCTGTTCATCTAATATATTTTTATATGTTACAATTTTTCCCCAGTTGATAAGATTTGGATATACCACCACTTCTAGGGTGGAGACCCAGATCGGTATTTCCCTTATAGTTCTGCTTTTTTATTTTGTTCCATATCCCCAATAATGCCTGTCGTATGTGGTGTCTTTGGAAGTATTGATGTGCCTTATGTCTTTCATACCAGAGGAATGCATGCCATCCTGCTTGAATGTCATGACCTTCTAATGTTAATAATCTTTTGTTTCTTAGGGTTATCCATTCTTTGACCTAGGTAATCGTTGCCACTTGGTAATATAGTTCCCAATCGGGCAAACCAAACCCTCCTCTTTCTTTGGCCTCCTGAAGTAGTTTCAATTTAATTCTTGACTTTTTCACCTGCCATATAAATTTCAACACAATTTTGTTCAAATTATCAAAATACTTTCTCTCTAATTTTATAGGTATATTTTTGAATAGGAAGAGTAATTTTGGCAAACATTCATTTTAATAGTCGCTTTTCTACCCATCAAGGAGAGTTGGATGTTTTCCCATCTCTCCAAGTCTGCTTTTATCTGCTTTAATAATTTAATATAATTGTCCTCCTTAATCGATGTTTACTTTTAGTCCGACTATTTCTCCATATTCCTCCAGTACCTCCATAAACCTCAAACCCGATTGCAATGGTTCCTCTAGTATGAAGACTAAATCATCTGCAAAAGCTTCTAATTTATAACTTTCTCCTTTGATTTCCAATCCTTTAATCTGTGTATCTTTTCTTATTATTCTTGTTAGTACTTCCAAAGTCAATATAAATAACAATGGGGATAATGGACACCCTTGTCTTGTGCCTTTCTGGATTTTAAATTTTTTTGTCACCTCTCCATTTACTATTGCTCTGGCCTCCTGTTTGGAATATATTGCCGTAAACATGTTAAAAAATTTATCACCAAAATCTATGTATTTTAGTTGTTGCAGCATAAAATTCCATTTGACATTATCAAAGGCTTTTTGGGCATCTAGAAACATCCATACCACATGTGTCTCGCTGTGTATTTCATAATAATCTAGCGTATCAAGTATTGTTCTCATGTTGTTCCTAATTTGTCTTTTTGGCAAAAAGCCATTTTGATCCACATGTATAAATTCATTTAGAAACCTTTTCAATCTTTCAGCTATTATTGACATAAATATTTTATAATCTGTATTCAACAGTGAGATAGGCAGTGGTGGTATTCAAAATTTTTTACTACCAGTTCTGTGGATGTGGCTTATTTTGTGGGTGTGGTTTAGAGGTCATGTGACTAGGCGGGTGTGGCTTAGAGGTCATGTGACTGGGCAGGCATGGCTTCGTGGTCATGTGACTCGGGCGTGGCTTCGTGTTCATGTGACTCAGTGGGCGTGGCTTTGTGGTCATGTGACTCGGGCGTGACTTCGTGGTCATGTGACCAGTGGGTGTAGCTCGCTGGTCATGTGACTGGGTGGGCGTGGCCAAGTCAACATCACTGACTTCTTTGCCCTAATGAATGACCTACAAAAAGAAGATATACAAAAAGGTAGTTTATTATTTAGTGCACTTACTATTTACATAAGAATAAAATAAGTACACAAAACAATAAAAGAGCTATACAAGTACTTACAGAAGAACGATGACAGTGTTGTCTGTCTTCAATGTCACTGACCACCTTGCTTTAATGAATGACCTGCACCAAGAAGAGATACAAAAAGGAAGGTTTTAATTGCATGCACTTACACCTTACATAAGAATAACACACTGAAAGAGCTACACACAAGTACTTAGTTGTGTTAATTGTCTGTAGCTTTAAGATGTTTCCACATCGTTATTTCATTGGCAGCCTCCTCAATTGCAATTTTTTTGCTCTTGACTCTCAGATCATCGGCTGTGTGATGTGCTCTTATCCAATTTCTGACAGAAGGAATAGGGTCCCATTTTGGTACAGGTAGGCCAATCATACTAATTGTCATCAGATTGCTTATGTTGGGAATAGTTAGGCGAGTTCTTCTGAACAGATGAGGTTCATTTTTGAAAACCCCCTTTCCGCATCTGCTGAACTCACAACAATTGTTCTGACAATATCTTTAGCTTTTTTAATACTGTCAGGAATTGCATAGTTCTTTGAATCTTTTAATACATTTTCTACAAAATCTCTGTAATCATTCATATTAATTTCATAATTAAAAATTTCACCAAATTCAAGCAATTGTTCTTCAGCTTCTGGCCATGGAACGTCTACATCTTCAATATTCCAGTAATCTGGCTCCAAAAAGTGAGAAATCATAATTTATTCGAGCCCTGCAATTGGCTACCTGTTTTTAAATGTTCGCAATCCATCAGTCTTTTCTTCAAATTTTTTATGGTGCTTTCCAAAAGTTTTTCCTGAGGAAGTCCAATAAATCGATGATTTTGAACAAATTTTATATTTTTGCAGGCTTCTGAAGTGATCATTCCATCAACCTTTTTTTCATATGGACCCTTTCCCCATCTAAGCATTTCAAATGCTTTAATTGATCTCAGCACAAATTTTTCGGCCTTTATGATGTCTGTATTTCTTCCTTGCAGTGCATTTGACAAAAGAGAAATCTCATTCAGAATATCAATCATCAAGGCCAAATCAGTCAAAAAATTTATATTTTCAAGACGGGCAGCCATACCTGTTTTTTTTCATTTCCATGAAAAAACTGATGTAGTGCTGGATAAGCACACCACACAGCTATGGTTGACCTTAATCTACAGGCATCCTGTTGTGACCCCGACTCCCGAGCCTGTCCTAACAGAGGAAGAGGACTCAGAAGGTGATGGGGAGGAACTGATAAGGCCTCACCTCTCCAGGACCCTCCTCTCTGGCAATGCCTCAGGTTCCATCCGAAGGCCAAGAGGAACAGCCTGGGATATGCCAGGAGGAAAGCATATCGGAACAACAACAGATAGGGAGCGAGGATGATGAATCCTGGCTTGATCCCAGGCAGCGTCGGAGGGAGAAGCGTGCGCAGCAACGAAAGAGGTGTGGGAGGGCCAGAGATTGAGCTGAGTCACTGAGCCACACCCCACGAGGAATAAAAGTGGGTGTGATTGCTCTTCAGGCTTTGTGACGGTCAAAGTTAAAAACCTGAGAGTCACATCGTGTTACCTGAAATCTGGTTTGTGCGTATTTGGATTGGACCTTGGCTAACTCTTGCTTCATGGATTACTTTTTGCTGCTGAACCAGACTGAGGATAAACTCTCTCTTGCTTACTGTGAGTGAAAACTGACTTGGCAGGCATTTCGCAGTTTACTGCCAAAACTCTTTATCTGCAAGGGTTTCTAGTCTGATTGCTTAATAAAATCTTGGGAGGCGTGCCTGGTTGTATGTTTGCCTGTGTGGGGAAGGGGAACAGAACACAGCCCATCTTAGTCCCAAAACTCTACCAATCTTTACGATTTCAATGCCCAGTTGTTCAGAGATTTGGAAAAGTTCCATCTGGCTCTTACAGGATTTATGAAAAGTAGTGTGTATCTTGTCAATAAATATTTTGAAATGGTTCAGTTGCTTGATGTCCTTTATAGAGTCATCTAAAATAAGTTGGAGGCAATGGTTCAAGCAGTGCCATATTATGATGTTTGGGAAGTCTTTTGCTATTTTAGTGCTCACTCCAGATTTTCTCCCAAGCATAACGCTGGCACCATCAGAGCAAAATGCTATTAAATGACCCGGCACCGATCTGACCTGGCTCCTTGGTTTACCGAGGAGCTGAGGGAGATGAAGCGCCGGAAAAGACGCCTAGAGAGTAGCTGGAGGGCCAGTCTTTCTGAATCCGACCGGACACTGGTAAGATCTCATATTAAGAATGACCTAGTGGCAATAAAAGCACCAAAATGTACATACTTTGCTGCTCTTATTGCGTCATCAGATAATCGCCCGACCGCCCTGTTTAGGGTGACCCTCTCCCTGCTCCACCAGGAAGCGCGGGAGGACCCCTTGGAGGGTAGAGCCGAGGATTTTGTTCAGTATCTGTATGACAGAATCACTCAGATTCGGGAAGGCCTGGACTCCGATTGGGTAGTGTCAGCGGGGAAGACTGAGGCAGGTCTTGAGAATGTTATCTGGGATGAGTTTGATCCTGTGGCCCCTGATGACGTGGACAGGATTCTGGGTGGACTGAACGCGACCACATGTTTATTGGACCCGTGCCCCTCCTGGTTGGTGCTGGCTTCCCGGGAGGTGATGTGAGGCTGGCTCCAGGGGATTATAAATGCTTCATTGGGTGAGGGTGACTTCCCCGCCGCCTTGAAAGAGGCGGTGGTGAGGCCTCTCCTCAAGAAGCCTTCCCTGGACCCGACTGTTGGCTAATTATCGTCCGGTCTCCAACCTTCATTTTGTTGCGTAGGTTGTTGAGAGTGTGGTTGCGCGACAGCTCCCCCAGTACCTGGATGAAACGACGTATCTGGATCCGTTCCAGTCGGGCTTCAGGCCTGGGTACAGCATGGAAACGGCATTGGTCGCGTTGGTCGATGATCTGTGGAGGGCTCGAGACAGGGGTTGCTCCTCTGTCCTGGTCCTATTAGACCTCTCAGCGGCTTTTGATACCATCAACCATGGTATCATGCTGCACTGGTTGGAAGAGTTAGGGGTGGGGGGCACTGTGTTGCGGTGGTTCTCCTCCTTTATCTCTGACCGGTGGCAGTCTGTGTTGGCAGGGGAACAGAGGTCGACCCCGAGGCCCCTCATATGTGGGGTGCCACAAGGGTCAGTCCTCTCGCCCCTCTTGTTCAACATTTATGTAAAGCCACTGGGCGAGATCATTCTTGGTTTCGGGATGAAGTACCACCAGTACGCTGATGACACCCAGCTGTACATCTCCACCCCGGACCACCCCAACGATGCCCTTGAAGTGATGTCCCGGTGTCTGGAGGCCGTGCGGATCTGGATGAGGAGAAACAGGCTCAGGCTCAACCCATCCAAGACCGAGTGGCTGTGGTTTCCGACGTCCCGATATAGTCAGTTGACGCCATCACTGACTATTGGGGGCGAATCGCTGGCCCCCACGGAGAGGGATCGCAACTTGGGCGTCCTCCTGGATTCACGGCTGTCTTTAGAAGAGCATTTGACGGCCGTGACCGGGAGGGTTTTTCATCAGGTTCACCTGATTTGCCAGTTGCGTCCCTTTCTGGATCGGGACTCCTTACACACAGTCAGTCATGCCCTCGTCATTTCCCGCCTGGACTATTGCAACGCTGTCTACATGGGGCTCCCCTTGAGGAGCACCCGGAGGCTCCAACTGGCGCAGAGTGCGGCCGTGCGGGTGGTTATGGGAGCGACATGGCGCTCCCATGTAACACCTCTCCTGCGTGAGCTGCACTGGCTCCTGGTGGTCTTCCGGGTGCGCTTCAAGGTTTTGGTTACCACCTTTAGAGCGCTCCATGGCTTAGGACCTGGCTACTTATGGGACTGCCTACTACCACAAATAGCCTCCCACCGGCCGGTATGCTCTCATAGAGAGGGGCTCCTCCAGGTGCCGTCGGCCAAACAGTGTCAACTGGCGGCCCCCAGGGGGAGGGCCTTCTCTGTGGGGGCACCCACTATCTGGAACGAGCTCCCCCCGTAGATACGGAGGTTCCCGGATCTGCAC
Source organism: Arizona elegans (assembly GCA_022577455.1). Taxonomy (NCBI): domain Eukaryota; kingdom Metazoa; phylum Chordata; class Lepidosauria; order Squamata; family Colubridae; genus Arizona; species Arizona elegans. The sequence goes on along the minus strand of JAKOOJ010000010.1, from coordinate 41,687,528 downwards.
ACTTTCCGCCGCGCTCTTAAGACCTTCCTATTCCAGCAAGCTGGCCTGGCCTAACCTTTTTTCCCCTTTTCTTTTAAATTGAAAATTTTAAATCTGTTTTTAAATTATTGGGATGTTTTAAATTTGTCTCGGGCTAAATTGTTTAATCTGGTTTTATTTCTGCTTTTAAATTTTGTATTTATTTATTTTATTTTGTGCCTGTTCACCGCCCTGAGTCCTTCGGGAATAGGGCGGTATATAAATCTAATTTAAAAAAAATGTTTTTGCAGATATTCCGTAGTAAACCCAACTTTATGCAAGCTTCCCATCACTGAAGAACATATTGTCTCTGCATCTTTTTTTTTCCAATTCCACAAGATCAACAAAAACTGTTGTTGGGTTATCTGAATCATCAACTTTTACAAAAACTATCACAACTGGTTTGCATGATAGCATTGAGGTTTCGTCAATTATCAAACATATTTTTAGATTCTGCCCAATAATGCTACTAAACATTTCAGTTTTAATTTCGTTTGCAATGAAAGCAAGTATTTTCACTGCAGTTGACCGTGAATGCAATCCTACTCCCAGATCTAATCCATTTTTAGTTTGCATTTCTACCGCTCCTTCTATGTCTGAAAATGGTTTACATCTGTGGGCCAGACTGTAAACTGTAACAAATACTCTAGAAGTAGTAGATAAAAGTTTTTCAGATACCTTTAAAATATATATGGCAAGGCAAAAAGGCAAGGATAAAACTAAAATTGATGCAAGATGTCAGATCAAGAGGAGGTTTTGGTTTGCCGGATTGGGAATTGTATTATCAAGCTTGTAACTTGATGTGGATTAAAGAATGGATAACGCTAAGGAATATTAGATTGTTGACTTTAGAAGGACATGATTTATTGTTGGGTTGGCACGCTTTTATGTGGTATAAAAGTACAAAAGTACAGGGTTATTTCAGAAGACATATGATATGAGAGTCTTTGTTATTAAACTGGGAGAAGATCAAACAATGTTACTATTTAAAAATTCCAGTCTGGTTATCACCTATTGAAGCAGTCTCACACGCAATAACATTTAGGAAGGAACAAATTGTTAGATATGGTGAATTATTAAATGAAAGGGGTGAACTTAAGTCAAAGCAAGAACTAGAAGAACAAGAGCTTGAAATGGATTGGTTTTCATATATGCAAATACAGTCTAGATATGATGAAGATTCTAAAAAGGAGGGTTTTTATAGTAACTTGACAAATTTAGATAAAATCTTAACAGGTTCTGATGACCATGTAATTAAAAAACTGTACAGTCATTTATTAGAAGTAAAATTGGCAGAAGAACAAGTTAAAGAAACAATGATTGCATGGGGGAAAAAATGTGGGTCATGGGATTGACTTAGAGAAATGGGAAAAATTATGGTTGCAGAATTATAAAATGACAATGTCAACAGCATATAAGGAAAATTTGTATAAGATGTTTTACAGGTGGCATTTACCCCCGGCGAGAATAGCCAGAATGTACAAGAATAAATCGGAGAAATGTTGGAAGTGTCATCAGACTCCGGGCTCATATTACCATATGTGGTGGACATGTGCAGAAGCTAAAAGATATTGGACTAAAATCCACAAATGGCTGGAAAAAATGACAAAGAAACATATTGACTTTAAACCAGAGACATTTTTATTGGGGATTTTACCAGAAATATACAATAGAGAAATCAGATATTTAATTGTGAATGTTTTAACGGCGGCTAGAATTGTATTTGCTAGAAATTGGAAAGGTGAGAAGATACCCACGGATGATGACGTTATCAAGAAAATTTTGGAGTGTGCTGAAATGAGTAAATTGACATTTGAAATTAGGGAACTAGAAGATAAACAATATTATTTGATATGGGATCTATTTTATCAATGGTTAGACAAGAAAGAATGGAAATGAAATATGAAATGGATAAGATAATAAAACATATAAAGGGGTTTTTTTTCCCCTTTATAGAGGACAATTTACTGTTAAATAATTGGTAAATGAGAATAATAATGTAATAAACTGTTAAATAAGAAAATGTTGGATAGAGGATTAAGCACACAAGATTTGTAACCGATCAATACACTTTCTGTAATTGTAATGGATGATAATTGTTTCATGTTTTAAGTTTTGTTTAAAAATAAAAAAAAAATTCCCCAAAAAAAGTTTTTCAGATACCTTATCTACTGCTTTTGGTAGAACATCCTGCTCCCCTTGTTTTATGTTGTCTCTGCAGATGATGTGCGCTTTTGATGCAAAATGTTCTTTCATTTTCTTCCTAAGAGAAGCTTGCTGGACTTCTTTAGTTTTCCCTGCTGCCTCCATTCTTTGGAAACATGAATGCCTTTCTCTACTGTGAAGTCATGCTTTGTGCAGTACTTGCATCCTAATTTTTTGTCTAAAACTTCCAATCCATCATACTTCTCTTGAAAATTGCTATATTGGAGCGCTGTCCAGCAGCCAGGAAGATCACTGTCAATGTCGGAGATGGACTTGCTGCTTTCTCCAACTTCAAGTGGTGGAAGTGGTGGTGCTTGTGGTGCTTGTTGTGATGGTTTTGGATCAGCTGTTGTATCGGATTGTTCCACTTTTGGTTTCTTGTTGAGGAAAGCGGTCATACTCTGTTGCCTCTTCATCCTGTTGAAGGCTACCACTAATGCAAAAGAAATAAAACAAGATTGTGCTTTGGACTCGATTGTGGTTGTAAGATGAGGACTACAGGTAACTGAAGGGATCTCTTTTTTCACCCAACAATGTACAATCTTTTCAGGATGTCCCCCAACAAATAGGAAAGATAAAGTTTTCCATCTAAGAAGTTAGATCAAGAAGAATGAATTTCATAGGTAGATTCACAGAGCAATACTGAATTCTTTTTCTGAAATATATTCCTCAGTTCAAAAAACAGGAATATACAAATTCGGTCCAGTACTTAGGTCAGTACAAGTAGCTAGTCAAGAGTTAGTGGTGTCATGGTTAGAAACAATGGTAAAGCAACATATGGATTTAGAACCAGAAATATTTTGTTGGGTATTTCAAAGGGAATACATATTTAATTTTACACATGTTAACAGCTGCTAGAATTGTGTTTGCACAACAGTGGAAAAACAAAGATATGAAAATGAATAAAAAATATTAGAATGTGCAGAAATGAATAAATTAACAATTAAAATCAAGGAAAAGGCTTCAAATACTTTTTAACGTGGGATTTGTTTTATCAATGGGTAAATAACAGAAACAGAAGTTAGAAATCTAAAAGTATGACAGAAAACAATTATATAAGGAAATTTCACTAAAATGGATAAGCAAATATTAGTATTTAATCAGTATTAATGTGTAGATAACTGCGGGACATTACACCCCCCCCCCCCAAAAAAAACAAAAAAACAAGGACAGTGCCAGGAAAACACCAAAAGAATAGCAACAGTTTCTCCCCAAAGGACTGCAGATAAAACCAGTTTTTTCCCTAACCCTAAGGACAGGAAAGACAAAGCCACTGGGATGAAAACCATCAAGGCATTGTGGGAAGCATTAGCATGAAGGACAGTGCAAGAAACCTCACAGCACCAGAAACCTCAGAAAACAGTGCCAAGAAACTCAAGCCAGCCCAGCCCTTCCCCCTTTAAGAAAACCCCAGGCAAAAGCATCAGCTGAAAGGAACACTTAAATACAGCCATTAAGATAAGGGGAATCAGGCTAAAAATAACTCCCCTTTTCCTCTTTCATGGCAGAATTAACCCCCAGGATAGGAAAGACAAAAGACCTGGGACCAAGATTAACCCAGGAAAACAAAACCAGAGCAATCAGAAACACATCAAAACCCATCAAGCTGCAGGAGCTCAAAAATCTGCACAAAGCTGAACATATGAATGCAGCCATGGTGTTGTGGAATTGAAGGACCAAGCAACATTCCTAGGTCAGCCAGAGACAGTTTTATTGTGCAAGGTTCAGAGCAAGTTTTGTACATGAAGCTTTGAACAAGGAGAGAACCCTGATACAACTGGTTTTATACATTTCTAAGACAAAGGATTCAGTGAGATCATACATTTTCCATATATGGTTAATCATGAGATTATACATCTGATTTTCCCTATATGGTTACATAAATTGGATAATATGTTCATCTAATTACTTAAAGCATTAATTTTAGTTTACAAAATTATCTTAGCCACACAACTTTTCCTTAAGTGCTTGGAGTTGCTAATGGGAGAGTTACTACTGTCCTTGGGTAAATTTATTGGATTAAATAACTCTTTGTAACATATAGGTCTTTGTGTCATTCATAGTGAGGTCACTCAGAAGTTTTCCATATGGCGGTCCTTTCGTGACATCTAGGTCTCAGAAGCTATATTACCACTTAATGGGGTTTAACTGTTTGTTAATATAATTTCCAACAAGCATTTTCCTCTCTTATAATAATGTGAATAGAGAGGTTCTCTCAGAGTTCATGTATCCAAGCACGTCTTCCCCTTATAATAATGTGAATAGAGAGGGTCCCCCAGAGCCCATATATCTGACTCTGTATGATTCCTATTTTATTCACATTATTTCTTATTTGCTATAATTCCTACTTTAGTCACATCAATGGAGTCACATAAAAGGTGATTGCTGCAAGAAGCAACCACCTCACAAAAATTACACAACCTCAAAAGCCAGTTATCACTACAGAGACACAAAATCTCACAAACCTTGCACAAAGCTGCACATTTACAGGCAGCTATTGAGTCACATAAAACACAACCACGTTTTTTTTTTATTAAAAAGTTTTACAAAAAAAATCCCCCCCAATATTCCCCCCACCCTTTTTGTAATCCTTCAAATACGCTGAAATTTTCGCCATTTCCGCTAAATTCGCTACTTTCAATGTCCATTCTTCAATAGTAGGCAAAGAGTCTTTCTTCCGGTATTGCGCAACCAACAGCCTAGCTGCTGATATTAAGTTTAAAATCAGTTTACTCTCTAATACTGTACAATCCGTAGTTATACCCAATAAAAACAATTGAGTGAATTTCAACCTTTTTTTCAGAATGTTCTGCATCACCCACCAAATTTTTATCCAAAATGCCTTGATTTTCTTACAAGTCCACCATATATGATAATAAGTTGCATCATCACATTCACATCTCCAACATTTAGCTTGCAAATTTGGGTACATACATGATAATTTTTTAGGATCTAAATGCCATCTATAAAACATTTTATAAAAATTTTCTCTCAAGTTTTGTGCTTGTGTAAATTTAACATTTCTAACCCAAATCTTTTCCCATGTTTCTATCATCACTGGTTCCTGAAAATTTTGTGCCCATTTTATCATACAATCCTTAACCAATTCCATTTCTGAATCTATTTCCAATAATGCATTATACAACCTTTTAATATGCATTTGACTTTGATCTCTAATCTGTTTTACCAGGTTTTCCTCATTTTGCATGACACCAATTTTCTGATCTTCCCTCCATCTAGCTTGAAGTTGACCATACTGAAACCAAGTATAAATTATCCCTTCTTCTTTCAATACATTTAAAGGTTTCAATTGCCATTTAGCCCTTTCCATAAAAAGAAGCTCTTTATAAGTAACCACCTCCTGTTTTTGTTCTATACTTATATTTTCTATTGCATGTCTGGGATTTTCCCATATAGGTAACTTATAGTTTAGCTTATATTGAGGTAAATAAAAGAAAATAAAAGGTGAATAAAAGAAATAATCATTCCAAGTCAGGTATATAAAGTCAGATCAAATCCTATGAACTCTGAATAAACTTTGAATGAACTCATCTATTCACGTGCTGGCTAAAGGCAGCTGGACTCCATTATTGGTAAATATATCTTCTGATGAGGCTCAACTGTCATCCAGCAGGAAAGTTAAGAGTGGAGTTCTGGTGAATGAAACTAAGCAATTAGTTCATGGATGTCCCCATAATTACTTGACCTATGGCCCTGTGTCAAACCCACTGATTCTATACATCTTCTTAATAGAATCAAATGTGAACATCTGGACGGATATACATGGGAGACAAAAGGTTACTTATTGTTTAAAGTATAGTCATAATTTCAGCATTTAAACATTACAGCGCTTAAAGGACAGTTGTAAAACATAAAGTGATGGGTTAGTAAAAGTTGTAATAGTTTAATCATGAGTAAATGATGGAGTAGGGAAAATGTGTAGCCTAAATAATTTTATTAAATAGTAGGTAATGGTTTGATAATTAGTAAAGTGTAATGTAAGTGAAATGTATTTTTAATGTAACCATATATGGAAGCCGGAAAGGCTCATAGAACTCTTTGTCTTGAAAACATATTTAAGTCGTAGAATCATAATCATTTTTGTTCAGGTTGCAATAACCAAACATAGCACTGAACCTTTGCGCAAATAAATGTATCTGTCTGACCCAGGAATGTGTTTCAGCCTCTCCTTTCTACAACAATATTGAGACTTTTTCCAAACCCTCAACAACGCATTTCTAAGTATATGACCCTTAAACACTTTATCCACTTTTTTTTCATATAAAAAATAAGCATGCCATCCATATAACAGATCATAACCTTCTATATTTAACATTCTCTCTTCAGTTAGGTTAAACCAATCACTAATTTGTGATAAAACAGCTGCTTCATAGTACAATCTTAAATTAGGCATTTTAAGACCTCTCTCACGTACATCCTGTATAATTTTCAATTTCACTCTTGGTTTCTTCCCACCCCAAATAAAAGTATTAACCCCTTTCTGCCATTCCCTCAAATTTCCATCTTTCTTAAGCACTGATATCATTTGGAACAAAAATAAAAACCTGGGTAGTACATTCATTTTTATTACTGCTATCCTTCCCAGTAGAGATAGTTGTAACTTTTTCCAATTCTCCATTTCTTTCTGCACTTTTTGCCAGAGAACTTCATAATTGTTTTTAAATAATTTCGTATTTGAGGCTGCAATATATACTCCTAGATATTTAACCTTTTTAACTATTTCAAACCCCGTTATTCTTCCTAAGTCTTCTCTTTGAGATGTAGACATGTTTTTAGTTATCATCTTTGTCTTATATTGATTTACTTTAAATCCAGATACCTTACCATAGTAACCTATTATATCCAACATGTGTGGAGCTGATTCTATAGGTTGAGATAAAGTAACAACCAAGTCATCTGCAAACGCTCTTAATCTGTAATCTTGTTGTCTAATTACAATTCCTTTTATTTTATCAGATTCACGTATCTTATTCAGCAAAACTTCTAAAGTTAAAATAAACAGCAATGGAGACAAAGGGCAACCCTGCCTTGTTCCTTTCTCAATTTTAAAAGCTTCTGTTAAACCTCCATTAACTATTATTTGTGCTGTTTGTTCCTGATATATTGCTCTAATTGATTGTATAAAATACTGTCCAAACTGCATTTTTTCTATTATCTTAAACAGGAATTGCCAATTCAATCAATCAAATGCCTTCTCTGCATCCAAAAATATGAACGCTGCAGGGACTTAGTTGTTTTTTTCCAAATATTCCAATAGGTTTACAATTTGTCTAACATTATATTTCATTTGCCTCCCTTTTATAAACCCTGATTGATCATTATGAATTGTTTGTTGCATGACTGGCATTAATCTATTAGCTAATATCTTCGCAAAAACTTTATATTCAGTGTTCAGAAGTGATATTGGCCTAAAATTTTCAGGTTTAGCAGTTTTGATCTTCCTTCGGGATCAATGAAACAAAAGCTGTTCTCCAAGAAGGTGGGACTCCTCCCCCGATTGAATTTTACAAAATAAAACTCTAAGTGGTTCTACCATTTCAGATTGTAAATTCTTGTAATAAACAGCTGTTATTCCATCTGTTCCCGGAGCCTCACCTGTTTTTAACTGTTTAATTGCTGCCACAATCTCCTCAGAGGTTATGGGCTGATTCAATCCTTCCCTCTGTTCCAACGTTAATTCTGGAATATTCTCTTCTTTTAGATATCTATCTATATCTATACCTTGTATTGAATCACTGGCATATAACTTTGTGTAAAATTCTAAAAAAGCTTTTTTAATCATATTCTGTTGATAAACTTCCTTACCTCTATATTCTATCTTACCAATAACTCGTGATTTCTGTTTTTTCCTCAACACATAAGCCAACCACCTGCCTGGTTTATTAGCATTACAAAATGTATTGTGTTTAGCATATTGTAAACTAGTTGCCACTTGATCAGCCATTAACATATTGAATTGCTGTCGTAATATTTTTATTGTTTCTTTTACTTTCTTATCTCCTGGATTAATTATAAGTAATTGTTCTTTCTTTTTTATTTCTTCCTCTATCTCTTTCCATTTCTTTTGTTGTTTTAATCTATGTTTATTATTCATATGTATTAAAGCTCCCCTCATGTAGGCCTTACTTGCGTCCCAAACCATTTCCATAGAAGTACCCTTATGCATATTAATAGCAAAAAATGCTTTCATTTGTTTTTTAAGCTCATTCACATTTTCTTCATATCTAAATAAATGTTCATTTAACCTCCAAGACCTCCTTTCTCCCCTCTCCTGTTCAAATTCCACCCAGACCGGACTATGATCAGTTAAGGTTCTTGGACATATCTTCGTCTTCTTCACCCTAGAGAGAAAAATCATTTGTAATTAGTATAAAATCAATCCTGTAAAAGGATTGATGTCTATCAGAAAAAAAACATAAAATCTCTTTCCTCAGCATTCCGTTCTCTCCAAATATCTCTCAGTTCCATATCTTCCATCATATCAAAAAAAGATTTAGGTAATTTCGCACGTGTTGAAATCTTTGATAGACTTTTTTATCTTTCTGTGTATCTATTACTCCATTCCAATCACCCATTAATATGAAAGATTTATAATCCCTTTGTATTATTTTAGTGTGTAAAAAATTATAAAATTTGTCCTGTTGTTGATTAGGTGCATATATTCCAATTAAAAGCATCTTTCCACTCTGAGTTAATAGTTCGATTGCAATATATCTTCCTTGGATATCTGCCTCAATTAAATTAGCTGATAATCCTTTCTTTACATATATAACTAACCCATTTTTCTTCTCTGATGCTGATGCCACAAAATGTGTACCTAATCTTGAATTTATCAAATATTTTTGGTCTGATAATCTAATATGTGTTTCTTGCAAGCAAATAACATCATTCTTAAATTGTTTCAAGTAGTAAAATACTTTCTTTTTTGTGGTGAATTTAAACCATTAACATTCCAGGATACGAATTTAGTTGCCATCTTTCGCCCTTCGAAGCTTCAAAAGCATCAGCTGAATATCCTCCTCCATCTTACTCTTCAGCCTAGCCCGCCCCCCCCCGCTTCTGTTTTTTTAACTTCTTGAGATGACTCTTGTGGTTGTTGCACTTTTAGCTGTTGTTCTTGACATTTATAGGTTGCTCGTGTCAATCGTTGTTCTCTTGGTTCCTCTGTCTTCTTGAGTGGTTCCAAAGTTGGGGGTGGGCCCCCAAGCTCTAAATCTTCTTCCGTAATAATAACCCCGGAGTTAAGCACTGTAGCTTATAAATGCTTGTTCTCCTGTTTCCACTCTGTCTGCGCTTGCTTTCAATCAAACTCACTTTTGGCTGCAGAGTTGGTCGCGACATCTGGCTCTGTTTAAAACAGAGTCGTCCCGGATCCGGAGCTTCAGTGGGCTGAACGGGGAGCTCTCACCCTCCAAGCCTCTGGAGTTATTCCAGAAGGTTTATGGGGAGCTCTACCCTCACCCACCGGCTCTCCTCTCCTTCTTCTCCTGATGGAGAGGTTTTCAAGCCGCCAGACAGCTGCTTGACACTGTCAAAGCGGCTTTAACGGAATCGCGGGGCTGGCGGTTCGGAAGTCCAAAACACAACCACGTTTTATGTGACTCAATAGCTGCTTGTAAATGTGCAGCTTTGTGCAAGGTTTGTGAGATTTTGTGTTTCTGTAGTGAGTGTGAATCACACAAAATCTCACAAACCTTGCACAAAGCTGCACATTTACAAGCAAGCTATTGAGTCACAAATAAAATATTTCCTAAAAACAATAAAATTTCCTTTAAAAAAATTAGTCATTTTTAAAAAAAAGCATAAAGAAAAAAAAACCCAGCCACTTACCAGCAGGCAGAATCAGTTGCTCGCTGATGAGATGGATGTCTTCTTCCACTTCCAGCCAGGCAAGCGACCAGACCAGCAGCTTGGGATTCGGCTGAAGGTAACTGGAGGCTGAAGGGACAACCCAGTTAGCTAGGCCTGCCTGGGATGGAGTCGTGGCAGGCCTTGCAAGGTATGCAAGGCTGGGGATTGGGGAGGGCGGGAGGCAAGGCTGCCAGCGAGCTCTGGTGGGCTTTGCAAGGTATGCGAGGCTGGGGATTGGGGGGCAGGAAGCAAGGCCACCAGCAAGTTTCCAACCGACGCGAGCCCAGGGAGAGTGGGATAGGCTTAGGCTAGCGAGTGCTTACCTTTAGGCAGGAGGAGGCAGTTCTGTTGGGGTGCAGGCACTGTGGAAGGGAAGTCAGCAAGCCTCAGAGGGAGGCCAGGTGGTCACGTGGGTGAGTTGCGAGGTGAGTAGGTGGCCCGTGTGGTTAAGCGACGGTATATATAGGGCTCGAATGGCATCGAGCCCTATATATACCATCGCTTAACCACACGGGCCACCTACTCGCCTCGCAACTCACCCACGTGGCCCGTGTGGTTAAGTGACGGTATATATAGGGCTCGAATGGCATCATCGAGCGAGCCAGTGAGCGTCGGGCGGGAGGATGGGAGGAGCGAGTGAGCGTCGGGCGGGCAGGTGAGAGAGTGGCGACCGGGGGACCAGTTCAGGGGTGTGGCCAGCCAGCCATCACTACCGGTTCAGCGACCTTGGCCAAATTCCCACCACCGGTTCACATGAACCGGTGTGAACTGGATGAATACCACATCTGGAGATAGGCCTATAGTTTTTAATTAAAGTTAAGTCAGTGTTTTCTTTCAGAATCAATGTGATATTTGCTTCTACCCATGATAGTGGAATCTTTGCTTCATTTAACACTGCATTGTATACCTCAAGTAACACTTGTCCAAACATGTCTTGTAATTCTTTGTACATTTCTACTGGCAACTCATCTGGGCCTGGTGTTTTATTATTCTTTTGTTTTTTAATTGCCTCTATTAATTCTGGCATCCTTAGCATATTTTTTGTTTCTTCCATTGTTAAATACATTTGTTGTTTTAGCTTCCTTTTTTGAGGCTCCCTCTGTAGCTCTACTTCAGCTCTTCTATATTCTTCTTCTAGATGTTTCTGTCACTGTTTCTTCTCTTTATTTTTATTTGCCATATATGATATAGCAACTCCCCTCATATATGCCTTCACAGTGTCCCATAGGTTTTGTTGGGATGTGTCCTCTTTCTCGTTTTCTTTAAAGAAAAAGTCCATTTGTTTTTCCATTGTCAGCCTAAATTTTTCTTCTTTTAGAATTGACCTATTTAGAGTCCATTTTACCATTTTTTTGTCCTTTCCAACAGACCTTAATTGGGTTTGGCAGAGGGGGGGCGGAGCCAGCTGTCAGCTCGGAAAGTTGTGCAAATGGGCGCTCCGTGAAGCAAAACTGATTTCCAGCCATCCTGCGGGCTTCTCTGAAGCCAAAGTCGCCCTGAAGGGGAGACTTGCGAAGAAGGTAGCTGATTGACTGAGTTTGGGCAGTGGTCTGGACCAGGAGGCGGTGGAATTTTTGACGAGAGCGAACGGGGAAGAAGACGGCCTGCAATGGCCGAATTGTAGAGCTGACAGCGGGATAAAGATAGCGGTGTGAAAAGCGGTACGTTGGTGGACCAGGCTTGGTGGAAAAGAGCTCCAGCTTCTAAAGAGTGAGCGGAATGGGAGGAAGTGGATTGAAATCCCTAGCTGGCTAAAGAGAAAAGGGACTCCTAATAGAAGGAGAGGTGAAGTCCTCTCCCCCCCGGTGGAAGAAACTGCGAAGGAGATCGTGGAGCTTTATTATTAAGATCTTAAGACCCATAAAGATAGAAAATAAAAGGAGAGAGGCAGCGGAAGTTAACTAGAAAGGGTGGATTTGGAGCTGGAGACATTTGTGGCCTGCTATTGGGAAAGCTGAACAGTGTGAAAACTGGAGAAGATTGGATAAATTTACGGGAGGAAATGGCTCTCTTCCTTTTCTTTGAACACTGACAAAGCACTTTTGTGTCAGAATTGAGACAAGGCTCTAGGGCCAAGGAAGGTAACTGCATGCAAGTTGGAAAATCTGAAGAAGGAAAATCCCTATAAGTGACATTATTTGTGCCTGTTGAATTGTATATTTAGGAACTTTGGTGAAGTGATAACTCCACAAATTTTTAGTGGCGGACAAATAGGAGTCATATATAGTAATGAGAGAAGAATACATAGAGTCATGTGTTGAACATTTGATCTGAGCAGAAGGCAACATCAGAAAATTGTTGTTCAACTGAACTTTAACAACTGTCTAGAAGATATTGGAATCCAGAAGTTATCATCAATAGTGCTGTCAATATCAGAAGTATTTTTGATGTACCACTGTGACTATTGTAACTATTACAAGTATTATTAGGATTGTATATATGAAGTTTAATGGTATTATTTTTACGTGTATAGATAATAGTATATATGGTGTTAGACCAACGAGTTAAATACAGTTTGGTTTATATAAATAGAATAAGCCTGATATCTAATGACTAATACTAATAACCTAAGTATCGCGCAGTGGAGGGTTCTATTGGTGTGAAAACGTGGTGGGAGTGCTGGTTGGAGTCTAACTTTGTAGAAAATTTTCTAAAAACGACAAGTACTACGAACTTAACTAAGGTAGGGATAGGGAGGAAGCAAACTGCCCAGATATCATCAGCTATATCTAGTCCGTCAACACAGAAATCAATAGAGGACATGGTCCAAAGGGAGAGGTCTAATTCCTTTAAAGATCTGCAGGCCATGTTACAGTCAATGCAAGAAGCCATAACTAAGAATCACGACGAAATGAAAAAAGAGATAGGAGAGGTAAGAAATGATATGGGAGAACTTAAAGAAAAAATGCAAAAGATGGATGATAAATTTGAATTTTTCCAACAGCAAATTACTAAAAATGAACAGAAATTGCAGTTGATGGAGGAGAGGATGGAGAGAGAAGAAAAAAGAGTGGATGAAATGAGTGAGAAATTAATCCAGGTGAATAAGGAATGAGAGACTACAGTTATTTTTCTCGAATCAGAAAAAGCGGTGCATTATTTATTTATTTATTTATTTATTTGTTCAATTTATATGCCGCCCTTCTCCGAAGACTCAGGGTGGCTTACAATGCACTTATAGCAATAGCCTTCATTACATTACATACGCTTCCAGAATATTAGAGAGGAGAAAGGAGAAGACCTGCCAGATATTATGGCAGAACTAATAGCGAAAGCACTTGGAACAGAAAAGGAAGAAATGCTAACAGAAATAGATGAGGTCTATAGAATCCATACAAATTACATGAGGAGACACAATCTACCGAAAGAAGTACACGTTAGGTTCATGAAGAAATTGATTCGGGATGAAATATTACATAGAACAAGGGATGACCCAATAGAATATAGTGGGAAACAACTGACAGTTCTAAAACAGGTCCCAAGAAGTGTTAGGGAACTGAGAAGACCATACCACTTCTTAACATCAATGTTGACCAAGTATAACGTGAGCTTCAGATGGCTGACACCGGAAGGTATAATGGTTACCTGGCAAGAAAAGAGGTATAGATTGGACTCTTTGGACAAAGCAGAGTAATTTTATAACCAACATTTTGGAAGCGAGGAAGAACGGGAAGAGAGGGAAATAGCAGAACAAAGAGATCAAAGAATACCTGTTGTGGAAGAAAGAGAACTATGTCTTAGAAAGAAGGAAAAAGAAAAAGGGGACAGACCAGAGAGCAATGGGGAAAGGCCTAAAGAACCGAGAGAGACCAGGATAACAAGAATGACAAGACCTAGATATCAGACATGAACAGAGGAATGCAAGAGGAAAGTAAGATTTTATCCTTGAACATTAATGGACTAAACTCTCCTGCGAAAAGGAGAGAGACCTTTCATAAATTACAAAGTTACAATCTGGATATAATAGCGTTACAAGAAGTGCACATAAAAGAACAATACAAACAGGTATTGGAGTGCCCCAAACTGGGGAAATTATTTGTATCACTGGCACAACAAAAAAAGAGAGGGGTAGCACTGTATATTAAGGAAACAATACAGGCCAAACAAATCATCAAAGATGACAAGGGTAGAATTTTGATCATGGAAATAATAGTAAACCAAAACCGGATCCTATTAGTAGAAATCTACGCCCCCAACGGGGGGTAGGAACAGTTCTATAACAAACTGGACAATATTATCTGAGAAATAGAATGTGATATCCTTTGTTTGTTAGGAGATTTTAATGCGATAGTAGACAAAGAATTAGACTATAGAAGCAACAAATTTAAAAAAGGAATTAGAAGAACTTTGCCTAAAACTTTCTTCAAAATGGTAGATGAATTAAATTTACAGGACACGTGGAGGGAGAGAAACCAGGGGAAGAAGCAATATACATATTATTCTAACAGACATCAGTCCTGGTCCAGACTTGACATGGTATGGATGTCAATAGAACTAAATGCAGAAATAAAAGAAGTAGAAATAGAGACAAATACATGGGCAGACCATAACCCAATGAAAAATCACTCTTCAAACTTTTCATTTCCATCTTTTTTTTCCCTTTGGAAAAAAAAAAGGTGGGGGGAGCTCCCCAAACCCTGTGTGTGGCATTTTCACTCCGGAATCGAATTCACCCAGGTTAGAAGGGAGGTGGATTCCCAAAATCCAACGACAGATTATGCAAATCCTACAGGAATTGCTAATCAATCACCAGGCGGGGTGTGAGTGAAATCTAGTTGATCTTTGAATTCGTTTCTAACTCCACACTCGTCCGGAGAGTCAGTGTGACATCACAGAGGCTCCTGGTCCTTGAAAACCTGGAGGGTGATTAGCTGAAGGAAGGGGCTGCTTCTGCCCATCCTCCTCCTCCTCCTCCTCCTCCTCCTCTATAATTCCTATGTAGACAGGAGGCGGGGGGGAGAGCAGTGGTGGGCTCCTGCCAGTTTGCACCGATTCTTCTGAACCATATGTTAATTTTCTGAGCAGTTCGGAGAACCAGTTGTTGGAAGAAATCTTTTCCCTCTTTACAGGGCTAATCTTGCAAGGAACACAGGAAGGAAAAGATTCTAGTGTGCCTGTATTTCTAGCCTAATTCTTATCTTAATTGCTATTATTGTTATTACTATGTATAAGTAAATTGACCCAGACAATACACTGTTCATATACATTAGTTGAGGATTGAAAGGGAGAAAGGAAAAAAAATTGTAGGGGAAAGAGCATTACTGGTTAATATTAAAAAGGGGACGAAGAGGGAGTGGAAGATTTGGGAGAAATTTGAAGGGTGGTGAGGCACCTTGTCTAAAGTTGCTGATATATTGATAAAGTTCAAAATGTCAAATTCAAACTTATCCAAATTAGGGGGAAAAACTGCATCAGCATCAGCATGTGCCACATCATCAGTAACATTAAGCCCTTCAAGCCAAAGGTCAATAGAAAGTTTAATTCAGCAGGAAACAATGAATACAATTCAGAAAGATATGCAAGAATTGTTCCAATCGTTACAAGAGGCCATAACCAAGAACCATAATGAAATAAAGACTGAGGTGGGTGAGATGAGGACTGAGATGGGAGAGATCAAGGGAAAAATGCAAAGTATGGATGAAAAACTGGGGACTTTTCAACAAATGCTAGCCAAAAATGAAGAAAGGATTAAAACAATTAAAGAGAAGTCAGAACAAGTAGAGAAAAAAGTGGAGGAAATGAATCAGAGACTAACACAGGCCAATAACAAACTGGAAGGAACTGTAATTCAATTGCAAATGGAAAAGGCTGAACACTTCCTGAGGTTCCAGAATATAGAGGAAGAAAAAGAGGAAAACTTAGCTGAGTTGATGGTAGAGTTACTGGCTCAAACATTACAGATAACGACACATGAGATGAGGGCTGAGATAGACAATGTGTTCAGAATTCACACTAGCTATGCTAAAAAGAAGAAACTTCCAAGGGAGCTGCATGTAAGATTCATTAAAAAATCAACAAGAGCAGAAATTCTTAAAAAAAACAAGAGAGGAAAGCCTAAAATATAAAGGAAGAGAGATTGTGGTTTTAAAACAAGTGCCCAGAAGAGTTAGAGATCTGCGGAAGCAATACCAATTCCTTTTTTTAAAAAAATTCTTTTAATACAAAACATTCCATCATTCATTAAACAATGTGTTGTCTGGGTACAAATTTTTTGTGTCATAACAGTTAGAGCTTACCACCATATTCATTATTTATATCTACTCTTAGTTTAATATTTGTTAGGAAATGATTTTACCTAACTTGTTGGGTTGGCAATATTTATTTATTTATTTATTTATTTATTTATTTATTTATTTGACTTATATGCCACCCTTTCTCCACAAGGACTCAGGGCAGCTCACAGCAATAAGCAACAACAAGTCCAAATTAAAATTCAAACAATAAAAGAATCTAAAATTCCCATTAAAACCCCTTCAGTCCAGGCCAGCCTGGCGAAACAACCATGTTTTAAGGTCATGGCGGAAAGAGCGAAGGTCGGGAGCCACCTGGAGCTCCAAGGGGAGCTGATTCCAGAGGGTAGGTGCGCCTACAGAGAAGGCTAGCTCTCTAGGGGCCGTCAGCCGACATTGCTTGGCTGACGGAACCCCAAGTAGCCCTCTCTGTGTGAGCACACCGGGCGATGGGGAGCTGTTGCTGGATGCAGGTGATCTGCCAGATACCCCGGGCCTAAGCCATGTAGGGGTTTATAGGTAATCACCAACACCTTGAACCTCACCCGGAGGGCAGCCAATGCAGGTCACGCAGGAGGGGTGTGACATGGGAGTGTTGGGACACTCCCATCACTACCCGTGTGGCCGCATTCTGCACCAGCTGAAGCCTCCGAGTGGTTTTCCGTATAAACCATCATTATAGCTTTAAGACTGCTGTATTGCTGTATTGCATCATACTGTGTCCTGATTGGTTAGCTCTGTAGCCAATGTCCTTAAGAGGGAGCTAGAAACATGGTTTGTTTCTCTTTTTGCTGACTCTTTGCTGTTTGCTGTGTGCTCTTTACTGCTCTTTTGCTGTGTTTGCTACTGTTTGCAACTGTTTATTGTGTATGACTACAACGACTGGTAAGAAGACTTTGTTATTGGATTATCCCTGGACTATTGTTTTACTATCTACTGCTTATCTGTGTATGACCTGGACTGTTTATTGGACTGTGTCTTATTACTATTTCCTAGTAAACACAACTCAGTGTATCTCTGTGTTGGCTGTGTTATTTTGTAACTACTCTCAATCACTTTCATGTGCACACCCTTGCTACTCAAGAGTTGCTCTGCGAATTCCTTAACAATATTAATACTTAATACTTAACATATCTATTATCATCACATTTCTCTTCTTAACTTATTTAACTTTACTATACATTACTTTCATATTTATTCTCTAACCATTGATAAAATAAATCCCATATATTATAATAATCAGATTCTTCCTTCCCTCTAATTGCAAGTGTTAAATCTATTCATTTCTGCACATACCAATATTTTCTTAATCACATTTTCATCTGCAGGAATCTCTTCACCTTTCCAATTCTGTGACCATCTGGCAATGGAGATATCGACGGCTTCCTCGGGAACCCCCCAGGAGCACGTCGTCTCGCCGCAACACTAGCCACACACCCCCAGCAATACCAATTCCTGACAGGACCAGTGGTGGGCTCCTGCCGGTTCGCACCCATTCTCCCGAATCGTATGTTAATTTTCTGAGCAGTTCGGAGAACCAGTTGTTGGAAGAAATCTTTTCCCACTTTACAGGGCTAATCCTGCAAGGAACACAGGAAGGAAAGATTCTAGTGTGCCTGTATTTCTTATCTTAATTGCTGCCCCTGCTGCTTTAAGTGTTTTCAGAAACTGCCTGTGGGTTAAGCTTTGTTACATTGTAACAGCCTTAATGGTTCTTGGCAGTATGCCCAGACTTTCTGTCTGTAGCTGAGCTTCTCCGGAGTCCCCCCCCCCCCCCGGAGTTTTTTGTGGTACTTTTATTCCTGGGGCTTGAACAGCTATTTACAGAAGGGTTGGCATAGCCATAGAAGAAATGGCTGAGAGGCAGGATGCAAGCTTGGCATTCTGTCTGATTTTTTTACTGCCTTGCTGAGGGCATGTGATTTTTCCTTAAATCTGGATGATTACTTTAGGATATCTTGTGAGGTGAGTGAGACCAGCTGGTATCTTTAAGTGGTGCAAATGGATCTAATGATTGCTTCTCCTGGGTGCTTTGTCAGTTCACTGAGCACAGGAGTCTCTTGTCTATGGGGATTCTTCAGTCATCCAGGTCATGGTTGTCCCAAAGGTGCTTTTTTCAAGAGGCAACTGGACTTTCTTGGTTTCCAGAAAGTCCAGTTGCCCCTTGAAAAAGCACCTTTGGGACAGGAGTCTCTTGCATTGCTTTAGAGTGGCCAAGCTACATGATTGCTCACTGATAATAAGTGGATCCTCCTTCCAATTTGTTATAGTTTGCTCTCATGATAATATGGCATAGTACCATGGCACCAATTGTAGAAAGTTAGTGTTGTGGTCCGCCAGCAGCCTGCGGAGCTGGCAGCGGAGTCAGACAGCGATGAGGCTGAGGAAGAACATGGGCCAGTCCTGGAGGCTGGGGAAGGCCCGGATGAGGGCTCTGCGTCGGAGGCAGAGATGGGGCCAGGGCCATCGGGAAGTGATGTGTAGACTTTGGAGCCTCCATAGGCTGACAGCAGAGAGGCAGAGGAACAGAAGGAGCCTGTTCCTAGTGCACGTATGAGAAGAGCTGCCAGAAGGCAGGAGCAGTTAAAGCAGAGAGGACGACTCAGGAGTAGGGCCAAGAGATGATTGGCCCCTCCCATAAGGCTTAAAAGACCAGCAACGGCTCTTGGCCTCTTTGCTGGAAAACAACCGTTGAGAGATTTGCTTCGTGTTTGGATGTATTTCTTTCTTGTCAGTGTCTTCTGTTCCTGAACTGTTGCCAAGAAAAGCCTTTGGCAGTTTGCCTAATTATCCCAAGGTCAGAGATAAACTGAAGGTGTTTTGAGAACTTTGCTTTCATTTAATTTGGAATAAGCTGAGAATGAGTTAATTCTCAGCTGTTTTAATAAAATATGTTTGTTGTTTGGAACTGTTTTTCATTTAATATTAACTACGTGGGCCTGGGTCACAACAGTTAGCACCCACCCTTCTTCTAGAAGAATGAAATATTTTGAGAAATATTAAAAAAGAAGAATATATTTCCCTGAATGACAAATGGAGAAACATGTTTTTCTTAGAGGAAGAAAGCAGCCCCCACCTTCCTTAATAGCCCACAGCAGATGTCAGCACTCAAGAGATAAAGAGATAGATAGCTATACTCATAGGCAAAAATTCCCTGCACCAAGGTCTGAACAAAGACTGGGATTAGCCCTCACTCAATATGTTAATTTGTTAATTTGTCTCTTTAGCTTGGTGTTTTGTAGCCCAAATATGCCCACCCACTTTCTGGAGATCTTAAATGACCTCTCTGCTAAAGGGTTTCACTTTATTATTTATTATTGTTTATTTATTTATTGGTTCGATTTATATGCTGCCCTTCTCCGGAGACTCAGGGCGGCTTACAATGCATTAAGCAATAGACTTCATACTTTTGTATATACCTGCTTAGTAGGGCTTTCAGGCCCCCCTAAGCGATGTTCTTTTTATACAAAGTCAGTTTATTGCCCCCACAATCCGGGTCCTCATTTTACCTACCTCGGAAGGATGGAAGGCTGAGTCAACCTTGAGCCTGGTGAGATTTGAATTCGCAGTAATTGCAGGCAGCTGGCAGCTAAGTGCTACTTAACAGCACTTTAGTCCGCTGCTCCACCAAGGCTCTTATTAGCAAGACTCTTATTATGAGCAAGAGTTGGCTGTATTTTAACTATTTTAATTCCTCAATTTGCTCTGGCACCCTGCCTGATTTGTAACTCTGGGTTGCAGGTATTGCTGAGGAAAAGGAAGGTATTCAGACAGAATGGTTTAGCTTTCCATGACAGGTGTGACTCATTGATCTTCAGTGTGTATTCCCCCATTTCTAATCTAATGATTGGTATTTAGGACAGCTTTTTGCAAGCAAAGAAGCTTTTTGTATTTTTGTACAGGTAAACCTTGACTTAGAACAGTTCATTTAGTGATCATTCAAAGTTACAATGTCACTGAAAAAAGTTATTTATGACTGTTTTTCACACATACAACCTGTTGTGACTCCGACCCCTGAGCCTGTCTTATCAGAGGGAGAAGATTCCGAAAGTGAAGGAGAGGAGTTGGCAAGGCCTCCCTCTCCAGGACCCTCATCTCTGGCAATGCCTCAGGTGTCCTCCGAAGGCCAAGAGATAGGCCAGGGGCCAGGCACTTCGGAGCAGCCGCAGTTGGACAGCGATGGAGATGTGTCTTGGCTGGACCCCTGACAGCGTTGCAGAGATAAGCGCGAGCAGCAGAGGAAGAGGCGTGCCAGAGATTAAGCTGAGTCACTGGACCACACCCCACAGGGGATAAAAGGGGGTGTGGTGGCCAGTCAAGCCTTGTGACGAACAAAACTGAAAGCTAGCAAGTCATTCTGCATTTCTGGAACTTTGTTATATGCTCTGCTTGGATTGATTTTTGGACTGGACTTGACTATTCTTTGGCTTTTGTGGACTTACTTTGATGTTTCGGACGGAGGAGAAAAACCTCCCTTTGTAAGTAAAAACTTTTGGCAAGCAGCCACTGGGTTGCTGCCAATTCTGTTATTAAAGGAAATTCTTGTCTGCTGGTTTATTTTAACTCTTGGTCGACTGCTGGTGTGCGTGTGTGAGACGGGGACAGAACACAACCATTGCAGCATCCCCATGGTCACAAGAGGCCAGGCGAGGCTAAGTGCCCCTTGACGTGAGTGATATCAACTTGGCCATGCCCGCTCAGTCACATGACCACCCAGCCACGCCTAACCAGCCAGTCATTAGGGCAGAGAACCAGTTGTTAAATTATTTGAAGCCCACCACTGTATCAGACAAAGTATTGCATTTGGTCCAGGACGCTGAGCTGTCACGTCCTGACCTGACAGACACTTCCTTGCCAAACCCAGACTTAGAATTATTCACTGCTATCTCCTCGTACCTGCTTGAGGGAGCCCGGGTAACAGGAGCAGCTCTTGTTTCCCTGCACAAAACAGCCTGGGCTTCCCCTTTGCCCAGATTGTAACTCTTGACAGATTAACAGATTAATCTGTCAGCAGTTGCACTCCAAATGGCATTGTGGAACTCAAGCAATGGTAGATGCCATAAGGAGGGTGTGTACCAGGAGTATACAGTGAAGCCATTCATATAGCCAAAACATGTCAAACATGCCAAGCAAATAATGCCTCCTCAAGAAAAGCAACCCACTCAGGGGGAAGGCCATGGGCCCAACACCCCTTCGAAAAACTCCAACTAGATTACATCCAGCTCCCCAAAGCCAATGGTTACCAGTATACATTAGTGTGTAGGGACCAGCTCACCCACTGGGTGGAGCCCTTCCCATGCCACCATGCCACTGCTCTAGAGACAGCCCGACACCTATTAAAAGACCTTGTGCCCAGGTTTGGAGTCCCAAGTGTTTTAGACACGGACAGAGGGACACACTTTGTGTCACAAGTTGTCATTCATGTTCTCCAGGCATTGGGCGTTAAGCAGGACCTCCACACACTGGGACACCCCAGTTCCTCGGGGGGGGGGGTAGAATGACAAAATAGGGAGTTAAAGACCCTCGTAGGTAAGCTTTGCCAAGAGACACACCTGCCGTGGCCCCAAGTATTACTTATAGCCTTGTTCCACCTTAGAACCCGACCAAGGCGAGACCTGGGCATCTCCCCCTTTGAATTACTATTTGGCCGCCCACCTGATATACTTAAAGGCCTGGACCCCCAGTCTCTTTGCTAGAGAGAGGGGAGGTGGTCTTATCATCCTCTCTTACAGCTCTACAGCAGCAGGTCTGAGAACTGTGGAAGCAGAGTGTCTTAACACAGACCCTACCACTTGAAGAAAAACTTCACCCCTTTGAACCAGGAGACTGGATTTGGATAAAGTCTTACACCCTCAAATCACCACTACAACCAAAGTGGACTGGACCAGTCCAGGTTTTACTAACCACTCAGACAGCAGTTAAGGTTGCAGAAAATGCCTGGATCCACTGGACTTCACATAAAACCAGCTGTAGTGGACCACAGCACCACACCTGAAGCAACACCAAAGGTTCCACCCCTATGACTCAGGAAAGTTCCAGACACTGAAGAGTGGACATTGAAAACACTTTTTGAAACTGAACCAAATGGGGGCAGGGATGAGGAAGGGGAATAAGTTTGGACTTGTTAAATTTTTGTATAACATTTGCTGTATATTTTTATATGTTAAATGTACTTCTGGGTTCATAGAACCAAAATTGTTTCCAGACAAGGGGAATGTATGGGAATACTTAGCACGGGAAGTATTGACTACTACAGACTTTTGCCTTGCCGAAAGTAGGTCAGTGAAAGATATTTTAACTACATGCTTAATGGGAGTAGCGATAGGACCACAAGCCATTACCAATGACACCAAATTAAGGGAGTTCCCTCTCACAGCTTCATACTCTAATATTTTCTTTTTTTTTTTTATTGAAAAAGTTTTCAAATACAAGTTTTTCCCCCTTTCCCCCCCCTCTTCCCTAACCCCCCCTCACCACCCATCCCCCCCTGTGACTTCTTCACAACAATAGGCTATTTCATAACTAATTACATACACAATATCTTTCCTTTCCCTTACTCCCTCCTCAGAATACTGACCCTTAGCATATTATTCTTATAACTCCCATTTTTACGATAATCTGCCCTTTTTCTCCTCCCCTAAACTTATAGTGTATTATTACAATTTAACATTTAATCTTTTATATATATTAATATAACATTTTAAAGCGGCCTTCTCCCTACATCCAAATTTAACATTTATTCAGTTCTATCCAATTCCTCCACTCCCCTAAATATATGACTTAAAGATCCTTTTTCTTAGACTAATCAATCAGTAAACTAACCTATTTCAACCCTTCAATTCCTACAAAATCATGCAATACAATTCTAAATATAATCCACTGCCCACTTTACTAAGATATACACATATCTATATATACATTCCATTTTGTAAAAAGAAAAAAGACAATAACTTTAAATTTATAATCCATATAATATCTTCTTTGGTGTCTTTCCACTGGATTGTTAAATCCATCACCCATAATAGGGTAAAATAACATGCTGGTGCAACAGTTTGTTCAAAATCTTCAATCATCTTCTGCCCCCATCAGTAGTAGATATCCTCGTATATATATAAAAGTAAAAACAACCACCCGAGTGACATTATAATTATATCCATATAGTTATAGTTGTGGTGTTCATCAGGATTGTTGATTCCCATCCTCCTAATGGGTAACATCCAGATCTTCTGCATGCCCCAGCGTAACTCTCCTGCCTTGTAACTCAAAATAATTATAATATATTTACCAGTTAAAGAAATCCAGAGTAGATAATTCAAATCCAACAAGGTAAGGCTCTTTTCACATCCCAAAATCACGGCATTACAGAGATCTGCCACAATCCTCAGGATAGTATTAAACAATTGTTCGCCTCCACTATCTTTTCAGATATTCATTCATTTTTTAAAGTCCCTGGCTTCACTGTTGCTTGGTTTAGAAACTGCTGTTTCTATGAGATCTATTTCTTTTCTTTTTCTTTTGCGGGTTGAATTTCCATCCTCGTTTCGTGCCTACCAATTGTGTGTCGGCTGATCGATTTTCATTCTGCTTTATGAGTTGATCTTGTTGGGTTAGTTTTGTCATCTCATCTTTCTTCTCCATCACTTGTATATCAACTGGTTGATTTGCGCACTTGTCTGTGACTTGGTGGTTCATCACCTTGGAGTCGGATGACACTGCTCTCTTATTTATAGACAGTCCAGCTGGGGTATCCAGGGAGTCCAAAGACAATTTATCCACCACAGCCTCTGTAATTTGATATTTTCCTTTTGTTTCCAACTCCTTTTGCTTATCCTGTATTGTGCCTAAAGATGTTAAGTTCATTTTTAAAATTTTTTGATAAAATTCTTCCGCTTTTTCCACAGTGTTCAGTTGATATCTTACTCCTTGGTGTCTCAATATTAAACCAACTGGGGCATCCCACCTAAATAGGATATTTCTTTTTTTTAACTCAGTCACTAGAAAGCCAAATTTCTTCCTCTCCATTAGCATCTTAGTCAGGAGCTCCTTAAAAATCCAAATCTTTCTTCCATGAAATTGCAAAGTAGAATTAAAAGAGTTCTGCACAATATTATTCCTAATTTCTTTATCTGTAAAATAGATCACCACATCTCTAGGCAATTGCCTTTGCTTTGCCAACCAGGAGTTTATTCTATAAATTCTATCAATCCTGCAAAACACTTCATCAGGTTGAACCTTTAAAATCCCAGCCAGAATTTCAGAAGATATTTTCCTTAAATCATCTCTATTATTTTCCTGCAGACCTCTCAGTCTAATTGCATATTCTGTAAAATTATATTGAATCTTTAAAACTTCTCTTTCAATCCTCTGTTGCACATTTTCTTCATTACCAGTCTTTTGGTCAACCTCCATTTTAGATTTGTCTTCAGAGCTATTATCCTGAATGTTTACCAAATCCTTTTTAATTTTTTGAATCTTGTCATCCAAATTCTCCTCAGTTTCCTTCATTTTAGACTCTAATAATTTAGTCTTTGCATCCACCCGAATCAGAAAGTCTGATAAACCATTAGCTGTATTTAAAATCTTTCGATTCAAAAAGTCAAACTTTGATTTCACCAATTCGCCAATTTCTTTAATTTCCTGCTTAAATTTTTCGAGTTGCTGGTTCACAATCTCATCCCTTCTTACAATCTCTTCAAGAAGAAATTCTATTATATTAAAATCAGGTTTCTGACACTGGAGAGTTACAACTTGTTGGTGTAATTTATTAATGGGGGAAATTCCCCCCCCCCTGTTTGTCTAGCTGTGTGAGTCCCGATGCCATTTCCCACACAGACAAGATTTAGTGGAAAAGAGAGAAAAAAAAAAGGCTTGTTTCCAACCAAGATCAATATCAGATCCCCAGGAAAAAAAAAAAGAAAAAAAAAGCAAGAGTGAGAGTGAGGTTTTGCCTCAATTATGACCAGAAGTATTCATTCCGCTACTTTGTAATAGAAAACGGAAGGACTTTCCCTTTTCAGCCTCTCTTCAAGCCTCAGCAATCGCCATTTTAAAAATCTTTTTTCCTTTCACTTCTTAAACAACTTCAGTAACTTTTCTAAAATAAGAAAAAAAAAATACTTGCACTTCAGGGTCAGCGATCCAGCTCACGTCTTCTTTAATTAGTTTAACAAGTTTACAGGCTTGCTTTTGCCACCTAGCTCTGCGTGTAGCAGAGATCTCCCAGAGCCCGGAGCATCGGCTGGGGATACGGGGAGTCTCTTCCGCTCTGTCCCAAAAGTAAAAAAAAAACTTTTGGGATTAGGCAGAGGACTCAACCCACCCCAGCCTGCTCTATCTCCGTTTCCTCATGGAAACGGAGTTTTTTCGAGCCGCCATTCCGCTATAAAGGCGGCTCTTTACAGGCAGTGGGTGCGACGATCCCAAAGGAGCGTCCAGAGGGGACAAACAGCAAACCGGAAGTCCATACTCTGGTTTCTCTTCAGATCGTATAAATCTTTCGCCTTTTACATACTCTAATATTTTCAATTGGGGAACTAATTCAGACATAAAAGACAACAGCCTGTACATACTACAGGTGGCAGCCATAACCCATTCAGCCACCTGTTTCACACTGACAGGGTGCCACATTTGACGGTAAGCCTACCAAATTGGCTTACTTCCTCAGCCAAATATGGGCCCATATAGATCAGTATGGAGAACAATACGAAACTGATTGCGACTTAGTGTCAGTGATTACCAATGGCATGAATGAAGGAGACGCTTCAGACTGGATAGGGAGGGAGCTGCTGAACTAAATGATGCTAAAGGTTTTGCTGCACTTCTCCAGGCCAGATTCAAAGACCCTGACCGGATCAATGAGAACAAAGCCACAATAAAAATGATGAAACAAGGTAGCCGACCCACAAAGCCGACTTTGTATGGGACTTTAGACAGGTTGCAGGGAACCTGGGCCATTGGCCGGACCACATACTCCTGCACTACTTTGAAGGAGCCATTGATCAGGAAGTCAGAAAAGTATGTGGTGTTCGAGGGGTGCCAGAGCAACTGCAGGACTGATATACCATGTCCATAGCTCTGGATAGAGAAATTTACCCACACCACAAACCCTCAGCGGAGAAGCCACCCCGGAGGACTTTGGCTAGACGTCCTCTTTCTAAACCTGCTGAGACCCCTCCTTCTCAACCTACAGGGACTATTAAGTGCTACCGTTGTGGACAAATGGGTCATCGGGCTTCCGAGTATCTGGCCCCTGTGCCAGTTCCACAACCACATCCTCCCACAGCCACCAGAAGCAGAAGGGCTCCAAGAAAGCCCCCAGAAACCAGCTGATTCGCCCAACAAGCCATAGAGGTTCCCCTCCCCACCGAAGAGAGCGAGGAACCTCCGGCCAAAGAAGCCCCTCCCAGCAAGGCAACTGATGAAGATGACCCGATGGTGAGTGCAGCCACCCCCCACCTTTTCAGTTAAAGTGAAATTGGTGGTGCCTGAAACAGGGGAGCAAGGAGAACTATCAGCAGTAATAGATACAGGCTGTACCAGGTGCTTAATTGGACATCCAATCGTTGAACAATTAGGGATAAAAATGAGAGCCCTGAAAAGCCCAATTAAGTTCAAACAGGTGGATGGAACGTTAATTGGAGGGGTTCCAGCCACCCAAATAACCAAACTGGTTAAATTAGAAATGGGGATGCATTGTGAACTCATACGATTCATAGTGGCACCAAAGATGTCCGAATCCCTTGCGTGGCTTGACAAATGGGCCCCTACCATTAAATGGGAAGATGGATACTGGATGATCATAATTGGCGTCGGCCCACTGTCCCCGGTCACTCCTCCCAAGAGACACTGGTGTTACCCTTGATTCCAGTTTTGTTCTGTTATATTCAACTGAGTCATGTCTTGTTCAAAACCATCCAGATTTGCCTCAACAGGCAACTCTCAATTACCACTCTTTGCTGGAGAAGGTGATAGTATAATATTGGCAGTTTTTAATGGTGCCGGTATCAACCCTGACGGAGGTGGAACTTCATCTACCAATTTTCCTGTCTCGCCTGCTTTATTCTGACTCCTCCTTGCCCGAGAATGGGATTTTTTTTCCCCACAGGCCTATCTGCTTGTGTCTGTAGAACATCTGCAGGTGGAGTTTGATTTTCCAAAACAACAACTTTTTTAACAGGGCTGTTTTGAATATGTGGTATCTCAGACTTGGGAGAAGATTCCCTTGCTGGGATTGGATATGAACATCTGGCACGGTAACTGCTCTCAGGCTTTGACTGTTCACTGAAGTGAGGTGCATGTTGACTATTCACATGCACAGCTCAATAGCTTGGGCGAGTCCATTTACAGCCACTAGGTTTGGGGAATGCCCTTGGAGTGACCATTTGTCCTGTCCCCACTGAGTTTTGATTAATGAATGTCTGAGGTGCTACAGAAATACAGTCTAGACTTGGTTGTTCACTGGGCCAATTGGATTCTCTCTGTGGAGGACTCCCAAACCTGAATGAAGAAGAGGTGCTATCAATCAGAAATGAATATTTTATGGAGACTTCCGGTGGCTCCGGGAGACTTCCGGTGGATCAGCGGACGACGGGGACGTTCTCCATAGACCGCCAGCCACCCGATCTGTAAAAACCGCCCTGACAGCGCTAAACTGCTGTCCGGCGGTTTGAAAAAACTCTCCTTCGGGCAAAGAAGGAGAGGAGAGTCGGAGGGGGTGGGTAGAGCTCCCTGAAAGTCCCTGGATTAATTCCAGGGACTCGGAGGGTGAGAGCTCCCCAGTTCACCCCTCCCATTGCTCCGGATCGCTGGTGCCTCTGTTAATCAGAGCAAGATGTCTGCGTCCAATTCTGCCGGCAAACAGTGAGTTCTAATGATTTCTAACAAGGCAGACAGAGCGGAAGCAAGAGTGCAAGCTTTTTAAAAGAAACAGAACTTAACTCCGTGAATACATTGTTGCAAACGGAGCTCTCTCTCTTTTTTTTTTATTGAAAAAGTTTTCAAATACAAGTTTTTCCCCCTTTTTCCCCCCCTCTTCCCTAACCCCCCCTCACCACCCATCCCCCCCCGTGACTTCTTCACAACAATAGGCTATTTCATAACTAATTACATACATAATATCTTTCCTTTCCCTTACTCCCTCCTCAGAATACTGACCCTTAGCATATTATTCTTATAACTCCCATTTTTACGATAATCTGCCCTTTTTCTCCTCCCCTAAACTTATAGTGTATTATTACAATTTAACATTTAATCTTTTATATATATTAATATAACATTTTAAAGCGGCCTTCTCCCTACATCCAAATTTAACATTTATTCAGTTCTATCCAATTCCTCCACTCCCCTAAATATATGACTTAAAGATCCTTTTTCTTAGACTAATCAATCAGTAAACTAACCTATTTCAACCCTTCAATTCCTACAAAATCATGCAATACAATTCTAAATATAATCCACTGCCCACTTTACTAAGATATACACATATCTATATATACATTCCATTTTGTAAAAAGAAAAAAGACAATAACTTTAAATTTATAATCCATATAATATCTTCTTTGGTGTCTTTCCACTGGATTGTTAAATCCATCACCCATAATAGGGTAAAATAACATGCTGGTGCAACAGTTTGTTCAAAATCTTCAATCATCTTCTGCCCCCATCAGTAGTAGATATCCTCGTATATATATAAAAGTATAAACAACCACCCGAGTGACATTATAATTATATCCATATAGTTATAGTTGTGGTATTCATCAGCATTGTTGATTCCCATCATCCTAATGGGTAACATCCAGATCTTCTGCATGCCCCAGCGTGACTCTCTTGCCTTGTAACTCAAAATAATTATAATATATTTACCAGTAAAAGAAATCCAGAGTAGATAATTCAAATCCAACAAGGTAAGGCTCTTTTCACATCCCAAAATCACGGCATTACAGAGATCTGCCACAATCCTCAGGATAGTATTAAACAATTGTTCGCCTCCACTATCTTTTCAGATATTCATTCATTTTTTAAAGTCCCTGGCTTCACTGTTGCTTGGTTTAGAAACTGCTGTTTCTATGAGATCTATTTCTTTTCTTTTTCTTTTGCGGGTTGAATTTCCATCCTCGTTTCGTGCCTACCAATTGTGTGTCGGCTGATCGATTTTCATTCTGCTTTATGAGTTGATCTTGTTGGGTTAGTTTTGTCATCTCATCTTTCTTCTCCATCACTTGTATATCAACTGGTTGATTTGCGCACTTGTCTGTGACTTGATGGTTCATCACATTGGAGTCGGATGACACTGCTCTCTTATTTATAGACAGTCCAGCTGGGGTATCCAGGGAGTCCAAAGACAATTTATCCACCACAGCCTCTGTAATTTGATATTTTTCTTTTGTTTCCAACTCCTTTTGCTTATCCTGTATTGTGCCTAAAGATGTTAAATTCATTTTTAAAATTTTTTGATAAAATTCTTCCGCTTTTTCAACAGTGTTCAGTTGATATCTTACTCCTTGGTGTCTCAATATTAAACCAACTGGGGCATCCCACCTAAATAGGATATTTCTTTTTTTTAACTCAGTCACTAGAAAGCCAAATTTCTTCCTCTCCATTAGCATCTTAGTCGGGAGCTCCTTAAAAATCCAAATCTTTCTTCCATGAAATTGCAAAGTAGAATTAAAAGAGTTCTGCACAATATTATTCCTAATTTCTTTATCTGTAAAATAGATCACCACATCTCTAGGCAATTGCCTTTGCTTTGCCAACCAGGAGTTTATTCTATAAATTCTATCAATCCTGCAAAACACTTCATCAGGTTGAACCTTTAAAATCCCAGCCAGAATTTCAGAAGATATTTTCCTTAAGTCATCTCTATTATTTTCCTGCAGACCTCTCAGTCTAATTGCATATTCTGTAAAATTATATTGAATCATTAAAACTTCTCTTTCAATCCTCTGTTGCACATTTTCTTCATTACCAGTCTTTTGGTCAACCTCCATTTTAAGTTTGTCTTCTGCGCTATTATCCTGAATGTTTACCAGATCCTTTTTAATTTTTTGAATCTTGTCATCCAAATTCTCCTCAGTTTCTTTCATTTTAGACTCTAATAGTTTAGTCTTTGCATCCAACTGAATCAAAAAGTCTGATAAACCATTAGCTGTTTTTAAAATCTTTCGATTCAAAAAGTCAAACTTTGATTTCACCAATTCACCAATTTCTTTAATTTCCTGCTTAAATTTTTCGAGTTGCTGGTTCACAATCTCATCCCTTCTTACAATCTCTTCAAGAAGAAATTCTATTATATTAAAATCAGGTTTCTGACACTGGAGAGTTACAACTTGTTGGTGTAATTTATTAATGGGGGAAATTCCCCCCCCCCCCGTTTGTCTAGCTGTGTGAGTCCCGATGCCATTTCCCACACAGACAAGATTTAGTGGAAAAGAGAGAGAGAGAAAAAAAGGCTTGTTTCCAACCAAGATCAATATCAGATCCCCAGGAAAAAAAAAAGAAAAAAAAGCAAGAGTGAGAGTGAGGTTTTGCCTCAATTACGGCCAGAAGTATTCATTCCGCTACTTTGTAATAGAAAACGGAAGGACTTTCCCTTTTCAGCCTCACTTCAAGCCTCAGCAATCGCCATTTTAAAAATCTTTTTTCCTTTCACTTCTTAAACAACTTCAGTAACTTTTCTAAAATAAGAAAAAAAAATACTTGCGCCTCAGGGTCAGCGGTCCAGCTCACGTCTTCTTTAATTAGTTTAACAAGTTTACAGGCTTGCTTTTGCCACCTAGCTCTGCGTGTAGCAGAGATCTCCCAGAGCCCGGAGCATCGGCTGGGGATACGGGGAGTCTCTTCCGCTCCGTCCCAAAAGTAAAAAAAAACTTTTGGGATTAGGCAGAGGACTCAACCCACCCCAGCCTGCTCTATCTCCGTTTCCTCATGGAAACGGAGTTTTTTCGAGCCGCCATTCCGCTATAAAGGCGTCTCTTTACAGGCAGTGGGTGCGACAATCCCAAAGGAGCATCCAGCGGGGACAAACAGCAAACCGGAAGTTCGCAAATGGAGCTCTCTTGAGCTGGAGGCTGGAGAGGAAGCCCTTGTTATGGGCGGAAGGGAAAGTGAAAGTTAAAGGGAAATTGCTTGTTAAGAGCCCTCTGCCTGAAGAGAAAACTGCTGGGGATTGAGTATAGCTTGAAGAGAGGACTGTTTATTTTGAAAAAAACTCTGAAATATACTTTGTAAGACTGTTTATAAGACTTTGTGGCTGCAAAAGGAAAAAAAAACTCTTTTTAAAATAAAATGGCTGCTAAACAACTAAAGCCACCAACTTCTAAAGGGGGAGGAGGTTCCCCTGTAGTGACTCAAAAACAACAACTTCCGGCTGATACACAGTCACAAGACCTTAAAGAATTTATAATGGGTGCCCTGAACAATCAGGCAGAAATGATGAAAGAATTTTCAGAGGAGTTAAAGAAAATTAAAGGTGTGGTGGAGGAGAAACATGATGAAATAAGAGATGACATTGTTTATGCAGTTTCAGGACTGGCTAATCATATGTTAAAGATTGAGGAGAGAGTACGGGAAATTGATGATGCTAACTTGGAGCTTGCAACTAAATTAGGAGAGGTTATGATACAAAGAGAGAAAGTGGATGACGAAATGGTTATGTTACAATACAGATCAATGGAATTTGCCCTGAGGCTGAGAGGTTTGAAAGAAAAGAGTGGTGAAAATTTAAAAGATATTTGTTCCTGTGAGAAATAAAGAAATTAGGGTTATTCCTGCAAAATCATATAGCCTAAGTTACGCCATTTTAAAAGCATGTCAAGGCTTTTATTTTACTCTGTATAACCTGATTGTGACCTGATTATGTATTTTAGCTGACGGTTTAAGGAACATGAGAACGGAATTATATTTCCCTGTGTTCCTGGGGAAGTTATGTTCTTGAGAAAGTGTTTATTCAACAGGATATATGCTTCAGGTCAACTTGACCTCGTTAAGAAGGGGAAGTACGTGACATGTATAAGCAATATTTTAAGTAGGGTATTTTTATGTTGGAATTGTGGGGACTTCCCATAATGTGAATATCATGTGTTTGTCTATTATATAAGGTTTGAAATTGTACTCAAGGGACATGCTTGTATCCTGTAAAATGTAACCTGAAATTGTATAAAAGACGGCGAGAACGAATGGTAAATTGCTCTCTCACTTTGAGGGAGACCTTTGCAAAGAATTAATTAATAAATTGTATTCTTGTCTTATCACTCAACTCTCTGTCGGTTATTTTCTGGGTAGCAGGCATTTCCTGTGTATCACAATTGGCGCTGAACAGGGACCTTGAGGACCTCTCGTCGGGTAGGCAAATAAATCTACAAAGCGCGCTATATACACTGTTTTGGTGTTAAGGTTTGTTTTCTTGCCGGACGGGAGCAGCTTCTCTACTAGCCCTGAGACGGAGACTTGGAGGTTGAGACAGGAGACAAGAGGAACGTTCTGGGGGACGATACTGGGAGTGAGTATTCTTTTTCTATCTGGGATTATTATTAGGTGTGTTTGGTGAGTGTGTGAATGTGATAGTATGGGGCTTTCTTGGAGTAAACGTAGTACAAATACTAACACTGAAATACCCTCTATCCCTCCGATATCACCTTTAGGGGAGTTGTTAACTCAATGGACAGAGGATTGGTTGAAGGTTTATACCAAACAGTTGGACAAGGTGGCTATGATAAATTATTGTACTAGGGTGTGGCCAATGTTTATATTGATAAAGCCTAATTATAGGTGGAGTAAGTTTGGAGAGTCTGATCCGTATTGGATAAATGCTCTGAAGAAGGTATTGGAAGACAAGAAACTTATTTCTCAGTTGCCATATGTTGAACCGTGGTTTCATGTTCAATGGTTTGACCCGTTTCCCCCCAGAGATGCTAGAGAGTTGTATGGGGAAGAGGAGGAAGAAGAGAAAAGGTGGGACCCTTTGGCTTATGCTACATGCCCACCGTTGCCTCCTCCATATAACCCGAATGCTATTGGGGCAGTGGGTGGCTTAGCTGAGGCAGCTGCTGCTGGGAGCAGAGGGGGAGTATCTTCAACAGCACGGCGATATCAGCAGGTTAAGAGGGAGTCGGAGGAATTACCAGCACCTGTAAGACCTCCTTCCCCTCGGAGGACACGTTTACAGACTAAGAAAATGTTGCCTTTAAGGGAGATGCCAAACAGGTTAACTGGTGCGGGTCTTCCAGTGACAACATTTGTGAATGTGCCCTTAACATCTTCGGATTTGAGAAATTACAAGAGCAATATGCCGTCTTTACAAGCGGATCCGATTAAGTTATCAGAATCATTGGATCTGTTTTTGGGGCCCAATTTGTATACGTATGCTGAGCTACAGCATATATTGGGTTACCTGTTCTCCCCAGAGGAGAGGTCACAAATACGGAAGGCGGCTATGGCCTATTGGGATAAGACCCAGGTCGGGGCTGCCCAACCCGTGGCTTCAGAGACAAAGTTTCCATTAGCAGATCCTGGTTGGAACAATAACAATGTAGCTGACCGGGGGCAAATGGAAGACCTGAAGAGAATTATACTTCAGGGGGTTAAGACAGCTGTACCTCAAGGAAAGAATTTAACTAAAGCTTTTGAGGTGGAACAGCTGCGAGATGAAACACCTTCAGTGTTTCTGGAACGTATTAAGGACAATTTGAATAAGTATTCTGGTCTTTCTCCTGAAACGCCAGCTTATGAGTCCTTAATGAAAATGCAGTTTGTGACGAAGGCATGGCCAGACATCAAGAAGAAGATACAGAAAATTGATGACTGGGCTGGGTCTGATATTACCGCTCTGTTGAAGGAGGCTCAAAAGGTGTATGTCAATAGGGAGGAAGCCAAGACTAGGCAGAAGAGTCAAATGATGGTGTCAGTAATGAAGGCTGCAAATAAACCAACAGATAAGAAAGATGTGATAGGGAGAGGAAGAAGTTTTGGTAAGAATCAGTCCAATGCATTGAAACAGCGCCCTGGGATAGGAAGAGGGTTCCCACAGTTGAGAAGGCCTGGGGTTAATGGCCAGGAAAGTAGGAAGTGTTTTGTGTGTGGCAAGGAAGGGCATTTCGCTAGAAATTGTCCAGAGAAAAGGAGGTCCCAGAGGATGGAACCGCGCCTCTATACCCTTATGGGAGAAGAGGATGATTAGTGGGGTCAGGGGCTTTTGATAGAGGGATCCCACCAAGAGCCCTTGATAAATTTGTTAGTGGGACCAGAGGAAGAGGAATATGTGTTTTTGATAGACACAGGAGCAACTAGGACTTCTATTTGTAAAATACCTAATGGAGTGCATCAAACAGGTGCAACCATTAAGATAAGGGGTGTTCAAGGAATACCTTTTGAAGTACCATTATTGAATAATATGGCTTTAGGTTGTGGTAAGCGGAAGATTTGTTTGGATGTTATATTTGTACCAGAAGCTGGTATAAATTTGCTTGGAAGAGATGCGTTATCACTTCTTGGTTGTGAGTTAAAATTTTCCTGTAATGATTCTATGGTTAATGTGCTGACTGAAGAACAGGAAAGGAATATTGATCCTATTGTGTGGGAACAGGAAGGTAATAGGGGTGTTTTAGATATTCCCCCATTGAAAGTGGCTTTGAAGGAAGGGACAGTTCCGGTGAAGGTTAAGCAGTACAATATTCCCATAGATTTGAGAAGAGAGTTAAAGCCAGTGATTGAGAAGTTGTCAGCTGATGGATTGATTGAACCTACTATGTCCCAATATAATTCACCTATATTACCTGTTAGGAAGCCTGATGGGTCGATTAGAATAGTTAATGATCTACGAAAAATAAATTTATTGGTTGCCAATAGACATTCGATTATGGGGAATCCGTATACGTTGTTAGGGAGAATACCACATAGTCATGCCTATTTTAGTGTAATAGATTTGAAGGATGCGTTTTGGACATGTCCTTTAGATGAAAAGTCAAGAGATATTTTTTGCTTTTGAATGGACTGATCCAGATACTCATAGGAGCCAGCAATATCGATGGTGTGTTTTGCCACAGGGATTTTCTGAAAGTCCGAACTTGTTTGGACAGATGTTGGAACAGGTGTTAGAAGGATTTTGTATCCCTTCTGGGTTACAGGTGTTACAGTATGTAGATGATTTGTTGTTATCAGGAGAGAAAAAGGTTGATGTTGAGAAGGGAACAAATGCATTGTTAAATTTTCTGGGGAAAAATGGCTTGCGGGTATCTAAAAAGAAACTTCAGTATGTGGAGTTGGAAGTTAAATACTTAGGTCACTTGATAAGCCAGGGGAGTAAATGGATAAATCCAGAGAGAGTGGAAGGAATAATAACTCAGCCTTTGCCAAAAACTAAGAAGGAAGTTAGGAAGTTGCTTGGTTTGGTGGGTTATTGTAGATTGTGGATTGATGACTATACAGATAAGGTGCGGTTTTTATATGATAAATTAATAGAGGAAGAACCTTGGATAGTTGTGTGGAAGGAAGATGATGAGTCAAAATTGAGGGAATTGAAAAGATCTCTGATGCAGGCTCCGGTTTTGAGTTTACCAGATTTGAAAAAACCATTTCATTTGTTTGTGGCAGTAGAAGATGGAATTGCAAAAGGGGTACTTGCTCAAACTTGGGCGGGAAGGAAAAAACCCATAGCTTTTTTATCAAAGTTAATGGATCCGGTTGTACGAGGGTGGCCGTTGTGTGTACAGGCAGTGGCCGCAACTGCTTTATTGGTGGAAGAAAGTAGGAAATTGACATTTGGGGGTGCATTGGTTGTGAGTAGTCCACATCAGGTTAGAACTATCTTGATGCAGAAGGCGCATAGGTGGTTAACAAATGCAAGACTTTTGAAGTACGAGGTTATCTTATTGTCTCAAGAGAATTTGGTTCTTTCTACAGATAGGAATTTGAATCCGGCAGAATTCTTGTCAGGAGAGAGACAGGAGTGGGATTCCATAGAGCATAATTGCGTGGAAGTGATAGATTTGCAAACTAAGGTTAGGGAAGATTTAGAGGATAGTCCATTGGAGGGCGGTATTAACTTATTTATTGATGGTTCTTCTCGAGTTGAGGGGGGAAAGAGAGTAAATGGATATGCGGTGGTGAATGGAGATACTTCAGAGATTTTAGAAGCGGGGAAGTTACCGTCTGAATGGTCGGCACAAACGTGTGAGGTTTTTGCTTTATTGCAAGCTCTGCATTTATTGGCTAATGAAGTGGGAAATATTTATACAGATTCGAAATATGCTTATGGTATTTTAAATACTTTTGGGAAAATCTGGATGGAGAGGGGATTGATTTCCACTAAGGGAAAGGAACTGAAACAAGTTGATCTTATAACTGCTGTTTTAAAGGCAGCTGAAGGTCCTACTAAGCTTGCTGTTATACATGTTGAAGCTCATAAGAAGGGAACTTCGAAATTGATAGTGGGAAATAGGTTGGCAGATGAAGCAGCTAAGGAAGCAGCTTTAGGGGAAGAGACTATTATGGTTTTAGTTCCAGCTTTGACTATTGATGTGACACCAGTATTTACTAACGATGAAGAACAACAAATGATAAATGAGGGTGTGCGTCAGGTGAATGGAAAGTGGGTAACTAAGGATGGGGTGCAAGTTTTGAATAAAGCAATGATGAGGAATGTACTTGAACGAGTGCATGAGGGAACTCATTGGGGAACTCAAGCTCTTGTTGATTTTGTTAAACGTACATATGTGTGTAAGGGAATGTATACAATAGCTATGCAGATATTACGAAAGTGTATACATTGTGTAAAGGTTAATAAGAAGATTATGAGAAAACAACTTATGGGAGGTAGAGAGTTGGCTGTCTGGCCTTTTCAACGAATCCAAGTGGATTATACTGAAATGCCAGCGGTTGGAACTCTTAAGTATTTATTAGTTATAGTGGATCATTTAACGGGATGGATTGAAGCTTTTCCTTGTGCTAGGGCTAATGCTCAAATGACTGTTAAAATTATATTGGAACAACTAATACCACGTTATGGGTTAATAGAATCAATAGATAGTGATAGAGGTACACATTTTACAGCCCAGGTGGTGAAACAAGTAATGAATCAATTGGGAATTGATTGGCAGTTTCATTTAAGTCATTTGGCTAGTTCCTCTGGACGTGTGGAAAGAGCTAATCAGACTATAAAATCAGCGTTAAAGAAATTAATGCTAGAATTAAAACTACCTTGGACGAAATGTTTGCCTTTAGCTCTATTGAGAATAAGAACAAGTCCGAGGAAGGATATAGGACTATCTCCTTATGAAATGATGTTTGGATTGCCGTATACGGGAAAAGTTGGAATGCCTAGAATAGAATTGAAGGATGTTTTTCTAAGAAAATATATACAAGGACTGTCCCAGTGTTTTTCTCTTTTAAGGTCAAAAGGATTATTGGCACAAACTCCACCGCTTGATTTTCAAATCCATGGATACAGGAGTGGAGACTGGGTCCTGATCAAAGCACTTAAGGAAAGAAAGTTGCAACCGGTGTGGGAAGGACCGTTCCAGGTTTTGCTGACTACTGAATCGGCTGTAAGAACAAAGGAACGAGGTTGGGTGCATTATTCCAGAGTGAAGGGACCGGTGTCTTCGCCATATGGATGGACGGTGGATACGAAGTCTACAGATCCGCTTAAACTGACCTTTCGTCGACAACCCTTAGATGATTGATGGCCAACGGATGGAAGAGAAGTTCTACGAGGAACTTTGTATTTGGTTGGGAGTGATATTAATTTTTGTAATATTTTTGATTGTATTAAGAAGAGATATAATTGAATGGTGTAAATCTATGCTTTGGTATCCAGTGGATGTAAGTTCACCTCGGCAGATTGATACCTTGTTGGTGAGACAATAATATTTCATCTGTCTAAAAATTATATTGCTAGAGGGGGACTAGTCTGCTAGGAAAGATGGGGTATATAGTGTTTCTGTTTATTCTTTTTGAGGTGCAGATAGGGATGGAAAAAGAAATGTTGGAAGTGTTGCATGATTATCCAATAACATGGCAGCAATTATGTTTCCATACTGAACTCGAGCACCAATATTCCTTAATAGAAGCACTAACTCTGATAGAAGGTGCTGAAGAAGCTGATATATGTATACGATCATCTTTTGCAGATGGTATACCTTTGGGCAGATATGCCAATTGTAATAACACATATGACATTACCCCTAAATATACTGATTTATCAGATAGAATGGAATTTTTATATAGTCAATGTACTGATCTTTATGGTAATTATACTCCTTCATATAAGAAGTTTCGTATTTTGGAGGAGGGATTACACTTCCATATTTTGAAATAAAAACCCCTTCGAAGTTAATGTTTTTATGTGGAAATTTGGCTTTGCCTAAATTGCCTTATTTCTGGAGGGGGAGATGTGCTGTTGGTTATCTTAAGGCGCCTTTACGATATACCAGAAGTATTGCTGAACGGAAGCCGAAAGAAGGCAATATATTTTTGGATTTAATGAAGGTGGCCTTAAACAGCACTTCCTTTTGTATCAGGGGCGAGACGACTGTCTCTGATATAATGGCTACATGCTTTGTGGGAGTACCAGTTCCGGGAAAGTTTTTGTTTGAAGAAGCAAGTATTATAATAGAACCAAATAATCTTAATTTATCACATATCATAACGATGTTTGGGAGTCCGCAGAAGCCAACTAAGTGGACTAATCAGAAAAAACTGGTGATTGAAGTTAAAACAATACTACCAGCGTATGATTGTGTAATATATAAACATCCTGAGAAACGACCAGAGAAGGTAATATATGTTCCGGTACCTACTAAGAAGATTTTTCACTGCTCAGAGACGGAGGAAGTGGAAGCTATAAATCAGGTTCTATATTTGCCTAAAGGTTGGTTTCTCTTTTGTGGATTATATGCTTATGCATATATCCCGGCACATGCTGTAGGTGGTCCTTGTACTATTGGCCGTTTAACTACTACTATGGCTGTTGCACATTTCAAAGATATAAATTATAAAACAAGGTTCTATTATGAAATGATGAATGCAAGTTTGTATCATGCTGATCGTGTTCAAAGGAAAATAATGACTAAGGTAACTACACATGAAGGTGTTGAAAATGTAGAGGGACATGGAGATGGAGAAATTCATAGGCCTGAAGGAGAACCTCATCTGATTATATATGCTCCTAAAGATCCTGCTAAATGGCATATTACTCCAATAGAGTCATATGATCATGTTGGGGAAGGAATGTATAAAGGGATCTATAGAGGTAGAAGAGATGCTACACATTTAGAGTTTGATGCTAACTGTAATGATGAAGTGGTAGTATTAAATAAGGTTCAGGCTGGACTTTTAGGAATGTTTCCATGGATATCTACACAATATAATCAGAATCAGCTTGGGCATCTAGCTTGTGCTTTAGCTAAGAGTATAAATGAAACATCGTCTGCTATTGCTGCGTTAGCTGATGAGATGGGAGAAATAAGACAATCATTATTACAAAATAGAGTAGCTATAGATTATATGCTATTGAGAATGGGTCATGGGTGCGAGGAATTCCACGGCCTTTGTTGTTTCAATATATCCGATCGATCTCAATTTATAGAATCTAAGATAAAATCATTACATAACATTACTACACATTTGACATATGTAACTGGGAATACAGCTTTTAAGGGAGCTTGGGATGTATTAACTTCATGGTTACCCAGCTTCGCATGGTTAAAGGAGCTATTTGTGGGTATATTATTAATTATAATCATATGTTTGATTTCATGTATTTGTATTAAATGTATACCTGTTTGCTGTAACGTTTGGAAATGTTGTAGCCGAGAAAAGAAACAAAAGAATTTGGTTGGAGAGTCGCATGGTGGTTTAGGGAGAATAGAGGTTTCTATAATGTTACAGGATATACATAGTTTGCAGGAATAAAGGATGGTAAAGAGAAGGAGGAGGGATTGTGAGAAATAAAGAAATTAGGGTTATTCCTGCAAAATCATATAGCCTAAGTTACGCCATTTTAAAAGCATGTCAAGGCTTTTATTTTACTCTGTATAACCTGATTGTGACCTGATTATGTATTTTAGCTGACGGTTTAAGGAACATGAGAACGGAATTATATTTCCCTGTGTTCCTGGGGAAGTTATGTTCTTGAGAAAGTGTTTATTCAACAGGATATATGCTTCAGGTCAACTTGACCTCGTTAAGAAGGGGAAGTACGTGACATGTATAAGCAATATTTTAAGTAGGGTATTTTTATGTTGGAATTGTGGGGACTTCCCATAATGTGAATATCATGTGTTTGTCTATTATATAAGGTTTGAAATTGTACTCAAGGGACATGCTTGTATCCTGTAAAATGTAACCTGAAATTGTATAAAAGACGGCGAGAACGAATGGTAAATTGCTCTCTCACTTTGAGGGAGACCTTTGCAAAGAATTAATTAATAAATTGTATTCTTGTCTTATCACTCAACTCTCTGTCGGTTATTTTCTGGGTAGCAGGCATTTCCTGTGTATCACAGTTCCAATGCTTTAGCAGAGCTGATTTCAGAAAGGCCAGAAGATGTGGCAATTCACATGGACAAAATTTACAGGGTTAATTCCTGGCTGGCAAAACAAAAGCAGCTACCAAGAGATGTGGTGATTTATTTCACAACAAGGAGAATTAGAAATGACATTCTGCAAGCTTCTTATAGAAACAAGATTAAAGTGGATGGACAAGAGCTGGTGGTCCTGAAAGAGCTTCCTCCTAAAATGTTAAGAGACAGAAAGCAGTTTGGTTTTTTGGTGAATGAAGTAAGAAACCAGCAGCTCCAGTACAGATGGGATGTCCCATTTGGGATAATAGTGACATACGCTGGGCAAAGACATCGCTTAAACACAGTTGGAAAGGCAAAAGATTTTTACGTTAATGTTTTAAAGGCTGGAAGGCCACCCTCACCAGGGGGTGCTAGAAAGCAATTGGAAATGATACAACAAGAGAAAGATGGAGGGCAACCACAAACTTATGCTCAAGCATTAGCTGGAGGAGCTAATTTGGAAGAAGATTTACTGTTGAGTGGGGGTCCACCACCAACCCTTGAGCCATTAAAGATGATAGAGCTGCCAAAAGATCAACGATTGACAAGAGCTACTTACAAACAACATCTGGCACGACAGCCTCAAGATTCAACCCAACAAGTCCAAAAAACACAAGCAGTGGGAGGAGCTAGGCCGAAGTCTAAAATGGCGGAGGAGGTTCAGCTGATGCTCTCAAAGCTTGGAGGGCCCAGAGATGGCAAATAAATTCTTATCTTGGAATGTCAACGGTTTAAATTCTCCACAAAAAAGAAAGAAAATATTTCACTACTTGAAGCAATTTCAGAATGATGTCATTTGTTTGCAAGAAACGCATATTAAATCCTCAGATCAAAAGTACTTGATAAATTCGAAATTAGGTACACATTTTGTGGCATCAGCACCAGAGAAGAAAAATGGCCTAGTTATATATGTTAAAAGAGGCTTATTGGCCAATTTAATTGAGGCTGACACTCAAGGTAGATATATTGCAATCGAATTAACAACACAGAATGGGAAGCTGCTTGTAATTGGAGTATATGCACCTAATCAACAACAAG
The DNA here is from genome assembly GCA_022577455.1 of Arizona elegans. Lineage (NCBI taxonomy): Eukaryota > Metazoa > Chordata > Lepidosauria > Squamata > Colubridae > Arizona > Arizona elegans. The sequence continues at coordinate 41,645,611 of JAKOOJ010000010.1, read as the reverse complement.
ACAAATTTTATAAACTTTTACATACTAAAATACTACAATGGGATTATAGATCTTTACTTTTAATGGGTGATTGGAATGGGGTAATAAATACCCAGAAAGATAAAAAAAAGTCTTTCCAAGATACCCATGCGTGCTAAGTTGCCTAAATCTTTTTTGATATTTTGGAGGATATGGAGCTCAGAGACATTTGGAGAGAAAGGAACGTATTGGAAAGTGATTTTACTTTTTTTTCAGATAGGCATCAATCTTTTTCTAGGATTGATTTTATATTAACCACAAATGATCTTTTTTCTAGGGTGAAGAATACGAAGATATGTCCAAGAACTTTAACTGATCATAGTCCGGTTTGGGTGGAACTAGACCAGGAAAGAGGGGAAAGGAGGTCTTGGAGGTTAAATGAGAATTTATTTAGATATGAAGATAACTTGAGTGAACTTAAAAAACAAATGAAATAATTTTTTGTTAACAATATGAATAAAGGAACCTCGATGGAGATGGTATGGGATGCGAGTAAGGCATATATGAGAGGAACATTAATTTTCTTGAATAATAAATATAGACTAAAACAACAAAACAGACGGAAAGAGATAGAGGAGGAAATTAAAAAGAAAGAACAATTGCTTATAATTAACCCGGGAGATAAAAAGGCAAAAGATATGATTAATATCTTAAGAGAGCAATTTAATATGTTAATGGCTGGGCAAGTAGCAACCAGCATACAATATGCCAGACATAATACATTTTGTAATGCTAATAAACCTGGGAGATGGTTGGCTTACACGATGAGAAAAAAACAAAAATCACGTGTTATAGACAAGATAGAATTTAGAGGTAAGGAGATTTATCAACAGAATTTAATAAAAAAGGCTTTTTTGGAGTTCTATACAAAGTTATATGCTAAAGATGTAATTCAAGATGTTGATATTGATAGATATTTAAAGATGGAGATTCCTGAATTAACGCTGGAACAGAGAGAGAGATTGAATCAGCCAATAACTTCCGAGGAAATTGTTGGGGCAATTAAACAATTAAAAATAGGTAAGGCTACGGGTACAGATGGACTAACAGCTGTTTATTATAAACATTTACAATCTGAAATGTTAGAACCACTCAAAATCTTATTTAATAAAATACAAGTAGGAGGAGGAGTACCACCTTCCTGGAAAACAGCCTTTGTCTCACTAATTCCAAAGGAGGACCAAAATTCCATCAAACCTGAGAATTTTAGGCCAATTTCACTTCTGAATACTGATTATAAGATTTTTGCTAAGATACTAGCTAATAGATTAATGCCAGTTATGCAACAAATAATTCATAATGACCAATCAGGGTTTATAAAAGGGAGACAAATGAGATATAATGTTAGACAAATTGTAAACTTATTGGAATAAGTTGGTTGAGTGATCTCGAGATAGGGGACATAGTCATCGAGCCCTTGTCATGGTCGGATCACTCTCTCCTTCGCCTTGACCTTCGAACTGCTGCACCCCGCCGCAGGGAGGCGGAACCGATAAGATGGTACCGCCCCAGGCGCCTGATGGAACCTGATAGGTTCCAGACGGAGCTTGGGCCAATCCCGGAGGTCCTGGCTCACGCCTCGACTGGAGACTTAGTGGCCGCCTGGGATAGAGCGGCCACTGGAGCTCTGGATCAAGTCGTGCCTTTGCGGCCTCTGACCCGGCGCCGATCTCACCTGGCTCCTTGGTTTACTGAGGAGCTGAGGGAGATAAAGCGCCGGAAAAGACGCCTAGAGAGTAGTTGGAGGGCCAGTCGCACTGAATCTGACCGGACACTGGTAAGGTCTTACATTAAGAATTACCTAGTGGCGATAAAAGCAGCGAAATGTACTTATCTTGCTGCTCTTATCGCGTCATCAGATAACCGCCCGGCTGCCCTGTTTAGGGTGACCCGCTCCCTGCTCCATCAGGAAGTGAGGGAGGACCCCTTGGAGGGAAGAGCCGAGGATTTTGTTCAGTATCTGCATGACAAAATCACTCAGATTCGGGAAGATCTGGACTCCGACTGGGTAGATCCAGCGGGGATGACGGAGGCAGGTCCTGAGAATGTTATCTGGGATGAGTTTGATTCTGTGACCCCTGAGGACGTGGACAGGATTCTGGGTAGACTGAATGCGACCACATGTTTGTTGGACCCGTGTCCCTCCTGGTTAGTGCTGGCTTCCCGGGAGGTGACGCGAGGCTGGCTCCAGGGGATTATAAATGCTTCATTGAGTGAGGGTGTCTTTCCCGCCGCCTTGAAAGAGGCGGTGGTGAGACCTCTCCTCAAGAAGCCTTCCCTGGACCCGGCAATATTGGCTAATTATCGTCCAGTCTCCAACCTTCGCTTTGTGGCGAAGGTTGTTGAGAGTGTGGTGGCACGACAGTTTCCCCAGTACCTGGATGAAACTGAAGGGGAGCCCCCTCAACCAAATGGTATATAATCACATTTATATTGCTTATTGCACTTTTATATAAAGGATAGAATCATAAAGCCCTTTCCCCTACTTCTGTATGCCTAAAAGGGAACTGGGCATTTGTACCCTTCTGCTGTAATCAGTGTAACCACAATATGTACCAAGTTGTATTACTGGAATGTATTGGCAAGTTGTATTACTGGAATGTATTGGGTAAGATGTAAGATATACCCATATATGGAATATGTATCACAAAACTATAAACTTCTGCTTTTGTACTTTTCCAGTGAATCTCTCTTAGATTTATCTATCTGTATGCACAATGTATTATCTATAAGCGGAACTGAATATGCTATGTCACTTTCAAATCTCAGGAAACTATAAAGTCTGTCTTAGGGCGTAGTTCGGGGCTCAGTCCTCAGCAGGTGACTGCACTGGGCCTATTGCTAGCAATACTCAATAAACCTGTATTCTCTGGATCTCCGTGGTCTTGTCTCCTGACTTATTTACAGGTACTGATTGGGATTAATAAATCCCGCTACATTTCTGGCGAGCCAGCCAGGAGGCAACGGAATTTTTAAATTCCTCTGGACCGTCACCACGCTGTGGGAGGGTCTCGGAGGCTCGGGGAACCATCCCAGGCACCATCGGACATTTTTTTAGTCTGAGGGACTTCCCTGTGGAGCCGGCCCCTTCGCAGCCTCGGTTGACGCCTCCAAGAACCACTTGAGGGAGACCAAGAGACCAGAAACACTTCAATCCAGCTGGAAGGAAAAGAAAAGAAGCCTGCAGGCAAGTATCTGTTTTCCTGGGAAGAGGTAATAACTATTAGCCTGTAGATAGGGGAAGGCCTGATCACCCTCCCCTCAAGGCTAAAGGTGGGGTCAGGGGGACCCCTAAGGGAAGTTTGTCTTATATGACAGGTGCAGAGGGCACCCTTCCCTAAAGGTTAAAGGTGGGAGGTTTGTCTGGTGTGACTGGTGTGAGTGTTCCCCGCGGTTCTGTTCAGTGGCCGTTGAGAGTCCGGGACTGGCAGCCGGGGAAGTGTGATTGAGATCCCTTGGTGTTTCTCTGGGAAGGAAGGACCCCTTACCTCCTTCTCAAACCCCTTTTCCTACTTGTCTTGTCTGGTGCCCTGGGTGGAAGATGGGTGGAGGAGGAAGTACGCCACTTACCCCTTTGGCATGTATGTTAAAACATTTTAAAGATGCCTACATTAGCCAAGACTACGGCATAAGGTGGAGCAGGCAAAGGCTAAGGGTTTTCTGTGAGGTGGACTGGCCAGACTTTAAAGTTGACTGGCCAGCGACAGGGTCCTTGGACCCAGGGGTTGTACTGCGAGTACACCAGAGGGTTTTCCACCCCACGTTAGGACACCCGGACCAAGCCCCTTATATCGATGTCTGGCTTAATCTGGTACAACACCCCCCCCCCCATGGCTACAAAAATGTAAAGCCACAAGGTGCAGGCTGTTAGTCTCCCGCACTTTGCCACACAAGAAGGGAGAAGCCAAGGCCCCAATTCTCCCCAGTTCCCCCGAGGAATTACCCAGTCCACCACCATATGTTCCACGCGGGGATGACCAAATAAGCCCTAGGGCCAGTTCCTCAGCGTCCAGCAGCACAGAAGTAGGAGCTGGTACCTTTTTGCGAGCCTTGGATGACTTGGGCATCCCTGACTCCCCTGGGGTACCGACCCCAGTTGACCGCTCCGCTCAGAACAGTTTGGATGGGGTGGAGTTGGGGGCTCGCCCAAAGGAACGAGAAGCCCGGAAAAGCGAACGGGTAACCCCCCCCAGGGATGAATTAGAAGAAGCAGTGGGGGGAGAACCATTGCCTCTTGAAGTTAAGGAAGGCCCCATAGCTGAGCGAACTCGTTCAAAGCACACCGAACGGGGTGAGGAAGATGATCTGGCTGAGGGTGGTGTGGCCTTCCTGAATCCCCTTAGAAGGGTAGACCAATCTGTGGTTGAACCAAACAGAGCGCCCGTGATAGTCTCTGTGTTTCAACACGTCCCTTTCACTTCTTCGGACCTTTTAAATTGGAAAATGCATTATGGTCCGTTTAGTGACAAACCATCAGAGGTCACAGATTTGGTCAAAACTATTGTAGATACCCACAATCCAACATGGTGGGATCTACGGCAACTGATGGCTACCATCTTTAATCCTGAAGAGAGGGAAAAGATTCGAAATGCAGCTCTTAAAATTTTAAAAGGTACTGTCCCAGCCCAAGACACATTTGATCGGTGGGTGGCTAAGAATTTCCCCTCCGAGGATCCAAGATGGGACCCCTATAAGATAGAGGACCTAAGGTCCCTTCAAGATTACCAGCGCCTTGTTGTGCAGGCAATCCAGGCGGCGGGGAAACCCACCACCAATATGTCAAAGCCTTCTTTGGTGATCCAAGGTGCCGAGGAAGCCCCAGAAGCCTTCTATGCCCGGCTGTTAGATGCATACCGCATGTACACTCCCATTGACCCCACCCAACCTGAAAATGCTCGCATGCTGGCAATGGCCTTCATCTCTCAATCTGCCCCTGACATACAGCGAAAGTTACAAAAGTTGGAGGGAGCTCTTGGGAAATCAATGAGTGAGCTGATGGAGGTTGCTAGAAAGGTTTTCGCAAATAGAGATAGGATTGAGGAAAAGAAACAGGAGCAGAAAATGCATAAGAAAGCAGAACTGCTCGCTGCTGCCTTAATGGCCAGACCTGCGGCCCGGGATGGGCCACGAATGGGCGGAGGCTCAAGGGGCCAGGGGTCAGGGGGACCCCTGGGGCGGAACGGGGGCCAGGGGTCAGGGGGACCCCTAGGTTGGAATCGGGGCCAGGGGTCAGGGGGACCCCTAGGTTGGAATCGGGGCCAGGGGTCAGGGGGACCCCTAGCGCCTAACCAGTGTGCCATATGTAAAAGGACTGGCCACTGGAGAGGAGAATGTCCCGACAGGGAAAAGGAACGTGTCAATGAAGGAAACCGGGGAGGCTTTGCTGGAAAAGACCGAGGTGGACGAGGCAGACCCTTTCGAGGGAGGGGACGTGGGACGTTTGGCACCCCCCTCATCGGTCTAGCTGAAGTCGAGGAATGGGAGTGAAACAGACCGGGTTCAGCCCGCCTCCCAGAACCTATGGTCAGATTAACCGTTGGAGGCAAGCCTATATCCTTCCTAGTTGACACAGGGGCCACCCGATCCGTCATAACCAAACCCTTGGCTAAGCCCTCCCCGCATACCATCACGGTCCAGGGGGCCACAGGCCAACCAATTCAACGCCCTTTCCTCAATCCCCTAATTTGTCATACTGGGGGTAAAACATTAACCCATCAATTCGTGTACATGCCTGAATGCCCCCTTCCTCTTATGGGACGAGACCTGCTATGCAAATTACGGGCTCAAATTTCTTTTGACCATGATGGCTCTGCAACCATGACATATGGCCAGGTCTCTATGGAAGTCCCACAGGAGGAAGCATGGCGTCTAATGGCTCTGCAGGAAGTTGAAGGGAATACCGGGTGGGAGGACTTTAATGTCCCTTTGCTGTGGGCAGAGGACAACCCCCCCGGTTTTGCTAGCCATCAGACTCCCATCATTGTCGAGGAGCTCCCTGCCAAAACTCCAGTTCGCCTTCGTCAGCGGGCTTACCCGAGGCACATTATGCAGGCTATTCAAAAGGTTATTGATCTTTATCTGGCTCATGATATTCTGGTCCCTACTGAATCGGCCTGGAACACCCCTATTTTGCCCATTCCAAAAGGGGATGGCCGCTTCCGCCCGGTTCAGAATCTAAAGCCTGTCAATAGCGCTACAGTAACCATACATCCTCTGGTCCCAAACCCTTACGTGATTCTGGGATTAATCCCCCAGACTGCGTCATGGTTTTCGGTCATCGACCTTAAGGATGCCTTTTTTACCATCCCTGTTCATAAAAAGAGCCAGCACCTTTTCGCTTTCGAGTGGGAAGATCCGGCTACTGGTCGTAAGCAACAGTATACTTGGACCAGGTTGCCTCAAGGTTTCAAGAACTCCCCCACTCTGTTTGGTAATGCCCTTGCAGCTGATTTGGATGTCCTACACCTCCCGGAACCAGATGTCCTTTTACAGTACGTGGATGACCTGTTGGTCACCGGCCAGTCAAAGGACATCTGCTGGCAAAACACTTACGACCTGTTACACCTCTTACAGCGATTGGGCTATAAGGCTTCTCGGAAAAAGGCACAATTGGTTTTGCAAAAAGTCAGATACTTAGGCTATGATATTGAGCCTGGGAAACGTACCTTGGGTCATGAAAGAAAAGAAGCCATATGCCGCCTCCCCACTCCTCGGACCAAGAAGGATCTCCGGGGGTTTCTGGGGGCTGCTGGGTTCTGCCGCATTTGGATTCCCAATTTTAGCCTCCTTGCTAAACCACTATACGAGGCAACCAGAGGCAGTGACCGTGAGCCACTCCTCTGGCAAAAAGAGGAACAGAAAAGTTTCACAAGTTTAAAACATGCTCTTATGCAAGCCCCCAGCTTAGGCTTGCCCGATTTAGAAAAACCTTTTCAGTTATTTGTCGATACTAAACAGAATGTTGCGGTGGGGGTTCTAACCCAACGGTTGGGCACCTGGCATCGCCCTGTGGCCTATCTTTCCAAGCAGCTGGATCCTGTTGCAAGGGGTTGGCCTGCTTGTCTGAAGGCTGTTGCTGGCACTGCTCTTCTTACTCAGGAGGCCAGCAAACTAACCTTTGGACAAGAACTTGAAATCCAAACCCCTCATGCCCTCAAGGCTGTCTTGGAAACAAAAGGCCATTTGTGGTTAACCAATCCCCGAATGCTTAAATACCAAGGCTTGATAACACACAACCCCATGATTGTTTTAAAGCAATCCACTTCCTTGAATCCTGCTACTCTTCTCCCTGAGCCCGATCTTGACACCACTCATGATTGCATTCAAACTATTGAGGAAACATATGCTAGCCGCCCTGATATGTCTGATGTTCCACTTTCTCATCCTGACTATACGCTCTTCACTGATGGCACTAGTTTTCTCCAGGATGGTGTTCGCAAGGCTGGATATGCTGTCGTCACCTTGACAGATGTCTGGGAAGCCGAGCCCCTCCCTCCTGGGACTAGTGCCCAGTTGGCAGAACTCCATGCTTTGACCAGGGCCCTTGAACTTTCTAAGGATCTAAAGGTTAACATTTACACTGACTCGAAGTATGCTTTTTTGACTGTCCAAGTACACGGGGCATTGTATAAAGAAAGAGGACTTATTACAGCAGGGGGAAAGGACATCAAGTATGGTCCTCAGATTCTCCGCCTGCTGGACAGTGTCTGGGCCCCTCATAAGGTGGCTGTCATGCACTGTAGAGGACACCAGAAATCACCGTCTGACACACAAATGGGTAACCACAGGGCTGACCAGGAGGCCCGCCTTGCTGCTTTTAAACCTTACACACTACAGGCTCACTGTCTAACCTTGTGGAACCCCCCCGACTCCATTCAGCCACACTACAGCACACTCGAAATTGCCCAGGCCCATGAACTTGACGCTTCCCTACAGGGGGGTTGGTGGGTCTTACCTGATTCTCGCGTTTTCCTCCCGGGCAACCTTGCCTGGGATGTGGTCACTCAAGTTCACCAGCAATTGCACCTGGGCAAGACTGCCTTGGCACACGCTCTGCTACGTGAATTGTATATCAACAAGGTCCACAGCATTGCTGCCAACGTCTGCTCCAGGTGCCACACGTGTGCCGCGAACAACCCTAGGACTGGACCCCAGCCTCCGCAGGGGCACCAGCCTAGAGGAGATTTTCCTTTTGACTCACTTATGATTGATTTTACCGACATGCCCCGTTCTGGTTCATACTCTGCTCTGCTTGTCATTATCTGCACCTATTCGGGTTGGCCGGAATGCATTCCCACTCGCACCAAGAGAGCCTCTGAGGTTACTAAGGCCCTCTTGCAGTTGATCATTCCTCGTTATGGCCTACCCTCTAAAATCTCGTCAGATAACGGCCCTGAGTTTATTCACAAGGCTACACATAAGATTTCTTCTATGTTAGGCATCCACTGGCGCCTTCATTGTGCATTCCACGCTAGCAGCGGTTCTTTCGTAGAACGGGTCAATAGGTCTATCAAGGATAAACTGGCCAAAATTTGTCAGGAAACTCACCTAAAGTGGCCGGATGCTCTGCCTCTGGCTCTGTTTGCTGTACGTTGTACTCCTCGCAAAGATTTGCTTGTTTCCCCTTTTGAATTACTATATGGGCGAATCCCCAACTTAGTTCGCCCCAATGTGTCTTCCGAGGCCCAGGTGGGGGATGCTATTAAGTTTAGACAGCTCCAATCGCTGAATCAGATGGTTCATAAGCTCCAGGATTATGTCTTGTCTTCCCGTCCTCACCTATTAGTAACCCCTACCCATAACATCTCACCGGGTCAGGAGGTGTGGGTTAAGGAATGGAAACGGGAACCCCTTTGTCCTAAGTGGAGGGGCCCCTTCTCTGTAATCATGACTTCTCCGCTTGCTATTAAAGTTGCTGAAATTAAGCCTTGGATCCATTGGTCCCGAGTCAAGGTTGCCGCGCCGTCTTCCTGGCGGGTTGAACTCAACCCAGCGCAGCCTTTACGCATCACCTTTCGTCGTGGGCGGTCCTCACCGCTGGCTTCCCCTTCTGGTGACACCCCGGAAGCTGTCCCTCTACGAACGGGAGCTGAAGTTGGAACCCCTGCAGGTGTTACTCCAGAAGCTGACACCCATCGCACGGGCAACGACGTTCGCTACACCCTTCGCTCTGGGCGGCAGGTCCCCTTGTAAAATATTTTACATCTCTCATGTGTTGGTTTTGTACTTGTGGATGTGAATGCTGTTGCTGCGCTCGCTGTATTGACTGTGTTTTATGTACCGGGTGTTTGCTTGAGTGTGACGTGAAAATCATTGAAGACGTTCTAGCACACTACTTGGTAATAGGACTAAAGTCTTTTCGCTATACACTTAAGGTTACCCCTACCGTGGAGAGAGCTTTGCGGGACCGGACCAGACGGCATCGGGAGGATGGATGCTGCCCAGCGTATGCGTGAGACCGCTTGTATTCGCCGCGGCCTAATGCCTTCCATTTGGGTTGTGGTTGTTTTTTTGTTTGTTAGTATTGTCATTAATGCCCTTTATCTCTATCGCGTTCTGCTCGGAACAGGGGGGAAGGGGAGCTTGGACTTGGAGGGTCCTCTTAATCCCATTGAAGAAGGAGATCTCATACCTACAGATGATGACGTCTGGACCTGGTTGGAGGAAAAACCGACACCGGCCCCGACACTAGCCCTGACGCCGGGTCCATTCTACGACCTGGTGTTATACGATCCGGTGTTGAGCCCTAGGCAGAAACCCCGTTCCTTAGCTACTGCCATGGAACTTCCCCTATGTACTGATTGTTTCTTGCCTCTTTCGGAAGGAAGGCGTTTTGCTTTTACACTCCTTAATACCCCAAATTGCTCTACAGGTTATCTTCCTCCCTGCAGATACAGGGATCAACAATTCCTCTCACTTCCAATCTCGTGGGATCTGTTTGCTACACTACAAATCGAACCAAAGGCTGTTTCTATGTTGGATCTATTCGCTGCCGTTCCGCCTGGAACAATGGTACCTGGTGGTCTGGTATCAATAGAACCTACACCACCGAGGACACGGCCTTGGAGAGGGTACAACTTATGCAGAGATATATCTTGGACCCTCTGAACAAGACTCTTGCTTGGTTGGCTTGGTTGGCTCCTGACGGTATGTATTTGTTGTGTGGTGCTTTTGCTTATGCTGAACTCCCTGCCGGTTGGTGTGGCTCTTGTGTACTTGGTATCATCCGCCCTGGATTCTTCTTGCTTCCCCTTCGTCAATGACAGGTCCTTGGAGTACCTGTCTATGATGAAATTGGGAACCTCATTAGGAACCGCCGACATGTCGACACTTCTCTTATTGAGAAGGTCAATGTTGGAGGCCCGCAGAAATTCCAGGAAGAAGAATGGCCACCTGAGAGGATAATACAATACTATGGACCGGCCACATGGGCGGAAGATGGCATGTGGGGCTACCGTACCCCTATATATCTTCTCAATCGCCTCATTCGTTTACAGGCCGTGGTTGAAATCATAACTAATGAAACAGTTAAGGGTCTTACTAAGCTTGCAAAGGAAAGTGTCAAGTCTCGCACTTATATCATGCAGAATCGCCTTGCTTTAGATTATTTGTTAGCCAAAGAGGGAGGTGTGTGTGGTAAGTTCAATCTCTCTAACTGCTGCATTGAAATTGATGATAGTGGTCATGTTATTAAGGAAATCACTGATAAAATGGTCAAAATCGCACATGTCCCTGTTCAAACATGGAGAGGCTTCAACCTGGCAGATGCCTTCTCGGGATGGTTCCCGAAACTGCCAGGTTTGCAAGCTATAGTTGCTCTCATTGGCCTCATTGCAGCTGGTTGTGTTATTTTGCCTTGCATTCTCCCTATCTTTATTCGCACAATCACGCGCACTCTTTCTTTATTGGTTGAGAAAAAGGCTACCGCCCAAGCTATGGCCTGGTGGGAATATCAGAAACTTATCGATATGGAAGAAGGTAACCCCATATGTGAAACTTCGCAGTAATTGCATTACTTGGCTAAGTCTCAACAGGGGGGAATGAAGGGGAGCCCCCTCAACCAAATGGTATATAATCACATTTATATTGCTTATTGCACTTTTATATAAAGGATAGAATCATAAAGCCCTTTCCCCTACTTCTGTATGCCTAAAAGGGAACTGGGCATTTGTACCCTTCTGCTGTAATCAGTGTAACCACTATATGTACCAAGTTGTATTACTGGAATGTATTGGGTAAGATGTAAGATATACCCATATATGGAATATGTATCACAAAACTATAAACTTCTGCTTTTGTACTTTTCCAGTGAATCTCTCTTAGATTTATCTATCTGTATGCACAATGTATTATCTATAAGCGGAACTGAATATGCTATGTCACTTTCAAATCTCAGGAAACTATAAAGTCTGTCTTAGGGCGTAGTTCGGGGCTCAGTCCTCAGCAGGTGACTGCACTGGGCCTATTGCTAGCAATACTCAATAAACCTGTATTCTCTGGATCTCCGTGGTCTTGTCTCCTGACTTATTTACAGGTACTGATTGGGATTAATAAATCCCGCTACAAAACGACGTATCTAGATCCATTCCAGTCGGGTTTCAGGCCTGGGTACAGCACAGAAACGGCATTGGTCGCGTTGGTGGATGATCTCTGGAGGGCTCGGGACAGAGGTTGTTCCTCTATCCTGGTCCTATTAGATCTCTCAGCGGCTTTTGATACCATCAACCATGGTATCATGCTGCACCGGCTGGAAGGGTTGGGGGTGGGAGGCACCGTATTACGGTGGTTCTCCTCCTTTCTCTCCGACCGGTCGCAGTCTGTGTTGACAGGGGGGCAGAGGTCGACCCCGAGGCCCCTTATATGTGGGGTGCCACAAGGATCGGTCCTCTCGCCCCTTTTGTTCAACATTTATGTGAAGCCGCTGGGCGAGATCATCCGTGGTTTCGGGGTGGAGTACCATCAGTACGCTGATGACACCCAGCTGTACATCTCCACCCCAACGATGCCCTTGAAGTGATGTCCCGGTGCCTGGAGGCCATACGGATCTGGATGGGGAGAAACAGGCTCAGACTCAACCCATCCAAGACCGAGTGGCTGTGGTTTCCGACGTCCCGATATAGTCAGCTGATGCCATCGCTGACTATTGGGGGCGAAGCATTGGCCCCCACGGAGAGGGCTCGCAACTTGGGTGTCCTCCTGGATTCACGGCTGTCTTTAGAAGAGCACTTGACGGCCGTGACCGGGAGGATTTTTCATCAGGTTCGCCTGATTCGCCAGTTGCATCCCTTTCTGGATTGGGACTCGTTACGCACGGTCACTCATGCCCTCGTCACCTCCCGTCTGGACTATTGTAACGCTCTCTACATGGGGCTCCCCTTGAGGAGCACTCGGAGGCTCCAACTGGCGCAGAGTGCGGCCGCGCGGGTGGTGATGGGAGCAACGTGGCGCTCCCATGTAACACCTCTCCTGCGCGAGCTGCACTGGCTCCCGGTGGTCTTCTGAGTGCGCTTCAAGGTTTTGGTTATCACCTTTAGAGCGCTCCATGGCTTAGGACCTGGCTATTTGCGAGACCGCCTGCTACCACCAATAGCCTCCCACCGACCAGTACGCTCCCATAGAGAGGGGCTCCTCCGGGTGCCGTCGGCCAAACAATGTCGACTGGCGGCCCCCAGGGGGAGAGCCTTCTCTGTGGGGGCACCTACGATCTGGAACGAGCTCCCCCCCGAGATACGGAAGATTCCGGATCTGCGTACCTTCCGTCGCATGCTTAAGACGTTCCTATTCCAACAAGCTGGCCTGACCTAAACTTTCTCCTCTTTTAAATGGGTATTTTAAATTCGGTTTTAAATTATTTGGGGTTTTAATATGGTCAGCCAAATTTATTTAATCTGTTTTATCTCTCTTTTAAATTTTGTACTTTATATGTTTTATTTTATGGCTGTTCACCGCCCTGAGTCCTTCGGGAGTAGGGCGGTATACAAATTTAATAAAATGAAATGAAATGAAAATGAAAATATTTGGAAAAAAATAATCAAGTCCCTGCAGCGTTTATATTTTTGGATGCAGAGAAGGCATTTGATCGCTTGAACTGGCATTTTTTGTTTCAAATAATAGAGAAAATGCACTTTGGGGAATATTTTACACAATCAATTAGAGCGATATACCATCAGCAAACAGCACACATTATAGTCAATGGAGGTTTAACAGAGGTTTTTAGAATTGAGAAAGGAACAAGGCAGGGGTGTCCTCTGTCCCCATTATTGTTTATTTTGACTTTGGAAGTACTACTGAATAAGATACGTGACTCAGAAAAATTGAAGGGTATTGTAATTAGACAACAAGATTATAGATTAAGAGCATTTACAGATGACTTGGTTGTTACCTTATCCCAACCTATAGAGTCGGCTCCATATATATTGGATATAATTGATCAATACGGGAAAGTATCAGGATTTAAAGTTAATTCACATAAGACAAAGATGATAGTTAAAAATATGACTATACTTGAAAGAGATAAACTAGCAAGATTAACAGATTTTGAAATAGTTAAAAAGGTTAAATATCTAGGAGTATACATAGCAGCTTCAAATACAAAATTATACAAAAATAACTATGAGGTTCTTTGGCAGAAGGTACAGAAGGATATGGAGAATTGGAAAAAATTACAGTTGTCTTTATTGGGAAGAATTGCAGCAATTAAAATGAATGTGTTACCTAGATTTTTATTTTTGTTCCAAATGATACCTGTGCTTAAGAAAGATGAAAATCTGAGAGAATGGCAGAAAGGTGTTAATACTTTCATTTGGGCTGGGAAAAAACCCAGAATAAAAATGAAAATTATACAAGATACACGTGAAAGAGGGGGTCTCAAAATGCCTAATTTAAGACTATATTATGAAGCAGCGGTCTTATCACAAATTAGTGACTGGTTTAATTTAACTGAGGGGAGAATTTTGAATCTAGAAGGTTATGATTTGTTATATGGATGGCATGCCTATTTGTTATATGACAAAAAAGTGAACAAAGTATTTAAGGCTCATATACTTAGAAATGCTTTGTTGAGGGTTTGGAAAAAAATATCAATATAAGTTAAATTATAAGATACCTGTATGGGCAAATCCTAGACATGCAATAGAAAATATAAGTGTAGAACAAAAACAGGAGGTGATTACTTATAAAGAGCTTCTTATTATGGAAAGGGGGGTAATGTATTTGAAATCTTTAGATACATTGAGAGAAGAAGGTATAATTTATACATGGTTTCAGTACGGTCAACTTCAAGCTAGATGGAAGGAAGATCAAAAAACTGGCTTTGTGCAAAATGAGGAGAATTTGGTAAAACAAATTAGAGATCAAAAACAAATGCATATTAAAAGGTTGTATAATGCTTTATTGGAAATAGACTCTGAGACGGAACTGGTTAAAGACTGTATGATTAAATGGGCACAAAACTTTCAAGAGCCAGTAATGATGGAGACTTGGGAAAAGATTTGGATTAGAAATGTGAAATTTACACAAGCACAAAATTTAAGAGAAAACTTTTATAAAATGTTTTATAGATGGCACTTAGATCCCAAAAAATTATCATGTATGTATCCTAATGTGCAAGCTAAATGTTGGAGATGTGACTGTGATGATGCAACTTATTATCATATATGGTGGACTTGTAGAAAAATCAAAGCATTTTGGATAAAGATTTGGTGGGTGATGCAGAATATTCTTAAAAAGAGACTGAAATTTACTCCACAGTTGTTCTTATTGGGTATAACTACGGACTGTACAGTTGCAGAGACTAAACTGATTTTGAACTTGATAACAGCAGCAAGATTGTTGGTAGCACAACATTGGAAGAAGGACTTTTTGCCTACTATTGATGACTGGATATTGAAATTTAGCTGAAATGGCTAAAATTTCAGCATATTTGAAGGATCACACACAAGAAAGGTATATACAGGACTGGAGAAGATGGATTGATTATATACAAAATAAGTATCAGACCAAAAAATATCAAATAGCTTATGAATGATTTCTTTTATCTGTATAAGCGCTATATAAGTGATATTAGAAGTTTTATGTCCAAGAAGCAGGATTTTATATATGGGGGGTTAAGAATTTATTTTTTTAGGGGGTGTTAGTTTAATGATTGGTTAAGCAATTTAGTTTATTGTTAAAAGTCAATAGAAATACCTTGTGTTCTGCTCTGGGAAGTCGGGGAGGGGGAGGGGGGTTTGGGTGGGAGGGTTGTGGGGAAATTGTGTTTGTTTTAAAACTTTTTCAATAAAAAAAAAAGAAATGAATATTTTATGTTGAATTGTTCGTCACAATTGTTCCTCTGTCAAGGTCAGGAAAAAATTCAAGCCCCACAATATTATTCCATAAAAAGTACCCAGAACCATGTTCCTACAAACTCACCTTGGTTTGTGCACCCTCCTGGATTTGATGTCATCAGAGTTGTGTGCAGAGCAGATACAATTAGCTCTTGACTGGTTTTGGGTGCTTGCTCATCTTGTTGAAACTTGTCATGTTCCCACCGTCCCTCATCTTTCCACAACTTGCATTGGTGACCCTTAGATCTTATGTATCAAGATAAAGAAAAACAATAAGAATTTATTAATTGCTACCTTGCCTTGGGCGTGACACAAAGAGTCCAATATGATTCTACAAGGGGAAATTCAGATAAAAACCAAAAGCCTGACAATTTTTTTTCAAAAAGTCTTCATAGATTTCTGAAAGGTCATCATGCTTCTCAAAGAAAAACACCTCTTTTGGGAAGGCTTTGCCACAAGAGACAAAGGAAATAGTTGTCTCTGTAAAATAATAGAATAACAGTTGGAAGGGACGTTGGAGGTCTTCTAGTCCAACAACCTGCTCAAGCAGGAAACCCTATACCATTTCAGACAAATGGCTGTCCAATCTCTTCTTGAAAACTTCCAGTGATGGAGCACCTACGACCTCTGGAGGCAAGTCGTTCCACTGGTTCATTGTTCTCACTGTCAGGAAACGTCTTAGTTCTAGGTTGCTTCTCTCGAAATGAAGAGATAAAAGGGATGAAAATTAAAAAGAGTATAAATTGCAAGCTTTTGCAGTTGATTTAGTATTCATCATAGAGGAACCACAAATAACAGGCCCTAAATTACTAGAACAAATAGAGGGATATGGAAAGGTGTCTGGCTTGAAAATAAATAAAGATGAAACAAAATTTTTGGTGAAAAATATTACAGAAAAACAAAAAAGAGAGATAAAAGAGAATTTAGATATACAAGTGGTGAAAAGAGTTAAATACCTTGGAGTATATTTAACCTCAAGATGCATAATGGTAAAAGAAGACAACTAAACAACAAATTGAGAAAGATTTGAAGAAGTGGAAGAATCTTCAATTATCACATATAGGACGGATTGCAATAATAAAGATGAATATATTACCAAGATTACTATTTCTATTCCAGACAGTACCGATAAAAATAGAAAAGACTTACTTTCAACACCTTAATAAGATAATAAGGAAATTTATATGGCAAGGGAAAAAAGCAAGAATAAGCATAAAAATGCTTCAAGATACGAGACTATGAGGTGGATTTGGATTGCCGAATTGGGAATTATATTACCAGGCAGCAGGATTGACATGGTTGAAGGAATGGGTTGAATTAAGAAATACAAGATTATTAACACTGGAAGGTCATGATTTACAACTGGGATAGCATGCATTTTTGTGGTATGGTAGTAAAAAGAAACATACATACATACTTTAATAGACATTATATAAGGAATGCATTGTTATTGGTATGGGAGAAGGTTAGAGATAAATATTATGTGAAAATACCAATATGGTTGTTGTTGTTGTTATTGTTATTATTATTATTATTATTATTATTATTATTATTATTATTATTATTATTTATTTATTTATTTATTGCATTTGTATACCGCCCTACTCCCGAAGGACTCAGGGCGGTGAACAGCCAAATAAAATACATATAATACAAATGTTAAAAAACTATTAAAATACAATTAAATAATTGGCCCGGAAAACGAAATTTAAAACACCCCAAATTCATAAGACAAATTTAAAATTTAAAATTTTTTAAAAAACTTTTTAAAAACAATTTAAAAGAGAGGTTAGGCCAGGCCGGCCTGCTGGAATAGAAATGTTTTGATGGCACGGCGGAAAGCGCGCAGATCCGGGATCCTCCGTATCTCCGGGGGGAGCTCGTTCCAGATGGTGGGCGCCCCCACAGAGAAGGCTCTCCCCCTGGGGGCCGCCAGTCTACACTGTTTGGCTGACGGCACCCTGAGGAGCCCCTCTCTATGGGAGCGTACTGGTCGGTGAGAGGCTACTGGTGGCAGAAGGCGGTCTCGTAGATACCCCGGTCCTAAGCCATGGAGTGCTCTAAAGGTGGTAACCAAAACCTTGAAGCGCACCCAGAAGACCACCGGGAGCCAGTGCAGCTCGCGCAGGAGGGGGGTCACATGGGAGCGCCACGTCGCTCCCATAACCACCTGCGCGGCTGCATTCTGGACCAGCTGGAGCCTCCGGGTGCTCCTCAAGGGGAGCCCCATGTAGAGAGCGTTACAGTAGTCGAGGCAGGAAGTGACGAGGGCATGAGTGACCGTATTTAACGAGTCCTGATCCAGAAAGGGACGCAACTGGCGAATCAGGCGAACCTGATAAAATGGCCTCCCGGCCACAGCCGTCAAGTGCTCTTCTAAAGACAGCTGTGAGTCCAGGAGGACCCCCAGGTTGCGAGCCCTCTCTGTGGGGGCCAACGACTCGCCCCCAATAGTCAGTGATGGCACCAACTGACTATATCAGGATGTCGGAAACCACAGCCACTCGGTCTTGGATGGGTTGAGCCTGAGTCTGTTCCTCCCCATCCTGATCCGTACAGCCTCCAGGCACCGAGACATCACTTCAAGGGCATCATTGGGCTGGTCCAGGGTGGAGATGTACATCTGGGTGTCATCAGCGTACTGGTGGTACTTCACCCCGAAACCACGGATGATCTCACCCAGCGGCTTCACATAAATGTTGAACAGAAGTGGCGAGAGGACCGACCCTTGTGGCACCCCACATACAAGGGGCCTCGGGGTCGACCTCTGCCCCCCTGCCAACACTGACTGCGACCGGTCGGAGAGGAAGGAGGAGAACCACCGCAGCACGGTGCCTCCCACCCCTAACTCTTCCAGCTGGTGCAGCATGATACCATGGTCGATGGTATCAAAAGCCGCTGAGAGGTCTAATAGGACCAGGACAGACGAGCAACCCCTGTCCCGAGCCCTCCAGAGATCATCAACCAATGCGACCAATGCCGTTTCCGTGCTGTACCCAGGCCTGAAGCCCGACTGGAACGGATCCAGATAAGCTGATTCACCGGTTATCAACAATGTTTTTAATTTTGGAAATATTGTTAGATATAAGGATTTATTAACTGATAAGGGGGAATTGAAAGGGAAATGAGAACTGGAAGAACAGGGGATTGAGACAGATTGGTATATTTACATGCACATACAAACAAGATATGAAAAAGATGCTAAATTATATGGTTTTTATCTGGAAAAGACAGAGTTGGATAGGATACTCACAGGAACAGAGGATAAATTAATTAAAAAATTCTATAATTTCTTAATAGGTATTGAATTGGAGGAGGAGCAAGTAAAAGAATCTGATAGCTTGGGCAAAGAATTTTGGATATTCAATTGATCTAGAAAAATGGCAACAATTATGGGAAAGGAATTATAAATTAACAATGTCCACTGCATATAAGGAAAACCAATATAAAATGTTTTATAGATGGCACATGCCACCTGAGAAACTGGCAAAAATGTTTAAAGATAAATCAGCCAAATGTTGGAAATGTCACCAGTTACCAGGGTCATATTACCATATGTGGTGGACGTGTTCAGAAGCTAAAAACTATTGGAATAAAATTAAGATATGGCTGGTAGAAATGACACAGCAACGTATTGAATTTAAACCAGAGCTGTTCCTATTGGGTATCCTCCCCGAAAAAATAGTAAAGAAAATATTTATTTGATTATACATGTAATAACAGCTGGAAGGATTGTTTATGCACAAAATTGGAAAGCAGAGAAAATACCTTTGGAAGGAGAAGTAATTAAAAAAATTCTAGATTGTGCAGAAATGAACAGATTGAGTTTGATGATTAAAGAAAGAGAAGAGTCAGAATATTTTAAGATATGGAATCATTTTTACCATTGGTTAGAAAAGAGATACAAATAATTAAATTTATAGTTATGTATAAAAAATGTTATGACTAGAATATTGTGTTAGTGATGAATTGCTGTAATGGACTGGGTGAGAATGAAGACAGAAGAAACAACAAAAAGAAGAATCTTGGGAGATAACACCAAGATGTCATATGGAAGGAATGACTGATGTATTAAATGTTTGTTTGTCTAAAAAAAAACCTTTAAAAAAAACTACAATAGACTACATGGCAGAAGAAAGGTTCTGTTGTCATTTTAATTTGAAGTCATAGAATATAATTTTCAACAATGCTCATACTAAGTGTGCTACCTTTGGTGGGAAAATAGTATTTTAAATTCCCAGGGGAAATTACCCAGAAGTGAGGAGCCTTGGTGGTGCAGCAGACTAAAGTGCTGTTAAGTGCTAGCACTTAGCTGCCAGCTGCCTGCAATTAGTGTAAGTTTGAATCTCACCAGGCTCAAGGTTGACTCAGCCTTCCATCCTTTCGAGGTAGGTAAATTGAGGACCTGGATTGTGGGGGCAATAAGCCAACTTTGTATAGAACAACACCACTTTGGGGGGGGGGGGAGCCCTAATAAGCAGGCATATACAAAAAAGTATGCAGGCTATTGCTATAATGCATTGTAAGCTGCCCTGAGTCTACGGAGAAGGGCGGCATATAAATTGGACTAATAAATAAATAAATAAAGTGGGACTGCAACTGTTCTGAAACATCTGGAAATTAAAATGGAAAAATGAAACTTTTGTTAGTGTCCTGCATAAGTGATGCAGGAAAATAACCTAAATTAGGGTTTGTTTGTTTTTTTCAATCCAGGAAACTGAAACGTTTTGCCACATTTATCTAGAAATTTTAGTGATTGCAATCCCCACCCCCCCAAAAAAAATCAGTATTCTCCTAAGCAGGCAATACACAAACAAAGGCAGCTTCCAAAAATTATGTAGCTCAGGCAGAAGGACATGCAGGTTTATAAAGGAATTCCTTATTTTCAAGGAAGGATGGATAATCCTGTAAAAATTACAGGATTATGATTGGCTTTAAAAAGTGTCAAACTATAAAACAATCACAAATTAAAGTTTCAGCTACTACTCAATATTTTTATTGGGAAACCCAAACAGTTCAAATTAAAAAACCCAACAACAGTTGTTGCAGTTTTGACAGGATATCTGGCAAAACAAAACAGGAAAATATCTAGAGACAAACTAGCATTATATGGTTAATTCTGGATTTTGCCAAATTATCAGAACTGTGACAAAGTTTTGAAGGCATGTAGCCCTTCATTACCAGAACTACCTGCATTCAATATTACAAATTCAAGATCTGATTAGTAATTGTATTTTGAGCAGAAGACATGAAGGAACCCATAAAAAGGCCTTGAAAAGCCAATGGAGAAGGGGAAAATACATGAATCAATATGTGGACCAGGGGTGAAATGCTCCCGGTTCGGACCGATCTGGTAGCGATGGTGGCGGGTGGTTCGGAGAACCGGTAGCAAAAATCCCTGCACTCCCCCATGCCCAGCTGAGTCGCGCAATCATCAGAGGCTGTTTTTTTTTACTTTTAAAAGCATTTTTTCTATAACCTCTTCGGCCGAAAAAATGCTTTTAAAAGAAAAAAAAAACCTCTGATGATCGCGCGGCTCAGCTGGGATCGTCAGAGGCTTCTAAAAGCATTTTTTCTGCAACCTCTTAAGGTTGTAGAAAAAATGCTTTTAAAAGTAAAAAAAAAAGTTGGCCACACCCACCCAGTCACATTACCCGCCCACCAAGCCACGCCCACAGAACCAGTAGTAACAAATTTTAGATTTCACCCCTGATGTGGACCCTAACCCCCAAATTTTCAAGGCCCTTAATTAGCAAGCTAATTATTTCTAAGAAATAAATATACACACGTACTGTGCACACACATACACACACACACAGATAAACACATAAGCACGTGTGTGTGTCTATGTGTAAAAATCAGAGGTGGATTTCATGTTTGCGAGGAACTCAGAAATGGGAAATGTTTCATTATATGCTTGTTCATCTTTCATAGCTTCTCAGTGGATTGTGTTTGTTTCAGCTATCCAATACAGTGCAACAGAGGCATACCATAAATTTCTAACCTTATTCTCTCAACACAAGCCTCCAATACTTTCTACCAAGCAAAAGAAAAAAAAACGAAAAACAACTGAAAAAAATTCCAGGGGAAAAAGAAAAAAAAGGATAAGCATAAAAATATTTATAGTGGACAACAATGTACATCATGGAGGATGGTAGAAGAAAGTGACATAACAAAACGTATATAGTTCTCTGCCATTTGTAGCAAATAGCACAGGCCAACCATCAAGACAGATTTCTCCTAGTTTGACATGCTTATTTCCTGCACGGTCGATGAGCTGTCTTTTTCTTCTGCATCTCTAGCCAGCAACGACTTCGTTCATCCAGCCATGGCAGTTTGAAGTTCCTCCCAGACAGAAAGTGGTCCACAGAAAATTGTTAGTGATGGTGAAGAGAAGAAAGGGGTTAGCGGTTATGTTTACATTTGTGTAACTTGGCTGCAAGCCTACATGCCTGGTGGCAAAAATCATGCTAGAAATTAAACACAAACTAAAAAAAATTCTAGAAAATTTGCATAACATTTGAATATAGATGATATTGAACTTTAGCTACTGAAAAGTGTTTCATCAATAGCATTCTTCTGCAATATTGGGTGCTTAAAAAGGGCACAAAGAGGGAGTGGAGAATTTGGGAGAAATTTGAAGGATGGTGGGACATCTTATCTAAAGATTCTGATACATAGATAAAGTTCAAAATGTCAAATTCAAACCTATCTAAATTAGGGGGAAAACTGGATCGGCACCATCATCCGCCCCATCATCAGCAACATCAAACCCTTCAAGCCAATAGAAAGCTTAATCCATCAGGAAAAAATGAATACAATTCAAAAAGATAGGCAAACGCTGTTCCAATCGCTACAAGAGGCCATAACCAAGAACTATACTGAAATAAAGACTGAGACAGGTGAAATGAGGACTGAGATGGGAGAGATCAAGGGGAAAATGCAAAATATGGATGAAAAACTGGGGACTTTTCAACAAATGCTAACCAAAAATGAAGAAAAGATTAAAATAATTGAAGAAAAATCAGAACAAGTAAGGAAAAAATGGAGGAAATAAATCAGAGACTAACACAGGCCAATAAAGAACTCGAAGGAACTGTAATCCAGTTGCAAATGGAGAAGGCTGAATACTTCCTGAGGTTTCAGAATATCGAGGAAGGGACAGAAGAAAACATAGCTGAGTTGATGGTAGATCTATTGGCTCAAACATTACAGACAACAACACATGAGATGAGGGTGGAGATAGACAAAGTGTTCAGAATTCACACTAGCTATGCTAAAAAGAAGAAATTCCCAAGGGTGGTACATGTAAGATTCATGAAAAAAACAATAATGGTAATTTATTAAATTTATAATAATAAAATTATTAAATTTTATTAAACAATTAAATTTATTTAATAATGGAAAAGATAGACATTTAGATAGTAAAAAAAGTAAAATACTTGGGAATCCACCTATCAGCGAGATGCGTAACCATAAAAGAAGACAATTACTGTATTTTTCGGACTAAAAGACGCACCTGACTATAAGACACACCTAAATTTAGAAGAGGAAAACAACAAAAAAAAGTTTTTGGCCTTCCTTTTTTCAGGCCATTTTTGGGGCTTTTTTTGGCCCATTTCCGAGGCTTTTTTCAGCCCGTTTTTGGGGCCTTTTTGGCCCGTTTTTTCTAAAAAAAAAACAGGATGAAAAAAGGCCCAAAAATGTGGCGTGCGGAGGCCAAAAAAAGGCCAGTGGATGGCTGGGGTTTCGGCAATATTCTGTCTATAAGATGCACAGACATTTTCACCCCCTTTTGGGAGACAAAAAAGTGCATTTTATAGTCCGAAAAATACAGTTTTTAAAATTGACACAGCAAATCAAACTGGATCTGGAAAAGTGGAAAAACATGCAATTATCACTGTTAGGAAGAATAGCCACCATCAAAATGAATATCTTACCAAGACTGTTATACCTGTTCCAAACAATACCAATAAAGCTAGGAAGGAAATATTTTGAGGAACTAAATAGAATGGTAACCAAATTTATATGGCACATAAATACTTTCAGGGACACAACATTAGAAATGCTCTGCTTTCAATATGGGCAAAAATCAAGGAAAAACACTATTTGAAAATACCAGTCTGGTTCTCCACGATGTAGGCACTAACATACCCAAATGTGATGGATATGAGAAAAATTGTAAGATACAAAGATATTTTAAATGAGAAAGGGAAATTGAAAAACAAACAGGAATTGAATAGCCAAGGGATAAATTTAGCATGGTGGCCGCATGTACAGATACAATCTAGATATTATAAAGATGTTAATGTCAGCTCTGACTCGATGATACTCGGGGCTGTCATTCAGGTGGGGCCAGGAGACAGGTCCAATGCTGATTGTAGCTGCCCCTGCGTCACGCCGTCACTGAGGCTGTTGTCGCCATATCAGACGGGATATGAAGCTCTCACTGCTGCTGCGGCTGCTGCCTGGTTCCTAGAAGCTGATGCTGGTGTCCTCGCACCACAACTGGGAGGCGGGGCCAATGAACCGCCCAAAGAGCTAAACCGTGGAGGAGTTGCTGCATCTTGGCTTGGCTAAGGAACTAGCCAGCCAGACTGCCTAGCATGGATTAGGGGAGGCGTATTGATTGTGTGATAGGCTGGGGTTGTGCTGGAGGCGCAGCTAGGGAGTAGAGTCACGGGTGGAGCGCGGGAGACAATAAAAGGTGGAAGGGAGCACTGCGCAGTAGCGCTGACGATTTCTTCTTCACTGTAATTGATTGTTGGAATGTGCCGGAGCACAGGATAAAGATTACCATACCCAAGAACCTGGTTTTGGTTTTTTCCAAGCACCTGTTCAGAACCTGACAGGTAGTCAGTGCTACTTCATATATTTCAATCAAGTAGGCATGGCAGAGGGAACACAGCAAGGACTGGAACCGGAGGACTTAGCAGAATCAGTGGTGCCAGTTGAGCCTGATATCCCCGTAGACCAACCTGTGCAGCAGCAGTTAGAGCCTGTGCAGCAGCAGCTACAACCAGATGTTAAACCTAAACAGCGTGCAACCTCACAAAGGCCACCACATTTGGAATGGGAGCAGGTGACTTCTGACCAGAGGGTGATACCAAATACAGGGATTGTGGGGGAATGGTGGTTAGGTCCTGTGAGACGGGGGGGTTATGAGGTACCCCCACCCCCACCAATGCTCACCCCCTCTAGAGGTCATTTCACTCAATGGCGGAAGAGACATATTTCTGAGGATGAGTGGAGCTACTCCACAGCATTGGGAAGCCAAATTCTAGATGTTTTGAGAGAAATGTTTGGCCCAGCTGGGTTTAAAGGCCCGAGTTCTGGAGGAGGTTGGGGAAGACAGGTAGGACTTACCCTGGCACGTGATGCCCAACCACCAATGGAGGGTTCGGTTCGCTACCTGGGAGTTGATGGGGGGGAGCAAATCAGCCCAGAAGACCAAAGGCAAATCCAAAATACCCCTCCACCTCTCAGAGGCCGCCCTGAACACCCTGTTGGCCAGGATAGTCAATTCACTACCCCAACCTGGCCGATGGTCAGCCGGGGACAAGGACCAGTAGGCAGGTGGGAGCCACCGGCTGTAAGAGCTACCTTTGATGGCAGCCCAGACAGGGTGGCACTATTTTGGGGACAAGTGATTGACCATCTGGACAAATACGGACACTTATACTCCTCCCAGTGGTCAATGGTGATGGCAGTAGCCGCAGTTATGGAGGGTGAGGCAGCTGACTGGCTTGCAGACCTATATAGTGACCACGCACAGAGCTAGGAGACATAGGCCTGTTCCTTTCAGCTATACAAGAGCGATTCAAAGATAATACAAGGATGCAATGGGCTGAGGGGGAACTATTAGTGATTAGGCAATGAGGTAGGCCGGTGAGTGACTACATTAAGGATTTCCATGGGTTAGCAGGAAAAGTGAGGCAATGGCCAGAGAGACTGCTAGTCCATCACTTTAAAACTGGACTGGACGGATCCTTGCAGAAGGCATGTGTCACATGTGACCTGCCACCCAGGATGGCAGCGTTGGTTCAAGCAGCTACCGAATTGGACATGGAATTTCATAGAGACGAGAAGGTGAAAACGGATTGGTCTGCACGGAGCCGGAGGTCACCAGACCGACCCACCCACCCTGTCCAGTCATTGAGACCACTTGAACCAATACCATCAGTACAATCCACACCTTCGCCAGGAAAGACCAGCTCCACCCGAGCACCAATGCTCTGTTTCCAGTGTGGAAAGCCGGGCCACCAGGTGGTAAATTGCCCCGGGACAGGACCCAAAGCGCCGACTGGAACTCCGGGGCCATGGCAGAGCACTGCCAGGAAAAGTATACGGAAGACCCCGGTGAGGGCAACACAACAAATTGCTCATCCAAGCCCTGCTGAAAACAGCGCGAACCTGACCGAGGAGGAGGGCACCAGCGGAAGCGATGATGAGGGGGAGGCGGACCCCATGGTGAGCAAACCAATTAGACCATTCCTCATTTCAGTGGTGCTTACCGCCAAATGCAGGCTAAAATGCAAGGCACTGGTCGATTCAGGTTGCACCCACTGTCTCATAAGTAAGGCTACAGCACAGAGGTTGGGGTACATAACTTAAAACACCCCATCTGTTTCGAACAAATGGATGGGTTGTTATTAGGGGGCCAACCAGTGACACACATCACGGAGCAACTGAAGTTGGAGATAGGGTCCCCCCAGGAACGCATACATTTTGTGGTAGTCCCCAAGATAACGGAAGAGATAGTACTGGGTCTTGCATGGCTCAATAAATGGGGTCCGACAATCTGTTGGGGAGGGGGTTGTCGACATCTTCAGATTGGTATAGGCCCCGATCCACCCCCGCATGAGCAGGTGAAGAATCCCCAGGTGGTAGGAAAGGTCGACACAGAGAACCATCCCTCCCGGGAACAGATGAAACTTCCTAAAGAATATAGTGATCTAAGCGAAGTTTGTAGTGAACAGGAGTGCGATCATTTACCGACACACCGCGCTAAATTGAAAGATCAGATAAAAGCTGCAAAGCAAAAACATTTTGAATCAGCTAATAAATTAGGAAGATGGCTTACATATAGACTTAAAAAAGAAAAACAGAATAGACAAATTGATCAGTTAGAAGATAAAGAGGGAAACTTAATAAGAGATAAAGGAGGAAAAGAAAGAATTGCAGTGGATTTCTATAAAGAATTATACAAAAAAGAAGAAATTTTAACAGAGGTGACAAAAAATTATATTGAGAATTCGGATTTACATAAAATATCCAATTTATCAAAAGAAATATTAGAAGAGGAAATTACCCTAACTGAAATTGAAAGAGCAGTCAAGAAACAAGGGAATCTGAAAACACCGGGTACAGATGGACTCCCCGCAGAGCTATATAAAACAATGTTTGAGGTAATGGGAGAGCATATGAAAGACTTATTTAATGAAGTCCTGGGGAAAGCAGAAATTCCACATTCATGGAGAGAGGCTAATATTAGCCTAATTCCAAAAGAAGATCCCCCCTCGACAGATATAAAAAATTATAGACCAATATCTCTCCTGAACTCGGATTATAAAATTTTTACAACAATTTTAGCAAATAGATTAAAAGGTTTCTTGAACGAATTTATACATATAGACCAAAATGGATTTTTACCATCACGCCAATTATGAGACAATTTGAGAATCATGTTAAATATATTGGAATATTACGAAGATCATCCCGGTAAACAGGTCGCACTAGTTTTCATAGACGCCCAGAAGGCCTTTGATAGGGTCAACTGGGAGTTTATATTACTACAGCTAAAATATATGGGTTTTGGACAGAGATTTACAAATGCAATTAAAGTGATCTATTCCAAACAAACGGCCAGACTATTGATAAATGGGGATTTGACGGAAGAATTTTCTATTAGTAAAGGCACAAGACAGGGTTGTCCCCTATCCCCTTTATTATTTATTTTATCACTAGAAACCCTACTACGAAAAATAAGGAACGAGGAAAGAATAAAAGGCCTCAGAATTGGACAACAAGTATACAAAACCCAGGCTTTTGCGGACGATATGGTTTTTATTTTAGAAGACCCCATAAAATCTGGCCCATACTTATTAGAATTGATTGAGGAATTTGGAGCTGTCGCAGGATTATTGATTAATAAAAAAAACAAATTTATTAACAAAAAATATTTTAGAGGAAGATAAGAGAAGTTTACAGGAAGCGACCGGATTGAAAGTAGTTAACAAAGTTAAATATCTGGGAATTTGGTTATCTGGCAGATGCTCGAGTATACAAGAAGACAACTATAATAAATTATTAATTCAAATAAGAAAATATTTAGATAAATGGGGTAAAATTCGACTTTCACTTCTGGGACGAGTAGCAACAGTTAAATCCTATATTCTACCGAAATTTAATTTCTTATTTCAAACGGCTCCAGTGAACCTATCCAAAAAATTTTTTATGGAATTAAATCAGATAATAACTAAATTTGTTTGGCAAGGGAAAAAGCCTCGGATTAAAAGAAAGATGATGCAGGAGATAAAAGAAAGAGGGGGCCTGGGCTTACCCTGTTGGGAGAATTATTATTCAGCAGCTTTGTTAGTATGGGTAAAAGAATGGATTACCTTGGGTAAAAATCGTCTTCTCAAATTAGAAGGTTATGATCTACAACAGGGTTGGCACTCGGCCCTCTGGCGAGACAGTAACCCACAAAGTAAATGGTTTACTAGACATTATATAAGAAACATCTTAATTCGAAACTGGGAAAAGATTAGCAAAAAATACTATATTAAAACACCGTGCTGGATATCACCGGTGGAAGCATTGACATACCCCAAAATCTACAATCCGACAAAGAAATTAATATATAAGGAGTTATTGAATGCACAGGGAAATTTAAAATCCAAACAGGAATTGAACTCTTTAGGAATACAAGAGGACTGGTGGACTTACTTACAGATTCAATCTAAATTTAAGAAAGATAGAGATGGGAAAGGCATACATGTGGACCTACAAGAATTAGACAAAATTTTGATGGGACAAGAAAAAGGTATGATTGCAAAAAGTTACAAATTATTAATGAGATTAGAGATAGGTGAGGAGGTAATCAAAGATACAATGATGGATTGGAGGAAAAATTTTGGTTACCCAATTCATTTAGACAAATGGCAAGGGATTTGGGGTGTAAAGAGAATATCTATAAGATGATATACAGGTGGCACCTTTCCCCCGACAGATTGGCTAAAATGTTCATTGGACAATCGGCGGAATGCTGGAAATGTAGGCAGGAGAGAGGCAGTTACTATCATCAATGGTGGACATGCCCGGAAGCAGTTAAGTTTTGGGGAAGAATTAAAAAATGGCTTAATGAGATTGTAAACAAAAAGATGGATTGGGCACCAGAGACATGCTTGCTTGGCTCCAAACCGGATAATATAAAAAAAGATTTATGGTATTTAGCTCTACACATTATCACAGCGGCGAGATTGATATACGCACAATTTTGGAAAAACAAAAATATTCCATCGGAGGAAGCAACTATAAAAAAGATTTTGGAATGTGCGGAAGCAGATAAATTGACTAAAAAATTAAAAGAGAAAGATCTAACTCAAACATGTTTATCCTGGGAAAAATTTTATACTTGGTTAGTGAAGAGAAAGATTCAACCCAATTGAAAAGAGGAAAAGTATTTCTTGAGAAACCTATATTATATTAACAAAGTGAGGTCGGATAGACCTAATTGATGTATAAAGAGAGATAAGTCGTTCTGTCTCCCTCGGAATATAATGTACTTGCAGATATGTTTATTATTTGTTACGTTGTCTTGTATGTTATTTATATGGTGTGTTGTTCTTTTTTTTGTGTGTGTGTGTTCTCTTTTTAATGGAAAATGTAAATAAAGACTATTTTTAGGAGTGCGATCATTTACCGACACACCGTGCTACAGATTGCACTATCGAAATTCTGCCAGGGGCAACCCTACCAAAACCTAAGATGTATTTGATGACCCCCTAGGAACTAACAGAAATGAGAGCTTATATAGAAAAAAAAATTGAAAAGGGGGTTTATACAGCCGGCTCGGTCTAGGGTAGCCACACCTGTTCTTTTCCGGGAAAAGAAGGATGGAGGGTTGCGACTGTGAGTTGATTTTAGAAGAATCAATGCTGTTTGTGTGAATACATACCCCCTACCGTTAATGAAAGAAATGCTAGCTCTCTTGGTGGAGGGTAGGGTCTTTACTAAGTTAGAGCTCCATGAGGCATATTACAGAGTACGCATAAGACCTGGCGATGAATGGAAGACAGCATTCAACTGCCCGCTGGGAAGTTATCAGTTCCGGGTGATGCTGTTTGGCTTACAGGGAGCACCCGCTGTATTTATGCAACTAATCAATGAGGTTTTGCAGGAACATCTATACAACAGGGTGCTCGTGTATCTGGATGATATATTGATATATACAAAAACTTTGGAAGAACACATCACCCTTGTACGCCAGGTCTTAAGCAAGTTGTTGGCCGCCAAGCTATACATCAAGATGTCAAAATGTGAGTTCCACAAGTCACAATTGGACTATTTGGGATTCCGCATTTCTCCAAAGGGTGTAGCGGTCTATCTTGATCCGTTCCAGTCGGGTTTTAGACCTGGATACAGCACGGAAACGGCATTGGTCGCATTGGTTGATGATCTCTGGAGGGCTCGGGACAGGGGTTTTTCCTCTGTCCTGGTCCTATTAGATCTCTCAGCAGCTTTTGATACCATCGACCATGGTATCATGCTGTGCCAGTTAGAGGGGTTAGGAGTGGGAGGCACCGTGTTGCGGTGGTTCTCCTCCTTTCTCTCTAACCGGTCGCAGTTTGTGTTGACAGGGGGCCAGAGGTTGACCTTGAGGCGCCTCATGTGTGGGGTGCCGCAAGGGTTGGTCCTCTCGCCCCTTCTGTTCAACATTTATGTGAAGCCGCTGGGTGAGATCATCTGTGGTTTCGGGGTGCAGTTCCACCAGTACGCTGATGACACCCAGCTGTACATCTCCACCCCGGACCACCCCAATGATGCCCTTGACATGATGTCCCGGTGTCTGGAGGCTGTGCAGAGCTGGATGGGGAGAAACAGGCTCAAGCTCAACCCGTCCAAGACTGAGTGGCTGTGGCTTCCGGCATCCCGATATAGTCAGTTAGTGCCATCTCTGACTATTGGGGGCGAGTCACTGGCCCCCACGGAGAGGGCTCACAATTTAGGTGTCCTCCTGGATGCACGGCTGTCCTTGGAAGAACATGTGATGGCCGTGGCCAGGGGGGCTTTTTATCAGGTTCGCTTGATACGCCAGTTGCGTCCCTTTCTGGATCAGGACTCCCTAGGCACGGTCACTCATGCCCTCGTCACTTCTCGCCTGGACTATTGTAATGCTCTCCACATGGGGTTCCCCTTGAGGAGCACCCGGAGGCTCCAACTGGCGCAGAGTGCGGCCGCGCGGGTGGTTATGGGAGCGTCATGGCGTTCCCATGTAACACCCCTCCTGCGCGAGCTGCACTGGCTCCCGGTGGTCCTCCGGGTGCAATTCAAGGTATTGGTTACCACCTTCAGAGTGCTCCATGGCTTAGGACCTGGATATTTACAAGACCGTCTGCTGCCACCAATAGCCTCCCACCTGCCAATTCGCTCCCACAGAGGGGGGCTCCTCCAGGTGCCATCGGCCAAGCAATGTCGGCTGGTGACCCCCAGGGGGAGAACCTTCTCTGTGGGGGCTCCTGCCCTCTGGAACGAACTGCCCCCCGAGATGCAGAGGATTCCTGACTTACGTACCTTCCGCCGGGCCCTCAAGACGCTTTTATTTCAACAAGCCGGGCTGGTCTAATTTTAATTTTGTTCATTATTAATTTAATTGCTAATTCTTAATTTTAAATGTCTAAATTGGGTAGCTTTATTTTAATTAGATGTGGGCCAAACTATTTCATATTTTTAAATTGTTTTTAAATTTTATATTTGTGTGTTTTATGCTGGCTGTACACCGCCCTGAGTCCCTTTGGGAGAAGGGCGGTATATTAATTAATTAATTAATTAATTAATTAATTAATTAAAGAAATAGAGATGGACTCCGCAAAAGTAAAGGCCGTGTTGGACTGGCAAGCCCCAAGAACGCGAAAACAGCTGCAAAGCTTCATGGGGTTTGTGAACTTTTATAGACAGTTCATTCCATCCTTTGCTCGAGTAGCTCTCCCATTAACGGATCTCTTGAAAACCAAACACTTATCCCAAAAACCACACCCAGGGCAGCCAGTGCATTGGGCACTGGTGTGTTAGCAGGCCTTCGAAGATCTAAAGATGTTGTTTGCCGAAGAACCAGTCCTAAAACACCCAGACCCTGCTGAGACATTTGTGGTACAGGCAGATGCCAACGATGTTGCAGTAGCGGTGGTTCTTTTGCAATCAAATAATGATGGCCGGCTGCAACCATGTGCATATACCTCCCACAAATTAAACAAAACTGAACGTAAATGGGCCATATGGGAGAAGGAGGCATTTGCGGTTCGGTGGGCTTTGATGACCTGGCGACACCTTTTGGAGGGCAGCATCTTACCATTCGAGGTCTGGACGGATCATAAGAACTTGGAAGCCCTCCAGACCCCACGTAAGCTCTCACCTAAGCAAATATGATGGGCGTTATATTTCAGACGCTTTAATTTTTGACTGAAATATATTCCTGGGGGGAAAAACTTCTTGCCGGATGCCCTATCTCGCATGCCACAGTATTCCAGTAACCGTGAGGATAATACTGGTGTTGTCACAGCCGCAGGAGGGCAATGTAACACAATGAGTGGCTGCCTCTCGCTGAAAACCCCAGATGTTCGAGCTAACCAAGGACATTCAGGAGGCCCTTCTCAAGGATGAGTGATTCCAAGCACATCAAAACACTCTCAGCCGGAGGGCTGGATTGGCTTGGAAAGGGTCAAAAATATGCATACCAAGTAGCCTCAGGACGGAAGTCCTTCGATGATGTCACGATGTCTGAGCTGCAGGACACTTTGGTTTCCTCAAAACTTTCCATCTGACCAATCGTCAGTTTTGGTGGCCTCAGCTCAAGAAGGGCGTCGAAGAATACGTCCGTAGTTGTGTAACCTGTGCCACAATGAAGAAACAACCAGGCAAGCCTACCGGCCTGTTACAGCCTGTGGTGTCTCCTAATAGGCTGTGGGAGGAGATAGCCATGGACTTTATTGTGGATTTGTCACCCAGTCAGGGAAACACAGTAATCTGGACAGTAATTGACCTGTTTTCAAAACAGGCCAATTTTGTGGCTTGTCCAGAATTACCCACTGCAAGGAAGCTGGCCAGGCTTTTCATTACGCATATTTACAGGTTACATGGGGTGCCATGGAGAGTCATATTTGACCGAGGGGTTCAGTTTACCGCCAAATTTTGGTGAAACTTCCTGATCAAAATAGGGTTGTCTCAGGGTCTCAGCTCAGCATTTCACCCGGACACTAATGGTGCAGTAGAAAGGACAAATGCCATGATAGAACAATATATCAGGTGCTACGTGAAACACCAACAAGCAGACTGGGCGGACCTACTTCCCTTCGCGGAAGTAGCGTATAACAATGCCGTTCATAGTAGCACCGGATATACCCCGTTCCAAGTAGCCACTGGAATGGCGTTTGTACCTATACTAGAATGTCCCCAACCAATAGCTGAAGGTCTAGGATTACAGGAATGGATATTCCGTATGCAAAGCATGTGGGAAGCAGTCAGAAAGGCCCTACTTAAAGCAAGGGAAACATACAAATATTATGCTGACAAAAAGAGACAACAACAAGGTCAATTTCAGGTAGGCCAGAAGGTATATCTGTCCACTAAATATCTGAATCTGAAGGTGCCCAGCAGAAAACTAGGGCCCAAGTGTAGGTAAATAGGTCAAGGTTCGTGGTGCCTGCTAAGAGCAGCACACTGCCTTAGCTCATGCTCTGTGGATCTTGACTGCTTACCTCAATGTTGGCTCGGATCTGGATTATCTCATTGTACCTTCAGAGGATGGCATCTTGAGAGGGGGGGTGAATAATTTCTATCCAATTAGAATACTGTTACTGTCCAGTCTTTTATCTGCCTCTGTAAAAGTGTATAAAAATAAAGCTCTCTACGAAAGCGGGAGAGACATCTTGGAACAGAGTAAAAGCCTGGACCTCTGATTTACAACATCTGGCGCCCGAAGCGGGACACCCTCCATGGGGAGCAGCATCCTTAACATCCTTATCATCGTCTGAAATAGACCCCTATTGGCACGCCTTTCATCCTACGGGATCCCTAGTGGTAAGTGATGGGCTGCAATCTGTCTCAATAGCAGCAAAAGCATGTGCAGGAACTAAGATTCTTTTGCACAAGTCTGGCGTTACTACGTGCAAGACTGACATAAGGCAACTGGTAGTTGAGATAGGGAAACATTGTCCCTGGTACCCTGAAAGGGGGTCACTTCGTTTAAGGGACTGGACAAGGATAGGACATACATTACATCTTGAACCTTGGGCTCCTGTGAAAATATTACATCAATGGTATCAATGCTGTCAGGCAATAGAAAAATATGGCTCTGATGCTTTGGAAGGGCAACAATTAACTACAAGCCCTCCACCTGATTATGATAAAATTAAAATTGTTCCCCCAAAACCATATTTAATTGAACCATCAGCTCCTTCTGAAGGAGCTGGTTATATTGCATCCTCACGGCCACTGTACACCCCCATTAGGCAGATTTTAGAGAAACAGTTAGACAAAGGGGGAGGGGGGGAAATATAGAAAAAATTGCTGATATGCTTTCTGTTTGTCCAGTGCATATTACGGGCCAATTAGATCAGAATGGGGCTCAAATAGTGGAATTTCGTCCTTTGTCTTATGCAATTTTAACAGAACTTAGAAAAGGAATTAGAGATATGGGGTTGGGAAGTACTTACATGCAGGGGATGTTAGAAGCTTTGATGAGAAATCATATTTTAGTAACTGAAGATTGGAAAACTACCTTTCGCATGTTGCTTACTCCAGCGCAATATGTAGTTTGGGATAGTGAATTTAAAATCAATGTGCCATGCGTGCCCTCCACTCGGGAGAAGCATTTATTCCTGATCAATTGTATGGATCTGGTCCTTTTGCTCCAGTTGATGCTCATGTTATTCTGCCAGCAGCCACTTTGCAAGTTTCTTTTATTAAATATTTTTTATTTTTTTTCAAACATAAACATAAAATATATCTTTTAAGAACGTAGTCTTGATCCGGTCATAAATAGGTACAATCGCTTACATTTTTTTAACAAACTCCATTCAAAATTTCCTCATTGCATCTTTTAAAATTACAAATCAAAACAAATTTTTTTAACATAAATTCTAACATCTTAATTTAGGCCATACTATTATATCACCACAAATCTTAATTCCCAAATAAACTCCACTCATTTTTATATCCAAATATAAATCAAAGTTCATTCTAACTCTTTCCTAAATTTCCTCCATTACTTCTTTTAACATCAATATCAAAACACTAATTTAAGAAATATTATAACCTCTTAATTTAAGTATTTACCTTACTATTTTATCACCACAAATCTTAATTTACAATATATACAACTCTATTTTTATTTCAATTTATAAATCAAAATTCTATCTGTATTTCTTAATGTCTGGACCCATTTCCTCCAATCTTTAGATCTTAAACTTTGTCAATTTACACTTAATTTTCTTGAGCTTATTATCTATTACACATTTCATTTTACACAGAATAATCTCAAAATTGTTTCTCTTCATTTTAATTGTCTTCCAACATATTCTTTTTCACCCCATATTAATTTGACTATTTTCCAGTATATTCTCCTCTATATCTCCAGCTATTGTTTAGCTGATTTCCAGCAAATTTTATTTTAGCTGAATTTCAGCATATTCTCCTCCATAACTCCAACTGTTGTTTGGCTGGTTTCCAGCATTTTTTTTTTATTTTGGCTGATTTCCAGCATATTTTCCTCCCTACCTCCAACTATTGTTTGTCTGATTTCCAGCATATTTTATTTTGGCTGATTTCCAGCATATTCTCCTCCACATCTCCACCTCTTATTTGGCTGATACCCAGCATATCTTGTTTTGAGTGTTTTCTTTTCAGTATATTTATCTATTATTTAATTATTTCCAAATATACTCTTCTAGGGTGTTTCCCATCCTATTTCTTAATGTTGATCATTTCCAACATACATTAAATTCAATTGCAATTTGTTACTTAAGTCTGCGTTTCTTATTTTATCATCCAATAGTTCATTAATCATTCACATTTAATCATATTTACCATTCTCAACTTTGTTTACCGTTTAAAATTAAAATATGTTACATCAAACATATTCTCCACTTGTTCTCCCATAGTCTAATAAATTTTACAATTTAAAATTACAACATATTGCATCAGACATATTCTCCACTTATTCTCCCATAGTCTAATAAATTTTCTTAAATTTGTCTCATATTAATATATACTCTTATGCTTTTGTAAAAATATTATTTTAACCAACTTAACATCAAATTTCTATTTTAGTTACCTTCTTTTATTTTCCATCTTTATTTCTCCATAGACACCTCCTGTTTATATTTAAAACTCATTAAAACATTTAAACATTACATTTTAAGTTTATCTATTTTATTTCTTCATTTCCCTATCTGTCCATAAGTATTCCACTTCAAAATCAGTATATCCATGTTTGAAACTCTATATATCATTTTAATTCTATTGTAAAGTCTGTGCCATGTAGAATCCATCAGTTTCCTTATTTTGTTCCTGTGCCACTTCTTTTGTCCCTGCACCACTTAGTTTCGATTTTATTAGTTCCATTATATTTCTTCTTTCTTTATAAAACCACCCATAGGCAGAATAGGAATCTCCAAAATCCAAAAATCCATAGTTATTTTCTAAGTAATCCAGGGTAAATAGCCAGTCAAAATAGTTCTTTTTCAAGCAGAAGGCGAGTCTCCGCAATTTACACTTTTGCTTAGTCACAGCAAGCTCTTACTGTTTTATCTGATGGAGGACGAATGAGAGGAGCAATTGCTTACAAAGATCCTCCTGACGACATCTGGAAAGTATCTTACACTGCAGGACAGTCTTCACCACAACGCTCAGAATTGTCTGCGGCTATCTTAGCTTTCCACACTTCTTCTCAACAACCTTTTAATCTGACCTCTGACTCTCAGTATGTGTGTCAACTTATTTTTAATCTTCCAGGTGCTTATATCACGCCCAGGATTGACTCCAATCTTATGGCCCCATTTCTCACTTTACAGCAACTTCTACAAGACCGGAAGCATTTATATTTTGTCTCTCACATACACAGTCATTCATCCCTTCCTGGGCCTCTTTCTGAAGGCAACAGTCATGCTGATGCTGCTGTTCATGTTTTACCTACTTTGTTTACAGATCCATTTTTTAGTCATTCTTTTTTCCATCAAAATGCCAGGGGGCTGGCACAAGCTTGCCACATTCCACTAGAGCAAGCTAAGCAAATTGTTTCATCCTGTCCCCAATGTTCTGGGGCATCCCCCTCAGGGGACATGGGAGTTAATCCCTGTGGTCTCACCTCTAATCAATTATGGCAAATGGATGTTACCTATGTTCCTTCTTTGGCTCCTTGGAAATATATTCATTTATCTATTGATACCTATTCTGGAGCGATTTGGGCTATGCCGCAATGAGGGGCAACAGCTAATCATGTTATTTCTCATCTTTTTTCGGCCATTACAGCTCTGGGCAAGCCCTCTTCTTTAAAAACAGATAATGGGCCTGCCTATTCTTCACAGGCTTTTTTGCAATTTTGTACAACCTGGAATATTGTTGTTACTCATGGTCTATTCTGCCCCAGCTCCGGATTTCCAAGGATATTGACACACACCAATGGTCCTTATCAAATTTATTAAGTAGCCGGCAAAGGTTGGCAACCAGCCCAAAAAACAAGATATGATAAACCAAAATACTCTGATAATAATAATAGTTGTTTCCAGCAAGAACACACTAGCTGCGTGGGACTTAAATAGGCTAAGGGAGTGGCCAATTATCCTCAAGCCCTACTCTTGAGTAGACCTCCTTCTCCTGAGTAGCCACTCCTGCCTTTTGACAGCCCTGCATGCTCGAGCATTGAGGAGAGGCTCCTCCACTTCGCTCTCTCCACTAGAAGGATCCTCTGGAGGTTCTGAAGGCCCTGGCTGAATCTCTGCCTCTGGAACCACATCCTCTTCAGCCTCCTCGCTGTCCGACACGGGCGCCGGCTGCTGGCACAACCCCACACCAGCCTCCTCGTTGTCGGGATCAGCTATGATCCACGCAGGCCACTGGCGGGCCACAACATGGTCTTCCCTATAATTCCACAGGTCAAGCCATTGTGGAACATGCTAATAGGTCCTTTAAGGACTGCCTTCACAAACAAATAAAAAAGAGGGCTCTCGGGTCCCAAATTTGTCATGGGTAACACAACAGGTTACAGAAGTTTTATTTACTTTGAATCAATTGAATTTTTCAATTTCTAATTCGACCGCTTATCAGAGGCATTTTCAACAAAAAACAAGTTTGCCTCCTCCTCTGGTATATTATAGAGCATTACCAGACAAAACATGGTTAGGACCGGTCCCTCTGATTACTTGGGGGCGTGGCTATGCTGCTGTGCTTACATCTACAGGACCTTTGTGGGTTCCAGCACATTGTGTTCGTCCAGCCAAGGATGTCGTGGCACCAGCCCCTGAACCCGGTCCCAGAGATGGCAAAGGTGACTCTACAGACGGTGCAGCAACCAACCCGATCCTGTCGTGCAAGTCATCCAGTGACATGGGGATGTGAAGTATTTGACCACCAAAGCACAGGCAATACTGCAGCAGCAACAAGTGGAACAAACACCTGAGAATTTGTGTGCTGCCATTTTTGCGGTTTTAACTGCCAATTCCTTAGTCATAATTTGTTTGTGCTTGATTGTTAATAACTGTACTTTGGCATCAGCAGCTGTCATCCCACCTAAACATTCTCTTGAACAACGGATGAAACAAAACTTATGGGTGCAGCTTACAAACATCACACAAACTGATGCCTTTTGTTTGTCTGAAGCTTATGATATGGAAAATTTGCTTTCTACATGTTTAATCCCTGTTTGTATCCCTACTGCTGTAATTCAGAATCTTACTGGCTTGGGTAGATATTTGTTAGAAGGGCACTATAACTATAAGACTATAGCTAGTTGGGGGGTAGCTGCATATTATCCACCTCCTAATGCAATTGATTTGCATACTCCAGTGGTGGCGGTCCCTGAAAATGTAACATGTGTAAAAATGGTTAATTGTACTTCTTCAAGCAAAAACCCTCACTGTCTTCGCATTAGTTCACCTGTTTTAAACTCTACAGCTTTTGAGGAGGCTCCTTTAATTTTGCTCATGTTTGGCTACTGCAAGGGTGGTTTTTTACATGTGGTCAAGAAACCTTTAATTATATTCCTGCTAATATTAGTGAAGCGCAGTGTTGTCTTAGCTGGTTGGTTCCTGTTTTGCTTTCTAAACAACAACTTCACTTGAGCCGTATTCAGCATGGGGTCACCCTAGATGACACTTGTAACTCTAAAGTAGCTTTATTTAATAAAGCAGAATACAGATCATTGGCTATATCTATGGTGGGTGTGCCAGCACTTGCTGCGCGTGCTCATCGGAATCTTAATGCTATTGCGTGTAATCTAGCAAAAACCATTAATGCCACTTCTTCAGCAATTTCAGCAATCAATCATGAACTGCAAGCTTTTAGAAAAGCTATTCTTCAAAATCGTGCTGCTGTTGATTATTTGCGTCTACGCCAGAATTTGGGTTGTGAAAGTTTTGAAGGACTTTGTTGCTTTAACATTTCAGATGAGTCACGGAACATTCAGCATCAACTTAACATTTTACATAATTTGGCCTCTGATGTAAAAATTTATACTTTAGGAACTTGGTGGGAAAGTCTCTGGTCTTGGTTACCTACAGGCTTATTGGGAAACATTCTACGTTATTCAGTCATCATTTGTGCTATTTTAATTGGTGGGTGCTGTTTTGTTCAGTGTCTTCCCTCTTTTTGTAATATATGTATTACTGCATTTCGCCCCAAACTCCCTCTCACGCTGCCTCAGGGTCAGGTTTATGCCTTGTATAAGCAACTGCAGGGATATTCCTCTCCTGATAATAACCCCTTTTCTGGCCCCTCGTAAGAGGATGGCCTGACAAACAAAACAAAACAGAGTGGAATGTAGGTAAATAGGTCAAGGTTCGTGGTGCCTGCTAAGAGCAGCACACTGCCTTAGCTCATGCTCTGTGGATCTTGACTGCTTACCTCATTGTTGTCTTGGATCTGGATTATCTCATTGTACCTTCAGAGAATGGCATCTTGAGAGGGGGGTGAATAATTTCTATCCAATTAGAATACTGTTACTGTCCAGTCTTTTATCTGCCTCTGTAAAAGTGTATAAAAATAAAGCTCTCTACGAAAGCGGGAGAGACATCTTGGAACAGAGTAAAAGCCTGGACCTCTGATTTACAACACCCAAGTATATAGGACTGTTTCCCATAGTGGAAATAATAAACCCTGTGACGATGCGGTTACAGTTACCACCTTTATTAGGAAAAACCCATCCTGTGTTCCATAGTAGCCTATTGCATCCATTCAGCACGTCTCCGTTAAGGGGATCCTCTCCTCCTCCACCCCCTCCTGTTAAAGTTGGGGGAGGACATCATTATATAGTAGGGGAAATCCTAGATGCCCACTCTGCATTGAGGTCGTTTGCAATACCTTGTTTTATGGAAGGGATACCCATTAGCGGAGGCATCCTGGGTACCTGTGCAGGACGTCAATGCAGCCAGATTAATTACCAGATTTTATCGCAAGCATCCGAACAAACCAGGTGGGGTGGGTAAAAAAGGGCCAAAACCTTCCTAATATGAGTTTTATCTTCCAGATGCCATCCTCATGGTAGGGGGGCCACATGTCAGCCCCAACTCGATGATACTCGGGGCTGTCATTCAGGTGGGGCCAGGAGACAGGTCCAATGCTGATTGTAGCTGTGCCTGCGTCATGCCGTCACTGAGGCTGTTGTCGCCATATCAGACAGGATATGAAGCTCTCACTGCTGCTGCGGCCCCCGCCTGGTTCCTGGAAGCCATTGCTGGCATCCTCACACCACAACTGGGAGGCGGGGCCAATGAACAGCCCAAAGAGCTAAACCACGGAGGAGTTGCTGCATCTTGGCTTGGCTAAGGAACTAGCCAGCCAGACTGCCTAGCATGGATTAGGGGCGGCGTATTGATTGTGTGATAGGCTGGGGTCGTGCTGGAGGTGTGGCTAGGGGGTGGAGTCACGGATGGAACGAGGGAGACAATAAAAGGTGGAGGGGAGCACTGCACAGTAGCGCTATTTCTTCTTCACTGTAATTGATTGATGGAACGTGCCGGAGCGCAGGATAAAGATTACCATACCCAGGAACCTGGTTTTGTTTTTTTCCAAGTGCCTGTTCGGAACCTGACCATTAAAACATATGGTTTTTATAAAGAACCAACAGAATTGGTTCAAATCTTAATAGGACCAGAGGAGAAACTGATTTAAAAATTCTATAATTATTTATTGACTATTAGAATGGGCTAAAAATTTTGGGTATTTGATAGAATTGGACAAATGGCAAAAGTTGTGGGACAGAAACTATAAATTGACAACATCCACTGCATATAAAGAATGTTTTATAGATTGCACTTCCCCCCAGCAAGATTAGCTAGAATGTTTAAGAATATGTCTGCCAAGTGTTGGAAGTGCAATCAAACCCCGGGCTCATATTACCACATGTGGTGGACATGTCTGAAAGCAAAAAAATATTGGACCAAAATACACACCTGGCTAGAAAAAATGATAAAGGAACATATAGATTTAAAACTGGAAATATTTCTGTTGGGCATCATACCAAGACAAATACAGTAAAAGGAATGCATATTTAATAATACATGTGTTAACAGCGGCCAGAATTGTGTTTACACAACATTGGAAGGGCAAGGAGATCCCCACAGAGGAAAAGATAATAACAAAAATTTTAGAATGTGCAGAAATGAATAAACTAACATTTGAAATTAAAGAAAAGGAAGACACTGAATATTTTGAGGTATGGGATCTGTTTTATTGATGGTTAAATAAGAGAAACAGGAGTTAGAACTTCTAAAATTACAAGAGAAAGATTAATTTTATTATTATGGTTGATCATTGTAACTTATTAATTTTGATTAATTTTGATTAGTATTAACAATAAATACAGTATGTATTAATATTATGAGGGAAAAGCACTGTCATTATGATATTGCTATTAGATAATACTATTATTATCACTATGATGAATATTACTCAAAAGAATTGTAACCAGACAACATACTGTTTATATGGATTTTGAACAAGTTGCTCTATTTATATTAATAAAAAATTAAAATATAAAAAAATAAAGGAAGAGTTTGATTTTTTAGGAATGGGTAGGTGAGAAGACGGCCTTCTTCAATTATCATGTGGCTGGATTATCGTGTGACTTTCCAAGTTTTAAGATGGCAAGGGTTTGGGATATCTTGAACTAACTGGGAATCTTTCCAGTGTTCAAAGCATCTATATAAAAGTTGCAGCCATCTTCTAGCATGTTCAGGTAGTCTGTTGGGTTTCACACAGAAATGACTTCCTTATCAGGCTTCTATGTGAGTGTATATATTTGCTGGCTAGTATATTTTCTAAACTTATATACAAGACCAAACCACCTACTACCCCAGGAATTAGACTTCAATAAGCAGAAAACAATCTGCTTCCAAATTATACATATACAGGATGCAATTTATTCCATCTATTTAAAAACCACAGTTCCTGTATTTAACCCCACCCCCCCACCCCCCACTTGTGTGTAGTGATATTTAGAATAAGAATAAGACACATTGGGTTTGAAACTTA
Source organism: Arizona elegans (assembly GCA_022577455.1). Taxonomy (NCBI): domain Eukaryota; kingdom Metazoa; phylum Chordata; class Lepidosauria; order Squamata; family Colubridae; genus Arizona; species Arizona elegans. The sequence continues at coordinate 41,603,303 of JAKOOJ010000010.1, read as the reverse complement.
ATATACAGTAAATTGGATTGTCTTCTTGTCTCAACTAAGATATCCCAGTTTGTACGAATTTGCTGGATAAATTAAAGCTGCGATTATAGCAATTTGTAAGCTGCGAAGACCCAGGGTCCCTTTTTTTGCATCTGTTTCCCCCATTGTGCCACCAAGCATGTGCTTGAATTTTGGTGATCATTTCCTGGCAATTTTTCATTGGAAATAAGACTAATCCCTTTCAATTTGGACTCCCGGATTTGGAAAGATATTACAGGGCAGCCAAGCTAGTATGGATAAGGGAGTAGGCCACTCTGGAAAATGAAAGGATCCTAACGTTGGAAGGCCACGACTTACAGAAAGGGTGGCACGCATATTTATGGGACACAGAGAAGAAAAAGAAAACATACTTTCATAGGCATAAAATTAGAGATACTTTAATACAAACATGGACCGCAATTAAACAGTGATATTATAAAAAAGTCCCAAAGTGGCTCTCCACGATGGAGGCCCTGATTTATCCCAACAGATGGGGAATGAAGAAAATGTGTAGATACAAAGACATACTAGATGAAGGAGGAAACCTCAAGTCTAATGATGCCTTGAGAGATCAAGGTATCAATTTAGACTGGTGGACTTATTTACAAATAAAGTCTAGATACCAGAAAGACAAGGAAGAATGCGGCTTAGAACTAGGATCTAGTGGATTCGATAAGGTTTTGATGGGAACAGAAAAAAAGATTTTGGCTAAACTATATAACTACCTATTAGATGAAGATAGAACAGAGGACACAATTAAAAACCAAATGGGATCATGGGAGAAGAATATTGGACGCAGTATAAATTTTAACGAGTGGGAAGAGGCATGGAACAGGAACTATAAACTGACCAGAGCAGTGACTTATAAGGAAAACCAGTATAAAATGTTACACAGGTGGCATCTAGCCCCTGCTAGGCTAGCAAAGATGTATCCAAATATTCACCCAAACTATTGGAAATGTGGTCATGGGCAGGGCACCTTCTTTCACATGTGGTGGACATGCCCTGATGCGAAAAGGTATTGGAGCAAGATTTGGAGATGGTTACAAGAAATAATTGGAGAAGATATTGAATTGACACCTGAAATATTTCTCCTGGGAATAGTAAAGAGGAATTATGGAAAGAAAAAGATTTATTTAATTATACATATCACCACAGCTGCTAGACTGGCATACGCACAACACTGGAAAGAGAAAGATCTGCCAACAGAAGATCATATAATTAGGAAAATATTGGAGTGCGCAGAGATGAGCAAACTAACACATGAAATAAATGAGGATGAAAATTCAGATTACTATACTGTTTGGGGCAGGTGGTATGAATGGATGAACGATAAAATAAAAAAAGGAGAAAAAGATGTGCCTAATAAAAGGAATAAGTAGCTTAAGAAATACCAGGTGCATATCTTGTATATATGTATATATGTATAAACACTGCACTTCCGATGTAAATAGAAATGATATTTAATGTATTTTCACAAACTTAATAAAATATTTTTTTTACAAAAAAAGAAAAACTAAAATCCTAATATACCAAACTACTGAAATGCCAAAATGCTATATTAATACACTACTAAATTATTAAAATATTTAAGGTATAACCAGAAAAAAAAAGACTAATCCCTTTCAGAGAAAGCAGTTAGTTACATGAGTGAAAATTTGGGGGTTTCAAAACCAGTGGGTGTTTATGACTGTCACAGAGTCCTGCAGCCATGTGATCACCATTTGCATGTTTCATGGCCAACTTTCAACAAGCAGAGTCAATATAGAAGCTGACAATAAAATCACAAGTTGTAATCATGTGATGTCCCACTGAACAACCTGCAGTGACTCACTTAACAACCAAATGATAAATGATGTCGTAAGTTGTTCATGATGACAAAATGTTTCACCTAGTGATGGAGTTGCTGGTTCCAAATGTGGTCACTAAGTGAGGATATCTTTTCTCCTTCTTTTAGTTGCACAGACAGCTAACATTTTCCATTCGTTTGTTTCATTTGTTAATTCCTGTTCTTTACCATTTATTTCTCTTACATACCAAATTGCAATCTTCCATATGTTATGTTCATCACCTAATAGACTCATATCTACCTCCACAATTCACCACAGTTTTGGTCAATCAAGGCTTCCATATTGCTCTTTTTAATAAGATTGAGAAGGGCTAGACCAGGTTGTCACCCTTGGTCATTTTTATGCTGTTTAAAGCATTCCTTGATAATAGTATGGGTTATATTAGGCAGTTTTGGCACATTTTAGTTAATATACCACAAGTGCAGCCAAACCCTAGTTTTACTTCAAGTATACGTATTCTATTCTACACTCTCCAATTAGAGATTACTTTGCAAGCCAACATGAAGATGCCTGCAAACCATCAATATATGCAGTGTATTAATACAAATGCATAATACATGCATAATACCCACAGCCAGCAGTTCGAGTCTCACTGACTCGAGGTTGACTCAACCTTCCATCCTTCTGAGCAGTGGTGGGTTGCTACCGGTTCGCCCCAGGTCGGGCGAACCGGTAGTGTTGGCGGCGGGAGGCTCCACCCACCTGCCCGGATGCTTCTGTGCATGCTTCTGCACATGCACAGAAGAAGCTTCTGTGCATGCGCAGAAGCGCGCGCGCCAGTGGTGGGTTGCTCTTGGTTTGCACTGGTTCTCAAGAACCGGTAGTAAAAAAATTTAATAGTTCGGAGAACTGGTAATAAAATTGGCTGGCCACGCCCCCGAACCGGTTCCCGGCCCGGTCGTCGTTCGCTTACCCCACCCATTCCCAATCTATGCTGCCTCCTGAGTCCCAGCTGATGGCTAGAGGGAAAAAAAAACTGTTTAAACTCTTGCCGCGGGGCTTCAAAGGGCTGCCCTACAGCTGATCAGTGTTAAAAGAAAACAAATGAGTAGACCGGTGCCTGCAAAAATAGAAAAAACAGCCCCTTTCAGCTTCAACATAGGTTAATTAGTACAAGTTGATTAGATCGGCCTCCCGACTCTCAGCTGATTTGCTCTCAGCTGTTTTGCGCAGGGCTCTGTTCGTTGCTAGCTGCAAAGAGTGCTGGAGCAGATTTTTCCCCACCTGCTATGCTGAAAAAGCGAAACTGAAAGTAAAGCAGGGTCTTTGCTGCAACGTGACAAAATGAGGCAGAGAGGGATTTCTTTTTCCTTTTCCTCACCAAAAAAGGTAGGTGCAAAACTGCAAACAATGGGAAATTTAGGGCAAAAGAAGAGAGTTCAAGATTTTAAAACACAGAATAAAAAAAGCTCTATTTAACTAGGGAATTGTAATAATTGAGATACTATTAATTGTATATTGTGTTGAAAGCAGAAATGGTTAAGTTGTGGTTTGGAGGAATATATGGGGGAAATTATTTGGTTTATTATTATTGGTAAATATAATTAATTGATTTGTAAGAAATTGGATTGCATGGAAATAATTGGAATATTCATGTTCATATTGATTAATATACAAAAAAGATAGTTATATAACTAATTGATTTATATTAAAATGTTGAATTTGTATTAAACAACTGTAATATTACATAATTAACCAATGTGAGGATGGATATAAAAATAGATGACAATGGGAAGGGGTATAATATAGAATAGAAGGGAAAAATTGAATTTGATTAAGATTAGAGATGAGGATGAAGGGTAATATTGTTTTTTTAAAAAAATAGATGAGGAATAAATATGGCAAAAAGGAAATATAGAAATTGTAAATTTAATTGAAATGACTAAACACTGTTCAGGATCAAGGTATCTCCCCTGCCAGGTAAGTATGCTGGCATGCTTATTTAGTCTATGACAAGAAAGTGGATAAGGCTTTTAAAAGTCATATATTAAGAAATTCGCTATTGCGTGTCTGGAAAAAGTATAAATATAAATTAAGTGACAAGTTACCAATATGGACAGTACCCAGACACGCGATAGAGAATATAAACTTAGAGCAAAAGCAAGATAAGATTACATATAAGGAATTTCTTTATAAGGAAGGAGTCAGATTACAATTAAAATCAATGGAGCAATTAAGAGAAGAAGGAATTATTAGGACATGGTTTCAGTATGGACAGCTGCAGGCCAGATGGAGAGATCAAAAAATTGGTATTTTGCAGCAGGATGAGAATTTGATAAAGCAAACAAGAGACAAAGGTCAAATGCATGTAAAAAGGTTGTATAATGCACTAGTGGAAATAGATTCAGAAACAGAGTTAGTTAAGGACTGTATGATAAAATGGGCACAAAACGTAGGTGAACCAATAATGATGGAAACATGGGAAAAGATATGGGTCAGAAATGTAAGATTTACACAAGCACAAAATTTAAGGGAGAATTTTTATAAAATGTTTTATAGATGGCATTTAGACCCAAAAAAATTAGCCTGTATGTATCCAAACTTACAACCTAAGTGTTGGCGATGTGAGTGTAAAGATGCTACATATTTTCATATATGGTGGACATGTAAAAAAAATTAAGGCTTTTTGGATAAAAATATGGTGGATTATTCAAAACATTTTAAAGAAAAAAATTAAATTTACACCACAGTTTTTTCTGTTGGGAATAGTCATGGATTGTACTGTAATAGAGACTAAGTTGGTTTTGAACTTAATAACGGCTGCCAGGTTACTGGTGGCAGAGTACTGGAAGAAGGAAGATCCACCAACCATTGAGGAATGGACATTAAAAGTTGTGCATTTGGCAGAAATGGCAAAAATTTCATCATATCTTAAAGACCATTCAAATGAAAGATACATATTGGAATGGAGAAGATGGATCGATTACGTACAGAAGAAGTATCCGAATAAGAAGATTCATATAGCATATGAATGAAGTAATCCTAAGTAATTTATGTTTGTTTTTTGAATTATAAGCAGTTAAGGATCGAGGGAGAATATGAAATGTAATAATTTGTTAGCGTATTTTAGCTTTTGATTTGTGAATGCTATACCCTGTGCTTGTTCTGGGAAGTCTAGGGAGGGGGGTGGGGGGGAAGGAGGGGAAGGGGGGGTGGGAAAGGGAGGGGGGTTGAGGGGGGAAAGGGTGGGTGGGGGGCAAAAATGTTTGTATTTTCTATAAAACTTTTCAATTAAAAAAAAAACACTGTTTAAATTTGTGAAACGGCCAAATACTCTGTTCAAAGAAAATACATTGTATGTTTGTATGTGTGTTTCTAATTATTGCTATTTATTCATATTTGTTCTCTTTTATTCTTTAAAGTTTAACAATTCAGTCTTTATCTTAATATCTTTATATTTATTTGGGGTTGCCTTTCTTCCCTTTCATCTTTTTTATTGTACAGCAATCTTTCTCCTCAAACCTACCACCTCTCTCTTTTCTTTCCTTCTTACTTTCTCTTTCCCCCTTTCTTCTCCTCCCTACTTCCTCTTCCTTTCTCCTTCTCCTCCTCTCTTCCTCCCTCTCTTACCCTCACTCCTACTCTAATTTCCCTTCCCTTCCTTCATCCCTCTGTATTGCTGTATCCTTTTGTGCATATGGACTACTCAGAGGGCTGAAAAAGTTATTTTTGACTGGTCCTCGCACTTTTGACCAGTCCTCAAACTTACGACTGTCCTCACATTTTACGTTTTTGCCCTATCTTGTCACCATAGTGAAGAGAAGCAGTTGTGAAATGAGTGACACGGTTGTTAAGAATGCTACAATGGGCATAAATGATGACCAGTCATAAGTTTGAGGACCAGTCAAAAGTGCGAGGACCTGTCAGAAATGACTTTTTCAGCCCTCTGAGTAGTCCCTATACACATAGCCATGGCCACCCGGTCACATGACCAGCTAGCCATGCCCACCCAGTCACATGACCTCCAAGCCATGCCCACAAAATAAGCCACGCTCACAGAACCAGTAGTAAAAAAATTTAGAGCCCACCCCTGGCGCGCGCCCATGAGCGAACCGGTAGCGATGGGTTTTGAAACCCACCCCTGCTTCTGAGGTGTGTAAAATGAGGACCCAAATTGTTGGGGGCAATATGCTGACTCTGTAAACTGCTCACAGAGTAGTTTGAGCAGTAAATTACTATGGAGCAGTATATACCATATTTTTCGCACTATAAGATGTACCAGACCATAAGACGCACATTAGCTTTAGAGGAAAAAAACAAGAAAAAAAAATCTGCCTCTGCCTCCCAGCATCCATCCGGTATTCATCTGGCTAGCATCCTTGCAGCAAACAGCAAACAGCCTGGTCAGCTTCAGCACATTATCGCAGCCCCAAGCACATGGCTCATCAGGGCTCCGCTCCGTTGCGCCCACCACCCGTCAACTGAGCTGAGCTGCTGCCGCCACCAGGGAACACTGGAGCCTTCGCTGCCAAGCAGCTGATTAGCAGTTGGATCAGCCTCTTGGAATACTGCTAATCAGCTGTTTGTTGTGGCCCCGCCCTCTGAGCCTGTCCCATCGGAGGAAGAAAGCTCCGAGCATGAGGAAGAGGAGTCAGCCAGGCCTCCCTCTCCAGGCCCCTCCCCTCTAGCATTGTCTCAGGTGCCGGCCGAGGGAGAGGAGATTAGCAGGGAGACAGGTGGCTCGTCTCAGAGTGACGAAGAAACATCATTCCTGGACCCACGCCTCCGAAGGCGTGATAAATGATTGCAGCAGTTTAGGAGGCGTGCTAGGGATTAGAACTGAGTCACTGGACCACACCCCAGAGACTATATAATAGAGGGTAGTGGTCAGGGATCCTTGTGACGAACAAAAGTAAACCTTGGATAGTCACTAAAGCCTCGTCCAGAACTGCTGGGAGAAATATTATTTCTGCTTGGACTTCTTGTACGCTAAGTACCTTATCTTTCTGTTTGTGAAAATAAAGGCATTTGGCAGACGGTGTGTCTATCGCTGCCAAGTGGGAGATAAGACCTGGGTGCGTTCCAAAGTGTTTCCTTAACCCTCGGCTGGCTGTGTTTGTGTGTGTGTGGGTACGGGGACAGATCACTGTTCTAGGTGGCGGGGATCGCCACTGCCTATCGCCGCCGCCTATCACCTATTGCTGCCTCCTTTCACTGCCGATCACTGCCACTGCCATTTGCCATTCGCCACTGCCAATCACCGCCGCCTATCACTGCTGCCATTCGGTGGCAATTGGTGGCAGCAATCCCCACCGCCTAGAACAGCTGATCGGTGGTATTCCTGGAGGCCGAACCAACTGCCAATCAGCTACGCGGCAGCGAAGGGTCCAGCGTTCCCCAGCGATGGTGAACGGCAGCGGTGACAAGCAGTGACAAGCGGTGATAGGCAGTGGCAGAGGTGACAACCCCCCTCCCCCCACCGCAATATTCGATCTATAAGACGCACAGACATTTCCACCCACTTTTTGGTGGGGGGGAAGTGCATCTTATAGTGCGAAAAATACGGTAATTTTATTGTGATCCTGACAAGCTTGGGAGACTTGAACTTGGGTCCCCTATATACTTTGTTAATTTGTCTCTTTAGCTCGGCATTTTGTAGCCTAAATATGCCCACCCACTTGATGGTGAGCTTAAATTACCTCTCTGCTAAAGGGTTTCACTTTATGAGCAAGAGTTGGCTGCTGATAGTTATTGTTGCATTTTAATTATGCTCTAGCACCCTGCCTGATTTGTAACTCTGGCTTGCAGGTATTGCTGAATGGTTTAGGTTTCCATGATGGCTGTGGCTATCATTGATCGTCAGTGTGCACTCCTCCATTTCTAATCTAATGATTGGTATTTAGGGCAGCTTTTTGCAAGCAAAGAAGCTTTTTGTATTTTTGTACAGATAATCCTTGATTTACAACAGTTCACTTAGTGACCATTCAAAGTTACAATGGCACTGAAAAAAGTGACTTATGACTGTTTTTAACACGACCATTGCAGCATCCCCATGGTCACGAGAGGCCAGGCGAGGCGAAGCGTCCCTTGACGTGAGTGATGTCAAGTTGGCCATGCCCACCCAATCACATGCCCACCCAGTCACATGACCACCCAGCTGCGCCTACCCAGCTGGTCATTAGGGCAGACAACCGGTTGTTAAATTTTTTGAATCCCACCACTGGTAGTAGACATTTGTCATTGTCCCTTTTTTAAAAAACAAGTTTTATTGGGTTTTTTTTCTCTCTCCCACCTTCACCCACATCTTTCTTTTTTTTGGAACAGAGTGTTGGTTGTTTCTTATCTGGTCTTCTTATCTTATACAATTAGTCAAATTCAAATACATTTTACTCAATTACAATTTTTACCAATATCGTTTTCCCCTCTTTTCCTTTTTTTTAAAAACATATCTCAGTATTTCTATACTTGCATACATAAACACTATCTTCATTTATCCCTAAATTCTCACTTTGTTATTTGTTCATATTTATTCTCTTTTATTCTTAAACAATTCATTCTTTATCTTAATATGTCTCTGGGCAGTGGCTTAATGATCTGCATATGGGGGATATAGCCACCTATCCCTTATCATGGTTGGATCATTTTCTCCTTCGACTGGACTTTCTGACTGCTACTTCCCTCCGCAGGGAGGCGGGACCGGTTAAATGGTTCCGCCCCAGGCGCCTGATGGATCCTGAAAGGTTCGAATATGATCTGCGAGTATACGACTAAGCCAGAGACTATTTCCATCTCTCTCCCTGGACTGATTGGCCGACTGATAGACTGATAGCTTTTGACTCTCCGACTGTGGTTAGTCAACGAGGCAATATCTGAGGGGGACTTTATTACATCTTGACTGTACTACTGGGAGGAATACTCCATTTCGATCTAAGGTCATTTGTAGGCCGCTCGTCGTGTGAGGGCGAGTTGGATGTTACTCCTATTGAATTGTATCTGTCAGGACCCTTCCTGCTGTCGTGAGAGGACAGTGGAAGTACCAGTATGCCTCATTGAACTATACCTGTATATTACAACTTTTGTGAGACCCCTGTTTATGCTCCGTGCCTCCATCGTTACACCTGGAGATGTATACGACATTGGACCTGCTTGCGCTGCGAGATTCCCCCCTCTCGCAGATGTGGCCCTCCTCCCTATCGAGGGCCTACCTCAAGGATGGGTTTTGGGACCCGGAGTGGTGGCATGTGAAAACTAGGGGGTTGAGGGGTCTTTTACTCAAATTTTTAGTTAAATTTTTAAGGGGTTCTAGGGAGGGGGAGGGTTTGATTGGAATGCGGGTTGTGGGCATGGGGGATAGCCCACTAAGGGGAGGGGCGGGCCTGGCAAGAAAGCACGGCGTGGGAGGTGGGGATCCCGGGGTCGAGGGGGGAGTCAGAGTTTGTCCGGATAGTTCTTTGAACATCACTACCGTGAGTGGGAGTGGTAGATATGGCGGGAGCAGGGGGCCATATCGAGTTAGAGGAGTGCACACCCGCTGTTTACAAGTGGTGGTGTGCTCCGGCCCCCAAGGCTCCACCCGTTCCCCAGGTTGCACAGACCCTCAGGGCCCGGCCCTCCGGCTGATGCTGTGCAATGCCAGGTCCGTAGTAAATAAAGCCCCCCTCATCTGTGACTTAATTGGTGAGGGGGGAACGGACCTGGCAGATATTACGGAGACCTGGTTGGGCCAGGAGGGGGGGTTCCCCTCGTGGAAATGTGCCTGCCAGGTTTCCTTGCATTCCATCGGCCGAGGTCACAGGGCAGGGGCGGGGGAGTAGCGGTTATTATTAAAGAAGGTCTGAGACCGAGGGAGGCCACTGTTCCTCAGACGGCCGGCTGTGAGTCCCTCCTTGTGAAGTGGGGTCATGGGGTTCAGATGGGCTTGCTGATCACGTACCTGGCTCCCTGCCACATGGCAGCAGCCCTGCCCGAGCTCCTCGACGTTATCGCTGCGGTGGCGGTTGATACCCCCAGACTTATGGTCATGGGGGATTTCAACCTGCCATCTGTGGGTGAGACGTCGGAGGTGGCTCGGGAGTTCATGGCTTCCATGACAGCTATGGACCTGACCCAGTTAATTCATGGCCCTACCCACACAGGGGGAAACACGCTGGACCTGATTTTTGTCTCTGGACAGTGGTTGAGTGATCTTGAGATAGGGGATATAGTCACCGAGCCCTTGTCATGGTCGGATCACTCTCTCCTTCACCTTCACCTTGACCTTCGAACCGCTATACCCTGTCACAGGGAGGCGGAGCCGGTAGAATGGTTCCGCCCCAGGCGCCTGATGGAACCTGATAGATTCCAGATGGAGCTTGGGCCATTTCCTGAGGCTCTGGCACACGCCTTGACTAGGGACCTAGTGGCCGCCTGGGATAGGGCGGCCGCTGGAGCTATGGATCGGGTCGTGCCTTTGCGGCCTCTGACCCGGCGCCGATCTCACCTAGCTCCTTGGTTCACTGAGGAGCTGAGGGAGATGAAGCGCCAGAAAAGACGCCTAGAGAGTAGTTGGAGGGCCAGTCTTTCTGAATCCGACCGGACACTGGTAAGATCTCATATTAAGAATTACCTAGTGGCAATAAAAGCAGCAAAATGTACATATTTTGCTGCTCTTATTGTGTCATCAGATAATCGCCCAGCCGCTCTGTTTAGGGTAACCCACTCCCTGCTCCACCAGGAAGCGCAGGAGGACCCCTTGGAGGGTAGAGCCGAGGATTTTGTTCAATATCTGTATGACAAAATCACTCAGATTCGGGAAGATCTGGACTCCGACTGGGTAGTTCCAGGGGGGTTGACTGAGGCAGGTCTTGAGAATGTTATCTGGGATGAGTTTGATCCTGTGACCCCTGACGACGTGGACAGGATTCTGGGTGGACAGAATGTGACCACATGTTTATTGGAACTGTGCCCCTCCTGGTTAGTGCTGGCTTCCCAGGAGGTGACACGAGGCTGGCTCTAGGGCCGAGATGGCGAACCTATGACACAGGTGCCACAGGTGGCACGTGGAGCCATATCGGTGGGCACGCAAGTGTTGACCTAGCTCAGCTCCAGTGTGCATGTGCCTGCTGGCCAGCTGATTTTCGGGCCTTCAGTTCCACCGGAAGTCGGGAAATGGGCCATTTCCGGTTTCCAGAGGGCCTCATGGGGGGAGGCCATATTCTTCCCCAGGCTCCAAGAAAAACTCTGGAGCCTGGGAAGGGCGAAAAATGAGCCTACCAAGCCCACCGTAATATCACATGCCAAAAGTGGGGGGAGTGTAGGTGGGGGAGGTTGCGTGCGTATGCGCGGGGTGCATTGAATTATGGATGTGGGCACACGCGCTCGCAACCCCCCACGCTCCCCCCGCTTTTGGCACACGACAGCAAAAAGGTTAGGCATCACTGCTCTAGGGGATTATAAATGCTTCATTGAGTGAGGGTGACTTCCCCGCCGCCTTGAAAGAGGCGGTGGTGAGGCCTCTCCTCAAGAAGCCTTCCCTGGACCCGGCAGTGTTGGCTAATTATCGTCCGGTCTCCAACCTTCGTTTTGTTGCGTAGGTTGTTGAGAGTGTGGTTGCGCGACAGCTCCCCCGTTCCAGTCAGGCTTCAGGCCTGGGTACAGCACGGAAACGGCATTGTGTTGTGGCCCCGCCCTCTGAGCCTGTCCCATCGGAGGAAGAAAGCTCCGAGCATGAGGAAGAGGAGTCAGCCAGGCCTCCCTCTCCAGGCCCCTCCCCTCTGGCATTGTCTCAGGTGCCGGCCGAGGGAGAGGAGATTAGCAGGGAGACAGCTGGTTCGGATCAGAGTGACGAAGAAACATCATTCCTGGACGCACGCCTCCGAAGGCGTGATAAATGATTGCAGCAGTTTAGGAGGTGTGCTAGGGATTACAACTGAGTCACTGGACCACACCCCAGAGACTATAAAATAGAGGGTAGTGGTCAGTGATCCGTGTGACGAACAAAAGTAAACCTTGGATAGTCACTAAAGCCTCGTCCGGAACTGCTGGGAGAAATATTATTTCTGCTTGGACTTTTTGTACGTTAAGTATCTTATCTTTCTGTTTGTGAAAATAAAGGCATTTGACAGACGGTGTGTCTATCGCTGCCAAGTGGGAGATAAGACCTGGGTGCGTTCCAAAGTGTTTCCTTAACCCTCGGCTGGCTGTGTTTGTGTGTGTGTGAGGACGGGGACAGATCACATTGGTCGCATTGGTTGATGATCTCTGGAGGGCTCGGGACAGGGGTTGCTCCTCTGTCCTGGTCCTATTAGACCTCTCAGCGGCTTTTGATACCATCGACCATGGTATCATGCTGCACCGGTTGGAAGAGTTAGGGGTGGGGGGCACTGTATTATGGTGGTTCTCCTCCTTTCTCTCCGACCGGTTGCAGTCTGTGTTGGCAGGGGGGCAGAGGTTGACCCCGAGGCCCCTCATATGTGGGGTGCCACAAGGGTCAGTCCTCTCGCCCCTTTTGTTCAACATTTATGTAAAGCCGCTGGGCGAGATCATCCGTGGTTTCGGGGTGAAGTACCACCAGTACGCTGATGACACCCAGCTGTACATCTCCACCCCGGACCACCCCAACGATGCCCTTGAAGTGATGTCCCGGTGTCTGGAGGCCGTGTGGATCTGGATGGGGAGGAAAAGGCTCAGGCTCAACCCATCCAAGACCGAGTGGCTGTGGTTTCCGACGTCCCGATATAGTCAGTTGACGCCATCGCTGACTATTGGGGGCGAATCGCTGGCCCCCACGGAGAGTGCTCGCAACTTGGGTGTCCTCCTGGATTCACGGCTGTCTTTAGAAGAGCACTTGACGGCCGTGACCGGGAGGATTTTTCATCAGGTTCGCCTGATTCGCCAGTTGCGTCCCTTTCTGGATCGGGACTCCCTACATTCAGTAACTCATGCCCTCGTCACTTCCTGCCTGGACTACTGCAACGCTCGCTACATGGGGCTCCCCTTGAGGAGCACCCGGAGGCTCCAACTGGTGCAGAGTGTGGCCGCGCGGGTGGTTATTGGAGCAACATGGCGCTCCCGTGTGAAACCTCTCCTGCGCGAGCTGCACTGGCTCCCGGTGGTCTTCCGGGTGCGCTTCAAGGTTCTGGTTACCACCTTTAGAGCGCTCCATGGCTTAGGACCTGGTTATTTACAGGACCGCCTACTACCACAAGCAGCCTCCCACCGGCCGGTACGCTCTCATAGAGAGGGGCTCCTCCGGATGCCATCAACTAAACAATGTCAACTGGCGGCCCCCAGGGGGAGGGCCTTCTCTGTGGGGGCACCCACTATCTGGAACGAGCTCCCCCCAGAGATACGGAGGATCCCGGATCTACACACTTTCCGCCGTGCTCTTAAGACTCTCCTATTCCAGCAAGCCGGCCTGACCTAATTTTCTCCCCTGTTTTAAAATTCTTTTAAATCGAAATTTTAATCTGTTTTAAATTATTGGGATTTTTTAATTGTCTCGGGCTAAATTATTTAATCTGGTTTTAATTATATCTTTTAACTTTTGTATCTATGTATTTTATTTTGTGCCTGTTCACCGCCCTGAGTCCTTTGGGAGTAGGGTGGTATATAAATCTAATAAAAGAAAGAAAGAAAAGAAAAGAAAGGTTCTAGACGGAACTCGGGACTTTTCCTGTTTCCCTTGCACATGGCTCGGCCGAGACCCTGGTAGAGGCCTGGGATAAGGCGGCTGCCAGGGCCTTGGACCGAACCGTGCCTTTATGGCCTTTAACCTGGAGCGGATCCCGGGTTGTCCCTTGGTTTACTGAGGAGCTCTGGGAGATGAAGCGCTGGAAAAGACGCTTAGAGTGCTGTTGGAGGACTAGCAAGTCCGAACCTGATCGAACACAGTTAAGAACTCATATTCAATCCTACCTAGTGGCGATAAAAGCGGCAAAATGCTCGCACTTTTCTGCTCTTATTGCATCCGTGGACAATCGCCCGGCCGCCCTGTTTAGGGTGACTCGCTCCTTTCTTAATGTGGGAGTGAGGGATGATCCTTTGCAGGGTAAGGCGGAGGAATTTGCTCAATATCTACAAGATAAAATCACTCAGATTCGGGGGGGGCTGGACTCTGACTGGGCAGGGTCCGTTGAGTTGATGGGGGCTGGTCCTGAGTATGTTATCTGGGATGAGTTTGAGCCTGTGACTCCTGATGATGTGGACCGGATTATGGGTAGATTGAGCACCGCCACTTGTCTGCTGGACCCGTGTCCCTCCTGGTTGGTCTCGACCTCCCGAGAGGTTACACAAGGCTGGCTCCAGGCAGTAATTAATACTTCGTTGAAAGAGGGAATCTTCCCCTCTGCCTTGAAGGAGGCGGTGGTGAGACCCCTCCTCAAGAAGCCTGCCTTGGATCCGGCTCTCTTTAAGAACTATCGCCCAGTTTCTAACCTTCGCCTTATGGCAAAGGCAGTTGAAAGCTCGGTGGTGCGTCAGCTCCCACAATTCCTGGATGAAGCGGATTACCTGGACCCTTTTCAATCCAGCTTCAGGCCCGGTCACAGCACGGAAACGGCATTGGTCGCATTGATAGATGATCTCTGGCATGCCCGGGATAGGGGCTACTCCTCTGTCCTGGTCTTACTTGACCTCTCAGCGGCTTTTGATACCATCAACCATGGTATCTTACTGCGACGGCTAAGGGGGTTAGGAGTGGGAGGCACTGTTTTTCAGTGGTTCTCCTCCTACCTCTTGGGTCGTACGCAGTTTGTGCTGGCAGGGGGGCAGAGGTCGACCCCTAGGCCCCTACCTTGTGGGGTGCCGCAGGGGTCGGTTCTCTCGCCTCTCCTGTTCAACGTATATATGAAGCCACTGGGTGAGATCATCCAGGGATTCGGGGTGCGGTATCATCAATATGCTGATGATACCCAACTTTTCATCTCCACCCTGCATCACCCCAACGATGCCCTTGACGTGATGTCCCGGTGCTTGGAGGCCGTACGGGTCTGGATGGGGACGAACAGACTTAGACTCAACCCCAACAAGACCGAATGGCTGTGGTTACCAGCACCCCGTTTTGTCTACTATGTTCCATCGCTATCTCTAGGGGTGGAGGTGTTGACCCCCTCAGAGAAGGTACGCAATTTGGGAGTCCTCCTAGACATTTGTCCAGGTGCACCTGGTTTGCCAATTGCGCCCCTTTCTGGACCGAGATGCCTTACTCACAGTTGCTCATGCCCTCATCACCTCTCGTTTGGACTACTGCAATGCACTTTACATGGGGCTGCCCTTGAGGAGCACTCGGAGACTTCAACTGGTGCAGAATGCAGCCGCGCGGGTTGTCATGGGGGTACCTCGGTACTCCCATGTCACACCACTCCTTCGCGGTCTGCATTGGCTTCCGGTTGTCTTCCGAGTGCAATTCAAGGTGCTGGTGATCACCTTTAAAGCCCTACGTGGCCAAGGACCAGAGTACTTGCGAGACCACCTCCTGCCACCGGTAGCCTCCCATCGCCCGGTTCGCTCCCACAGAGTTGGCCTCCTCAGGGTACCTTCGGCTAGACAATGTTGACTGATGACCCCTAGGGGGAGAGCCTTCTCTGTGGGAGCCCCTACCCTCTGTAATACGTTACCCCTGGAGCTCCGGATAATCCCCGACCTCCGAACCTTCCACCGGGCCTGGCTCTTCCAACGGGTGGGCCTGGGTTGATTCTAAACTGATTTTGTAGCTTTTTAAATTCTTGAATCTTGAATTTGAATTTGTATTCCCACGTTTAACCTTATTTATTGGATATTCTGATTTAATTTGTCTTTTAACTTTTGTATTTTCTGTTTCTTATTGTTGTGAGCCGCCCTGAGTCCTTCAGGAGAAGGGCGGCATACAAATCCAATCAATCAATCAATCAATCAATATATTTATATTTCTTTGTTCAGAGCTGCCTTTCTTACACTCATCTTTTTTATTGTACAGCAATCTTTCTCCTCAAACCTACCCTCTCCCTCTTCTCCTTCCTACTTTCTTTCCCCACCTTCTTCTACTCTTCTCTACTTCCTCTTCCCTTCTCCTTCTCCTCCCCTCTTCCCCCCGTCTTACCTTCTCTCCTACTCTGATTTCCCTTCTCTTCCTTCCTCCCTACTCTTCAATGCCTCTCTCTCCTTCCTCCTCCCTTCCAATTCTTTACCCCTCCTTCATCTCTCTCTATTGCTGTATTCATTTTCAATTTAATATTTTCCATTGTGGAGTCCAGGCAACCCCGATCCCTTGTCTTTTTAATTATTAACAATATATTTCATCTTGTTCTATTTTTTCCTTCAAATCTTTGCTCAAACAATCTTCTAATCCTTTGTCTTTTTTGCTTTTACCAATATATTTTTTCTGCTTTACTTCTTGCAAGTATAACATTTAAATCATTTTTATCATTTCAATTTCATTCAGTTTTACATTCACTTTCAATCATTGAATATATTTCTCAAAACATCTTAACAATATATTTCCACTTATTCAAATATATATTTATAAAGCACATCTTAATCATTTCTCATTTTACCCAATCCAATTAGTTCTTAAATATTCTTAATTTGTCTTCTTTTCTTTTTTTAATTATGTTTCAAATATATAGTTTGAAATATTCCAATTATTGTATTTCCTCCAACTGGTTTATTCAGATTATTAAAATTTATCATTCTATAGACCTCCAATATTATTAAGCATGTGACATTTATTACAGTTTTCCCATTGTTTCTACTTTTCTTTTCCTTTTTCGTATCTTTTTGTTATTAATCCCAGTGTACTTATTTTGTATTTTAAAATCATGAAATCTTTGCCCTTTATTTCCCATTATTTTCCATCCCTTTTCCCTCTTTCTTCTATTTCCACTGTAAATCCCAGTGTAATCATTTATATTTTTAATATTTTTTCTTCTCCTCCACCCTCTTTTCCCTCTTTGCCTTTTGTTTGTCCTTCTTCTTCCTTTCTTTTGTATTTTAAAATTCTGCACTCTCCTATTCTGTCCTATATTTCCCATTGTTTCTCCTTTCTCTTTCCTTTTTTGTGTCTTTTCATTATTAATCCCAGTATGCTTATTTTGTGTTTTAAAATCATAAAATCTTTTTTTTGTCCTTTATTTCTTATTATTTTCCATCTCTTTTCCCTCTTTCTTATCTTTCCACTGTAAATCCTAGTGTAATCATTTAATTTTTTTATATTTTTCCTATTCCACCCTCTTTTCCTTCTTTGTTTCTTTTCTTTTTGTCCATACTTAATATTACAATTGTTTAATTTCCCATAGTCAGTCTCTTTGTCTTTGTCTTCTTCATTATCCATCTCTCTTTCTTGTTTCTCATCAGTCGTTTCCTTTTCATCTTCGGTGCATTCTAGCTCTGTCTTTACCTCCTCAGATTTTGATTTTCCATGCAAATATATAATCATTTCCTTTATTTCCAAACACATCGTCTTTATCAGTTCATTAAGTTCCTGTTCCATTTTATTCTTTCCAGGTTGATATTATTCCAGTTTTAAGTCACATTAAGGTCCTTCTTTTTTAATCATCAAAGTCTATCCTCTTGTAGGCAAAACATATCCTCCTTAGTTCTCGCCAGTTATCTTTTTAAAAGTTCAAGGTTTTGTTTTGTTTTTCCTCGCTTCTTCAAAGGTTTTCTCAAAGTAGATAATTCCATGTCATGCTCTTCCTTCTCCTGCAGATGTCTCTCTATAATCCACAGTTCCACTTGACTAATTAACAAATCACCATTTTATTTGTAATCCACATCCGTGTTTACCAAGTCATAAAAGAGAAAAAGCCAGTTTTCATTTCTTCTTTCACCTTTATATACAACTAATCAGTTTATAATCCAATCCAAATTGAATCCAAGTTCCAGATTTCCATTTCCATTTGCCAAGCACTTTTAATTCTTTCTTTGGGTTCTTCTATGGCGCGCTTGTCATTCTCACTTTCTCTTTCCATCCGCCATCTCCCCCCTCCGCTATTTAGCCGCAAATTCCATGCCGGGGTGATTTTAGTAATAGTTTAGTAGTTAAAAATATTTAGAATTTTCTTTTTATTGTCTGTGGGTTAGCCAATCACTCACCCAACACCAACACTCTGTCCAAATCTTCCCTCCTGCACATCGCTTGCTCCAGAGGCTCCAGCTTCATGGCGATTCACCCTGATCACCGCCCCCCATCACCGGCTCGGAGAGAGTTTCTTGGGCTATCCAAGGGACTTGCCTGTCCCTCTTTAGACACCGAGCTGCCTCTCTTTCTTCACTGTCCCTACAGGACTGCTTCGGTCCGAAGACCCCTCAGTGTCGGTTCATCTGGCTGGTTTTTGCCGAGCTCGTCAGAGCCCTGCATTTTCCCAGCCAGTCACACTGCGTCGCTTCCAGATTTTCTCATTTGTTTGTTATTGTCCCTTGGCGGGGATTTTGGCACCAGGGACCAGTTTTATGGTGCAGTCGCAGTCTCTGTGTGGAGGGAGGGCCGAGGCGAACACATCAGCAAAGTCTGTGTATTTACTTGGCAGATTGGGAATCTCTCTGTGAACCTTTAGAGGGCATGGCAGGAACAGGCAGCTGTTCCTGGGCTGGTGGAGCAGGTGGTTATGGTTGCAAAGGAATGCCTTGTTGAGCATTTGCTGCATCATCTGTTGAAAACTGGCTGCAAGATTTCTGATTTCATCTTCAATGCCGTCTTGGTGTCTGCTGATAGAGTGGAGGTCTGGCTCATCTGCTATTGCTGCAGCTCTGGGATCTGAGGTCATGGCTAGAATATTCCGGAGCCTGAGAAAATTTTTGGTGAAGGGAATTAGGTCAGAGTAATGTCAAGTGCCTGGGAAATCAGGAGATTGATATAGTTCAAATGAGTATAAAGATTTATTGCAAGCTTAAGCTCTCTACAGGAATCTGAGCTTGGCAAATGTTGAGTATGCCATTTCATCCCCAGTTGACCTCCCTTCAGCAATCAGCCACTACCAAAACATACTGCAATATGCGGGCTCTGAGGTCAACTACATTAGAAATTGTAGAGAATATTGGTAGATTTTGTATTCATAGAATATTGTGGATTTAGGCAGAGACTTGACCTCCAAGCTTGTTGCTTGGCTCCTGGATGTTTCATTACCAAACTAAGTAACGTCTTAAGTGGGGTTTTGGATGAAGTGTCTTGTTCGTTTATATAGGTCCTGGGTGGTTGGGTGGTCTTGTGACTGCTTGGATCACAAGACTGATTTAGTCACAAGGCTGATTGAATCACAAGATTGGTTGAATCACAAGACTGATTCTGGTCTTGTGATTCTGACTGGTTGCTGTGAGGCGCAAAATTCAACTGGTGAGGGGATAGTCAGTTCTGTCATTGATTGATGGTTCGGATGGTCCACTTCTTTTTTTTTAAACAAGTTTTATTGATTTTTTTTCTCTCCCCCCCTTCACTTGCATATTTTATGAACAGAATATTGGCCATATCATATCTTATACAACTTATCATATCCAAATACATTTTACTTAGTTACAATTTCTGCCAAAATCTTCTTTTTACATGTTTTTTTATCATATCTTAATATTTCTATGTTTATTTATATAAACAACATCTTAATTCGCCCTCAAATTCTAATTTCTCTATTTTTACTCATATTTATTCTCTTTTATTCTTTAATAATTCATTCTTTATCCTAATACATTTAACATGTTCGGGGTTGCCTTTCTTCCATTTCATCTGTTTTATTGTACAGCAATCTTTCTTCTCATTCTCTTCTGTCCTCCTCCCTTCTTTTATCCTTCCTACTTTCTTCTTTCCTCCTCTCCTACTCCTTCCCTACTTCCCCTTCCTTTCTCCCCCTCCTCCTCTCTTTCTCCCTATCTAACCTTCTCTCCTACTCTTATTTCCCCTCTCTCACTTCCTTTTCCTTCCTCTCCTCTTCCCTTCCATTCCTCTCTCTCCTCCTCCCTTCCTTCCATCCCTCTACTCCTTCTTTCGTCTCTCTCTATTGCTGTATTCATTTTTAATTTACTATTTTCCACTATGGTGTCCAGGCAACCCTGACTTTTCCTCCATTTATTAAATATATTTCTCAAAATTCCCCTCATCTTTTTAATTATTAACAATATATTTCAATTTATTCCATTTTTACCTTAAAACCTTTGCTGAGTTAGCCTTCCAATCCTTAATTTATTTTACCTTTATCAATATATTTCTTCTATTTTACTTCTAACTTATATTTCATTTCATTCTTACTTACATCATTTACTAACATTTCAATTTTGTTCAATTTTACATTTCAATTTTTCATCTTAATTTCAATTAATTCCTTTGTTCTTCTCCATCTTTAACACACTCTTCTTTACCATCCACTATTCTTTCTCTCCAATCTATACATCTTCAAACAACAAAACATATAACCCATTCTGTCTTTCATATTGCATCTACTGATCTATTTTACATTAAACAGCATATTTCTTATTTTTTGCTTCTTGCCCACATTTCATGTCATCCTTACTTATATCCCTTTTACAATAATCTATATATTTCTTCTAAATTACTTTTTACATACAGTTTCTACTACTAATATCCTTCTCTTGAATCAACATACTGATATTTTAATTTCCTTTCTGCTATCCCTTTTTTAACCATTTTCTTTTAATCTCTCCACAATTCCATTTCTTGATAATTTTCTCCCTTTCTCACATTCTCCTATCTTCTTCTTTTTCTTTTTCTTATATCTCCCTTTCTGCCTCCTTTCTCTAATTTTTACTCTTTTAATTTTCCTTCTCAATATTTCCCCATTTCCTTCTCTTCTCTTCTTTTTTGAGAGATATTCCCCCTTATCCATTTTCATACTCTCACTGTCAATCCCAGTGTAATCATCTGTATCTTTATTTTCAATTATTTTCTTTTCAATATTGTCTTCTTGCTTCTCATGCTTCCCGTTCATATTTTCTCTTTCATTTTTTTACATTCTAACCAGTCCTCCGCTTCTTTATTTCCCTTAAATGCTTCTCTTATCTTTTGAAACATCTCCTTTAGTTTCTCATACTCATCCTCCCAATTCTCCATGTTATCAATTTAAAGGGCAAGAATTTTTAAATTTATTATTTTCGTTTACATATAATTAAAATTCAAGTCCATATAGTGTCTCTTTCTTCTTTTTTCTTTCCAAATAGTGTCCAATTCAAATATTCACTTAAACCATTCCCGTTTCAGTCTTTGTTCTTTCCACTTCTTTTGAAATCGTGCTCCATCTGTTTAAACAAACAGTCCTCCAGCCTTTTCCCACAATGGTCTAAATAAACTTAGTGTGATACTTTCTTTTCACCAGTAGATGTCTCTCTCCAATTCACAAATCCCACGACAACAAAGTATGAATTGTAAATCCACAAAAATATTTACTTCCTCTTCTCCGAATTAAGTCCTTTTGTTGTTTAAAGAATACTTCTCTATTTTCTTTTTCTTATCTTATTTTTAATTTCTTCCAAGTACAGTTTTAAATCCAGGTGGAAGGTTCCTTTAGGGCTTTAGGTTTAAAGTTCCTCTTTTTTTTTCCACTTCAGTTCCCGAGTGCCAATTAGCCGCTAATTATGTGTTGGGACTTCTTTCAAGCTTTAAATTTTTTTTTTCCTCTTAGCTGTGAGTTGGCCAATCACTCACCCGGTAACAATAACCTGTTCAATCTCTGCTCCTGCTCTTCCTCTTCTTGTTTGTGGCTGTCCCGGCTTTTGACAGCTCCATGGCTGCCTTCCCTTGCCACTGGGTCAGAGACTAATACCAGCACTTCAGGGAACTTGCTCTTTCCCTATCTGTGCCAGCCTGTGCCTCTGTTCTTCACTGTCCCTACAGGACAGCTATGATCCCTAGGGATCCTCAAAATCAGCTGGGATATCGGTGTTCTCCCGGAGCTCCGGAATCCACACCGTACCGCCTGACGCTGGCCACGCCCCTCTCGGATGGTCCACTTCCTTATTGGTTCGTACGCTGGTTGAAAGTCAATGTGTTTATTGATGGAATGTTTGTTGATGGTTGGTAGAATGTTGCTGTCAGGGTTCTGACCAATGCCCTAATTAAAACATGAATCTCAAGCCAAGGTTCAAAAGAAATCCAGTTATTTATTAGGAGCGTCATGTCGACACGTACCAAGTGACGCCAACTCTGACCTCACTTAATTTGCGCCTTGGCTCTGATCCTGTTTCCCCCTTCCCCCCAAGGTGTGTCATCAGTCACATTCCCCAATGAAGCAATTTTGTG
The DNA here is from genome assembly GCA_022577455.1 of Arizona elegans. NCBI lineage: Eukaryota > Metazoa > Chordata > Lepidosauria > Squamata > Colubridae > Arizona > Arizona elegans. The sequence continues at coordinate 41,581,301 of JAKOOJ010000010.1, read as the reverse complement.
GGTTGTAGAAATCACTCCCTCCGACCACTGTGGATCTCCGTGGAGATGGCCTTGACATTTGCTGGCTGGAATGTGCTTTGTTTTGACTGAGGTGCAAACTCCTTGATACAGATGTGTGGCTTGATTCCCCATCCCCCTGCCTATGGCAACTCGAGAGCAGGTCAGGAAGGTTTCACGAGTTGACAGCCAGGCTTCAATAAACTCTCATGCCTGTTGGGTTTTGGTGTGGCCAATGACTTCAGCTTCGTCCCAGTCGAACCGGTGTTGTTTGTTGTCAGTGTGACATGATCAGGGACTTCGGGTCATGCCGTTTAACAGCCAGCTGGTGTTCATGGATTCTGGTTTTGAACTGTCATCCTGTCTGCCTGACGTAGAACTGGTTACAATTGTTGCAACTATTCTGTATATTATGTTGTTGCTGTCTTCCTTCCGTGTTCTGTCTTTGATCTTTGTAAGTTCCTGTCTGAGTGTGAACATGGGTTTGTGGGCTATTTTTATTCCTAAGGGCTGCAGTAGCCTGGCAACCACTTCTGATGTGCCTTTGATATATGTCAGGACTTGTTTCCGTGCTGTGCTTTACTGTGTGGCTTTCTGAGGTTTGGATGTTATGCATCACAGTATGAAATTCCTGGGAGCGCCATTGTGGAGAAAAATGTTGAAGAGGTATTTCTCCTCTGCTTCTCTTAGGGATATGGTGCTGCAGTGCGTTCTGACTCTCTTGAAGAGGGTCTGACACAGTTTCTTTTGTGTACTGTGGAGTGGTTGCTGGAGAAGTTGAGGATTTGGTTCGTATGTGTGGATTTCCGGTAAACACAGGTTGTCATTTCACCATTCTTCTGTCTTGTTATGTCCACATCAAGGAAGGGGAGATGTTTGTCCTTTTCCTCCTCACATGTAAAGCTGATACCAGTGAACGTGTGTCTCTTCTAGTTTGGATCATTTGAGGATGATGAATGCGTCGTCCATGTAGCGGACCCAAAGTTTAGGCTGGATGGTTGGCATGACAGTGCGTTCAAGTTTCTGTATGACTGCCTCTGCTATGGCTGTATATGGGTGATCCCATGGGTGTGCCTTGTATCTGCTTGTAGATCTTGCCATTAAACTTAAAATGTGTTGTCAGGCACAGTTCTACCATGAGAGTTTCATTGTGGCATCTGTGGGCATGGAGTGTTTTCTGAGGGTGTTTTTCTCTTTCTTTTGGTCTTCTATGAGCAGGTCATGGATGGTTTGCTTGGCCAGGTCAATGTTGATAGAGCAGTGACATCGAAGGAGACCATGATTTCTTCGTCGTTTATTTTGACATTTTTGATTAGTCAAAGGAATTGTTCAGGCAAGTTTATAGAAAGCACCAAGCCATTGACGAGGTGGTGAAGTCTTTTTTATAGTGCTTTCACTAATTCATAGGTTGGTTCTTTCACTAGTTCATAGCTCATGGAGTGCTACAATGGGGTGGGGGGGAATTCCATTTTTGTGCACTTTGGGGAGTTCGTAGAACTTTGGTATCATGGACTCCTGTGGCTGTAGGTATTTCCTGTCTGTGGAGGTTATTTGTTTTGCTTTTTCCATCTTCATCAGGGTGTCTTTTATTTTGTTTTCCAATTGTTTTGTGGGGTCATTTTTGATGGTTTGATAGGTGCTGGTGTCGTGCAGTAGGTCCTCGGCTTTGTTGATGTCGTCAGTTTTGTTCATTATGATGGTGAGTCTGCCTTTGTCCGCTGGCAGCCATCCTGAGAACTCCACTGCCTGTGAAAGCCAATAGCAGCAAAACTACAAGGGTGCTGTATTTTTCGGACTAGCTTGGGCAATTTCCTGAGGCTCTGGCACATGCCTCAACTGGAGACCTAGTGGCCGCCTGGGATAGGGCAGCTGCTGGAGCTGTGGATCGGGTCGTGCCTTTGCAGCCTCTGACCCAGCGCCGATCTCATTTAGCTCCTTGGTTCACTGAGGAGCTGAGGGAGTTGAAGCGCTGGAAAAGATGCCTAGAGAGTAGTTGGAGGGCCAGTCTTTCTGAATTGGACCAGACACTGGTAAGATCTCATATTAGGAATTACCTAGTGGCGATAAAAGCAGCGAAATGTAGTTATTTTGCTGCTCTTATGGCGTCATCAGATAACCGCCCGGCCACCCTGTTTAGGGTGACCCGCTCCCTTCCACCAGGAAGTGCAGGAGGACCCCTTGGAGGGTAGAGCCGAGGATTTTGTTCAGTATCTGTATGACAAAATCACTCAGATTCGGGAAGATTTGGACTCCGACTGGGTAGTCTCAGGGGGAGGGACTGGGGCAGGTCTTGAGAATGTTATCTGGGATGAGTTTGATCCTGTGACCCCTGAGGACGTGGACAGGATTCTGGGCAGACTGAACGCGACCACTTGTTTATTGGACCCATGTCCCTCCTGGTTAGTGCTGGCTTCCCGGGAGGTGACACGAGGCTGGCTCCAGGGGATAATAAATGCTTCATTGGGTGAGGGTGACTTTCCCGCCGCCTTGAAAGAGGCGGTGGTGAGGCCTATCCTCAAGAAGCCTTCCCTGGACCCGGCAATGTTGGTTAATTATCGTCCGGTCTCCAACCTTCGCTTTGTGGTGAAGGTTGTTGAGAGTGTGGTTGCGCAACAGTTCCCCCAGCACCTGGATGAAACAACGTATCTGCATCTGTTCCAGTCAGGCTTCAGGCCTGGGTACAGCATGGAAACGGCATTGGTCGCATTGGTAGATGATCTCTGGAGGGCTCGGGACAGGGGGTGCTCCTCTTGATACCATCGACCATGGTATCATGCTGCACCGGTTGGAAGAGTTAGGGGTGGGAGGCACTGTGTTGCGGTGGTTCTCCTCCTTTCTCTCTGACCGGTCACAGTCTGTGTTGACAGGGGGGCAGAGGTCGACCCCAAGGCCCCTCATATGTGGGGTGCCGCAAGGGTCGGTCCTCTCGCCCCTCCTGTTCAACATTTATGTGAAGCCGCTGGGCAAGATCATCTGTGGTTTCGGGGTGAAGTACCACCAGTACGCTGATGACACCCAGCTGTACATCTCCACCCCGGACCTGTTCTGTCCCCGTCTCACACGCACACACACCAACAGACGTCTAAGAGTTAAAGACCAAACCAGCTGACAAAATCCTTTTCCTTATGATAACGGAACTTGGCAGCAACCTAGTGGCTGCCTGTCAAGAGTTTATTACTACAAAGGAAAGAGATAACTTCTCTCCGCTTCTGGTACATCAAAGTAAAAAGCTCAATAATTACAGAGTCAATCAAGTCGAAAGATAATCCAGCAAAGTCTATAGCAAAAGTCCAGCAATGGAGAATGGCGTGGAAGCTTTCAGCTTTGTTCGTCACAAAGTTTGACTGGCCACCACGCTCCCTTTTATACCCTGTGAGGTGTGGTCCAGTGACTCAGCCTAATCTCGGGCACGCCTTTTCTTCTGTTGCGCGCGCTTATCTCTGCAACGCTGGCGTGGATCCAGCCAAGACTCATTACTCTCATCACTGTCCACCTGTGGCTGCATGGACGTGCTTGGCCCCAGCCCTATCTCTTGCCCTTCGGCGGACACCGAAAGCATTGCCAAAGAGGAGGGTCCTGGAGAGGGAGGCCTTGCCAACTCCTCTCCTTCACTCTCGGAGTCCTCTCCTGCTGATGACACAGGCTCAGGTAACGGAGCCATAACAGGACCACCCCAACGATGCCCTTGAAGTGATGTCCCGGTGCCTGGAGGCCGTGCGGATCTGGATGGGGAGGAATAGGCTCAGGCTCAACCCATCCAAGACCGAGTGGCTATGGTTTCCAACATCCTGATATAGTCAGTTGGCACCATCACTGACTATTGGGGGCGAATCATTGGCCCCCACGGAGAGGGCTCGCAAGTTGGGCGTCCTCCTGGATTCACGGCTGTCTTTAGAAGAGCACTTGACGGCCGTGACCAGGAGGATTTTTCATCAAGTTCGCCTGATTCGCCAGTTGCGTCCCTTTCTGGATCGGGACTCCCTACGCATGGTCACTCATGCCCTTGTCACCTCCCACCTGGACTATTGTAACGCTCTCTACATGGGGCTCCCCTTGAGGAGCACCCGGAGGCTCCAACTGGTGCAGAGTGCGGCCGTGTGGGTGGTAATGGGAGCGACATGGCGTTCCCATGTAACACCTTTCCTGCGCGAGCTGCACTGGCTCCCGGTGGTCTTCCGGGTGCGCTTCAAGGTTTTGGTTACCACCTTTAAAGCACTCCATGGCTTAGGACCTGGTTATCTACAGGATCGCCTACTACCACCAATAGTCTCCCACCGGCCGGTACGCTCTCATAGAGAGGGGCTTCTCCGGGTGCCGTTGGCCAAACAATGTCGACTGGCGGCCCCTAGGGGGAGGGCCTTCTCTGTGGGGGCAACTACTATCTGGAACGAGCTCCCCCCGGAGATACGGAGGATCCCGGATCTGCGCACCTTCCGCCATGCTCTTAAAACCTTTTTATTCCACCAGGCGGGCCTGGCCTAATCTTTTCCCTCTTTTTAATTATGCAAATTTTAATCGGTTTTTAAATGATTGGGGTGTTTTAATCTGTCTGGGCCAAATTGTTTAATTCGATTTTACTTTGTTTTTAAATTTTGTTTTTTTTTGTTTGGCTGTTCACTGCCCTGACTCCTTCGGGAGTAGGGCGGTATATAAATCAAATAAAGTAAGTAAAGTAAAGTAAGTATAAGACGCTCTGGACTATAAGTTGCACTTAGCTTTTGGGCAGTGGTGGGATTCAATTTTTTTAACAACCGGTTCTGTGGGCGTGGCTTATTTGGGTGGGCATGGCTTATTTGGGTGGGCATGGCTTGGAGGTCATGTGACTGGGTGGGTGTGGCTATGTGTATATGGACTACTCAGAGGGCTGAAAAAAGTCATTTCTGACCGGTCCTCGCACTTTTGACTGGTCCTCACACTTATGACCATCCTCACATTTATGCCCGTTGCAGCATTCTTAACAACCATGTCACTCATTTCACAACTGCTTCTCTTCACCATGGTGACAAGGTAGGGCAAAAAACGTAAAATGTGAGGACAGTCATAAGTGCGAGGACTGGTCAAAAGTCCGAGGACCGGTCAAAAATAACTTTTTCAGCCCTCTGAGTAGTCCATATGCAGATAGGGACTACCCAGAGGGCTGAAAAAAGTGATTTCTGACAGTTCCTGGCACTTTTGACCGTTCCTCGCACTTATGACTGGTCATCATTTATGCCCGTTGCAGCATTCTTAACAACCATGTCACTCATTTCACAACTGCAGTGCTTCATGTGACTGGGTGGGCATGGCCAGGTGGTCATGTGGCATCGCTTCTTTGCCCTAATGACAGTTTGCTGCAATGGTCGTAAGTGTGAAAAACGGTCATAAGTCACTTTTTCCAGTGCCATTGTAACTGTTGTAAGTCGAGGATTACCTGTATAAAAATACAAAAAGCTTCTTTGCTTGCAAAAAGCTGCCCTAAATACCAATCATTAGATTAGAAATACCTGCAAACTGGAGTTACAAATCAGGGAGGGTGCCAGAGCACCTTGAGGAATTGAAATAGTTAAAATGCAATAACTATCAGCAGCCAACTCTTGCTCATAAAGTGAAACCCTTTAGCAGAGAGGTCATTTAAGCTCTCCAGAATGTAGCAAAGGAGCAAACAGAGTATCTGTTGCTTGTTAAACAAATTACCAGAACAAATAGACACAGGACTAGTCAGATTTCCAAAGCTGCTTCTTTTCAGGAACAGAGATTAACATTTTTCCTTCCAAACAAAGCTGAATAGGGAAAATTATCCCATCACTAAACACAGGATTAAACATCTCTGTTAAGTGTTTCAAGGATCCAGCCCAATAACTCCAATAGAATCAAGAGGTTAAATCAAAGGTAATTATTTACATATTACTTATCTCTTGCAGGTGAACATCTGGAATGCCTCTGGACTCCTGTGCAGAGGCTTATATACTTGGGAGGCGGAGTCAAGGTAAGGAGGGGTCAAGGGAAGGGCTAGGTGAGGTGGATGAAGTTAACCCTTGCCCTGCCATGGGAACATAATGTTGGGCATTTACTTGTAACAAATCCCCCTCTAAATGCCTAACAGTTGGAGCTGTGCGTGTGTTGCATAAGTACACCTAATTTTGAAGTTAAGTAAGTGTGTTGTCTGTTTTGTAGGGGTTTAGTCAATATGTCAGCGATTTGTTCAACAGTCTCACAATGTACAGCTTTGATAAAACCAATGTTTGTTAATTGTCTAACATGCTTATGTTTGGTATCGATGTGTCTTGATCTTTGGCCCACCGCGTCTGTCGTGGATATGTCTATAGCTGCTTTGTTATCTTCTTGTGTGATTATCGGATAAGTTGGTTCAGTCCAAATGTTAGAAAGCAGATCATCGAACCACGTCAAGCTGTTGGCTGCCTTCGATAGACAGATGTACTCTGCTTCTGCTGTAGACGTTGCCACCAAGTTTTGCTTTCTGGTGTACCAATGCACCGGGCAGTTGTTGATGAAGAATATGTAGCCGGAAGTACTTTTCCTGCTCTTCATGTCACCTGCCCAGTCAGCGTCCGCATAACAGGTTAATATAGGTTCCTTGGAGTTCATAGGTTCTAAACATAGGCAGGCGTCTATGCTATGTTTTAGGTATCTGAGTATACGTTTTGCCCCCTCCCCGTACTCAACAGATGAGCCCTCCTTCTTGATGAAGAAGCAGAGGTCTGCAGAAGTGGCTGTGAACCCCATCTCTTTGAGGATTTTTGCTAGGCATTCATACCACCTCTTACCAGACTGCTTCAGTCCATACAAACTTTTGTTCAACAGCCAGGTATCTCCCTTTTGTGTGTTTTTCCCCGGGGGTGCTTTGACAAAGATTTCCTTGTCTAGTTCTGCGTGGAGATAGGCTGTCTGTACGTCAAATTGATAAACTTTGAGATTATTATTATTATTATTATTATTATTATTATTATTATTATTATTATTATTTTATTTCTATACCGCCCTTCTCCCGAAGGACTCAGGATGGTGTACAGCCAATTTAAAAACACAAGACAAAACAATGATTAAAAATTAAAATAATTAAATAGATTTGGCCCAGTTTAAAACCCCGAAAATTTAAAATACCCCAATTTAAAATTATTATGTTGATAGCCTGGCCTGGCGGAACAACAGGGTCTTCAGTGCGCAGCGAAACACCCGGAGGTCGGAGATCTTACGTATTTCCGAGATCTAGAATAGATGCTATTACCAGTGCGCTCTTGACGCTTTCAGCCCTAACCGTGGGTGAGTATGTGTCAGTATAGTCCTCGGGGTATTTCTGCGCAAACCCCTGAGCCACTAGCCTTACCTTATATAGAGTCTTGTTGTCCTCAAGTTCTTTGATCTTAAAGACCCACTTTGTTCCAATGGGTACTTTGTTTGCTGGTACCTTAGAAGGTGTAAACACATTTAGCTCTCTCAGGCTGGCCATCTCTTTCTCCATGGCTTGTTCCCACCTAATCCTCTCTTCCTGTGGCAACCTAAGTACCTCTTCGTATGAGTTGGGTGTTGTCATGTCTGTGTGCACTGATAGTATGTAATCCTCAAACCTTTTTGGGACTTTATTTCTGTTATGTCTAACGGGTCTGTTGGGTTGTGTTTCTGTGTCGTGCATGTACCTGGCTTCCTTTTCCCTAAGTGTATCTACCTTTATGATGGGGTGGTCTTCTTTCCATCCCTTGGTAATTACTTCTTGGTGTCTAGGTTTGTGTCTCTCGTGTGTTTTTTTTTTTAAGTTGATTTATATGCCGCCCTTCTCTGGAGACTCAGGGCGGCTTACAATGCGCTAAGCAATAGCCTTCATTCTTTTGTATATTTATACAAAGTCAGCTTATTGCCCCCACAACTGGGTCCTCAATTTACCTACCTTAGAAAGGATGGAAGGCTGAGTCAACCTTGAGCCTTGGCGAGATTTGAACCTGCAGTAATTGCAGGCAGCTGGTCTTAATAACCAGCTTAATAACAGGGTGCCTTAGACCACTGTACTACCAAGGCTCTTGGTTTTGGTTTCTATCGTGTCTTGCTTACTCTCATCTCTTGTATTGTCGGTGTTTTCCTGCCTGGGGAATATTTCATTGAGGTGTATTTTTGACCAATTAGTGTTTTCATGGAATACCGCTGTTCTGGGTATGATAAATTTATTGTCTTTGTCAATAAATCTGTACCCTTTTGTTCCAGATTCATATCCCATGAATCTTAACCTCCTTGAGACTTTGTCTCCCTTGCGCCTCAACTGCTTTGGGATATGCACATCTGCTGTGACCCCAAATATGTGTAGATGTGCTATTTGGGGTTTCCTGTTGTACATAACCTCATAAGGGGTCTTGCCTATTACACTAGACCACAGCCTGTTTAGGGTGTAATTGGAGTATGTGAGTGCCTCTGCCCAGAAAGATTGCCCTAGCCCTGCGTCTTCTAGCACACATCTTACCATGGTCTGTAATACACCATTTTTTTCGTTCCGACACCCCATTCTGGAATGCGGAGAACGGTGAAGATGTAAAATGTAATATCCCATGTTTCTTTAGCCAGCTCGAGAAGTCCCTTGATAGGAACTCAGACCCCCTGTCCGTCATTATTTGTTTTATTTTTGTGTTGTGTTGAGTTTCCACCCTTTTGTAAAATTCCTTAAACCTTTGAAATACCTCATTTTTGTGATTGAGTGTATACACAAATCCATAACGGCTGAAATCGTCTACTATAGTCAAAAAGAACCTCTTTTTGTATTTTATAGATGGCTTCAGAGGTCCCACTAAATCCATGTGTACTAACTGGAAAATTGAGTTGGTGGTGCGAGTGGCTTTCTTTGGTTTGGGTTTGGTCTTATGTTTAGAACATTTACACACGGAACACTCTAGGTAATTTTTACAGTTTTTTACTTTCAAACCATTTGAACAGTCAGTCATTTTCTGAATGACTGGAAAGCTGGCATGACCCAACTTCCTGTGAAGTAAGTGGGCACAGTCATCATGAATAGGCTTGCCAATGGACATTTTCCCTTTGTGTGTTGTATCCTGAGTGTATTGGTTTTTGGTGTTGCGTTCTGTCTCATCCCCCTCTGTCTCCTTGGAGGTATCTGTCTTGTTTTCTTTGCTCCCTAGGTGAGTGTTTATGTTCAAATGGCAGTCCCCTTCGGGTTGGAGGTATGTTAGTCCCCCATCGATAATGATCTTTCCAATGTCTTTGTTGTCCTTGGTCATGTATACCTTTCCTCCCTTGAAAGTTGTCTCGATGCCCAAGTCCTTGCTAAGTTTAAGGGTGGCTAATATGTTGTGGGGTATCCCAGGTATGAGTAATACCCCCTCTATTTTGCCTATCCCATTTATGTACATATCTCCCTTCCCTGTCACTAAAACCTTATCCTGGTTTGCCACCTTGATGTAGTATTTCTCTTCTATGAATGATGTGAGGATTTTTCTATCATGGGTAGTGTGGTTGGTGGCTCCTGAATCTATGAGCCACACTTTCTCTCCCCCTAGCTGTGTGTGTTCGGGCTTGTGTTCTCCAAGGCCATACAATGACCCTGACTGGCTTTCCCTGGAGCTGTCTCTTTGTCCCCTTCTGTCCCTTGGATTGGGGGAATCCCTGCGTCTATACCTGTTGTCCGGTGAGTGTCCATCTGGGAACCCTGGTCTCCGGCCTTGCCTGTCTCTGCGGTGAGTGTGGTCCCTATCTCTTGTGTTCCTGGGACAGTCCCTCTTATAATGATTCCTGGAACCACACGTGAAGCACTCTGGGGTATTGTGGTTCCTGGTTTGGAATTCAACTCTCTTCACTGGTCTACTGTCTCTGCGACACATGGAGCGATCTCTCTTCAGGCTATCTTCTGCTATGAGTCTGTTTGTGAGTGTCTCTAGGGTGAGGTGCTCTAGATTGAGGCTATCTAGCTGCATTATGAAATTATCCCAACTCGAGTCCAGGGAATTAATGATTATACTTTTCATGCTCTCCTCAGAGACTGCCTCCCCTCTCTGTATCAGTTCAGCCCTGGTAGCATTCAAGTTTAATATATGTTCACCCATAGGGGTCCCAGCCTTGTGCCTAGCTGAGTGGAACTCTCTGGAGATTCTGGTGGTGGTGGCCACACTTTTGCTATAAAATAAATTGAATATTTTTTGTAGTATTTCTGCAACAGTTAAATGGTGGCCAAGGCTAGGGTAGATGCTGGATGAGATACTTGCTATTAAAATGTAATAAGCCCTGTGGTGCAAGCCATCCACTTCAAAAGTCCAAGGTTTTCTAGGTAGGTCATTGATTAAGTACAGCATATTCTCCCTTAAGAAAACTATCTGGAGCTGGTGATTCCACTCCAGAAGATTTGACCCATCTAGTTTCAGTTTGTGAAAATCATTTGGTAAAGTCATTGTGTTATGTGGAAAATTACTCACTGTCTGGTGCTGTCCATGGTATTGCAGATGAGGGAACTCGCAATATGGTATCGGTATACTGATTACAACTCTGAACTGACTTGTATCTATGTTCCCGTCTTCTCTTCTTACAGGTGGTGATTGAGCATGCGCGAAGCTCATTCCGCGCCTGGGATCGTCGGGTAAGGAGCTCGCTGCTGTGGCTCCCAGGCCTAGGCCTAGGCCTGCCGGTGGGAGGCTGGACTCGCCCCTGGTGTACTTTGACCCTTCACTGGATGTGGGATATCGTTGCTGGGCGGCTGGGTCTCCGGCGAGAAGCGGCAGGAGCTGTGGAGATGAGGTGGTCGCAGGTCGAGGATCTCCGAAGCTCAGCGGTGTGGCGGCGGCGATCGTAAGTCGAGGAACTCCGAAGTTCGGCGGTGCAGCGGCGGCGGCTGCGACGATGGGCCTCAGTTCGTGGTCGTTGGACTCCGGACGATCGGGAAAGCCTGGCAGAGGTCGTGGAACAGGTGAGTAGCCGGGTTGCCTTCCATCCCTCGGGTCTTGCGTCGTTGGTGCATTGGGTGGCGGGTTCGAATCCTGCCGTTGGTTAGCCTCGTAGGCGGCCTGGGTTTGGCTTTCATTTCCAGGGCGTGTCGTTCCCCTGAGGAGTGGCTGGGTCGATGTTTTGACTTTGATGGCCACTCTGTTGCCTCCTCAGCTTCCGAAGGGTTCATTATGGTTTGTGGCTGGCACGGGGGTTTTGAATGCGGAGCCAAATGCTGCCGTTAAAATCCCAATGGCCTTTTCTACTTCGAGCTCGGTAGGCGAGCTCCCGTTGGTTTGGATCCTTTCTTCTTGGTTGTCTTCTAGTTGTTCCCCATTTGTTTTGGGGTTCTCATTGTTTCTCGCCGTTTGAATTGAATCTCAGCTCCCCATTGGCTGTTGGCTGTCCCAAGATGGCCACCGGGAGCATGGTGCGAAAATGGAATCGGCCATGTCCGGTACTTCTGCTTGGGAATACCTTTCCCTTGCCGGACTGGCAGCCTCGTGGTTTTGTTCGTGGGTGATCATTGCTGCTCCATGGTTATCTAGGAGGCCTTGGAGTTTCGCGATGAGCTCCCTTTTGTCGATGGGCGCTTCCATCATCTTCAGTATGGTCGCCCTGAATTCATCTCTTTCTGGCGGTTCCTCTCTTTCGCTGTTGCATGCTTCCTCTCGTAGTCTCTCGCTTCTGATGGGTGGGTTCGGATTGCAGTCCTGCTCACCCTTAATCGTCACGACTGTTGCTGTGGCACCTTCAATTGCCTGTAACTCGGCCATTTGCTTGGTGTAGGCCCTTTTGTTTCTTCTGTTTTCTGTTTCAGTATAGATTACTGGTTCTGCCATTATTTTTGAGTTATGGGCCAACCATCCTCTGCTACCATTCTGTTAAGTGTTTCAAGGATCCAGCCCAATAACTCCAATAGATTTAAGAGGTTAAATCAAAGGTATTTATTTACATATTACTTATCTCTTGCAGGTGAACATCTGGAATGCCTCTGGACTCCTGTGCAGAGGCTTATATACTTGGGAGGCGGAGTCAAGGTAAGGAGGGGTCAAGGGAAGGGCTAGGTGAGGTGGATGAAGTTAACCCTTGCCCTGCCATGGGAACATAATGTTGGGCATTTACTTGTAACAATCACCAAGCACAGAATTAAACTTCACCAAAAACCAGCTTTAGACCAAAAGTCAGAAAGGGTATGTAAACTCACGTTTGGGTTTACAGCTAGCCAAGAAGCCTTGCTGAATGTCACTCATCTTGGTTCCTTGTCATGAAAAGCTTCTGCTTCGTTATTCAATTATTTCTTCAAAGTGCTGATCATTGCACCCTGGCTGGAAGAACTCCAACAGGGGAGTATTTCCTCCCAACAGCAGTGTAAAAAGCTTAAAACAACCCTTCCCCTTTAAGAAAGTCAAGCAAAAAAAAAACCCTCCTAGAACCTCCGGAACCAGAAGTGACAGTAAGTCTAGGCATATTGCCGGAGAGGCAGTTTCCTAAGCAGGGCAATAAAGATTAGGCTAGGAAACAACACAGAATGTTGTAATTCCTTACAGGATTAACCCTGTAAAGTGGAAAAAAACAAAAGGAGATTTCTTTTAACAACCGTTTCTCCAAACTACTTAACTACTTAACTACAGTGCGAACTGGTAGAATCCCACCACTGAGTATAACTGCTTTATTTGAAATTTGCTCCATTTACATTAACATTTTCTTGTAATAAATTTCTGATACAGTTTGGCATATCAATCTCTTGACAGATATCGGGGTCTCCTCTTGTATCTTTGTCATTAACGCCTGTGGGTCCTTCGACTTCTCAATGCTTTTTATACAGGCATTGACTTCATTCAAGGTGAAATTTGTGAAATATAATTTATTCATTTTGTCAGAAATATTAATAATTGTCCATACAATTTGAGGTTTAGATATTTGAAGACACATGCTGTTAACAATGCTTGCTTCAATGGCTCCATCCAACTGATCCTCATTTTGCAGGCAGCCCATTAAACAATGGTGGAGAATTTTGACAACACAACTCATGACAATTTGCAAAAGTCCTGTATTCTGATGAGTGGCCAGTTCTGAAAGAAGAAATACAGTATATTATATATTCAATTTTCAAATCATGAAACTTTTTTGGTTTACATGTTCTGCATACCCTCACCATTGGTTGTTTGGCAGAAACGGCAATAACATATCTTAAGCATCAAGCCATGCTTACTCTCATTATTAAACATTTTACACTTTTTCCTAACACGATGGGCTCTCTTTGGTGGTTCAGGTCTCACATTTACATCGAATAAATCAGCCTCTGACTCTAACTTAGCATCATTTTGATTATTTCTGAAGCAAGGATCCATGTTAGTAACATCTGTCTACATTTTAAGCAGAGGTGTTGGCAACTGTCTGCAGAGACCTCCTTTTTATCAGCCTTTTGAAAAAGCAGGTCACGCCTGGGACAGGCCTGAACATGTCCTAACCCCTCCTGTCACACGTGTGTATACAGCACCTGCCCACACGCTAATCCCCTCAGACATGCCACAACAAGCCCTGTGCCCTACTGTTTGCCTAGATATGGTAATCCAGATATTGTAGTGCCATGTCTGGTAACATCTCAGCAACTGAGAGGAGATCAACAACACCAGAAATGTTCATGTTCCATACAGAATGATTATTTTATTTATTAATTTATTTATTATTTTTATTTATTTTATTTTGTCAAGCATGTATAAGATAACAGATATAAGTATAAACATGATTATGAATACATGAAATGGATATGAATAAATGGGGACACTAGGACAGCGACGGTAGGCACGTTGGTGCGCTTATGAACGCCTCTTACAGACCTCTTAGGAATGGGGTGAGGTCAACAGTAGACAGTCTAAGGTTAAAGTTTTGGGGGTTTGGGGATGAAACCACAGAGTCAGGTAGTGCATTCCAGGCATTGACCACTCTGTTGCTGAAGTCATATTTTCTGCAATCGAGTTTGGAGCAGTTTACCTTAGGTTTGTATCTATTGTATGCTCATGTATTGTTGCAGTTGAAGCTGAAGTAGTCATTGACAGGTAGGACATTGTAGCAGATAATTTTGTGTACTACGCTTAGGTCAGGCGGCATAGTTCTAAGTTGTCTAAACCCAACATTTCAAGCCTGGTAGTATAAGGTATTTTGTTGTGAGCAGAAAAGTGGAGGACACTTCTCGTGAAGTATCTCTGGATTTACTCAATTGTATTAATGTCTGATATGCAGTGCGGGTTCCAGACAGATGAGCTGTATTTGAGAATTGGTCTAGCAAAGGTTTTATATGCCATAGTTTGCAATATAATATTACCAGAGAAGAAGCTTCGCAAGATTAGGTTAACAACTCTTAATGCCTTTTTGGCAATGCTGTTACAGTGAGCTCTGGCACTTAGATTATTAGAAATGAGTACTCTAAGGTCCTTGACAGAGTCAGGGTCGTCTATGAGGTCGTATCCGCCCAGCTTGTATTTGGTGTTCTGATTTTTTTTGCCAATGTGTAAAACAGATCATTTGTTGGTTGGGCTTTGGAGTTGTCAATTGTTTGACCATTCTGATGTAGGTCAGTAGGTCAAAGGTTGCGGTGCCAGGCTTTAGCAGCACACTGCTGGCTCATACTCCGTGAATCTTCCCTGCTTACTTCATTTTTGGCTCGGATTTGGATGAGATCATCTTACCTAGACAGGGTGGCATCTTGAGAGGGGGGGTGAATATTTTCTATCCAATTAGAATACTGTTACTGTCCAGTCTTTTATCTGCTTGTGTAAAACTGTATAAAAATAAAGCTCTCTATGAAGGTGGGGGAGACATCTTGGAACAGAGCAAAAGCCTGGACCGCTGATTTACAACATTCTGACACATAGTCAAGGTCTCTTTGTAGGGCAGCAGCATTATTATTTTACAGAAAAAGAACAAAACAAAACAAAACAAATTTTTAAAAAATTAAAAAAAAGACTGGGATCAGATCTACTACTGAATTAAAAGGGTAAAATTAAACCTTAGCTTTGCTTTCCATATTTCAGAAAGTAGACTAGATTGCATTTGTATTATCTCTGTTTCATTTTGCACTTAGTCCAGGACAATCCATATATCCAAAGGATTTAATAAATGTGTTGAAAGGAAAAAGAAGCCTTTCCCTTTAAGGATTGTTGGAAGGCAGAGCTTTCCCTTCTTTAAGTCAAAACTCCCAGCTGGGAGATTACTTCGAAATGATTGGAGGTCAGCTGCTTGAGAGCAGAATTAGTTTATTGTTTATAGGAAGGCAGGCAAGAAACAAATACAAGCACAGTGTTCCAAGGCTAACCTGTTTGAACTGTAAGAGTACCGTATTTTCCGGCGTATAAGATGACTTTTTAACACATGAAAATCTTCTCAAAAGTCGGGGGTCATCTTATACGCCGGGTGTCGTTCTCCTGTAACCAGGCAGACCAGCCCAAAAGACTATGACGAGCCTTAAATGGCTCTGGCGATCCAAGCTCTGACGATCCCAGCTTTGCCTGCTAATCAGGCAACTCAGCTGGGATGCCAGAGCCATGTAAAAGAAAAAAAACTTTTTTCCTTTTACGTGGCTCTGCAAGCTCTGACGATCCCAGCTGAGATGCCTGCCAATCAGGCAACGCAGCTGGGATTGCCAGAGCCCTGTAAAAGGAAAAAAGTTTCCCCCCTCCAGCTTGCTTACCTTAGCTGCTAATCGCAATGCTTGCCTTGCTTCGCTTGCCTGAATCCATTCCATCAGCAAGCCACTCCCTGCCTGCAATCAAGCAGGCAGGAGTTGTGGACTTCAACTCCCAGAATTCCTCAGCCAGCAAAACAAAGCTGGCTGAGGAATTCTGGGAGTTGAAGTCTACAAGTCTTAAAGTTGCCAAGGTTGGAGACCCCTGTTCTATTGGGTAAGTTTTTTTCCCCTTTGGGAGCTTTAAAAAAAATAGTTAATTGGGGTTTTTTTTAGTTGTTCTTTTTTAGACCTAGCCATTTAAAGTTTAGGAAGTTTTAAATTTAGTTTTCATATAAAAATAAAAATAAAATAAAATTTGTGCAGCTTTCTGAGATTTAGTGTGTTTCTGTAGTGTTTCACTCTAACTACACAAACACACAAAATCTCACAAAGCTGTATGTGGAATTTTGTGTTTGTAAAGTGTGAAAGTTGTTTTTTTGGGCTTTTTGTGGCTGTGTGAGGTTCCTGCTTGTTGCAGGGGCCATTTTGGGTCTAGCACAGCTGCTTTTACATTGTGGGTGAGCCAGTTTATGTTTTTTAATGTTTATTTGGTGTGCGTTGGAAGAGGGGTAGTCTTATACGGTGAGTATAACCCAAACCCTATATTTTAACAGGAAAAGTCGGGGTCGTCTTATACGCCCAGTCGTCTTATACGCCGGAAAATATGGTAACCCTTTTTATATCCTAAAACGTCCTTTTGATTTTCTATGTGACCCTTTAAAGTCTTTTGAAATTCTTTTGATTTGGCATGTGAATTCTTTGATTTACAAATAGTATACAGTATACAGTATAAACTGCACAATATGTTTACACTGAATTTCCTGTTTCCCATGGTTGAACGCTCCCTACTCCCTCTACCCCCCTTTTTTTTAACAAGGAAGAGGAAAAACAATAGCAATAACAGGCAATAATAACAATGAAGTCTAGAGTCCTGTTCTCTACTCTGAAAGTGAAGGGAAAAGAAAAAAAAAGGATGAGGTAGAGGGGGGGCGGGAAGGAAAAAAAATAAATCTTATAATCCAATGTCCTAAATATATATATACATATATCTATAGTTCAATGTCCTGTAGTCCAATGTTTGTACCTAGGGTGTTTTCAGAGTCTGTGGTATCAAAGAATGCTGCTAGTGACCATTGATCTGTTTCAGGATCTTTTCTGAGCTTGATGGGTGAGACTGCTTGTACTAGTGCAGAGCTGTGATCTATAACTGCTGGTTTTGCATGTGTCCAATGGATCCAGGAATCTCTCTCTGCCACTTAGATAGCTGTTTGTGTGGTTAGCAAGACTTGGTAGGGTCCCGTCCACCTGGGTTGTAGAGGTGATGTTCTGGTGAAGAATTTTATCCACACCCAATGTCCTGGTTCGAAGGGATGCAGGGCTTCTTCCAAGGGCAAGGTCTGCGTTAGAGCACTCTGTGTCCACGGGGTCTGCAATCTCTTGTGAAGGGCTGAAAGATAAGAACAGAGAACCATATCCCCCTTATCTAAACTTAGGGAGTGGGGATCCAGGCCTTGTAATGTGTCTGGGGGATGACCAAAGAGAATTTCAAAAGGGAAGATTCCTATATCTCATCTTGGTCTGGTTCTAATATAAAAGAGGGCGATTGGAAGCACTTGTGGCCAAGAGAGGTGGGTTTCTTGACATAGCTTGCCCAATAGGGTCTTTACCTCCCTATTAGCTCTCTCTATCCCCCCAGTGAACGAAGGTGAGTATGGCATATGAAGGTTTTGGGTGATGCCAAGGGCTTGAAAGATGTGTGTGAGGACCTGGGCTATAAAATGTTTTCCCCTATCCATATCCAGTACAGTGGGTACCCCAAATCTGGGCACAATATCCTTAAGGAGGTGTCTGGCTGTTTCAAGGGCTGTGGCATGGTGACATGGGAAAGCCTCCACCCAGTGAGTCAATTGGTCTCTGCATACAAGAACGTATTGATAATCATTTGCCCTTGGTAGCTGTATATAATCCATTTGTACTCTTTCAAAGGGCTTTTGTGCCCAGGGTCTTCCTCCCTCATGGATTGCTTTCCTGGAAGTGGCGTTATTTGCCTGACAAATTTTACAGACGCTAGCTACCCTTGTTGCTTCACTATAGGCTCCAGGTGCATACCATACTCTCCTTATAGCATCTACCATGGCTTGTGTCCCACAATGCCCTTTGGTGTGTAACCTTTGGCAAATCAATCTAAGGAGGCGGCATGGAGCTATGGGTCTGCCATCTGGGGCTCTCCAAAATCCTTCTTTAAAGACTGCCCCTAATTTTTGTTCCCATTGCTCAGCTTCTCCTTTATCTAGAAATTCTGTGTATTGTAATTCAGGGTTTATCATTAGGGCTGGAGCCATGAGGTTATGAGGCAGAGGTTCTGGTGCTATCCATTTGGCTGTTTCATCCGCATATCTGCTTCCTTTCGTCACTGTGAAGTGATCCTTTTGATGGGCTCTACAATGAATGACTGCCAAGGCTTTCAGTAATTGTATGGCTTCCAATAATTGTACCACTAGGTTTGCATGTATGATCTGTTGACCAGCTGATGTTAAAAAACCTCGTTGTTTCCACAAGGCACCTGTCGCATGGCATACCCCAAAAGCATATTTAGAATCAGTATATATGTTGGTAGACTGACCCCTTGCAGCTTTGCAGGTTTTTGTTAAAGCTACAAGCTCAGCTGCTTGAGCGCTGTGGGAAGGAGGGAGGGGGGATGCCCAGACAATTTCATAGAGGGAGACTACCGCAGCCCCAGCCACTCTCCTGCCTTCATGTATATATGAAGAGCCATCAGTAAAAAGCTCAAGGTCTGGGTTTTGTAGCAGTGTATCTGTCAAATCTGGTCTGGGTAATTCAGCATCATGGACTAGGTGGAGGCAGTCATGAAGACTTTCTCCAGTCTGCTCTAATGGAAGTAATGTGGCTGGATTTAAGGTGGTGCATCTTTCAAAGGTGATGTTTTCTGATGTAAATAATTCCGCTTCATATCGAGCCAGGCACTACTGGGTGAAGGCTTGGGTCTGAGATTTTAAAAGGATTGCAAAGACCTCGTGGGGAACTTTTAAGCACCAAATCCTTAGATCTTTTCACTATTTCCACAATGGCTGCCACCGCTCTTAAGCATGGAACTGCCCCCTTTGCCACTGGGTCCAATGTTACTGAATAGTAAGCTACTGGTCTATGTGTATGTCCAAATGGCTGTGTCAGGACCCCTGAAGCAACGCCTGACTTTTCATGAATAAACAGGGTAATGTTCTGTCCCCGTACCACGCACACACACCCACAGACGGCCCGGAGTTAATAAGCCACACGACAAAACTCTTTGATGATAAAGCTGGCAGCAACCCAGTGGCTAGCTGCCAATTCAGACTTTACTCACACAAAACAAAGATTAATCCAAATGCAGTCCGATAAAGCAGGCAAAGTCCAGTAAAGCAGATATCATGGAGTATTTCCAGTTTTTCTCATCACAAACTGAACCGGCCACCACACCCACATTTATACCCTGTGGGGTGTGGTCCAGTGACTCAGCTAATCTCTGGCATGCCTTCCCCTCTGCTGCGCACGCTTCTCCCTGCGCTTCTGGTGAGGGTCCAGCCAGCACTTTTCTCCTTCGTTACTGTCCACCTGTGGCTGTGGGGACGTGCTTGGCTCTGAGCCTATCTTTTGGCCTTCGGTGTCCTCCGGAGGCATTGCCAGAGAGGAGGGTCCTGGAGAGGGAGGCCTTGTCGATAGCCCAGGCTCAGGCAACGGAGCCACAACAGGTAAAAGGCTTTTTGTAGTCAGGGAGACCAAGTGCTGGGGCAGAAGCTAAGGTTTGTTTTATTGTTTGAATGGTTTGATCTAATGCTTTTGACCATTCGATGGGGTCAGGCATATCCTTTCCTGTCAGTTGTATTAGTGGTCTGGCTAATTCTCCAAATGAGGGGGATCCATGGGCGGCAGAAACCAAAGACTCCCAATAGGGCTCTCACTTGTCGTTTTGTTTTAGGGGGCTTCATGCCTAAGATTGTTTGTACTCTGCTGGGTGCTAATTTCCTGATTCCTGGCGCAATTATGTAGCCTAAATAAGTTACCTCTTGTTTCAAGTATTGTAATTTTGAAGGGGAGGCTTTATGCCCTTTGTCAGCCAAAGCTTTTAGTAGATGTAAGGTGTCCAGTTTGCATGCCAGCTCGGTGTTAGAAGCCAGCAATAAATCATCAACATATTGTATCAAAGCTGACTGGTGTGGTAAAGAGATAGAGGAGAGATCTGCCTTCAGAATTTGAGAGAATAGGGTAGGGGACTCTGTATAGCCTAGTGGCAAGCGAGTCCAGGTGTATTGTTGATCTTCCCAGGTAAAAGCAAAGATATATTGGGATGCCTGGTCTACCGGGATGCTGAAGAAGGCAGAGCAAAAGTCTATAACTCTAAAATACATAGCTGAAGCTGGAACTGTGGTTATTATAGTTGCAGGGTTTGGTACTATAGGGGCACGTGGTATCACGTGGTTGTTCACGAGATGCAAATCATGTACAAATCTGAAGATGGGGTTTCCTTCATTATCTACCTTTCCCTTCTTAACTGGAAAGATTGGGGTGTTGCAGGGAGATGTACATTTCTTAAGGACTCCCTGTTCCAGATAAGCCTTTATCAGTTTCCTTATAGGTTGAATTGCCTCAGCTGGAATTTTGTATTGGGGAACACATGGAGGTGGTCCTTTCTTTACCTGAATGGTGACTGGGTTTGCCCCTCTTAATAGTCCCACCTCTGTTGCATCCCAGCCCCACAGAGAGGATGGCAAGATCTTTAGATCCACATGAAGCCCTGTGTTATTTGTGGCTAGCATATGGGTGCCTTTTCCTGGAATGTCTAACGTAAGGCCCCCCTTTCCACACTTTATGGTGGCTCCCATTCTGCATAAGAGGTCCCTTCCCAAGAGGGAGAGTGGGGATTGGGGACAGACTGTAAAAGAGTGTTTTAAAGAGAACGGCCCCAATTCTACTTTTATTTCATGAGTGGATTCCACAGGAATGATTTTTCCTCCAACTCCCATTATATTGTCTCGAGCTCCTGGAATCAATGAGTCTTTATATGGGGCCTCTGTAATTAAGGATGAGGTAGCTCCGGTGTCAACCAGGCAGTCATATTTCTTTCCCCCTATGATCAGGGAAATAATGGGTTCCCCTTCCGGGCCATTCCTTAAGGGAATTGTGAGCCCAGTGAAGGTAGCTGTGTATTCAGTGAGTTAATTTTCATGGTCTAGTCAGGAAAATTGTGACTCTCTTCCCCTTCCCTGTCCCCATCGAGATCTATCACTATATTGTGGTGGAATTATCATCTTGGGGAAAAGGGGCTGTAGGCGGCTCGCGATGGTGGTTATATCTCTGCTCGCCTTGGTAATGTGAATTATTGCTTGGCATGGGGCCTCTAGGTGAATCTTGGGGCTGGCCACGAAATGAAGTCTGTTTACAGTATCAGCCAAAATGCCCTCCTTTCCCACATTTATAACAATGTTGGCACCCATCTTGGGGCCATCCTTCCTGTCTACATTTCCAGCATCCCTGCCTGATACCGGCAGTCCTGCGTTGAACTTGTCTGGCATTATGGTGCATGGCAGCAAAAACTTTTAGCTCTTCATGTGTCTCTATCTTCCTCTTTCTATCTTTTTCTTCCTCTTTTAATTTATCCCTTTGGTCATAGACGAAGTTTGCAATCCTGCGCGATTCCGCTATTTCCAAGGTAGGCCAATTAGATACAACATGGTGGAAATGTTCCCTGATGTCACTACTAGCCTGGTCCACAAAGGCTGAGGCTAAAATTCTCTGGTCCTTTTGGCAGCTTAGGTCTAGGTGGGCATATGTCACAGCTGCCTCTGAGAGACAAACCCAAAATGCGTCAGGATTTTCTTTTTCCCTTTGGGTTGTCTTTTGAAATTCAGACCAGTTGAGGGGCTTTTTTCCTATTTCTTCTAGGGCATCCATTAGATTGCCTTTTGCCTTTTTGTAATCCCTCCAGTGATTGGCATCATTGTAGTTCCAATCAGGGCGCTGGGTTGGCCATGCAACCCTTATCTGGGCACCCTGTCCTGGAATAGTTGGTTGGTTGGATATTTGTGCTGTTTTCTCAAATAGTTTTAATAATTCATCCTGAGTTAGGAAAACCTGCAGCAACTGATTCATGTCTTCCCAGGATGGGTTGTGGCTTTCTATTATTGATTTCAGGGTTCGGATTACTGCCTGAGGGTTTGCCCTGAACGTTGGAGTGTCTTTTTTCCAAATAACAAGGTCTGAGGCAGAGAAGGGCGTATGTGTCAGAATGTAATTGCATTCGCCTCTTGCTCTTCCTGATATTGGTTTGCTCAGCAGGGGAGCCATTATTTTTGCCTCAGTGTTTCCTGCCTCAGTTTTCCCTTCTAGAAAATGGGTTTCTGCTTTAGCTTGATCTTTCCCTATAGTTAGGTCTTTGGTTCTGGCTAGTTCAGCCCAGCAATACCAGTAGGGTATTTGGCTGGGCTTAATTCGGGGTCTAAGTGCTTTTAAAATTTTAAAGTCAAAAGTACCGCTGTCAGGCCAAATTTGTCTTCCAGTGTCATCCCTTAGCAAAGCCCATTTTTTACATATCTTCTTCGCTTTCCCCTTTTTCATACCAGCCAGGACTGGCATCTGTTTTTCGTCCCATGCCTCAAGCAAATTTTCTAAAGGGGTATCTACCACCCGCGAGCTGCAACTTCCCATGTTTCCCCTTCTGATGTGGGGTTTCACACTTTGGTTCAGCTGGGCGACACAATGTCAGTTTTCAGGAAAAAGGCCTGGAGAGGACGCTGGTTCCCTTACAGCGTATGCATACCTCTTCTTGTTAGGGAATTCTCCGCCACTGGTTTTCAGACCCCTCTAAAAAATGGGAATCTGGGAGGACCTGCTGCCCCCAACGCAGATGAGTACGGGCCCCTCCTACAACTTCACAACTTCACAACTTCACCATTACCTAGCTATCTAACTATCTAACTTCACACTGTCCTAAAAATCCTGGGGTTTGCTCTGGGATACACTGGAGTTCCCTTTATTTGTTTTGGGGTTTTTTTCCTTTCTTTTATTAACCTCTTCTCTCTTCATAGCCCGTTCAGTTTTTCCTTGCGTTCTTCAGAAGGTCCCACACTCCATGACACCCCCCCTTGCTTTCCCAATCCTGCCGGTCACTGCTCTTTCGAACTAGTAGCAGGGTGGGGGGCGGCTAGAGATCAACGGAGGAGGTGGGATCCAGCTGTTTTCCGCAGGTAAAACCCACCCACCCACCCACAGACACACAGACACACACACACACACACACACACACACACACCTTTCCTCTCTCGCTTCCACTCCCCACAGAGTTCCAGGGTTTTAAATTTAAAGTGGTACTCACCTGCTTTCAAGCAGCTGTTGAGTGCAAAGCTCAAGGGCTCTCTTTACTTACTACCCGATACCTCCTGGGCAGGGTCCATAGATATTTTCCCTGGACAAAGAAGGTCCGTGCCGGCTGGGTTTTGATTTCCGGGTCCCGTCCAGTGGCTCGGTTGGCCAGGAGGCCACCTGGGTCGCCAATTGTTGAAAGGAAAAAGAAGCCTTTCCCTTTAAGGATTGTTGGAAGGCAGAGCTTTCCCTTCTTTAATTCAAAACTCCCGGCTGGGAGATTACTTCGAAATGATTGGAGGTCAGCTGCTTGAGAGCAGAATTAGTTTATTGTTTATAGGAAGGCAGGCAAGAAACAAATACAAGCACAGCGTTCCGAGGCTAGCCTGTTTGAACTGTAAGAGTAACCCTTTTTTATATCCTAAAACGTCCTTTTGATTTTCTATGTGACCCTTTAAAGTCTTTTGAAATTCTTTTGATTTGGCGTGTGAATTCTTTGATTTGTGTGTGTGATTGTTTTATGGTGTTTAAATCCTGTTTTTGTTTGTGATTGGGTTCTTCCATCCTGGATCTGGCAAATAAGTAATTGTTTTATAGTCCACTCTCTGTTTTTCCTAGCCCTTTGTAGTTGTTCGTTCCCTATAATTATTCAGTTTGCTATTTCTGTGTTTTAGTGAATATCTCCTTTTCTCATGTGTTTAAATTACTTTGACTGATTTCTTTTCCTTTTTGGGTGTTTGTTTTTCTTTCCTGTGTCCCATATCTGTTTGGATGTTGCAGGCCCCTGTAATTTTTTCCTTCCTTTGATGTGGAAAATAGGGTGGCTTCAGCTTCTTAATGGCCCGTTGATAAAGGTGGGGGCTGAAACTCTGCCTGAGTTTCTGCTTATTTTTTTTTTGAGAATTTTTTTTTATTTTTTAAACAAAACTTAAAACATAAAACAATTATCATCCATTACAATTACAGAAAGTGTATTGATCGGTTACAAATCTTTTGTGCTTAATCCTCTATCCAACATTTTCTTATTTTATTTTATTTATTTTTATATTTTTATTTATTTATTATCAGATTTATATACCGCCCTTCTCCCGAAGGACTCAGGGTGGTGCACAGCCAAAGTAAAAACATAAATACAAACATTAAAATACAGTTTAAAAGATATATATGCGTTTGGCCCCCTTCTTGTTCCCTAATTTCAAATGTCAATTTACTCATTTCAGCACACTCCAAAATTTTCTTAATAACATCGTCATCTGTGGGTATCTTCTCTCCTTTCCAATTTTTAGCAAATACAATTCTAGCTGCCGTTAAAACATTCACAATTAAATATCTCAATTCTCTATTGTATATTTCTGATAAAATCCCTAATAAAAATATCTCTGGTTTAAAGTCAATGTGTTTCTTTGTCATTTTTTCCAGCCATGTGTGGATTTTAGTCCAATATCTTTTAGCTTCTGCGCATGTTCACCACATATGGTAATATAAACCCGGAGTCTGATGACACTTCCAACATTTCTCCGATTTATTCTTGTACATTCTGGCTATTCTCGCCGGGGGTAAATGCCACCTGTAAAACATCTTATACAAATTCTCCTTATATACTGTTGACATTGTCATTTTATAATTCTGCAACCACAGTTTTTCCCATTTCTCTAAGTCAATCCCATGACCAACATTTTTCCCCCATGCAATAATTGTTTCTTTAACTTGTTCTTCTGCCAATTTTACTTCTAATAAGTAACCGTACAGTTTTTTAATAACATGGTCATCAGAACCTGTTAGAATTTTATCTAAATTCGTCAAATTACTATAAAAACCCTCCATTTTAGAATCTTTATCATATCTAGACTGTATTTGCATATATGAAAACCAATCCATTTCAATCTCTTGTTCTTCTAGTTCTTGCTTCGACTTAAATTCACCCTTTTCATTTAATAATTCACCATATCTAACAATTTTTTCCTTTCTGAATGTTATTGCGTGTGAGACTGCTTCAATAGGAGATAACCAGACTGGAATTTTTAAATAGTAACATTGTTTGATCTTCTCCCAATTTAATAACAAAGATTCTCGTATCATATGCCTTCTGAAATAACCCTGTATTTTTGTACTTTTATACCACATAAAAGCGTGCCAACCCAACAACAAATCATGTCCTTCTAAAGTCAACAATCTAATATTCCTTAACGTTATCCATTCTTTAATCCACATCAAATTACAAGCTTGATAATATAGTTCCCAATCCGGCAAACCAAAACCTCCTCTTGATCTAACATCTTGCATCAATTTTAATTTTATCCTTGCCTTTTTGCCCTGCCATATATATTTTAACACCATTTTATTTAAATATTCAAAATATTTTTCCCCAACTTAATTGGAAATGTCTGAAATAAATATAAAAGTCTGGGCAGTATATTCATTTTAATAGTTGATATTCTCCCTATCAATGATAATTGCAAATTCTCCCATTTTGCCAGATCTGTCGTGATCTGTTGTTTAAGCTTATCATAATTATTCTCCTTAAGAGTACCACATCTTGCTGTCAAATGTATCCCCAGATATTTGACCTTATTCGTGACCTGCATCCTTGATACTTCCACCAATTCTTCTTTCTGTTTTTTTAACATATTCTTTGTCAAAATCTTCGTTTTGTCTTTATTTATTTTCAAGCCTGCCACTTTCCCAAAATCTCCTATTTTGTCTATCAATTTGTTTATAGATTGAAGTGGATCTTCCAAGATAAACACCAGGTCATCCGCAAATGCTTGCAATTTATATTCTTGATTTTGAATTTCATTCCTTTTATTCCTTTTTCTTCTCTAATGTTTCTGTTTAGTACTTCTAATGTTAACACAAACAGTGGTGACAATGGACAACCTTGTCTTGTTCCTTTTTGTATTTCAATGAATTCTGTCAGCTCTCCATTTATCATTACTTTTGCTATTTGTTTGTAATATATAGCTTCTATAGCTTCTTAGCTGTACATCTCTACCCCAGGCCACCCCAACGATGCCCTTGAAGTGATGTCCCAGTGCCTGGAGGCTGTGCGGGCCTGGATGGGGAGAAACAGGCTCTGACTCAACCCTTCCAAGACCGAGTGGCTGTGGCTTCCGGCGTCCCGATATAGCCAGCTGGTGCCATCGCTGGCTATTGGGGGTGAAACACTGGCCCCCACGGAGAGGGCTTGCAACTTAGGCGTCCTCCTGGACACACGGCTGTCTTTAGAAGAGCATATGACGGCCGTGGCCAGGGGGGCTTTTTATCAGGTTCGCCCGATACGCCAGTTGCGTCCCTTTCTGGATCGGGACTCCCTAAGCACGGTCACTCAAGCACTCGTCACTTCCCTCCTGGACTACTGCAATGCTCTCTACATGGGGCTCCCCTTGGGGTGCACCCGGAGGCTGCAGTTGGTCCAGAATGCGGCCGCGCGGGGGATTATGACTTGTTGTAGGTCAGTATCTTCTTTTGGAATAAGTGTAATATATGCTTCTAGCCATGAGTTGGGTATTTCCTTCTGTAGCATTACTTCATTCATAATTTCTAGTAATGGGAGACTCAGTGATTCCTGTAAAGTCTTATAATATTCCGCCGGTAGTCCATCTGGTCCTGGTGCCTTACCACTTTTTTGTTTTTTAATTGCTTCTGTCAACTCCATCATCGTTATATTCCCTTCTAGCATCATCTCAACATTTTTTGGAATCTGGGGTAAATTCGCCTTGTGTAAATATTGTTTAATACTTTCCTCTTCTATCTTTTCTTTTTCATATAGTTTTTTATAGTAGTCTTGTACAATGTTCTTCTCCTCATTTCCAAATCTAATTTGTCCTTGATCATCTATTAGCTGTGATATTTTCCTTGAATTCCTTTCTTTTTTCAGTTTATATGCTAGCCATCTGCCTGGTTTATTAGCATCTTCAAAATATTTCTGTTTAGTGTTCCTGATTTTTTGTGCTAGATCTTCTTTCTCTAATAATCCCATTTTATGTTTAATTGTGTCCATTTTCATTTTAATGTCTTTTTTTTGTGGGAACTTCTGCAGTTCTTTTTCAAATGTCTTGTAATCATCTTCTAGTGTTTCATATGCTTGCCTTTTCTTAATATTTCTTTTTCTTGTATAGTCAATAATCAGGCCTCTGGCATAAGCTTTCATGGTATCCCACCGATTCTGCATTGATGTATCCTCTTTTCTATTTTCTTTGAAGAAAAAAGCTAATTCTTTCTCCATTTTCTGTAGGAAATCCTTTTCTTTTAATATTGTAGTATTTAAAGTCCATCTAGTCCTTCTCCTTTGTCCTTTCCATCTCACCATCATTGGATTATGGTCTGCCCAAGTATTAGCCTCTATAGCTATTTCTTCTATGTTCGAGGTCAAGTCCATTGTCAACCATAACATATCTATTCTGGACCATGATAAATGTCTATTAGAATAAAAAGTGTATTGTCTGACTTCCGGTTTGGTCTTCGTGGTCACCAGACGGTCTTTTTTTAGACTGCCAGCCCCGTCGTCTGTAAAGAGCCACTTCGAGAAAGGAGAAGCGGCTTGGAAAAGTCCAAATCTGAAAGGAATTGTGAGGAGAGCCGGCGGGATTAGGTTGAGCCCCTGTGAAGCCCCCAGATTGCTTTGTTTTGCTTCTGGGGGAGGAAACAGGCGAGGCTCCCTCTCCAGCTCGCCGAAGCTCCGGACTTCAGGGATAATTCTACCTAGTAGAACAAGACGGCGTGACCATCCTTACAAGCGAAAACAAAGAGTTTCCTAATCGAGCAGGGTGAAACTGGGACTTGAACCTCAAAACCACAAGTATTTCTGCTGTGCTGAGCTAGCCCTGTGACTAAATTTAAGTGAGAGACTGAAAGCTCTTTGAAAATGGCGCCCAGCTTCAGCGCTAGGGAGAGCTGAAAGCAAAAGTGGATTTGCATAGTTATTTTTACACACTACAAAGTCTCACTGCTTGTAACAATTGAAGAGAAAAGGAAAAAAAAAAATTTTTTTTTTAAAAAAAGCAAGCCTGACTCTGATTTAACTTTATTTCTAATTTGACCAAACCTGGGGGAATTTTTTAGAGGATTTTGTGGAGGAAGAAGGGGGGGAAAAAGACCTCCTTCTTTGAAAAAGTTAGGCTACGTGGCAGAATGGCTTCTAAGCAGCCTAAGCAAGATACGAAGGCAGCGGGGGGGATTCCCCACGCATAAGCCGCAACAACAGCCTTCTAGCCAGCAGAGCCAGAGAAAGGAGATTGTGGTCGACAGGTAAATCCCATTATCGTTTTAAAGAGACAAAGACCAAAATAATCCTGGAACAGAGTTTATTCTATGCAAAGGTCTCCCTCAAGGCGAGAGAGCAAATTACCATTCGTTCTCGCCGTCTTTTATACAATTTCAGGTTACATCTTACAGGATACAAGCATGTCCCTTGAGTACAATTTCAAACCTTATATAATAGACAAACACATGATATTCCCATTATGGAAAGTCCCCACAATTCCAATATAAAAATACCCTACTTATACATGTAAGATCAGCATTCGCGTACTTCCCCTTCTTAACGAGGTCAAGTTGACCTGAAGCATACATCCTGCTAGATAAACATTCTCTAAAAAACACAGGAATTACACACTTCCTTTCTCATGTTCTTAAATGTCAGCTAAATGATATAATCAGGTTATACAAGGTAAAACAAAAGCCTTGACATGTTTTTAAAATGGCGTAACTCAGGTTATACAATTTTACAGGAATAACCCTAATTTCTTTATTTCTCACAATCCCCCCTTCTCCTCTTTACCATCTTTTATTTCTGTAAACTATGAATATCCCGTAACAGTATAGAAACTCTTCTCCATACAATAGGTAATTTGGACAATGCCATGTTACCACATAAAAACATTAACCTGTAAGGAACTTGTATCCTTAAACATAGAAAATGTAACCCTTCCTCCAAAATCCAAAACTTCTTGTATGAAGGTATATAATTACCAAATAGCTCAGTGCATTGCTTATATAAAAATTCCATTCTATTTGTAAGGCCAAAGTATTAAGGAACTATCCCATATGTACGTTTGCACTTGGCACACACCATCTTCAAAAGATGACTTAATACATATCTCGGCTTCCTCAGTGGTGTCTATTAGGGTTAGTGGTGTTTCTATAAAAGAATAACGGTGCTCGAATTCAGTATGGAAACGTAGCTGCTACCATGTTATAGGGTAACTAGGCAACACAGCTAAAATCCCCATTCCTATCTACACCTGTAGAATAACAAACATTACCACAAAAAAACCCCATTATTCCTAGTGAACTAGCTCCCCCAACATATTATTCAAAGAGATAAAAGATTATTATCTTACCTCCAATTCATCAATCAATCAAGGAGAACTTACATCCACTGGATACCAAAACATAGATTTACACCAATCAATAATATCTTTCCTCAATACAATCAAAAACACAACAAGAATTATTACCACTCCTAGCCAAATACAAAATTCTTCATAAAACTCTTCTTCCATCCGTTGGTCCCCAATCGTCTAAGGTTTGTCATCAAAAAGTCAGTTTAAGAGGGTTTGCAGGTTCCGTAGCAACTGTCCTTCCATAATGCAAAGCCACCAGTCTCTCGACTCTGGAATAGCATACCCAACCTTGTTCCTTAGTCCTTACAGCCGACCCTGTAGTTAACAGAACTTAGAACGGTCCTTTCCACACCTGCTGCAACTTCTTCTCAGTAATGGCTTTTATCGGACCCAGTCTCCACTTTTTTATTCATGTGCTTGGAAATCAAGAGGTGGATTCTGTCCTTTTTACCTTAAATGAGAAAAACACTGGGACAGTCCCTGTATATTTTTTCAAAAAAACATCCTTCAATTCTATCCTAGGCATTCCAACTTTCCCCACATATGGCAATCCAAACATCATTTCATATGTAAATATCCCCAGATCTTTCCTAGGACTAGTTCCTATTCTTAATAGAGCTAAAGGCAAACACCTCATTCAAGGTAGTTGAAGCTCTAACATTAATTTTTATATCATAAATTTACTTATCTGATTAGCACATTCACAACGCCCTGTAGAACTTAGCATAAACAATAAATGTAATTGCCAATCAATTCCTAATTGTTCCATAAGCTTCATCACCTTAGACAATGAAATGTATACCCCTATCACTATCAATAAGATCAACCAATTCATATTTGGGTATTATTCGCTCCAATATGATTTAACAATCTTCTGAACACCTATCTTTACACAAAGAAAGGCTTCAACCTATCCAGTAAAATAATCCACTATTATTATTACATATATCAATAGTCACACCACCAGCATTTCAATGTAATCTACTTAGATTCATTGAAAAGGCCAAATGGTCAAATCTCTACATATTTGTTTTTTCATACACAATGTATTTATTTCCGTACCATACATATAACTATTGTATCAATAGTCACATATATGCATATACATTTAATAAAATCAATAAGTGCTTGCGTTCCCCAATGGTTCCCTCATACACTTGCTATTACAACATAACAACAACTACAACAACAAACTCTTGCCACTCACTATTTCAATATACAAAGGGAGATTTCTCAGGGGTTCAACGCACAGGCATTCACAAATATCAGGATCACCTTACCACCCCCATTTAAGAGCTTACCACACACACTCATATTTATTCTGCAATCAGACCTTTTAGTGTATTCCACACACACACATGCCTTTTCCCTGCCAATTAGTCAGCATAAATACTTCAGGGAACTTTATTATCATTCTCAGTATTATTTTTATTTTACAAGACAATGAGCTCTATTGCCTAAACAACTCTCATCACACACACATATCATTTAACAACATTTGCAAACCTAGAATAAAACCTGGAAAGATTCCATCCCTTCAGATACCCATTTCATTTTCATCCTTGACATCTTGTAGCCCATTCCTCAAGCAGTGGAAAACTTCAGGATGCGGTTTTTAATCAAAAACTTGATTTCGGGCCCTAACCACACCTGTCCTCCACAGCTCCAGGCTTAAGCCAAGAAGGTCACTTAATTAGCCGGCACACACATATCACCATCACATCACATTAATCAAAAACAAAATATTCGCATTCAACCTCAGGTAGGAAGAACAATAACCCTTCCTTACCACATTCCTACAGAGTTTTCTGCCTCACCCAAGAACAAGAACTATCTGTATACCAAGCTCACATCCCAGAAGAGACAATGCATCTCTCCCAAGCAGATTAAGACCTACTTCTGGAACAAATATCACATCCAAACATATAATACACTTTCCACAACTCAATTGCACATTCTTCAACAATGGCACATCAAAAGGTATACCCTTGACACCCCTTATCTTAATAGTTACACCTGTGGGATGCACTCCTCTAGGCAATTTACAAATATAGGTTCTAGTCACACCCGTATCTATTAGACACACATAATCTTCCTCTTCTGGACCCACTAATCATCCTCTTCTCAGGACAATCCTAGCAAAATGCCTCTCCTTTACACAAAGCACTTTTTACCTTCCAATCCACCAACACTAGACTTTTTCCACTGGAGTAATCCTCTCCCAATTCCAGGACACTGTCGCCACATTGCAACCAAAGTTTCACAAAACCTTTTCCTCTTCTACCTAACTCCTTTCCCTCTCCTGTCTATTTCAACACAGACACCATCATTCATCATTCTTTCTTTCTTTTCTTCTAGTCTTGGCCTTGTCCCTATTCACATAGACCTTTTGAGCTTCTTTCAACAGAGCAGCAATATCAGTAGTAGCTTCTGTATGTCTGGCCATGATTTTGTCACAAATTTCATTTTCATTAAGGACTCATAAGCCGGCGTTTCAGGAGAAAGACCAGTGTGCTTATTCAAATTGTCCTTAATATTTTCCAGAAACACAGACGGTGTTTCTTCTCACAACTGTTCCACCTCCAAAAACTTTTGTTAGAGTTTCTTCCTTGAGGTACAGCTGTCTTAACTCCCTCCATTTGCTCCCGATCAGCTAAATTATTATTATTCCAACCAGGATCAACTAATGGAGACTTAACATCTGCAGCAACGGGCTGAACAGCCCCCACTTGGGTTTTATCCCAAAAAAATAGCCATAGCTGCCTTTCGAATTTGTGACCTCTCCTCAGGGGAGAACAAATAACCCAATATATGCTGTAACTCTGCAAAAGTATACAGATTGGGTCTCAGGAATAAATCCAATGACTCAGACAACTTGATCAAATCCGCCTAGAAAGACGACATGTTTCTTTTATAATCTTCCAGATCAGAAGATGTCAAAGACACATTCACAAAAGCCACAATACCACTCGGCATTCCTCTTAAAGGAAACATTCCTTTAGTTAGTGAACATGTAACATGAGAAGTGGATGGATTCTGTTTCACAATTACTAACCATTCACCCAACTCCTCCTCCTCTATCTATATTACTGCCCTGCTGAAGTCTCTTCCTCTCTGCTCCCAGCAGCAACATCAATTTCACCCACAACTTCTTCTTCCTTCCCATACAAAACTCCAGAACTTCTCGGGGAAGAGGGGTTAAACTACTAAACATGGAACTGAGGTTCAACATATAACAATTGAACTTTCAACTTCTTTTTTCACCAAAATATTCTTCAAAGCATTGATCCAATATGGGTCTGACTCACCAAACCTACTCCACCTATAATTAGGCTGTATCAACACAAACCTCCTTACAATAATTAATCATAGTCACCTTATCTAATACCTTTGTACAAGCTTTCAATCAATCCTCTGACCACTGTATTAACAATGTCCCTAATGGAGATATGGGGGATGGAGGATATTTCAGTCTCAGCAGCACCTTTCCCTAGTAAAGGCCCCATACTTTCCCCAACCTGTATTACACTAATTATACACACAAATCATACAGGCCATACACACACAAACATACACCAATCCAAACCACCAAAGAGAAAACATATACTCACTCCTGGTGCACCGAAGTCTTCAGGAACGTTCCTCTCTGTCCAGGCATTCAGGTCTCCGCCTCAAGGTTCATAGAAAAGCAATTCCAGCTGGAAAGGAAATAACCCCATCTCACTGAAATCAGTGTTTGTGCGCACGTATCAGGGAGTTCCCTTCCAGACAGAATGTTTTCAGTCCCTGTTCGGGCGCCAATTGTGGTCGACAGGTAAATCCCATTATCGTTTTAAAGAGACAAAGACCCTAATTTCTTTATTTCTCACAGAGATTGATCTTGAAAGTTTGAAAGAGTTTATTGCCCAGGCTTTGATGAGGCAAGATGAAAATATAGATGAGAAGTTTAAAAAATCTCAACAGGAAATTAAGCAGGAGATCAAAGAAATCAAAGAGGTGGTTCAAGAAAAATATGACAAGGTGACTAAAAAGTTAATGACTGTGGTGACTGGTCTCTCAGCTGCACTTGTGCAAACTGATAAAAAAGTGGAGGAATATAAATCTGAAGCGGATGCTAAAATGAAGGAGGCTGATCATAAAATCTTTAATGTTGACAATAAAATGCAAAGGATTGAAAATGAGGTGACAATGATGCAATTTAGAGCTATGGAATTTGCTATGAGACTTAGAGGTATAAGAGAGAATACTAGAGAAGACCTGAGAAGGATCTGTGCTGATGCTTTAGCTGTGATGTTAAAAACTAGCCCTGAAGAGATTTTTTGTAAGATGGATAAAGCTTACAGAGTGAATTGTTGGGTGGCTAAACAAAGACAATTGCCTAGAGATGTGGTGACATATTTTACAGACAGAAGAATAAGAAATGATATTTTGCAAAGGTCCTTTGTTTCTACTATGCAAGTGGATGGAAGGGAAATTGGAGTTTACAAAGAGTTGCCACCTAAGATGTTAAAAGATAGAAAGGACTTTGGATTTTTAGTGTCTGAACTAAAGAAACAGCAAATCCCATTTAGATGGGATGCTCCAACTGGCATAATATTGAGGTATGAAGGAGAAAGATATAGATTAAATACAGTTGAAAAAGCGGAAGAATTTTATTCTACAGTTTTTAAAACAGGCACAACATCCCCACGTACATCTTCAGTGCTGGAGATAAAGGAGAGTGATAAGGAGAAGCAGTTTGAACAAGAGACTGAAGAGCAGTGTAAACAGTTGGAGCGGGAGGCAATGGAAATGCAGGGAGCTACAGGGGGATTTCTGGATGAGCCCCTGTTAGATTTTCCTCTAGAAACTGCAACTGGGTTACCTACAAATACAAGAGAAGTGGCTTTGGACCTGGCCCGGATGTCTGAAGCTAAAGATCAGCGTATAACTCGAGCAGTTTACAATCAATTTAAAGAAAAACAACAACAGGAGAGGTCCAAGCCACAACAAGATAAGAAGGGAGCTAAGGGTTTACAAGCACGTGAAGTCATGGGGGGAGCTAAGCTGAAGACTACCAACTTGGAAGAAAGTCTTCAGCAAATGTTCCTATCGCTTCAAGAGGCTCCAGATGACATTAAAGTTTTTATCATGGAATGTGAATGGATTAAACTCACCACAGAAGAGGAAGAGATTATTTAACTATCTGAGACAGTTTAACAATGACATTATTTGCCTACAAGAAACTCATATTCGAATACAAGATCAAAAATATTTAATGAATTCTAGATTAGGAGCACATTTTATAGCTTCTAGCTCGGAAAAAAAGAATGGAGTAGTGATTTATATAAATAAAAGATTATTAGCTAAAATTATAGAAGCAGATGACTTTGGGAGGTTTATAGCAATTGAACTTTATACAGAAAATGGTCCAATTTTGGTGATTGGAATCTATGCTCCTAATCAACAACAAGAAAATTTTTATAAAATATTGTACTCTAAAATATTGCAATGGGATTACAGATCTATTTTAATTATGGGAGATTGGAATGGAGTAATTGACCCCAAAATAGATAAAAAGAGCATGGCAAAGTCAAAGATTAGATTGCCACAGATTTTTTTTGATATGAAAGAAGATTTGGAATTAAAAGATATTTGGAGAATACATAACCCAAAAGAGTTGGATTTTACCTTCTTCTCAGACAGACACAGATCCTTTTCTAGGATTGATTTTATTTTATTATCATCTGATTTACTTGTAAAAGCAAAAAAAACCCAAAGATTTTTCCAAGGACTCTAACCGACCATAGCCCGGTATGGATAGAAATTGAAATGGGAAAGATTGAGAGAAGATCATGGAGAGTAAATGAAAACTTGTTTAGGTATGAAAAAAATGTAAATGAACTTAAAAAGCAAATGAAAGAATTTTTTGAAATGAACTTGAATAAGGGTACCCCTATTGAAATTGTGTGGGATGCGAGTAAGGCATATATGAGGGGGGTACTCATTTATATGAACTCTAAACATAGGTTAAATCGACAAAAGAAAAGATTGGAAATGGAAGCAGAGATAAAGAAGAAAGAACAGTTACTTATAAAGAATCCAACAGATGAAAGAATACGAGGAGCTATAAAACTTTTGAAAGATCAATTTCATATGCTTATGGCGGAACAAACAGCAATTAACTTACAATTTGCAAAACATAATACATTTTGCAACGCTAATAAACCGGGCAGATGGCTGGCTTACACATTGAGGAAGCATCAGAGTACACGGGTCATTGGTAGTATTGAGATTGGAGGGAAGGAAATTTTTCAACAAAAATTAATTAAAGAAGCTTTCTTAGATTACTACACCAAATTATATGCTAAAGATGATATAAAGACTGGACTTATAGATAAATATTTAGAAGAAAAAAGAGTTATAAACATTTCTAGAGATCAAAAGGAAAGAATGAGTCAACCAATTATAGCTGAGGAGATTATTGCTGCAATCAAGCAATTGAAAACAGCTAAAGCACCAGGGATGGACGGTTTAACAGCGGTGTACTATAAAACTTTACAAGCAGAAATGATTGAACATCTCAAAGATTTGTTTTGCAGTATACAACAAGGGGGTAAAATACCCCCTTCATGGAAAGCAGCTTATATTTCATTGATACCGAAAGAGCAAGCAGGTCCTAAAAAACCTGAGAATTATAGACCAATATCTCTTCTGAACACTGATTACAAAATTTTTGCAAAAGTATTAGTGTTGCGATCAACTTGGTGGGCTTCTCATGATTAGTCCAGATTAGGAAAAACACAAGGACAGGTGTTTTCTCGGGATG
The DNA here is from genome assembly GCA_022577455.1 of Arizona elegans. Classification (NCBI taxonomy): domain Eukaryota; kingdom Metazoa; phylum Chordata; class Lepidosauria; order Squamata; family Colubridae; genus Arizona; species Arizona elegans. The sequence goes on along the minus strand of JAKOOJ010000010.1, from coordinate 41,545,159 downwards.
AGAGAGCAGAGAACAAAAGCCTGCCATCTCTTTTATTAGTTATCCAAATACAGCGTCATCAGAAGGCGTTATTATGGCTACACATCTCATATTACATACAAGAAATAGAAAAACATCCATATATTCTCCATCAGCCAAGTTATGTTGGCTGGCGACACCCAGGGGGAGGGCCTTCTCTGTGGGAGCCCCAGCCCTGTGGAATGAACTGCCCCCAGAAATACGCAAGATCTCCGACCTCCGGGTGTTCCGCTGCGCATTGAAGACCTTGTTGTTCCGCCAGGCAGGGCTGTCAATATAATCATTTTAAATTGGGGTATTTTAATTTTTAGAGTTTTAAATCAGCCAAATCTATTTAATTATTTTAATTTTTAATTATTGTTGTGTCTTGTGTTTTTAAACTGGCTGTACACCGCCCTGAGTCCTTCGGGAGAAGGGCGGTATAGAAATAAAATTATTATTATTATTATTATTATTATTATTATTATTATTATTATTATTATTATTATATAAGTTTCACATTCTTACCAATTACAGTAAATCACGTGAATTCTAGGAAAGCGATACTTAAGGTAAAAACAAAACTTAACTCTGGCTATGTTGCTGCCAGTTACTGCCAGGCGAGAGGCCCATCTCCTTTATCTGATTACTTCACTTCTCAGGAATGTTCTGCAAGGAGATGTCTCTATCTTTACAAATACAGTCTATGTTAAAAACAAAGAGAGAACAAAATAGGGCCCTTCAGAGAGTATCCAGCTGAACCCGCATTCCCACATTTCGTCTGTTTTTGTTTTTTGCAACAGGGCTCAGCTGTGTTGTTATTATGATGTTTTCTTAACACTTGGCAAATATGCTTGTTATCATAGCAAATAAAGCAGAAATACATTGGATACATACAAAAATAAGCAAAGCAATAATAAAAGTATACAAATGGTTATACATGTTATATATGATTGTAGTTAGTTTCTTAAGTCATAGGGAGATTCTCTCCTTTATCCCTTTGTCCCATTACCACATATGAATCTGACTCAGAATCTGTACGTTCTTCCATAGGGCAGGGACCAAGTTGATCAAGAAGATGTTCTGTCAAAGCTAGTTCCTTCTCAACTTGAATCTCTTTTACAGCTCTGATTGATAATTGTCTTAAGATTGGTATAACACATGGAATGAATGTTAAGCCAGCTATAGCACATATGAACAAAAATATCATCTGCTTAATCCATCCGGATCCAGGCACCCAAGAAAACCACATGTCAGAAGTTTGTAACCTCTGACTTATCTTGGAAGCCCTATCCTGTAATTCTCGAGCACCTTCTCTGACGACACCTGATTTGTTCATGTAAAAACAACAATCTTCACCTAAAAATATACATGTTCCTCCTTTTTCTGCTGTCAGGAGGTCTAAGGCACGTCGGTTTTGTAACACTACAGCAGCCAAGGAGTCTATTTGATTTTGGACCTCAATCAAAGTGCCAGCTATTTGATTCAAACTTCCCTGCAACTCCTCTGATATCTGTTTAAATTGGATTACAGAGTGCGTGATGCCGGCTACTCCTGTTCCAACAGCTGTTCCCATCCCTAGAAGCACTAATAGTGGGATGAGAATGGGGACCCTCTTCTGAACATGTCCCAAAAGGGGGACAGGGATAGAGTGCTCAGCACTGACAACATCCACTTTAGGAAAAAGGTGGGCTAAAGTACACACTCCTGTCCAGTTTGCTGGCAAACACAGATATGCATTTGTTCCACACAAGAAAAACACTCCTTTTTCTTCCACACATATTCCGATGTTCATGGAGAAGGCATGGAGTTTACGGTTGTTTTCATTAGTCCAGACTCCCAAAGTGCCTGCTACAAACATTCCCGCTAAAGGTTGTAATGGGATTTCTAGTGATAGATCCTTCTGTTTATCTCTGAGAATTGGTCCTTCAAAAATATATCGAGAGGTAGTATTTCCCGGTGGAAAAAGGATACACATACCTGCCTTGGACTTTAAATTGAACCAAATGGGAAATCCTGGAGGGTGAAATGGTCTTGGACAGCTTTCCACAGACAGATTCCATCCACCCCACCTTTTTTTTCTAAAGTGTAGTTCTGGTGGAGCTGAGAAAGTAACCTTTTGTTGAAATTTGCGGTAAGCAGAGGGAAAAACTCCCTTTGTTAATTTTATGTCCACCAAATTTATTTTTGGGCCTAAATATATTGCTGAGTGACATTGTTCGTCTGTCAGAGATCCTACAGGCCTACCAAGTTTATGATGTCTCTTTACACACAAAGAAGGTGTTCCTATGAGGTCTACACCTGTAGCAATTGGGCCTGTGATAGAAAGACGACTTTTTCCCAAACGTTTGAATGCTTCATAAAAATCTCCTTGTATTGGTGAGACGGGTTTTTTATCTCTACTATCCCTTTCAAGGAGAATTGTTGCCTTTGTTTTTACCCAGAGTTGTGATTTTACAGGAATAGCATGATAAGATGCAGGGTCAGCAGATAGGCATAACCAGCATTTCTCACCTAAGGTAGGGTTATACTGATTAACAAGATCTTGACTTAATTCCAGAATCCGTGAGATATAATCTCCTTTATGCAATTGTTGCAGAGGCCCATTGTCCTTATTCATTCCCCCCTCAATTGGAAACGTCAATATGGGAACCTTAGGTGGTGGAGTAGACTTAGGTAGAAAGTAAAGGCCTCGTGCATAGACAATGCGTTTTTGGCGAGAGCGTACTTGACTTGAAGTGTATGTATGTGGGGATTTGATGTTCCTTGCATGGTCACTTGAGAGTCCCAAGGCTAACAATATCCAAAGCCATAAACAAATCATAATCAACTATGGTGTGAAAGTCACTACGTCAGGGAGAGGGTCAGTGGTGCGTGTGGGTTGGGATATAGCAGTATCAAGAAAAATCCTAGGTCTACCACAAAAACGCTCCTTATATGCGTAAAACAAAATTACTAGCAAAATTAAAAAAACAAGTGTCCACAAGACCCATTCCCAAACTTCTACTAACATTAGTATGTGTAAGAAAGTGTTATATTAAGGCTAATAAAATGTATATGTACAATATGAAGGTATTTTCCTCCTGATGAATCTTCCGCTGTGTGCAGGGGACTAGCTTCCGGTGTAGTCCTGCAAAGCTGATGGTCACCACCGTGCGTTAAGAGTCTGTTGCCGTCTCAACACCAGGAGTTTCTCCTTCTTTTTGTTGTAAATGAAATGGTCTTACGTGTCTTCCTGGGATCCAAATGATGCGATCGTTATGCTGGACAGCAGCGTATCCACGGCCCCAGGTAATAAGGTTAGCGGGCCCTCTCCATGCAGGATCAGGTAGTTGGTGGAAATAAACCTTCGGTTTTGGAGTAGCTGATGGAGAAGCAGAAAAATGACGGGTTGCAGCCGACCTGGGAGGCTGTCCAGTCAGGTTAAGAAAGTTCAAAGTATATAAACAAAGATTGAGTTTGTTTTGCATGGCTGGGAGGCCGAGGCATTTTTCCTCTTTTAATTTATCCAGGGCGTTTTTGAGGGTCTGATTAGATCGTTCTGCAATTGCCTGACCTTGAGAATTGTAGGGCAAGCCAAATTTGTGTTTGATGGACCATTTGTTACAAAAGTCTGCAAAGGCAGTACTGGTGTACGCAGATCCATTGTCAGTTTTGAGTTCAATTGGGCGTCCCATCGATGCAAAGGTCCGAATACAATGATTTATTACATGTTTGGTTGCTTCTCCTCTTTGTGGAGATGCCATGATAAATCCTGAATAAGTGTCCACGGAAACATGCAAATATTTCCATGGGGCAAAGGATGGATACTGAGTTACATCCATTTGCCAGATTTCACAAGCTTTGAGACCTCTAGGGTTTACACCCATAGGGATAGAATGAGCTTGTTGACTACAGGTAGGACATTGTTGTATGATGGCAGTCGCTTCAGCTGCCGTGAGACCAAATTGTTTCGCTAATGCCTTTTTATTTTGATGGAAATAAGCATGACTTTCCCATGGTGTGATGGGAGATATTACCATGAGTGCAGCTGCAGCAGCATCAGCTTTGTCATTTCCCTCCTGGAGGGGACCCGGGAAGGGCTGATGACTTCTTATATGGGCCACAAAGAATGGCTGAGTTCTATCTGAAATAAATTTCTGTAAAGTAAGCATTAAGGTTAACAGATCAGAATCCAATGCAGGAGACAAATAGGAATAATAAATTTGTTTTATAATTTGAGTAACGTACAAACTGTCTAAAATCAAATTGAAAGGCGTATTAGCAAAGTGCTGAAAGGCCAATATAGCAGCGGCAAGCTCAGCCCGCTGCGCAGATGTTTGGGGTGAGGTAATTTTGGTGTGCCATTGCCCGTCAACGTTCCAGGCACAAGCACCATATGTATTGCTACCATCTGCAAATACTGTGAGTGTATCCGGAATCGGCTGGGTTGCCATGGGAGATTGCCATACAAACGGGACTGCTTTTAGAAGAGCCAATCGTGAATCAGAAGGAGGATGACAGGAAATTTTCCCCGGCCATTGTGCCAAAGAATTTTGTAAAGGATCTGAATTAATGTACATGACTTCCCAATCCGCTAATGAACAGGGAAGATACAGGGTGCTGGGTTCTATTGCCATAAGGGCTTTAGAGCGAAGACGTCCTTTTTGGATTAACTGAGCAAATTGAGATGGTTTTGAAGTAATTGTTTTTCGAGGTGTGTGCGGTAAATGGAGCCATTCGATAATTAGGAGCTTGTCAGTTTTTTGAGCGAGTACTGCAGTGGGTAAATTTAGAGTGTTAATAATTATTAAAGCAATAGGTGTGTCTATCTCACAACGATCCACCCATTGCTGTTCCATGGTTTTTTGTATTAACTCTATCACATTCAATTGTTCTTGGTCCAATTTAATCCTGTCTCCCGGTTGTTTTCCTTTTTTCAGGGCATCAAAAAGAGGCGAAAGTGCAGAAGTAGAGATGCCAAAAAACGGACGAGTCCAATTGATGGCACCTAAATATTGTTGTAATTGCACAAGAGTAGTCTCAGAGGGAAGCTTTAGCACAGGAGTAAGAGGAGCAGCATGAGAAGAGAGTAATTTATGATCTAAGTATTTAAAGGGTGAATGAGTTTGGATTTTTTCTGGAGCCACATGTAAACCATACACCTTTAGATGGTTCATTATTGTTGGTAATTTTTGCGCCACCGTGCCCATAGGGCCTGGGGCTGCAATCAAAATGTCATCCATATAATGGTAAATAAGAAAGTGTTTGTAAAGCTGTCGAATTGGAGCTAGAACCTTGTCCACATAATACTGGCACATGGTAGGGCTATTTAACATTCCTTGTGGCAATACCTTCCATTGAAACCGTTTGGTGGGCATAATGTTGTTAGGTTCCGGTATGGTGAATGCAAATAATTGTCTGTCCTCCTTATGGAGTGGGATAGAGAAAAAACAATCAGCCAAATCTATGACAACTAGATCGAAATCTCGAGGAATTAAATTTGGATTGGGCATCCCGCATTGGAGGGGCCCCATAGGTCGAATTACAGCATTCACAGAGCGAAGATCACAAAGGAATCTCCATTTTCCTGATTTCTTTTTTATAACAAATACAGGGGTGTTGTAAGGGCTTAAGGAAGGTTCTATATGCTCCAGGGAGAGCTGCTCCTGTACTAAAGAATGTAATGCGAGGAGTTTTTCAGAAGTTAGTGGCCACTGGTCCACCCACACAGGGGCGTCAGTGGATAAGGAAAGCTTAAGCGGAGGGATAGTAGTCATTCTAAAAGCAACTTTGCATTGAATTGAGAGAGAAGGTCTCCACCCCACAGATTTGTATGCAGTGGTAAGATCAAAGGTTTGATGTTAGCTGTGCCTGCAACATTTGCCGCAGACACTCGAAGCCAATTTTTACTTATGCGAGCTGGTTGGATTCCGCCCACTCCTCTTACGGATGGAGAATTTTCAGTTGGCCAAGAGGAGGGCCACTCTTCCGCTCTGATCACCGAAACATCAGCACCGGAATCTAGAAGGCCAGAAAAGGTTTTACCCTTAATGACTACTTTTAATGTAGGCTTAGTTTCGGTTAGAGAGGTGGTAACAGCTAAAATTTCTGCGTTATCTGAGTCTTTTGATACAAGTATCATTTTTGCGACTACATCCCCAGCGGATAGATTTTGAGGCAAGGTGGAAGATAGGTGAAGTTGGAATTGTGAGGGAAATGGTGATGAGAAAATAGTAGGAAAAACCGAAATGCCTTTTATTTGGGCATTCGGATGAGATTCAATCAGGACAGAGACAGTATCATCAAGATGCAAAGAAGGTGTAACAGAAACAGTACATAACGCATATGGTAAATCAAAGGAAATTGGATATTGAATTGTTAATGGTGCAGAGGTTGGTTGATCCTGCACAACCTTTGGGACGGGGCTAGTTGCTGGCCCCAACTCTAGTTTCCCTGGTCAGAGAGTTTTGTTCGACATTGGTTTGCCCAATGGAAACCCTTTTTGCATTTTGGGCAGACTGTTTTTGGCTTACCTCTGTGATTTAAATTTGAATTTCGTGCCGCCCCCCCACCAGGTGCTCGGCATTGAGATTTAAAATGACCAGGTCTTCCACAGTTAAAGCAATTACCAGATGGCTGTTTCTCACTCCCCTTTTGAAGTGCTGAAGCAAGAAGTTCAGCATGATAGGCGTGTGTGCCAACGGCACGGCAGGCGGTCAGATATTGAGCCAATGTGACGCCTGGTGTATTGACTAATGGGGAGAGCAAGGTACGACAATCATTATTTGCATTTTCAAAGGCCAATTTCATCGTAATTTCATGCCGTGCGTCAGCGTGGGTGATTTGACGCGAGAGCGCAACTTGCAGTCTTTCAACAAAGTCTGAATAGGGCTCATTTGGACCCTGAACAATTTTTGCAAAAGATTGTTTGGATGTACCAGGGTCATCCACTCGAATAAGAGCCTCGAGAGCAGCTTGAGAAGTTAAAGTAAGAGTAGGAATTGGTAAAGCGTATTGAGCGGTAGGAGGCAGAAACAGTCCCTCACCACAGATTTCATTAACTGTGATGTGGGGGTTCCTAGCTGCTAAGGCGATTGCATGGCGCTGGAATTCTGATTGCCAAACAACATACTGAGTCCCTGTTAGAATCATGCTAAACAAGTTCTTCCAATCAGCCGGAATCATAAGGTAGGCGTTTGCCATGGTTCTCAACAAGCCTTGGGTGTAAGGGGCTTGGATACCATACATCATGCAGGATTGTTTAATGTCCCTTATCAATTTGATAGGGAGCAGTTCCCATTGCGGAATTTGCGCTCCTCCCTGATTTACAAATTCTAAGGGAAAAGCTGAAATCATTTCATCATCTTCTAATTCTCCTTCTCTATAGGCTCTCATTATAGCAGATTGCACAGCACCTACAGCAGAGGGGGGAAATGCGGAAGCAAGGGTTTCAGGAATAGACAAAGGAAACATCTCAGGTGTGGGGGCGGGGGCTGTAGGAGAAACAGAAGATTTGGATGGAGGGGGGTTGGTTTTAGCAGAAGAGCCGTCATAAGGCGGCGGACGTTTGGGAGACTTTTCAGCGTCCTGAAGGCTTTTTTCATGCATAATTAAACACTCTACGACTAATCTCCAGAGTGTAAAATTTTTTTCACGGGCTTTAGGAGATTTGTGGAAGCAGGTTCCCATCTGTTTCCACACCTTCACTTTTAAAGAGCCCTTTTCCGGATAAGCCGGGTAATTTTGCCAAATGTATTTTAGAAGGTAGATCAAATTCTTTTTTGATATAACGGGCAGGACTTTCCCGTTACCTTTTAAAACATTAATATTAGTCTTGGATATCTCACCAAGCTCCGTCAGATGCTCAATCTGTAGCTTGGAAAGACCTTTCCCCATACTCACGAAAGATTACCGTCGTGTTTCAGGCGGAATCGGATGTGCAGCCTCTTTCCAGGCGGTGAGAACAGGGGTTCCAAGAGATGTATAGCCTCAGCGGGTTATCACGTCGAGACATATCCGTTTCACGAGATCACGTCGGGGTCACCAGATGTTGCGATCAACTTGGTGGGCTTCTCATGATTAGTCCAGATTAGGAAAAACACAAGGACAGGTGTTTTCTCGGGATGAGAGAGCAGAGAACAAAAGCCTGCCATCTCTTTTATTAGTTATCCAAATACAGCGTCATCAGAAGGCGTTATTATGGCTACACATCTCATATTACATACAAGAAATAGAAAAACATCCATATATTCTCCATATAAGTTTCACATTCTTACCAATTACAGTAAGTCACGTGAATTCTAGGAAAGCGATACTTAAGGTAAAAACAAAACTTAACTCTGGCTATGTTGCTGCCAGTTACTGCCAGGCGAGAGGCCCATCTCCTTTATCTGATTACTTCACTTCTCAGGAATGTTCTGCAAGGAGATGTCTCTATCTTTACAAATACAGTCTATGTTAAAAACAAAGAGAGAACAAAATAGGGCCCTTCAGAGAGTATCCAGCTGAACCCGCATTCCCACATATTAGCCAACAGATTAATGTCAGTTATTCAAGAGGTGATTCATCATGACCAAGCAGGATTTATAGAAGGCAGATACATGAAGGATAATGTGAGGCAAATAATAGACTTATTGGACTACCTTGAGAAGAATAAACAGATATCTGCAGTGCTGGTGTTTTTGGATGCGGAGAAGGCCTTTGATAGAGTGGATTGGAGTTTTCTGCTAAAGACTTTGAGAAAAATGGACTTTGGGGATCAGTTTATACAGGCGGTTTCAGCAATTTACCAACAACAAACGGCACAAATTATTATTAATGGAAGTTTGACTACAAATTTTAGTATTGAAAAAGGAACAAGACAAGGATGTCCGCTATCCCCATTGTTATTTATTTTAACATTAGAAGTCTTGTTGAATACAATACGGGACTCGAACTCATTATATGGCATAGCTATTAGGCATGAGGATTATAGGACCAGGGCATTTGCAGATGATCTGGTTATTACCCTAACACAGCCGATGGAATCAATAATTCAGATGAAAGACATTATAAAAGAATATGGTATGATATCAGGATTTAGACTGAACCAGAAAAAGACTAAGATGATTGTTAAAAACATGACACAAGATCACAAGCAGGAACTTGAAAGCAAGGCAGGCTTTGAAATTGTATCAAAAGTTAAATATTGTTGCAGTTGCAGACTCAAATATAAAATTATTTCAAAATAATTATGAGGTGTTGTGGCGAGAGATACAAAAGGAGATGGAGACTTGGAAAAAACTGCAGCTGTTGTTGCTTGGAAGAATAGCAGCAGTTAAGATGAACGTTTTGCCTAGATTTCTCTTTTTGTTTCAAATGATTCCGGTGCTTAAAAGTGATAAGCAATTGAGAGAATGGCAAACAGGACTGAATAAGTTTGTCTGGAATGAGAAAAAGCCGAGAGTTAAACTGAAAATTATGCAAGATGTTCCAGAAAGGGGAGGCCTTAAACTCCCAAACCTACAATTGTATTATGAAGCAGCAGCTTTGACACAAGCAAGTGACTGGTTCGAAAGGATAAAGACTGGAATATTGAATATAGAAAGTCATGATCTTGAATTTGGTTGGCATGCATATTTATTCTATGAGAACAAAGTCGATAAAGTATTCAAAAGCCACATACTTAGGAACTCTTTGATGAGAGTTTGGAAGAAGCACCGATTCAAATGGGATTATAAAATACCGTTATGGCTTGATCTTGGTCATATCATGTGGAATACAAATATAATGTCACTCGGGGGGGGTGTTTATACAAAGAAGTTCTTTTTATGGATGGGGGCAGATGGCAACTAAAGACATTAGAAACACTGTTGGAAGAAGGAATTAATTTAACTTTGCTACAGTATAATCAACTTCAACTGAAATGGAAAGAAGATCAAAAAATTGGTATAATGATGTATGAAGAAGAATTGGTTAGACATATAAAAGAGAAAGGTCCAATGCATATTAAGAGGGTTTATAATGTTTTGTTAGAAAGAGATTCGGAAACTGAACTAGTTAAAAATTGTATGATAAAGTGGGCACAAAATTTTGCAGAACCAGTGATGTTGGAAACATGAGAAAAAATATGGGTCCAGAATGTTAAATTTACACAATCGCAGAATTTGAGGGAAAATTTTTATAAAATGTTTTATAGGTGGCATTTAGATCCTAAGAAATTATCGTGTATGTACCCTAACGTTCAACCAAAATGCTGGAGATGTGATTGTTTAGAAGCCACATATTATCACATGTGGTGGACTTGTAAGAAAGTGAAGGCTTTTTGGATAAAAATTTGGTGGGTTATGCAAAATGTCCTGAAGAAAAAACTCCAATTTTCTCCACAATTGTTTTTATTGGGTATAGTTAAGGGTTTTACACTGGGTGAAACGAAGCTGATATTGTATATGGTGACAGCAGCTAGATTATTGATAGGTCAATATTGGAAAAATGATGCTTTGCCCACTATTGAAGAATGGACTTTGAAGATGGCCAGTTTTGCAGAGATGGCGAAGATTTCAGCATATTTAAAAGATCGAACTCAAGAGACTTATGTATGGGAGTGGAAAAAGTGGATAGATTATGTGCAGAATAAATATCAAACTAGGAAATATCAGATAGCTTTTAGCTGAATGAATGTATTATGTAGGGATAGATTAATTGAGTTTTATGAAGGTATAAATGGTATATAGGGGGTGGAGGGGTTTAAGTTTCATAAAATGTATTTTTGATTAGGATTTTATTCTGTGGATGTCCTGGGGGGAAAAGGGGAGGGTTAGGGAGGGTTTGGGGGGTTTGGGGGGGGGAATTGGGGAGAAAATGTATTTGTAAAACTTTTTAAATTAAAAAAAGTGTATTGTCTGTTTTTTGCATTTCTTTCTCTCCATATATCTTTTAAATTTATTTCCTTTATCATCTTAAAAATGGGTTTCGGCAAAATTTTCCTACTTTGTTTTATTGTCTTTTGTGTATTATAGTCCATTTTCTCATCTACTATTCCATTGAAGTCTCCCATTATACAAATGTTGTCATAATCCAGCTCTATTAATTTCAAATGTAATTTTCTATAAAAATTTTCTTGATTGTCGCTAGGAGCATATATCCCTATTAACAATATTTTCCTATTGTTGTCTGTCATTTCCACCATCAGATTTTGTCCTTCTCCATCTTCATCAATTTTTTCCACTAATATTGTATCTTTAATATACAAAACCACTCCTCTTTTCTTACATTGTGGCAATGAAGCAAATAATTTCCCTAGTTTAGGCTGTACCAAAAGTAATTCATGCTGCTTTTTGATATGCACTTCTTGTAAACAAATTATATCCATTTTTAGTTTCTCCAATTTGTGGAATACTTTCTTTCTTTTAGTTGCTATATTAAGTCCATTTATGTTCATTGTAATTAATTTTTTCTCCTCCATATTTATACTTTATATATAGGTTTTGCTGATCTAGTGGATCTCAGTTCACGCTGTTCTTTATATTCTATGGCACCTCCTACTGCACCCTCTAGTGCACCCTCCTCCTTTTCCATCATCACTAGATCCTCTTCTTGTAATTGGAGCAGTGTCTCTTCCCTTCTTGGCTCAGCATATTTTTCTCTTATATATTCCACAAAGAATGCTTTAGCTTTGTCAATTGAATCTATTTTAAATCTTTGCATTTGCCATGTAAACACCAATCCTTCTGGTATCAGCCATCTGTAGTTCACTCCTTTCTGGAGCAATATTTTTGTCAAAAATTGATACTCTCTTCTCAACTCTCTTACTCTTCTTGGTATTTGCTTCAGCACCATAATTTCCTTGCCTTTGTATTGCAACACTTTCTCTTTTGCAATCTGCAATATTTGTGTCTTAATTGATGTTTTAGTAAATCTTATATGAACTTCTCTTGGTAGTTTATTTCTCATTGTATATCTAGTATATACTCGGTACATTTCATCAACGCCATCAAACATTTTTTCTTTAGAAATTTCTAGAGCTCCTGCAAGAATTTCTATCATTTTTTCTGCCAAATTTTCTCCTTTTTCTTCCTCCACATTTTGTAATCTTAAGTAGAATTCTGATTTATCCATCTCTCATCCTAGGCCGCTTCTATCACGTTCAATTTCTTCTAATCTGTTATCCATATCTCTGATTTTTTTATCTCTTTGTTCCTCTTTTTCTTCAATTTTTTCAAGTCTGTCTTCATATTTCTTCATCATCTGTTGTATATTCTCCACTTTTTCATCTGTTTTCTCTATTTTTGATTTTATATCTTGTATTCCTTGCAAAATCATCTGCATTGTCACATCCTTTTCTTTCTCATGTTCTTTCTCTTTTTCCTGATGAATCATTGTCTGTATTGATAGTTGTCCTCCTGCTGGTGATGAAGAAGGGGTCAATCCAGCAGAGCTAACAACTGCTGCTTTTTGCTCATTTCTATAGGTAATCCAAATCAAAACAGTAAAATAATATATCTTCAGGTTCTTCTCAACCCTAATCCATTTTGTAAATGGCAGGAGGTTACAAAAAGATAAAAAGAAAAAAAGAAACAGGAAAAAAACAAAAAGAAAAAGAAAAAAGAAGAAAGAAAAAAAATACCCAAAGAAACAACACTCTTCAGGCTCTTGTGTGCCCTAATCCAATCACCTGAGATAGCCAAAAACAAATTCAAGTAAGAATCTCCAATCAGAAAATAAAATTTAAAAAAAAGGGCCAAAAAAGAGAAAGGAAAAATTTCTTCAGACTCTTGTATGTCTTAATCCAATCACGTGAAATAGCCAAAAACAAATTCAAATAACAGTCTCCAATCAGTAAGTAAAAAAAGTCAAAAAAAGAAAAAAAAGAAGAAAAAATTTCTTCAGGCTCTTATATGCCTTAATCCAATTAAATAAATACTTATTGTGGAGGAATAAAAGAAGAAAAAGAAAGGAGAAAAAGAAAAGAAAAATATGTATATATATGTTCCAATGTTTTAAAAATAAAAATATTGGAGAAGTGGAGAAGTGAAAATAGAAAGGGGAAGGATTTCCATCTAATTTAAAAGTCCACAACTGTGTAACATTCAAAATCTCTTTCTTGTGCCACACTTGGTTTAACAGCTCTCTTTTCCAGAGTCACTGTTATCTTCTTCTTTCCAATTTTAATTGACTTTCAGCAATGCTTTTCCCAGCAAAGCACCTGTATAAACAATCTTGTAGACACTCTTTGATGCTCTTTTAAATTTTATCTGTGAGTTAGCCAACTGACCTTGGAGAATAACACAGTTGCTACTTTTTTTCCCTTTCCCCTCAGTTAAAAGAAACAAAAGGAAAATACAATGTTTCAATCCACTAGGTGGCAATGTCTCTTATTTCTTCCACTTCCACTTCTCCTTTCAATTAACAATAAAACAGAAAAAAAAGTTAAAAAGTAAAAGTCAGCCAAAAACAAAAATGACAAAGCTAATTCCAAAATTAATAAACTCAATCTGCATCAAAAATTTAGTATTTAAGCAGATAGAAAAGCGAATCTCCTTTCCAATCTAGTCCAGTCAAATTTAAAATGAAGCTTTCCACTGGCATCCACACATAGAAATAGTTTATATTTTAGGAAAATTAACTTAAATTCAGGCTCAATTCCGCCACCAAATTACTTCTATATTAAATCCTAGTTGCATTTGCTCTTCAGGGTGTTCTTAAAGTCAAGTTTGAAAAACTCTCACCAGATCGTAACACTTTCACTCATTCTCTTCCGTTTGGGGCTGTCCCAACTTCAGCAGCTTAATGGCTGCCTCTTCAGTGCCGGAAAAAAGAGCTTCTTCTGGATCAACCAGGGACTTTGTGGTGTCCCTGGGATCAGCAGAATGTGCCCTCCTCAATCACTGTCTCAGCAGGACAGTGAGATCCAAATTGGATCGTCCAGCGGTGGAGATATCGGCAGTAGTTTCGGAGCCCTGAAAACTTCCCGTCATCTCGTCGCGACACCAGCCCCGCTCCCCAGTTTCTGCTTATTAAAAGAGAAGGGAAATTTCCCTAAAAGAAAATAAGTTTCTGCTTATTTTCTTTTAGGGGAATTTCCCTGCTCTTTTAATATTGAGTTTCTCATATCTTCCAACAAATGCATCAGCAAGAATTTTTGTATGGTAAATTTATGTAGCAAAGCAGCTGGTACAGGTAACCCTCAATTTACAACAGTTCAATTAGTGAAAATTCAAAGTTACAACAGCCCTGAAAAAAGTGACTTATCACTATTTTTCACATTTATGGCCATTGCAGCAGCCCCATGGCCACATGATCAAAATTCAGATGCTTGGCAACTGACTTTATGACAAGCCAAGTCAATGGGGAAGCCATGTTCATCTAACTGAGGAGTGTAAAACTCAAGGCCCACGGACCGGATCCGGCTCATGGGGTGCTTACATCTGGCCCATAGGACTGCCCTGGAAACAGCAAAGGGCCGGCCTGCAGGGCCTCTGCCAGAAAAAATGGAGCTGGGCCCTCCTGAGCCCCATTTTCACTGGCAGAGTGCTGCAGGAGGCCGTCGCACCTCAAAACTGATGTTGAGCTGGCCACACCCACTCTGGCCATGCCCCCATCCCCCCAAAGGTAAAATACAACCCTGATGCAGCCATCAATGAAATCGAGTTTGACAACCTTGATCTAACTTAACATGCTAAATTAAGAAATGTGGCGAGAAAGGTCATAAAATGGGGCAAAAGTCAGTTAACAAATGTCTCACTTAGCAACAGAAATTTTGGGCTCAATTGTGGTCATAAATTGAGGACTACCTTTACCTTTCAAATGAGTACACCGTATGATTTCTCACCTTCCATGGAGAGATATTTGTACAGAATATTCTTCCCAAATATTCTCATCATGGTATCTGTGTCGATTTGTTAGAAATAATGCCCAAAATGACTTTTTCAGGTGACTTGGCTGAAATAGTAACAAAATGGTTTGCAACATCACATATTGTCACAGGAAGCACAGCTAATACTGTTATTATACAAGGCGAAATACATAGTATTGGTGTTTTAAGATTAATTTTCCACATTGCACAATTTTATGATACAGCAATTGAGAGTCAAGTCTGGATCATGACAGCCCAGATGGAATTTGCATCTCCTGGTTTTCTAATAGATTCTGATGTAAATTGCCTCCATGGCAATTTCCTAGTACGATTTGACAGCTTATTAGTAACCTTGACTATCACTAAGTGTTGTATCGTTTTATTTTTGATGAATGTATTTTATTCTCCTAATGTACACTGAGAGCATATACACCAAAGACAAATTCCTTGTGTGTCCAATCACACTTGGCCAATAAAGAATTCTATTCTATTCTATTCTATTCTATTCTATTCTATTCTATTCTATTCTATTCTATTCTATTCTATTCTATTCTATTCCATTCCATTCCATTCCATTCCATTCCATTCCATTCCATTCCATTCCATTCCATTCTATACTAGTGAAAGGAATAGAACAATATGAACAGAGATTATCCACTGTACAGTAAGTGCCAGGAAAGAAATTTAAGACCGATCCAAAAGAAAAACAGTTGAGTTTATAATTGATCTGAGGATCATCACTAGGTAGAATTTTAAGATCATATTTTTTCAGAGAATGTATAGATATTACTGGAATGTTAAAGATAGATGTATAGATGTGTAAAAGAATCATATTGAATATTTCAATATTTCTGTCCTCAAAAGAGTTCATTTTCTTAACTTTTTCTTTGAATAGACATTGTATGTTACAATATAAAAGTGTAAAATATGAGCCAAGTATTTATATGAGCCGAGGTGGCGCAGTGGTTAGAGTGCAGTACTGCAGCTACTTCAGCTGACTGCTAGATCAGCGGATCAAATCTCACCGGCTCAAGGTTGACTCAGCCTTCCATCCTTCCGAGGTGGGTAAAATGAGGACCCAGATTGTTGGGGGCAATATGCTATTTAGTATACTGTCTTTGGTGTAAGCCGCCCAGAGTCCTTGGAGAGTGGGCGGAATAGAAATATGACTAATAAATAAATAAATAAATAAAAGTTCAGGCTGAGAATTTTTTTCTCTCGTTTAGTCCCTGTGGACTAATAGCTTAATATTTTTTTTTGTATTGTCAAGTTTCTGCTGAGTGAATTTGATGAAAACATTATGTTTTGAAACTATGGTTTCCGACTTAGAGAGAGTAAACTTTTCTGAACAAATACATTTTTATTATATTAATAAATATAATATAAATATATTAAATGCAGCTACTTTTCCAAATCTGTCATCACATTACCTGGACAGCTCACTTGGACACTGCTCCCCTCCTTCCCTCCCTTCCCTCTTCCCTCCTCCTCCTCCTCCTCCTCCTCCTAACTGGAATGAGTATCATGAGTATAAACCTATCTCTAGAATGTTTAATTCTTGTCATCTGTAGCAATGTGTTTTCTCCATTACCCATAGTTTTCAACTTTGATAGGACTATTCTAAACAGTATAGTATTTTGTGATATCATGTCTCTCCACCATCTCCCCAATTTAGCTCCACAAGTTCCTGAGAAGTACTTTCTTTAAAAACAGTGCTGGAGAAAACATTTCTTTTGATGATGATGGACATATAATTGCTGAATTTGATATTTTCAACTGGGTCACCTATTCAAATAACACATTTACAAAAGTCAAAGTTGGATGGATAGACCCAAATTCATTCTCTTCTAAATTGCTCGACATTCATGAAGACTCCATTGTATGGCCCACTAGATTTCACCAGGTATATATTTTGTACAGATCTGGGGATAGTTTAGTTCACATTTTGAATGTTCAAAGTGTTCCTTTTCATAAGCTTTTCATAAACTGATTTATCTTAATTGAAATAAGAGGTTTTGGTAATAACATTATGCTGAGACAAATTATTGTTGTTGCTTATGCTATCACTATGTATTCCAGTCAAAGTAGAATTCTCCAGTTGATCAAAGTTGAGAGAAATGGAATTATTCCTGTAAAGAATATAGCCTAAGTGACTCTATATTTACCCTTTACATAACCTGAGTTAATCCTCTTTGCTATTAAACTGAGTAAGATATGTAGAAAAGGGAAGTGTGTATGACACCTGTTCTAAGGAAATTAATGTGTTAGTACATTCTGAGTTGGGAGTTGGGTCAGGCTGACTCAGGCTCCATTGGAAGGAAGGAAGATATTCCATTCCAACTAATTGTCTTAAGTGAAAGACAGTTAGGGACATATCAAAAAGGGTATATTTGGAGGGGAACTCCAAGTTGGAACAAATACTGCTGAGAAAGCTAAATGTTATGTAACAACTGAAAAACAATGACAGGTAGGGGCGTTTTAATTGTTTTGCTGATTGCCTGAAACTGTATTTAAACCATGTATTTGGAGCGACAAGACGTTCTCTCTCTTACATGGGAGAACCCTTTTGCAAAAGCTTATGATATATCTATCTATCTATCTATCTATCTATCTATCTATCTATCTATCTATCATAAATCTGCTTTTTACTTGTTCATGGTCTCTGTTTCACTTTTTATGAGGTTTGCTGTTTTTTAAAATTGGCACCCGTTCGGGACTTGAAGACATCCTTCTGGAGGGGAATTTTTTTTTACCTGAGGAGCCGGGGGTACCATTGCTGATTTTAGCAATCCGGGACGGGTACTTCTTTTCCAGGAGGACTGCTCTTCTTCAACCTGCTGTGATTGGGACCTGAACAACTAAGCAGGGAAGTCTGAGCCATGAGGGACCAGGAATACAGTGCACTGACCCAGAGTGAGTATAAGTATGGAGTGCTTATGGGGAATCTCGCTGGGATGGTCTAATTCCTTGAATGTCTGGTGCTGTGTGTATGTTGAGATTCATTAGACATGATTAGTACTCGCGTTGAACGTGCTAACCTGAGCTTTCCTCTGTGGTTTCATTTCTGGGAGACTGGAGTGGCCAGAGGCTAAGCGTGTTGAGTGGATTTTTTAAGGGAAAAGGAGTTCAAGGAGGGAAGTATCGGCTTTAGCTATAAATAGATAAGTAACTATGGGGCCCTGACATGGAATATTTGTTAAGGATCCTGAGAAATTTACTGAAGGAAACGTAAGGAAACTCCTTCTATGTCCCTCCTACCCCTTTATTATGTTGCTGGAGGGATGTTTGGTTGAGTTCATACATGGCACAGGATAATAATGTAATAATTATAATTATTGTTTGAAGAGATAGAACATCCCCAGGGCAGAGACAGGTAGTTCGGTGCTTAAGGGGATAGAACAGTTGGGGCAACTTTGAGTAGGAGTGAGAAGTTCACTAACCTCATCTGTGAGTTGATTCAGGAGGGGGGAACGGACCTGGCGGGTATTACAGAGACCTGGTTGGGCCAGGAAGGGGGGTCCCCCTCGTAGAAATGTGCCCACCGGGTTTCCTCACATTTCATCAGCCGAGGGCCCAGGGTAGGTGTGGGGGGGTGGCGGTTATTGTAAAAGAAGGTCTTGATCCTAGGGAGGCCACTGTACCTCAGATAGCCGGCTGTGAGTCTCTCCTTGTGAAGTGGGGCCATGGGAGGCAGATGGGCCTGCTGGTTGTGTACCTGGCTCCTTGCTGCGTGGCAGCGGCCCTGCCCGAGCTCCTCAACGTTATAGCCGGGGTGGCGGTTGATACCCCCAGGCTTTTAGTCATGGGGGATTTCAACCTGCCATCCATCGGTGAAGCGTCTGAGGTGGCTTGGGAGTTCATGGCTTCCATGATGGCCATGGACCTGACCCAGTTAATTCAGGGCCCCACTCATATAGGAGGAAACACGCTGGACTTGGTTTTTGTCTCTGGTCAGTGGTTGAATGGCCTAGATACAGGGGATATAGTCATTGAACCCTTGTCATGGTCAGACCATTCCCTCCTTAGACTTGACTTTCTACACCCCACCGCAGGAAGGCGGAACCGACCAGGTGGTTCCACTCCAGGCGCCTGATGGATCCTGATAGGTTCCGAATGGAGCTTGGGCCATTTCCTGAGACTCTGGCTTGCGACTTGATGGAAGACCTGGTGGCCGCCTGGGATAGGGTGGCTGCTGGTGCTTTAGATCGGGTTGTGCCTTTGCGGCCTCTGACCCGGCGCCGAATCTGCCCAGCTCCTTGGTTCTCCGAGGAGCTGAGGGCGATGAAGCGCCGGAAAAGACGCCTAGAGAGTAGTTGGAGGGCCAGTCGCTCCGAATCTGACCGTACACTAGTGAGGTCTTATATCAAGACCTACTTAGTGGCGATAAAGGCGGCGAAGTGTAATTACTTTTCTGCTCTTATCGCGTCAGCAGATAATCGCCCAGCTGCCTTGTTTAGGGTGACCCGCTCCCTTCTCCATCTGGGAGCGCGGGAAGACCCCTTGCAAGGACGTGCTGAGGATTTTGCGCATTATCTGCACGATAAAGTCGCTCAAATTCGGGAAGGCTTGGACTCTGACTGGGTGGGTACAGGCGGGTTGTCCGAGGTGTGTCTTGAGACTGTTACCTGGGATGAGTTTGACCCTGTGACCCCCGAGGACATGGACAGGATGCTGGGGAGGTTGAATGCAACCACATGTTTATTGGACCCGTGTCCCTCCTGGTTGGTGCTGGCTACCTGGGAGGTTACACGAGGCTGGCTCCAGAGGATTATAAACGCTTCCTTGAGTGAGGGTTTCTTGCCTCCCACCTTGAAAGAGGTGGTGGTGAGGCCCCTCCTCAAGAAGCCCTCTCTGGACCCAGCTGTTTTGGCAAACTATAGTCCAGTTTCCAACCTTCGCTTCTTGGCGAAGGTTGTTGAGAGTGTGGTTGCGCAACAGCTCCTGCAGTACCTGGATGAAACCGTCTATCTATATCCATTCCAGTCCAGCTTCAGGCCTGGGTACAGCACGGAAACGGCATTGGTCGCGTTGGTGGATGATCTCTGGAGGGCTCGGGACAGAGGTTGCTCCTCTGTTCTGGTCCTATTAGACCTCTCAGCGGCTTTTGATACCATCGACCATGGTATCATGCTGCGCCGGTTGGAAGGGTTGGGAGTGGGAGGCACTGTCTTACGGTGGTTCTCCTCCTATCTCTCCAACCGGTCGCAGTCTGTGTTGGCTGGGGGGCAGAGGTCGACCTCAAGGCACCTGGTTTGTGGGGTGCCACAAGGGTCGGTCCTCTCGCCTCTCCTGTTCAACATTTATGTGAAGCCGCTGGGCAAGATCATCCGTGGTTTTGGGGTGCAGTGCCATCTGTACGCTGATGACACCCAGCTGTACATCTCTACCCCAGACCACCCCAACGATGCCCTTGAAGTGATGTCCCGGTGCCTGGAGGCCGTGTGGGTCTGGATGGGGAGGAACAGGCTCTGACTCAACCCCTCCAAGACTGAGTGGCTGTGGCTGCCGGCGTCCCGATATAGTCAGCTAGTGCCATCGCTGACTATTGGGGGCGAGACATTGGCCCCCACGGAGAGGGCGCGTAACTTGGGTGTCCTCCTGGACACACGGCTGTCTTTAGAAGAGCATATGACGGCCGTGGCCAGGGGGGCTTTCTATCAGGTTCGCCTGATATGCCAGTTGCGCCCCTTTCTGGATCGGGACTCCTTATGCACGGTCACTCATGCCCTCGTCACTTCCCGCCTGGACTACTGCAATGCTCTCTACATGGGGCTCCCCTTGAGGAGCACTCGGAGGCTCCAACTGGTGCAGAATGTGGCCGCGCGGGTACTTATGGGGGCGACATGGGGCTCCCACGTGACACCTCTCCTGCGCGAGCTGCATTGGCTCCCAGTGGTCTTCCGGGTGCGCTTCAAGGTATTGGTTCTCATCTTCAAAGTGCTCCATGGCTTAGGGCCCGGTTATTTATGAGACCACCTTCTGCCTCCGATAACCTCCCACCGTCCAATACGCTCCCACAGAGAGGGCCTCCTCAGGGTGCCGTCGGTCAGACAATGTCGGCTGGTGACCCCCCGGGGAAGAGCCTTCTCTGTGGGGGCACCCGCCCTCTGGAATGAGCTACCCCCAGGGATACGACTGATCCCGGACCTCCGGACCTTCCGCCGGGCCCTGAAGACTTTTTTATTTCAGCAAGCCGGGCTGGGTTAAAAATCTTTTAATTGGGGAATTTTATGGGTAAGGGGTTTTAAATTGGGGAAGCCAAAGATAAATTTAATTTCGTTTTAAAGTATTTTAATGTTTGTATTGTGTGTTTTTAATTTTGGCTGTTCACCGCCCCGAGTCCTTCGGGAGAGGGGGCGGTATAAAATTTTTAAAAATAAAATAAAATAAAATAAACAATTAGGAAAAGAAATAATTAGAGGTTGGGAAGCCCCTTCATCCAGTGGGATGATTCAGACGTTGGGGCTGACCAAGGATGATTTTGCTTTATGCTGTTATGGGTGGAAGGAGTAGAAATACTGCAGTGGTATACAGATCTTTATTATTCTTGAAAGAGGCAGAAAACTCTGAGAGAATAAAAGGTAAAGAAGGAAAGGTTTATTGTTCTTCCCACCTGAGGTCTAAATGTGAATAATTTGTCTTTGATTAATGTGATGTGATTTCTGTTAACCATTCTTGGATGCATATTTATACTTGAAGTGATAGTGATATGTGTGTGCCGGCAAATTAAGTAAACTTCTTGGCTTGAGCTTGGAGCTGTGGGAAACAGGTGGTGGTTAGGGCCCGAAATCACTGTTTTGATTAAAAACCACATCCCAAGGTTTCCCACTCCTTGAAGAATAAGCTACAAGATGTCAAGGATGGAAACAAAATGGGAATCTGAAGGGATAAAATCTCCCCAGGTTTTATTCCAGGTCTGCAAATGTTGTTTAATGGTATGTATGTGTGAAGGCGTCTGTGTGTAATCATTTCCAGACCTGCCGGGAAGATGAGACCCTTTCATAATAATAATAATATTAATTTTAAATAATGAAAAGGTAGTTTAGGCAATAGAACTCATTGGCTTGTAAAAAAAAAAAGGCTCCCTGAAATAATTATACTGATCAGTTGGCAAGGAGAAAGCATATGTGTATGTGTACACAAAAAGGTCTGATTGCAGTACAAATGTGAGTGTGTGTGGGAAGCCCTCACACAGGAGTGATAAGGTGATCCTGACACTTGTGAATGCCTGTGTGCTGAACCCTCCAGAGAGATCTCCTTTTGTATAAAGAAACAGTAAGTGGCAAGGGTTTGTTGTTGTTGTGAAGGTAATAGCAAGTGTTCGAACGAGAAAGAGAGATGAGAGAGATCCCATGGAGAAGTGGGAGAATTAGAAAGAGTTATTTGCGATGTTGAATGGAGAAAGGAGAAGTATTTTTCCTTCCTGTATTTCCCTTCTTTTTGTCTTGGAAGGTGTGGTTTGTTTTCCCTTTTACACATTTTTTTTCCCTTTGACGAGTCTGTCTGAGAGAGAGAGAGGCGGGGCGAATGGGTGACTTGATCCAGTAGCATTGCTTCTGACTGCACTACGCAGATATATTTCCTGTTCTGCTCTG
Organism: Arizona elegans; assembly: GCA_022577455.1. Taxonomy (NCBI): domain Eukaryota; kingdom Metazoa; phylum Chordata; class Lepidosauria; order Squamata; family Colubridae; genus Arizona; species Arizona elegans. The sequence continues at coordinate 41,522,752 of JAKOOJ010000010.1, read as the reverse complement.
AATTGCGATTTTGATTTTATTCTTTTTGTGAAATGTATGAGGTGTTTAAATAAACTTATATAATAGAAAAGTGACATTAAAGTTTGAAACAAATATTTTTTTGGAGTAGAGACCCGAAATACCTCCTTTTAGGTGATTTTTTCTACTTTTTGAAGGTGTTATTTTTATCACCCTCTTTTATGTCTTTATGTCTGTGCATTTTGGATGCTAAGGAGTTAAGGAGATTTCTAGGATAGCCTGGATATTGAATAGTCTGGTGAATACCATATTTTTCGGAGTATAAGACGCACCGGAGTATAAGACGCACCGGAGTATAAGACGCACCTACCATTTTTGGTTGTTGTTTTTTAAAAAAAGTTTTTTTTTAATTTTTTAGACAAGCACACATACAAACATACAATGTATTTTCTTTGAACAGAGTATTTGGCTGGTTCACAAATTTAAACAGTGTTTAGTCATTTCAATTAAATTTACAATTTCTATATTTCCTTTTTGCCATATTTATACCTCATCTATTTTTTTTAAAAAAACCAATATTATCCTTCATTCGCATCTCTAATCTTAATCAAATATAATTTTTCCCTTCTATTCTATATTATACCCCTTCCCATTGTCATCTATTTTTATATCCATCCTCATATTGGTTAATTATTTAATATTACAATTGTTTAATACAAATTCAACATTTTTATATAAATAATTAGTTATAACTATCTTTTTTGTATATTAATCAATATGAACATGAATATTCCAATTATTTCCATGCAATCCAATTTCTTACAAATCAATTAATTATATTTACCAATAATAATAAACCAAATAATTTCCCCATATATTCCTCCAAACCATAACTTAACCATTTCTGCTTTTAACACAATATGCAATTAATAGCATCTCAATTATTACAATTCCCTAGTTAAATAGACCTTTTTTCTTTTGCAGCAAGCAAAGAGCTTGCAAAACAAGAGCTTGCAAAAGAGCCTGCGCAAAACAGCTGAGAGCAAATCAGCTGAGAGTTGGGAGGCTGATCTAATCAACTTGTGCTAATTAGCCTATGCTGAAGCTGAATGGGGCTGTTTTTTCTTGCTGTTTGCTTGCAAGGAGGTAACTGCTCGGTGGCAGAGGCCAAAGGGTGGGGGCCAGTGGGTGGGTAGGGCTACATTCAGTGTATAAGATGCACCTAAATTTTCACCCCCTTTTGGGGGGTAAAAAGGTGCGTCTTATACTCCAAAAATACGGTAATTAACTATGCTAATTTAGCTTAGTGTTACCCAGATAAGGGGATGGATTTTGAGGATTTTAACCCAGAGGTGGGGAGGAAAAAGACTAGTGGGCACATTTCTCTAAAATGATAAATCCTACCCTAATGGATGTTCCCTTGAGTGAAGAATTACTTACTAGTAGAAGGTAGAGATGGACTTTTGGTCTGGCTAGCTAGGAAGTTACCTGTAAGTTAGTCTGTACAGACTTGTGAATTAAATCAAGCTTTGCATTTCTCTGAAGCTTGAGGCAATAGTTTAGCTGACTTGTGATAGCGATGTGATTCCCCTCAAGTGGGGAGAGTTAAGTATTTATTGATGATACCTGTAAGAGAAATCGCTGTAAGAAAAGCCATGGGAAGTTGTTTGGAAGGAAGGTGATGAAGATAGGTTTGAGGAGTTGAAGAAAGCAATGATACAGGCTCCGGTGTTGAGTTTGCCAGATTTGAAGAAACCCTTCCACTTGTTTGTAGCAGTGGAAGATGGCAGAGCCCAAGGAGTGTTGGCTCACATATGGGCTGGGAAGAAGAGACCTGTAATATTTTTGTCAAAATTGATGGATCCTGTGGTGCAAGGTTGACCCTTGTGCATACAGGCTGTAGCTGCCACTGTACTTTTGGTGGGGGAGAGTAGGAAATTAATCTGTTATCTCAAAGAGAATTTGGTTCTCTCATTCTCTCTCATTTAGGAATTTAAATCCAGCTGGATTCCTGTCGGAAGAGAGAAAGGAATGGGACAATGTGGAACATAATTGTGTGGTTATTTATTGATGGGTCTTCCCGGGTGGAGAATGGAAAAGAGGATGAATGAATATACAGTAGTGAATGGAGATACTGCTGAAGTATTGGAAGCTGGACGGTTGCCTTCTGATTGGTTGGGACAAATATGTGAAGTCTTTGCTTTATTACAAGCCTTGAAGTTGCTAACTAACGAAGTGGGATATATATATATATATATATATATATATATATATATATATATATATATATATATATATGTGTGTGTGTGTGTGTGTGTGTGTGTGTGTGTGTGTGTGTGTGTGTTTCTTCTAGCCAGGTTTTCCCTACATAACCAAGGTTTTTTTTTTTGTAGCTCCAGCTCAGTAGAATCACATCTACTCGGTTCTGGGCTTTTTTCCTTTCTAACAGCTAGCATGCTCTAACTGCTAGGTGGGAGAGCATGCTAGCTGTTAGAAAGGAAAAAAGCCCAGAACCGAGTAGATGTGATTCTACTGAGCTGGAGCGACAAAAAAAACAAAACAAAACAAACCTTGGTTACGTAGGGAAAACCTGGCTAGAAGAAAAACACACATAAACCCTACGAAGAAGTAAGAAAATTTATATATATGTGTGTGTGTGTGTGTGTATGTGTGTGTTTTCTGAGGTTTTTGCAGGTGTTTGTATTGTATGTAGGTCTTTGGTTATTCAGGTTTTCTCCCGCGTAAAATTGGAAGTGTCTTGGCGACGTTTTGATGAAGTCTCATTTGTCATCTTCAGGCTGGTGTTTTCGGCTTCGTGCTTCTAGGAGCAATGTGACATAGAAGCACGAAGCCGAGAACACCAGCCTGAAGATGACGAATGAGACTTCGTCCAAACGTCGCCAAGACACTTCAAATTTTACGTGGGAGAAGACCCGAATAACCAAAGACCTACATATATATATATATATATATATATATATATATATATATATATATATATATATATATATATATATATTCGTAGATTTTCACTTTCACGGGTACAGGTATTCAAATCTTGGTGTATTCGGGTCTTCTCCCGTGTAAGATTGAGAGCACTTTGGCAATGTTTCGACAGAATCTCATCTGCCATCATCAGGCTTATGCAAGGGGTTGCTGCAGAAGACCCCTTGCATAAGCCTGATGATGGCAGATGAGATTCTATATATATATATATTCAAAATATGCTTATGGGCTTTTAACGATCTTTGGTAAAAATATGGTTGGAAAGAGAAAATAAAGAACAAATAGCTATGATACATATAGGAGTACATTGAAAGGGAAACTCAAAACAGGTTATGGAGAATAGATTGGCAGATGAAAGAAGCTACAAGAATGGGGCAGGAAAAGTGGTTTCATTCCTATTCTGGAATGTGATGTAAAACCTGACTTCACAGATGATGAAGAGACACAGATGGGAGACGAGAGTGCAGAAAAGATAGATGGAAAATAGACTGACTACGAATAGTAGTAAATACACCTATTATGAGGAATACAATAGAGAGGGAATACAAGCGTTACTAGGATTTATAAAAGGAAATATATTAGTAGAGGCATGTAAACGATAGCCATACAAGTGGGGAGATAATATTTACATTGTGTACAAATACATAAATACATTGTGTACAAATAAATAAGATGATTATGCGTAAACATGTAGAGATTTGGCTATTTGGCCATTTCAACGAATCCAGGTAGATTACACTGAGATGCCAGCGGTGGGAACATTGAAGTATTTGCTGGTAATAGTGGATCATCTAACTGGATGGGTTGAAGCCTTTCCCTGTGCAAGGGCAAATGCTCAGATGACTGTTAAAATCATATTGGAGCAAATAATACCCAAATATGGATTGGTTGAAATTATTGATAGTGATAGAGGTACACATTTCACTGTCCAGATGGTAAGAAAGGTAATGGAGCAATTGGGGATTAATTGGCAATAAAAATATTGGCAATAGAAACATGCAGTGAAAAGGTTAATGTTGGAGCTCCAGGTTCTTTGGACGAAATTGAGCCTTTTGAAAGCATTTTTTTACAACCTCTTCGCCTCCCCACCAAGCCACGCCCACAGAACCGGTAGTAACAAATTTTAGATTTCACCACTGCAACAAGGTATACTAGACAAGTGAGAACCATGTCCAAATAAAAAGGAAGGGAATATTTTCCTGGACCTAATGAAGGTAGCTCTCAACAGTTTGTCCTTTTCTATAAAAAGGAAGACTACAATCTCTGATATAATGTCCACAAGTTTTGTTGGGGTGCCAGTCCCTGGAAAATTCCTATTTGAGGAAGCACAAATTACCATAGAACCTAATAATTATACAGGGATTAACCCTGTAAAGTGGAAAAAAAAACAAAAGGAGATTTCTTTTAACAACCGGTTTTCTTTTTCTTTCCCCTTCTTCTTTTTTGTATTTTAAAATTTTGAACTTACGAAAGCAAGATTTAAAGGAAACAAAGTTGAGCTAGTTTGTAAGGAAAACAAGTACTGTCAAGGTTCAGTGCAAGCCATACTAGTATTCCAAACTAATGAGTCTTAATGTTTGGTTAAAATGGGTAGTACTTCCATTTAAAGAAGAAAAGCATAGCTCAGACTATTGCTATGATTTTTTGCTCCTATATTTTGTTGTTTAGGTATAAATTTTGTTAATGTAGTCTAGGAAGTTAGCACCCACCCCTTTCCTAGAAGAATGAAATATTTTAGGAAATATTAAAAAGGCAGAATATTATGTTTCCCTGGATGAGAAATGGAGAAGCATGTTTTAAAGATGAAGCAGCTCCCATCTTCTTGCCCCCCCACCCTTTGTCAATGGGCCAGAGGCAGAAACTCAATTCCCTCCCATCTTTGTCAATGGACCATCATCTGCAACACAATAGGACCCATCTAGCAACAGAAACTCACCACATGGCACCTGTGAAGATTACATCAGCCAGCAAGGCTAGCTAAGACCCCCACCCCTTGGGAGTTTGACAACCAAGCAGGATACTCTTTCGGGGCCCCAGGAAGTTCAAAGCCAGAGGGGGCATAAAACCCGGGGACTCCCTGCATCTCGGCCCCTTTTCTGTTCAGGAACTCAAACCATGTGATCCTGTCCACAATTAAACCATCTTTCCAAGCAGTCTCTATGTTTCCAGTGTCTTTTTTTCCCCACTTGGAACTGAACCCAGAAGGTTAATTCTTCTAACAGTAGAAATTTTACTTACAGCCTATTAAACAATGGAGCTAGCTGTCTGCCTGCAATCATGTGTATCTATTAGGAGTAAATCCCACTCAAAGAGAGTAGCCTTACTGCCAAGTAAACATGCATAGGTTTTATGTAGTTGAGAGATAGGGTATCAATTAGTATCAGGTGTATTGTAGAGAGAAATGAGAACTTCTGTAACAACAGATACTTTGTGCCCAGACCAGGTTTGTGTGTGAGAGAGTGAGTGAGTGAGTGAGTGTGTGAGAGAGAGAGAGAGAGACAGACAGACAGACAGACAGACAGACAGACAGAAAGAGGGAAGGAGAGAAAGATAGAAGAGAAAGAAAGAGGAAGGAAGGGAGAGAGAGAAAAAAAACTGTGCTATTATAATTTTTTTGTAAAAAGTTTTTCTTTATTTTTTACCCATACACACACACAAACATACTATGTATTTTTGCTGATCAGAGTATTTGGCCAGTTAAAAAATTTAAACAATATTTATTTATTTATTTATTTATTTATTATTTATTAGTCCAATTTATATGCCACCCTTCTCCGTAGACTCAGGGCGGCTTACAATGCATTATAGCAATAGCCTGCATACACACTTAACAGCACTGTAGTCCGCTGCACCACCGAGGCTCTTTACAACTAAAATTACCGTTTCTATACCTCCTTTTTGCCATAGTGTTCATTTTCATCTATTTTTTACCAATTTTACCCTTCATATTCATCTCTAATTTTAACCAAATTCCAATTTTCCCTTCTATTCTATATTAAACCCCATCTTATTGTCATCTGTTTTTATATCCATCATCAAAATAATTAATTTTATGATGTTACAATTGTTCAATTCTTATAGGAATAGTGAGCCCACTTGTTTTATAACTTACATTTTCTTAAGTAATACAGTCCAACATTTTAATATAATCAGTTACTTATATGAGTATCTTTTCTACTCATATATTCAAACACGTAAAAAAAAGAGAAAAAAAGAATATAAACATGGCTATTCCAATTAGTTCCATTTTCATACATCAAATAATTTCCCCATATGTTCCTCCGAACCACATCTTAATCATTTCTACTTTTATCACAATGTACCATTAAAAATATTTCATCTATTACAATTTCCTTAATTAAATTTAAAAATATTCTGACTGTTATCCTCTACTTGCTTCCCCTATGTATTGTTTCAAATCCTCACTTAATCATTTTTATACACACCACATAAACCATTAACAATATTTAAATTTTTACATTTTAAACTTATTCATATTTCTTAAAAAAAGAAAAAAACCCAAAACTCATCATTATCTAGATTTCAAAAATATAAATGATAATATTCCAATTATTGTACAATTTATTTTCACCATCATATACTTTACCATTATTTCTTGCTACAATTCACATTTCAGTTCTAAATGTATACCTCAAATTCCTCTTTCATTTCTTTCTCCTTTTCTCCCTTTTCAATTTTATTTTTACCTTTTTCTTTCCCTCTTTTCTGCACTTTAAAACCCTGATCTCTCCTATTTTGCCCTATGTTTCCCATTGTTCCCTCTCTCTTTTCTCTTTTTTTAATTTCACCACTGTTTAGCCCGCTGTTTAACCCAATATTGTCATTCTGTATATCAAAGTTCTGGATTCTTCTCCTCTGCCCTATATTTCCTATTGTTTTCCACCCTCTTTCTGTCTTTTGTATGTTTTTCACTGTAAATCCCAGTGTAATCATTTAAATTCTTTATATCCTTTCTGTTCCACTCTTCTTTCCATGTTTGTCTCTTTCTGTCCTCCCTATTTCTTTCATTGTTAATCCCAATGTAATCTTTAAAAACCTCTTTTTATTATTACTATCCACATATTCAAATAGATTTTCACATTTGGTCTCATTTTCTTTATCTTCTTTATCTTCAGCCTCTGTGTCTCGCTTTTCCCTCTTTGTTTCCTTGTCAGCTTGCATATGTTCTTTCTCGTTTTTTATGTCCTCAGATTTTGATTCCCCATGTATCATTGTAGTTATTTCTCTTATTTCCATTTTCCATGACAAGTACATCACTTTAATTATTTCTCTAATTTCCTGTGCCATTTTATTCTTTTTAAGTTGATATTGTTCCAATTTTAAAAGTTCAGTAGTATTCCTCCCCCCCGCACCCAAAGTCAAGCCGCTTGCAAACAAAGGAGTCCTCCCAAAAAGTTCTCACAGCTGTTATCTGTAAAGTTCACAACTTTCCAAAACACAAACCAAGTTACAATGTTCCTTTTTGCTCCTAATGGTGACTCTCTGCAATCCACAATTTCAGGTTGTCTAACAAGTATCCATTTTGTTTCAGCATATTAACAATCTTAACCAGTTTCTCTTTTTCTTTTTAGTTTTAAGAATACCAAATCAATTTTGTAGTCCAGTCCAAATTTAAACAGCTCTTTTCATTTCTTTTTCCCTTTTTACTTTTATTTATACAGCACTTCTGTTACAAGGCTTATTATCCATTCTCTTTTTGTTTTTCTTAAAGTTCATGAGAAAGAGGAGAGAAAAAGGATCTAATTATTCCTTTCCGATCCTTTAATCAATCTTGGGGTAATTTCTTTCATTTTTAAGATTTTCCACATTATTTTCCAGATTGTTTTGTTCAAAGGTCAATTTTTTATTCGGGTTTTTTTTTTTTTTTTTTTTTTTTTGGTCTCTTTAAAGATACGCTCCAATGTCCTCTTTTCTTCCCCCCATGCTTATTAGCCGCCGTTTTCTTGCTAGGGGTCTTCAGGTTTTTTTTAAAAAAATTTCCCCCTTATTATGAGTTGGCTAACACTCACCTGGCTCTAAAAACTCCATTCAATTCACGGCTCCTGCTCCATGCTTAGTCCGGTTGCCCCAGCTTTGTGACAGCTGCAATGGCTGCCACCCCCGCTGCCAAGTCATAGAGAGCTACCTCTGACCATCGAGGAACTTGACTGTTCCTCTTGGTCTTCTGAGGTGCCTCTCCTTCACCCCTGTCCCTACAGGACGGTTCTGGTCCGAAGACCCCTTGGCGATGGTTCGTCAGTCTGGGTTTTTGTGGAGCTCATCGGAGCCCACAAATTCCCTGACTGTCTCGCCGCGATGCTTCCTGTTGAATCCCTGTGCTATTATTTTTAATTGTTCCATTATTTATCACGTGTTAATATTTTACACTGTCCCTACACCTAGAGTGATTTTACTGCCTTTCCTTTGCTCAGGGCCACCACATATTTTTCAGGGATTTACATGCATTCAATGTCTATAGTCCAGAGCATAAATATGTGTGTGTTTATTTATTTATTTATTTTTAATTTAAAAAAATATATTTTTAAAACAAAAACATAAAACACATCTTTTCAAAATGAAGCTAATGCTTATAGCGGAACAAGTTGCAACAAACTTACAATATGCGAAGCATAATACATTCTGCAATGCTAATAAACCAGGCAGGTGGTTGGCTTACACATTAAGGAAGAAACAAAGCATACGGACTATTGATAGTGTTGATATTGGGGGGAAAGAAGTTTTTCAACAGAATTTAATAAAAGAAGCCTTTCTTCAATATTACACTAAACTATATGCCAGAGAGGAGGTGCAGAATGGACTTATAGAAAAATATTTGGATAATAAAAGAGTTACAAAAATCACTGAACAACAAAAGGAAAGAATGGATTATCCCATAACAGAGGAGGAGATAATAGCAGCAATAAAACAATTAAAAACAGCCAAAGCTCCTGGAACGGATGGTCTGACAGCAGTGTATTATAAAACTTTACAGGCAGAAATGGTGGAACAACTCAGAGACTTATTTTGCAACATACAACAAGGGGGAAAAGTACCTCCATCGTGGACTACAGCTTATATTTCTTTGATACCAAAAGAGCAAGCAGGTCCCAAAAAACCGGAGAATTACAGACCAATATCTCTTTTGAATACGGATTATAAAATTTATGCAAAAGTATTAGCCAACAGACTGATGCCAGTAATTCAAAAGGTGATTCATGATGACCAAGCGGGATTTATTGAGGGTAGGCACATGAAGGACAATGTAAGGCAAGTAATAGATTTATTGGAATATCTTGAGAAGAATAAACAGATCCCTGCAGTGCTGGTCTTTCTGGATGCAGAGAAGGCCTTTGATAGAGTGGATTGGAATTTTCTACTAAAGACATTAAAAAAGATGGACTTTGGGGACCAATATATACAGGCGGTCTCAGCAATTTATCAAGAGCAAAAGGCACAGATCATTATCAATGGAAGTCTGACAACAGAGTTTAAAATTGAAAAAGGTACAAGACAGGGATGTCCATTGTCCCCATTGTTGTTCATTTTAACACTAGAAGTCTTGTTAAATACAATAAGGGATTCTAACACATTGAAAGGTATAATGATAAGGCAAGAGGATTACAGAATAAAGGCATTTGCAGACGATCTGGTTGTTACCCTAACACAGCCAATGGAATCGATAATCCAGATGAAGGACATTATACAAGACTTTGGTAAAGTTTCAGGTTTCAGATTGAATCAGAGAAAAACTAAGATGGTAGTTAAAAATATGACACAAGATCGTAAACTGGAGTTAGAAAGAAGGGCAGGTTTTGAGATTGTACCAAAGGTAAAATATCTAGGAGTTCAGGTTGCAGAATCAAATATGAAATTGTTTCAAAATAACTATGAGGCGTTGTGGCGAGAGGTGCAAAAAGATATGGAGATTTGGAAAAAACTGCAGCTGTCTTTACTTGGAAGAATAGCAGCAGTTAAGATGAACATTTTGCCAAGATTTCTTTTTTTGTTTCAAATGATTCCGGTGCTCAAAAATGATAAACAACTAAAAGCATGGCAAACTGGTATCAACAAATTTGTCTGGAACGAGAAAAAACCAAGAGTAAAAATGAAAATTATGCAAGACATCCCAGAAAGGGGAGGTCTCAAACTTCCAAACCTACAATTATATTATGATGCAACAGCTTTGACTTTAGTAAGTGATTGGTTTGGAGGAAAAAAGACTGGAATATTGAATGCAGAAAGTTTTGATTTGGAATTTGGATGGCACGCTTACTTATTTTATGACAGCAAAGTGGATAAAGTATTTAAAAGCCATATACTTAGAGATTCTCTGCTGAGAGTTTGGAAGAAGCACCGAAACAACTGGAATTACAAAATACCGCTATGGCTGGATCTTGGTCATACCTTGTGGAATACAAATATAATGTCACTCGGGGGGTTTTTATATAAAGAGGTTCTTTTTGCAGATGCGGGCAGATGGCAGCTGAAGACATTACAGACATTGTTGGCTGAAGGGATTAATTTAACTTGGTTACAATATAATCAATTGCAATTGAGATGGAAAGAGGACCAAAAAACTGGTATTATGATGTATGAGGAAGAATTAGTTAGACATATAAAAGAGAAAGGCCCAATGCATATTAAAAGACTTTATAATGTTTTGTTAGAAAGGGATTCAGAAACTGAACTAGTTAAAGACTGTATGGTTAAGTGGGCACAAAATTTTGAGGAACCAGTGATGTTGGAAACATGGGAAAAAATTTGGGTTCAGAATGTTAAATTTACACAGTCGCAGAATCTGCGGGAAAATTTCTACAAAATGTTTTATAGATGGCATTTAGATCCAAAAAAATTGTCGTGTATGTACCCTAGTGCCCAGCCTAAATGTTGGAGATGTGACTGCTTAGACGCTACATATTATCATGTTTGGTGGACCTGTAAGAAAGTTAAGGCTTTTTGGATAAAAATTTGGTGGGTCATGCAGAATGTTTTGAAGAGAAAGATTCAATTTTCTCCACAACTGTTTTTATTGGGTATAGTTAAGGGTTTTACATTGGGGGAAACAAAAATGATATTGTACATGATAACTGCAGCAAGATTGTTGATAGGTAAATACTGGAAAAATGAAGCGCTGCCTTCGATTGAGGAATGGATTTTGAAGATGGCCAGTTTTGCGGAGATGGCGAAGATTTCAGCATATTTAAAAGACTGTTCTCAAGAGACTTATGAATGGGAATGGAAGAAGTGGATAGATTATGTTCAGAACAAATATCAAACTAGGAAGTACCAAATAGCTTTTATTTGAAAATGTTATATTAAGATAGAAATATTTTAAGGTTGAGGATGAAAATTTATTTGAAAATGTTATATTAAGATAGAAATATTTTCAAGGTAATCAGGATGAAAACTTATTTGAAACTGCTATATTAAGATAGAAATAGGTTAATGTAATGAAGATGAAAATTTGTAAGGGGAGGGCGGGGTTCAAGTTTTATATACAAAGGAGGGTTTTTCCTTTTATTTGACATGACTATATTGTGAGGAAGTCTGGGGGGAGGGGTGGGTTAGGGTGGGTTAGGGAGGTTGGGAAGTTTGGGGCGGGTTGAGGGGGGGGAAAAAGGGGTGAAAATGTAATTGTAAAACTTCTGCAATAAAAAAAATGAAGCTTTTGCTCTGGTCACATATTAAAGCAAATCATTAACAAATCTTATTTTTCAATTAACACAACTAAATATTTTAAACAAGTATTTCCCTCAAATCTGTCTATGTAACTATGCCATTATCCCCAAAAACCCATTACTTAAATCTTAAATCCTAACCGTGGCCAGGGGGGCCTTTTATCAGGTTTACCTGATTCGCCAGTTGCAGCCCTTTCTGGACCGGGACGCCCTGCGCACAGTCACTCATGCCCTTGTTACCTCCCGGTTGGACTATTGTAATGCTCTCTACATGGGGCTCCCCTTGAAGAGCACTCGGAGGCTCCAACTGGTCCAGAATGCGGCCGCGCGGGTGGTTATGGGTGCAACCCGTTGCGCCCACGTGACACCCCTCCTGCGCGAGCTGCACTGGCTCCCAGTGGTCTTCCGGGTGCAATTCAAGGTGTTGGTCACCACCTTTAAAGCGCTCCATGGCACAGGACCCGGGTACCTTCGAGACCGTCTTCTGCCACCGATAGCCTCCCACCGACCAGTCCGCTCCCACAGAGAGGGTCTCCTCAGGGTGCCATCGGCCAAGTCATGTCGGCTGGCAACACCCAGGGGGAGGGCCTTCTCTGTGGGAGCCCCAGCCCTGTGGAATGAACTGCCCCCAGAAATTCGTAAGATTTCTGACCTCCGGGTATTTCGCTGCGCACTCAAGACCCTGTTGTTCCGCCAGGCTGGGTTAGCAACATAATTTTAAATTGGATGTTTTAATTTTTTGGGGTTTTAAATTAAGCCAAATTTATTTAATATTTTTAAATTATTTTAAATTGATGTTGATTCTGTTTTTAAATAGGCTGTACACTGCCCTGAGTCCTTCGGGAGAAGGGCGGTATAGAAATAAAATTATTATTATTATTATTATTATTATTATTATTATTATTATTATTATTATTATTATTATTATTAACCAATTATCAATCCATTTTTCTCTTTCATTTGCTTAGATGGATATATTTTAACAATATAAATCATACAATTATATTAAACATAAATAGTTTAGAATTTAGATATTAAGTATTTATAAGTTATTACATTGTTAGTTATAGTACATCTTATTACTTTACCTATATAGGTTACATAAATAGTTTGATACTATCTCTCTTAGTTCAAATTAGCATTTACATTTATTTTCCAGCCACCTATACCACCTTTCCCATACCATGTAAAATTCCGAATCCTCATTCTCATTTAACATATATGTTAACCTACACATTTCAGCACATTCTAATATTTTACTAATTATCTGTTCTTCTGTTGGGCCTCCTTTCTCTTTCCATTGTTTCGCATATACTAATCTGGCGGCTGTAATGATGTGTATGATTAGGTATTTCTTCTTCTTCCCATATTGTTAAGGATATTGTTGTTGTGTTACCAACCAGCAGAGTGTAGAGCACAGAGAAACGTTGCTGAGAGCAATGAATAAGAGATTTGCAAACTGGTTTATCAAAAGCTTACTTTATAATGAAAAAACAATCTCATAGTCTTTAAATCAATCCAAGTCTTTGCCAGTTAAATCAGTCCAGTGATACAAAAATCTTCTTACCACACAAACAGTAGTTGGTTAGAATAACAAACTCACTCTGGTTCACAAACCACGATGGTAGCATGTCAGGGCATCAATTAATCCCATGTTTGGCTCTGGGAAAAAATCACCCTGGTTTAGAGGAGATGGATCGTGGCTTATTCCAAGTTACAATATTCTGATAAAGAAAACGCGAAGGAAAGTTTCTAATAAAACTCATTTATTTGTTATAAAGAAAAAAAACACCTCACTAACTAAGAAAAGTAATTGTTACATTTTGGCAAGCGAGATCTCCTGCCGGTCCAGCCGGACCTCTGGCAAGAGAACAAAAGAAAAAGTGTGTGAAGCAAGTGAAGGAATGCGGACATGCGTAGTAAAGTACTGATAAGGAACTTGGCAAAACTACAGTAAGTCTATTGGTCCAAAAATAATGAAGCTCAGCTGGGAAATAAAAAAACGCTGTGACATTCCCCTTCTTTTGCCAGTTGAGTGAATATCAGTACATCATCAAATAAGGCACATCTTCTTACGCAGATACTCGTGTTGAGCTGCTGGGAGTGGTTTGTTGAGCATATCAGCAATTTGATCATGTGTAGATACATATTGCATTTTAACAAAACCTTTTTTCACTAAATGTTTTATGTTTTGGTAACGAATGTCAATGTGTCTGGACCTAGAACCTGTGAAATGAGATTCAGAAATATAAACCACCGATTCATTGTCTTCCATCACGGTGATCGGTCGGATCGGGTGTGTCCAGATATCTGTGACTAAAGCATCAAACCAAGTTAGAGAATTACATGCATCTGAAACACAAGCATATTCAGCTTCAGTAGATGAACAAGAAACAAAATTCTGTTTACGTACTTGCCAATAAACAGGACATCCATTTAAGAACATCATATAACCTGAAGTACTTTTGCGTGATTTCTTATCACTTGCCCAATCAGAATCTGCATAACAACATAATTCTGCATAATCAGTATGTGTTGGTTCTAACAATAATTTCATGTGTTTGGTGTATTTTAGGTATCTCAATAATTTCTTAATACATGTCCAATGAAACTGTTTTGCCTTACCTACGTGTCGAGACAAAAGATTAACACTAAGTGCAATGTCGGGTCTGGTCCAACTACTAATGTATAACAGTGACCCAATGACTGAACGATAAAGTGTTTGATCCTCGAACTCAGGACTTGCTTCTTGTGTCAAGTTGTGAAAATCTGTTTGCATGGGTGTCTTTGTTGTGTTAGCAACTTTCATGTTGCAATGATGCAAAACTTGTTCAATTTTATCTTCTTGTGAAAGACTAAACCCCTTCTGTGTTTTTTCAATCTGAACACCTAAATAAGTGCTAATGTGACCTAATGATTTCAATGTGAAGTATCTCTGCAAAGCTTTGGCAAAAATTTCACTCATTTGCTTATTTGGACCAATATAAACAATATCATCAACATAAACAAGAACTATCTCATATGCATTGTTAGATCTTTTTGTGAACACGCACTCATCAGTTTCGGACTTAATAAAGCCCATTGAATTTAGTTTGTCAGTAAGACATAAGTACCACATTAAACCAGATTGTTTCAGACCATAAAGACTTTTATTTAGGAACCAGGTATCCCCCTCTTGCTGTCGGAATCCTGGAGGACTTCTCACGTAGATCTCTTCATCTAGGTCTGCATGTAGATAAGCCGTTTCAACATCAAACTGGAAAACTTCTAAACCAAGGATAGTTGCAGTTGCTAAAGCAATTTTTACACTCTCAGTTCTGACTGTCGGTGAGTAAGTATTTGTGTAGTCCTCAGGATAACGTTGAGCAAAACCCTGAGCTACAAGTCTGGCCTTGTACAGTGACTCACCATTAGGTTTCTTTTTGATTCTGTAGACCCATCGAGTGCCAATGACCTTTTTGTTTGCTGGAGGTTTTGCAGGTGTAAATACTTTAAGTTTCTTTAGACTGTCCATTTCAACCTGCATTGCCTCATACCATTTGTCTTGCTCTGAATCAGGGAGCTGCTTGATTTGTGTGAAATTATCAGGTGGAAGTGTAACATTGCAAATCAAAGGCAAGGGTGCTTTTGTCAGTTGCCAAGAATATCGTTGTGGAGGGATTCCTTTTGTGGCCCTCTTGGAACATCTCGGAACAACTGTCCAATCTTCTTCTTCTTCGTCCTCGTCCTCACTTTCGTCGCTAGCATCAGCATCCGCGGCTTGCGAAGACGGAACATCGGGTTGAGAAGAATCAGTGGAATCTTGATCATCAATCTGCGTGGCATCAGCGGTATCATCTCTAGGAAAATAAACTCCAGGATCATTGGAATGAATCCTGGACCAGTCAATATCTTCCTCAAAATTAGCAGATTGGGAAATCACAATTGCATGTTTAGAGTCAATAAATTTGCTCCACTTTGAATTATCATCAATACCCATAAATCTCAGTCTCTTTGCTGCTGGACTTCCTTTTCTTCTTTGAGCTAAGGGAATGTTCACCATAGCATATGAACCAAAAATATGAATGTTTTTAAGATCGGGCTTGTAGCCATACAACATGAAGAAAGGAGTCTGATTTGTTACACTGCTCCAAGTACAGTTGACAATGTAATTTGCATACTTGATAGCTTCACCCCAGTATATCATATCAAGGTTGGCGTCTTCTAGGAGACAACGCATCATGGTTTGCAGTACCTCTCCGTTGTGAGCCGATGTGTCAGGGGCCGAAGTCTGATGAATAATTCTATTCTTACGCATCCAGTCCTGGAAACGCTGAGACATGAACTCGGCACCACGATCACTCTGGATTCTGGCGATGCGAACTTGGTGTTGGGTAGAAACAAGGGTTGCAAAGTCTTTAAAGATCTGAAAAGTCTCTGATTTTTCTTTCATAGGATATACATATCCATATCTAGAGTAATTATCAACAATTGTTAGAAAATATTTTCTACCACCAAATGATGGCGGGAATGGACCAACTATGTCAATGTGAACCAAATCAAAAATGCGTGTTGACAGGCGTGTAGCGCGTTTGGGAATGGCTGCTGCTTTGGATTTGGCCTTTTTGCATACAGCACAATCCAGAAACACCTTACACCCCTTTAGATCCAAACCTTTTGCGAACTCCGGCATCTTCCTAAGAACACGGAAACTGGCATGCCCCAATCTTCTATGCCATTTGTGGATACACCTGGAATGCAAAGGTTTACCAGTTAGTGAATACTCAACATTAACATTTTTATGCGGAACCTCTGGCTTGCTCTGAGCAACCTGTTTACCAATTCTATTTTTGTTGCCTTTAGGAGCCTTAGGAATAGCAACAGGATCTCTCACTGGAGAATATCTATCTGGGCCTGTGCCTTCCCTTTTTGGAGTTTGTATACTTGCCTGTGTTTGTGTTTTAGGCTTTGGCTTTAAGTAATAAACACCACCAATTAATATGGTTCCAGCAAAAATATCTCCATCTTTAACTATGTAACTTGCTTTTTCAAGGTGGTGAACTTGGAACTTTAACATTCTAGACAAGTGACACTGACTAAGCAAATTACTGGTTGCTGTTGGTATGTAATAAACATCAGGAATGAATGCATCGAGCTCTTCAACATAAACAGTTCCTTTTCCTTTGACCTGACAAGGATGATTGGAAAAAGAATAAAGTTCACGTAGCTCAGGTTCAGGCTCGTGCATTTCTGTGAAAAGTTCCTTTCTGTAGGTAACATGCAATGCTGCACCACTATCCAAAGTCCACAGGAGTCGTCTGTCGTACTCTGGTTGAGGTTGTGGATCATTGGTTAAAGCCAATGTGGCGAGTGGAGTTTGTGGATCACGCCGGGGACCACGACGACCTTGTCTTCCGCTTCTGCCTCTGCCTCTGGAATCTGTTCCTCTGGGCTGGTACGTGACGGGAGCTGGAACTCGTTGGGGACAATCCCGGGTGGCATGTCCCACACGGTTGCAGATGTAGCATCTTGGCATCCTTGGAGCATAGGTCCTTCCTCGGAAGGGGCGCCTAGCTGGAGCTCTTGATGCGGGTGGTCCTCTCAAATGTGGCGTGGCCAACATGAATGCCTCTTCTTCAATTAAAAGTCTACAGACATTGTCCACTGTGCGTTGAGCAATTGGGACTTGGTTAATCTTTGTAACAGCATCTTTCCATTCATAATTCAAAGAGTTAATAATGATGCTGATCATTTGAATATCTTCAATGTTATGGCCTCTTTCTCTCAATTCTGTTCTGAGACCTTTCAGTTTGGTCAAATGTCCTCCAATTTGTTCACCAGGTTTCAATCTCGAACCATGGAGTTCAGACATGAGTAAACATGAAGATTCAATTGAGACAGGCCTGTAGCAATTTTCCAATTCAGCCCAAATTTGTCGGGCTGTTGTATTTGGTGGAAAAGTGACCTGCAGTTCAGTATCCATGGACATCAATAATGTTGTGCGAGCCCTTATCTCTAAATCTTGTATTGCAAAATCCCATGGTTGTGCAGGAGGGTTAAATACCATACAATGCGTGCCTTCTCTAAGAAGCAATAGTGTAATCTCACTGACCCAGGCTTTGTAATTGTGACCTGACATTTTTAGTTTTGACTCACCAGTTAGTGGAGAGACAGAAAATGCCTGGTAAGGAGCCTGCACTTGGTATGCTGGCTGTGCTGGCAGAAATGCCTGTGGTATTTGCTGTGCCTGTTGTGGACCTAAAAATGGTCTTGGTTGTGCCATTGGAGGTGGACCAGGAGGTGGCCCAATTTGCACTTGTGGCTGTGGCACATATGCAGGCATTTGTAGCTGCTGTGGCTGATGCACTGGAATCTGCTGTATTCCAGTTGCCATTTGTGCTTGATCTGCAATATTGCCATGACCTGCTGGAGATGCAGTCATTTGCCTTTGCTTCATAAAGCGTGCCTGTGTTCCATCTAAAAAGACACCAACACCACAAGGGGGTGTTTGAGTTTGGGCCTGTGGAAACACTTGTGGCATTTCAGCTTCCTGTAGTAAATTACTTTCGCCAGCAGATGGTGCTGCACCTTTAGCTTCGGGCAGCTTTGCACTTACAAGGAATGATTGCGTGGCAGGTTTATATGTAACTTGATCAGGGAGACTTTCATGTGACGTATGCAGTGCTCTTTGCCTTAATTGGCCTGACACAAAATCCACCGGGGGAGTGTCTTTGGCTCCGAGGAAGAAGACAATATGGTTCTTTTTGAAAATCTTAAATTATCTCCCTTATCTTGCTCAAGCATAGATATAGCCATTTTTGCCTGGGATAGCTGCTGTTCATAGAGTTTTATACGGTCATGAAAGGCTTTCATAGCCAGCTCATCCAGGGTGAGCTTAGAGCTTCGAGGAGAATAATGAATTGTTTCTCTCTCTGCGTGGGAGGAATTTTGCTCGGCAGTTTGCTTTAGCCTTGCACCGAGCATGACAAATTCAGAAGGTTCTGGGGAGACAGGTTGAGAGCTGGCATAATCAGAAGAAGACGTCACTGACCTCAGTTCCAGTACGTTATCTTCAAAAGCAGCTTCTGTCTTATCTCCCTCCATTTCTGTTCCCACGGCTTCTTGTTCCAGGCGTGTGGCTGAAGTAAGGGGCTGGAAATCTGAAAATCTCCTGTCTGCCACCTCTTCGTTGGAAAGATCAATCAAATCATTTACGAAGAGTGGTCTTAGTTTCATTTTGCCTTTTTTCTTCTGTTTCGGCATCTTAGCAAAATAATTAGCGTACCTCAGTAGCTAAAAACTAATTGCCTATGCGCTCTTATCAGAAATAACAAAACAAGGAAAAAACCATAAATCAACCATCCTCTGCTACCAGATGTCAGGGCATCAATTAATCCCATGTTTGGCTCTGGGAAAAAATCACCCTGGTTTAGAGGAGATGGATCGTGGCTTATTCCAAGTTACAATATTCTGATAAAGAAAACGCGAAGGAAAGTTTCTAATAAAACTCATTTATTTGTTATAAAGAAAATAAAACACCTCACTAACTAAGAAAAGTAATTGTTACATTTTGGCAAGCGAGATCTCCTGCTGGTCCAGCCGGACCTCTGGCAAGAGAACAAAAGAAAAAGTGTGTGAAGCAAGTGAAGGAATGCGGACATGCGTAGTAAAGTACTGATAAGGAACTTGGCAAAACTACAGTAAATCTATTGGTCCAAAAATAATGAAGCTCAGCTGGGAAATAAAAAAACGCTGTGACATAGCAGATCCATCCAACGATGATAGCACAATGGTAGCAACTCCACACACAATGGTAGCTTATCATCAACTGAATACGTTACAGTACCTTTCTTAAATACGTTTACAACTAGTGATTATCTAATTACAGCATGACTCAGCATTACAATGAATCAGCAGGAAAACTTTAAAGTCACACAATACATATTCATATTAAAGTCACAGAACACATATATTGCCTGGACAACTTGTTAGGCTCAAACCATATCCTAACACATATGCCCTTCTTAGTACTCTCAGGAGATAGATTTCTGGCTCCAGATTGATATTCTCCTCTATTACTTCTTGAATCCATTTTTGTATTGTTCTCCAAAATTTCGTCGCTTCCGGACACGTCCACCACATATGGTAGAAGGTACCTTGGGAATGGCCACACTTCCAGCACATTGGGTTTGCGTTCGGGTATATTTTCGCTATCCTGGCTGGCTCTAGGTGCCACCTATACAGCATTTTGTACTGGTTCTCCTTGTATGTTACTGCTCGTCAGTTTAAGGTTGTTATTCCACATTTCTTCCCAATTGTCTAAGTTTATATTGTGTCCGTTATTTTTCCCCCAGGTGATCATCTGGTCCTTAACTATTTCTCCTTCCCTATCATATTCAAGCATGTACAAGTATAATTTGGCTAATAATTTATTCTCTACTCCCATCCATATCCTATCAAATCCATTGGTCCCCATTTCTATGCCACGTTCCTCCTTGTCTTTCCTATATCGTGATTTAATTTGTAGATAAGGCCACCAGTCAATGTGGATCCCTTGTTCCTCCAAGGCCTTATTTGTTTTAAGATTGCCACTTTCATCTAAAATATCTTGGTATGTAAACATTTTTTCCATACCTAGCAAATTCGGATAGATCATTGCCTCCATTGTGGAGGTCCATTTTGGAATTTTTATGTAGTGTTTGTATCTAATTTCCTTCCAAGTCCGCATTAATACATTTCTAATTTTGTGTCTATAGAAGTACGTCTCTGCCCCTTTTTCTTTATCCCACAGATAGGCATGCCAGCCTTTCTGCAGGTCGTACCCTTCCAGTGTCAAGAGTCTTTTATTTCCTAATGTAGCCCAATCTCTTAACCACACTAGGTTGGCAGCTCTATGATATATCTCCCACACTGGGAGGCCAAATTCACCTCTATTCCTTTTTTCCTGCAATGTTCGGAGTGCAATCCTCGGCTTTTTTCCTCCCCAAATAAATTTCCTTATGGTCCTATTCAAATCTAAGAAAAATTTCTTATCTATATTGACTGGTGTATTTTGGAATAAGTATACCAGTTTAGGTAGGATGCTCATCTTTATGGTAGCTATCCTACCTAACATTGATATTTGCAGTTTCCCCCACCGTTCCAACTCTTGCTTAATTTTGCCTAATAGTGGTACATAATTATCTTCCTTTAAAGACGAGCACCTGGCCCTTATCCAGACTCCTAAGTATTTTATCTTTTTGACTACTTGCACACCCAAAGTTTCTTCTAATATTCTCTGTTGACCGCCTGACATATTTTTGGTTAACATTTTGGTTTTTGTTTTGTTCAATTTAAATCCAAATAGCTTCCCATATTGATCCAATTCTTCCAGTACCTTTTTCCCCGTCACTAATGGTTCTTCCATAATTAATGCAACCTCATCAGCAAATGCTTGAGTTTTAAATATTTCACTCCTAATTTTCAATCCTCTTATCTCGTTATTATGTCTAATTCGTCTTAGCAGAACCTCCAAAGCCAATATAAATAAAAGCGGTGACAGCGGGCAACCTTGTCTCATGCCCTTGCTAATCTGGAAAGTTTTTGTCATGTCGCCGTTTAATATAATATTTGCACTTTGTTTATCATATATTGTTATAATCGCTTTCTCAAAGTTTTCTCCAAAATTCATCTCTTTAATTTGCTGAATCATGAATCCCCAATTTAAATTGTCGAATGCCTTCTGGGCGTCAAGGAAGACTAATGCCATTTGTTCCTCGGAATGTGATTCATAATATTCTAAAACATCTAACACTACCCTCAAATTATTCCTGATCTGCCTTCCCGGGAGAAATCCATTTTGGTCAGAGTGGATCCAATTATTCAATATCATCTTCATCCTACCTGCGATTACACTCATAAATATTTTATAATCTACATTGAGTAGGGAAATCGGCCTATAATTCTTTATTTGTTTCGAATCGGTACCTTCTTTTAACACCAATGTAATGTACGCCTCCCTCCACGAATCTGGAATTTTGGATCCCCTCAGTGCCTCATTGAATATTACCAACAGTTTTGATGTATTTCTTCTAGATCTCAATTTTTGTACAGCTCTCCTGGGAGACCATCCGGGCCTGGTGATTTATTATTCTTTAATTTTGATATTACCCTCTTTAGTTCCTCAATTGTAATCTCTCTATTGAGCATTTCCCTTTCTTCCTTTTTTATCTGAGGGAGTTTCTCCTTTGCCAAGTATTGTTTGATGTTCTCCATTGGGATTTCCTCCTCCTTATACAAAGCCTCATAATATTTCCAAGCGAATTCAAGTTTTTCCTCCTCTTTGTTCAATAGCTTTCCATCCAAGTCCTCCAATTGATATATAGTCCCTTTTTCCTTCTCTTTTTTTAATTCATACGACAGCCACCTCCCCAGTTTATTTGCGTTCTCAAAGTAGTATTGTTTGGATTGTTTAATTTTACATGCCAATTCTTCCTGTTCTAATAGGTTTAATTTGTGTCTTATTGTCATCCAATTATCTTTTTTTGCCTCATCACCCGGATCCCACTGTAGTCTCTTTTCTGCTTCGCCTAGTTGCTCCACCAAATCCTTCTGTATCTTCCTTGTCTCTTTATTTTTATATATGTTGTGCGATATTACTAGCCCTCTTAAGTATGCCTTCATTGTATCCCAAACAACCGCTTGAGGGGTCTCTTGACTTTCATTTTCCACAAAAAATGGTTTTAGCTCTCCCTCAAGTTTTTTGGTATACTCCTTGTCTCTCAGGGTTTGAGTGTTTAGCCTCCATCTCTTCCGTTGTTTCCTATGCAAATTTTTCCACCTTATCTCTAGTGGACTATGGTCAGCCCATATATTTGGGGTTATTTCCACTGAATCAATTTCCATCCCCAAACCCCTACTGACCCACACCATGTCAATTCTTGACCAAGAATTTTTGGGGTTCGAATAGAAGGTATATTGCTTTTCATTCTGCTGTAGGACCCGCCATATATCTACTAAATTGTGTTCGTCCACTAGGTCAAAGAAAGCTTTTGGCAGCTTTTCCCTCTTTTTCTTTTTTTCTTTTCCGTTCCTATAATCCTTGTCTGGATTTACTACCCCATTAAAATCCCCGACTATACAAATATTTTTATATTCCAATTCGCTTATTTTATCACCCAATTTCTTATAGAATTCTCCCGAATTCCTGTTCGGAGCATAGATAGCTACTACTAATATTGGGATGTTCCCCCTCATAATCTCGATTGCCAATATTCTTCCTTTTGTGTCAGTATATTTAAGTTCAGTAGTAATCCCTTTTTTTACATACAGTGCTACTCCCCTTTTTTCTTTTCGGCTAAGGAGACAAAGGTCCTCCCAAATTTATCAAATTCTAAATATTTCCCCTCTTCTCTTTTTATATGGACCTCTTGGAGGCATATTATTTCAGCATTTTGTTTTATTAATTTCGAAAATAGATGTTTTCTCTTCCTACCGTCGTTTAAACCATTAACATTTACAGATAATAATTTCCAACCTCCCATCTCACTGTTGAGCTTACTTAGTTCTTGTTTGCTCATACGGCTCTTTGTGGTCTTTGTTTCTTTCCCTTAGTCTCTTGGATTTCCTTCTCTTCTATCTCCTTTTCCTCTGGTGTTCCTTCTTTGGATTTTCTTTGTTGCACGCTTTCTTCCTCTTGAGAGACTACTTCCAGTTCCTCCTTTCTACTCTGGTCTTCCTCTGCGCCCCTCAGCTGGTCCAAGAATTCTTGTGCGGAGATGAGGCTGTCTATTTTGATTTTTTTCCCTTGCCAGGTGATCAACATTCCCTCCGGTAAAATCCATCTGAAGAGAATGTTCCTCTTATTTAGCTGCATCGCCAGAAACTTGTAATCTCTTCTCAGTTCCCTCACTCTCTTCGGGACCTGTTTCAGGATTATTACCTCTTTTCCTTTATAAATCATTGGTTCGTCTCTTACCATGTTATATAGGATGTCTTTCACTTTATTCCGTGCGAATCTAATGTGCACTTCTCTAGGCAGTTTGTTTCTCCTAGCATAATTAGTTTGGACTCTATAGACCTCATCCAGCTCTTTTATGATGTCATCCTTGTCCTGCTGCAATGTTTGTGCAATTCGATCTACCATTACTTGGCCCAGATCTTCATCTTTGTCTTCCACTACGTTTTGAAAGCGTAAATAGAAGGCTGCCTTGTCCATTTCGAGCTGGACTATAGAGTCCTCTAGCTCCCTGTTTTGAGCCATCAGCTTCTGATCGATACAATCGAGATTTCTTTCATTCTGTTCCACCCTGGTCTCAAACTTTTTTATTTTTTGTTCATTGTTGTGTATGGACTCTTTTTTTTTAAAAAAAAATGATTTATATGCCGCCCTTCTCTGGAGACTCAGGACGGCTTACAATGCGTTAAGCAATAGCCTTCATACTTTTCTATATTTATACAAAGTCAGCTTATTGCCCCCATAAACTGGGTCCTCAATTTACCTACCTTGGAAAGGATGGAAGGCTGAGTCAACCTTGAGCCTGGTGAGATTCAAACTTACAGTAATTGCAGACAGCTGGTGTTAATCACAATGCTATCAGTCTGCTGAGCCACCAGGCCCTGGTGGAATCTCACTCATTTTTTTGTCAATGGCATGGATATCCGACTTCAGTTCTACATGGTTGTTTGTCATCTTTTCTTGCATTTTAAGCATTGTCTCCTGGATTATTGATAAGGTCGCTTGCATTGCCTACATAGTTGGTAACATCGCTGATTTTTCTGTTTTTGTTAAACCTTCGGTGGATTTTTGTAATGCTGGAGAGGTCATCGTTATTATTGGGTTGGAGGTAGTTTTCTTTCCTGCCTTAAGTACAGTCGATGAGATACTTGTCATTTCTTTCAAAAGTCTTTTCTGATCTCTCACAATCTTCTCGATGTTCCTCCAAATTATCATCCACTAATAAAAAAAGGGGTAGTTTTTTCCCCCTTTTTCTTCCCTGCCTCCTATCTATTCCTTATCTAATTACAGGAAGTACCTAATTAATTCGCTTTTTCTATCTTATATATTAATCAGATAGCAAAGTCACCCAGATTATCAATTTACCTCGTTCAGTTCAAATCTATAATATCATTCACAATTCAATCAGTTAATATCAGTCAAAGCTCTGTAAGAGAGTAAAATAACTATACTTATTCAAACTAATAGATTAATATTAATACATTAGTATTCTGTCCTAATTTTTCTAAATTCTTACCATAACTATAACACAACAAATCTATTAGAAAATTGAATGTTATATATACAGTACGTTAATATAAGTATAATCAGTATACGTTATAGTTAGATAATTCAATTAAATATGCGTATATATATATATATATATGTATATAAAGCTAGATCTATTTAAACTATATAAAAAGGGTATACAAATTTACTCAGAAGGGGGTAGAAAAAATTGTATAAAATGTCTTATAGATAAGCAAATATATATACAAGACAGTTAATAAATAAGGATTAGAGGTCCGTGGTACCACATAAGTTGTTACAGCAGTCAAGGATTTCCTCCTGTATATTAATTTGTGCTGGTTTCTTATGGGCAAATCTCAAACACTTCTAGAGTCTTTTTTCTGCTCGGATTCGTTGATCGGGATCACCATGCAATACGTCGCCTTCCACTGTTTCCCGCTGTCACTCTCCTGCTGTCTTGCTGTCAGACTCAAATGATGGCTGCACTTCCAGCTTCTCTCTTCTCCAGAAACGCCCATGTTTTTTATTTCCATGAATTTGCAATCCAATCCAGTCTTTTAATCTCCACAGTCACCGCCACAGTTCTCTTTCCTTGCTGTCAAAACCAGCCCTTCGATCTTCTATCTGCGCCGTCTTCCTGCCTATGCGATCTCAGCTTCTTCTTTGCAGGTTTGCCGACAGCCCATTCACTTTCAATCTGCTCCGTTCCTTTCAGTCGCCGCCTTTCCACTCACCATGAGTTCTCCTCCGGCACAACCTGCTACACTCCTTTGAGATCGATCTCCACGGTCTCCAGGGTTTGGGGTTTAGGTCTTCTTTCCACGTCAGCCACCCTGATTTTTTCGCTTCCCCGTCGTTTGCTGGCTATCGTGACTTTGGGTCTGCCATTATATGGCAGACACACCTGTGCCGGTTAGACAGAGGTATCCGTTCAAGCGGAAAGTGCTTGCAACTCGCTTTTCTGCTTTTCGGATTTCCTCTATAGTCCGAGAAACTCTCCGGGCTTTCTCGCCCCTTAAGGTCCCCAAGGCACGGTGAAAAAACGGTGCTGAAGAGTGGCGATCGCTCTCACAACGCCATGTTGCCACAAGTCACCAACCGGAAGTCCTATACTCTTTATTTCTATTATTAAACCTAACTTATTCATTTTATCTTAACTATCACTCTAAACATACACCTCCTCACTTTAATTATCCCACCTCATTTTATATTTTCCTAAAAAAAAAAACCAGTGTTATTGTCTTTATCTTTGTTGTTAAACCAATCATTTTTATTTCTTGACTGTTAAACACAGGATAACCATTTGTTTTGGCTGTTGAACACAGCATATCCTTTTTTATTTTTTTGGCTGTTACACAGCATGCCCTTTCTTGTTTGGCTGTTAAACACAGCATATTCATTTTTTTTTTTTTTTGCCATTACATGGCATATTCAGTTTTGTTTTGGCTGTTACACAGCATAATCATTTTGTTTGGCTGTTCAACAGAGCATATTATAACTTTTTGCTGTTAAACACAGCATATTCATAGTTGGTTTAACTATCAATCTCTACTTAAACCTTTCTTTGTTGTTTCCATCCATCTATGCATTGCTTTTTCACATAATCTTATTTTTCTGTATCCTTTTTCATGACATTCATGACATTCATAACATTGAGACATGGTTCTTGTTTAAAACATATCTTTAACTGTATTTATGAATCCCTTTTAACATTTTCAATTAATCATATTTATCCTTATTCTTTTCCTTAACATTTTGACATTAAAACATAGTTCTTGCATCAAGCATATCTTTACAATTAATTTCTTTTAACATTCTTGATTTCTATAAAAACCTCCCTTTTATTATTACAATCCATCTTTATTTTATTTTTAATCACATTATCTTCATTTCCTCACATGCAAACTTATATTTCCTTCCATTTTCCAAATTTTTAATTTTAATTTTAATCACAATAGTAATGGGGGATTTTAACTAACCTGACATCAACTGGGAGGCAAACTCTGCACCAAGTGGAAGATCCAACAGGTTCCTAACAAACCTAGCAGACAACTTTGTTTTCCAAAAAATAGAGAAGGGAACAAGGGGATCAGCCATATTGGACTTAATTCTCACTAACAGAGATGAAATGATAGAAGGTGTTGAAGCTACAGGAACCTTGGGGGCAAGTGATCACGCAATATTGG
Organism: Arizona elegans; assembly: GCA_022577455.1. Classification (NCBI taxonomy): domain Eukaryota; kingdom Metazoa; phylum Chordata; class Lepidosauria; order Squamata; family Colubridae; genus Arizona; species Arizona elegans. The sequence goes on along the minus strand of JAKOOJ010000010.1, from coordinate 41,495,720 downwards.
AATTCAACATTATGCAAGCACAACCAGTAGAACAAAGTCAAACTAGAGTCTTGGACTTTAAGAGAGCTAATTTCTTTTTTTAAAAATAAATATTTTATTGATTTTCAACAAAAAGAAGAAAGTTTGTGCATAACTGCGACCATTTACATGACATATTACTATAATTCAATCCTCCTTTATCTAATTATTTTTTTTCCTATTCTCAATCCATTTATACCACTTCTCCCATATTATATAATATTCCAAATCCAACAATCCTTTCAGCTCAAGTGTCATCTTGTCCATTTCAGCGCAGTCCAAAACTTCTTTAATTATTAAGTCTTTCGAGGGTATATTTGTGTTTCTCCAACACTGTGCAAAGGCTAGTCTTGCTGCTGTTATTATATGTAGAATAATGTACGTTGGTTTTTTGTCGTATTTCTTTTTCATTATCCCCAGAAGAAACCATTCTGGAGTGTATTCTATTTGGATGCTAGTTAATTCCTGTAACCAGTTTTATATTTTTTTCCAATATTTTTTCGATTCTGGGCATAACCACCATGCATGAAAGAAGGTACCCTGCTTTTGTCCACATTTCCAACAATTTGGGGTTAAATTTGGATATATCTTTGCCAATCTTGAAGGTGCCAAACACCAGTGATAAAACATTTTGTATTGATTTTCTTTATATTTTGTTGATTTTGTTATTTTATAATTTCTGTTCCAAATCGTTTGGGGGATCAGCCATATTGGACTTAATTCTCACTAATAGAGATGAAATGATAGAAGGTGTTGAAGCTACAGGAACCTTGGGGGCAAGTGATCATGCAATATTGGAATTCAACATTATGCAAGCACAACCAGTAGAACAAAGTGAAACTAGAGTCTTGGACTTTAAGAGAGCTAATTTCAATAAACTTAGAGAGAGGGAAGGATTCCATGGATGAGAATCCTCAAGGGGAAAACAACTTAAGAAGATTGGGAAATTTTGAAAAGTGAGATGATAAAAGCCTAGTCTAGCACAATACCAATGAAGAAGAAAAATAACAGCTCTCAAAAGAAACCAGCATGGCTGCATAAAGAACTCTCTGACAAATTGAAAGACAAAAAGGACAAGTATAAAAAGTGGAAAGAGGGGCACATAACTAAGGCAGAATATCAGCATATAGCCCGAGCCTGTAAAGATGAAGTGAGGAAAGCTAAAGCTCACAATGAACAAAGGCTTGCGACTAAAGTAAAAAAATAACAAAAAAAGCTTCTTCCAACATGTTAAAAACAAGAAAAAAGCCAAGGAAACAATTGGTCCATTGCTGGGAGAAAGTGGCAAGAAGGTGACAAGCAACAGGGAGAAAGCAGAACTACTTAACTCATTTTTTGCATCTGGCTTTACACAAAGGGAAAAAAAACAGTCCAACCTATCAAAAACAGCACCACAAAAAAACAGATAAGGAACACAAGTTAAAATAGGGAAGAAACGGGAGACTTCCGGCGGTGACGTCAGCGCATTAGGAACAAGGGGGACTGAGCTCCGTTCCCTAAGTTCCAAAGTTTCGATCTGGAAGCCACTTTTTGGTGCTATTGACCACGAAGAGGTCAATAGATTAAAGGGGAAATCCTGAGGACCTCGGAGGCAAAGCAAACACCCCGAAGGTTCAGGGAAAACCCCTTAATTCCAACCGAAAAAAACCCAGCCTTCCCTGGCTGTCCGGAGCGTTGACAGCTGTATAAGAAGGAAGCGAAGATCGAATTAAGAAGACATCGGCAAAGAACAGCAAGAAGTAAGATTTTGAAAGGTACAATTATAGAGTGGAGGAAAATATAATTAAGAGAGAGACTCCAAACCAATCGGCGAAACAGAGCCATAAAGAAGTGGCGAAGTGAAAGTGAACGGAGCGAAGAGGAGAAAACAAACCAGAGGGTGACTAAGCGGAGCTGACAGGCGACGGAATCAATGTGGATTTAAAAGAGCATACTGGAGAGTTGTGGATTATAAAACCTTGGAGAGTTGTGGATTATAAAACTTATCGAATTTGATCTGATTGGGATTTAAAATTTGGCGAGGACTAATTGGATTGTGAAAGAAATACAGAAGGAACGTTAGACTCATTGTAAACGGAAGCAGAGCCGAGACGACGGAGGAGAGCTAGTTACTGAACGTGAGAGCGGACTTAGAGGAACTTTTGTAATTTGTATCCGTGACCCCAGAATTTTAGTATTTGGAATCAGTGAACGAACGGTGAACTTATATTAGAGTACTTATCCTGGAATAGTCAAGCGATATTGGGGCTTTAAAATTGTGAAACCAGCACTACTGGAAAATAAACTGAAGGACTCTGGAAACAATCTACAGGAGAGACAGTTTGAATGATGCAAGACTAATTGAGAGTTACAACGACTACGATCTGGGAAGTTAAATACAACTTCTGAAATTTAATTAATCAAATTTTCTCTATCCTTTAACTTTTTACACTTATAGTATATTATATTACAATCTTTAAGTTTAAATCCATATTTTAAGTAAATTGAATTGATAAATATATAGAAATAAGAAGAGAGTATATATTTACCTATAGATACATAAGGAAGAAAGATAGAATAGTATCTGGCTTTAGTAAGTAGTTTGATAATAATATAAGATTTGAATAGAAAACAGCACTATAACAAATAATTTATTTTTATTCTCTTTCCTTCCTTTCTTTGTGATATAACTTATTATAAATCTAAGTCATAGATACATTACTATATTGATAAACTGAAATAGAGTGTTCTAGAATATAAAACATATACTTTGTGTTTATTTTATATATAAATTAATAGTAACCATATATATATAGCATTGTTTAGAATAAGAATAGACGTTTGATACTGGCAAGATTTAATACATATATAATCAAGAATTTAATAGAATATTTAATATAGAAATATAGAAATAGACACATGATTTGCTGGAATATTTGATTTTTTCCCTACTCCCCATTTAAGTTTTTTTTTGATCCCTATATAACGATATTGTAAAGTGAACTCCGGAATATTGATTTGATCTGAAAGTTTAATAAGCATATTTAGTTTCTATAACTTACATAAACCATATAAATAACTTATCAACAAGAAATCCTACTCCATGGACTTCCTGTTTGCTCTCTGTCACTGCCAGACGGTCCCTCGGGACTGCCAGCCCTGTCGCCTGTAAAGAGCCACCTTTACATCTGAAAGGCAGCTCGAAAAACTCCATTTCCATAAGGAAATGTGAGACAGAGCAGGTGAGGGCAGGTAGAGCTCTCTGCGAAGCCCCGAGAGTTTTTTTTACTCTTGGGGGCGAAGCAGATGAGGCTCCCTATTTCCCTCGCCATTGCTCCGGGCTTCGGGAGACCTCTGCCTTTTTGCAGAGCCAGGCAACGAGAACAAGCTCTTTAAAGAAAATTAACAGATTAATTAAAGAGGATGAGATCTGGACCTGTGACCCTAAATCGCAAGTATTTTCATTTACTTTATAAAAGATACTGAAGAAAGGAAAAAAAAAAGAATTTTAAAATGGCGACTGCCGAGATTTGAGTAGGGAAAGCTGAAAAGGGAAAGTCCTTCCGTTTCTTATTAAGCCACAAAGTAGCGGAATAAATACTCCTGGCTACAATTGAAGAAAAAGCTCCACTTTTGTGTTTTCTCTTTCCTGGAGATTTGATATTGATCTTGTTTGGAAAGAAGCTTTTTTCTTTTTTGCTTTTCTTTTCTTTTCTAAAAGTGTTTGTCTGTGTGGAAATATGGCGTTTAGACTAACGATTCCAGACAAACAAGCAGTGGGGGGGGATTCCCCCATCTACAAACTATATGAACAAGTTCTAAACCTACAGACTCAGAAAACTGATTTTAATATAATTGAATTTCTCTTGGAGGAGATTGTAAGAAGGGATGAGATTGTGAACCAGAACTTTGAAAAATTTGAGCAGGAAATTAAAGAATTGGTGCAATTAAAGTTTGATACTTTGCAACGAAAGATTGCAAAAGTGACTAATGGTTTTTCAGAAATTGCTATGAAGTTGGATACAAATATTAATTTATTAGAGTCTAAAATGGAGGAAATTGAGGATAATTTGGACAATAAAATACAAAGAATTGAAAATGATTTGATAAACACTCAAGACAATAGCTTAGAAGAAAAACCTAAAATGGAAGCTGATCATAAGACTTGTAATGCAGAAAATATAAAACAATGGATTGAAAAAGAAGTTTTAATGATGCAATATAATCTCACAGAATATGCGATTAGACTGAGAGGATTACAGGAAAATAACAGAGATGATTTAAGGAAAATATCTTCTGAAATTCTGGCTGGGATCTTAAAGGTTCACCCTGAGGAAGTATTTTGTAGGATTGATAGAGTTTATAGAATAAATTCCTGGATTGCAAAGCAAAGGCAACTGCCTAGAGATGTGATGATTTATTTTACAGATAAAGAAATAAGAAACAATATTGTGCAAAAATCTTTTAATTCTACTTTGCAATTGTTTGGAAGAAAGATTTGGATATATAAAGAGATACCGCCTAAGATGTTATTGGAAAGAAAGAAATTTGGATTTCTGGTGACTGAGCTTAAAAACAAAATATTTTATTTAGGTGGGATGTCCCAGTTGGTATAATATTGAGATATCAAGGAGAAAGATACCAATTAAATACTGTTGAAAAAGCGGAAGAATTTCATCAAAAAATTTTGAAAATGAGCTCAACATTTTTATGCACAACACAAGATAAGCAGAAGGAGTTGGAAATAAAGGAAAAATATCGAGCTACAGAGGCCTCTGTAGATGAATCACCTTTGGATTCTTTAGATGCCTCAGTTGGATTATCTATAAATAAGAGAGACGTGGCATCGGATTCTAATGTGATGACTCAACAAGTCACAGACAAGCATGGAAACCAATTAGTTGATACACAACTTATAGAAAAGAAATATGAGCCACAAAAGCAAAACCAACAAGATCAAGTCATAAATCAGAACAAAAACCGATCAGTTGATATACAACTCGTAGAAAGGAAATTAGGATGGAGATCAAACCCACAAAAAGTCAAGAAAAAAAGAAATAGGTCTCACAAAAACAAAAATTTCTAAATTAGGCAACAGTGAAGCCAGTTATTTAAAAAATGACTGAATACATGAAAAGATAGTTGAGGCGAAGTATTGGTTAATATTATCCTGAGGAGAGTGACAGACCTCTGCAATGCCGTAATTTTGGGATGTGAAAAGGGCCTTAAATTATTGGATTGGAATTATCTATTTTGGATTTTTTTGATAAATGTATTATGCTTATGCTGAGCTACATGGCAAGAAAGCTATGCTGGGGCATGCAGAAGATCTGGTTGTTACCCCATTATGACGGTGGGAATTACTAATCCTGAAGAAAGCCACTACTACAGATATTATATGGAATACAATTATAATGTCACTCGGGTGGTTGTTTTCTTTTTTTATATACACGAAGATATTCATTACGGTTGGGGGCAGATGATAACAGACGATTTTGAACATTCTGTTGCAATCAGGATGTTATGTTACCCTAATATGGGTGATGGAGTTAACAATCCATTGTAAAGACATCAAAGAAGACATTATATGGATTATAAGTTTAAAGTCATCAATTTTATCTATATAAGGGAATATTTTTTTAGTAGGGTGGGCAGAAGAATAAAGATATTAAGAATTGTTATGTATGGTAATTTTGTAGAAAAGTGGGTGGAGACAGGCTAGTTTATTGATTGTTTAAAAGGGATGTTTAAGAGATATACTTATGGGGGTGGAGGAAATGGACAGATTATGAGTTGAATAAATGTTAAATGTTAAATGTCAAATTAGGATTTATTATATAGTTTTATAGTGGAAGGCTGCTTTGAAATGTTATATTAATATACACAAAAGATTAAATGTTAAATTAGGATTTATTATATAGTCTTAAAGTGGAAGGTTGTTTTGAAATGTTATATTAATATACAGATATATGTATGGGGGAGGAGAAAAAGGGCAGATTATTGCTAAATTGGGAGTCATAATAATATTACTATGCTAAATCAGAAGTTATTATACAATGTTATAGTAGAATGTTATTTTGAAATGTATGGTAAAAGGGGGGTGTAATAATAATATTAGAAAGAAAGGGTCAGTATTTGGGGGATGGAATAAGGGGATGGTAAAGTATTATATAATCTGTTATGAATTTGGATCTTACTATGAAGAAGTCACAGGGGGACGGGTGGTGAGGGGGGGTTAGGGAGGAGGGGGAGAAAAAAGGGGGAAAATTTGTATTTGAAAAACTTTTTCAATAAAAAAAAGAAATCCTACTCCATAATATAGACTGTGTATGAAAATTTGGGAAGCTATTAAACAGAAAATTAAGATGACAACCACCGGCCCATCAGCGACAGTAAAAACAGGTAAAAGAATAATTTCCAATCAACCATCGACCACTGCATCACCAATACAACAGAAAACAATAAGACACAATGCTAGCCACAGAAAAAGAGAAAACTCCCCAAACTTTCAATGTTCAAAACATACATTCAGTCCTGGTGATGATACAAGAAGGGATGAATAAAACACAGGAATCAATAGCTAATAATCACAAAGAAAGCAGGAAGAACCATGAAGAATTAAGATCAGACGGAGGAGAAATAAAGGATAACCTAAAAAAAATGGATGATAAAATTGAAAAGATTCAACAAAACATCGCAAAAAATGAACAACGGATTCAAAACATTGAAACAAAAATGGACCAAGCAGAGAAAAAATTGGACGACATGGAAAGCGACCAAATAGCATTGAATAAAGAAATGGAAGATTCAATCTCATACTTAGAAATGGAGAAGGCATCCTTCTACCTAAGATTTCAAAACATCGCTGAAAATAGAGAAGAGAATTTGAGAGACTTAATGGTGGAGATCTTAGCGGAGGTGACCCAAAAAAAAAACAAGGAGGAAATTAATAAAGAAATTGATGAAGTCTATAGGGTATACACAAATTACACCCGAAGAAACAAATTACCTAAAGAGATACATATTAGATTTGCAAGGAAATCGGTGAAAGAAGAAATATATAAAATGAGAGAAGAACCGATTACTTACAAAGGCAAAGAAATAATAACATTAAAACAAATACCGAGAAGAATAAGAGAAACAAGGAAAAACTACAACTTTCTAACTACAGAATTGAACAAACACAAAATAATGTTCCGGTGGTTGACACCCGAGGGAATTCTTGTTTCGTGGCAAGACAAAAAACACAGACTTGACACTTTAGAAAAGGCACAACAGTTTTTCGATATGTATTTTGTACTAGAAGAAGAACAAGAACCCGAAGTTCAACAAGACTCAACAAATAAGGAGGACCTAGTGGAGGAAGTACAGAGGGAACAAGAAGGAAGAACAAGAAGGGAGAAAGAGAAGAGGGAAAGAGAGGGAGCAAGGGAAAAAATACAAATTATCGCAAAAAACACAAGAAGACTCAGGACAGTAAGGAGATAGAAGATCGGAATGGAGAAGGAATTAAGTCTGATATCAATCAACATAAATGGCCTAAATATTCCATCTAAGAGAACTTGCATATTTAAAAACTTACAGAAATTGAAGACAGATATTATAACACTACAAGAAGTTCACATCAAAAAACAACACCAAAGATTATTAGAAAATAAACATTTGGGAACACTCTATACTGCATTAACAGAACAAAAAAAGAAAGGCATTGCAATGTATATTAAAAATTACATACAAGCAAAACAAATATTTGCAGATGAGGAGGGTAGGACCCTGATGGTTGAGATCAAAACAGGAACAAAAACTATATTATTAGTGTCACTCTACGCACCGAATGGAAGCCAAACGGAATACTTCAAAAAAATACACAATATAATCAAGGAATTGGATTACCAAAATATATGTCTCATTGGAGACTACAATGCAATTGTAAATGCAGAGAAAGATTATCGAAGTAGTAAGCAAAATAAATCAAGGAAAAAAACACTCCCGGATACATTTCACGACATGGTACAAGAATTTCAATTACAAGATGCTTGGAGGGAAATCAACCACAATAAAAAACAATTCACATTCTACTCGAATCCGCACCAATCTTGGTCCAGAATCGACATGGCTTGGATGACAGCAGAGCTCAGACTAAACATTAAACAAATAGAAATAGCAACAAACACATGGGCAGACCACAGTCCGATTGAAATAACATGGAAGGGTCACCAAACACGGAGAAGATGGATGATGGATAGAGACATCATAAAGGAGAAACAATACGTGGAAATGATCCAAAGAGAATTGAAAATATTTTTTCAAATTAATGTAAAAGAACACGCTAGTCTTCAAAGTTTATGGGACACAACCAAAGCATATATCAGAGGCCTCACAATCACTTATACAGCAAAAAAAATAAAAAAATAAAAATAAAATAAAGACAAGCAACAAACAAAAGAGAATTTAGCGACACAGCTGCAACAATATGAATCAGAACTACAGAAAGAGCCACACAATCAAGAAATCAAGGAGAAAATAAACCTTACAAGACATAAAATAAATTTAAACACAACAACGGAGATAGCAAGGAAAATTAAAATGGCTAAACAAAATCAATTTGAACATGCAAATAAAATTGGACGGTGGCTGGCCCACAAACTGAAAAAAGAAAAAGAGAAGAAAATGATATTGCAATTAAAAGACGAAGACGGACAAATACATCACAACAATGAGGATAAAAAACAAATTGCAAGGGAATTTTTCCAAAACCTATACGCAAAAGAAGAAATTTGAGAAGAAGATACTATAGAATATCTAAACAAAATAAATATCCAGGAATTAAAAGAAGAACATATTGAATTATTGAATAGACCGATTTCCATGTCAGAATTAAAAGAAACAAGAAAGAAACAAAAAAACAATAAGACACCGGGAACAGATGGCATACCATCCTAGTTTTATAAAACATTCCAGCAATCATTAGACGACATCCTAATACAAGTATTTAATGACGCTGTCAGCACTTCAACCTGCATTTACTCTAGTGCTGACATAAGAAGGAGAAGAGGGGACAGCTGGCAAGAGGATGCTTGACTTCTCACCTACTTATTTTCCCTGAAGATAATATCCCCTAGGAGATGAGATGGGAGGGGGGACATTCCTGGGAGCTGAAGTAGTAGATATGGGGAGAGTGATTTGGGAAGAGGGCCAATGAGACGCAGAGAATTGGGGAACAGAAAGGGAAGGTTTGGGGTCAGGAAGTCAGTATTGGCTACGCCACAATCGGGGACAAGTTGTCGTGCTTAATAAAATGAAAGATTTCTTCAAAGATGATTTGTTTGGAAATGCAATTTATTTTATTTGAGACGACATCGAAACCTGACAGACGCACTATTGGAAGCTGAAATCCCACAATCATGGAATGAAACAATAATCACATTAATACCAAAACAAGATTCGGATCCTACTGAAATTAAAAACTATAGACCAATATCCCTTCTCAATGTGGACTATAAACTATTCACATCCATCATAACACAGAGACTGAAAAATTTCATTAAATACTATATACATTCAGATCAAAACGGCTTCATCCCTGGACGACAAATTCAAAATAATACAAGGACAATTATCGATATTCTTGTATACTATGAACAACGACCAGATAAACAGCTAGCTTTAATTTTCCTGGACACGCAAAAAGCATTTGATAATCTTGATTGGACATTTTTAATAGTACAATTGGAAAGGATGAAATTTGGAGAAAGATTCGTAAAGATGATCAAAAGGATATATAACACCCAAACTGCAAAAATATTGATTAATGGAGAGACAACAGAACAATTTGATATAAAGAAAGGGGTGAGGCAAGGATGCCCCCTATCCCCCATATTGTTTATACTAACACTGGAAATATTACTGGAAGAAATTAGAGAAGATAAAGAAATAACGGGATTAAAGATAAAGAACCAGGAATACAAACTGCAAGCTTTTGCGGATGATATAGTACTCATCCTAGAAAAACCACTACAAGCAGGATCAAAATTATTGACAAAAATACAACAATATGGGGCGGTAGCGGGACTGAAAATTAATAAACAAAAAACAAAAATGTTAACGAAGAACCTCACCAAAAATCAGGAAAAAGAATTGGAAAATATGCCAGGGATACAAAAAGTAAAGAAAGTGAAATACCTAGGGGTGTGGCTTACCAATAGAATCTCAACACTCAAGGAAGATAATTATATTAAATTGGCTAAACAAATAGAAAAAGATTTAGAATTTTGGACTAAACTTCAGCTATCTTGTCTAGGTAAAATCGCCCCAATAAAGATGAATATTCTGCCAAGGATGCTGTACTTATTCCGGGTGATACCAATAAATCCAGGCAAAACTTACTTCAAAGATTTGGACAAGATGATATTAAAGTATATATGGCAAGGGAAAAAGGCAAGAGTTAAATTAAAGCACATGCAGGATAAACAAGAACAAGGAGGAATGGGACTTCCAGACTGGCAGACCTACCATAAAGCATCATCAATAACATGGATTAAAGATTGGATTGAACTCAAAAATAGACGCACACTAACATTAGAAGGCTTTGACCTAACGAAAGGATGGCACGCATATTTATGGGAAAAGAAACCTAAAAAGCAGGAACAATTCCGTAGACATATTGTGAGAGACACTTTGTTAAAGATCTGGATCGAAATTAGGAAGAACCATTATGATAGAATTCCACGGTGGATTTCAACAATGGAAGCACAAATATATCCAAATACAATGGATATAAACAAAATGAAAACATATCAAGATCTTTTAAACAATGAAGGAAAATTAAAAATGAGAGAGGAATTAAAAATACAAGGTGTGGAAATTGAGAGGTGGCCTTACCTACAATTAAAATCCAGATACAAAACAGACATGGAAAAATACGGAATTCAAAAAGAATTAAATGGACTGGACAGAATACTACTGGGCCCAAACGACAAACTAATAACAGAAATTTACAACTTTCTATTGACATATAAGCTAAAAGAGGAAATAGTAAAAGAGAATATGATCATATGGGCGAAAAATTTCGGATACAGTATTGAACTAAGCAAATGGGAGAAATTATGGAAAAACAGTAAATTGACGTTATCAGTACCATATAAAGAAAATGCTTATAAGATGTTTTACAGATGGCATCTCCCCCCGGCACCGATCTCAAAAATGTTTCCCAACACTTCTCCTCTTTGTTGGAAATGCAAAATACAAAAAGGGACATACTACCACATGTGGTGGTTGTGCCCGAAAGCAAAACAATTTTGGAATAAAATCAAAACCCAACTGGAAGAAATAACAGCACAAAAAATACCATTAAAACCGGAAACATATTTATTAGGTATACTAACAAATAATTACAAAAAAGAAACAATATATTTAATTACACACATTTTGACTGCAGCAAGAATCATCTTTGCACAAAATTGGAAATCGGAAGAAATCCCAACACAAGACAGAATAATATCGAAAGTAATGGAATGTGCCAAGATGGACAAACTCACTAAAGAAATCCAAGGAAAGGAAGAATCAGACTACTATCTGGTTTGGCAAAAGTGGTATCAATGGCTGGAGAAAAGGAAAACCAAACAAAAAGACAATCCTAAAAGACTTGAACCAAATCCTGTACCAAATGAGACACCACAGAGTACAACGAAACCTTAATAAAAATAATATTGTTATATAAGGTGAGAGATGGGGTGATATATTGAGAAATATACCTTACCGATGTACTGTCTTAAGAAATAAGTCATCACGTTTAAATTTTATTTATTTATTTATTTATTTATTTATTTATTTAATTTGTATACCGCCCTTCTCCAACAGGACTCAGGGCGGTGAACAGCCACGGTAAAACACAAGTGTTATATATGTTGTGTATGTTTTATTTGTACCTGTATGTACGTCTTTTTTCTTTTTTTTTCTCCTGTGTATATGTTTTTATTGTTTTTGTTTTTAAATCAATAAAATAAAAAAAATAAAAAATAAAATAAAATAGGGAAGAAAATGGTAAGTGAACACCTGTCTACCCTAGACGAGTTCAAATCACCAGGACCAGATGGATTACACCCCAAGGTTCTGAAGGAACGGGCAGACGAGATCTCAGAACCACTGAACTACATCTTTCAAAGATCCTGGAGTACAGGGGAACTGCCAGAGGACTGGAAAAGAGCTGATGTAGTTCCCATCTTCAAAAAAGGAAAAAAAAATAGATCCAGGAAACTACAGACCTATCAGCCTGACCTCAATACCAGGGAAGATTCTGGAAAAGATAATCAAGCAATGACTCACCGAACAGTTAGAAGCAAACAAAGTAATAACCAAAAGCCAACATGGGTTTGTCAAAAACAGATCATGCCAGTCTAATTTTATTGCATTCTTTGACAAAGTGACAAAATTAGTGGACCAGAGGAATGCTGTCGATATAATTTACTTGGATTTTAGTAAGGCATTTGATAATGTAGACCATAACCTACTACTGGATAAAGTAGAAAAATATGGGTTAGACAGCATCACCACCAGGTGGATTCGTAACTGGCTGACCAACCGCACTCAATGTGTAGTCCTCAATGGAACTGCATCTACATGGAGGGAAGTATGCAATGGAGTACCCCAAGGCTCTGTTTTAGGCCCAGTACCCTTCAACATCTTCATCAATGACTTGGATGAGGGGATAGATGGGGAACTCATCAAATTTGCAGATGGCACCAAGATGGCAGGAATAGCCAACACTCCAGAAGATAGGCTTAAGATACAGAAGGATCTTGACAGACTTGAACATTGGGCGCTATCTAACAAAATGAAATTCAATGGTGAAAAAAGTAAGGTTCTACATTTAGGCAAGAAAAACAAAATGCACAGGTACCGTATATGTGGTACCTTGCTCAATAGTAGTAACTGTGAGAGGGATCTTGGAGTCCTAGTGGACAACCATTTAAATATGAGCCAGCAGTGTGCAGCAGCTGCCAAAAAAGCCAACACAGTTCTGGGCTGCATAAACAGAGGGATAGAATCAAGGTCATGTGAAATGTTAATACCACTTTATAATGCCTTGGTAAGGCCACACTTGGAATACTGCATTCAGTTTTGGTCACCACGATGTAAAAAAGATGTGGAGACTTTAGAACATGGGTCCTCAAACTACAGCCCGGGGGCCAGACACGGCCCACTGAAGCCATTAATCCGGCCTGTGTGGGACCACGAGGCTGCCCCGCCCACGCACTGGTCCCCACCCTTCAGCCAAGCACAGGGTTTACCTTCGCGAGCTGGAAGTGGAAGGTAAGCAGAGAGCTACTGGAGGCGGGGGGGGGGGGGAGAGAGGCCAAAAACGCAGTCGTTTTTGGCTGGCAGAAGGCTTCTGGTGATCAGGAAGGCCAAAAAGGCTCGGCATTTCAGCCTGTGTGGCTTCCCTTTCACTGGAATTGCCCCCGCCCCGCGTGGGAAAGATACAGCCGCGGTAAGCACAGCCACCACCAGCTTTGTCAAATTCTGGAATGAGATGGGAATGAGAAGGAGGCAGGCAAAGAAGGTAGGAAGGAAGATGAGATGGAAGGAAGGAGAAAGAAAGAGAAGTTATTTTTGTGGTGAGGCAGCAAAAGAAGCAGCATTCCTTGGCTGGGAAGTGGGCAAAGGCAGAAATGGAAAATAAATTTCACAACCCTGCAAACTGCTGCTCGCTGGAAAGGAAGGAAGAAAAATGGGAGCTCAAAGCTTAAATAAAAGCTGTCATCGACTGGCTGGCATTTGATCTCTCCCACTCTAGCTTCCCTGCTCAATTGCTAGCTTTCTTTAGTTCAGAAGCAGCCACGTGGGGGAGGAGGAGGGGGTTTCTCCCTGAGTTTTTAAAGTCCCAAGGTTTTTCTTCCTACTCTACTGCAAGTGCATCTCCCCAGGTCTGGGAACGTTGTTTCTAGGCTGGGAGCTTTTTCCCTTGGATTCGGAAGAAAAGGGGGTGGGAGTGGAGGACGCAGTGACTGGGGCTTGTAAGGGTCCATTCTCTGACTTAGAATTCGTCTCCTCTGTGTGTGTTTACTAAGGTTGCTAAGGTGATCATTTTGCTAAGGATCTTTCCCACTCTGGCTTCCCTGCTCAATTGCTTTAGTTCAGAAGCAGCAACGTGGGGGAGGGGGTTTTTGTTGTTTCATTGCCTGTGTTCCGGACCTAAATTGATTAGCTGTGTATTACCAGAGTAAGCCTATTTAACTTAAAAGCTTTTCTTTCTCTGTCACCCCTCCAATTCTAAATGAAACTTGAGGTGGACCTGTACTTAGTTATCAGGGAGTCACTTTCTGATCAGTCCTCCTGATTTGGCCTCTTTTAGATTTAATCAGCATTAAGGTAGTGCCTGTAATATTTACTTTATATATAATATTTACCTTTTAAAGCAGATTGGGGTGTGTGTGTGTGAGAGAGAGCAAATCGGTGGGGGTGGTGTTTGGCTACAATCTCAATGGGGTTTATATAATTTGAAACCTGTTCATTTTAAATAAAGTAAGAAATGCAGATTAATATTGCTGGAAGTAGTAACAAAAGATAATTCCATAAGTTAAATGCATCAGAAATCAATTTACAATACATAAAATATATGATGCATTCAGAGAAATGCAATGCTAATGGATTTTAGAGTAATTCTCTTTCCCAAATCTTGGGGGTTTTAGTTGCAGTCTTAATTGGTGCATTTCTCAGTCTGGTTTATTGTGTGGTCTTCTGAAACATAATCAGGAGTTATTTTGAAGGAAATCCTGTTTGTTTTATTCTTTTTTTAATGGACTATTTTAAGAAGACTGAAGCTGCTGTTTTACTGAAATTAGGCAAGTGGCAAGAAAGTGTGTGCTCTTTTTCCCTTGGGGGTGGGGGTGTCTTATTAAATAAATAGATGCCTTGGGTTCAGCAAGTACAGCTTAGAAAGGACAAAGGCAAAATGGACTGCTAAATTGGCCACGCCCACCCAGTCACATGGCCACCAAGCCACGTCCACTTAGCCACACCCACCCAGTCACATGGTCACCTAGCCACACCCACTCAGCTGGTCCAGCCCCCCAACAGTCTGAGGGACCGTGAATTGGCCCCCTGTTTAAAAGGTTTGAGGACCCATGCTCTAGAAAGAGTGCAGAGAAGAGCAACAAAGATGATTAGGGGACTGGAGGCTAAAACATATGAAGAATGGTTGCAGGAACTGGGTATGTCTAGTTTAATGAAAAAAGGACTAGGGGAGACATGATAGCAGTCTTCCAATATCTCAGGGGCTGCCACAAACAAGAGGGAGTCAAACTACTCCTCAGAGCACCTGAGGGTAGAACAAGAAGCAATGGGCGGAAACTAATCAAGGAGAGAAGCAACTTAGAACTAAGGAGAAATTTCCTGACAGAACAATTAATCAGTGGAACAACTTGCCTCCAGAACTAGCGAATGCTCCAACACTGGAAGTTTTTAAGTTGTTGTATACCCATTTGTCTGAAGTGTGGTGTAGGGTTTCCTGCCTAAGCAGGGGGTTGGACTAGAAGACCTCCAAGGTCCCTTCCAACTCTGTTATCCTATCCCAGGGGTGGGCAATTGTGGCTCTTTTACAACCTTGTGGACTTCAACTCCCAGAATTCCTGAGACAGCTTGGCAGCTTGGCCACAATTGCCCACCCCTTCCCTTCCCTTCCCTTCCCTTCCCTTCCCTTCCCTTCCCTTCCCTTCCCTTGCTTTTTCTGTGTGTCTGATGTGGAATCCAATTCCCTCCCTTTTTCCTTCTCCCTATTTGAATTTCCCCTTCCAGCTGTCAAAAAACATTAAGGCTGCCCTTGCTTCTCTGCCAAATGAAAACTGAATCCTGATTTTATTGTTGCTGCTTGTTGGAGTGGTAGTGTAGGAAGTTAGCACCCACCCCTTTCCTAGAAGAATGAAATATTTTGGGAAATATTAAAAAGGCAGAATATTATGTTTCCCTGGATGAGAAATGGAGAAGCATGTTTTAAAGACAAAGCAGATCCCACCTTCCTGCCCCCACCCTTTTGTTAATGGGCCAGAGGCAGAAACTCAATCTTTGTCAATGGACCTCATCTGCAAGACAATGGGACCCATCTATAGGACAGAAACTCACCACATGGCACCTGGGAAGCATGTGACCTGGGAAGCACATGTGACCATCAGCCAGCAAGGCTAGCTAAGACCCCCACCCCTTGGGAGTCTGACAACCAATCAGGATACTCTTTCTGGGCCCCAGGAAGTTCAAAGCCAGGGAGAGCATAAAAACCCGTGGACTCGCTGTATTCCGCCCTTTTCTGTTCAGGAACTCAAGCCATGTGATCCTGTCCACCATTAAACCATCTTTCCAAGCAGTCTCCATGTTTCCAGTGTCTTTTTCCCCACTTGGAGCAGAACCCAGAAGGATATTTCTTCTTACAATTTGGCACCCATAGATGGGACTCCAAGCTAACTTAACCAATGGACCAGGCCCAGGTAAGCCTCCCTTGCTAGCAGCAGACCCATTGAGTCTGTGGGTATGTTTTCGTGGACCTTGGCCATTTGGAACTAGGTTTTAAAGGGGTTTTGATTGTTGAGCTCAAAGGCTGCTTGGAAAGAAGGTGAGTACCTCTAAATTTTAATTTTAAAGCATGGAAAAGCATGGGAAATGTGTGTATGCCTGCATGTGTGTGAGTGAAAGCCCTTCTCCCAATCACAGCTGGATCGTGCTTCCTCTGTGCATTTCCTAACCGCAGAAAGACCAACAGTCTGGAGAGCATGGGGGATTTGCCAGAGTACAGGACCTTCTGTTAGGGAAGGAGGAAGTGTGTGTGTGGGATTCTACCCGGAAAACAGTCTGATTTCACCTCTTTGAGCGACCTCTAGCCGCACCTCTGCCTATTGCTAGCTCCACCGAGCCGTGACCGGTAGGATAGAGAAAGCAAGGGGGGGGGTCGCCGAATATGGAACTTTGTGTTTAAAAGGAATGGAAGCCGAGTGAATGCCAAGCGAAAGTGAAAAGGGTAATAAAAGGAAATTAAGGGAATCCTGGTGTGTCTAAAAGTACAAAAGCCCAGACTTCCGGTTTGCTTCCTGTCGCCGAAAGACGGTCCCGTTTTTGGACCGCCAGCCCCGCTGCCTGTTAGAGCCGCTTCGATCAAGAGAAGCGGCTCGGAAGTTCCCAAATCCTGCAGGATTAGTGGAAGAGAGTGGGTGAGAAGCAGGTTGAGCCCCTGTGAGCCCCCAGATAGTTATCGTTTGCTTCTGGGGAGGAAACAGGCGCAGCTCCCTTTCAGCTTGCCGAGACTCCGGACAGCGTGGGATGAGTCTGCCCAGTGCAGAACAAGGCGGCAGGAGCAACTTTGCTATTGAAAACAAAGCAACTCAAACAACCAGGGTGGAACAACAACTTGAACCTCGAAACTGCAAGTATTACTAGCCCTGTGATTGATTTCAAAACAGAAGAGTGAATGAGTGAAAGTCTCTTGAAAATGGTGCCCGGCTTCAGCGTTAACGAGCTGAAAGTGAGAGTGGATTAGCGAAGCTATTTCAACTAGCTACAAAGTTGCACTGTCTGTAACAAGTGGAGGAAAAGAAAATCCTTTTTAAAAAAATAAGCCTGATTTTGCTTCAATTTCACCTTTAATTTGACTAAACCTGGGGGAATTCTTTAGAGGACTTTGTGGTGGAGGAAAGGGAAAAAGAATTTCCTTTTTTGGAAAAGCTAGACTACGTGGCAGGATGGCTTCTAAGCAGACTAAACAGGAAGTGTAGGCGGCAGGGGGGGGGGATCCCCCACACATAAGCCTGAACAGCAGCCTCCCAGCCAGCAAAGCCAGAAAAGAGATTGATCTTGAAAGTTTAAAGGATTTCATTACTCAGGCTTTGGATGAGAAGTTTAAAAAGTCACAACAGGAAATCAAGCAGGAGATTAAAGAAATTAAAGAGGTGGTGCAAGAAAAATATGACAAGGTGACCAAAAAATTAATGACTGTTGTGACTGGACTGTCAGAAGCAATTATTAAAACAGATTCCAAGGTGGAAGAATTTAGATCAGAAATGGATGTTAAAATGAAGGAGACTGATTATAAAATCTTTGATGCTGACAATAAAATGCAGAGACTTGAAAATGAGATTACAATGATGCAGTTCAGGTTTATGGAATTTGCCATAAGGCTGAGAGGCTTAAAAGAGAATGATAGACAAGACCTGAGACAGATTTGTGCTGATGCTTTAGCTGTGCTGTTAAAGATTAGCCCTGAAGAGATTTTTTGCAAAATGGATAAAGTGTACAGAGTGAATTCGTGGGTGGCCAGACAAAGACAATTGCCCAGAGATGTGGTGATATACTTTACAGATAGAAAAATGAGAAATGATATTTTGCAAAAGTCATTTCTCTCTGCTGTGCAAGTGGAGGGAAAGCAGATTGGAGTTTATAAAGAGCTACCACCTAAGATGTTAAAAGACAGAAAGGATTTTGGATTTCTAGTGAATGAACTAAAAAAACAACAAATTCCATTCAGGTGGGATGCTCCAACTGGTATAATCTTGAGGTATAAGGAAGAAAGATACCGATTAAATACTGTTGAGAAGGCGGAAGAATTCTATTCTAATGTCTTTAAAGAGAGCTCACCATTCCCACGTACATCTTCTGTGCTGAAGATAAAGGAGAGTGATAAGGAGTAGCAATTTCAGCAAGGGATGGAAGAGCAGCCTAAGCAGTTGGAATTGGAGGCAATGGAAATGCAAGGAGCTACAGGAGGTTTTCTGGATGAGCCCCTACTAGATCTTCCTTCGAAAATTGTGACTGAACCACCTAAGACTACAAGAGAAGTGGCTTTGGACCTAGACCGGATGTGTGAAGCTAAAGATCAGCGTATAACTCGAGCAATTTCTAAGCAACTCAAAGAAAAACAACAACAGGAAAGGGCCAAGCCACAGCAATATAAGAAAGGAGTTAAGGGTAATATACAAGAATGTGAAGCCATGGGGGGAGCAAAGCCGAAGACCACCGATTCGGAAAAACTTCGGCAAATGTGCTTGTCGCTTCAAGAAAGTGTACATGACGATTAAGTTTTTATCTTGGAATGTGAATGGATTAAACTCACCACAGAAAAGGAAGAAATTATTTACAATTTTGAGACAATTTAACAATGATATAATTTGTTTACAAGAAACTCATGTTAGAACACAACATCAAAAATATCTGATAAATTCAAGATTAGGAACACATTTTATAGCTTCAAATTTGGAAAAAAAGAATGGTGTGGTTATTTATATAAATAAAAGACTGTCAGGTAAAATTATAGAAGCAGATGAATGTGGTAGGTTTATAGCAATTGAACTACATACAGCAAGTGGCCCAATTCTAGTGATTGGAATATATGCTCCTAATCAACAACAGGATAACTTTTACAAAACTTTGCATTTTAAAATATTGCAATGGGACTATAGATCTATCTTAATTATGGGAGATTGGAATGGAGTAATTGACTCTAAAATAGATAAAAAGAGCTCGGTGAAGTCAAGGATTAGACTACCACAGACTTTTTTTGATATGAAAGAAGATTTGGAATTAAAAGATGTTTGGAGAATACATAACCTAAAAGAATTGGACTTTACTTTTTTTCAGATAGACATAGATCCTTTTCTAGGATTGACTTTATTCTACTATCAACTGACTTACTTGTTAAAACAAAAAGAACAAAGATTTTTCCAAGGACTTTAACTGACCATAGCCCGGTATGGATAGAAATTGAGATGGGAAAGAGCGAGAGAAGATCATGGAGACTAAATGAAAATCTTTTTAGATATGAAAAGAATATAACAGAACTTAAAAAGCAGATGAAAGAATTTTTTGAAATGAACTTGAATAAGGATACCCCTATTGAAATCGTGTGGGATGCGAGTAAAGCATATATGAGAGGGGTACTCATCTATATGAACTCTAAACACAAATTGAATCGACAAAAGAAAAGAGCTGAAATGGAAGCAGAAATAAAGAATAAAGAACAGTTACTTATAAAAAACCCAACAGATGAAAGAATACGAGGAGCTATAAAACTTCTGAAAGATCAATTTCAAATGCTTATGGCGGAACAAACAGCAACAAATTTACAATTTGCGAAACATAACACATTTTGCAACGCTAATAAACCGGGCAGATGGTTGGCTTATACACTAAGGAAGAAACAGTACACGGATCATAGATAGTATTGACACTGGAGGGAAGGAAATCTCTCAACAAAAATTAATTAAAGAAGCTTTTGTAGATTATTATACTAAATTATATGCCAAAAATGATACACAGAATGGACTTATAGAGAAATATCTAGAAAATAAAAGAGTTACAAAAATTACTAGTCAACAAAAGGAGAGAATGAATCATCTTATAACAGCTGAGGAGATTATTGCCACAATTAAACAATTGAAAACAGCTAAAGCTCCTGGGACGGATGGTTTAACTGCAGTGTACTATAAAACTCTACAAGCGGAAATGATTGAACATCTTAAAGATCTATTTTGTAGTATACAACAAGGGGGTAGAATGCCCCCATCATGGAAAACAGCTTATATTTCATTGATACCGAAAGAGCAAATAGGTCCTAAAAAACCTGAGAATTTTAGACCAATATCTATTCTGAATAATGACTATAAAATATTTGCAAAAGTATTAGCCAACAGGTTGATGCCAGTTATTCAAGAGGTGATTCATGGTGATCAAGCGGGATTTATAGAAGGCAGATACATGAAGGATAATGTAAGGCAAGTTATAGATTTACTGGAATATCTTGAAAAGAATAAACAGATCCCTGCAGTGCTGGTTTTCTTGGATGCGGAGAAGGCCTTTGATAGAGTGGATTGGAACTTTCTATTAAAGACTTTAAAAAAGATGGACTTTGGGGATCAATTTATACAAGCGGTTTCAGCAATTTATCAAGAACAAAAGGCACAGATTATTATTAATGGAAGTTTGACAACAGATTTTAATATTGAAAAAGGAACAAGACAAGGTTGTCCGTTATCCCCATTGTTATTTATTTTAACATTAGAAGTCTTGTTGAATACAATACGGGACTCGAGCACTTTGAAAGGAATAGTGATCAGGCAAGAGGATTACAGAATAAGGGCATTTGCAGATGATCTGGTTGTTACCCTAACACAGCCGATGGAATCAATAATCCAGATGAAAGACATTATAGAACAATATGGTATAGTATCAGGATTTAGACTGAACCAGAAAAAAACTAAGATGATAGTTAAAAATATGACACAAGATCGAAAACAGGAACTTGAAAGCAAGGCAGGTTTTGAGATAGTACCAAAGGTCAAATATCTAGGAGTTCAGGTTGCAGAATCAAATATGAAACTGTTTCAAAATAATTATGAGGTGTTGTGGCGAGACATACAGAAAGATATGGAGACTTGGAAAAAACTGCAGCTGTCTCTACTTGGAAGAATAGCAGCAGTTAAGATGAACATTTTGCCAAGATTTCTTTTTTTGTTTCAAATGATTCCGGTGCTTAAAAGTGATAAACAACTGAGAGAATGGCAAAGAGGACTGAATAAGTTTGTCTGGAATGAGAAAAAGCCGAGAGTTAAACTGAAAATTATGCAAGATGTTCCAGAAAGGGGAGGCCTTAAACTTCCAAACCTACAATTATATTATGAAGCAGCAGCTTTGACGCAAGCAAGTGACTGGTTTGGAAGGAAAAAGACTGGAATATTGAATATAGAAAGTTTTGATCTCGAATTTGGTTGGCATGCTTACTTATTTTATGAGAACAAAGTGGATAAAGTATTCAAAAGCCACATACTTAGAGACTCTTTGATGAGAGTTTGGAAGAAGCACCGATTCAAATGGGATTACAAAATACCGTTATGGCTGGATCTTGGTCATATCATGTGGAATACAAATATAATGTCACTCGGGGGGGGGGGGTTATATAAAGAAGTTCTTTTTGCAGATGCGGGCAGATGGCAACTGAAGACTTTAGAAACGCTGTTGGAAGAAGGGATCAATTTAACTTGGTTACAGTATAATCAACTTCAATTGAGATGGAAAGAGGACCAAAAAACTGGTATAATGATGCATGAGGAAGAACTGGTTAGACACATAAAAGAGAAAGGTCCAATGCATATTAAAAGGATTTATAATGTTTTGTTAGAAAGGGATTCAGAAACTGAATTGGTTAAAGATTGCATGATAAAGTGGACACAAAATTTTGCAGAACCAGTAATGTTGGAAACATGGGAAAAAATATGGGTTCAGAATGTTAAATTTACACAGTCGCAGAATTTGAGGGAAAATTTTTATAAAATGTTTTACAGATGGCATTTAGATCCTAAGAAATTGTCGTGCATGTACCCTAATGTTCAACCAAAATGCTGGAGATGTGACTGTCTAGATGCCACATATTATCATGTGTGGTGGACTTGTAAGAAAGTGAAGGCTTTTTGGATAAAAATTTGGTGGGTTATGCAGAATGTTTTGAAGAAAAAAATTCAGTTTTCTCCACAATTGTTTTTATTGGGTATAGTTAAGGGTTTTACATTGGGTGAAACAAAGTTGATATTGTATATGATAACAGCAGCGAGATTACTGATAGGTCAATATTGGAAAAATGAAGCTATGCCTACTATTGAAGAATGGACTTTGAAGATGGCCAGTTTTGCAGAGATGGCGAAGATTTCAGCATATTTAAAAGATCGCTCACAAGAGACTTATGAATGGGAGTGGAAAAAGTGGATAGATTATGTGCAGAATAAATATCAAACTAGGAAATATCAGATAGCTTTTAACTGAAAGTATTATATAGGGATAGAATATTTGAATTTTGTGAAGATGTGGAAAATATATAGGGGTTGGAGGGGTTCAAGTTTCTAAAAAGGGGATTTTGATTTGGATTATATTATGTGGAAGTCCGGGGTGGAGGGGAGGGTTGGGGGGGTTAGGGAGGGTTGGGGGGGGAATTGGGGAGAAAATGTAATTGTAAACCTTTTTCAATAAAAAAATAAATAAATAAAAGTACAAAAGCCCAGATGTGGAGATAGTGTGAGGAGGTGCCAGTACTCACTCCTGGGGGCAGCAGGTCCTCCCGGATCCCCTTTTTGGATCTGAAAACCTATGGCGAGTTCCCTAAGGAAGGGGCCCATACTTCGTAAGGGAATCAAAGTCCTTCCCAGAGCCTTTTCTCTGAAAACTGACGGCGGGCCACCCGGCTAAGTCGAAGTGATCCTTATACCTAAAGGGTCATGGGTAGCGGTAGGTCGCGGGTGGCAGGAACCCCCTGGGAGAATTGCTTGAGGCCTGGGACACCAGGCGGATGCCCATTTTGAGTGGCATGAATAAGAAATGAGCGGGAAATTGTGTCAAAAATGGGCTTTGCTAAGAGACGAAACCGGGAAGACAAATTTGGCTAAATAAAGGCACTTAAAAGAAAAGGGAAATATATAAATAGGAATGTTGGGATTTTTGTTTGTTTTGCTTGTTTGTCTCTCTGTCTTCTCTACAACCACGTGGTATGTTTAAGATTTGTGCCTTCCCTAATTTAACTGAGATTTATGGCGGGAATGATCAGTGTGTGTGTGTAAATCTCAGAGTTCTGCTTTCCTCTCTTTGTCCTCCTTGTTTTTTATGTGTGTATGTCTAAGTCTTTGTGCGCCCTCAAGGTAATTGTAACTGTAAAATGTATCTGATCCCTAGAGACAAGAATTTGAAATTGTTAGAGAAATTAAAAAAAAAAAGATTGAAGCAATGAAAAATGGGGGAGAGAGAGAAAAAAGAAAGAAAGAGCCTTTGCCCTGTATTTGTCTGGCCAACAAGAACAGAGTAAAGAGAACTTTTCATTTTATTTCTATTTTTTTTCTCCTTCCCTCTCTGTATCTTAAAGTAACAACTCAAGTTTATGAGGAAACTTTTTAAGTTCATTTACAAGAAAAAAAAAATTCAGTCTTGCATTTACTGTATGTGTTTAAATGGTTTTACCTGTTCATTTCTTTCCCGAAGTATGTGAACCTAGATTTTTCTTTCTCATCTGTTGTGTCTCCATTTTGTTGAAACTGCATTATCTGTTTAGTAACTGCAATACTGGTGTGTTGTTTCTTTTCAAACTCTGCCTGCAAGCTATCTACCCCCCACACACCCATCTTTAATCCTGTTACAGTGCCTTTCCTGGGAAGATTACCCACAAAGGGGGGAGGGGACCCTGTTCTAATGCCTTTCAGCCCTGCACAGATGACTCTGCAACTGTGGAAGCAGAGCACATGGATCCAGATCCTGCCAGAGGAGACCTTCCATCTGTCTGAACCAGGAATTGGGTTTGAATCCAGCTTCCACTGAAAGTCATCACAGCAACCAGAGTGGAGCAGACCTTCCCAGCCTGACTGACCAGCCTTACCACCAAGCATGCTACCCAGCAGACATGAAAGAAAAGACCCTGAGATGTATAAGTAAAGACCAAAAGACTCTTCAATCCCCAGAAGACAGTCTGGAGAGACTATGGGGGAAGGTGGAAATTAATTGTAAGGTTTTCTTTCTTGTCTCATTTATATTGTAATCAGTTTATTGTAAGAATTGTATTTGGGAGTGGGTGCCACAGCAAGTTATGTACACCTTAGATCTCTGTCTGGTGGGGAGGAGAAATATGTCCAAAATGTCTGTATTGCCTGTATTGTAAAAGTAGCTGCATACACATGCACACACAGAGAGAGAGACCATTCAGAATTAGACTGAAACTATTCCCTTCACTTACCTCCACACAAAGCTGCTCCTAGGTTGATTTTTGCTCTGTGGCACTAAAAGCCCAAGGAGTCATATCTCCCTGCTAATTCCATGGGGAAGGGAACAATCCCCCTCAGGCAATTCCCTCACTTGGAAAGATAGCAGAAAAGTGATATCCAAAACCCAAGCCCTGACTGTGACTCACAAATGATGCTGCCCAGTTGCCCAGTAAAGAAAGATATGTTGCACTGGTGGTCTCATGAGTAGAAGTCCCAGGGCTCATTATGTGTAATAATACAAAAAAAAAAAAAAAGCCTGGATATTGTACACAGGCTAACCTCAATTTGGACTCACAAATCCTGGATGCACTAAAGTAAGAGCTAGGGCAGGTTCAGTAACCAACCCTTGGAAATGGGCAGCCTGTAATTTAAAGGAAAAGCATGGCTGTGAAAAATTTTGGGACATGTGCTTGCTTGAAACCTGACTGGAAGCTCACAGAAAGTAATATCTGAAATCTGAAATTAATTGGCATGGAAAATTGGATACTGTAAAATTCTTTCCAGAACTTTTCCCCTGGCTGCTAGACCTTCATGGTTGAAAGCTTTTGGGAGCCACTGAAGGAATCCTTTTCTGTTGCCCCTATCAATGCCCTCCCCTTTGCATTAGAACAATTAAAATCACCCATTAAGGCTCCCTGACTTGATCAATTTTAATCTTTTGCCAAGAATTTGTTTCAAAACCCACGTTTTGAAGAAAAAAAAAAAGTAGGGACTTGCTGTATTCCACCCTTTTCTGTTCAGGAACTCAAGCCATGTGATCCTGTCCACCATTAAACCATCTTTCCAAGCAGTCTCCATGTTTCCAGTGTCTTTTTCCCCACTTGGAGCAGAACCCAGAAGGATATTTCTTCCTACAGTAGAAAAAAGGGGAGGAAGTAAATGGGGGTGGGGCTGGAGAAGAGCTGAGCCCTTTTCGTAGGTGCTGTTTCTGTTACTCCTTTGCAGCTCTATGTGTATATCCAGGAAACAGTACTGTAGCTGGTTGTGCTTCTGGGACTTTGGTGTGAGCTGAATGACCTATCTGTGTGTCACAAGGGGTTGAAAATTGTACTTCTCTGCTGGAAGATAATTGGATATGGGGGGGGTCTTTCTTGGATGTCAAGCAGCTTTTGCATGGTTCATTCTGTTTCCCTAATTTATCACGTTGCTTAGTTTTTTGTTTATTTAAATGTATTTATTTATTTACTGGATTTAATCAGTCTCTTTTGAGACAGCAAAGGCAACACTGTATTGTTATAATAAAATCTCAGGTTAAAACTCCAATATTAATCCCTATTTTAAAAGCAGTGGTAAAAATAATTATTAATTAAAAGTTGGAACAACATGTTTTAGCTTCTTTCTAAGACAGAATATAATGCAAGACAAAATTGTCCTGAGCCACAGCTTGTTGATAAGCCACAGTGGCTGGGTTTTGAAAGCATGCAGTGGTGGGATTCAATTTTTTTAACAACCGGTTCTGTGGGCGTGGCTTGGAGGTCATGTGACCGGGTGGGCGTGGCTAGCTGATCATGTGACTGGGTGGCCGTGGCTATGTGTATAGGGACTACTCAGAGGGCTGAAAAAAGTCATTTCTGACTGGTCCTCGCACTTTTGACTGATCCTCACACTTACGACCATCCTCACATTTATGCCCGTTGCAGCATTCTTAACAACCATGTCACTCATTTCACAACTGCTTCTCTTCACCATGGTGACAAGATAGGGTGAAAAACGTAAAATGTGAGGACAGTCATAAGTGCGACGACTGGTCAAAAGTGTGAAGACCAGTCAAAAATAACTTTTTCAGCCCTCTGAGTAGTCCATATGCACAAAAGGACTACCCAGAGGGCTGAAAAAAGTGATTTCTGACAGGTCCTCATACTTTTGACTGGTCCTCGCACTTATGACTGGCCATCATTTGCAGCATTCTTTTTTTTTATTAAAAATGTATAAACTTTATTAAAACACAAATAAAACATTTACACAACATATGACATAAAGATAAATTATTCTTTTTAAGCATTGTTTCATGGTGGTTTCCCAACTAATACTGTTGTATTTCTTCCCCTTTTTCTTAGCCTAGTATTTTTTTTTTCCTTTCCCCCTCCCTCCTATTTCTTTTCTTTCTTTTTTTTCCTTGGGTTTCCCCCTTTAGAGATCTATGTGTTTTGATTATACCATTATTTTTTGGATTTCCATATTCATATTTATATACCTATAAGGAATTATTTATATACATATTTACATCTTTATTCTGTTCTTCTTATATTTATGTTTCTTTGTTGATGGTGTTAAGCCATTGATACCATTTGTTCCATATTCTATAATAATCTGTCTCTTCTTTTTCCTTAATTTCTATCCATTTTAGCACACTGTACGATTTTGTCTATTAGTTCTTCTTCCATTGGGATTTTTTCCTGTTTCCATTTTTTTGCGTATGTTATTCGTGCTGCAGTTAGGATATGTATCATCAAGTATTTTATTTCTTTGGGATATGTTTTTGTGAAAATTCCTAGCAGGAAGGTTTCTGGTTTCTTCTCTATTTGTAGTTTTGTTATTTGTTCCAAACATTTCTTAATATTAGACCAAAATTTCTTTGCTGCCGGGCACGTCCACCATAGATGATAAAAGGTACCTTGTGATTTCTTGCATTTCCAACATAATGCACTATTTTTCGGGTGAATTTTTGCCAGTCTTGTGGGCGACATATGCCATCTGTAAAACATCTTCAGCTGGTTTTCCTTATATGCCACCGCTAATGTTAATTTTGTGTTCACTTACCATAATTCTTCCCACTTCTCCAAATCTATTGTGTATTTAAAATTTTGAATCCATTTAATCAGCTTCCGGTTGGCACCGCCTGGCGTCGCGGACGGTCTTTTCGGACCGCCAGCCCCGGATTCCGTTTGAGCCATTCTGACAGTGCTAATCAGCTGTCAGACGGCTTAAAAACCTCTCCTTCGGGAGAAGAAGGAGAGGAGAGCCGGTGGGCGAGGGTAGAGTAATTCCAGGGGCTTGGAGGGTGAGAGCTCCCCGTTCAGCCCACTGAAGCTCCGGATCCATGGTGACTCCGTTTAAACGGAGCCAGACGCCGGCGTCCGACTCTGCTGCCAAGAAGAAGATCAACTGATTTCAAAAAGCAGACAGAACGGAAGCAGGAGAACAAGCTTTTGCAAGTATATGCTTAACTCCTGGGATACATTGTTTCTATTTGATTCTGCTGAGCTGGAGCTGGAAATGGCGTCTTTGTTGTGGGTGTGGAAGTGAAAGTAGGAAATGAAAGTGCTTTTTAATAGACTTGTGCTCAGAGACTGGATTTAAACTGCTGGATTTGAGAGCTGGGTCCAGAAAAGACTATCTTGCTTGATAAACTACAAATAAATCTGAGAAAGCTGTTTGAGAGACTTTATGGCTCTGAAAAGAAAAATTCTTTTAAAATAATATGGCTTCCAAGGAAGGAGTTTCTGAAAGTGGAGGCTCTTTAATGGCGTCAGAAATGACACAGAGAATTGAAACACAGAGCCAGGAGGTTTTTTTTACAGACCTTGCAGAATTTATAAAGGAAGCCATGAATAACCAAATTGAAATTATTAATAACTTTACGGCAATCATGGAACAAAAATTTACAGAACTGGTGGAGGATAAAAAAGCAATTTAGGATGTTTTTGAAGGAAAGCATAATGACAATGTAGGAGACATTTTGATTAAGAGAGAGAAGCTGGAACTGGCTGACCCTCAAGAATCTTCAAACCTTCTTCCTGCCCTTTTGGAATTAACTGACAGAACTTTTCAAAAATATAATTTGGAGCAGAAAGAAGAAAAAACTGATCAGCTCTACGAGGTTTCGGAGGATTTGGCAGAGGCTTTCACACAATTAATTGAAATGCAGCAACTGGATTTTTCTTTGCAAACTGATCGAGTTAATTCTTTGTTCTATGAACTGACTGTCTATACAAGCAAGAAGAGTCGATATGGGGGCTCTAAACCAGAGGAAATGGTTTTGAGAAAGGGACAAGTCTTAAAGATACATCAACCCCCAGTTAAAATTCAAAACCTCCTCAAAATAAAAGAAGGAGGGAGGAAGAAAGATTGGAAAAAATACAGAAAGAAAGGAAGAAGGGAAGATTAATTTTTTTTGGTCTAATTATTGATGTATTAATGATTAACTACAATGATTAACTAAATGAATTGAGAGTTTAATTTATTTATTTATTTATTTATTTATTTATTAATTATTCAAATTTCTATACCGCCCTTCTCCTTTTGGACTCAGGGCGGTGAACAGCTAAAATAAAAGCATTTATACATAAAGTACGATTAAAAATAGATTTAAAATAATTAAATTTGGCCCATAGTTTAAAATTTGTCAATTTAAAATCCATATCAAAATTTAAAACCAACCATAAAATCATAAAATCAAGAGAGACCGGCTAACTGAAAGAGATGAGTTTTTAGGGCCCGACGAAAAGTCCGGAGGTCGGAGATCACTCGTATCTCTGGGGGTAGATTGTTCCAAAGGGTAGGTGCCACCACAGAGAAGGCTCTCCTCCTGGGGATCGCCAGCTGGCATTGTCTAGCCGACGGCACCCTGAGGAGGCCCTCTCTGTGGGAGCGAACTGGCTGGTGGGAGGCTATTGGTGGCAGAAGGCGGTCCCGTAAGTACCCTGGCCCTAAGCCATGGAGCGCTTTAAAGGTGATCACCAACACCTTGAAGCGCACCCGGAAGTCCACCGGAAGCCAATGCAGCTCGCGCAGGAGAGGAGTCACATGGGAGCGCCCCGTCGCTCCCATAATCCCCCGCGCGGCCGCATTCTGCACCAGTTGGAGCCTCCGGGTGTACCCCAAGGGGAGCCCCATGTAGAGAGCGTTACAATAGTCCAGATGAGAGGTGACGAGTGCTTGAGTGACTGTGCGTAGGGAGTCCCGATCCAGAAAGGGGCGCAACTGGCGTATCAGGCGAACCTGATAAAAAGCCCCCCTGGCCACGGCCGTCATATGCCCTTCTAAAGACAGCCATGCGTCCAGGAGGACGCCCAAGTTGCGGGCCCCTTCCGTGGGGGCCAGTGATTCGCCCCCAATAACCAGCGATGGCGTCAGCTGGCTATACCGGGACGCCGGCAGCCACAGCCACTCGGTCTTGGAAGGGTTGAGTCGAAGCCTGTTTCTCCCCATCCAGACTCGCACGGCCTCCAGGCACTGGGACATCACTTCCAAGGCATCGTTGGGATGGTCTGGGGTGGAGATGTACAGCTGAGTATCATCAGCGTACTGATGGAACTCCACCCCAAAACCACGGATGATCTCACCCAGTGGCTTCACATAAATATTGAACAGGAGGGGCGAGAGGACCGACCCTTGTGGCACCCCACAAACAAGGTGCCTCGGGGGCTTCCGCTTGGCTCCGCGAGCTTCGAAAGACGTTCTTTTGAGAGCGTCCGTTCCCTGGCTCCGTTAAAGCCCCAGAACAGCTGACAAACGCTGTCTGGAGGCTTGAAATTCTCTCCCCGGGCAAAGGGGAGAGAGAAGAGCAGGCAGGTGGAGGTAGAGCCACCCCGAACGCCCTAGGAAAAATCCTGGGGTGTGAAGGGCGCGCGCTCCCTAAAAGCCTGTCAAACTGCTCCAGACCAGGGACGTCTCCGCTAATTAGCGGAATTAGAAGCCACGACCAATCTTGCTGAATGGAAATGAGGGAGTTAACTTCTTGAACTAACAGCAGGCGGAACGAGCAAGGAGAAATCAGACTGCAAGTATTTTTTACCTAACTCCAATGCCTAGAGCCTCCTTCAGAAGTAATCACTTAGTACTTTGCAACAATATGGCGATTGAAGCTTGAGAGGGCGGGGGAAACGGAAAGTTACAGGAAAAGTTTCGTTTTGCTGGCAGCCCTTCATCTGGAAAAAAAAAAGCTTTTGTGCTGACAGAAGGAGGATTTTAAATGTTAATTAATATTGGGAAATCTTTTGAGGAACTCTTCTTTTTGACTCTGATTAAATATAAAGACTAATTTCAAACTGGAAATGGCCTCAAAGTCTGTAAAAACTGTTCCTACTAAAGGAACTGGGAGTGCTGGTAGCTCCCCAGCTCATATTCCTAGATTACAAGTTCCTGCTCCTCCAGCGGATCCACAGACCTTAACGTTGGAGATGTTGCAACAAGCTCTCCAAGTCACCCAAAATAAAATTGTTGATGTGATTGATGAAAAAATTAAGGAAACTAATGAAAAAATTAAGGAAACTAATGAAAAGATACAGGCTGTGTCAGATGAGATTGCAATTCGCAATCAGGGGATTAGGGATGATATATTAATGGCATTTAA
The DNA here is from genome assembly GCA_022577455.1 of Arizona elegans. Classification (NCBI taxonomy): domain Eukaryota; kingdom Metazoa; phylum Chordata; class Lepidosauria; order Squamata; family Colubridae; genus Arizona; species Arizona elegans. The sequence continues at coordinate 41,464,664 of JAKOOJ010000010.1, read as the reverse complement.
GTGTCTGGCAGGCAATATTGAAATGGTGGATGACAGAGTTGAGGAAATTAAACAATCTTCTGAAATTTTGGATAGTAAAATAGGAGAAGCTCAAAATAGAATTCAAAGGGCTGAAGATGATGTAACAATGATACAATACAGAGACATGGAATTTGCTTTAAGATTCAGAGGGGTGAAGGAGAATAAACGAGAACTTGAGAGAAATGATGTCTGAGGCATTGGCACCGCTGGTGGGGGAGTCAAAAAATGATCTGGGCTGGCAGATTGACAAACTGTACCGCGTTAATTCCTGGATTGCTAGACAGAAACATCTACCAAGAGACATTGTGATATATTTTACGACAAGGAGAGTACGTAACAAAATTTTACAGGCTACTTTTAAAAACAAGCTTCGGGTGGAAGGCCAGGAAGTAATGACAATGAAAGAAATCCCCCCTAAGATCTTGAGAGCTAGAAGGGAGTATGCCTTTCTGGTGGATGAACTGAGAAAACGTCAGATACAGTACAGATGGGAGGTGCCAACTGGACTAGTGGTGACTTACTCAGGAGAGAGATATCGGCTTAATACAATTTGGAAAGCAAGAGATTTTCATACTAATGTATGGCTGGCACACCCAAATCAACTAAATCACCAGAAGGCAAAAGAAAGAAAGAAGTAATGGAAGCTCAGACAGAAGAGCTCTTGACAGTAGTTCAGGGGGGAGCTTTGGCTGATCAAGAAGAAATATTACAAATCCAAATGGCTACTCAAGAGTTGGCGCTGATTGATTTCTCGCAGTTACCAAAGGATCAAAGACAGACCAGATCGGTGACAGCTAGACTCAAGGAAGAATTAAGACAGCAACAATCCCAGATGGCAACTCAAGAAATGATCCAAGATACTACTAAAATAGGAGCAATGGGGGGAGCAAGTCCTAAAACTCAAATGAGATCAGAGCATCAGGACTTGCTTCAGAGGCTCCAAAGGCCCAGAGATGGGAACTAGATTTTTGACTTGGAACGTTAATGGCTTGAATTCTCCACAGAAAAGAAGGAAAATATTTCACTATCTCAAGCAATTTAAGAATGAAGTAATTTGCTTACAAGAGACTCATATAAGAATACAAGATCAAAAATATTTGATTAATGCAAGACTTGGTACATCTTACGTAGCAGCAGCACCAGAAAAGAAAAATGGTATAGTTATATATCTGAAAAGAGACTTAGTTGCTAAATTAATTGAAGCAGACGATCAAGGAAGATTTTTAGCGATAGAACTTTTAGTAAAAGGAGAAAAAATACTTGTAATCGGAGTTTATGACCCGAATCAACAACAAGAAAATTTTTATAATTTACTACACTCAAAATTGACACAGTGGGCATATAAAACTTGTATCCTGTTAGGCGACTGGAATGGTGTTTTGGACATTAAAAAAGACAAGAAGGGACCTAAACAAAATGTGTTAACAAGAGCAAAATTGCCCAAAGCGTTTTGGGAAATGATGGATGACTGCGAGTTGAGAGATATTTGGCGTGAAAGAAACCCGGAAGAAAAAGATTTTACTTTTTTTTTCAGATAGACATCAATCCTTCTCAAGGATTGATTTGATATTCATTACTAATGATCTTTTATCTAGGGTGAAAAATACGAAGATTTGCTCAAGAACATTGACAGACCATAGTCCAGTTTGGCTGGAATTGGAGTATGAGAAAGGGCCTAGGAGGTCCTGGAGGTTAAATGATAATTTGTTTAGGTATGAAGAAAATGTAAAAGAGTGTAAAAAATTTATGAAAGAATTTTTTGTTATGAATATGCAAAAGGGCACATCGATGGAAATGGTATGGGATGCAAGTAAGGCATATATGCGAGGAATTTTGATATATTTGAATAATAAATATAGAAAGAAACGGGACAAAAAGAAAAGAATTAGAAGATGAGATTAGTAAACAGGAACGGGCTTTAGTAGCTAACCCAACAGATAAGAAAATCAAAGAGGCAATCAATTTTTTGAAAGGTCAATTTAATATGTTAATAGCAGATCAAGTGGCAACTAATTTAAGATATGCAAAACATAATACTTTTTACAATGCCAATAAACCAGGCAGGTGGTTAGCATATTTGTTAAGGAAAAAGCAAAAATCAAGGACAATAGAGAGAATAAAATATAAGGGTAAAGAGGTTTATGAGCAACAATTGATTAAAAAATCCTTTTTAGAGTTTTATTCGAGGCTGTATACTGGTGATAAAATTAAAGATATAGATATAGATAGATATTTGCAGAAAGATAATATTTATACAATTTCAAATGAGCAGAGGGATAGTTTAAATCAATTGATAACTTCCGAGGAAATTGCGTTAGCAATTAAGCAGTTGAAAGTGGGTAAAGCTCCTGGGATGGACGGTTTGACGGCTATTTATTATAAAACCCTACAGGAGGAAATGATAGAACCGTTGAAAGAATTATTTAACAATATACAACAGGGAGGAGAGGTACCTCCAACTTGGAAGACAGCATTTATCTCGTTGATCCCAAAAGAAGGGCATGATGATACAGATCCTAAAAATTATAGGCCAATTTCATTATTAAATACAGACTATAAGATATTTGCTAAAATTTTGACAAATAGATTAATGACAGTCATGCAGCAAATGATTCACCATGATCAAACTGGTTTTATAAATGGTAGACAAATGAAGAGTAATGTAAGGCAAATTGTTAACTTATTAGAGTATTTGGGAAGGAACAACCAGGTCCCCGCAGTGCTTGTGTTCTTGGATGCTGAGAAAGCCTTTGATAGATTGAATTGGCAATTTTTACTAAAACTAATAGAAAGGATGCAATTTGGAGAACAATTTGTACAATCTATTAAGGCAATATATCAAAAACAAACAGCGCAAATAATAGTTAATGGTGGTTTAACAGATGCCTTTAACATAGAAAAAGGAACAAGGCAAGGCTGTCCTTTCTCCCCGTTATTGTTTATTTTGACGCTGGAAATTTTATTAAACAAGATATGCGAGATGAGGGCTTCTGGTCTGGCTTCTGCTGCCGCCAGACGGTCCTTTGAGACCGCCAGCCCCGATGCCTGTAAAGAGCCGCCTTTACACCTGAAAGGCGGCTCGAAAAACTCCATTTCCTGACGGAAATGTGAGTCAGAGCAGGCGAGGGCAGGTAGAGCCCTCTGCGAAGTCTCCAGAGTTTTTTTTTAACTCTTGGGGACGAGCAGGTTGTGGCTCCCTATTCCCGCTCGCCGCTGCTCCGGGCTTCGGGAGAACTCTGCCTTTTTTGCAGAGCAAGGCGCTGGAACCGGATCAATCAACGAACCTAACAGATGGATTAATTAAAAAAGATGAGACTTGGACTTGGGACCCTAAATTGCAAGTATCCTTAATGAATTTATAAGCATTTTAGAGTGAAAGAGAAAAAAACTTTAAAATGGTGACCGCTGAGGCTTGGGAAGTAGAAGAAAGCCGAAAGTGAGAGTCCTTCCATAACAGCTACAAAGTAGCGGAATATATAGTGCTGGCTACAATTTGGAAGAAAAATAGTTATTTTAAGTTCCTTTCTTCTTGGAGATTTGCACTTGATCTTGTTTGGGGAAAAGTTTTCCTTTTTTTTTTTAAAAAAGAAGAGTTTGTTGGCAGGATGGCGTTAAAACTTATAAAGCCTGATAGACAAGCGGGGGGGGGGTGCTCCCCCATTCACAATTGTCTGAACAAGCTCTGAGCCTACAGACTCTGCAGAATGGTTTTAACTTAAAAGAATTTCTTCAGGAGGAAATGGAAAAATATTATGAGACTGTGAACCAGAAATTTGAAAAATTAAGGCAGGAAATTAAAGAAATGATACAACTCAAGTATGATAATCTGCAACGAAAGATTGTAACAGTGACTAATGGTTTTTCAGAAGTTGTTATAAAGTTGGATACAAATATCAAATTACTAGAGTCTAAAATGGAGTAAGTTGATGATAAGATTTATAATTTGGACAATAAAATACAAAGAATTGAAAATGATTTAATAAATATTCAAGACAATAGTTTAGAAGTAAAGTCTAAAAAGGAAGCTGGTCACGAGACTGATAATGCAGAAGATATAAAGCAAGGGATTGAAAGAGAAGTTGTAATGATGCAATACAGGCTTACAGAATTTGCGATCAGAATGAGAGGCTTACAGGAAAATAACAGTGATGATCTAAGAAAAATATCTGCTCAAGTTCTGGCTGGGATCTTAAAGGTTCATCCTGAGGAGGTATCTTGTAAAATTGATAAGGCCTATAGAGTAAATTCTTGGATTGCAAAGCAAAGGCAATTGCCTAGAGATGTGGTGATTTACTTTACAGATAAAGAAATAAGAAATGATATTGTGCAAAAATCCTTCAATTCTACTCCACAACTGTATGGGAGAAAAATTTGGATATATAAAGAATTGCCGCCTAAGATGTTAAGAGATAGAAAGAAATTTGGACTTTTGGTGACTGAGCTAAGAAAACAAAATATTTTATTCAGGTGGGATGTTCCAGTGGGTATAATATTGAGATATCAAGGAGAAAGATATCAGTTAAATACTGTTGAAAAAGCGGAAGAATTTTACTACAAGGTCCTTAAAAAGCAAAATCAACAAGAGATAGAAACTCAAGAAAAGCAGAAGGAGATGGAAGTAATGAAGAAACAACAAGTTACAGAGGTCTCCACAGATGAGCCGCTTTTGGATTCTCTCTCAGAGGTCTCAGATGGACTATTTAATATAAGAGAGGCGGTTCCGGATTCTAATGTAATGACTTATCAAGCCACAAACCAGCATGGAAATCAGTCAGTTGATATACAATTTATAGAACCAGAAAGATTTAAGCCACAAAAGCAAAACCAACAAGATCAAGTTATAGATCAGCATGAAAACCAAATAGTCGATACACAGATCTACAGAAAGGAATTCAGGACGGAGATCTAACCCACAAAAAGTCAAGAAAAGAAGAAGCAGGTCTCACAAAAACAAAAACTTTTAAACTAAACAACAGTGTAATGCCAGTTATCTAAGAGATGATTGAATATATGAAAAGATAATGGGCAAAATATTGGTTTATTTTATCCTGAGGAGAGTGACAGACTTCTGCAGTGCTGAACTTTTGGGATGTGAAAAGGGCCTTAAATTGAATGGATTGGAAATATCTTTTTTTGTTTTTTGGATTTTTTGACAAATATATTACGTTTATGCTGAGTTACATGGCAAGAGAGTTACTGGATTGGGGCACGCAGAAGATCTGGTTGTTACCCTATTATGGTGGTTGGAATTAATAATCTGGATAAAAGACACCTCTATAGACATTATATGGAATATAAATATAAAGTCACTCAGGTGGTTGTTGTTGTTGTTTTTTTTTAATATGAAGATATTTGTTACTGATGGGGGCAGATGGTAATTGAAGATACCGAAAATACTGTTGGAATTAGGATGCGATGTTACCCTAATATGGGTGATGGAGTTTATTATCCAGCTGAAAGACATTACAGAAGATATTATATGGATTACAAGCTCAAAGTCTTTTTAGGATTTTATTTACATAAGGGAATATTTTTCTAGTGGAGTGGGTAGAAGAATAAAGATATTAAGAACAATTAAGTATGGTAGTTTTGTAGGAAAGTGGGTGGAGACAGGTTAGGTTATTGATTGTTTAGTTTAAAGAAAAGGGATATTATGTTTAGATGTGAATATATGTAAAAGATTTGAGTTAAGAGATATAACGATGGGGGGGAAGGAAATGGGTAGCTGAACTGAATAAATGTTAAATTAGGATTTATCATATAGTTTTATAATGGAAGGTTGCTTTGAAATGTTATATTAATATACATAAAAGATTTGACTTAAGAGATATATGTATGGGGGGTAGTAAAAGGGTAGATTATGAGCAGAAATCGCTAAATTGGGAGGTATAATAATATGTTAAATTAGGAGTTATTAGATAATGTTATAATAGAATGTCACTTTGAAATGTATAGTATAGTATAGTACAAGGGGGATATGATAATTTTATTAAAAAGAAAGGGTCAGCATATAGGGATGGAGTATGTGGATGGTAAAGTATTATATAATCTGTTATGAATTTGGGTTTTATTATGAAGAAGTCACAGGGAGGGGAGGGGGAGGGGGGGTTAGGGAGGAGGGGGGAAAAAGGGGGGGAAAATCTGTATTTGAAAAACTTTTTCAATTAAAAAAAAAGATACGCGAGATGAATACAATAAAGGGAATTAAAATTAGACAGCATGAATACAAGGTACGAGCATTTGCGGATGACCTGGTTGTTACCTTAACCCAACCGGTACAATCGATTACAGCCTTGATGGATATAACCTGCTTATATGGACAAGTATCTGGTTTTAAAATAAATGTAGCTAAAACAAAAATAATAGCTAAAAATATGGTTAGGAGCCAAAAAGAAGCGATAGAAAGGTTAACAGGATTTGAAGTAGTTAATAATGTTAAATATCTGGGGGTCTATATTATGACTGCAAATACGAAATTATATCAGTACAACTATGAACCATTATGGCACAAAATACAGAAAGAGTTGGACAATTGGAAAAAACTACAACTGTCTTTGCTGGGAAGGATAGCCGCTGTAAAAATGAATATTTTACCAAAATTTCTATTTCTTTTTCAAATGATACCTATACTTAAAAAAGATGAAAATTTGAAGGAATGGCAGAAGGGCATAAATAAATTTGTGTGGGCAGGGAAGAAACCACGAGTCAAACAAAAGATATTGCAAGATACTAGAGAAAGAGGTGGTCTTAAGATGCCCAATTTAAGATTGTATTATGAAGCTGCTGCCCTCTCAGCAATCACAGATTGGATAAATTTAACAGAGGAAAAGATATTGAATACTGAAGGATATGGTTTGGTTTATGGCTGGCATGCTTACTTAGTGTATGATAAGAAAGTAGATAAGACTTTTAAAAGTCATATATTAAGAAATGCTCTATTGCGTGTCTGGAAAAAGTATAAATATAAACTAAATGATAGGTTACCAATATGGACAGTACCCAGACACGCGATAGAGAACATAAATTTAGAGCAAAAGCAAGATAAGATTACATATAAGGAACTCCTTTATAAGGAAGGAGTCAGACTACAGTTAAAATCCATGGAACAACTAAGAGAAGAAGGGATTATTAAGACTTGGTTTCAATATGGACAGCTGCTGGCCAGATGGAGAGAAGATCAAAAAATTGGTATTTTGCAGCAGGATGAGAATTTGATAAAGCAAATAAGAGATGAAGGTCAAATGCACATAAAAAGGTTGTACAATGCATTACTGGAAATAGATTCAGAAACAGACTTAGTCAAGGATTGTATGATAAAATGGGCACAAAATGTAGGTGAACCAATAATGATGGAAACATGGGAAAAGATATGGGTTAGAAATGTAAGATTTACACAAGCACAAAATCTAAGGGAGAATTTTTACAAAATGTTTTATAGATGGCATTTAGATCCAAAAAAACTAGCTTGTATGTATCCAAATTTACAACCCAAGTGTTGGCGATGTGAGTGTGAAGATGCTACATATTTTCATATATGGTGGACATGTAAAAAGATTAAGGCTTTTTGGATAAAAATATGGTGGATTATTCAAAATATTTTGAAGAAAAAAATTAAATTTACACCACAGTTTTTTCTGTTGGGAATAGTTACGGATTGTACTGTAATAGAGACTAAGCTGGTTTTGAACTTAATAACGGCTGCCAGGTTACTAGTGGCACAGTACTGGAAGGAGGAAGATCCACCTACTATTGAGGAATGGACATTAAAAGTTGTGCATTTGGCGGAAATGGCAAAAAATTCATCATACCTTAAAGACTATTCAAATGAGAGATATATATCAGAATGGAGAAAATGGATTGATTACATACAGAAGAAGTATCCGAATAAGAAGATTCATATAGCTTATGAATGAAATAATATTAAGTAGTTTATGTTTGTTTTTTCTGAGTTATAAGGAGTTAAGGACCTAGGGAGAATATGAAATGTAATAATTTGTTAGCATATTTTAGTTTTTGGTTTGTGAATGCTATACCCTGTGCTCGTTCTGGGAAGTCTAGGGAGGGGGGTGGGGGGAGGGTGGGTGGGAAGGGGAGGGTGGGGTTGAGGGGGGAAGGGTGGGGGGTGAAAATGTTTGTATTTTTCATAAAACTTTTCAATAATAATAAAAAACAAGGCGCCTCAGGGTCGACCGCTGCCCCACTGTCAACATGGATTGCGACCGGTCAGAGAGATAGGAGGAAAACCACCGCAAAATGGTGCCCCCCACTCCCAGTCCCTCCAGCCGGCGCAACATGATACCATGGTCGATGGTATCAAAAGCCGCTGAGAGGTCTAACAGGACCAGGATAGAGGAGTAACCCCTATCCCGAGCCCTCCAGTGATCATCCACCAACGCGACCAATGCCGTTTCCGTGCTGTACCCAGGTCTGAAGCTGGACTGGAGCGGATCCAAATAGACAGCTTCATCCAGGTACTGTGGAAGCTGTCGCGCCACCACACTCTCAACAACCTTTGCAATAAAGCGAAGGTTGGAGACTGGACGATAGTTAGCCAAAACAGCCGGATCCAGGGATGGCTTCTTGAGGAGAGGCCGCACCACCGCCTCTTTCAAGGCAGCCGGCAGGACACCCTCACTCAAAGAAGCGTTGATAATTCCCTGGAGCCAGCCTCGTGTAACCTCCCGGGAAGCCAGCACCAACCAGGAGGGACACGGGTCCAATAAACATGTGGTGGCGTTCAGCCGTCCCAAGATCCTGTCCACGTCCTCAGGAGCCACAGGATCGAACTCCTCCCAGATAACACTCTCAAGGCCTGCCTCAGTCATCTCATCTGAACTAACCCAGTCAGCGGCCAAATCTTCCCGAATCTGAGTTATTTTATCATCCAGATACTGTACAAAATCCTCAGCTCGGCCCTGCAAGGGGTCCTCCCGCGCTCCCAGATGGAGAAGGGAGCGGGTCACCCTGAACAGGGCGGCTGGGTGGTTATCTGATGACGCGATAAGAGCGGCAAAATAGCTAGATTTCGCCGCTTTTATCGCCACTAGGTAGGTCTTAATATGAGACCTTACCAGTGTCAAGTTGGATTCGGAACGGCTGGCCCTCCAACTGCTCTCTAGGCGTCTTTTCCAGTGCTTCATCTCTCTCAGCTCCTCGGAGAACCAAGGAGCTAAGTGAGTTCGGTGCCGGGTCAGAGGCCGCAAAGGCATGACCCGGTCCAAAGCCCCGGCAGCCGCACTATCCCAGGCGGCCACCAGGTCATCAGCCGAGTCGTGAGCTAGAGTTTCAGGAAATGGCCCAAACTCCATCTGGAACCTATCAGTATCCATCAGGCGCCTGGGGCGGAACCACCTGGTCGGCTCCGCCTCCCTGCGACGGGGTGCGGCGGTCAGAAAGTCAAGTCGAAGGAGTGAGTGGTCAGACCATGACAAGGGTTTAGTATCTATATCCCCTATATCAAGGCCACTCAACCACTGACCAGAGACAAAAACTAAGTCCAGAGTGTGTCCCCCCATGTGAGTAGGGCCGTGAATTACTTGGGTCAGGTCCATGGCCGTCATGGAAGCCATGAACTCCTGAGCTACCTCAGAAGTTAATTAATGATTAATTAAGGTTTAGTTATTGTTAAAAATATTTGAATATTGAGAACAAAAGCAGGAGGAATAGCCAAATGATTAAGTATGTATTATCTACTAGTGTTTGTTATTGGTTTTTGTTTAAAAAAAAAATTCTTAGGGCTAAAGGATTATATGTTATTTTGTGTTTAAAGGGAGGTTGATGAATAATCTGTAGAAGGGGAGTTAAGGGGTCTAGGGAGTTTTAATGTCTTGCATTAATTTAGCATATTTTAGCGTATGTTTGGTAAAACTTATACCCTGTTTTTCTTCTGGGAAGTCGGGGGAGGAGGGAGGGAAGGGGGGGTTGCACAAATGTTTAATTAGATAAGTGATTTGTTTGATTTGTTTGAATTTTAAAAACAATAAAAAAAATTTGTTCAAAAAAAAATTTTTTTTGAATCCATTTAATCATCGTATCCTTCACTGTTTCCTCCTCCATTTTGTATCGCAACAAAAATTTATAAATTTTACTAATTAATTTCTCTTCTGATTCTAATATAATTTTATCTAGTTCTTGTTTCTCTCTATATATTTCGTATATTTTTGTGTGTTCCTTATGTTTAGATTGGATCTGTGTGAAAGTCCACCAGTCGATTTCTCTGTTTAGGTCTATTTCCAACTGTTGTTTTGTTTTCAATTTCCCCTGTTGTTCAATTAAGTCTTTGTACCTAATTACTTTTTTAGGTTCTGTTAAATTTGGGTGCCTTACCGCTTCTAATGGTGAAAGCCAAATTGGAATTTTTGTATAGTGCTGTTTTTTAATTTTTAGCCAAATTTGTAATAGTGCATTCCTAATTGTGTGTCTTTTAAAGTAGATATGTGTTTTGTATCTCTCATCCCATAAAAAAGAATGCCAGCCCACTTGTAATTCGTGTCCTTCGATTGTTAGTATTCTGTTATTTTTTAATTCCATCTACTCTTTTACCCATGATAACACAGCCGCTTGGTAGTAAAGTTCCCAATCAGGGATGATAACTATCAGCAGCCAACTCTTGCTCATAAAGTGAAACCCTTTAGCAGAGAGGTCATTTAAGCTCTCCAGAATGAAGCAAAGGAGCAAACAGAGTATCTGTTGCTTGTTAAGCCAATTACCAGAACAAATAGACACAGAACTAGCCAGATTTCCAAAGCTGCTTTTTTTCAGGAACAGAGATTAACATTTTTCCTTCCAAACAAAACTGAATAGGGAAAATTATCCCATCACTAAACACAGGATTAAACATCACCAAGCACAGAATTGGAGCCTTGGTGGTGCAGCGGACTAAGTGCTGTTATGTAGCACTTAGCTGCCAGCTGCCTGCAATTAGTGCAAGTTCAAATCTCACCAGGCTCAAGGTTGACTCAGCCTTCCATCCTTCCAAGGTAGGTAAATTGAGGACCCAGATTGTGGGGGCAATAAACTGACTTTGTATAAACACCACTTATGGGGGGCCAAAAGCCCTAATAAGCAGGTATATACAAAAGAATGAAGGCTATTGCTATAAGTGCATTGTAAGCCGCCCTGAGTCTTCGGAGGAGGGTGGCATATAAATTGAACTAATAAATAAATAATAAATAAATATTTCCTTCCATTTTCCAAGTTTTTAATTTTGTTCTCCATAAATCAAGTTAATCAAGGTCTGTGGTTAACAAAGCTCCCCTCATTCGTGATTTGATTGAGGAGGAAAACACAGACCTGGCTTGCATTACGGAAACCTGGTTGGGCTCAGAGGGGGGAGGGGGGCTCTGACTGAACTTTGCCCACCAGGCTTCCGGGTGCTGCATCAGCCAAGGGCCCAGGGTAAGGGAGGGGGGGTGGCGGTTGTTATTAGGGAGACCCTTAGTCCGCGGGAGGTCACTGCTCCTAAAATAGACGGGTGTGAGGCCCTCCTCATGAAGTGGGGCCCATGTGGGCAGTTGGGCTTGTTGATTACGTACCTGTCTCCCAGCTGTGTATCAACAGCCCTGCCCAGGCTACTCGGCGCCCTATCGGGGCTGGTGGTGGAGTTTCCCAGACTTATTCTGGGGGACTTCAATCTGCCGTCCCTGGGTGGGGCATCGGGGGTGGCTCGGGAGTTCATGGCTTCCATGGCAGCTATGGACCTGACTCAGATCATTCAGGGCCCGATCTTGTGCCCCTGATCTTGTTTTTGTCTCGGAGCAGTGGCGAGTGGGGCTCGGTGGGGGATTGTCTTCTATTTACCCCCCTGTCATGGACCGACCACTATCTCCTTCAGCTGGGTTTCCAGTGTGCCACCCCTCCTTGCTGGGAGGCGGAGCCGACCATCTGGTTCCGCCCCAGGCGCCTGATAGACCCGGAGAGGTTCCAGACGGAGCTTGGGTTGATACCTCTCTCTCTCTCCCACGCCCCAGCCACGACCCTGGTGGATGCCTGGGATGAGGCTGCTGCTGGGGCTCTTGACTGGGTCATTCCTTTGTGGCCTCTGACACGTCGCAGATCCCGGGTGGCGCCTTGGTTTACCGAGGAGCTCGGGGGGATGAAGCGATGTAGGCGAGGCCTAGACAGGCCCCCTTCTCTGCCCCCTGCCCCTTCCTTGATTGGAACCATGCTTAGGTCCTTGCTGGTAATGGGGGCAATCCTTCTTCAGATGCTCCTCAGAACCACAGATGAAACACTTGGGTAGAGCGTTAACCTGCTCTGAACTCTGGTGCCTTCTGTTGATGCGATGAGTTGTGGCCCTGGTGTACTATCCCGCATCTCTACGCCTCCTGTCTTCCTCATTGAGCCTCCCTGTGAGGTAGGACAGAGTCATGGCTTCCTTTCTGGTTCCCTCTAGTGAGACAATAAAATTGCCCCAACTTTTGTCCAGGGATGCCAGAATGAAAGCGATCATATTGGCCTCAGTCACGGGGTAGTCCCTGAGCACCAGCTCTGCCCTGAGTGCCTTCAACTTTCCCAGGTGCTCAGCCATGCTAGCCCCAAATTTTAGCTTGGTGTTATAGAACTCCGTTGTGAGTCTTGTGGTGGAGCCCAAGCTATCACTATTAAATAAGCTATATAACAACCCCCAAATTTCACCAGCTGTGAGCCCATCTGGAATGCTAGGGTACAATTTAGCATCCAGTGAGCTCAGTAGAGTGGTATAGGCTCTCCTGTGGTACCACTCTTCTTGAGGTCCCCAAGGGAAAGGTGGGGGGGTCTAAAACCATTTCTAGGGTCCCCTCTTTTAAGAGACATACCTTTATCTCTTTATTCCATATGTTAAAATTTTCCCCTCCCAGATGTAATTTTTCAAAGTTATTTGGGAGAACAGACACAGCTGGGGCAGAAAATGCTGATGTATTTTGCTGTCCTTGGTATCTCTGCTTTGGTTCCATTGAAGTAAATGGGAGAGGGATCCCTCTGCTGGCCGGTGTAGGTATTTTTCTCTGATTATTTTTCTCCTTTTCAGATGGGGCCAACTGAGCATGCTCAGAACTCATTCCAGCCCAGGAGCCGACGGGAGCGGACCTCTCCCTCTGTGCTTCAGGGCCAAGCCTGGGCCCAGGCCTGTGGAGCTCTGAAGAGTCTTCTGGAAGCCCCCCTGGTACTGGAACACTTACCAGGGGGCAAAGGCTGCAGGATGGGGCTGGAAAAGCCCGAAAATGCTGAGGATCGCCTGGAGGGGCCCACTGCTAGTTCTGAAGACTCCGGAGGAGGAAGCCATCTTGGGAGGTGGGAGGCTCGGCTGGAGGCCCCCTGAAGTCATCCAGGTGAGTCCTCCGTTGCCTCGGTGGGGGTGTTGGGAAGGCTGGAGCCCCCAGGGGTTCTTCTGGGGCTCTCTGGAGGCCTGGGTCCTGGCTGGGAGGCTCCGGACTGGACGCCCCCCCTTGCTGGTCCACTGGGGGGTGTTGAGGGAGGCTGGCTGCCCCCGAGGTTGAGGCCACAGTCATCGTGGCCTCCAGGGCTGTGACCAGGACTTGGATTGCAGCCCTGATGCCCGCTGCAGCAGGAGCAGCTGGGCAGACTTCGAGGCTTGCTGTTGGGGGTGGGGGGCGAGCAGTTTGCATACTGCTTTGGCTAGCTGCCATCCGTTGCTGGGCCTCGTGGCCTAGCTGAGACCTACCAAGCCTCGCTGGAGTAGGTGGCCTGGGGGCCGCCATGTTGATTCTGTTTGGCCCCGGAAGTTGCAGGTCATGATTTGGTGGGAAGTTTCCCACCAAAAGCTCCGGGGCCCCGGGGGCCCCCAGGGTGGCCGGCGCCATGTTGGGTAGCCTCCTGGGCACTGGGGAAGGACTTACCCAGTGTCCAGAGGCCCCCTGCACTGGTGTCCCATGTGGCTGGGCTCCTGGCGTCCCTCAGGTTGCTAGGAGCGTTCGTAGCAGCTCTCTTCATTCCTCACCAGTGAGCTGGTCTACGCTGGGGGTGGCTTGGTCCCTGGCCTCCTCCCCGGTGTCCTGGCAATCCTGGGTGGACTGCTGGTCTTCCATGCCTTCCTCTGTGGCTTGCAGCTGCAAGGAAGCATGCGAAGGGGTCCCTTGCGTTCCACTGGGTCCTCTGGGGGCATAGAGATCATCTGTACCCTCCTCTGGATCGAAGCTCGCATCAGGGACTGGATGCAGGGTTGCCAACCTTGCTTGGAGACTCCTGGTCATAACCGGGGAAGTCCTACCATCCATCTCTTGGGAGTTCTTGCTGGAATCTCCTGGCATCTTGCTTCTGCTGGCTTGGAAGCATTGCCTCAAACCATCCTCTGCTACCACTTTGTGAGGGATCTCACGAAGAACGTTGGTTCATTGAGGGCGCTTCCAAGAAAAGGTTAGCACGCAAGGATGCAATCAAATTAAGTCTTTATTTAGAAGTAAAAGTAGAGTAAAATAAGTTCCCAGGCATGGAGGCATCCATGCCTGGATTGAGCCCATGGGTCAGTCCCATAGGAGAGTAGAACAAGAGCAGGGAAAGAGCAGGGAGCAGCCCCTGTGCAGGGGTTCTTATAGGGGCCCCTGGCCCCTCCGTTACCCATGTGTGTGAGGGGGCTGGAGGGTCATTAACTCTCCCCAGTTGGGCTGCAGGGGCTGGAGCCCCTTGACCCACCAGTGGGATCAAAGGTGCCTCTTTGCTCCCATCTGGTGGCCTTTGAAGAGACTGCCATGGCTGGCACAAAACACCTAACAGGAAACAAAATACGATCCTATGAATAATTCCTAAGAAAGTGTCCTCTAATAAAGTGTTCTCTTTATAATCTGTCCCCTATAAAGGTAAAACCTTAAACGTGTCCCCCATAACAGTATGTCTGCAGCAGATCCCCTATAATAGTGTGTCATTCCTTGATGTTCTCAGCTACAGTGCTCTCATAACAATAAGGGACACATTACTGACAGTTCTTTCTTGCGGAAAAATACTACGGCATCTCCTCACGCTACATACAAGGATGTTAAAGATATTTAAAGAAGTGAAGTCTCATCTAGATGTAATTCCTGGGGGTCTTACCAGCCAGTTGCAACCTCTTGACGTTTCCATCAACAAACCATTCAAAGTCTTTATGCGAGAAGAGTGGGGCAAATGGATGGCTGCTGGTAATCATGATCTGACACCTACTGGATGAATGAAAAGGCCCACTATCACTCAAGTTTGTGAATGGGTTAAAACCAGGGGTGAAATCTAAATTTTTTTGCTACCGATTCTGTGGGCGTGGCTTAATTAGTGGACGGGGCTTGGTGGTAAGGTGACTGGGTGGGCGTGGCCAAGTCAATGTCACTTCTTTGCCCTTTTTTAACCTACAAAACACAACACAACACAACTGGCTCACCCACAATGTAAAAGCAGCTGTGCTAGACTCAAAATGGCCCCGCCACAAGCAGGAACCTCACACAGCCACAAAAAGCCCAAAAACCCAACTTTCACACTTTACACACACAAAATTCCACATACAGCTTTGTGAGATTTTGTGTGTTTGTGTAGTTAGAGTGAAACACTACAGAAACACACTAAGTCTCAGAAAGCTGCACAAATATTATTTTATTTTAATTTATTTTTATTTTTATATAAAAGCAGCTAAATTTAAAACTTCCTAAACTTTAAATGGCTAGGTCTAAAAAAAGAACAACTAAAAAAGCCCCAATTAACTATTTTTTTTAAAGCTCCCAAAGGGGAAAAAAACCTTACCCAATAGAACAGGGGTCTCCAACCTTGGCAACTTTAAGACTTGTGGGCTTCAACTCCCAGAATTCCTCAGCCAGCTTTGTTGGGAGTTGAAGTCCACAAGTCTAGGCAGGAAGGCAGGCAGGCAGAAAGAGCTGCTCACCGATGAGCTTGATTGCAGGCAGGGAGATTCAGTTGCTTGCTGATGCATGGATTGCGATCGTCATGTGATCAGCAGCTAAGGTAAGCAAGCTGGAGGTGGGGGGGAGAAAAAAAGAAACTTTTTTTCTATTACATGGCTCTGGCGATCCAAGCTGAGTTGCCTGATTAGCAGGCAACTCAGCTGGGATGTCAGAGCTTGGCTGGTCAGAGCCATTTAAAAGAAAAAAAGCCTCTGATGATCACGGGGCTCAGCTGGGCATGGGGGGCGGGGGCAGGGATTTTTGCTACTGGTTCTCCGAACTGCCCGCCGCCATCACTACCTACTCGCCCGAGCCTGTCCGAACCGGGAGCATTTCACCCCTGGTTAAAACATCATGGCACTCAGTGAGGAACAAAATTGTTGCACGGTCATTCAAAAAATGTGGTATTAGCAATGCCTTAGATGGAACTGAAGTTAGTATCATATATGAAGATAGGAAAGAAAGTGATATCAGTGATTGTGAGCAACTGAGCTTCTTAAATTCTGACAACTAGTGATGATGAGTTCTTGGGGTTTCCAGAAAATTAGAAGAGTGCTTGAACCTTAAAGTCTCTCCTCATTTGTTAATGACACTGATGATGGTTCTTAATACTGCTGTTGACTTTACATGGTTGAAATATTATTCTGCTATATTTTATTAAATATATTACTACACCATTTGGTTCAGAATATTTTTTTCTTGTTTTCCTCCTGTAAACCTAGGTGCATCTTATAGTCTGAAAAATACGGCTTCCGGTTGGTGATTTGCAGCGACAGGGTGTTGAGTGAGCGCTCGCTGCTCCTCAACACCTCTTAGCACCGCGTTTTGGGGATCCCCTTGGGGGACGCGGGACCCGGAGAGCCCTGCGGACAAAAGAGGAAGCCAGGCGAGTGGGGAAGTGGGTGCGACCACCTCTCGCTGGACCAGGCGGCTCTGTCTATCCAATGTGGTGAGCCGGCCATTGATGGCGGGCGCGAAGCAGCAATAGCCAACAAAGACGGGAAGCTAAGAAGAAGATCGGAGGTGCTGTGGCAGATTTAAAGCCTTTTTTCCTATACCTGTGATTGTGCGCTAGAGAGGAGATCGGTGGAGTCGGGAGGAGGAGTGCTCGGAGCGGCGAGAGGCAGCAACGGAGAGGGTAGAGCAGTTTGTATTCCCGGCGACCCGACAAGTTGAAGAGCGGACGAGAAAAACGGAGGGAGTGGATTGCGTTTGCAAGGAGCTCTGGCGAGTGCGGTGTGGCGAGAGAGTAAAGGAGAAAGGAAAGACCATCGGTGTGGCTGGCTTTTTGTTTTGCGATTGAGTGGAAGAAAACAGGAGAAATACAGAGATTAGCTGTTTGAGGCTTCCAGCAAACAGGAAGTGCGCCCATTGATCAAGAAGAGAGGAACAGTAGAGGACGAACAAGAAGACGCTCTAGCAGAGATTTCTACCATCGAGCTGTGTCGGAGCCCACCAAAGTGAAAATCTGAAGACTTTTTACTTATACTCTATAACCCCGTAAATACTATAAAACAATATATTCATATATATATATATATATATATAAATATATTCTCCCTTATACTCCTTTTGAGTTTCTGTGACCTTAATAACTGAACTCTGTTTCTCTTTCTCACTTTATAATTATCATTAATTAGACCTGTTGATTGTTGATTGTTAAGAATATAGAACATAGACATCTTATAGATATATATCAAAAAAAAAATAGGTTTGATTATATATAAGAACTTAGATTTCTATAATTATCATTAATTAGACCTGCTGATTGTTAAGAATATAGAACATAGATATCTTATAGATATATAAAAAAAAATGAGCTTTGATTATATATAAGAACTTGGATTTCCATTTTACCAATTAATTTATTGTATAGTATTTTATATTTATAGTAATCTATATATATTCAATTTTTATTAAGATCTGAATTTAGAATTTATTAACTCATTAATTCATCGTTGTTAACTCATATAATTTAGAATAATTATTTGTACTGGTAGCATCTAGCAATTTATTTATATCAATACTCTATCAAGATTTGGTCTTAGAATTTATTAATTTAGAATAATTATTTGTACTGGTAGCTTTTAACAATTTATTTATATCAATACTCTTTATTAAGATTTGAACTTAGATTTTATTAAGTGATTAACTGACTAGTATTTATATTATTGCCTAATTTATTTAGAGGAGAATTATATAATTATATAATTAGTGATTGTTAATCGCTGGAAATATTAAATCATCCTGCTATAGTAATTTAGAAATTCAGAAATTTAGCATTAACTGGAATTTATTGAGAGTGTAGAGAGGATCAATAAAGGAGCGAAATAAGGACCTAAGAAAGCTCCTCAGAGAAAACGTGGCAAGTGCCACTGGATGAGAATTTGGAGAAAGATAGAGGAGATAATAAGAGACCAAAAATCGGTTCTGAAAGAAATGGCAAGTTTGACTTCAACAATTGCAAAAACCAGTAAAAAAGCGCCATCTGTACCAATTTTAGCGATGTCTTCTCCAGCCACCCAGAAATCAGTGGAAGGTCTCCAGAAAGCAGACAAACCCCCTACAACACCTACATTGCAAACGGTACAAGCATCTCTTCAGTCAATTCAAGAAACAATGCTTGCGATGCAAGAAAAACTCTTGAATAGTCACTCCGAATTAAAATCAGACATCCACGCTCTCGATTTCAAAATGAATGAGATCCAAACTGCTATTGCCAGTAACGAAAATAGAATCCAAAAAGCAGAACAAAGAATTGAAAAAAACGAGAAAAAACTGGATACAGTGGACCAAACTTTGTCGGCACAAAACAAACTGAAGACGCCCTGATCCAACTTGAGATGGACAAGGCCTCGTTTTACTTGCGATTCCAAAACATCTTGGAAGATAAGGATGAGGATCTAGGAGATAAGATGGCTGAGTTGATTGCAGAGACTCTGCAGCAAGATAAACAAGAAATAATCCATGAGATTGACGAGGTGTACAGAGTTCAGACGAACTACATAAGAAGAAATAGACTCCCCAGAGAGGTCCATGTGCGCTTCGCTAGAAAAAAAGTTAGGGACATCTTGTACAACATAGCCCGGGAGGAAAAAATCACTTATGGGGGAAAAGAAATTAATATTTTGAAACAAATTCCGAGAAGAGTGAGGGAAAGGAGAAAAAATTATAGATTCTTGACAAATCATTTAAACAGGAGAAGTATAATCTTTAGGTGGCTTCTGCCAGAAGGAATGCTAATTTCCTGGCAAGGGAGGAAAATTAGAATTGATTGTTTAAGTGATGCTCAAGACTTCCTAGATCAACTAAGGGGTGGAGAAGAGGAACAAACCAGTAAGGAGGAAAACGAGATAGCAAATACGGAAGAAGAGACATCCCAAGAACAAATTACTAGGGAAGATATAGAAGAGGAGAAGAAAAAGGAGGACACAGAGGAAAAAGGGAAAAAATCTAGACCAGTGAGAGCAGTAACTTTAAAAGGTAAATAAGAACAAGAGACCAGAAACCAACTACAGGAATGTACGATACCAAGATCATATCGGTGAATGTGAACGGCTTAAATGATTACAAAAAAAGAAGGATAATATTGTCGAAATTGGTGAAACAAAATCCCGATATTATCTGCATTCAAGAGGTCCATATAAAAAAAGATGAAGCCGACCATTTAAATTATTGTAAATTTGGTAAAGTATTTTCTTCACTAGCCGAGAAAAGAAAAAGGGGGGTCGCTATCTATGTTAAGAAAGGAATAGAGGCAGAATGTAAATATAAAGATGGAAAAGGGAGAATACTTATAGTTGAAATAATGAGAGGTAACTCTAAGGTGCTATTAGTAGGGGTTTATGCCCCGAACAAAAAACAAGGGAAATTTTACCGGAAACTGCATGAACAGCTGGCAAATTGGGCACATCTTGAAATATGTATGCTAGGGGACTTTAATGGAATTGTGGATCCAAAGTATGATTATAAGTGTGATATAACTAAAAAGACTAAAAGATCTCTCTTACCAAAGACCCTTTTTGATCTGGTGGATGAGATAAATTTAATTGACATGTGGCGTACTTTACACCCCCAGGATAGACAATTTACATTTTATTCAATCCCACAGAACTCCTGGTCCAGAATTGATATGGTTTGGGTTACCAGAAAATTGGCTATAGAAATTAAAAAGGTTAACATGAGCACCAATACTTGGGCAGATCATAAGCTCCTTGACACCAAGAAAACACAACAGAGATGGAGTTTAAGGACCAATCTCCTAAATGAAAAAGAGTTCACACTTAAATTGAATGAAGAAGTCAAACGCTTCTTCCTAGAAAACGGGAATCGAGAGACAGCCAAAGAAATTGTGTGGGACACTATGAAGGTTTATGTAAGAGGAGTAGCCATCTCATATACTGCCTTTAAAAATAAGGAAAAAAGAAAGATCAGAGAAGAACTCACCCAAAAACTATTACAAATTGAAGATGAACTCCAGCAACGACCGGGAGATGAGGCGACGAAACAACAGTGGTTGATGATGAGACATAGACTGAATTTATTGGACCAGGAGGAGATGGCTCAAAAAATAAAAAGATCCAAGCATTATTGTTTTGAGAATGCTAACAAGTCCAGGAGATGGTTGGCGTATAAATTAAAAAAAGAGAAGGAAAAAAACCAAATATTAGTTTTAGAAGACCCACAGGGCATCCTGTTGACGAAGGAAGAAGACAAATTAGAAAGCATAAGAAAATTTTATGAATGTCTATATAAAAATGAAGGAATTGAGTTAAACAAGGTAGAACAGTATTTGTTGGAAGCCAATTTACCTCAAATCTCCGAAGAAGAAAAGGAAATGTTAAATGAAAAGATCACTATAGAGGAGCTAAGAATGGCCCTATCCAAAATAAAGAAGAATAAAACTCCAGGCCCTGATGATCTCCCCGGGAAACTATATCAAAAGTTTGATGATGTCTTGAAATTAGAACTGTTAGAAATTCTAAATGATGCTATTGCTGGCATAACAATCCCAGACTCTTGGAGGGAAGCGTACTTGACGCTCATTCTGAAAGAAGGTGCCGACCCGAAGCAGATATCCAACTACAGACCCATCTCATTGCTGAATGCAGATTACAAATTATTTATGAATATAATGGCGGAGAGGCTCAAGAAAATTCTAAATCGATGGATACATAAGGATCAAAATGGTTTCCTCCCAGGGAGACAGATTAGAGATAATTTGAGAACAGTCCTAAATACTATAGAATACTACGAACAACACCCTGAAAAACAGCTGGCCTTAATGTTTGTCCATGCCCAAAAGGCATTCGACAATTTAAATTGGACCTTCTTGGTAAACCAAATAGATCTAATGGGATTCGGGACCAACTTTAGGAGGATGATAGAGAATATTTACCAAAATCAGAGGGCAAATATATTAGTGAATGGAGACAGAACTCAGGCATTTCAGATTCAAAGAGGAGTCAGGCAGGGATGTCCCCTATCTCCCTTACTTTATATCCTGGCACTAGAGGTCCTACTTAGAAAGATTAGAGCCAATAAAGATATTAAAGGCTTAAAGATCAGGAAGGAAACATTTAAAACCCAAGCTTTTGCAGACGACGTTGCCCTCATAATAGAAGACCCATTAGAAACCGGTTTAAAATTAATGCAGGAAGTACAGGATTACGGAGAAGTTGCGGGCCTTAAACTTAATAAGAATAAAACTAAAATAATTGTGAAAAATATGACAAACCTACAAATGAAAGAATTAGAAGATCGATTAGGCCTCCAGGCAGTTAAGAAAAAAAAATATCTGGGAATATGGATTACTGCGAGACTCTCTTCATTAAAAGATGATAATTATATCCCCTTATTGCAGAAAATTTATCAAGACCTTGATAGGTGGAGGAGGCTTAAATTGTCCCTGATTGGTAAAATTGCAGCAATCAAAATGAACATCTTACCTAAAATTCTATTTCTATTCCAAAATATACCGATATCACTAGATAAAAATTTTTTTCTGGATTTGAACAAACATATAAGGAACTTTCTGTGGGAGGGCAAAAAATCGAGGATCTCTCTTAAGACACTTCAAGGGAAAAGAAATTTGGGAGGGTTCGGGCTCCCCAACTGGGAATTATATCAAAAGGCGGCAAAAATAATTTGGATAAAGGAGTGGATCAAGCTACAAGATGAGAGAATTCTGACACTAGAAGGACATGATCTCCTTGAAGGATGGCATGCTTACCTCTGGGATTCAAAGGATAGGAGGAAAACTTATTTTCATAAACATAAAATTAGGGAGACACTGATTCATACGTGGGTGGAAATCAGACAGAGGATTTATACCAAGGTTCCTAGCTGGTTGTCGATTATGGAAGCTTTAGTGGCCCCAAATAGGAGAGGAAACTATAAATTGGGCACATATAAGGACATCTTGGATCAAGAAGGGAAGCTCAAACCGTTGGAAGTATTGAGGGACCAGGGGTTCAACCTGGATTGGTGGAACTATCTCCAGATAAATTCTAGATTTCAAAAAGATAGAGACATATGTGGTATTGAAATGAAATATGGATATTTTGATAAAATTATCTGGGGAACAGATAAGAAAATGCTATCGAAAATCTTCAATTTTCTATTAGATGAGGATAGAGCAGAGACCATAGCAAAAAATCAGTTAAGCATTTGGGAAAAAAACTTAGGATACAGCCTTAATTTCAATGATTGGGAGATAGCTTGGAACAGGAATTATAAAATAACGAAATCGGCAACATTCAGAGAAAATCACTACAAAATGTTGCATAGGTGGTACCTAGCCCCGGACAGGCTGGCGAAAATATTCCCAAACCTCTCTGCTACATGTTGGAAATGTGGAAAAATGGTTGGCACCTTCTATCATCTTTGGTGGACTTGTCCCGAGACCAAAAAGTTCTGGTTAAAGATTCGACTCTGGCTCTCTGAAATAACGGGACAGGAGATAGTCCTGGCCCCGGAATCCTTTCTCTTAGGTATGACTGAAGATGGTCTCAACAATAACAAAACCCAACTTGTAATTCAAATCACAACCGCGGCTAGACTAGCTTTTGCGAAACTCTGGAAAAATAAATCTACGCCTTCAGAAGAAACATTAATAAATAAAATTCTAGAGTGCGCAGAAATGGCAAAATTGACGAGCGAGTTAAAAAATGAGGAGAATTCTAAATATTATGAAGTATGGGGAAATTGGTATAACTGGTTGAAGAACAAGATAAAAGTATGATAATAGGTTATGACTTGTTAGGCACTAGAATTGGACTTAATTGTATAGAATTGTATAGAATTGTATAGTATATTGTATAGTTATGGATGGAATCCATCCAACGTTTGATTCACCAATTGTGTAAACACTGTACCTCTGATCAAGATAGAGATTGTAGGGACGTCTTCTGCCTGTGCGGAACAAGCCGACCTCAGGAAACCTTTAAAGAGCGAGGAAAAAACTCAAATAAACATCCGCAATCCACTTGAACCCTGAAACTTTGAACTGCAAGTATCAGACCTTTGCTGAACTTTTTTACTGAAGTGAAAGTCTCGGAATGAGTGAAAGTGATTGAAAAAATATGGCGCTCAGCAAATGAATTAGTGGGTGTGGATTGGTGAAGTTATCTTGTCTTGCTACAAAGTTAAAAAGTTGTTACAGAGTTGCTCCGGCTGCAACAGAAATAAGAGGAAAATCCCTCCCTTTTACTTGTCTTTGCTGCATTATAGCTTTGCTTTGAGTAACTCTGGGGGACTTTTTTAGAAGGTATTGTGGAGGTGGCAGAAGAGGCGGACCCTCCCTTTTTAAGAAAGCTAGCTTACGTGGCAGGATGGCTTCAAAAAAGCAGGAAGGCAAAACAGGGGGGGGATCCCCCCCACGTAAGCAGGATACGCAGTCACAAGCCCAAAAAAAAGATTTGGATATGGGAGAATTAAAAGCATTCATTTCAAATATTTTGGATGAGAAATTTCAAGACATGGATGACAAAATAAATAAAATAGATGAAAAAATTCAAAAGTCACAACAGGAAATCATGCAGGAAATGCAGCAGAGCCAAAAGATGGTGACCAAAAAAATAACGGATGTGGCGTCTGGTCTGGCAGGATTTATTATGAAAGTTGAGACAAAAGTGGATGAATTTAAATTAGAAGTTAATGCTAAGATGAAAAATAATGATCATAAATTTTTTGATGTTGATGACAAGATGCAGAGAGTTGAGAATGATATTGTTATGATGCAATTTCGTGCAATGGAATTTGCTATAAGGCTTCGAGGAATTAGAGAGGAGGAGAGACAAGATTTGAGACAGATCTGTGCTGAAGCCCTAGCTGTGATTTTAAAAGTTGAACCTGAGATGGTTTTTTGCAAAATAGATAAAATCTATAGAGTCAACTCGTGGGTGGCCAGACAAAGACAATTGCCTAGAGATGTGGTCATATATTTTACAGATAGAGCAATAAGAAATGACATTTTGCAAAAATCTTTTCTCACTTCTGTGCAAGTGAGTGGATCCAAGATTACAGTTTACAAGGAGCTCCCACCTAAGATGTTGAAATCTAGAAAAGAGTATGGTTTTCTTGTTAAAGAACTGCAGAATAATCAAATCCCATTTCGTTGGGACGCTTCAACTGGCATAATTTTGAGATACAAGGGAGAGAAACACCGTCTGAATACTGTGGAGAAGGCGGAGCAATTTTATAATGACATCTTTAAAGAAAGAACTCCATCCCCACGCACATCTACAGTTTTGGAGATTAGAGAACAACAATCTAAGCAGGAATTAGCAGAGCTGAAGGGTGCTGAAGGAGGCTTTTTGGATGAGCCTTTGCTGGAACCTTCTCCAATCTCGGAGCTGGCTTGGGCGGCTGAAGTTAAGGATCAGCGTATAACTCGAGCAAAAGCTAAGGAACTTAAAGAAAAGTTACAGCAGGAGAGTCAAGACAAGGCTGGAGCTGTGGGAAAAGCAGGACAGAGGATCTCAGATGACATCCTAAGGTTCTGCGCTTCGCTCCAGAAGGAGAATAAGGATGATTAAATGTTTATCTTGGAATGTGAATGGGTTGAATGCAACACAAAAAAGGAAGAAAATATTTGCATATTTAAAACAACATAATAATGATATAATTTGTTTACAAGAAACGCATATTACAGTTCAAGATCAAAACTATTTGAAAAATTCCAAATTAGGAACACATTTTATATCCTCAACTAATCAAAAAAAGAATGGTGTGGTTATTTATGTAAACAAAAAATTAACAGCCAAACTTATAGAAGCTGATCAAGATGGTAGGTTTGTAGCAATTGAATTACTTTCTGCCAATAGTCAAATTCTTCTGATAGGAATTTATGCTCCTAATCAACAACAGGACTATTTTTATAAAATGCTGCATACTAAAATACTTCAATGGGATTATAGATCTATTTTAATTATGGGAGACTGGAATGGAGTAATTGACTCTAAATTAGATAAAAAGACTTTGGCAAAATCAAGAATTAGATTACCACAGACTTTTTTTGATATGAAAGAAGACCTGGAATTAAAAGATATTTGGAGAGTACATAACCCAAAAGAACTGGACTATACTTTCTTTTCTGACAGACATAGATCCTTCTCCAGGATTGATTTTATTTTGTTGTCTGATGACTTACTTGTTAGGACAAAAAGAACAAAGATTCTGCCAAGAACTTTGACTGATCACAGTCCAGTGTGGATAGAAATTGAGACATGTAAGAATGAGAGACGCTCTTGGAGATTAAATGAAAACCTGTTTAGATATGAGAAAAATATAATAGAACTTAAAAAGCATTTGAAAGAGTTTTTTGAAATGAACTTGAATAAAGGCACCCCAATGGAAATTGTGTGGGACGCAAGCAAAGCTTATATGAGAGGGGTGCTTATATATATGAACTCTAAACATAAGCGGATTCGACAAAAGAAAAGACTTGAATTGGAAGCAGAAATAAAGGATAAAGAACAGTTACTTATTAAAAACCCAACAGATGAAAGAATACTTAGTGTTATAAAACTTCTGAAAGACCAATTCCAAATGCTTATAGCGGCACAAGTTGCAACAAACTTACAATATGCGAAGCATAATACATTCTGCAATGCTAACAAACCAGGCAGGTGGTTGGCTTACACATTAAGGAAGAAACAAAGCATACGGACTATTGATAGTGTTGATATTGGTGGGAAAGAAGTTTTTCAACAGAATTTAATAAAAGAAGCTTTTCTTCAATATTACACTAAACTATATGCCAGAGAGGAGGTGCAGAATGGACTTATAGAAAAATATTTGGATAATAAAAGAGTTACAAAAATCACTGAACAACAAAAGGAAAGAATGGATTATCCCATAACAGAGGAGGAGATAATAGCAGCAATAAAACAATTAAAAACAGCCAAAGCTCCTGGAACGGATGGTCTGACAGCAGTGTATTATAAAACTTTACAGGCAGAAATGGTGGAACAACTCAGAGACTTATTTTGCAACATACAACAAGGGGGAAAAGTACCTCCATCGTGGACTACAGCTTATATTTCTTTGATACCAAAAGAGCAAGTAGGTCCCAAAAAACCGGAGAATTACAGACCAATATCTCTTTTGAATATGGATTATAAAATTTATGCAAAAGTATTAGCCAACAGACTGATGCCAGTAATTCAAAAGGTGATTCATGATGACCAAGCGGGATTTATTGAGGGTAGGCACATGAAGGACAATGTAAGGCAAGTAATAGATTTATTGGAATATCTTGAGAAGAATAAACAGATCCCTGCAGTGCTGGTCTTTCTGGATGCAGAGAAGGCCTTTGATAGAGTGGATTGGAATTTTCTACTAAAGACATTAAAAAAGATGGACTTTGGGGACCAATATATACAGGCGGTCTCAGCAATTTATCAAGAGCAAAAGGCACAGATTATTATCAATGGAAGTCTGACAACAGAGTTTAAAATTGAAAAAGGTACAAGACAGGGATGTCCATTGTCCCCATTGTTGTTCATTTTAACACTAGAAGTCTTGTTAAATACAATAAGGGACTCTAACACATTGAAAGGTATAATGATAAGGCAAGAGGATTACAGAATAAAGGCATTTGCAGATGATCTGGTTGTTACCCTAACACAGCCAATGGAATCGATAATCCAGATGAAGGACATTATACAAGACTTTGGTAAAGTTTCAGGTTTCAGATTGAATCAGAGAAAAACTAAGATGGTAGTTAAAAATATGACACAAGATCGTAAACTGGAGTTAGAAAGAAGGGCAGGTTTTGAGATTGTACCAAAGGTAAAATATCTAGGAATTCAGGTTGCAGAATCAAATATGAAATTGTTTCAAAATAACTATGAGGCGTTGTGGCGAGAGGTGCAAAAAGATATGGAGATTTGGAAAAAACTGCAGCTGTCTTTACTTGGAAGAATAGCAGCAGTTAAGATGAACATTTTGCCAAGATTTCTTTTTTTGTTTCAAATGATTCCGGTGCTCAAAAATGATAAACAACTAAAAGCATGGCAAACTGGTATCAACAAATTTGTTTGGAATGAGAAAAAACCAAGAGTAAAAATGAAAATTATGCAAGACATCCCAGAAAGGGGAGGTCTCAAACTTCCAAACCTACAATTATATTATGACGCAACAGCTTTGACTTTAGTAAGTGATTGGTTTGGAGGAAAAAAGACTGGAATATTGAATGCAGAAAGTTTTGATTTGGAATTTGGATGGCACGCTTACTTATTTTATGATAGCAAAGTGGATAAAGTATTTAAAAGCCATATACTTAGAGATTCTTTGCTGAGAGTTTGGAAGAAGCACCGAAACAACTGGAATTACAAAATACCGCTATGGCTGGATCTTGGTCATACCTTGTGGAATACAAATATAATGTCACTCGGGGGGTTTTTATATAAAGAGGTTCTTTTTGCAGATGCGGGCAGATGGCAGCTGAAGACATTACAGACATTGTTGGCTGAAGGGATTAATTTAACTTGGTTACAATATAATCAATTGCAATTGAGATGGAAAGAGGACCAAAAAACTGGTATTATGATGTATGAGGAAGAATTAGTTAGACATATAAAAGAGAAAGGCCCAATGCATATTAAAAGACTTTATAATGTTTTGTTAGAAAGGGATTCAGAAACTGAACTAGTTAAAGACTGTATGGTTAAGTGGGCACAAAATTTCGAGGAACCAGTGATGTTGGAAACATGGGAAAAAATTTGGGTTCAGAATGTTAAATTTACACAGTCACAGAATCTGCGGGAAAATTTCTACAAAATGTTTTATAGATGGCATTTAGATCCAAAAAAATTGTCGTGTATGTACCCTAGTGCCCAGCCTAAATGTTGGAGATGCGATTGCTTAGATGCTACATATTATCATGTTTGGTGGACCTGTAAGAAAGTTAAGGCTTTTTGGATAAAAATTTGGTGGGTCATGCAGAATGTTTTGAAGAGAAAGATTCAATTTTCTCCACAACTGTTTTTATTGGGTATAGTTAAGGGTTTTACATTGGGGGAAACAAAAATGATATTGTACATGATAACTGCAGCAAGATTGTTGATAGGTAAATATTGGAAAAATGAAGCGCTGCCTTCGATTGAGGAATGGATTTTGAAGATGGCCAGTTTTGCGGAGATGGCGAAGATTTCAGCATATTTAAAAGACTGTTCTCAAGAGACTTATGAATGGGAATGGAAGAAGTGGATAGATTATGTTCAGAACAAATATCAAACTAGGAAGTACCAAATAGCTTTTATTTGAAAATGTTATATTAAGATAGAAATATTTTAAGGTTGAGGATGAAAATTTATTTGAAAATGTTATATTAAGATAGAAATATTTTTAAGGTAATCAGGATGAAAATTTAGTTGAAAATGTTATATTAAGATAGAAATATTTTTAAGGTAATCAGGATGAAAATTTATTTGAAACTGCTATATTAAGATAGAAATATCTTCAAGGTAATCAGGATGAAAATTTATTTGAAACTGCTATATTAAGATAGAAATAGGTTAATGTAATGAAGATGAAAATTTGTAAGGGGAGGGCGGGGTTCAAGTTTTATATACAAAGGAGGGTTTTTCCTTTTATTTGACATGATTATATTGTGAGGAAGTCTGGGGGGAGGGGTGGGTTAGGGTGGGTTAGGGAGGTTGGGAAGTTCGGGGCGGGTCGAGGGGGGGGAAAAAGGGGTGAAAATGTAATTGTAAAACTTTTGCAATAAAAAAAAAAAAAGATAGAGATTGTATATTATCTTTTTAATTCTGGAAAAGTCAATAAAGTATTTTTTAAAAAAAGAAAAATACGGTAATCAGGTGAGTCCCTGGTTGGGGCGGGGCAACCAAGCAAGTTAACTGTGGAAGAATCAGCTGTTCTAACAGACAATAAAGGGTGCCACCACTTCTTAGGCACTTGTTTTTTTGCATATTTACCTTTCATGCTGAAAGAGGCTCTCTCTTGTGGCAGCCTGCTGTTTCCTTTTTTTGTGGATTCTCCATCGTTTTTGGAGGCTTTGTGATTCAAGATGGCGAGAGGTGGAGCTAAGGTAGCTGAACCAGATCAAAAAGCTTCAGATAATCTGAAACTAAGCATGTGGAAACTGTTTCTGGATTTATTTTTGTAATTTTTGGTCTAAGCTTTTCAGTGAACTTTATACTTTTAGCTGACTCAATAGATTTGGCTTTTGGATTTTAAACAAGAATTTTTTCTTCCGGTTTGCTAGCCTTCGGCGAAGACGGTCCCTTCTTAAGGACCGCCAGTCCCGCCGCCTGTAGAGCTGCCTCAAGATCGAGAAGCGGCTCGAAAACTCCGAAATCCGAAGGATTGAAGGAGGAGAGATAGCAGGGTACAGGTTGAGCCCCTGTAAGCCCCCAGAGAATCGCTTCCAACCTGCTGAGACTCCGGATGGCGTGGGATGATTCTGCTTTCTGCAGAACAAGCTGGCTGCAGCAAACGTTCAAATTGAATGAAACCAACCTTAACAAGCAGCGGAAATATTAACTTGAACCCTTAAACTTGGAAATCGCAAGTATTAACGCTTTGTTGACTTTTTAACTTAAGAGAAAGTACGAGCGAGTGAAAGTGATTTGAACAAATATGG
Source organism: Arizona elegans (assembly GCA_022577455.1). Lineage (NCBI taxonomy): Eukaryota > Metazoa > Chordata > Lepidosauria > Squamata > Colubridae > Arizona > Arizona elegans. The sequence continues at coordinate 41,434,673 of JAKOOJ010000010.1, read as the reverse complement.
CGCCCAGCAGCAGAGTTAACGAGCTTGCGAGAGTGGATTTGTGAAGTTATTCTGCTTTGCTACAAAGTTGCTACAAAGTTGCTCTGCCTGTAATAAAGAGAAACAGGAGAAGAGGGGGAAAAAAAACTCTTTCTTTAAAATCTGAATTTGCTTCACTCCAGTTTCTATCTGATTAAAACTGGGGGATTTTTTCAGAAGTCTTTGTGGAGGTGGAAAAGGAAAAGGGATTTCCCTTTTCAGAAAATCTAACTTACGTGGCAGGATGGCCTCAAAGAAGCAGGAAGGAAAGGCAGCAGGGGGGGATCCCCCACACACAAACATGAACTGCAGCTTCCTCCCGCCCAACAGACTCAGAAAAAAGATTTTGATTTTGAAAATTTAAAAGAATTGATTTCTCAGGCTTTGGATGATAAATTTCAAGAATCTCATCAAGAAATAGATGATAAACTTCAAAAATCTCAACAGGAAATTATGCAGGAAATTAATGAAATTAAAGATATTGTGAAACAGGATTATGGCAAGGTGACTAAAAAAATATTGGATGTGGCGTCTGGCCTTGCAGAATTTATTATTAAAGTGGACTCCAAAGTGGAAGAATTCAAATCAGAAGTCAATGTTAAGATTAAGGACAATGATTATAAAATTTTTGATGTTGATGAAAAAGTGCAGAGAGTTGAAAACGAAATTGTAATGATGCAATTCAGGGCCATGGAATTTGCTATAAGGCTCAGAGGAATTAGAGAGGATGACAGGCAGGATTTGAGACAGATTTGTGCTGATGCCCTGGCTGTGTTATTAAAAATTAATCCTGAAGTGGTTTTTTACAAAATAGATAAAATTTATAGAGTGAACTTCTGGGTGGCTAGACAAAGACAATTGCCTAGAGATGTGGTGATATATTTTACAGACAGAACAATAAGAAATGACATCCTGCAAAAATCTTTTCTCTCTTCTGTGCAAGTGGGGGGGGGGGGGCTCAAATTGGAGTTTTTAAAGAATTGCCTCCCAAAATGCTGAAAGCTAGAAAAGATTTTGGTTTTCTAGTAAATGAATTGAAAAAACAAGACATACCATTTCGGTGGGATGCCCCAACTGGTATAATTTTGAAATACAATGGAGAAAGACATCGGTTGAATACTGTTGAGAAGGCGGAGCATTTTTATTCTGCTAATTTTAAAGAAAGAACACCATCTCCACATACATCCACAGTGCTGGAGATTAAGGAGAGTGATAAGAAGCAACCCCAGCAAGAGATGCAAGAACAGTCTAAGCAGGTGGACCCAGAGGAAATGCAAGGTGCTGTAGGAGGTTTTCTGGAGGAGCCCCTGCTAGAACCTTCTCCAATCCTGGACCCGGTCCGGATGGTTGAAGTCAAAGACCAGCGTATAACTCGTGCAAAATCTAAGCAACTTAAAGAAAAGCAACAACAGGAAAGACAATACAAAAAGGGAGCTAAGAGTACTGTACAAGAGACTGAAGCCATGGGGGGAGCAAAACCGAAGATTTTGGAAGATATTCGGTTATTCTGCTCGTTGCTTCAAAAAGATAAAGTTGACAAGTGCTTATCTTGGAATGTGAATGGGTTGAATTCATTACAGAAAAGGAAGAAGTTATTTACATATTTGAGACAATTTAATAATGATATAATTTGTTTACAAGAAACTCATATTAGAACTCAAGATCAAAAATACTTGATAAATTCTAAATTAGGAACACATTTTGTAGCCTCAACTTTGCAAAAAAAGAATGGTGTGGTTATCTATGTAAATAAAAGACTGACAGCTAAAATTATAGAAGCAGATGAAGATGGCAGGTTTATAGCAATTGAATTGTTTACAGTAAACGGCCAAATTCTTTTGATTGGAATTTATGCTCCCAACCAACAACAGGATCATTTTTATAAAATGCTACACACTAAAATACTGCAATGGGACTATAGATCTATTTTAATTATGGGAGATTGGAATGGAGTAATTGATTCTAAATTAGATAAAAAGAGCTCGGCGAAATCCAGGATTAGATTACCACAGACTTTTTTCGATATGAAAGAGGACTTGGAATTAAAAGATATTTGGAGAATACATAATCCAAAAGAATTGGACTATACTTTTTTTTCCGATAGACACAGATCCTTCTCTAGGATTGATTTTATTTTGTTGTCAGATGATCTACTTGTTAAGACAAAAAGAACAAAGATTTTTCCAAGAACTTTGACCGACCATAGCCCAGTATGGATAGAATTTGAGACAGGTAAAATTGAAAGACGATCATGGAGATTAAATGAAAACTTGTTCAGATATGAAAAAAATATAACAGAACTTAAGAAGCACTTGAAAGAATTTTTTGAAATGAACTTGAATAAGGGTACCCCACTTGAAATTGTGTGGGATGCGAGCAAAGCTTATATGAGAGGGGTACTCATTTACATGAACTCTAAACATAGACTGAATCAACAAAAGAAGAGATCTGAATTGGAAGCAGAAATAAAGAATAAAGAACAGCTACTTATTAAAAATCCAACAGATGAAAAAATACGTGGTGTTATAAAACTTTTGAAAGATCAATTTCAAATGCTTATGGCGGAACAAGTTGCAACAAACTTACAATATGGGAGGCACAATACATTTTGTAATGCCAATAAACCGGGCAGATGGTTGGCTTATACATTAAGGAAGAAGCAGAGTATACGAACTATTGATAGTATTGATATTGGAGGGAAAGAAATCTTTCAACAAAAATTAATTAAAGAAGCTTTTGTAGACTATTATACTAAACTATATGCTAAAGATGATGTGCAGAATGGACTTATAGAAAAATACTTAGATAATAAAAGAGTCACTAAAATTACTAATCAACAAAAGGAAAGAATGAATTATCCTATAACAGAGGAGGAGATAATAGTAGCAATTAAACAATTAAAAACAGCTAAAGCTCCTGGAACGGATGGTTTGACAGCAGTGTATTATAAAACTTTGCAAGCAGAAATGGTGGAACAACTTAGAGATTTATTTTGCAATATTCAACAAGGGGGTAAAATACCCCCATCATGGACAACAGCTTATATTTCTTTGATACCAAAAGAGCAAGTAGGTCCTAAAAAACCAGAGAATTATCGACCAATATCTCTTCTGAATACTGATTATAAAATTTACGCAAAAGTATTAGCCAACAGGCTGATGCCAGTAATCCAAGAGGTGATTCATGATGATCAAGCAGGATTTATCGAGGGCAGATATATGAAAGATAATGTAAGGCAAGTAATAGACTTATTGGAATATCTTGAGACGAATAAACAGATACCTGCAGTGCTGGTTTTTTTGGATGCGGAAAAGGCCTTCGATAGAGTGGATTGGAATTTTCTATTAAAGACTTTAAAAAAGATGGACTTTGGGGACCTATTTATACAGGCGGTCTCAGCAATCTACCAAGAGCAAAAGGCACAGATTATTATTAATGGAAGTTTGACAACAGAGTTTAAAATTGAAAAAGGAACAAGACAGGGATGTCCGTTATCCCCATTGTTATTTATTTTAACACTAGAAGTCTTGTTAAATATAATTCGGGACTCTAATATTTTGAAAGGTATAACGATAAGGCAAGAGGACTACAGAATAAAGGCATTTGCAGATGATCTGGTTGTTACCCTAACACAGCCAATGGAATCAATAATCCAGATGAAAGACATTATACAAGACTATGGTAAATTTTCAGGTTTTAGATTGAACCAGAAAAAAACAAAGATGATAGTTAAAAATATGACACAAGATCGTAAACATGAGCTTGAAAGGAGGGCAGGTTTTGAGATTGTACCAAAGGTAAAATATTTAGGAGTTCAGGTTGCAGAATCAAACATGAAACTGTTTCAAAATAATTATGAGGTGTTGTGGCGAGAGGTGCAGAAAGATATGGAGACTTGGAAAAAACTGCAGCTGTCTTTACTTGGAAGAATAGCAGCAATTAAGATGAACATTTTGCCAAGATTTCTTTTCTTGTTTCAAATGATTCCGGTGCTCTAAAGTGATAAACAATTGAAAGAGTGGCAAAGTGGAGTGAATAAGTTTGTCTGGAACGAGAAAAAACCGAGAGTGAAATTGAAAATTATGCAAGATGTTCCAGAAAGGGGAGGTCTTAAACTTCCAAACCTACAATTATATTATGAAGCAGCAGCTTTGACTCTAGCAAGTGATTGGTTTGGAAGGAAAAAGACTGGAATAATGAATATAGAAAGTTTTGATCTTGAATTTGGATGGCATGCCTACTTATTTTATGACAACAAAGTGGATAAAGTATTTAAAAGCCATATACTTAGAGACTGTTTGATGAGAGTTTGGAAGAAGCACCGACTCAAATGGGATTATAAAATACCGCTATGGCTGGATCTTGGTCATATTATGTGGAATACAAATATAATGTCACTCGGGGGGTTTTTATACAAAGAGGTTCTTTTTACAGATGCGGGCAGATGGCAGTTGAAGACACTACAGACACTGTTGGACGAAGGGATTAACTTAATTTGGTTACAATACAATCAACTTCAATTTAGATGGAAAGAAGACCAAAAAACTGGTATTATGTTGCATGAGGAAGAATTGGTTAGACATATAAAAGAGAAAGGTCCAATGCATATTAAAAGGCTTTATAATGTTTTGTTAGAAAGGGATTCAGAAACTGAATTGGTTAAAGATTGTATGATTAAGTGGGCACAAAATTTTGAGGAGCCAGTGATGTTGGAAACATGGGAAAAAATTTGGGTTCAGAATGTTAAATTCACACAGTCACAGAATTTGAGGGAAAATTTCTATAAAATGTTTTATAGATGGCATTTAGACCCCAAAAAATTGTCGTGTATGTACCCTAATGTTCAGCCAAAATGTTGGAGATGTGATAGTTTAGATGCTACATATTATCATGTTTGGTGGAAAGTTAAGGCTTTTTGGATAAAAATTTGGTGGGTTATGCAGAATGTTTTGAAGAAAAAAATTCAATTTTCTCCACAATTGTTTTTATTGGGTATAGTTAAGGGTTTTACATTGGGTGAAACAAAGTTGATATTGTACATGATAACAGCAGCGAGATTATTGATAGGTAAATACTGGAAAAATGAAGCTTTGCCCACTATCGAAGATTGGACTTTGAAGATGGCCAGCTTTGCAGAGATGGTGAAGATTTCAGCATATTTAAAAGACTGTTCACAAGAGACTTATGAATGGGAATGGAAAAAGTGGATAGATTATGTTCAGAACACATATCAAACCAGGAAGTATCAAATAGCCTTTATCTGAAAATGTTATATTAAGATAGAAATATTTTAATGTAATGAAGATGAAATTACAAGGGGGAGGGAGGGGTTCAAGTTTTATATAAAGGGTTTTTTTTTTCTCTTGATATTGTGTGGAAGTCCGGGGGGAGGGGAGGGTTAGGGAGGGTTAGGGAAGATGGGGTTGGGAGGTTTGGGGTGGGTTGGGGGGGGAAAGGGGTGAAAATGTATTTGTAAAACTTTTGCAATAAAAAAAAAAGAATTTTTTGTATGAAGAGCAAAGACTGCTGTGAGGGGGGTGAATAGTTTTGTTTGTTGACAAGGAAGAAGACAGAGAAACTTTCAGGAGATATAGATCTTTTAAAGCCATTTATGGATGAGTAATCGTTAAAAATGAAAGAACAGATTCAAAATGTTAGGTTAAAGCTGGAAACCAAAATCAATGAGCTTGTAAGGGAGCTCCGGGAAGAAATTAAAGATCAGAAAGGAGATATGAAACAAGTGAAAGCCAGAGTAGATTGTATGGAGCATGGACTGGAGAAGACAAATGCTATATGTGAAGCGGAATTAGTCAAGATCACAGATTTGGAAGCTCGGATTAAAGAATTTCAATTAAGATTTCGTGGAATACTTGAACAACCAGGAGAAGATATCAGGTCAAAGATGGTGAAGGCTTGGCTAAAGGGGAAGGGGAAATGGATTTTGACTTAGATAAGACATATAGAATACACTCCAGATTTGCCGCCATGAGAAAGCTACCAAGGAATGTTCTAGTTTACTTCGCAAGAAAAATAACAAGGGATCAGGTTCTGGATTGCCATTTCAAGTATAAGTTGAAAATGAATAATACAGATATTATTGTTTTGAAGGAAATTCTAGTTAGAATTTTGAGAAAAAGAAAGCTTATGCTTTTCTTACTGATATCCTGAAGCAGAGAAAAATCTAATTCAATTGGGATAGATTGGAAGCGATGATACCTACCATGAGCGAAGATTTAGGCTGAATTCCATAGAGAAAGCTAAGAACTTTTTAATCAGATATAAGCAAATCCCTGATACATGTGGAGAAATAGGTATAGAAAAGCTAGTGACTGACCAAGATCAAAAACAAGTGGTTGTGCAAGACCCTAAAGTTGGCATTGAAGAAGAAGACGTGGTCAAGGTAGTTGTACAGGAATCTATTATGGTGCTTAAAGATGGAGATTAAGTTTTTCACGTGGAATATTAATGGAGCAAATGCTCCATCGAAGCATAAAAAAATATTTCACTATTTGAGGAAACTTAAATTGGATATAGTCTGTCTTCAAGAAACACATATTAAGAAACAAGACAAGAAATATTTGATAAATAAACGGGTAGGAGATGAGAATCCTGGAAAAGTCAAAGCTGTTTTAGACTGGCAAGCCCCTTGCACCCGCAAACAGCTTCAAAGCTTCTTAGGGTTAGCAAACTTTTACTGATAGTTCATCCTCTCATTTGCTGAGATCGCCCTCCCCTTCACCGAACTGCTAAAAACGGGAAGGGGAGGGGCAAACCACAACCAAGTCAACCATTGAACTGGACCCTAGAATGTCAAAAAGCATTCGAGACATTTAAAAGACTATTTGCCATGGAACCAATCCTAAAACACCCAAATCCTGAGCATCCATTCATCGTCCAAGCAGACGCCAGTAACGTGGCAGTGACTACAGTCCTTCTTCAGAAAAACTCCCAAGGCACTCTGCAGCCCTGCGCCTACACCTCCAAAAAACTGACAGATTCTGAAAGGAGGTGGACGATATGGGAGAAAGAAGCATATGCTGTTGGATGGGCCGTATTAACTTGGCACCACTTCTTAGAAGGCAGCCAAGTCCCATTTGAAGTATGGACTGATCACAAGAACCTAGAGGCACTTAGGACCCCACAGAAACTTTCTCCCAAATAAGTCTGATTGGCACAATACTTCAAAATGGTTCAATTTTACGCTGAACTACATCCTGGGAGGGAAAAACCTGCTAGCAGATGCATTGTCACGAAAGCCCCAGTACAACAGCAAACGTGAGGAAGTGGTCCATGCCATGCTTCCCCCCTCCCAGCTGGCCTCTCAAGCCACCACTCAAAAGCAAGCGCAACAGCAAAGAGCTGGAGACGGTGAAGCACTAACTCAAAATAAAAAAAAAATCCTGCCAAACAACCCTTGGTACAAAGACAACCCAGGGTTGCTAACCCTCAGAGACGGGCTAGCGTGGAAGGGCTGTAAACTATATGTCTTCAACAGCCTGCACCTCCAAGTACTCCAACAGAGCCACGATTCCAAGCAAGCATGGCACTTTGGCTACTTAAAGACCCTGCACCTGGCGAGAAGGCAATTTTGGTGGCCAAAGATGAAAGAAGACATTGAAGACTATGTCAAAAGCTGTGTGACTTCCGGTTGGCGCCGCCGTCGTCGTTAGACGGTCCCTTCAAGACCGCCAGCCCCGCTGCCCGTAAAGAGCCGCCTCTACAGCTGAGAGGCGGCTTGAAAAACTCCACGATCCTGAGGAAACGGGAGGAGAGCCGGTGAGACAAGGTAGAGCCCCCTGCGAAGTCCCCAGACTGTCTTTTTTGCTTCTGGGGAGGAAGCAGGGTGAGGCTCCCTATCCAGCTCGCCGAGGCTCCGGACTCCGGGGACGTCCGGCTTCAGTGGTAAGGAAAAAAGCTGAAAGCGAAAGTGGATTTGCCTGAGTGTTCTAATAAGTTACAAAGTATCTAAAGCAACAGCGCTGGCTAGAAGAGAAGGGAAAAGTTCTTTTTAAAGTGATTCTGATCTGTTTCTTCTCCTATAAAGATTTGATTAAAGCTGGGGAAATTTTTGAGAGGACTCAAAAGGGAGGGAAGACTTCCTTTTTAGAAAGAATTAGATTGCGTGGCAGTATGGCTTCAAAGCAAACAAAGCCAGCCGCTAAAGCTGCGGGGGGGGGGGGTTCTCCCACCCACAAGTCACAAGAGCAGCTATTAAGTTTGCAGACCCAGAGCCAAGCACAGGAGACTGGTTTTAAAGATTTGAAGGAATTTATAGCTGCGGCTCTGTTGAATCAAAATGAAGTTTTGGACAAGAAATTTGAAAAATCTCAACAGGAAATTAAGGAGGCGGTTCAAGAAAAGTATGACAAGATGAAGCGTGACATACTGACAGTTGTGACTGGCCTGTCAGAAGCAGTTGTCCAGATTGATAAAAAAGTGGAAGAACTTAGTTCGGAAGTAGACTCTAAAATGAAGGAAGCTGATTATAAAATTTCTAATGTTGATAATAAAACGCAAAGGATTGAAAATGAAGTGACAATGATGCAATTTAGATTCATGGAGTTTGCTGTAAGACTGAGAGGAATAAAAGAGAACAATAGAGAGGATCTGAGAAGGGTTTGTGCTGATGCCCTGGCTGTGATGCTAAAGGTTGACCCTGAGGAGATTTTGTGCAAGATTGACAAGGCCTATAGAGTGAATTCTTGGGTGGCAAGGCAAAAGCAATTGCCTAGAGATGTGGTGATCTACTTTACAGATAGAAGAATAAGAAATGATATCTTACAAAAGTCTTTTGTTTCTACTATTCAAGTGGATGGAAGAGAGATTGGGATTTACAAAGAGTTGCCACCTAAGATGCTAAGAGATAGAAAGGATTTTGGTTTTTTGGTGACTGAACTAAAGAAACAACAAATTCCATTCAGATGGGATGCTCCAGTTGGCATAATATTGAGGTATCAAGGAGAGAGATATCGATTAAATACTGTTGAAAAAGCGGAAGAATTTTATTTCAATGTTTTTAAAACTGATGCAGTATCTCCACATACATCCTCAGTGCTAGGTATAGTGGAGGGTGAGAAAGGGAAGCAATTTGAACAAGAGCTCAAAGAGCAGCAGAAACAGATGGAGGTGGAGGTAATGGAAACTCAAGGAGCAACAGGGGGCCTTTTAGATGAACCGTTGCTGGATCTTCCTCTAGAGCAGTGGTTCTCAACCTTCCTAATGCCGTGACCCTTTAATACAGTTCCTCATGTTGTGGTGACCCCCAACCAGGGGTGGGTTCTAAATTTTTTTACTACCGGTTCTGTGGGCGTGGCTTATTTTGTGGGCATGGCTTGGAGGTTATGTGACTGGGTGGGTGTGGCTAGCTGGTCATGTGACCGGGTGGCCATGGCTATGTGTATAGGGACTACTCAGAGGGCTGAAAAAAGTCATTTCTGACAGGTCCTCACACTTTTGACTGGTCCTCACACTTATGACCATCCTCACATTTATGCCCGTGCAGCATTCTTAACAACCATGTCACTCATTTCACAACTGCTTCTCTTCACCATGGTGACAAGATAGGGCAAAAACGTAAAATGTGAGGACAGTCGTAAGTTCGAGGACTGGTCAAAAGTGCGAGGACCAGTCAAAAATAACTTTTTCAGCCCTCTGAGTAGTCCATATGCACAAAAGGACTACCCAGAGGGCTGAAAAAAGTGATTTCTGACAGGTCCTCGCACTTTTGACCGGTCTTCGCACTTATGACTGGTCATCATTTATGCCCATTATGGCATTCTTAACAAAGTGTCACTCATTTCACAACTGCTTCTCTTCACCATGGTGACAAGATAGGGCAAAAACGTAAAATGTGAGGACAGTCGTAAGTTCGAAGACTGGTCAAAAGTGTGAGGACCAGTCAGAAATAACCTTTTCAGCCCTCTGAGTAGTCCATATGCATAAAAGGATACAGCAATAGAGAGGGATGAAGGAAGGGAAGGGAAATTAGAGTAGGAGTGAGGGTAAGAGAGGGAGGAAGAGAGGAGGAGAAGGAGAAAGGAAGAGGAAGTAGGGAGGAGAAGAAGAGGGTGAGGAAGAGAAAGTAAGAAGGAAAGAAAAGAGAGAGGTGGTAGGTTTGAGGAGAAAGATTGCTATACAATAAAAAAGATGAAAGGGAAGAAAGCCAACCCCAAACAAATATAAAGATATTAAGATAAAGAATGAATTGTTAAACTTTAAAGACTAAAAGAGAACAAATATGAATAAATAACAATAATTAGAAACACACATACAAACATACAATGTATTTTCTTTGAACAGAGTATTTGGCCGGTTCATAAATTTAAACAGTGTTTAGTCATTTCAATTAAATTTACAATTTCTATATTTCCTTTTTGCCATATTTATTCCTCATCTATTTTTGTAAAAAACCAATATTACCCTTCATCCTCATCTCTAATCTTAATCAAATTCAATTTTTCCCTTCTATTCTATATTATACCCCTTCCCATTGTCATCTGTTTTTATATCCATCCTCACATTGGTTAATTATGTAATATTACAGTTGTTTAATATGAATTCAACATTTTAATATAAATCAATTAGTTATATAACTACCTTTTTTGTATATTAATCAATATGAACATGAATATTCCAATTATTTCCATGCAATCCAATTTCTTACAAATCAATGAATTATATTTACCAATAATAATAAACCAAATAATTTCCCCCATATATTCCTCCAAACCACAACTTAACCATTTCTGCTTTCAACACAATATACAATTAATAGTATCTCAATTATTACAATTCCCTAGTTAAATAGAGCTTTTTTTTCTTTTGTGTTTTAAAATCTCCTCTTTTTCCCTAAATTTCCCGTTGTTTGCACCTACCTTTTTTGGTGAGGAAAAAGAAAAGAAATCTGCCTGCCTAATTTTCCAACCTGCAAAGCCAACAGCCTGCTTTACTTTCTCTTTCATTTTTCAGTATAGCTAGGGGAAAAAAAATCTGCACTCTTTCCAAGCAAGCAGAAGAGCCCTGAGCAAAACAGCTGAGACAAATCAGCTGAGAGTCGGGAGCCGATCTAAGCAAGGGCTAATTAGCCTATGCTGAAGCTCCGGGGGCCAATAAAATTACAAAAAAACACCGAACCATTTGTTAAATTGCTGGCTCCCCCGCCCCTCGCCCACCACTATTTATTGGCAATAAATAGTGGTGTGGAGGGGCGGGGCAAGCCAGCAATTTAACAAACGGTTCGGCTGTACCACTGGCTATAGGGCGGCCCTTTGAAGCCCTGCGGCAAGAATTTAAACAGTTTTTTTTTCCGCTAGCCATCGGAGGCAGCAATAGATTGGGAGTGGGTGGGGTAAACGAACGGCTGGTGATCCAACAGAGCAGAGAGTGAGGGTGAGTGAAGGCGTGGGGGGGGGCGAGAGAGGGCTTTGGCAACCCCTGTGAAATGGCCGTTCGACCCCCAAAGGGGTCGTGACCCCCAGGTTGAGAACTGCTGCTCTAGAGGCTATAGGTGGACCACCTAAAAATACAAGAGAAGTGGCAGCGGATCTTGACCTGATGTTGCACAATGCTAAAGACCAGCGTATAACTCGAGCAGCTTATAAACAAATTCTAGAGAAACAACAACAGCAGAGTTCTAAGTTATTGCAAGATAAGAAGGGAGTCAATGGTAAAGCACAAAAATCCGAAGCTATGGGAGGAGCTAAGCCGAAAACTACCAGTCTGGAACAGAAACTTCAGCAAATGCTCTTAACGCTTCAGGAGACTACAAATGACAATTAAGTTTTTATCTTGGAATGTAAATGGACTGAATTCACCACAGAAAAGAAGGAAGATATTTCATTATCTGAGACAATTTAATAATGATGTTATTTGCTTACAAGAAACTCATATTAGAACACAAGATCAAAAATATTTGATAAATCCTAGATTAGGAGCACAGTTTATAGCCTCAAATTCGGAGAAAAAGAATGGTGTAGTGATTTATATAAATAAAAGATTGCCAGCAAAAATTTTAGAAGCAGATGACTGTGGAAGATATATAGCAATTGAACTCTCTCCAGATAATGGTCCAATTTTGGTGATTGGAATTTATGCTCCTAATCAGCAACAAGAAATTTTTTATAAAATATTGTATTCTAAAATATTACAGTGGGACTTTAGATCTATTTTACTTATGGGAGACTGGAATGGAGTAATAGATCCCAAAAAAGATAAAAAGAGTTTGGCAAAGTCATGTGTTAAATTACCACAGATCTTTTTTGATATGAGAGAAGAATTGGAATTGAAAGATATATGGAGAATGCATAACCCAAAAGAATTGGACTTTACTTTTTTTTCAGATAGACATAGATCCTTCTCTAGGATTGATTTTATTCTACTTACGGCTGATTTACTTTTAAAAACAAAGAAAACAAAGATATTTCCAAGAACTTTAACTGACCATAGCCCGGTATGGATAGAAATAGAAATGGGCAAGAATGAGAGAAGATCGTGGAGAGTAAATGAAAACTTGTTTAGATATGAAAAGAATATAAATGAACTTAAAAAACAAATGAAGGAATTTTTTGAAATGAACTTGAATAAGGGTACCCCTATTGAAATTGTTTGGGATGCGAGTAAGGCGTATATGCGGGGGGTACTGATTTATATGAATTCTAAACATAAATCAAATAAACAAAGAAAAAGATCAGAATTGGAAGGAGAGATAAAGAAAAAAGAACAGATGCTTATAAAAAATCCAACAGATGAAAAATTACAAGGAATTATAAAACTTTTGAAAGACCAATTTCAAATGCTTACAGCAGAACAAGCAGCAACTAATTTACAATTTGCGAAACATAATACATTTTGCAACGCTAATAAGCCAGGCAGGTGGTTGGCTTATACACTGAGGAAACAACAGAGTACTCGGACTATTGGCAGTATTGAGTATGGAGGGAAGGAAGTTTTCCAACAAAGACTAATTAAAGAAGCCTTCTTAGATGATTAAACCAAATTATATGCTAAAGATGATATACAGAATGAACTTATAAATAAATATCTAGAAGAAAGGAGAGTTATGAAAATTTCTAGTGATCAAAAGGAAAGAACGAGTTTGCCAATAACAACTGAGGAGATTATTGCTGCTATTAAACAACTGAAAACAGCTAAAGCTCCAGAAACGGATGGTTTAACTGCAGTGTATTATAAAACTTTACAAGTAGAAATGATTGAACATCTTAAAGATTTATTTTGTAGCATACAACAAGGGGGTAAAATACCCCCTTCATGGAAAGCAGCTTTTGTTTCTTTGATACCGAAAGAGGAAGCAGGTTCTACAAAACCGGAAAATTTTAGACCAATATCTCTCCTGAATACGGATTATAAAATTTTTGCAAAAGTATTAGCCAACAGATTAATGCCAGTTATTCAAGAGGTGATTCATCATGATCAAGCAGGATTTATAGAAGGCAGATACATGAAGGACAATGTGAGGCAAATTATAGATTTATTGGAATATCTTGAGAAGAATAAACAGACCTCTGCAGTGCTGGTGTTTTTGGATGCGGAGAAGGCCTTTGATCGAGTGAACTGGAACTTTCTATTAAAGACTTTAAGAAAGATGGACTTTGGGGATCAGTTTGTGCAGGTGGTCTCAGCAATTTATCAAGAGCAAACGGCACAAATTATCATTAATGGAAGCTTAACCACAAACTTCAGTATAGAAAAAGGCACAAGACAAGGTTGTCCGTTATCCCTGTTGTTGTTTATTCTAACTCTAGAAGTCTTGTTGAATACAATACGGGACTCGAGCATTTTGAATGGAATAGTTATAAGGCAAGAGGACTACAGAACAAGGGCATTTGCGGATGATCTGGTTGTTACCCTAACACGGCCGATGGAATCAATAATTCAGATGAAAGACATTATAGAAGAATATGGTATGGTATCAGGATTTAGACTGAATCAGAAAAAAACCAAGATGATAGTTAAAAATATGACAGTTGATCAAAAGAAAGAACTTGAAAGGAAGGCAGGCTTTGAAATAGTATCAAAAGTGAGATATCTAGGAGTTCAAGTTGCAGATTCAAATATAAAACTGTTCCAAAACAATTATGAGGTGTTGTGGCGAAAGGCACAAAAGGATATGGAAACTTGGAAAAAACTGCAGCTGTCTTTACTTGGAAGAATAGCAGCAGTTAAAATGAATGTTCTACCTAGATTTTTATTTTTGTTTCAAATGATTCCGGTGCTTAAAAGTGATAAACAGTTGATGGAATGGCAAAAAGGAGTGAATAAATTTGTTTGGAATGAGAAAAAGCCAAGAGTGAAATTGAAAATTATGCAAGATGTTCGTGAAAGGGGTGGTCTTAAACTTCCAAACCTGTGACTGTACTATGAAGCAGTAGCGTTGACACAAGCAAGTGATTGGTTTGGAAGGACAAAGACTGGAATATTAATATAGAGAGTTATGATCTTGAATTTGGTTGGCATGCATATTTATTCTATGAAAATATGATGGGGGCAGATGGCAACTAAAGACATTGAACACACTGTTGGAAGAAGGGATTAATTTAACTTGGTTACAGTATAATCAACTTCAACTGAGATGGAGAGAAGATCAAAAAACTGGTTTAATGTTGCATGAAGAATTGGTTAGACAGATAAAAGAGAAAGGCCCAATGCATATCAAGAGGGTTTATGTTTTGTTAGAAAGAGACTCAGAAAATGAACTGGTTAAAGATTGTATGATAAAGTGGGCGCAAAATTTTGCAGAACCAGTTATGATGGAAACGTGGGAAAAAATATGGGTTCAGAATGATAAATTTACGCAGTCACAGAACTTGAGGGAAAATTTTTATAAAATGTTTTATAGATGGAATTTAGATCCTAAGAAATTGCCATGCATGTATCCTAATGTTCAACCAAAATGTTGGAGATGTGATTGTTTGGATGCTACATATTATCATATATGGTGGACTTGCAAGAAAGTGAAGGCTTTCTTGATAAAAATTTGGTGGGTTATGCAAAATGTTTTGAAGAAAAAACTCCAATTTTCTCCCCAATTGTTTTTATTGGGTATAGTTAAGGGTTTTTCAATGGGTGAAACAACATCGATATTGTACATGGTGACAGCAGCTAGGTTATTGATTGGTCAATATTGGAAAAGGGATGTTATGCCTACTATTGAAGAATGGACTTTGAAGGTGGCCAATTTTGCAGAAATGGCGAAGATATCAGCATACTTAAAAGACCGGACCCAAGAGACTTATGCATGGGAGTGGAAGAAATGGATAGATTATGTGCAGAATAAATACCAAACTAGGAAGTATCAGATAACTTTTAGTTGAATGTTGTGTAGAAATGTATAGTACACAGGGGGGAGATTAGAAGGGTGGTAAAGTATGATATAATATGATGTGGATTTGGATTTTACCTTGGGGAAGTCATGGGAGGAGGGGAGGGCTAGGGAGGGTTAGGGAGGGAAAGGGGGGGTGGAATGGGAAAATTTGTACTTGTAAAACTTTTCCAATTAAAAAAAAAGCTGTGCCACATGCGCAGCCATGAAGAAGAGACCAGGGAAGCCCCCAGGTCTGCTCCAACAAGTGGCGGATCCCTCCCGGCCATGGGAGGACATTGCTATGGACTTCATTGTAGAACTCCCTGACAGTGCAGGGAAATCAGTCATTTGGATTGTAATAGACTTGTTCTCTAAACAAGCCCACTTTAGAGCTTTCTCAGGTCTTCCATCTGCCCACAAGCTAGCTAAACTATTTGTCAAGCACATCTATAAGCTGCACGGTGTCCCCTGCAGAAGCATCTCTGACAGGGGAGTCCAATTCACGGCTAAGTTCTGGAGGGAATTTGTAAAGTCTATTGGGTCTTCACAAGGGCTCAGTTCGGCGTTCCATCCGAACACTAATGGGGCCACGGTACGTGCTAATGCGATGGTGGAGCAATATTTTAAGATGCTATGTAAACAATCAACAAACCAACTGGGCAGAATTACTGCCTTTTGCCGAAGTGGCATACAACAACGTGGTACATAGTAGCACCAGTCTGACCCCTTTCCAGATCACCAGTGGCATGGAATTTGTTCCCATGCCCAAACTCCCTAGGGAGCCACCCTCCTTCATGTCACTAACCGAGTGGCTGGAGTCCCTGGAGAAAGCATGGGAAAATACAAAATGGGCCCTGCAGGAATTGGCAAAAACCCATAAAGCGCAAGCTGATAAACATCAAGCCCCCCAAAAGCCTTTCCATGTAGGGAGCAAAGTGTACCTCTCAACGAAATACTTAAGGCTGAAACTCCCCTGAAAGAAATTGGGACCAAAATTTATAGGGCCTTTCCCAATAGTGAAAGTTTACAGTTACAGAAACTGTACAGTTACAGTACAGCTGAATCTTCCCTGCCTAATAGGGAAAGTGTCACTGCATTAAGTGTTTGCCAGCTGAGCTTCCATTCTAAGACCTACGGTAGCTTGCCAGGGAACTTACAGTATCTGTAGCTGAGATAAGACTGCTCTTGTGAGACATTGGACTACTGCGCATGTCTACATTCTTTCTTTTCTAACTTCCTGATTTTCCTTTGTCCGGTAAGATGTAGTTAGCTAGTTTTATACTTTTATAATAAATTGTTTCTTAGAATATATACTTCGGGTTTTCTTTCTTTGAGAGTATACACCATGGAAAACAAGATCCATTCACCTCTAATTAATTACAGTTTCCCCAGGGGGGGAACAAGGCTGATTCACGCTTCAACAGAAAGTTCATCCAGTTTTTCACAGCAGCTTGCTGAAACCGGAGGTAGGCTCCCAGCTGAGACCAGTAGACCGGCCAGCCCCCAAACCAATCATAGTGCAAGGAGAGATGTGTTATGTCCTTATAAGGACATCCGCTGCCAGCCATCGGGCGGGAAAGTTTGAATCTCTGTCAGGGGGCGGTGTGACTGCCGGAGCGAATATAAGGAGAGCTCCGGCAGCGCACGGCCAGTCTTGCTACTGTTTCTTGTTCTCAATAAAAGTTACTATGTAACGAGCTGGTCACGTCTTCCATTCCTGCGCCGATCTAACACTGGCGACGAAGGACTAGAGAGAAGAAACGAACCTCGTGGCACCAAGCCAACAAGACCAAGACTCCGGCACCTGGAACTACAGTAGGCATTTCCAAAGGCATGGCATCCGCTGAAGTCACTTTGCCAGCCCTTGCTCCTTTCCGCCCAGGGAAGGACAAGTGGAAATCCTACGTAGTGAAATTCCGGCAATATCTGAGAGGCAACAACATCAGGGATGCCGATGATGACCGAAAAAAGGGCATTTTCCTGGCCAACTGCGGCTCCGAGGTCCTCGACATGGCAATCGATCTCGTAGCACCACGAGACATCGAAGAAGTGCCATGGGCAGACCTGCAGATCCTGGAAGACCACTATGCCCCAACAGGAACACCGGTGGCGAACCGTTTCACCTTCCATCAGAGGGACCAGAAGGAAGGTGAGACCATCAAGGAATTCATGGCCGCCCTACGCCAGATCGCAGCCAGCTGTGAGTTCGACCACGTGGACAATGCCATCGCTGACCGCGTGGTTTTTGGCATGAGGGACAGAGGCCTGCAAAAGAAATTCTTGAGCAGGAAGAAACTCGTGCTCAAGGATGTGGTGGAGGAAGCCACCGCATCCGAAATCTCGGAGAAAGCGGCCGCCGCAGTAAGCAGAGCCAAGGGAATCCACAAGATTCGCTCCACAGCGCAATCATCAACTGAGGGTTCCACGACGGGGTCCGAGTCGGAGGAGGAGTCCACCGTCCACAAGGTATCCAGACCCCCAAGGCGGGAAACTGCCCAACGAAGCTTCAAGGGGGAACGCTGTGCCAGCTGCAGAGGGGACCATGCCAGGGCAACCTGCAAGTGGAGGGATGCGACCTGCCGACGCTGCAACAGAAGGGGGCACATCGCCGAAGCTTGCAGAGCCGAGGAACCAGCCCCAGAACCCTCCAGCCACCGTCCCCGCGAAAACCGCAGAGATTACCAGAGACCATCCAAACGGTCCTCTGGCCCTTCCAGACGCAGAGACGAGGAGTTTCCCCGAAGCGGAGCGGTCCACCAGACGACCATCGCTCACACGACTTCAGAAAATGCCACCAAGTTCCACGTGACCATACACGTGGAGGGAGCACCCTGCAAAATGGAGGTAGACTCTGGCTCGGTCTACTCCATCATGGACTGGCAGCAGCTGAAGCACCTGAAACCCAGCATCACCAAGCGAGAGCTGAAGCCACTACACTCCAAGCTCGTCGACTTTGGGGGGAACCCCATCGGAGTGTTAGGAAGAGCCAACATCCGAGTCGCCTACAAGGAGTTCGAAGGCAGGCTCCCCATCACCGTCGTGAAGGACAGCCGACCGAACCTGTTAGGAGTGGAGTGGTTCAAGCCGCTGGGGCTTTCCATCGAGGGCATCCATGAAATCCACAGGGACGAGCTCGACACCATCATCGAAGAGTTCAAGGAAGTCTTCGATGGTAAGCTGGGGAAATTTGTGGGGAGGCCAATTTCCTTCAATCTGGACAAGGGAATCACCCCAATTAGGCTTAAGCCCCGCCGAGTTCCGTTCGCCCTGCGGCCGAAAGTAGACGAACAGCTGGATAAGCTGATCGCCCAGGGCGTCCTGGAACCGATCGATCATGCCTCATGGGAAACCCCCATTGTGACCCCACTGAAGCATGATGGGTCTGTGCGCATCTGCGCCGACTACTGTTGTACCATCAACAAGGCATTGGCACAGAGCGCATACCCAGTCCCAGTAGTGCAACACCTGCTGCATTCCCTGGGATCTGGATCAATTTTCGCGAAACTGGACCTGGCCCAGGCTTACCAGCAACTGTCAGTGGATGAAAAAACGGCGGAGGCACAAACAATTGTCACGCACAGGGGGGCATTCAAATGTAACTGCCTCCAATTTGGAGTCAGCGCTGCCCCCGGCATTTTCCAATCCATGATGGAACGCCTTCTCCAAGGCGTTCCAGGGGTGGTGCCTTACTTCGACGATGTGCTGATCTCCGGGGACTCACGAGCTCAACTCCTTGAAAGGCTCAGGCTTGTCCTGCAGCGGTTCAAGGCCAAGGGCTTGAGGGTCAGGCGGGACAAGTGCATCATAGGAGTACAGGAAGTCGAGTTCCTGGGCTATCTCATTGATAGCACTGGCATCCACCCCACCAAATCAAAAGTGGAAGCAATCCATGAAGCTCCAAGCCCAAAAAACAAAACGGAGCTTCAGGCATTCCTTGGGTTGCTCAACTTCTACGCAATTTTTCTAAAACAGAAAGCCACAGTTGCTGAGCCACTTCACCGCCTGCTGGGGAAATCGGCGTCCTGGAAGTGGGGCCAGGAAGAGGAAGCAGCATTTCGAGCCATCAAAGGACTATTGACGCCCAAAAGCGTCCTCATCCAATACAGCGAGACACTCCCCATCAAGCTGACCTGTGATGCGTCGCCTTACGGGGTGGGGGCAGTTCTCAGCCACGAACTGCCCAACGGCACGGAAGCCCCGATCGCATATTTCTCGAAGACCATGTCCGGCGCAGAACGCAACTACAGTCAGCTGGACAAAGAAGCCCTGGCCATCGTGGCAGGAGTGAAGCGCTTCCATGAATATCTCTACGGAAGACGCTTCACCATAGTCACCGATCACAAGCCACTCCTGGGACTCCTCGCAGGCGACCAACCCACCCCGACCTTCATGTCCCCGCGGATGACGAGATGGGCCATCTTCCTAGCCGGCTACTACTACAGGCTCGTGCACCAGCCAGGCACAGCCATAGGAAACGCCGACGCACTCAGCAGATGCCCATCGAAGAATCCGGTGGAAGACCCAGCCCCCACGCTCCACCTATTCCACATAGATGACGATGCCAGCTGTCCAGTCTCCTCCGCAGATGTGGCCGTCCACACCCAAAAGGATCCCACACTCCGCCAAGTGAGGTCCTGGATTCTCAGGGGGTGGCCATCGGAACAGACGGAAGAGAGGTTCAGCCCGTTCGCCAGGAAGCAGAAGGAGCTGTCCACAATAAAGGGCTGTCTGCTATGGGGAGACAGGGTGCTGATCCCAAGCACTCTGCAACGGCGGACGTTAGAGACCTTGCACAAAGGGCATCCGGGCATCGTCCGCATGAAGGCCCTGGCACGGAGTTACGTTTGGTGGCCCTCACTGGACAGAGACATTGAATAATGGGTCTCCAGATGTGACCCGTGCCAGGAAGTTCGGCCAGCGCCGCCACAAGCCGAAGTCGCGAAGTGGGAGACCCCCAGCAACCCCTGGTCGAGGATACACATCGACTTCGCGGGTCCGATGCAAGGGCGACACCTCCTCATCGTGGTAGATGCCTTCTCCAAGTGGCTCGAGGTGGTGCCCATGGCATCTACCACAACAGAAGCGACGATCCGCGCCCTGCGCCTCCTGTTCACCACACACGGACTACCGGACGTGCTGGTCTCCGACAACGGCCCCCAACTCACATCCCTGGCCATGGAGTCCTTCCTGGCAGGACTCGGCATCCGCCATGCCCTGTCCGCCCCGTACAGGCCGGCCGGAAATGGGCAAGCGGAACGCATGGTTAGGCTCACCAAAGAGGCACTCACCAAGATGGGCCCGGGAGATTGGCAGGAACGGATAGACAATTTCCTCCTCACCCAGCACATCACACCGCATGCCACCACCCACAAGAGCCCGGCCGAACTGCTGATGGGCAGAAGGTTGAGGTCACCCTTGGACCGGCTGCACCCCCAATACAGCCCAGAAGTGACCGCAACCGCCAGCCGCCCACTTCGTGCTTTCAGCAAGGGAGATTCAGTTTTCGCGCTGAATTTCAACGGCTCTCCCAAGTGGCTGAAGGGTAGGATTGACAGCACAACCGGCCCTAAATCCTACACCGTGGAGCTGGAAGATGGACAGGTCTGCCGACGTCACATCGACCAGCTCCGGAGAAGGGGGGGGGAGCGCAAGAAAACCAGCCGGACGAGGGAGGCCTACAACACCCCGACGAGGTAGGCCTGCAACACCCCAACGAGGTAGGCCTGCGACACCCCTGCGAGGTAGGCCTACAACACCCCTGCGAGGTAGGCCTACCACACCCCGACGAGGTAGGCCTACCACACCCCGACGAGGTAGGCCCACCACACCCCGGCGAGGCAGACCACCGCCACGCCGACGAGGCCGGCCCAGCCCACTACCAGGCACGGACACATCAGCAGCCCAGAGCGGTAGACCGGGATCTGCCCAGAAGGGAAGCACCGCGCCCCGCCAGCGAAGGCAACCCATGGCAGCCTGACCAGGGAGACTTCAAAGCCAGGCGAGTAGACCGGGGACCATCGGAGATGGGCACACCACAACACATGGGCGAGGGTGGCACACGTCTCCCCGGCGAGAGGGACCCCCGCCCAACGCAAAGGACAACCCGGCAACAACGACCCAGCCCAGATGACCCCAGCCACCAACCTGCGGTAGACCAGGGACTAGGGCGAAGGGAAAGCCGACAACAACCCGGCAAGGGAGGCCTGCGCCACCCCGGCAGGGGAGACCTCCACCGACCCGAGGAGGTATCCCCGCAACGACACCCCGACCAGGGCGACCACCACCGACCTGACGGGGAAGGCCAATGCCAGCCCGGCCAAGGAGACCTGCGCCACCCCTGCGAGGTCGGACACAGCGACCCGAGCCAACACCACCCACAACTGGCAGACTGGACCCGAGGGCACCGATCCGAACCACCCACCAGACAGCAGCAAGCCGAACCGCAACAGAACCGCAGCACCCAGGAGACCGAGGAAGAGCAAGTGACAGCCGGGGTCTTACCGAGACTCAGACGCTCTTCCCGGGTCGGAACCGAGCAGCACTGCCGAGGCGGAAGATCCACAGGCCAGGAGGAAGACCACCAGAACCAGCCATCCAAGGTCTGCGGTCCGGCCGGAGGTGCTGAGGGTGACCCCGCACACTCACCAGCCGAACCGAGCCTGGTTCCGGGGAGGGAACCAGGAGACACAGGAGCCCCGTCCGTCCGGGTCGGGGACACGGAAGAAATGAGACTGCGCAGGTCAACTAGAGTGCCGAGGCGTCCTACGTACCTGCGGGACTACGTCACGTTTATTGATGAGCGTTGAACTTTTTTTTGATCTAGGGGGGAGGAGTGTTATGTCCTTATAAGGACATCCGCCCAGATTGGCTGCCAGCCATCGGGCGGGAAAGTTTGAATCTCTGTCAGGGGGCGGTGCGACTGCCGGAGCGAATATAAGGAGAGCTCCGGCAGCGCACGGCCAGTCTTGCTACTGTTTCTTGTTCTCAATAAAAGTTACTTATGTAACGAGCTGGTCACATCTTCCATTCCTTCGCCGATCTAACAAGATGCATTATGAAGTGAAGAAAATATTAGACTCTAGGTTATATAAAGAGAGGCTACAATACTTAGTACAGTGGAAAGGATACCCCCTCTCTGAAGCTACATGGGTGAAAAGCTGGAATGTAAAAGCTGAAAGGCTAGTCAAATGGTTTCACGAGCAGTTCCCTCAAAAACCAAAGGGACCTCCAGGAGGGGGAAGAGGTGGTTAATTCAAAAATGATTAACCCCAGTTGGTTTCTTTTCTCTTCTAGGAGCTCCTCGTTAATTAAGGGGGTCCGATTGTCAACCCTGAAATGAACCTGGCCGAGGCCATCTTGGAGGCTTCAGGGTTGCCACACAACAGAGGGAGGGGAAATAGATAGGTTTAATAGACAAAACAATAAAGTTTTCCTGTGGGAATCAAGGACATTCTCACAGGTGGCTGGCCAAAGGAGGGGCGAAGTAACCAAGCAACCAGCCAGCAACTGGATTGGACAGTGTGACCAGCGACTTGGGGGAAGGGGGAAACTTTTACTTTTAATTAGGTGAAAGCCACAGGAACTTTAGAGTTGGCTTTCACCAGTTGTGCAAATATGATGTTTCCAATAAATTTTACTTTGAGAAATCTACCTGCCTCAGAGTTCTCATTTCTATGGGTACATTACTTGGAACGCTGATACTCCACCAAATGCCTGAAACTAAAGCTGCCATGTAGAAAACTGGGTCCTAAGTTTATAGGACCTTTTCCCATTGTAAAAATCATTAATCCAGTCATGGTGGAGCTGAAACTCCCGTGCCTGTTGGGGAAAATACACCCGGTGGCAGTTAGGAGGCAAAAAGGAAAACTGTCTTCCAAAACTTCCAAAACCCTGACACCCGGTTTTCCACAGTAGTCTATTGAAGCCAGTAATAGGCTCGGAGCTAAGGCCAGTAGCTTGGGAAGCCCCAGGTCCCATCACAGTGCAGGGAGAGACCCATTATGAAGTAAAAAGAATCCTGGATTCTAGACTGTACAAGGGGAGGTTACAGTATTTAGTCCAGTGGTAGGGCTACCCCCTTTTAGAAGCCACTTGGGTAAAGAGTCAAAACGTAAGAGCAGACAGGCTGATCAGAAAATTCCATGTGAAAAATCCCCAGAAGCCAAAAGGACAGCCAGGTGGTGGCAGGGGTGGCTAAGAGAAAATTAACATGTCTGCATTTGGTATTTTCCAGATACTCCTCACTAGGGGGGGAGAGCCGACTGTCAACTTCGAACTGAACCTGGCCGCAGCCATCTTTCTGTTCCTCAGTTGCCACACAGAGGGGGAAGGGGGGGAAGGAGATTGGAATGCATTACTAGACACAACAAAGAGCTTTCTCATGAGAACCAAGGTCATCTCTACTGGCAACAGATAAGGTTGGGGAAGGAGTGCCTGAAGAGCCCACCAATTAACCCAATTGGCCAACGTGACCTGTGACACTTGGGGATGGGGTTCTTTCCTAGTTTAATTATACTGAAACTTTGGGAAAGATTTAGATTTGGTTTTCCATTGAAGCTGTGCCAATATGATGTACTCATTAAAGAAGACCTTTGAGAAAGAGCCAAGTCTCAGAGTTCTGATTTGCTTGAGTTCATTAGTCAGACCCTTGACACGAATCTTGTGAGTTTACTAGACGGTTGGCATAGGGAACAAAGCTGTTACAGAATCTGGTAGTCCTACTAGAAATACTTTGAAACCTCCTCCCAGAGGGGAGCAACAGATACAGACCATAAAGTGGGTGTGTGGGGTCTCTAACAATGCTTTGAGCTCTAAGCACATAGAGCTTATAAGCAGTATGCTGAATAACAGGAAGTGAGCTTCCTATAATCTTCTTGGCTGTCCTTACCTCTCTCTGTATGGACTTTCTATCTGAGGCACTGCTACCACCAAACCAAACAGTGATGCAGTTTGTTAAAATGTTCTCAATCATGGCCAGGACAGAAGGCAAAATATGTGCTCTCCTTATCTGACTCAAGAAATGCAGACGCTGGTTTGCACACTTCACTAAGGATGATGTGTGGAGAGACCAATTCAGATTGTTAGTTGTCTGCACCCCCAGATATTTAATACTGTTGACCACCTCTACAGCTGCATCCTTGATACTGAGTGGAGTATGACATAGCTCATGAAGATAGGGAAAAGGTTAAGATGATAATTACTTGATAGAACGGCAGAAAGCATAATTGCTTGTTTTATTTTTTATTTTTATTTCCTTCCCTTTTCTCTTTATGTTTCTATCTCTTTTTGTTTGTTTTGCATACTTTTACTATCTTGAAAATTTCTAATAAATATTTTTTTTTAAATAGATCTGACCTATTGGGAATATAGAGAGGGGGCTATTTATTATGCCTTTGAATCTCTTAACTCCTGGCAATTGCCTGAATAAATCCCTGTAGTTTTCCTGGCAATGTTTTTGGATGGGGTTTGGCTTTGCCTTCTTCCTAAGGCTGAGAAAGAGTGACTGGCCTAAAGTCACTCAGTTGGCTTCCATGCCTAAGCAGGGCTAGAACTCACAGTCTCCTAGTTTCTAGTCTGGTGCCTTTTAACCACTACATCAAATTGGTTAGGCTGTCATAGATTAAGAATCATAAAACCTAAAGAGAAAAGTATGCTTGTAGATTAGATACCTTTATAGCCTCCTGATAAAACTTTTGGTGCATGTTGATAGATCCACTTCCTGCAAGTGGTTTTCTTTTCTTTTTTTTTCTTTTTTTTAGAAAAAAACTCTAGATAGTAAAAACGCATATTTTGCAAAGGGTGTACTGTGGTTAAAGGGTAAACTGCTAAAAGCTCTGAATGATTTTTTAAACTCTGACAGATAAAGAAAAGGGCAAACAAAGCCACACTGGTGCAAAGAGATTGCAGAATGGTATATAAATCTTTGTGTCATTCCACGGTGAGATGATAAAATCACATATGCACATCTACACCATTGGTTGTGCTTTTTATAGGAGCAGAGGCAAGGTGCAAAAATATTGCCGCACACCTTGTGCAGCATTCTCAAGTAATATCATAGTTTCTGTGCACAGAATTACTTAAAACAAATTCCCACTTGTATTTGGCAACCATTATCAAAAGTTTAATTGTTTTAGTGGAAGTTGCCACACAACCTATGCAAATTAAATTAATTAATCAATTAAAATTAATCAATTAAATTAAACCCACTTTGTAGCACCTTTAGGGTTTGTTTGTTTGTTTGTTTGTTTTAAGAATGAGTTCAGTGATGAGCATTAACCACAGGCTGTTGCTTTTGGAGCATCTATTGCTAGAAGCATAAGTTTGAACATAGAGCAGGAAGTTCTTCAGGCAGATGACAAGGATTTCGTTTTATTTTGAGATATCATCTCCCAAAGTAATAATATGCATCCATGCCCAAATGCCTAACTCCACTAATTCAAAACTCAACATGAATCTTTTGTGCAGCTATTCTGTTTTTCTCATCTCAACGAACTCTATCATTATCATCTCAAAAGAGAGAGTGAGGAAGGGAGTGTGGATGTGTTCCAAATTGCTCTTTTGTCACTTGCAGTTTACATTGGCACCAGAATGCTGTGGCAAATCCTGTATTTCCTTTCAATCACACAATACTGGACTTACCAGTATAATTTTGAATACTTTGGAATATTATGAGACACATTCAGAAAAACAAATGGCGATGATGTTTCTAGATGCCCAAAAAGCTTTTGACAATGTGAACTGGCAATTTATGACAGAACAACTGCAGAGAATGGACTTTGGGGATAAATTTATAAACACTATAAAAACGATTTATGATAGACAATCTGCTAAGATAATGATGAATGGAGAAATGACAGAAAATATTAGTATTATGAAGGGCACTAGACAAGGATGTCCTCTATCATCATTTCTGTTTATTTTGACTTTAGAAGTTTTAAATAGAAATATTAGGCAAAATGAAGATATAAAAGGGATGAAAATAAAAAAAGAAGAGTATAAATTGCAAGCTTTTGCGGATGATTTAGTATTCATTTTAGAGGAACAACAAACAACAGGTCCCAAATTACTAGAACAAATAGAGAATTATGGAAAGGTGTCTGGTCTAAAAATAAATAAAGATAAAATGAAAATTCTGGTGAAAAATATTACAGAAAAACACAAAAGAGAGACAGAAGAGAATTTAGATATACAAGTGGTGAAAAGAGTTAAATACCTTGGAGTATATTTAACCTCAAGATGCATAACGGTAAAAGAGGATAATTATTATAGATTAAAACAACAAATTGAGAAAGACTTGGAGAAGTGGAAGAACCTTCAATTGTCACTAATGGGAAAGATTGCAATAATAAAGATGAATATATTACCAAGATTATTATTTATATTTCAGACAGTACCGATAAAAATTGAAAAGACTTATTTTCAACAGCTTAATAAAATAATAAGGAAATTTATATGGCAAGGGAAAAAAGCAAGAATAAGCATAAAAATGCTTCAGGACATGAGACTACATGAAGGATTTGGGTTACTGAACTGGGAATTGTATTACCAGGCAGCAGCATTGACTTGGATGAAGAAATGGGTTGAATTAAGAAATACAAGATTATTAACACTGGAAGGTCATGATTTACAATTGGGATGGCATGCATTTTTATAGTATGGTAGAAATAAGTTACATACGTACTTTCATAGACATTATTTTATTTATTTATTTATTTAATTTTATTTATCATATTTGTATACCGCCCTACTCCCGAAGGACTCAGGGCGGTGAACAGCCAAAATAAAATACAGAGACATACAAAAGTTAAAAACTATTAAAAACAGATTAAATAATTTAGGCCAAAAAAAAAATTATATAAGGAATGCATTGCTATTGGTATGGGAGAAGGTCAGAGATAAATATTATCTGAAAATACCAATATGGTTATCAACAATGGAAGCTTTGATACACCCAAATGTTTTTAACGTTGGAAATATTGTTAGATATAAGGACTTACTTGTTGCATTCATTCTGGCGGGCTTCTCATGGGAGGTCCAGTTTAGAAAAAACACAGGACAAGTGTTTTCTCGGGATGAGGAAGCCTCGAGCTGACTCCAGACCTCTCTTTTATTAAGCAAGGGTATTGGGCATATCAGAAGGCATGATTACAGCTATACATTCTCATATTACATCTGTGATACAAAGGATTTTCTCCATATCTGGACATAACTTTCACATCCTACCATATTACAGTAAATCACATGAATTCTAGGAAAGCGATACCTAAGGCAGAAACAAAACTTAACTCTGTCATGTTATCATATTTGGCTTTGTTCCCAGCATCCCATCACCTGCCAACAGAGAGGCCCCGTTCTATAAGGAGATGTCTCTACTATGCAGGCAAACACAGCCTATGTTATTAACAAAGAGAGAACGAATAGGGCCCTTCAGAGAGTATCCATATGAACCCGCTTTTTCCACTCAGATTATTTTGGTGCCAAGCTCCATACACGTGTCCAACCAGTTAAACTGGTCTATACATGTACTATGGCCACTGCATTCCCACATTTCCTCTGTTTTTGTTTTTTGCAACAGGGTTCAGCTGTGTTGTTATTATGATGTTCTCTTTATGCCTGGGAAACATGTCTATCATCATAGCAAACAAAGCAGGAATATATTGAATACTACAACATACAGAAATAAGCAAAGCAATGATCATGAGTACAGTAGACAATATGTTCTTCAGCCATCTGGTTTCTGCAAATGTTTTTAGCTCACCCATCCTTTTATTATGGTGAACAAAGTTAGTGGAAAAGTGGCCAGGAGATGTCAAGCGAGGTAGGCCATCATGTTTCTGAGTTGTATTCCAGTTATACATTTCCACAAATCGCTTACACAAATTGTAAATCCATCTGGTTTCAGGCACCCAAGAAAACCACATGTCAGGAGTTTGTAACCTCTGAGTTATCTTGGAAGCCCTATCTTGCAAGTCCCGAGCACCTTCTCTGACCACACCTGATTTGTTCCTCCAGTTCCAGAAGGGCTTTGGTTTCACTTTTCAGGACGTCCTTCCTATTAGAGGAAATAAAACCTTTGCACATTTGCAGAAGGGAGGGGAGACATAGGATACAGCAACAAAGCAAAACAAGCAGTACAATTATAGATACACTAATTGGCATAATTGATTTCAACCAAGAACCATCCGGGAGCCATGACCAAAGAGCAGCCCAGATGTCAATGGCGCCAGATCCATTGGATGATAAGGGATTGTTTTTTGATCAAGTTTTCCATATGTTCTATGGTGTGAGTGATGTTATACTGATAATCAGATACATAGGTACAACAACGTGAATGTATGAGGGCACAATCGCCTCCTTTAGCTACTAGCATAATATCTAAGGCATATCGGTTTTGTAAGACTACCTCCCTGATTTCAGCCAGTTCTTTGTTCATCAGCTTCAGCACCTTGATAGTCTCGTTGAACATATGTACTGTCCAGTTATTTAATAAATGAAGATCCCGATAGTTCATTGCCACCCGAGATTGAGCAAGATGTCTCTGGATATCTGAGTTTTTAATGAGCCACCCAGTGTCAGTGGTGGGTGTGGTTTAGGAAATAGGAGTAGTGGAGTTTGTCCGATTAGCAGCTATTTGAATGTCTTTTATTACTGTCCCATCATAATTGAATGTAGAGGTTGCTGACATGAAGGATTATGAGATGTAGGGGCAATAGATGCAAGATCGTGACTTAATTCCAGAATCCGTGATATATAGTCTCCTCTATGCAATTGTTTCAGAGGCCCATTGTCCTTATCCACTCCCCCCTTAGCTGGAAATGTCAATATGGGAAACCTTAGGTGGTAGAGTAGACTTAGGTAGAAAGTAAGGACCTTGTGCATAGACAATGTGTTTGTGGCAGGAGCGTTCTTACATGGTCACTTGAGAGTCCCAAAGCTAATAATGTCCAAGGCCATAAACAAATCATAGTCACTTATATGTGTGAAACAAAATTACTAGCAAAATTAGAAAAACAATTACCCACAAAACCTACTCCTAAACTTCTACTAACATTAGTATGTGTAAGAAAGTGTTAAAATGTATATGTACAATGTGAAGTTTCCTCCTGATGAATCTTCCGCTGTGCGCAGGGGACTAACTTCCGGTGTAGTCCTGCAAAGCTGATGGTCACCACCGTGCGTTAAGAGTCTGTTGCCGGGAGGACTCCGCAAGATGTTTTCTTCTTAAATCTCAGCACCAGGGGTTTCTCCTTCTTTCTGTTGTAAATGAAATGGTCTTACATGTCTTCTGGGGATCCAAATGATGCGATCATTGTCCTGGACAGCAGCATATCCATGGCCCCAGGTAATAAGGTCAGCAGGCCCTCTCCATGCAGGATCAGGTAGTTGGTGGAAATAGACCTTCGGTTTTAGGGCAGCTGATGGATAAGCAGAAAAATGACGGGTCGCAGCCGATGTGGGAGGCTGTCCAGTCAGGTTAAGGAAGTTCAAAGTATATAAGCAAAGATTGAGTTTGTTTTGCATGGCTGGGAGGCCGAGGCATTTTTCCTCTTTCAATTTTATAAGCCAAATTTGTGTGTGATGGACCGCTTGTTACAAAAGTCTGCAAAGGCAGTACTGGTGCACGCAGGTCCATTGTCAGTTTTAAGTTCAATTGGGCATCCCATCGATGCAGAAATCCGAATACAATGATTTATTACATGTTTGGTTGCTTCTCCCCTTTTTGGGAATGCCAATAATAAATCCTGAATAAGTATCCATGGAAACATGCAAATATTTCCATGGGGCAAAGGAAAGGTATTGAGTCACATCCATTTGCCAGATTTCACAAGCTTTGAGTCCTCTAGGTTTTACACCCATAGGGATAGAATGAGCTTGTTGACTACAGGTAGGACATTGTTGTATGATGGCAGTCGCTTCAGCTGCCGTGAGACCAAATTGTTTCGCTAATGCTTTTTATTTTGATGAAAATAGGCATGACTGTCCCATGGTGTGATGGAAGATATAACCATGAGCGCAGTTGCAGCTTTGTCATTTCCCTCTTCCAATCTCTGTCTCCGCCACCCATAACATCTATAACCTTCCAATAAACAAATCTCCTTATAACACTAAACATTCAAGTCCTTTCTCCCACTGCCAGTCTGACTTCCAAGCTAGCCCAAGTCTGTGCAAACCAACTCTTAAACAATTCAACTCCTTCTCTGCACCAATATCTGATACTTCCTTCTAAATCTCCTTGTAAACAAGCATACTTCCAAAAGTCAACTTTCTGCTTTCCTTCACTAACTCTCTCTTACCCCCCAACTTCTGGGTTAAAATCCTCAAAGCATTCCCTTACATTCCCTGTAACACTGGGTTCTTTGCATACCGGTCTTTATTCAAAATAGCACAATTATCTATTCACAGCCTACAATATCCAGTCAATCCTAAAAATTTCCTCAACTCTTCAGGTGTTATTTTCTTTCATTAATTAAATGTCCTAAGTATTTTATCTCTCTTTCTACATATTGTAATTTCTAACTCATCTCTGTGATAATTCCTTAAAAGGCAGCAGCTTATGCTGCTGACAAACAAACAAACAAATAAACAACAGACAAACAAAGAACAAACATGCCATCTGTTAAGTATGCAAAATGCATGCAGACATAAAAACATTAAGGAGTATTTTGAGTCAATACTCTGAAATAGAATTGGGTATGAAAGTATTTGAAACATCAAAAATTTTCAGAAGGAAAAAGAAGGTATTGCATTCTGAGCCAAGACGAGCCTTGGTAGAAGAGCCTTGGTAGTACAGGGGTTTAAGGCACCCTGTTATTAAGCTGGTTATTAAGACCAGCTGCCTACAATTACTGCAGGGTTTGAATCTCGCCAAGGCTCAAGGTTGACTCAGCCTTCCATCCTTTCTAAGGTAGGTGAAATGAGGACCCAGTTGTGGGGGCAATAAGCTGACTTTGTATAAATATACAAAAGGCTATTGCTGAGCACATTGTAAGCCGCCCTGAGTCTTCGGAGAAGGGCGGCATATAAATCAAATTTAAAAAAAAAAAAAAGACAGTGCTCTGCAAAGGCAGGTATCAGATATCACCCTTTCACTCCCGCCTTTCTCTGGCTGGTTCTCTGAGAGAAAAAAAAATGGTTAAAAGTAACAAAGAAACCGTAGCCCCCCCCCCTTTCGTGCCTCTCATCTCCCAGGAAAAAAGAAGGAGGGGGTGAGGGAAAGGAAAAAAATTTTAAAACAGACAAGCCTCCCTCCTCCTTGTAAGGCAGAGAAAGGGGAAAAATGCTTATACACAAAATTACATTTCATGCAATCCAATACACACCCATTCACATCTGTACTGCAATCAGACCTTTTGTATAATACATCCTTCATGCGAATCAGTCATTCAAATTATTTCAATGAACTAGTTTATTCCCAAAACAGTGAAAAACACAGGCAGGAGTCATAATCACAAAAGGTGACATGGGCCCATAACCACTGTCCGGTTTTCCACAGTTTCAAGTTCAAGCCCAGTCAATTTTTGCTGGCCAGCCAAAAATATCATAATTAAAATTATTTCAACCACATACAATTCCACACACTATCATTATAGATGCACATCGACAAAATATTTTAAACAGAAATCACTTCAAGTTGATCAGTTCAAATACTGAGAGTCAGAGATTAGATTAAAAGGTTGTTGAGAAAAAGTGTGAAAGCTAAGATAGCCGCAGACAATTAGTGTAAGATTCTTTCCAGATGTCATCATGAGTATCCTTGTAAGCAATGGCTCCTCTGGAGAAAGTCATTAAGCAAATAAACCTAGGATCTTTAGGCAAATGATATGAAATACAGCCTACATAGTCAGTTAGAGCACACTGAAGAGATGAATTATTCTGAAGATAAAAGTAAACACCTCTCCTGCGCGAGCTGCACTGGCTCCCGGTGGTCTTCCGGGTGCGCTTCAAGGTGTTGGTAACCACCTATAAAGCGCTCCATGGCTTAGGGCCAGGGTACTTACGAGACCGCCTTCTGCCACCAATAGCCTCCCACCGGCCAGTACGCTCACACAGAGTGGGCCTCCTCAGGGTGCCGTCCGCCAGACAATGTCGGCTGGCGACCCCCAGGGGGAGAGCCTTCTCTGTGGCGGCGCCCACCCTCTGGAACAACCTCCCCCCAGAGATACGTACAATAACAGACCTCCGGATTTTTCGTCGGGCCCTGAAAACCCATTTATTTCAACTAGCTGGGCTGGCTTGAGTGAATTTTAAATCGATTTTAAATTGGGTTGTTTTAATTTTCGGCCAAATATTTAATTATTTTAAACTGCTTTTAAATTTTGTATGTATTGTTTTTTACTTTGGCTGTTCACCGCCCTGAGTCCTATTTTGGAGAAGGGCGGTATAGAAATTTAAATAATAAATAAATAAATAATAAAAGTCAGATTTTGAGATAGAAAGAATAATATTTATTAGATCAGTTCCATTTCTTCGACAGTCTGGCGTATGCCCCAAGGTTATAATTTCAGCAATAGCTTAAATAAAGGGTAAAACATTTTTAGATGGTAATGAGACAAATAAAGCAATGTACTTTTTGCTGTTCTAAAACAGAATTAAATCTCCTGGCTTTTTCTTTTAGTCAATAACTCAAATAATGGGCTAAGTAAATGCATAGGTAAAGAAAAATATGAGCAGTCCCAATTAATAGTACCCAGTAATTGTTGCAAATTTAACTTTGGGTAACTTTAGCCGGAGCAGAAAAAGATTGCAATAATTTATGCCCTAAATACAGATAAGAAGCGTACAGTTGTATTTTTTCTGGGGCAATGTGCAATTCATTTACACATAAATCATTTTGCATTTCAAAAAGCCAATTAGATTGTTTTCTTGAGGTTTGCTGCCTGGTGATAAAGCAGTGCTAACAAATTGGTTTTATACGATGTTCCTATATCCTGACACACTTTAATCATATCTGCCAAATTAAGATTTTTTCCCAGCCCAACAACTGCTTTTCAGAAGAAACGTGCAAAGTTGCAGCCGGTAGACAGACTGAAAGCAATTCAAGAATTTATTCTATATTCCATCCCCCTTTTTTTGTCTAACTGTTTCTTTAAATTCTGCTTAGTGGGGGTGCAACTGACTCCTTCAGAATGAGCTGATGTTTAATTTCATGCCGTGCGTCTGCGTGGGTGATTTAACACGAGAGCGCAACTTGTAGTCTCTCAACAAAGTCTGAAAAGGAACTATTAACAGTGTTCTGAAGGCTTTTTTTTTTATACATCATTAAACACTCTATAACTAATCTCCAGAGTGCAAACATTTTTTCAGGGCTGGGGAGGTTTGTGGAGGCATGTTCCCATCTGCTTCCACATATTCACTTTTAAAGAGCCCTTTTCCAGTTGCCAAAAGTATTTTAGAAGGTAGATCAAATTCTTTTTTATCACGGGCAGGACTTTCCCGTTATCTTTTTAAAACAATAATATTAGTCTTGGATATCTCACCAAGCTCTTCAGATACTGCGTCTGCTGCTTGGAAAGACCTCCCCCCCCATACTCACGAAAGATTGTCGCCGTGTTTCAGGCGAAATCGTGGTGCACAGCCTCTTCCAGGTGGTGAGAACAGGGGTTCCAAGAGACGTATAGCCTCAAGGGTTATCATGTCGGGGTACTTGGCAATTCTGCCCCCATACTCACGATTTATGGGAGGGTGCTTCATCCGCAGACGACCGGCCCTGGTTTGCAGAGGCTTCTTCCAGCCGAATGAGTATGAGGATGCCAAGAGACATATAGCCACCAGTGTTATCATGTCGGGGTCACCAGATGTTGCATTCATTCTGGCGGGCTTCTCATGGGAGGTCCAGTTTAGAAAAAACACAGGACAAGTGTTTTCTCGGGATGAGGAAGCCTCGAGCTGACTCCAGACCTCTCTTTTATTAAGCAAGGGTATTGGGCGTATCAGAAGGCATGATTACAGCTATACATTCTCATATTACATCCGTGATACAAAAGATTTTCTCCATATCTGGACATAACTTTCACATCCTACCATATTACAGTAAATCACATGAATTCTAGGAAAGCGATACCTAAGGCAGAAACAAAACTTAACTCTGTCATGTTATCATATTTGGCTTTGTTCCCAGCATCCCATCACCTGCCAACAGAGAGGCCCCGTTCTATAAGGAGATGTCTCTACTATGCAGGCAAACACAGCCTATGTTATTAACAAAGAGAGAACGAATAGGGCCCTTCAGAGAGTATCCATATGAACCCGCTTTTTCCACTCAGATTATTTTGGTGCCAAGCTCCATACACGTGTCCAACCAGTTAAACTGGTCTATACATGTACTATGGCCACTGCATTCCCACACTTACTAACAGATAAGAGGGATTTGAAAGGGAAACAAGAGTTGGAAGAACAGGGGATTGAGATGGATTGGTATATGTACATGCAGATACAAACAAGATATGAAAAAGATGCTAAATTATATGGTTTTCACTTAGAAAAAACAGAGTTGGATGGGATACTCATGGGAACAGTGGATAGATTAATTTTTAAAAAATCTATAATTTTTTTACTAGGCATTGAACTGGAGGAGGAGCAAGTAAAGGAAACAATGATAACCTGGGCAAAGAATTTTGGACATTCAATAGATCTAGATAAATGGCAACAGTTATGGGAAAGGAATTATAAATTAACAATGTCCACTGCATATAAGGAAAATCAATATAAAATGTTTTATAGATGGCATATGCCTCCTGAGAAACTGACAAAAATGTTTAAAGATAAATCAGCTAAATGTTGGAAATGTCACCAGTTACCAGGTTCTTATTACCATATGTGGTGGACATCTCCAGAAGCAAAAAAATTATTGGAATACAATCAAGATATGGCTGGAAGAAGTGATACAACAACGTATTGATTCAAAACCAGAACTGTTCCTATTGGGTATCCTCCCCGAAAAAATAGTAAAGAAAATATTTATTTGATTATACATATACGGCTGCAAGGATTGTTTATGCACATCACTGGAAAGCAGAAAAAATACCTTTGGAAGGAGAAGTAATTAAAAAAAAAATAGATTGTGCAGAAATGAATAGATTGACTTTGATGATTAACGAAAGAAAAGATTCAGAATACTTTAAGATATGGAATCAATTTTACTATTGGTTAGAAAAGAGATACAAATAAGTAAATTAATAGTTATGTATAAAAATGCCATAATCAGAATATTTTGTTAGTGATGAATTGTTGTAATTGATTCAATGAGAACGAAGACAGAAGAAATAACAAAAAGAAGAATGATTGGAGACAACACCGAGATGTCACATGGAAGGAATGACTGATGTATTAAATGTTTTGTTTGTTTAAAAAAATAAAAAACTTTAAAAAAATACTGGATTTACCTAACCTCCCAATCTATGTTTTGAATAGTCTTATGGCTTCACATTCTGGAAAATAGCATGTTTTTCCTACTTAATTTATCACAGAGACTCTGTGTCTATGTAACCAAGTCAGCCTTTGTCAGTTGTAAGTAGATGCCTATCAGGCACAAGGAACCAAAACAATACTGTGAGCTGATCAAAGTTCACTATCACTGGAGTTTTTTGAGAGGAGATTGGACAGCCATTTGTCCAAAATAGTATAGGTCCCTTCAACTCTGTTACTCTATTATTCTAGAAGACTAACATCTCAGAATAGAAATTTTAGTTTAATTTTTTTTAAAAAAAGCTTCTAAATTTTGGGCATTATGAAAATGAACTTCTAGTATTTTTAAAATTTTTTGGGAAAAAAATCCTTTAACAAAGTGGCCCGGTGTCCCAACCAAGAGACAGCACAGCTGAGAGGTGACCCAGCTGTGAGGCAGTCCAGTGTTTCAGCCAACAGGCAGCCTGTTGGCCCATCTGAGAGATCGAGAGACAGCCCAGTGACCCAGCCTGGCAGCAAAGTGGAGGTGGTGAGGTGCAAACGGAAGCCAGCTAGGTGGCAGCAGACCAGCAGCTGAGAGCAGCATGGTGGACCCTGAGCAGCAGCAGAGCAGAGCTAAGTAGCAGAGGAATGGAGTGCCCAGAGCAGCAACTGAGAGCAGTGTGGCAGACCAGCAGCAACTGAGAACAGCATGGCAGACCAACTGAGCAGTGGCGGTAGAGAGCTAAGTATGACAGCAGGCTGGAGTGATGGACCAGCAGCGTGATGGACCAGCAGCGTCTGAGAGCAACGCGGTGGACCAGTTGAACAGAGGCTAAACACCCAGATCAGCACATTGTACCTAAAAAAAACCAGCAGTGGCCAGGCAACCACAAGGCAAGAAGGCAGGGAGGAAAAGGATAAGTACATAACACTACTTATGTAGGATGAGAATGATGAGACATGCGCAGAAGCGCATGTCTAAGATGGAGGATTCAGGATTCAGCCTGAGACGCTCCCGGCAGATGGGGTGATTCCTGGCATTTTCGGGAGGTTCCTGGGGCGATTGTTCACCACGGCCCCCAGTCCTTGAGAGAGGAACCTTTCCCCGACCCATTGAGGGGTTTTTTGCCCTCCGGAACATCGGGTCGAGGGAAAAAACGGCTGCTGAAGGCTCCGCGGGGTGACGTCGGTAGCGATTGACTGGCGGCGCTTTTCTCGGCCTCCGGCATGGACCGGCGGCGGCGGCAGCTCTGCGGTGGTGGCGGCGGCGGCAGCGGCAATGCGGTGGCTCCCCTGGATTCCTGGCCTCTCCGGGGCTTTCTGAGGC
The DNA here is from genome assembly GCA_022577455.1 of Arizona elegans. Lineage (NCBI taxonomy): Eukaryota > Metazoa > Chordata > Lepidosauria > Squamata > Colubridae > Arizona > Arizona elegans. The sequence goes on along the minus strand of JAKOOJ010000010.1, from coordinate 41,397,624 downwards.
TCCTGGGGACCCAGGAGTATGGTGGGAGCCATGGTGGAACCGGCGCCGGCGCTGGCAGTGGGCGCGGGGTGGTCGGCGGCCGCTGGACGGTGGCGGAGGCGAGGGGCGGCAGCTGGCTGCTACCGAAGAGGACGCTATGGTGAGAGGCTGCTGGCTTCTATCTTGAAACCCCGGACCTGCTAGGGGGCAGCCTATTTTTGCTGTCCCACTTTGTTGCAGGAATCCGGAGGCCCCATTAGAGACTGGGGCTGTAGATTGGGGGTATAAAATGCTGGAAGACCTGGAAGACCTGGGGAGTGGGAGAGGTTGGAAGACGGCTGAGGGTTGGCCTTGGGCTGCCTCAGGCCATTCCCCCCTCCCCCCTTTTCTTGTTGGCCTGTATAGGCCTTATTATGGTCACCACCCCAGCTACTTTCTGCCTTGCAAGCCATCTCCCTTCATTGCTTTCCATGTGTCATCTGTTCCCCGGGTTTACTATTCTGCCTTCTAGACTGGCTCTATTCCACCTATGCCCTTGAAGGTGTGGAGAATAGACAATTCTGATATGGATTCTGAGGGAGTCCGGTTCAACTGCCGTTTCCCCTACCAGAGCGGATAGACTATCGAATCTCTCCATAGCCAATTCCATCTTGGCTAGCCATCGTGAGAGGATGGCCTGGAGAGATCACCTTCTGAGTTTTGTCGAAATTGCACGAGACTTCTTCCACTGTCGTGAGAGGACAGTGGAACCCAGTTTTTCCATGTCTTGAGTTGCTGCCTCTCCATGCCCTAGGACGATTAGACTATTCTATGGAACCTCAGGCAGAGGATATTTCACCCTTCCCGGTTCTTGATGCACTCGGCTGCCGAACTTGCGCTGCGAGACTCCCCCCTCTCGCAGGCCTGGCCCTCCACGCTATCGAGGGCCTATCTTGATGACGGATTTTGGAATCCTGAGAGATGGCATGCAGCGAAGAGGGGGTTGAGGGGTTTTTTATTTAAATTTTTAAAGAAAATTTTAAGGGGACCCGGGAGGAAGGGAGGGGGTTGTGAAAGTGGACCTGGGGGGGTCCAGATAGCTACTGAGCGGGGTGACAGGTTGATTGGCTGCAGCAGAGGGGTCAGGAAAGAAAATTTATCCGGGGAGCAGGGGGATAACAAGAAGGGCAATGCAATTGAAATAATGAGTGGGAGGGGCAGGTATGACGGGCGCAGGGGACCATATCATGCGCCGGGGGTGCGCATACGCTGTTTACGAGCAATTGCGCACTCCGGTCCCCAATGCGCATCTCGTGGCCTGGGTTGTGCAGAGTCTCAGGCCCAGGGTCCACGGCTGATGTTATGTAATGCCAGGTCGGTTGTTAATAAAGCCCCCCTCATCTGTGATCTTATATTGGAGGGGGGTGTGGACCTGGCAGGTATTACGGAGACCTGGTTGGGCCAAGGGGGGGGGGGGTCCCCCTCGTTGAAATGTGCCCACCAGGTTTTCGTGCATTTCATCAGCCAAGGGCCCAGGGGAGGGGTGGGGGAGTGGCGGTGATTATTAGGGAGAGTCTTTGTCCGAGGGAGACCACTGTTCCTCAGATAGCCGGATGTGAGTCCCTCTTTGTGAAGTGGGGCCGTGGGGTGCAGATGGGTTTGCTGACTGCGTACCTGGCTCCCTGCCACGTGGCAGCGACCCTACCCGAGCTACTCGACGTCATCGCCGGGGTGGCGGTGGATACCCCCAGACTTATTGTCATGGGGGATTTCAACCTTCCATCCGCGGGTGAGACGTCAGAGGTGGCTCGGGAGTTCATGGCTTCCATGACGGCCATGGACCTGACCCAGTTAGTTCAAGGCCCCACTCACATAGGAGGACACACTCTGGACTTGATTTTCATCTCTGGTCAGTGGTTGAATGATCTTGGTAGAGGGGACTTAGACATTAAACCCTTGTCATGGACAGATCATTCGCTCCTCCACTTGGACTTTCCTACCGCTTCCCCCCGCCGCAGGGAGACGGAACCGACTAAATGGTTCCGTCCCAGGCGCCTGATGGATCCAGAAAGGTTCCTGACGGAGCTTGGGCCATTTCCTGAGACCCTGACACACGACTCGACTGAAGAGCTGGTAGCCGCCTGGGAGAGTGCGGCCGCTGGAGCTTTGGATCGTGTCGTGCCTTTGCGGCCTCTGACCCGATGCCGATCTCAATTGGCTCCTTGGTTCTCTGAGGAGCTGAGAGAGATGAAGCGTCGGAAAAGATGCCTAGAGAGCATTTGGAGGACTAGTCAATCTGATTCCGACCGGACACAGGTGACGTCTTATATCAAGACCTACCTAGTGGCGATAAAAGCGGCGAAATCTAACCATTTTTCCGCTCTTATCGCATCTGCAGAGAACCGCCCAGCCGCCCTGTTTAGGGTGACCCACTCCCTTCTTCGGGGGGGAGTGCGGGAGGATCCCTTGCAGGGTCGAGCTGAGGATTTTGTGCAATTCCTGCACGATAAAGTCGCTCGGATTCGGGAAGGCTTGGACTCTGACTGGACGAGTCCAGGGGAGGAGACGAGGGCAGGTCTTGAGAATATTATCTGGGAGGAGTTTGATCCTGTGGCTCCCGAGGATGTGGACAGGGTTCTGGGTAGGATTAGTGCCGCCACATGTTTATTGGACCCGTGTCCCTCCTGGTTGGTACTGGCCTCCCGGGAGGTTACACGAGGCTGGCTCCAGGGGATTATAACTGCTTCTCTGAGTGAGGGTGCCTTTCCCGCCGCCTTGAAAGAGGCGGTGGTGAGGCCCCTCCTCAAGAAGCCTTCCCTGGACCCGGCTGAATTAGTTAACTACCGTCTGGTCTCCAACCTTCGTTTTGTGGCGAAGGTTGTTGAGAGTGTGGTGGCACGACAACTGCCCAGGCACCTGGATGAAGCTATCTATCTAGACCCGTACCAGTCGGGCTTCAGGCAGGGGCACAGCACAGAAACGGCATTGGTCGCGTTGGTGGATGATCTCTGGAGGGCTCGGGACAGGGGTTGCTCCTCTGCCCTAGTCCTATTAGATCTCTCAGCGGCTTTTGATACCATCGACCATGGTATCATGCTGCAGCGGTTGAGAGGGTTAGGAGTAGGGGGCACCGTTTTGCAGTGGTTCTCTTCCTTCCTCTCCGGCTGCTCGCAGTTCGTGTTGGCAGGGGGGCAGAGGTCGACCTCGAGGCATCTCGCATGGGGAGTGCCACAAGGGTCGGTCCTCTCGCCTCTTCTGTTCAACATTTATGTGAAGCCGCTGGGTGAGATCATCCATGGTTTTGGGGTGAAGTGTCACCTGTACGCTGATGATACTCAGCTGTACATCTCCACCCCAGACCACCCCAACGATGCCCTTGATGTGATGTCTCGCTGCCTGGAGGCCGTACGGGCCTGGATGGGGAGGAACAGGCTCAGACTCAACCCATCCAAGACCGAGTGGCTGTGGTTGCCGGCGTCCCGATATAGTCAGCAGATGCCATCGCTGACTATTGGGGATGAATCCTTGCCCCACACAGAGAGGGCTCGCAATCTGGGTGTCCTCCTGGACGCACGGCTGTCTTTAGAAGAGCACATGACGGCCGTGGCCAGGGGGGCCTTTTATCAGGTTCGCCTGATCCGCCAGTTGCAGCCCTTTCTGGACCGGGACGCCTTGCGCACAGTCACTCATGCCCTTGTCACCTCCCGGCTGGACTATTGTAATGCTCTCTACATGGGGCTCCCCTTGAAGAGCACTCGGAGGCTCCAACTGGTCCAGAATGCGGCCACGCGGGTGGTTATGGGCGCAACCCGCTGTGCCTGCGTGACACCCCTCCTGCGTGAGCTGCACTGGCTCCCAGTGGTCTTCCGGGTGTGATTCAAGGTGTTGGTTACCACATTTAAAGCGCTCCATGGCATAGGACCTGGGTACCTTTGAGACCGTCTTCTGCCACCAATAGCCTCCCACCGACCAGTCCGTTCCCACAGAGAGGGTCTCCTCAGGGTGCCATCAGCCAAGTTATGTTGGCTGGCGACACCCAGGGGGAGGGCCTTCTCTGTGGGAGCCCCAGCCCTGTGCAATGAACTGCCCCCGGAAATACGCAAGATCTCCGACCTCCGGGTGTTCCGCTGCGCATTGAAGACCTTGCTGTTCCGCCAGGCAGGGCTGTCAATATAATCATTTTAAATTGGGGTATTTTAATTTTTAGAGTTTTAAATCAGCCAAATCTATTTAATTATTTTAATTTTTAATTATTGTTGTGTCTTGTGTTTTTAAACTGGCTGTACACCGCCCTGAGTCCTTCGGGAGAAGGGCGGTATAGAAATAAAATTATTATTATTATTATTATTATTATTATTATTATTATTATTATTATTATTATTATTACTTGTGCACAGGGAGGAAAGGGATAAACGTTCAAGGCAGGGAGTAGAGGGTTAAGAGCTAAGCATCGCCTGATACGCCAGTTGCGCCCCTTTCTGAGTCGGGATTCCTTATGCATAGTCACTCATGCTCTCGTCACTTCTCGCCTGGACTACGCTAACGCTCTCTACATGGGGCTCCCCTTGAGGAGCACCCGGAGGCTCCAACTGGTCCAGAATGCAGCCGCGCGGGTGATCACGGGAGCGACATGACGCTCCCATATAACACCTCTCCTGCGCGAGCTGCACTGGCTCCCGGTAGTCTTCCGGGTGCGCTTCAAGGTGTTGGTTCTCACCTTTAAAGCGCTCCATGGCTTAGGGCCAGGGTATTTACGAGACCGCCTGCTGCTACCGATAACCTCCCACCGGCCAATACGCTCTCACAGAGAGGGCCTCCTCAGGGTGCCGTTGGTCAAGCAATGTCGGCTGGCGGCCCCCAGGGGGAGGGCCTTATCTGTGGGAGCACCCGCCCTGTGGAACGAGCTACCTCCCGGAATACGGCTGATTCCGGATCTCCACACTTTCCGTAAGGCCCTGAAGATGTTTTTATTTCAGCAAACCGGCCTGGCCTGAATAGGTTTGGGGGGTTTTTAATTGTATTGCTAGGGGTTTTAAATTGGGGTGGCCGTTTAATTTAATTTATTTTTAATTATTTTAACTTTTATATTGCATGTTATTTTAATTCTCGGCTGTTCACCGCCCTGAGTCCCTTCGGGGAGAAGGGCGGGATATAAATTTAATAAATAAATAAATAAAATAAATAAATAAATAGAAAAAAGCCTGAGATTTCCAACATAAAGAAGTGCATATGTAAGGACCAGCCTCTCCCCGCACTTCCAAGAAAGTACGAACGCTTGAAAACTTTGTATTTCAAAATGAACCTTTTATTGAAAAGGGATGAAAGCAAGTCAAAATTCAAAGCAGGCTCTGAGGTCCCTCAGGGCATGCAGTCCATGATAAAGGAAATTAGGAACCCCTCCCCACCGTCCGATGTGGATTCCCACCAATCCGCCAGTGTGAAGATGATATCGTACTGACCTCTCTGAGAAGCAGATAAGAAGAGCTTCTCAGGGCCATCTTGCAATCTACACGTTCCCCCCTCCCGTCTCATTTCCCAAGAGGTGAGAATTCTCCAGGCATTTCTGGCGCCAGGCAACGGTTATAAATCAGGTTAAAGTTTATATAAAGAGGACCAGACAGGAAATAGGATACTTAGGATACATAGGAAATAGAACTAAATGTGACAAATCCAAATCCCCCCCCCTTCCACGAAGAATGGCAGATACATGGAGCTGACAGCATAACACTTAATAAAGGGCCAAGAACTTTTGTAAATTCTTAAATTTTTAAAATTTCTGTTTTTTAAAAATCTTTTTTCAACTTTTTAAATTTCTTTTTTCAATTTTTTCAAATTTTCAATTATTTTTTCAATTTTTAAATCTTTTTTCAACTTTTAAATTTCTTTTTAATTTTAAATTCCATTTTCAATTTTTAAATCTTTTTCAATTTTATTTTTTTTCAATTTTTTAATAAAATTCTTTTTTCAATTTTTGAATTTCTTTTTTCAACATTTAAAAAAAAACAATTTACTTATTTTAATTCTTTAGAAATGTTTAAATTCTTAATGATCTAAGAGGAAAAAAATAAAAAATCATGGAAAAAGAGACAGACACTTAAAACAGGGAAGATAGTGATGGATTTTTTAAGACAGAGAACAAAGGGTCAAGAACTTTTGTAAACTATTGTAAACCAACACTTCACAACAGGGAAAATAAATTTTTAGCAATTTCTATTTTTTTTTAAAAAAAATCATGGACCTAGAGACTGACATTATAGTGACTTGCAAAATATGGATTTGTTTAGGGGATAGCCTGCGTGGAGTTTTCAGGGCTTCCAGATTTTTATGGTCAGTCCATACCTCAAACGGCATCCTTGCCCCTTCCAGGAAATTCTGCCAAGTGAGTAGGGCACTGCATATGCCTCCTTCTCCCATATCACCCACCTCTGTTCAGTCTCGGTGAGTTTCTTAGAAGTGTATGTGCATGGCTGTAGCAACCCCCGGGCATTCCTCTGCAATAACACCGCCCCCACGGCTACATTGCTTGCATCAGCAAGAATTACAAATGGGGCATCTGGGTCAGAGTGCTTCAGCATGGGTTCTGCTGCGAACAGTCGTTTGAGCTTTTCAAATACTGCTTGGCACTCCATGATCCACTTAAGTGGCTGACCCGGTTTCAACTTCCCCTCACCCTTAGTTTTTAAAAGGTTGGTGATTGGAAATGCAATCTTTGGAAAGGAGGAGATGAACTGTTGGTAGAAATTGGCAAAACCCAGGAAGCTTCGCAATTGCATCATAGTGTGGGGAGGGGCCTACTCTAACATTGCCTTTACCTTTTCTGGGTCCATTTCCACTCCTCCATTTGAGATACAATAGCCCAGGTAATCAAACTTATCTTGGTGAAATTCACACTTTGAAAGTTTTGCATACAGTTCAGTGGCTTGGAGCCTTTTAAGGACTGCCCACACCAATTTCACATGTTCCTCCCTTGTTTCAGTGTATATTAAAAGATCATTCAAATACACCAACACTCCCTTGTACAAAAAGTCATGCAGCGCCTCATTGATCAGTTGCATGAACACCACGGGGGGGGGGGGGGGCTGTAATCTGAAAGGAAGCACCCAGAACTGGAAACATCCCAGGGGGCAATTAAACACAGTTATCCATTCATTGCCCTCCTTGATTTGCACCCAGTAGTAAGCTTCCAGGAAGTCTAACTTAGTGAAGATTTTTCCTTTGGCTAGATGTGCCATGTCCTTCATCAGGGGCAGTGGGTAGACATTTTCTATGCACACCACATTTAGGCCCCTATAATCAACGTACAGACGAAGAATACCATCTTCTCCCGGAACAAAACTGGGGCGGCCACTCGTGCCAAATACACAAACACTCCCTTGTACAAAAAGTCATGAAGCACCTCATTGATCAGTTGCATGAACACTGCAGGGGGGCCCTGTAAGCCGAAAGGGAGCACCTGGAACTAGAAACATCCCAGTTTTCCATTCATCGCCTTCCTTGATTCGCACCCAGTAGCAATAGCAGTAGCACTTAGACTTATATACCGCTTCATAGTGCTTTTACAGCCCTCTCTAAGCAGTTTGCAGAGTCAGCATATTGCCCTCAACAATCTGGGTCCTCATTTTACCGACCTTGGAAGGATGGAAGGCTGAGTCAACCTTGAGCCGGTGAGACTCGAACTGCTGAACTGCAGGCAGCCAGCAGGCAGCAGAAGTAGCCTGCAGTGCTGCACTCTAAACACTGCGCCAACTCGGTAAGCTTCCCGCAAGTTTAACTTAGTGAAGATTTTTCCTTTGGCTAGATGCGCCAACATGTCCTGATCGGGGCAGTGGGTAGACATTTTCTACGCATACTGCGTTTACTCCACTATAATCAACGCATAGTCGAAGAGTCTCATCTCTCTTCTCCTGGAACAAAACTGGGGCTGCCACTCGTGGCCTTGCTGGTTGGATAAATCCACGTTTTAAGTTCTTGTCTATGAAGGTGTGAAGCTCTCCTACATCAAGTAAAGTTTAGGCTTCGGGAGTTTAGCTCCAGGAAGGATTTCAATACTGCAGTCTGTGGGGAGGACTTCCGGTTGACTTCATGGTGAGAACGGCTGGAAAATAGCAAGCTCCTCCGAGCCTTGAGAAATCCAGCCGGTAACCACTGTCGGGAGACCCTACGGGGTCATAGCCGCCTTGTAGGGGCAGTGAAGGAAGGAGAAGTGCTTTGCTGACCAAGAGGAACTCGCAATTTCCTTGTTAGGTCTGAAGCAAGCTCTCCCAAACAACAGCAGGGACGACGGCCATTTTTGACAGTCACAAGCTGGGACAACTGGGACCACAAGATTTGTGCTGGAGCGGTTCGTAGACAGATAATTGAAACTGGGTGAGATAATTACCAACTTTTACTCTAAAGACTTGATTTAAGTACAAGAATTTTAAAAGATAACTTCCAAGCCTTAGAAAGCGGTGACTAAATACACGGAGAGAAAAAACCCTGAAAATCAAGAGGCGAAAGAAGCCCAAGGGAAGCTTTAAAACACAGAAAGTTTGAAAAAAGCTTAAACAATTTGAAAGGTGATTTTCAGGAGAAACTGTCTTGTTTATTTGTATTTTTAACCACCCTGGATTTATTGGACAATCAGCTGTTTTTGACAGACTGTTTAACGTTGGATTTGGGAATAAGAGAGCCATCTACTGGAAGAAGAGAAGTACTACAGCACTATAGCTGCAGTATACTCAGTGAAAGTTAACTGAATACACACAAAGTATAATACACAGAATAGAAGTAATAACACCTGGAAGATGGCCTGACCTTGACTTTAATGTTAGAAGATGACTTGGATAATTTGAGAATATTTAATGAGTTTTTTCCCCCTTCTGAAGATTTTTAAAAGGAACTAACTTGCAAATAAGTAAACTTTATTAAAATTGGTTATTGGATTATGGATCTGAAAGATTGGAGGAATCTAGTGGATTAACTTGGATTTGGACTATTAATGTTACTCAACAGAACATTCTACGAGACAAAAGAAGAAAGGTGATAGAAGAAAAGAGAAAAGAAGGAAAGCTAAATAAGTAGGAATCAATTAGATAACTCCTCGAAAGCTTATAATAGAACAGAGAGAAAAGAGAAAAATCTCTTTAAAAAAAAGAAAGATTTGGGGGGAAAAAAGAAAAATCTCTTTAAAAAAAAGAAGTCTTTTTTTTTTTTTAATTTTTAAACATTTTATTCATATTAAAATATTGGACACAGTGCGACCATCCTGGCATTATCTCCACCATACACACTAAAATATAAAGCAAATATATATACTCATCATACATTACTGATAATATACAATTATTCTGCCCAATATACTCATTTATATTTACATATATTACAACACATTTCGTGTCTACAAATCCTGATTATTTCCTGTTCCAACTCCCACCTCTCAGTTCCAACCATTGGTAAAATCTATTCCATATATCATTATATTCTGTATCTCCTTTATTTTTTAATTCTAACGTCAATCTATCCAATTCTGCACATACCAATATTTTCTTTATTATCTCCCTTTCTTTTTTTTTAATTTTTAATTTTTATTTCTCATAAACACATTTACATGTACAGTCATTTCCATCATTTTTCATTCATCTTTTCTTTTAACTTTCATTTTTACTTTTTACTTTTTCGGGACTGCTCTTTTACCCTTTACCTTTACTCCAACCTTTCTTTTTCTCCTCCCCTTCTCTTCCTTCCTCTCTCTTCTCCTACTTCCTTCGTTCTTTCTCTCCTTCTCTTTCCTACTTCCCCTTCTCTTTCCCCACTCCTCTCTTCTTCCCCCTTTCTAACCTTCTCCTCTACTCCTCTTTCCCCTCCCTTTTCTTCCTCTCCTTTTCCCTTTCTTCTTTCTCCTCTTCTCTCCTCTCCTCTCTTCTCCCTTCCCCTCTCTCTACTCCTTCCCCTCTCTCCTGTTGTTTCCCTTTTTAGTTCAATCTAAAGTGGTATTCGAGCAGCCCCGATTTTCTAATTATCTTTTTTCTCATTTCAATTTCTTATTCAATTATTATTTATTTTTATTTCATCATTTGTGTACATTTTTATAATATCTCACTTTTTCCCTTTTACCCCCCCCCCCTTCTCCTTTTACTTGATGTCATCTGGGTATCTATTTTTCTAATTGTTTTCTCCCATCTGTTCTCTATCTGTTTTATATCTATACCTTTATTCATATTTCTTTTCTAACCAATCATAAAATTTATTCCATGTCTTGAAATACATCGACTCCTCTTTATCTTTTATTCTCAATGTTAATCTATTCATTTCTGCACATTCTAAAATTTTCTTTATAATTTCTCCTTCCAACGGGATTTTATCTGCTTTCCAGTTTTGTGCAAATACAATTCTAGCCGCTGTTATTATATGAATAATCAAATATGTATCTTCTTTACTATATTTCTCTGGTACAATTCCCAATATCTCTGATTTTAACTCTATATGTTGCTGCAACATTCCCTCTAACCATGTTTGTATTTTCACCCAATATTGTTTTGCTTCTTTACACAACCACCACATATTGCTGAGCACATTGTAAGCCGCCCTGAGTCTCCGGAGAAGGGCGGCATATAAATCAAATTAAAAAAAAATATGATAGTATGATCCTGGCAACTGGTGACATTTCCAACACTTAGCTGATTTATCTTTAAACATCTTAGCTAATCTTTCTGGTGGCATATGCCATCTATAAAACATCGTATACAAGTTTTCTTTATAGGCTGTTGCCATTGTTAATTTATAGTTTCTTTCCCAAAGTTGTTGCCATTTCTCCAATTCTATGGTGCATCCAAAATTCTTTGCCCATGCTATCATTGTTTCTTTTACTCCTTCATCTTCTAGTATAATATGCAGTAAATAATTATATAATTTCTTAATCATTTTCTCATCTGTTCCTGTCAATATTTCATCCAGTTCTGATTTCCCTAAGTTAAAGCCATATTGTCTACGATCTGCTTCATATCTTGATTGTATTTGCAGTCTTGTATACCAATCTATCTCAATCCCTTGTCTCTCTAGTTCTTGTTTTTGTTTCAGTTCTCCCCAATCTGTCAAAATGTCTTTATATCTAACAATATTCCCCATGTTCACAATATTTGGGTATGTCACCGCTTCTATTGTAGAAAGCCACATTGGAATATTCAAATAATGTTTTTCTTTCACTCTCTCCCACACTGATAACAAACCATTTCTTACATAATGTCTTTGGAAATATCCATGTATCCTTTGTTTCCCGTACCATAAAAAGGCATGCCAACCCAGTTGTAAATCATGACCCTCCAATGTCAGTAGTCTTGTATTCCTTAATAAAATCTATTCTTTAATCCATGTTAATGCTGCCACTTGATAATACAATTCCCAATTCAGAAGGCCAAACCCACCTCTAGTTCTTGCATCTTGTAGCATTTTTATGTTGATCCTTGCTCTCTTTCCTTGCCACACATATTTCCACGTTATTTTCTTCAACTCTTCAAAATATTTTTTTCTCCAGTTTTATTGGTATAGTTTGAAATAAAAATAATAGTTTTGGTAATACATTCATTTTTATTAATGCTATTCTTCCCATTAGTGATAATTGTAAGTTTCTCCATTTCTCCAAGTCTATTTCAATTTGTTTTTTCAGTTTATGATAATTGTCTTCCTTAAGCGTTGCACATCTTGATGTCAGATAGATGCCCAAATATTTCACTTTTTTCACAATTTGGATGTCCAGTTTCTCCATCATCTCCTTCTTTTGCTTTTCTCTCATATTTTTAACTAATATTTTTCTCTTATCTTTATTGATTTCAGACCTGCTACTTTCCCATATTCTTCTATTTGTTCTAATAGTTTTGGCACTGTCTCTATTGGGTCTTCCATGATAAACACCAAACCATCCGCAAATGCTTGTAGTTTGTATTCTTCTTTTTTAATTCTCATTACTTTTACTTCTTCCATTTTTACTTGTTTATTTGTTTAGTAGATCTAGTCACTCTTGTTTCTCTTTGTTCTTTTATCTCTTTTGCTTTTGCCCCCTCTCTCAATGCTCTTTCCTCTTGTTCTTTGGTTGTCTCTGTTAGTTGTTCTCTTTTCTCTTCCTGGCAGCTTGCCCCTTCTTCTTCTCTCACTTTTGCTTCTTCTTGTTGTTCTATATATTGCCGATAAAATAGCTCTGCCTTTTCTACTGTATCCAATCTGTGACTTTGTTCTTGTAAGTTCACCAAGATTTCTTCTGGTATCAACCATCTAAAACTCACTCCTTTTTAAATCAACTGTTTCGTCAAAAATTGGTATTCTTTTCTTAAATCTCACTCTTCTTGGAACTTCTTTCAATGCCACTATATCTCTACCTTTATATTGTATCGTTTTGTTCCTCATAAGTTGCAAAATCTCTGTTCTCGGTGTTTTTTTGGTAAATCTAACATGTATTTCTCTGGGTAGATTATTCCTCATCGCATATCTTCTATATACTCTGTAAATTTCATCTATCTCATTAATTATCTTTTCTGGACTTTCTTTCATAACTTCCGCTAATATTCCAGCAATTTTTTTCTAGTAAATTCTCTCCTTTTTCTTCCTCTATATTTTGGAATCTTAAGTAAAAATCTGCCCTCTCCATCTCGAGCTGTATAATTGTCTTTTCCTGGCTTTTATCTGTAGTTGTGAGTCTATAGTCCATCTCCTCCACCTTTTTCTCTGTCGCTTCTTCTTTCTCTTCCACTGTTATCAATCTTTGTTCATTTCTTCCCATCATTTCTTTCATTTCCTTAAGGTCATCATGCATTGCTTGTATCATGCTTTTTAATTCCATGTTGGTTTTGTCTTGTTGTCTTGTTGTTTCTGCTGCTTTTTGTGCTGCAGAGCTTGGTGCTGCTGTTATTGATGGTGTTGATAAATGTTGTGGTTGCTTCTTCATTTTAATCTTTACTTTCAAATCGCCCAATTTATAATCCAAATTTCATAAATCAATATTTATAATCGACGTTTATCGTCCTGGTCACCACAGATCTTCAGGTTCTTGATACCCTAATCCATACATTTAAAAAATGATATTAACAAAACCAAACACTAATGTTCCCCCTAAAGGGAAAATGAAATAAAAAAAAGAAGAAAAAAGAAAAGAAAAAGAAAATCCAGGCAGTGGAAGAAAAAAGAAAAAGAAAAAGAAAAAGAAAAGAAAAGAAAAGAAAAAACACCAACTGCCAAAAAGAAGTTTTAATAATCAAGCAACAAAAGCAAGAAGTCCAAAGGTCAGCCAAAAAAATATAAAAAACTCAACTATAAAAAAGAGAGAAAAGAAAAAATATAAGTGAATAAAAAATAAAAATTCTGGTTATCGAAATGCAATAAAAAACAATAAGTAGAAGAAAAAAGAGTAGTTATCCCAAATACAAAATATTAAACGTCAAGAAATGCAAAATCCAAAAAAGGAAGAAAGAAAAAGAAAGAAAAATACAATATCCAAATTTTAGCTTTTCCACATTTCAGGTTTTAAACAGAAAAAAATAGAGGAAAGGAAGAGAAAAGATCCAAAAATTTGCACTCCAGGTAGTCAGCAAAAGTAATATATCAGCAGATAATATATAGACAGAAAAAAAAAACAATTCCAACAAAATAATCTTTGAACGATTACTCAGTTGTTAATCTTTTTTCTTCTTCCCCTTCTCCTCTTTTACTCCCACTGAGTCATAAAATAGTTTATCTCAAATGTTATTCAAGGTCATTCTTTGCTCATTCCACACTTCCAAAAAAAAGGATTTTTTCCCACCACTAGATGGCACTGTATACCTTCACAATTTATTTTCTCTGATCTAAAGTCTATTCATTCCGATTTAGACCTTTCCAGTTTCTAATTAAAAGTCCCAAAATCATCTGTATTTCAATCTAAATTCACTCTGCCCAATCTGCTTTCCCTTATTTTCACAATCAGTTCATATTCTTTGAAAAAAAATTAATTTTTATACTTGGCCAGCATCTTATATCGCCGCTGATCCAGAAATGGGGAGGTAGCCAGATATCCACTTCCTCCCCTTTCGCTCTTGCCGTTCCTTTTCGTTCTAATTAATTTTTTTACAGTTCAGGTTATCTCTTAAAAGATAGAAGTCTTATTTCCAAGACAGCAATTACTTTCTCACCCAGATGTAATGCCTTGTTTCCTCTTTCTTTCTCTTCACTTGTGACTGCTCCGGCTTTGTGACAGCTCTCAATGGCTGTCTTCCCAGCTGTAGAGTCGAAGGCGCTTCGCTGGCGTTACAGGGAAATTGCAGATTCCCTGCTCACACCAGCCTGTGCCCCCTTTCTTCACCGACCCTATGGGTCAGCTATGGTCCCCTATGAACCCCCAAAACAGCTGAGATATTGACGCTCACTCCAGAGCCCCAGAGTTTGCGTCGTTCCAGCAAGTTGCAAGCCACTCCCTCCCTATTATCTCCCTTTCTAAAGGTATATTTTCACATTTCCATTGTCGGGCGTATACCAGGGGTGAAATTCAGCAGGTTCAGACAGGTTCTGGAGAACCGGTAGTGGAAATTTTGAGTAGTTTGGAGAACCGGCAAATACCACCTCTGGCTGGCCCCAGAATGGGGTGGGAATGGGGATTTTGCAGTATCCTTCCCCTGCCATGCCCATCAAGCCATGCCCACCAAGCCACACCACACCCACCAAGTCACGCCCACGGAACCAGTAGGTTCCGATGATCAGCACCTGACCAGCCTGACCCCCCTCACCAAGCCAGATCCAATGCCTCCCAGCCCCAAAGATTGCAAGCCTTTCCACCTCGGCCACCCAGTCCTGGAGATGAACGGGGGTGGTGGTGGTGAGAGAAACAAAGCGCTCGGCTGCTCCCCCTTTTCACTCACCCTGAGCTTCCTGCTGCAGATTTTCTTGCTTCACGCGCCCGGGATTGACACCCTCGTCTTCTTCTTCCTCCTCCTCTCCATCTTCCAAGTGGAAAAATGCCAGGAGCAAGTGCAAAAAAAAGCGCTTGCTCCTGGCATTTTTCCATTTGTAAGGAAGCTTTCGTACCTGTGAAGGGAAGTCTGGCTTCCTGTGCTAAAAACCTCACCAGTACCCCTGTCTGCACGGCTTGTGTGTGTGTGTGTGTGTGTGTGTATGTCGGGCATGGGCTGCTGTGAAAGACCAGGAGCAAAGACACACACACACACACACACACACACACACACACACACACACAGACTTTAAAAGACCTTTAAAATGACTCAGGGCTCCTTCTGGTTGGCCTAACAAAAAAAAGAGGAATGAAGGCAGGGGTGGATTGGAGGGGTCATTCCCACCCTCCCCGCCTCCGCACTGACATTCAGTGCAGCACGCACACACACACACACACAGAGGCTTTAAAAGACCTTTAGAATGACTTGGGGCTCCTTCTGGTTGGCCTCCAAAGAAAAGAGGAATAAAGGCGGGGGTGGATTGAAGGGGTTAATTCCCCAACTCTGGTTCAGCTGGCTGGGGACAGGACGTCGGGCACAGGCTGCTGCGAAAGACCAGGAGCAAAAAGACACACACACACAAGCCACGTGCACAGTGGTACTGGTGAGGTTTTTAGCGAGCAGCGCAGGAAGCCAGACTTGCCTTCACAGGTACGAAAGCTTCCTTACAAATGGAAAAACGCCAGGAGCAAGCAAGCACTTCTTTTTCCACTTGCTCCTGGTGTTTTTCCACTTGGAAGATGGAGAGGAGGAGGAAGAAGAAAATGAGGGCGACAAAATGAGGGCAACAATTTTTAATTGTTAATTGATTTTAGTTGGGGCGTTTTAAATTTATTGGGCCAAAATTTGTTTAATTCTTTTTTTTTTTTAAAATTAAATTTTGTATGTGATGTTTTTATTCTTGGCTGTTCACTTCCCAGAGTCCAGTGGGAGAAGGGAGGTATAAAAATCTAAATAAATAAATAAATAAATAAATAAATAAATAAATCCCAGGTGCGTGAAGCAAGGTGTGAAAATCCGCAGCAGGAAGCTCAGGGTGAGTGAAAAGGGGGAGCAGCCGAGTGCTTTCTTTTCTCCGGAACCGGTAGTAAAAATATGCTTAAAAAGTAAAAAAAAAAAAAGTTCCGATGATCGCGCGTCGCTCAGCTGATCATTGGAACTTTTTATTTTTTATTTTTTAAGCATTTTTTTACTACCAGTTCTCCGGAAGTAAAAGCAGGAAGTAATGACGACCGGGTGGATGGGGAAGGGGAAGGATGTCAGGAGGCTGAAAGGCAGTGGCAGGGTCCCCTCCTTAATTAATTTAATTAATTAAATTTATATGCCGCCCCTCTCCGAAGACTCAGGGCGGCTCACAATACATTTAAAAAATAATTATAAAAAGACATTGAAAAATTAAAAAACATTAAAAACATTAAAAACTCATTCACACCATTTTTGATCAACAAAGTTAATTGATTCATTGCTGCACAATCTAAAATCTTTTTTATTACTTCATCTTCCAAAGGTATTTTCTCTAATTTCCAATTTTGAGCATAAACAATTCTTGCAGCTGTTATTACTTGTGTAATCAAATAAATATATTCCTTTTTAATTTTGTCAGGTAGGATACCCAATAGGAACAACTCTGGTTTGAATTCAATACGTAATTGTGTCATTTCTTCCAGCCAGGTTTTAATTTTATTCCAATAGTTTTTTGGGTCCTCCTCCGCCTCCTCAAAACTGGCCTCTAGCAGTCATAGGAAATCATCTACGTCTTGCAGTTGGGGGGCTCTCCTCTGGTGAAGGGCTGCTAGCCATTCCCCAGATATTTGGGAGCAATTGGAGAGTCCAGGATTCAGGGAGCCCGGTAATCTTGATTGATTTTAAAAAGAGAGTTGACCTGCTGTCAAGGTTCCGACAAATGCCCTAATTCACTCATGAGTTTCGAGCCAAGTTTCAAAAGAAATCCAGTTATTTATTAGGAGCAGCATGTCGGCATCTATTCAATTGAGGTCAACTCTGCCGCACATAATTTACGGCTCAACCTTGAACCTGTTTTCCCCCTCCTCTCAGTCTGTGTCATAAATCACATTCTCCAACGAGGCACTCCCACGAGCAGTAGAAAACACGCCTCACAATCCGGCTTTGGTAATCTGAGATCCAAGCTTGGAAGAAGGTATGCGTGGAATGTGCTCCCCTCCTTGCTGCCCATGGCAACTCGAGAGCAGACTAGAAATGTTTTGTGAGTTGACAGTGCTCTCTTACTTCATCACCCCTCCGAGGTGATTTAGGTCCATCCAAACCTCCTTGCAGTTCGAATTTCGGCACGATCCCACGGAGCCCCATGGAGATGCGTCGTGTTGCCATGATGTCAGCCTCGCCCTCTCTCTGGTATTTTTCTATTGTCTTGTTTAATATATATATATATATTCTAACATCTTTATTAAATAAAGTTTATTTCCATTTTTAAAAACAATGCTTTACATATATACATACAAAATTATTGCAACTAACGTATACAAAAATGTGCCTATACCACTAATAAAATCTGTTTCATTTCCCTCCCTTTCCTTTCACCCAAATATACCATAAATTCCAACATTCATAATAATCAGAATCTTTTTGGTTCCTAAGTAATTTCGTTAACCGATCTGCCTCTGCGCATTCTGTAATTTTCCAAATCAATTTATTCTCTGTGGGTATTAATTCATTTTTCCATTCTTGTGCGTATAATATCCTAGCTGCAGTAATAATGTGGAGGATCAAGTACCATTTTTCCTTAGATATTTTATCTGGTTTCATTCCCAATAAAAAAGTCTCTGGTTTCAGCTCTATATTATATCCTGTAATTTCCACTATCCAATTCCGAATCTATTTTGTAGACTTTATAGAGTTCTGCTGGTAGACCTTCTGGACCCGGCGTTTTACCATTTTTTTGTCTTTTAATTGCTTCTGTTAATTCCATCATTGTTATGCGTTCATCTAACATAGCTTTCACGGTTTCAAGTATTTTACGTAATTCTGCTTTTTCTAATTATTGTTTTATTTTATCTTCTGAAACTGTCTCTTGGTCATATAATTTTTCATAGTAATTTTGGATCACTTTCTTTTTGTCATCATTTTGATGGTGAAGGTTTCCTTCCTCATCCATTAATTGGTGTATCAATCTTTTTCCCTTCTCCTTTTTATTTACTGTATTTTTTGGAGTATAAGACGCACCTTTTTACCCCCCAAAAGCGGGTGAAAATTTAGGTGCATCTTATACACCAACTGTAGCCCTGCCCCCCCACTGGCCCCCACCCTTTGGCCTCTGCCTCCCAGCAGTTACCTCCTTGCAAGCAAACAGCAAGAAAAAACAGCCCCATTCAGCTTCAGCATAGGCTAATTAGAACAATTAGATTAGATCGGCCTCTTTTGCAAGCTCTTGTTATGCAAGCTCTTTGCTTGCTGCAAAGAGTGCTGGAGCAGCCTTTTTTTTCCCTAGCTAAAACGAAACTGAAAGTAAAGCAGGCTCTGCTGCAACGTGACAAAATGAGGCAGGGAGAGAGATTTCTTTTTCTTTTTGCTCACCAAAAAAGGTAGGTGCAAACAATGGGAAATTTAGGGAAAAAGAGGAGAGTTCAAGATTTTAAAACACAAAAGAAAAAAAGCTCTATTTAACTAGGGAATTGTAATAATTGAGATGCTATTAATTGTATATTGTGTTGAAAGCAGAAATGGTTAAGTTATGGTTTGGAGGAATATATGGGGAAAATTATTTGGTTTATTATTATTGGTAAATATAATTAATTAATTTGTAAGAAATTGGATTGCATGGAAATAATTGGAATATTCATGTTCATGTTGATTAATATACAAAAAAGATAGTTATAACTAATTGATTTATATAAAAATGTTGAATTTGTATTAAACAATTGTAATATTAAATAATTAACCAATGTGAGGATGGATATAAAAATAGATGACAATGGGAAGGAGTATAATATAGAATAGAAGGGAAAAATTGAATTTGATTAAGATTAGAGATGCAAATGAAGGGTAATATTGGTTTTTTTTTTTAAAAAAAGATGAGGAATAAATATGGCAAAAAGGAAATATAGAAATTGTAAATTTAATTGAAATGACTAAACACTGTTTAAATTTGTGAACCAGCCAAATACTCTGTTCAAAGAAAATACATTGTATGTTTGTATGTATGCTTGTCTAAAAAATAAAAAAAAAAACTTTAAAAAAAACAACCAAAGAGGTAGGTGCGTCTTATACTCCGGTGCATCTTATACTCCGAAAAATACGGTATTTATTTATTTATTTTATCACATTTCTATGCCGCCCAACTCCCAAGGGACTCTGGGCGGCTTACAACAGAGAATAAAACAATGCAACAATATCCCATACAAAAGATAAAAGAAGACATTAAAACATTAAAACATTAAAACACATACACTCCAATTTGTGGCTGGGTCTCACAAGATCACTATAATGAGATCAGCGGCCCCAGGCCTGCCGGAAGAGCCAGGTCTTCACCGCTTTCTGGAAGGCCAATAGGGTGGGGGCGGTCCGGACTTCAGGAGGTAATTGGTTCCAGAGAGCCGGGGCAGCCACAGAGACGGTCCTCCCCCATGGGCCCGCCAGCCGACATTGTTTAGCTGACAGGACCCAGAGGAGACCGACTCTGTGGGATCTTACCGGTCACTGGGAGCTATGTGGTAGAAGGCGGTCTCGAAGATAGTCTGGTCCTGAGCCATGTAGGGCTTTAAAGGTAATAACCAACACCTTGAATTGCGCCCGGAGACCGATAGGGAGCCAGTGCAGCTCACGGAGAATTGGTGTAATGTGGGTGTATCTAGGTGCACCCACTATAACTCGCGCGGCTGCATTCTGGACCAACTGTAGTCTCTGAACACTTTTCAAGGGTAGCCCCATGTAGAGCGCGTTGCAATAGTCCAACCGTGAGGTGAAAAGGGCATGAGTGACTGTGAGGAGAGCCTCCTGATCCAAGTAGGGTCGCAATTGGTGCACAGATGAACCTGTGCAAAGGTCCCCCAGGCTACAGCTGTCAGATGTTGTTCCAATCTCAGCTGTGAGTCTAGAAGGACACCCAAATTGCGAGCCTGTTCTGAGGGGGGGGCACTTTCTCTCCCCCCAGAACCAAGGATGGACAATTGACATAGTCTTTAGGGGGCAATACCCAGAGCCATTCGGTCTTGTCTGGGTTAAGTCTGAGCCTGTTGACTCCCATCCAGATCCTCACAGCCTCCAGGCACTGGCACATCACATCTACCACCTCACTGAACTGACGAGGGGTGGAGATATACAGCTGGGTATCATCAGCATATTGCTGATATCCCAGCTATATACAAATATTTCAATTTGTATGCCAGCCATCTTCCTGGTTTATTTGCATTTTCAAAGAAATTTTGTTTAGCATTTTTTTTGTGCTAATTCTTCTTTATCTATTAAATTCCACTTATGTTTTATTAATTCCATTTGACTTTTTTGTGGTTCTTTTTGTAATTCCATCTCTAACCTCTTATATTCTTCTTCTAATATCTTTTGGTTTTGTTTCTTCTTATTAATTTTCTTTCCCATATAAGTTTATTTATTTATTTATTTATTTTATGCAATTTATATGCCACCCTATCTCCGAGGACTCAGGGCGGCTCACAACGGTAAAATGCATAATTCCTGCCAATATAAAATTAAAATCCCAATTTAAAACAATTTTAAAAATTCATTAACACCCCCCCCCCCCCCAATCAGTCCAGGCTGCGGAACAACCAGGTCTTCAAATCACGGCGGAATGAGCGAAGGTCAGAGGCCATCCGGAGCTCCAAAGGAAGCTGGTTCCAGAGGGTGGGTGCACCCACAGAGAAAGCTCTCCCCCTCCCTTATTCTAGCTAAACCTCTAATATATGCCTTAGCTGTATCCTATACGTTTTGTAATGACATCTCTTCTTTTCTATTCTCTTTAAAGAAAAAGTCTAGTTCTTTTTCCATGAATTGAATAAATTCTTTATCTTTTAATATTGATTGGTTCAACATCCATCTTAATTTTCTTTTTTGTCCTTTCCATTTAACTTTTATTGGATTGTGGTCTGCCCAATTACTTGTTTCTATGTTTATTTTTTGTACATTACATTTTAGTTCAGCTGACATCCATATATTTATTCTTTTTTTTTCAATTTTTATTGATCCCCCCCAATTCACCCGCATGTTTTATGAACAGAGCATTGGCCATATCATATCTTATACAATTTATCATATTCAAATACATTTTACTTAGTTGCAATTTTTGCCAAGATCTTCTTTTTCCATTTTTTGATCATATCTTAATATTTCTATACTTATTTATATAAACAACATCTTCCTTCGCCCTCAGATTCTAATTTCTCTATTTTTACTCATATTTATTCTCTTTTATTTTTTAATAATCCATTCTTTATCCTAGTGCATTTACACATGTTTGGGGTTGCCTTTCTTCCATTTCATCTTTTTTGTTATACAGCAATCTTTCTTCTCAATCTCTTCCATCTCCCTCCTTTCTTTCCTTCTTACTTTCTTCTTCCCTCCTCTCCTACTCCTCCTCTACTTCCCCTTCCTTTCTTCCTCTCCTCCTCTCTTTCTCCCTATCTAGCCCTCTCTCCTACTCTTAAGTTTCCCCCCCTTCCTTCCTCCCCTCTTCCTTTTCTTCCATTCCTCTCTCTCCTTCTCCCTCCCTACTATCTCTCTACTCCTTCTTCCATCTCTCTCTATTGCTGTATTCATTTTCAGTTTTTCCACTATGGTGTCCAGGCAACCCCGACTTTTCTTTCATTTATTAAATATATTTCTCAAAATTCCCCTTATCTTTTTAATTATTAACAATGTATTTCAACTTATTCCATTTTTATCTTAAAACCTTTGCTAGGATAGCCTTCCAACCCTTAATCTGTTTTACTTTAACAATATGTTTCTTCTATTTTACTTCTTAGATATATTGCATTTCATTCTTACTTACATCATTTACTAATTTCAATTTTGTTCAATTTTACATTTCAATTTTCCATCTTAATTTCAATTAATTCTTTTGTTACTATTATTTCTCTCCAATTTGTACATCCTCAAACAACAAAAACATATAATCCATTCTGTCTTTCACATTGCATCTACTGATCTATTTTACATTAAACAGCATATTTCTTCTTTTTTTATTATTTACTCACATTTCATTTTATCCTTACTTATATCCCTTTTACAATAATCTGTATCTTCCTTCTAAATTATTTTTCACATACAATTTCTCCTACTAACATCCTTCTCTTAAATTAGCATATTAATATTTTAACTTCCTTTTTACTATCCCCTAACCATTTTCTTTTAATCTCTCCACAATTCCATTTCTTGATGTTTTCCTCCCTTTCTTTCATTCCTTTACCTTCTTCTTCTTATATCTTCCTTTCTGCCTCTTTTCTTTAATTTTAACTCTTAATTTTCCCTCTCAATATTTCCCCATTTCTTTCTCCTCTCTTCCTTTTTGAAATGTATTCCCCCTTATCCATTTTTATTCTATCACTGTTAATCCCAGTGTAATCATCTGTATCTTTATTTTCATTTATGTCCTTTTCAATATTGTCTCCTTGTTTCTCTTGCTTCTCATTCATATTTTCTCTTTCCTTTTATTTACCTTCTAACCAATCATCTGCTTCTTTATTTCCCTTAAACGCTTCTCTTCTCTTTTGAAAAATCTCCCTTAGTATCTCATACTCATCCTCCCAATTCTCCATGTTGTCAGTTTAAAAGGCAAGTATTTTTAAATTTATTATTTTCATAAATTCAAAGTCCATGTAGTGTCTCTTTTTTCTTTTTTCTTTCCAGATAATGTCCAATTCAAATATTCATTTGAGCCATTCCAATTTCAGTCTTTGTTCCTTCCACTCCTCTTGAAATCTTGTTGCAGCTGTTTAAACAAGCCCTCCTACAGTACTTTCTCACGATGATCTGAATAAGCTTAGTGCAATACTTTCTTTCCACCAGCAGATGTCTCTCTCCAATTCACAAATCCTCCAGCAACAAAGTATCCATTTGTAAATCTACAAGAATGATTATTTCCTCTTTTCCAAATCAAATCCTTTTGTTGTTTAAATAATACTTCTCTGTCTCTTTTTTTCTTGTCTTATTTTAATTTCTTCCAGATCCAGTTTTAAATCCAGGTGGAAGATTCCTTTTAGGGTTTTAGTTTTAGTTTTAAAATTCCTCTTTTTTCCCCCTCTGCTTAAATTCCCAAGTGCCAATTAGCCGCTAATTACTCGTTGGGATTTCTTTCAAGCTTTTAAAAGTTTTTTCTTCTTACCTGTGAGTTGGCCAATCACTCACCCGGTAACAATACTCTGTTCAATCTCTGCTCCTGCTCATATCTTAGTCTGGTTGCCCCAGCTTGTAGTGGTCGTAATGGCCGCCTCCCCCACCGCCGGGTCAAAGAGCTGCCTCTGACCTTCCAAGGAACTTGCCTGTTCCTCTTTGGTCTTCCAAGGCTCCTCTCTCTCTCCCCCGTCCCTCCAAGATGGTTCCGGTCCGAAGACCCCCGACAGCGGTTTGTCTGGCTGGGTTTTCGTGAGGCTCGTCAGAGCTTCGCTATTTCCCAGCCAGTATCACCGCGACACTTCTGGTTTCTTCCCATATCATATCTATTCTTGACCAAGACATATGCCTATTTGAATAGAATGAATATTGATTTTCCTTAGGATGTATCTCTCGCCATACATCTTGGATACCTAATTCTTATGCCATTTTAAAGAAAGCCTTTGGAAGTGTTGTCCTAGCTTTTTTATTTACTTTCCTAGTTTTATAATCCAGTTCCGCATCTACAATTGCAATGATGATGATGATGATGATGATGATGATGATAATAATAATAATAATAATAGTAATAATAATAATAATAACAACAACAACAACTTTATTGTCATTATACGTGTATACACAGTATACCCATACAACGAAATTCACTTAACACCCAAAGACCAGGTCCAACACACATAACAATCCACAAACACACTCCCACCCACCACAATTCCCCACCCCTAAACCACCCAAACATCCACACAACAGACCAAGTAATGCTGTCCAACAGCTCACTGATGGTGGCCCTTTAGTTCATTGTTGAGTGCAATTATAGCTCTGGGATAAAGACTATTCAGAAAATATGTGGTCTGAGTTTTAACTGTTCTGTATCATCTGCCAGAAGGCAACAATCCAAAAAGATTGTAAGCAGGATGGGAAGAGTCTCTGAGAATGTTATGCAACTTCCTCAAACAGCGAGATTCGAAGATTAGAAAATTAAAGTCTCCTACTACACATATATTTTCATACTCCAATTCTATTATTTTCTTATGGAGTTTACCATATAAGTCGTCTTGATTGCTGTTTGGCACATAAATTGCTACCAAAAGTATCTGTTTGTAATTCAATGTTATCTCCACCATCAAAATCCTTCCTTCTTCAGCCATAAAAATTTGCTTAATGTTTACTGTTTCTTTTATATAAAGGGCTACTCCTCTCTTCTTATGTTGTGATAGAGAGGTGTATAGTTTCCCAATTTTAGGATATTCCAATAGTTTATTGTGTTGTTTTTTAATATGAACCACTTGCAGGCAAATTATATCCAACTTTAATTTTTCTAGTTTACTAAAAAATTCTTTTCCTTTTTATAGCAATATCAATAGCACTTCGATTTATATACTGCTTCATAGTGCTTTACAGCCCTCTCTAAGCAGTTTACAGAGTCAGCATATTGCCCCCAATAGAAGAATTCAGTCCATTTATATTAATTGACAGTAATTTTATTTCTTCTACCATGGTTTTACTTATAGATGGGTTTTGTTGTTCTCGTCGCTCTTGTCTCTCTCTGTTCTTTTGCTCCTTCTCTCATTGCTATTTCCTTTAACTCTCTTTCATCTTCTTTTTGTTGTGTATCTCTCTCTCCTATGGCTTCCTCTTGTTGTCTGTCCACTTTTTCCTCTCTTAGTCTCTGATCTTCTTGTAATCCAAAATAATGATCATAAAATTGTTCTGCTTTTTCTATGGAATCCAGTCTATGTCTTTGCTCCATCCAGGTCACCAGTATTCCCTCCGGTATCAGCCATCTAAAATTTACTCCATTTTTAATGAGCTGTCTTGTCAGAAATTGATATTCCTTTCTTATATCTCTTACTCTTCTGGGGATCTGTTTTAGGACTACTATGTCAAGTTTCCGAAAGATGCCCTAATTAATTCATGAGCCATGATCCAAACTTCAAAGGAAATATATTCATTTATTAGGAGCACCATTCCGGCAATACTCGGATGCAGTTAGGACTGATCCTACGTAGATTTATGTTCCCCTATGACCCTGTCTCTCCCCTCCTCTCTGGCCATGTCATAAATCACATTCTCCAATTAACCACTTTGGCTGGCTGTGAAACCTAACACCCTCCTTCTGATTGCGGTGAGAAAGAATGTATGGAATTCACTTCAGTTCTCCCTCCCTCCTGCTCATGGCAACTTGAAAGCTTTGCAAGTTGACATACTATTTCTTTCCCGTTATATTTTAAAGGGTCATCTCTCGCTCTTTGTAGTATCTCTGTTTTTATTGCTTTTTTAGTGAATCTCACATGTACCTCTCTGGGGAGTCTGTTTCTTGTCACAAAGCTGGTGTAGACTCTAAATATTTCATCCATCTCAGCGAGCACCTTTTCTTTGGTCACCTCTACAGTATTTGCCAGCAGCTCTGCCATTATCTCTGCCAGTTTTTCTCCCTTTTCTCCCTCAATATTCTGAAACCGCAAATAATAATCAGCCTTATCCATCTCAAGCGATATTATTGTTTTCTCATGACTTTTGTCTGCCAGGGTAAGTCTATAATCAACCTCTTCCACTCTTTTCTCTGTTTGTTCAGCTTTCTCTTCTAGTTTCTGAATGCATTGTTCATTTTTAGTCATTATTGGTTGAAGATTCTCAATTTTATCCTCTACTTTTCCTATTCTTTCCTTAATGTCTTCATGCATGGCCTGAATCATAGCTTTCATCTCTAATTGCATCACATTCATTTTCTCTTGCTGCAACATAGCATCCAATGACCTTTGACCTGCTGGACTAGATGCTGCTGAGGATGCTGCTGCGGAAGGCGCAGATGTAGTTTTCTTCATTTTGAGATGCTTTAATAATTTTAAACCAATTATTGAAAATAATAACTACAATACCCCTACAGCCCCAGTATTGACTGCCAACTTCACTGTCTCCTTTCAATTTCCCCTTTTACAAAGCTATTCAGGAGTCAGAGTATTCAATGTCACAGTATCCCTTTTTCCCTTTTCCTTCTTCTTATCTTCAATCTCTAAAAAATGTCACTGTTTTTTTTATTGTAATCCCAGAGGAGCGTAATTATAATCCACAAAAAAGAAGTGAGATTGCTAATTATAATCCAAGAGGAAAGCAAAAATATTGTTACCCAAGAGTTATTAGACTGTTAGCCCCTTCATTCTTCAAAAAGTATTATCTTCTTCTCTTATTAAATTTGTAATCCACATAGGCCCGCCAAGCCCCAGAATTCAACCATCAACTGTCTTTTATCTTCAGAAGGAGAGTTCACAGAGCAGAAAGTAAAAGAAAAGGGAAATATTTTGCTGTTCTCAGCTTCTATTCACTTTATCTGTTTAGCTTCCGCTTAAGTTCCAAGAGCTGGACTATTTTAAAAAGTGTCAGTGTTTCACTCTCTGTCTCAGCTATCTAACATGAACAGCTTATTGGTGAAGGTGTTATTTTTTTTAACAGCCAGTCTTTATCTTCTTCAGCCTCTCAAGGTTATGTTTTCTTTTCCTTTCTCACTTGCACCTTTCAACATTTCCTTCTGCCTGTACGTGTCACTGTTGCTCTGCTTCTCTCCCTTTTCTTCCTTTTTATTTTATATTGTATTATCCAGTCCAGGTTTTTCAAAGGTTCTCTAAATCCAAGTTTTATAGTCCCCACAAGCTTCCAAGTTAGTCAATATTATATTTGAGGTCCCCAGTCCAGCTTCCCAGTTTCAAAGTTCTTTCACTCTTTTAAAAAGTTCTCTTGTCTTTCTTTCTGGTTTTAAAAATGGCTCTCAGGCTTGCTCGCCGCTTTTCTTGGGAGGTGGAAGGAAAACAATTCCACCTCCTCCTTTTTGAGTCCCACTTTCACCCAGCTAATTTCCAGGGGGCTCATTTCTCAATAGAAGTTAGAAGTTAGAAATCTCTCACCCAGATTGTTCACACTGTTCCTCAGTCTTTTGCGCTTTCTTCTTCGATTGGCTGTCACAACTTTGGTCAGGCACACAATGGCCATCTTTTTCTTCCTGCCAGATTGAGACCTTCAATCAGGGAGATTGCGGACTCCCTGAGATCGGCGGAGTGTGCTTGTCAAGGTTCCGACAGATGCCCTAATTAACTCATGAGTCTCGAGCCAAGTTTCAAAAGAAATCCAGTTATTTATTAGGAGCAGCATTTATTTATTTATTTATTTATTTATTTATTTATTTATTTATTTATTTATTGGTTCGATTTATATGCCACCCTTCTTTGGAGACTCAGGGCAGCTTACAATGCATTAAGCAATAGCCTTCATACTTTTGTATATACCTGCTTAGTAGGGCTTTCGCCCCCCCCCTCAAGTGGTGTTCTTTTTTATACAAAGTCAGCTTATTGCCCCCACAATCCAGGTCCTCATTTTACCTACCTCAAAAGGATGGAAGGCTGAGTCAACCTTGAGCCTGGTGAGAATTGAACTTGCAGTAATTGCAGGCAGCTGGTGCTACTTAATAGCACTTTAGTCTGCTGCACCACCAAGGCTCTTTTTGTATATATGTATATGCAGATAAGAACAAGATATGAAAAAGACGCTAAGTTACATGGTTTTTATTTGGAAAAGACTGAGTTGGATAGGATAGCTCAGAAACCTAAGGCAGAGGGGGCGACCCATCAAGGAACACATTCATGAGTTCAGGAGAGTCATTGGGAAGCTACCCCCTATACCAGAGAGACTATTAGTGTATTTTTTTCAGAACAAGCCTGGACAAGCAAATCACCCAGGTTACTGCCTACTGGGATATCCCAAACCGACTCTCTGAATGGTTCTGAGTAGCCATAAAAGTCGATGGTGGGTTGCGCGCCAACGACATGAGAAAGCAACCAGACACTAAAGAGAGAGGTCAATCAGACAAGAGACCACCCAGCCGATGGGGTACCACAGCACCACAGCTGTGGTTGAAATGGTTGAAGTATTGAGACTTGTTTGGGTGATAGTTTTCATGGGGTTCTGAGGGCCTCCAGATTTTTGTGGTCAGTCCAGACTTCAAACGGTCTCTGGCCCCCTTCCAGCAGGTGTCACCAGCGGACTACCCTCAGCCCACCAGTTGGCCAAACTGTTCCTTTTTTATTATTATTAAAAAAGTTTTTTATTTTTTAAGACAAACAAACATTTAATACATCAATCATCCCTCCCCTGTGACATCTTGGTGTTAACTTCTTCAATTCTTTTTATTCTTCTTGTTCCAACAGTTTCTTCTATCTTAATCGTCATCCAAACCACTATAAAAGTTCATTCCTATAACCATATTCTTGCCATTCAAATTTTTACACATAGTTATAAAATTAATCATTTATATCTCTTTTTTAACCAACAATAGAAATAATTCCATATTCTAAAGTATTCTGATTCTTCCCTATCTTTGATCAACAAAGTTAATTGATTCATTGCTGCACAATCTAAAATCTTTTTGATTACTTCATCTTCCAAAGGTATTTTCTCTAATTTCCAATTTTGAGCATAAACAATTCTTGCAGCTGTTATTACGTGTGTAATCAAATAAATATATTCCTTTTTAATTTTGTCTGGTAGGATACCCAATAGGAACAACTCTGGTTTGAATTCAATACGTAATTGTGTCATTTCTTCCAGCCAGGTTTTAATTTTATTCCAATAGTTTTTTGCTTCAGGGCATGTCCACCACATATGGTAATAGGATCCTGGTAGTTGGTGACATTTCCAACATTTCGCTGATTTATCTTTAAACATTTTTGCTAACTTCTCCGGTGGCATATGCCATCTATAAAACGTTTTATATTGGTTTTCCTAATATGCGGTGGACATAGTTAATTTATAGTTCCTTTCCCATAGTTGTTACCATTTTTCAAGTTCAATTGAATGTCCAAAATTCCTTCCCCAAGCTATCATTGTTTCTTTTACCTGTTCCTCCTCCAATTCAATATATAGCAAAAAATTATAAAATATTTTTATTAAATTTTCTTTCGTTCCTGTGAGTATCCTCATCTTCTGTGTATGGGTCCTCCTCCGCCTCCTCAAAACTGGCCTCTAGCAGTCATAGGAAATCATCTACGTCTTGCAGTTGGGGGGCTCTCCTCTGGTGAAGGGCTGCTAGCCATTCCCCAGATATTGGGGAGCAATTGGAGAGTCCAAGATTCAGGGAGCCCGGTAATCTTGATTGATTTTAAAAAGAGAGTTGACCTGCTGTCAAGGTTCCGACAAATGCCCTAATTCACTCATGAGTTTCGAGCCAAGTTTCAAAAGAAATCCAGTTATTCATTAGGAGCAGCATGTCGGCATCTACTCAATTGAGGTCAACTCTGCCGCACATAATTTACGGCTCAAACTTGAACCTGTTTTCCCCCTCCTCTCAGTCTGTGTCATAAATCACATTCTCCAACGAGGCACTCCCACGAGCAGTAGAAAACACACCTCACAATCCGGCTTTGGTAATCTGAGATCCAAGCTTGGAAGAAGGTATGCGTGGAATGTGCTCCCCTCCTTGCTGCCCATGGCAACTCGAGAGCAGACTAGAAATGTTTTGTGAGTTGACAGTGCTCTCTTACTTCATCACCCCTCCGAGGTGATTTAGGTCCATCCAAACCTCCTTGCAGTTCGAATTTCGGCACGATCCCACGGAGCCCCATGGAGATGTGTCGTGTTGCCATGATGTCAGCCTCGCCCTCTCTCTGGTATTTTTCTATTGTCTTGTTTAATATATATATATATATATTCTAACATCTTTATTAAATAAAGTTTATTTCCATTTTTAAAAACAATGCTTTACATATATACATACAAAATTATTGCAACTAACGTATACAAAAATGTGCCTATACCACTAATAAAATCTGTTTCATTTCCCTCCCTTTCCTTTCACCCAAATATACCATAAATTCCAACATTCATAATAATCAGAATCTTTTTGGTTCCTAAGTAATTTCGTTAACCGATCTGCCTCTGCGCATTCTGTAATTTTCCAAATCAATTTATTCTCTGTGGGTATTAATTCATTTTTCCATTCTTGTGCGTATAATATCCTAGCTGCAGTAATAATGTGGAGGATCAAGTACCATTTTTCCTTAGATATTTTATCTGGTTTCATTCCCAATAAAAAGTCTCTGGTTTCAGCTCTATATTATATCCTGTAATTTCCACTATCCAATTCTGAATCTTGGACCAATATTTGCCTGGTTTGGGACACATCTACCATTGGTGATAGTATGTCCCGCTACCATTCCCGCACTTCCAACATGCCGGGGAGGCTCTCGGAAACATTCTTGCTATTCTTGCTGGGGCGATATGCCAACGATAGACCATTTTATAAATGTTTTCCTTGTTCCTTGTTCATTATATTTTTATTGCCATTATAATAGCTTCTACTGATTTTTGCAGTTGTGCTCTTTAAAAATGTTTCTTTAATACCATGCAAACTTTATGCAGAGTAAGATACTAAATAATAAATCATTTGTCTAATTAATTTTATTTGCATGCTGCCCAGTCATTTTGAGTGAGATTAGATAGATAGATAGATAGATAGATAGATAGATAGATAGATAGATAGGCAGGCAAGCAGGCAGACAGACATGTGTGTGTGTGTGTGTGTGTGTGTGTGTGTGTGTGAGAGAGAGAGAGAGAGAGAGAGAGAGAGAGAGAGAGAGAGAGAGAGGAGAGAGAGAGAGAGAGAGAGATGGATGGATGCAGGAAGGTAATGGGCCTGAATGCTCTTTCCACTTGTGTGCAAAAACCCTGGAGGACGGGGCGTTGGGCACCTTTCCATCCTAGAAAACAGAGAGAGATCAGGTTCACCTTCGAGGTCTCGATCCCAACTGTTTGTTGATAGCCTTAAAAAATGCAGACAAGCCAGCCTTGCTCGTCCAGTGAGCTTGTAAGGAGCCGCAGGAGGAGGCTCGCGGTCCCTTTTCCCCAACCTATCCCGTGAAGGGCGGACCTGCCACACCCTGAGTATAGAGATGCTGTTATTTTCTCTCCTGTAAATGAATCACACTTGGCCAGTCTGGCTCTGAAGCCCCTCTGCTCACCGGGGCTTCCTTGCAGAGAGGAAGGCAGGAGGAGCTCTGCGTGGTGAAGCGGCACCATGGCTGGGATTGCCACTAAATTAACAAAGGACAGGCAGATCATGCAAGAACTGGGCTCCAACTCTAAAGCCGTGAAATACTTGAACCAGGACTTTCACATGCTGAGGAACGAGTGTCTGGAGGCGGGCAAGTTCTTTCAAGACCCCTTGTTCCCCACCACCGTGCCTTCTCTGGGCTATAAAGACTCCGCATCCAACAAAGGGGTCGGGTGGGGGGCTTCCTCCCCTCCCTCTTTTGGGCAGATTTAAAAGGAAAGGGCTGGGAACTTCATGCCAGGCACCTCACCCACCCCCGCCAGCAGCTCTGGGCTGGGCAGAGGTTCGGCTTTCCCAGCTGGCCATGACCCACGATCCCCACCTGCCCTTCCCTTCCTCCTGCAGCCGGTGGCAGAAAGAAAGGCAAGCCAGCGCTGAGCTGCTGCTGCTCAGCCCCCTCCCCCAGCCTGCATCTCGCCCCCTACCCAGACTCTCTGCAGATGCTTGGCCTCATCTGCCGCAGCTGCCAGAGGGCAGGGGGAGGCCAGGGACTGCGAGGTTGCACCACCTGCATCTCCCCTCTGCCAGTTGGCCCTCCCCCACCCATCTGCCAGCCCACCAGCCCACACCCTTCGGCCAAGCATGGCAGGCCAGGAATGGGTCTACCTCCACTACCATCAGCCTTACCCTCACAGGCAGCTGTGCTGAGCAGAGTGGTACAAGCCCTGCGGGCTGGAAGGTAAGGCTGATGGCAGGGAAGGGAGATCCGCTCCGGGCCCACCACGCTCGGCCAAAGGGTGCGGGCCAGCAGGTGGGCAGGCAGGGGAGGGCTGGCTGGCTGGCAGAGGGGCGATGCGGGCAGCGCAGCCTTGCAGTCCCTGGCTTCCCCCCACTCCGCTAGCAGCCACGGTAGGTGAGGCGCCTCCTTCTCAGGCCCCCAACCACTGGACAAATCTAGGCAAAAAGCCAGTATGCATGGAATGGCTGGGAGGAGAGGCAGGGCCAGCCAATGGTGGGATCAGCCGGTTCACCAAACTGCAGAAAAAGTTAGCTACCAATTCGGGGAAACAGGTGTGAGCCGGCTGAATCCCACCACTGCATGGTCATCCCAGCCCAAAATGTCCTGATGCTGTTTCATTTTGTTCAACAAAAGTTCAGCATTTTTCTTGTAACATGTGCTCACCCCATCTAATATCTCCTGTGTTGTTGGGTTTCTTTCTCTTTAAATTCTGGTGTTGTGAAGGCTTCAGAGGCAGGTTACCTTTTAAAGTGTTCATGGCTATTTCAGCTATTGCCCCCACCAAGTCATCATTAGCATTGCATAAGATGGCCTTTCTTTGTTTTGGTCAGCCTTTACTAAGATTTTTTTTAAAAAACCAATTTCTGCAAACCCTCTCAGACATCCTGGATGAACTGATGCACAGCCATTCAAGCTGCTACTTTTTACCCTTCTTTTTTATAGTGTAAACTACTGGCCAATCAGGCAGAAAGAATCCTGTTCTCAACCTAAAGGTTTCTGGAGTAGTGGCTGCCAGATCAACTAAAAGGTAACCATAGGGCTTGCTAGTGGCATCTTGGAATACTTCTAAAAAGTACCAGGTGTTAGTTGGGTACATTTGCCATGCCAGTGTGACAATTTGCATCTGGTCACAGGGGCATCGGAATAACACCAAATATTTTGCATTCAGAGCTATTGTTTGTTGTTGTGATGAAGAAAAACGCATAGGCAGGAAGAAGGTTAATGGGAAGGCACCCCGAACAGCTTCTGGGAGCTCCCTTTTATTGTTATCCACAGTCTCCATGGCAGAAGCTGATTCATTGATAAAGATTCACTTATCCCAATTGGCTAAACAAAGCTCATGATATCCATGTGGACAGCTCATGCTTTCCTGCTGCAAACAATGTGATCTGCCTACGTGCCAAATCTCATGTCTCACACTTCCTGAGATAGGATCATTATGCTGATGTTGCATTCCTCAGCGTGGTTTGCCAGCCACTGAGAAAGCAATCACCCCCACAATTGTTCTCATTTTCTTACCTTGAAAAAACAGGTTTTGAAGTATGAGAATAATGCTGAGATTTTTGTGATGAACATACTGTGTAAAGACCTTCTCTATTTGCTCACTGTCACCGGCGGAAGCCATGAGGTCATCTACCACTGCTAAATTGATTTGATTTGGAGGAAACAAGTTGGTATCTTCAAAAGAGTCTGGAAGGCCCTCCATAAATTTAATATTAGGAAATTTATTAAGCAATTCTTTGTACAGAGGTTGCCAACAGTTATAAAACCATACAATGTTTTGAGGCATTTGAGATAATACAGGCTCATCATGTTCTAACATTTGCTTTATAAAATAAGATTTTCCAGAATTGGACGTCCCACTTCTAACACAAAAGAAAGGATGTACAAACTGTGGTGCAATGTTTTTCATCATGCTTAATAACCGTAAGGTAGTGTACAATAATCCTCATTTTTGAGCACACTTTTATTATAGACCACTTTTAGAATTTTTCTGAGCACCCATGTTTCCAGCACCCACTGTTTCTTAATTCTAACAATAACTGGCTGTTCTACTTTGATCTCTTTCTTTTCCTCCTCCCTGGATAGAAAACACTTGTCAATCAAGTCTTTCAAGCTTTCAAAGTTGACTTTAATACAATTGATGCTGTTTAACGTAAGACCCTTCACTTTTAACACCATTGCCCCATTTGACACAGCATACCCATATGTTTTGGGCCCTACTCCCACAAACTCGGTGATTGATGTGTTTGGCGGAATCTCACTTGTCAGCTGCCCTAAATAATCACCTAAGGTTGGTGTCCACGCCCCCTCTCTGCTAATAAAAATGACAGAATTTGTCAGATTTATTTATTTTATTTATTATTTATTTATTAATTTTATTTCTATACCGCCCTTCTCCCGAAGGACTCAGGGCAGTGTACAGCCTAATTAAAAACACAAAGTCAGACAAAATTTAAAAATAATTAAAATTATTAAATAATAGGCCCAATTTATAAAACCCCAAATTTAAAATCCCATTTAAAACCAATTAAAATCTTTACATTGATAGCCCAGCCTGGTGGAACAACATGGTTTTGAGGGCACAGCGAAACACACGGAAATCAGAGATTTTACGAATTTCTATATTCCTATAGGGATGCTGTCATTCTGGTGGGAGGGGGTAGGCTTGGGGGGATCTCCGTATGGGGTTTCTATTTCTTTTTCTTGCTTTGCCTTGTTGTAACTTTCAAGACCTTGGGAGAGGGGAAAGGAATGTGCCTTGAGCCAGCTGCCTTATCTCATCTCTGGAGAAGTGCACCAGCGTTGCCTTGGAGACCAGCATTTATCACCTTCTCAGCCTGAGTTTCCCATAACATCTTCACACCTCTGGATTGGCTCAATGATGTATTGGACTTTGGGAGGGGCTCTGTCTGCTATCTAACGTTTTGAGCATGAAAACTTAGTTCCTGCCAACATCTCTTGCTATCACAATCTTCCAATAAATGTTTCCTTTTGAAATGGCTTTTGTTTCAAGAGTTCTGCTTTCTTGAGAAGACTGGCGAGGCAGGACCTTACAGAATCAGTATCATGGTAGAGGCACCTGTCCCCCAACTGATCCAACACCCTGTATAATTCCAACCATGCATAAGCTGTTGTAAAACTGGCAATGAACATATTAGTACACATTGACTTAGAAGGCTGATTTTTGGCTGATTTCCATGTGACAACAGCTGCTTCATCATCCACAAATTCACATGAGGATACTTCATAATAGGGTACAAAAAGATACTTGAATAATTCCTCAGGTTCTGTCTGTCAAGCTTCGAAGTATATTCAGGCTGCTTTCACTTTTACTGCTTCACAGCTTGTCAACAGACTGGGGGGGGGTCTGTTTTTTCTCCTTTCTTTCTTTCTTTCTTTTTTTTTTGGTGTCATTTCTCCACTTCCCCCCTACTCAATTATTTTTATCTGGCCTGTGATTTTTTTGGAGGACTTCTAACTTTTTATGCACACATAGATTTTTCCCTAGTGCTCCCCACCCCCCATTTTCTTTTTTGGCTTTTTTCTTTTCTTTTTCTCTTTCTTTGATTGGAGATTGTTAATGTGCTCAATACCCGTCTGTTTAATTGGAATAAGGCATACAAGAGCCTGAAGATTTTTTCTTTTTCTTTTTTCTTTTTTTTTGTGGTTTTTTTCTTTTTTCTTTTCCTTTTCTTATTGTTACTTGGGATAATATATGTCCTACATATAAATGGATTAAGGTATAGAAGAACCTGAAGATTTTTTATTTGTTTGAATTTTTTGTAACCACTTCACAGAAATGAGTAGAAAAGCAACAGCTATTGGTTCTTCTGCATCGACTCCTTCTTCTTCACCATCTGGAGGACAATGATCAATACAGACAATGTTACAACAGGATAAGGAAAAGGAATGAGAGAAGGAAAAGGAAGTGACATTGCAGATGATTTGGCAAGGAATTCAAAAAATACAAACAAGAGTAGAGAATATTGAACAAAGAACAGAAAAAACAGATGAAAAGGTGGAGAACATACATCAAATTATGAAGAAATATGAGGATAGACTCCAAAAAATTGAGGAAAACAAAGAGACAAACAAATTCAAGCTATTGATAGTAGATTGGATGAGGTCGAATGAGATAAGAGTGGAATATTGGGATGGGAGATGGACAGATCAGAATTTTACCTCAGATTTCAAAATATAGGAGAAAAGGGAGAAAACTTGGCAGAAAAAATGATAGGAATCTTGGCAGAAGCATTAGAAATTACTAAAAAAAAAGATGATGGATGGCATAGACAAGATATTTCGAGTCTATACAAGATACGCAATGAGAAACAACCTACCAAGAGAAGTCCACATAAGATTCACCAAGAAATCGATTAAAACGCAAATACTTCAGATTACAAGAGAGAAAACATTGAAATATAAGGATAAGGAAATTGTGGTTCTGAAGCAAATACCAAGAAGAGTGAGGGAGATGAGAAGAGAATATCATTTCTTGACCAAAATATTACTACAGAAAGGTATGAACTACAGATGGCTGATACCAGAAGTCCTTGTGTTTTCGTGGCAACAACAAAATATATAGAATAGATTCAATTGATAAAGCAAAAGCATTCTGTGGAGAATACTTGAGAGAGAAAGAAGTGGAGACAAGAAGAGAAGAATCATTGATTGAACTACAAGAAGTATGCTTAGCAATGACTGAAAAAGAAGAAAGTGCAGTGGGTGGCAACGTGGAATACAGAGAACAATGTGAACCGAGATCTACTAGAGCAATAAACCCTTCTTATAAAATATAAATATGGAAGAGAAAAAACTGGTTACAATAAACATAAATGGACTTAATTTAGCTATTAAAAGAAGAAAGATATTTCATAAATTAGAGAAATTAAAGTTTGATATAATTTGTTTACAAGAAGTACATATTAAAAAGCAACATGAAAAAATATTGGAACAGCCAAAATTAGGGAAAACATTTACTTCATTGACACAATGTAAAAAAAGAGGAGTTGCTTTATATATTAGAGATACAATCCCAGCGGAGCAAATTTAGACAGATGATGACGGAAGAATCTTGATGGTGGAAATAATAGATAATAACACAAAAATACTTTTAATAGCAATATACACTCCAAATGATAATCAAGAAGAATTTTACAGAAAATTACATATGAAAATAATTGAGTTGGACTATGACAATATTTGCATGATGGGAGATTTTAATGGTATAGTAGATGAGAAATTAGATTACAATACACAGAAAACAACAAAGCAAAGTAGAACGACTCTTCCAAAATCTTTCTTTAAAATGATAGAGGAAACAAATTTGAAAGACGCATGGAGGGAAAGAAATGCAAAAAATAGACAATATACTTTCTATTCAAATAGACATTCATCATGGTCTAGAATAGACATGATATGGACGACAATGGAATTGACATCTAACATAGAGGAAATTGAAATAGAAGCAAGTACCTGGGCAGAGCATAATCCAATGACAATGAAATGGAAAGGACAAAGGAGAAGATCTAGATGGACCTTAAATAATACAATACTAAAAGAAAAAGAATTTGTACAGAAAATGGAGAAAGAATTGGTTTGTTTTTTTTTAAGAAAATAGAAAAGAGGATACATCAATGCAAAATCTTTGGGATACAATGAAGGCCTATGCTAGAGGTCTGATAATAGACTATACAAGGAAAAGAAACATCAAGAAAAGACAAGCCTATAAAACATTAGAAGATGACTATAAGAAACTTGAAAAAGAACTACAGAAATCTCCACAAAAAAGGACATTAAAATAAAAATGGACACAATTAAACATAAAATGGGACTAATAGAAAAAGAGGATTTAGCACAAAAAATTAGAAGTGCCAAACAGAACTATTTTGAAGATGCAAATAAACCAGGTAGATGGTTAGCATACAAACTGAAAAAAGAGACAGAATCAAGAAAAATAACACAACTAGTGGATGACCAAGGACAAACTAGATATGGGAATAAAGAGAAGAAAAAAATTATACAGGATTATTATAGAAAATTGTATAAGCAAGAGAATATAGAGGAGGAAAGTATTAAACGATACCTGCTGAAAGCGAATTTACCCCAGATTTCCAACGACACTGAAATGATGTTAGAAGGAAATATAACAATGATGGAATTAACTGAAGCACTTAAAAACAAAAGAATGGGAAGGCACCAGGCCCGGATGGGCTGCCAGCGGAATATTATAAGACACTACAGGAATCGTTGAGTCTCCCATTGTTAGAAGTCATGAATGAAGTTATGTTAAAGATGAAACTACCTAAGTCATGGTCAGAAGCATATATTACACTTGTTCCAAAGGAGGACACTGACCCACAACTAATCAAGAACTATAGGCCCATATCCCTGCTAAACTCAGACTATAAAATCTTCGCTTCAATACTGGCAGAAAGACTCAAAAGATACTTAAATAATTTTAAACAATCTGATCAAAATGGGTTTCTGCCAAAAAGACAGATTATTATTATTATTAATTTATTATTAATTTTATTTCTATACCGCTCTTCTCCCGAAGGACTCAGGGCGGTGTACAGCCTGATTAAAAGCACAAAGACAGACAAAATTTAAAAATAATTAAAATTATTAAATGATAGGCTCAATTTAAAACCCCAAATTTAAAATCCCATTTTTAAAAACCCAATTCAAATCTTTACCTTGATAGCCCAGCCTGGCGGAACAACAAGGTTTTGAGGGCACAGCGAAATACACGGAGATCAGAGATTTTACGAATTTCTGGGGGCAGCTCATTCCAAAGGGCAGGGGCTCCCACAGAGAAGGCCCTCCCCCGGGTGTCGCCAGCCGACATAATTTGGCCAATGGCACCCTGAGGAGAACCTCTCTGTGGGAGCGGACTGGCCGGTGGGAGGCTACTGGTGCCAGAAGATGGTCTCGAAGGTATCCAAGTCGAATGCCATGGAGCGCTTTAAAGGTGGTAACCAACACCTTGAATCGCACCCGGAAGACCACTGGGAGCCAGTGCAGCTCGCGCAGGAGGGGTAAAGATAATATGAGGATAATTCTGGACACTTTGGAATATTATGAGGCACATCCTGAAAAACAAATGGCTTTGATATTTCTAGATGCACAGAAAGCCTTCGATAATGTGAATTGGCGATTTATGCTTTTACAGCTGGAGCAGATGGGCTTCGGTAGAAAATTTATTCAAGCCATAGAAGCCATATACCATAAACAAACAGCAAAAGTAATGATAAATGGAGAATTGGCAGAGTCTATTGAAATAAAAAAAGGAACGAGACAAGGTTGCCCACTGTCACCTTTGTTGTTTGTGTTAACATTAGAAGTGCTAAATAGAAATATTAGAGAAGAAACTGTCTCATGTGAACCAAGGACATTTCAGCTGGTGTTCACCAAATCTTCCCACAACAACACCTGGACACCTAATTGGACAATGTGACCTAGACTAATGGGGGAAGGGAGGACTCTATATTTTAATTATACTGAATTGCCCGGAAATTACCCAGAGCTGGTTTCGCTTTCATTCTGTGCCAAAATGATGTTCTCAGTAAAGTTTTGCATTAAGAGATTGGATCATCTCAACAGTGCTTGCTTGGTTGGGTTCGTCAATCGGAACCTTGACACTGTCACCACAGATGTAGTCAATTGATTGGTGCACTGTCTGAAATTACCCCACAATGAGTTTAAAAAGAGTTTAGCAATCTACCTTTTAGCAGGGTTGACTTCAATATGCTCATGGCATAAGCATATCCCCTCCTTCTTTTCATAGTCACAAACATAGCGCTTTTTATCTTCTTCTGTTTTGCACCAGTCAGGATAACCACTGGCCTCCTGCTTTTGTCTGAGATGCACGTTAATATAACCAGAAAACAAGGTGTTTGTCTTTCTTTCAAAATGCCAGACTTCATAGATCTCTGCAATTCTGTAGCCTTTCTCTACAGTGACATTCAGCTCTACAGTGCACCATGTTCTAGTTAGGGCTCTTTCTTCATCATTGTGGAGACACACAGTGACTTGCTGCTTTTCTGTGCAGATTGCACATACACTAAACATCAAATTTTCCCCTGATTTATGTGGCAGGACTGGAAAGTAGAGTCCCCTCGGCGGGTACACTTTAACTTAAGCAAGGCCAAAATACTGCAATGGCCAATTAGTCCACCCAACAGATAACCGGCTGCTCCAAACACAAACATAAATGCTCTTTGCAACTGAATTAAATCCATGAGTTGCAGAGTTCCAGAAACACAAACAACTATCTGGCCACAACCAGAAGGCGATCTCGTAAGTACCCCGGTCCTAAGCCATGGAGCACTCTAAAGGTGATAACCAAGACCTTGAAGTGCACCCAGAAGACCACCAGGAGCCAGTACTGTGACATTACCCCACTCCACCCCTCTCTCTCCCACAGTGCCTTTCTCCCAGAAGTACTATGAAGTACAACAGCCTATGACGCTGTTGCTCTGCCTTAGAAGGGTTTCCCATTGGCTGAATCAAAATGAATGACTGGTAGAGCACATGGCTACCAGTACAAAACCCAGAAGCATTTCTGAATGGTCAGCAGACAGCGTGAGCCATATGTGCCCCAAAACTGCTGCCTTGTTTACACAGACCAAGAAGTAAAAGCAATACCAAAGCAAATAAGCAACGCTGGCCCATGTTTGCTGTTGTAATGCAAGGAATTTGAGCCTTGTCTCTTCTTTTTTCTAGGCTGTTTTACACTGAATAGATGTAAAAATAAATCCTATTTTACAAAAAGCCTTTTTGTGTTTTGCTTTTCCAAAAGGTTTCAGGTGTAGCATTAAAAGGCAGGAA
Source organism: Arizona elegans (assembly GCA_022577455.1). NCBI lineage: Eukaryota > Metazoa > Chordata > Lepidosauria > Squamata > Colubridae > Arizona > Arizona elegans. The sequence continues at coordinate 41,357,009 of JAKOOJ010000010.1, read as the reverse complement.
AATAAATTAACAGAGTGGGGAATCTGACTGAGCTGTCACACTAGCTCACAGTAAGGCATCAAATACAGCTGCAGACTAAGAGGCACTTAACAAGAAAAAAAAAAGACTATTGAGGGGTGGGGGGTTGAGGGGCTGGGGCTAAATGTAAAATAACATAAATATGTGTCAAGAGCAGTGCTGTGGACCTTAGGCGCATGCCTGTTTACCACAACCATGCACAGGGCATGTTCAGCCTTGCCCCAGGGGTAGCATTCTGAGCAAGCGCTGTAAAGATTTTTTAGTGAGCATGCTCACGAGGCTTGTGGCTGTGTATGAGACAGGCGTCCTCAAGGCATTTTGGGGCTTGTCCCAGGCGTGTCTTGGTTTTCACGGCCTGATAAAAGGAGACTCTGCAGGCATGTCACGAGTGTTTCCAGGATTGCTGTGGCTACTTGATTAGTCACAAACAGTATGGTTTCAATCAAGCCATCTCCTGTGTGCAATTACCTGCAAGCCTTCCCCGCCCTAGTTAATTGCAGGTTAACTCCCCATATAAGCAAGGACCTTTTCGCTTGCTACTCGGGCCTAAACTCTGTTTTAGGCCTAGATGCAAGAGCTCTTGCTGGAAGCTGCAAGCAGAGCTCAGTGCAACGTTGCAGATGGGAGGAGAAGCACAGATAAGGACTCCAGACGCTGTTGCAGAGAAACTCCTACGGATGCTTGCCTTTTGCTGTTTTGAAGCGCGCAAGCTATCATCGGGACTGCTGTTGCTGGACATTCTTCCTCCCACAAACTTCAAGCTACGTTTGCTGTTTGAACTGTTTTTACTTCAGGTGACTTTTAGCTGTGAAGTTTGTGCTGCCGCCCTTCTACTACCTCGATGATGTATCGACACCGAAGCTGCTTATCTTCATGTTAGCTTTATTCTCTTGTGAACTGTTTCGGTATTGTGGAGAGGAATCTAGGGAGATAGCCTGGCTTCACATAACCAAGATAAGACGTTTTTACTAATGTGCTTTTTTAAAGACATAGTGCTTTTTAAATGTTTTAAAGTAAATTATATTTTTACACAAGACGCCTCTGTCAGATTTATTTCAGTCTCAGTGTGTTTGCTCATGAGCTGGTTCACGGTCCGGGGTACCCCTCAACCCCACTTCCTAACAAGGCAGTTGCAAATTTCAGCCATTTAAAGGACCCTTCAGAAGGGATTAACAAAATGGATGCTAAATTAGAGACCAGTGATGATTTATTTGATGTAAAAATGATTCCTGAACCAGCAAAGAGGGGCCAGTGAGTTAGGAAAAGTTGTAAAATGTATATTAATGAGAGTAAGCATATTTTTTTTTATTGAAAAAGTTTTAAAACAAACACAATTTCCCCACAACCCTCCCTCCCAACCCCCCTCCCCCTCCCCGACTTCCCAGAGCAGAACACAAGGTATTTCTATTGACCTTTAACAATAAACTAAATTGCATAACCAATCATCAAACTAACACCCCCTAAAAAAAAAAAATTCTTAACCCCCCATATATAAAATCTTATTTCTTAAACATAATACTTCTAATATCACTTATATAGCACTTATACAAATAAAAAAAATCATTCATAAGCTATTTGATATTTTTTGGTCTGATACTTATTTTGTATATAATCAATCCATCTTCTCCAGTCCTGTATATACCTTTCTTGTGTGTGATCCTTCAGATATGCTGAAATTTTAGCCATTTCAGCTAAATTAGTTACTTTCAATATCCAATCATCAATAGTAGGCAAAAAGTCCTTCTTCCAGTGTTGTGCTACCAACAATCTTGCTGCTGTTATCAAGTTCAAAATCAATTTAGTCTCTGCAACTGTACAGTCTGTAGTTATACCCAGTAAGAACAACTGTGGAGTAAATTTCAGTCTCTTTTTAAAAATATTCTGCATCACCCACCAAATCTTTATCCAAAATGCTTTGATTTTTCTACAAGTCCACCATATATGATAATAAGTTGCATCATCACAGTCACATCTCCAACATTTAGCTTGCACATTAGGATACATACATGATAATTTTTTGGGATCTAAGTGCCATCTATAGAACATTTTATAAAAATTTTCTCTTAAATTTTGTGCTTGTGTAAATTTCACATTTCTAATCCAAATCTTTTCCCAAGTCTCCATCATTACTGGCTCTTGAAAATTTTGTGCCCATTTAATCATACAATCTTTAACCAATTCCGTCTCAGAATCTATTTCCAATAAAGCATTATACAACCTTTTAATATGCATTTGTTTTTGATCTCTAATTTGTTTTACCAAATTCTCCTCATTTTGCACAAAGCCAGTTTTTTGATCTTCCTTCCATCTAGCTTGAAGTTGACCGTACTGAAACCATGTGTAAATTATACCTTCTTCTCTCAGTGTATCTAAAGATTTCAAATACATTACCCCCCTTTCCATAATAAGAAGCTCTTTATAGTTAATCACCTCCTGTTTTTGTTCTATACTTATATTTTCTATTGCATGTCTAGGATTTGCCCATACAGGTATCTTATAATTTAACTTATATTGATATTTTTTCCAAACCCTCAACAAAGCATTTCTTAATATATGAGCCTTAAATACTTTATCCACTTTTTTGTCATATAACAAATAGGCATGCCATCCATATAACAAATCATAACCTTCTAAATTCAAAATTCTCCCCTCAGTTAAATTAAACCAATCACTAATTTGTGATAAAACCGCTGCTTCATAATATAATCTTAAATTAGGCATTTTGAGACCCCCTCTTTCACGTGTATCTTGCATAATTTTCATTTTTATTCTGGGTTTTTTCCCAGCCCAAATAAAAGTATTAACACCTTTCTGCCATTCTCTCAGATTCTCATCTTTCTTAAGCACAGGTATCATTTGGAACAAAAATAAAAATCTAGGTAAGACATTCATTTTAATTGCTGCAATTCTTCCCAATAAAGACAACTGTAATTTTTTCCAATTTTCCATATCCTTCTGTACCTTCTGCCAAAGAACCTCATAATTGTTTTTGTATAATTTTGTATTTGAAGCTGCTATGTATACCCCTAGATATTTAACCTTTTTAACTATTTCAAAATCTGTTAATCTTGCCAGTTTATCTCTTTCCAGTATAGTCATATTTTTAACTATCATCTTTGTCTTATGTGGGTTAACTTTAAATCCTGATACTTTCCCGTATTGATCAATTATATCCAATATATATGGAACCGACTCTATAGGTTGGGATAAGGTAATAACCAAATCATCTGCAAATGCTCTTAATCTATAATCTTGTTGTCTAATTACAATACCCTTCAATTTTTCTGAGTCCCGTATCTTGTTCAATAGTACATCCAAAGTCAGAATAAATAATAGTGGGGACAGAGGACACCCCTGCCTTGTTCCTTTCTCAATTTTAAAAGCCTCTGTTAAACCTCCATTAACTATAATTTGTGCTGTTTGCTGCTGATATATCGCTCTAATTGATTGTGTAAAATATTCCCCAAAATGCATTTTCTCTATTATTTTAAACAAAAATTGCCAGTTCAAACGATCAAATGCCTTCTCTGCATCCAAAAATATAAACGCTGCAGGGACTTGATTATTTTTTTCCAAGTATTCCAGTAAGTTTACGATTTGTCTAACATTATATCTCATTTGTCTCCCTTTTATAAACCCTGATTGATCATTATGAATTATTTGTTGCATAACTGGCATTAATCTATTAGCCAATATCTTAGCAAAAATCTTATAATCAGTATTCAGAAGTGAAATTGGCCTGAAGTTCTCAGGTTTAATGGAGTTTTGGTCCTCCTTTGGAATTAGTGAGACAAAAGCTGTTTTCCAGGAAGGTGGTACTCCTCCTCCTACTTGTATTTTATTAAATAAAATTTTGAGTGGTTCTAACATTTCAGATTGTAAATGTTTATAATAGACAGCTGTTAGTCCATCTGTTCCTGGAGCCTTACCTATTTTTAATTGTTTAATTGCCCCAACAATTTCCTCGGACGTTATTGGCTGATTCAATCTCTCTCTCTGTTCCAGTGTTAATTCAGGAATCTCCATCTTTAAATATCTATCAATATCAACATCTTGAATTACATCTTTAGCATATAACTTTGTATAAAACTCCAAAAAAGCCTTTTTTATTAAATTCTGTTGATAAATTTCTTTACCTCTAAATTCTATCTTATCTATAACACGTGATTTTTGTTTTTTCCTCATCGTGTAAGCCAACCATCTCCCAGGTTTATTAGCATTACAAAATGTATTATGTCTGGCATATTGTATGCTAGTTGCTACTTGCCCAGCCAATAACATATTAAATTGCTCTCTTAAAATATTGATCATATCTTTTGCCTTTTTATCTCCCGGGTTAGTTATAAGCGATTGTTCTTTCTTTTTAATTTCCTCCTCTATCTCTTTCCGTCTGTTTTGTTGTTTTAGTCTATATTTATTGTTCAAAAAAATTAATGTTCCTCTCATATATGCCTTACTCGCATCCCATACCATCTCCATCGAGGTTCCTTTATTCATATTGTTAACAAAAAAATCTTTCATTTGTTTTTTAAGCTCACACAAGTTATCTTCATATCTAAATAAATTCTCATTTAACCTCCAAGACCTCCTTTCCCCTCTTTCCTGCTCTAATTCCACCCAAACCGGGCTATGATCAGTTAAAGATCTTGGACATATCTTCGTGTTCTTCACCCTAGAAAAAAGATCATTTGTAGTTAATATAAAATCAATCCTAGAAAAAGATTGATGCCTATCTGAAAAAAAAGTAAAATCACTTTCCGATACATTCCTTTCTCTCCAAATATCTCTGAGCTCCATATCCTCCAGAATATCAAAAAAAGATTTAGGCAACTTAGCACGCATGGATATCTTAGATAGACTTTTTTTATCTTTCTGGGTATTTATTACCCCATTCCAATCACCCATTAGAAGTAAAGATCTATAATCCCATTGTAATATTTTAGTATGTAAAAGTTTATAAAATTTATCTTATTGTTGATTAGGTGCGTATACTCCAATTACAAGCAGCTTCCCATTCTGTGTTGTTAATTCAATTGCAATATATCTACCTTGAGTATCAGCCTCAATTAAATTAGCCACTAAACCTCTTTTAATGTATATAACTAGGCCATTTTTCTTCTCTGGTGCTGATGCCACAAAATGTGTACCTAATTTCGAATTTATCAAATACTTTTGATCTGAAGATTTAATATGCGTTTCTTGCAAACAAATAACATCATTCTGAAATTGCTTCAAGTAGTGAAATATTTTCTTTCTTTTTTGTGGAGAATTTAAACCATTGACATTCCAAGATAAGAATTTATTTGCCATCTCTTGGCGCTCCAAGCTTTGAGAGCATCAGCTGAACCTCCTCCGCCATATTATACTTCGGCCTAGCTCCTCCCACTGCTTGTGTTTTTTGAGCTTGTTGGGTTGCATCTTGAGGCTGTCGTGCCAGATGTTGTTTGTAAGTAGCTCTTGTCAGTCGTTGATCTTTTGGCAGCTGTATCATCGTTAATGACTCAAGGGTTGGTGGTGGACCCCCACTCAACAGTAAATCTTCTTCCAAATTAGCTCCTCCAGCTAGAGCTTGAGCGTAAGTTTGTGGTTGCCCTCCATCTTTCTCTTGTTGTGTCGTTTCCAATTGCTTTCTAGCACCCCCTGGTGAGGGTGGCCTTCCAGCCTTTAAAACATTGACATAAAAATCTTTTGCCTTTCCAACTGTGTTTAAGTGATGTCTTTGCCCAGCATATGTCACTATTATCCCAAAGGGGACATCCCATCTGTACTGGAGCTGCTGATTTCTTAGTTCATTCACCAAAAAACCAAACTGCTTTCTATCTCTTAACATTTTAGGAGGAAGCTCTTTCAGGACCACCAGCTCTTGTCCATCCACTTTGATCTTGTTTCTATAAGAAGCTTGCAGAATGCCATTTCTAATTCTCCTTGTTGTGAAATAAATCACCACATCTCTTGGTAGCTGCTTTTGTTTTGCCAGCCAGGAATTAACCCTATAAATTTTATCCATTTGAATTACCACGTCTTCTGGCCTTTCTGAAATCAGCTCTGCTAAAGCATTGGAACAAACATCTTTTAAATTTTCACCAGTCTTTTCTTTCAGACCTCTCAGCCTGAGGGCAAATTCCATTGATCTGTATTGTAACAGAACCATTTCATCATCCACTTTCTCTGTTTGTATCATAACCTCTCCTACTTTAGTTGCAAGCTCCAAGTTAGCATCATCAATTTCCCGTACTCTCTCCTCAATCTTTAACATATGAGTAGCCAGTCCTGAAACTGCATAAACAATGTCATCTCTTATTTCATCATGTTTTTCCTCCACCACACTTTTAATTTTCTTTAACTCCTCTGAAAATTGTTTCATCATTTCTGTCTGATTGTTCAGGGCACCCATTATAAATTCTTTAAGGTCTTGTGACTGTGTATCAGCAGGAAGTTGTTGTTTTTGAGTCACTACAGGGGAACCTCCTCCCCCTTTAGAAGTTGGTGGCTTTAGTTGTTTAGCAGCCATTTTATTTTAAAAAGAGTTTTTTCCTTTTGCAGCCACAAAATCTTGTAAACAGTCTTACAAAGTATGTTTCAAAGTTTTTTCAAAATAAACAATCCTCTCTTCAAGCTATACTCAGTCCCCAACAGTTTTCTCTTCAGGCAGAGGGCTCTTAACAAGCAGTTTCCTTTTAACTTTCACTTTCCCTTCCGCCCATAACAAAGGCTTCCTCTCCAGCCTCCAGCTCGAGAGAGCTCCGTTTGCAACAATGTATTCACGGAGTTAAGTTCTGTTTCTTTTAAAAAGCTTGCACTCTTGCTTCAGCTCTGTCTGCCTTGTTAGAAATCATTAGAACTCACTGTTTGCCGGCAGAGTTGGACGCAGACGTCTTGCTCTGATTAACAGAGGCACCAGCGATCCGGAGCAATGGGAGGGGTGAACTGGGGAGCTCTCACCCTCCGAGTCCCTGGAATTAATCCAGTGACTTTCGGGGAGCTCTACCCACCCCCTCCGACTCTCCTCTCCTTCTTTGCCCGAAGGAGAGTTTTTTCAAACCGCCGGACAGCAGTTTAGCGCTGTCAGGGCGGTTTTAACAGATCGGGTGGCTGGCGGTCTATGGAGACTGTCCTCGTCGTCAGCGGAGCCAGCAGAAGTCTCGAGAGTAAGCATATTTTGGTGATCAAGATTTGTCATTGCCGATTCTGTCAAATGCCAAACAGTGAGTGTAAGCAGTCTATTAAAACTAGCATTTTCATGAGTTGAAAACGGATATGTAATATAAAATATTTCTTATTTCAGAACTAGATATTCATCAGAACATAGGTCTTTTGCAAATTGTCAAGAGTTGTATTTTAAAGATACTGCATCATTGCCTCATGGACTGTCTACAAAATGAAGACCAAATGGATGGATCCGATGAAACAGACTTTATTAAAAGACTGTGTCTTCAAATTTCTATACCTCAAATTGTATGGATAATCATTAATATTTCAGACAAAATGAATAAATTATATTTCACACAGGACACACTGGATGAAGTCAAGGCCTGTATACAGTGCATTGAGAAGGGGAAATCTCCACTGGCATTAATGACAAGGATATGCTATGAGACACCTATGTCTGTCAAGAGAATATGTCAAAATGTATCAGAAATTAATTACACAAAAATGTTAATGTGAAGGGAATGAATTTCAAATAAAGCATATGTACTGAGGCATTTGAAAACTGTTGTTATTTCTTTTTGGTAATGACTGTAGGGGGGAATTCATTGTATCCTTTAGTGGTTGGAGAAGTTCATCCTCAAAGCACTTGTAATATTGGGTACCACCTACTAGTGGTGGTAGATCTTTTCACCAAGATGGCCCATTTCATACCCTGCAAGGGCTTGCCCAAGGCCAAAGACACAGCCCAACTTTTTCTAGACCACGTATTTCACTACCATGGCATAGTCTCAGCACTTGTGTCAGACAGAGGCATGCAATTCCAATCTAGATTTTGGAAAACACTTTTCCATCTACTAAATGTCAAGGTCAACCTCTTCTCAGCTCATCACCCTGCCACGAATGGAGAGGCTGAGAAGATGAACCAGCTCCTCCAGCAGTACTTGAGGTGCTACCGCATCTATAGCCAAGACAACTGGCCGTCGTTACTGCCACTCACAGAATTTTCTTACAACAATTCACTGCATTCATCAACTTCAATGACACAATTTCAAGCCATGTATGGCACATACCCTAAGGTATTGCCAAACCACCCTACATTGGACTCCACTGTTCCAGGGTCAGTTGTCCTCTTACAAGAGCAACTTGCAGCCCAAGATCTTTTGAAACAGCAACTTGACCAAGCAAAACATGCTTACAAGAAGGCAGCAGATACCAATCGCCAGGAGTCCCCACTCATAGCAGTAGGAGACAAAGGTTAGCACTCTATTAGGTTCTTAGCCACTTCAAGACCTTCCAAGAACCTGGACACTAAATTTGTGGGCCCATTCAATGTTCTCTGACATATCAGTCCTGTAGCTTTCCACCTCTAATTACCCCTTCAATGAAGGTGCATCCAGTATTTCACAGAGCATTATTTTCTAAAGAACTCCCCCCCCAGCACAATAAAATTCCAGAAACACCCTCCACCACCAGTCATAGTAGGGGGAGAACCAGAATACGAGGTGGAAGAAATCTTAGACTCTAGGAAAAGAGGTAAAGGCATTGGAAAGGCTACTGTTACAGGTGTTATGTCTACCTTATATGTAGCTCTATCAATCCTCTCTATTGTATTTGTGATGGTGCTTGTGGTGGTGGTTCTTCATGGTTAGCTGTTATTTGGAGGCTGCATTGACACTGTCAATCAGTTTATCCTGCTCCAAAGCTTTCATCCGTTTGTCAGTAAGTTCTGTGGTACGACATATCTCAATTGCTGCTTGTAAACTTAAATTATGTTCCCTCAAAAGGTGGCAGCATGTGCTTTCACTAGTGATACCCAGAACTATTTTATCACGAATAAGTTCATCTCTCAGAGAGCCATACTCACAGCTCGCAGCTTTTTTTCTTAGCCGTGTGATGAAACTGTCTATTGCTTCACCTTCTTCTTGCTTACAGCTGCCAAATATATATCTTTCATATATGACATTTTTAGAGGGTCTGAAAAAGACTTCTAAGGCATGTAGGATGGCTTTAGTATCACTTTTTTGCTCCTCTGTAAGGGTTAAATTGTGCTTGTAAACATGGAGGCATTCACTGCCCATCAGCTTCCTCAGCGTGGCTGCTTGCACTGCTGCTGGCTTGTCATTTAAGCCTGTGGCTAGGGAGTAATCCTCAGATTTTGCTTTGAAGTTGTCCCAATTACTGCTGCAATCTCCACTCACCCTCATTGCCTCAGGCAGTGGTATGCTGTTAACGGCTGCCATGCTGCTGATTTTCTTGCTTCAAATGCTCAGCTTCCAGGACAGGACCGCAAGTGCTAGACTGGCATGCATCAAATGTGTAGAGACAGTGCAGATTCAGATGTTTCTGACACCATGTTTCATGCAGGGTAATTAAAATGTAATACAAGCCATCACTGTGCAGAAGCTATCTTGTTAGAGAGTGATAAATACAACAACAGGAACAGAAAATGCATCATAGGAACAATAAAGATGAATCCTAGAGTAGCAATGTGAAACAGGAAACAAATACAATAGAGAGAAATGATAGAGCTACATATAAGGTAGACATAACACCTGTAACACCTGTTGCAGATTGCTCCTGGGAAAACACACGGTATGTTCATGCCCCTGACTTAGTTCGTCAGTTCCACCAGTGCTTCCCTGACAAGCCAAGACTGACCAAGCTACCAGCGCCCCACCCAATTTCCCCTGAGAAACCTGTAGAGGAAGAGTCGTAAAGGTGCTTTTTTCAAGAGGCAACTGGACTTTCTGGTTTTTCTTTGAAGACGTTTCGCTTCTCATCCAAGAACCTTCTTCAGCTCTGAAGAAGCTGAAGCTTCTTGGATGAGAAGTGAAACGTCATCAAAGAAAAACCAGAAAGTCCAGTTGCCTCTTGAAAAAAGCACCTTTGGGACAACCATGACCTGGATGACAGGGACTCTCCATAGACATGGAGGAAGAGGTTTGTTACAGGAAAAGAAACGGGACCAGGCCAAGCTCTTCAATGCAGAAAAGAGTTTATTGTGCACGTTTCAAACAGTCCAAAGACAAGCAAAAAGTCTGAACACTGATGGCTTCTTTTGGCCATGTATTTATACAATGTAAAGGCAGAGTCATTATAAAGAGTGATACATTTCACACGTAGAAGTTGCCCTTTCATCTATCTCTAGGAAAGGAAATAACAATCCTCTTCTCACATACTCAGGTTCTCTGCTCCGGAGCTCAAGACATAACAAACGGAGATAAGAGGCTTGAAGACGCCTCAAGGGCAGTAAAGGAAGCAGCACTTCTTATCTGGGGATATGCATGACATTTGGGATGCAATAAACAGTAAACAACAGGATGTAACTGTTTAGGGTCAGTTTGCCCTTTTACAACTCTGTACCTACGTCAAATACCTTTTGCCAGTTTAGCACCTTGGCACGGAAGAGGCACTTCTGTCTTGTCCAAAGTTTTAGAATTATAATATTTGAATTTTGTCCCAATATCGGATCTTAGCCTACCTCATTTCCCCACTTTGTGACTCATCTGTCTTATCCAGACGAGTCACACCTCCAGGTCCTCTTCCTGCTGGAGCCGTCTGTAATCCCACATAGCCATCACCTGAGCAGTTGTCTTACGTTCCACCAGCAAGGATAGACTTTTAGAAATAGTTTTAACAAACAGAGGTAGAATACATGGGAGAAAAATACACCCTGCAGCTATTAATCCCATCAGGCCAAAGATGGCCTGCAGGCCAGGTAACTTTGTCCACCATCCTGAAAACATATCCTGCAAATTAAGGCCTTTCCAAGTCTGGACTGGCACATGAGCTATTTTAACCATTTTATCCGTTATTTCCTTAATAACTTTCCCACTTTCATCAATTTCTATGCAGCAATCAGTTAAATTAAACTTTCCACATACCCCTCCTTCTTTGGCTAATAGGTAGTCTAAGGCTAATCTATTCTGCATAATATATGTCCTTGATTTAACACTTTCCCTGGCTAATTCAAGGTTTTGGTTACCACCTTTAAAGCGCTCCATGGCTTAGAACCTGGTTATCTACGGGACCGCCTACTACCACCAATAGCCTCCCACCAGCCAGTATGCTCTCATAGAGAGGGACTCCTCCGGGTGCCGTCAGCCAAACAGTGTCGACTGGCGGCCCCTAGGGGGAGAGCCTTCTCTGTGGGGGCACCTACCATCTGGAATGAGCTCCCCCCGGAGATACGGAGGATCCCGGATCTGCGCTCCTTCCGCCGTGCTGTGAAGACCTTTTTATTCCATCAGGCGGGCTTGGCCTAATCTCTCCCCTTTTTAAATATGTAAATTTTAATCTGTTTTTAAATTATTGGGGTGTTTTAATCTGTCTGGGCCAAAATGATTTAATTTGATTTTATTCTGGTTTTAAATTTTTTGTATCTATGTATTTTATTGTTGGCTGTTCACCGCCCTGAGTCCTTCGGGAGTAGGGCGGTATACAAATCAAATAAACTAAACTAAACTAAACTAATTGAGTAAAAGCTTTCACGGTTTCATTGGTGATTATTTCAACCACTGCTTGAAGATGAATTAAATGGTTCAGAATGTACACGGGGGTCCGATAGCCATACATGCCATCTTCCGCCCACGTAGCTGGTCCATAAACTTCTATAATTCATTCTGCAGGCCTGTTAGGATAGGCATACCTCCTATCCTAACCCTTCCTATTGCAGATGTACCAACATGTCTTTTCTGTCGTTGATTACCTACATCATCATATACCGAAACACCCAAAATCTGTCGAGTTTTAAGGGGGAGCAAAAAGAATCCTGGCCTAATTATTCCCAGGACACAAGCTCCACACCAATCCTTAGGTAGATACCCATATGCCAGTTTACCACAAATCCAGTACAATCCATCAGGAGCAAGCCATCCAAGGGTTTGATTATCCGGATCCCCTAAGAAGGCTAATCTGTTTACCTCAAACAGAGCCATTTCATCAATACCCTCTGTGACATTACTTCCGGACCACCATATCTTGCTTTCCCATTTTCCTGTGCATATGAGGTTTCCTACCTGTTTACAATCAGTTTGACTCCTCCTTTGGAAGCATACATTCCCTACCAAACTGGTGGTAAGTGTCCAATCCCCATCTTTTCCCTGATTATATGAAAGGTTACCCTTTTGCTCCATTTCTAATACTTTGGAATAGTTCAATTCCTGGGCTTCCCATGGCCATTTTTCTCCCATATTAGTTCCTCCACATACAAAATAATTTGATACATTCAGAGTGTGGGCTATGTCTTCTGCCTATTTGACAAAGGTATTTGTTACATGGCTAGGAATTTCAGGTACATTTAGCTTTTCCATTTCCAGATAATATAACTAGAACAATCCTTTCGTATCCTGTGTTGTCCTAGTAATTTTGGTAACATACCAGCTAAGGATTACAAGGGGATCTCTTCAGTATCTATTACCAAATAATGTACTAACACATCCTCTATAATTTTCACGCACACTCTATCTTACAGCCTATACATAAAACACAATATATACAGTGAGTGCAACAACAACACTCACACCCACAATTACAAAATCAGCACATTTAAAGAGAATTCTCTTTTCTGTTCCTTTGCATCAAAAGGCAGCTTCCAGGGTGTCCTAAGCAGGGACTTCTTTCATCTGTAAGAGGTTCACACTCCGCAACCAGTTGGGGAAATGTAGGGACCATTAGGGATCGGAACGACTGAGAAATCAAATGGCCTTGGTTGTCCACAAAACCATTGCTTATATCTGTAAAACACGATGATCAATAAAGCTACTACCCCAATTACCCAAAGTGCCCACACCCAATTTTCCTCCCACATGGATCCGCAACGATCTTCAGTCTCTCGTCAGGATCCGAGTTCCAGAATAATTCAAGAGGGCAGGTGTTCCATCCTCTTTTTAGCTTGCAGCGGGTTACATCGGCAGATATACATCAAAGTAACCTATATATAAAATACAAAAGCTTTCTTTAAGCACGTTCAAATGTCAGTTTTGTTGGATGTTGTTTGTCCACGGACACTTTCCAGCCGGTGTCAGCTGCTGCCTTGACTTGTGTCCGATGGATCCATGATTTTGATTCTGCAATCTTAATAGCAAGTGGAGAAGTCATAATAACAATAAAAGGTCCCTTCCATCTTCCTTCTAGCGGCTCTTTCCTCCAGTGTTTGACCCACACTTGGTCCCCAGGTTTAAATGAGTGACATTAGGTTACTAATCTAGGGGGTACTTGTTCCATCACATATCGTTGGAGTCTCTCAATTTGCTTATTAAGTTCTTGTACCATCTCCATATTCCAACCCCTCCCCCCCTTATGACCTAAATCAGGCCACCTAACATACATATTTACCTTATTTTACCATATTTACATATTTACACATCCAATGTTTCTCCCTTGTTTCTCCCTTGGCCCTTTCTAAAGCCCGTATCAATACCCATAATTCAGCCACCCGTGCGCTATGTCCACCCACCAGAGGACCGCTTTCCACCACTTTTCCATCATCCACAATAGCATATCCGGATATTCGCCTCTCATCTATAACATAACTTAACCCATCCGTATACCAATTAAGCTGCGCATTTGGCAACGGAATATCCATTAAATCTGGTCGGGTGGAATAAACCTTCTCCAATACCTGTAAACAATCATGCTCAGAAACAGACTCCGTAGGTAACAAAGTTGCTGGATTTAATCGGTTAGACACCACCAGATGCACCTGTGGATCCTCACTCATAATTGCCTGATATTTTGTCAACCTTTGCCCACTAATCCACAAATGTCCCTTAGTATCCAACACAGACTGCACCGCATGAGGGGAGTGCATGAGTATAAGACAAGAAAAAGTAAGTTTATTACAATCCTGAATAAATTCTGCACTTGGAGCCAGCACCTTCAAACAGTGGGTCCAGCTTTTGGCCACTCCATCCAATTGTTTTGACAAATAGGCTACAGGTTGTTGCCAACTTTTGCTTAACGCATTGTAAGCCGCCCTGAGTCTCCGGAGAAGGGCGGCATATAAATCAAATTAAAAACAAACAAACAAACAAAAAAAAAACTTCCCAAAGGCTGGGTAAGTACCCCGCAATGTTTCTATTAGTGTTTACGTACAGATTAAAAGGCTTCCGCAAGTTCGGTAAAGCCAGAGCTGGAGCCTGAGTCTGACTGTTTAATTGGGATAATTGGAGTATTCCAGGGGGACTTAATAGGCACCAAAACCCCCGCTTCCAAATCTCTGAATGCTTTCATAAATAGCACAAATAGCTTCCCAAGAAACAGGACGCTGCCTTATACTCACAGGCACCGCTCCAGGTTTTAGTTCCACCACCACTGGAGGGTGGTGAGCTGCAAAACCCGGCAGGTTATCCCCAGGCACATCAAACAACCCCACTTCCCTTCAACCTGTCTCCCTACCATCAACCATCAAATTTCCTCCAAGTTTCCTCCGGAGAACGTCTTATGGTCACCCTTTGGCGACCCTCATCAAATGAAATCGTTGCCCCTAATTTGCTAAGCAGATCCCTGCCTAACAATGGAATAGGGCATTCAGAAACATACAAAAATTCATGCTGGATTTCAGCTCCCTTAAACTCACACATCTATGGTTTCAAGATCTACCGCCCCATGGCTTGCCCTGATACCCCCTGGACCTGAATTTTATGGGATCCGGGGGCTGCAATCTGCTTATTTACAACTGATCTTCCTGCTCCCATATCTACCAGAAACGTTGTGTGCTGACCCCCTATTTTCATTGTAACCAATGGCTCAGGCGGGGGTTCTTCCAAGCCTGGTCCCCCTCAATCTGACCAAGTCATGTCTGCCAATCCAATACTGTCCGCTTTCTGCTGCCCTGCGCCCTCTCCAAATCCTCTACCAAAACCCCAACCTGAACTTGTCTGTCCAACCTTCTACTCAAACCTCTCCTCTGTCCTCGCTCTCCCCTTCTCCCAGAGAGCTGCCCACGCATCCCTGACCCAAAACCCGCTCTTCTCATCCCTCTACTTCTCACCATCTGTCTTGGGCATTCCTTTTCCCAAGTAATTCCTTTTCCCAAATAATTTTATTTCTATACCACCCTTCTCCCGAAGGACTCAGGGCGGTGTACAGCCTATTTTGTTAAAAAAAAACCAGACAAACACCAGAAAGGAGAAAAAAAGTTTTAAAAGCATCTCTTTTCCTCTTTCTCCCCTCCAAAGGAAGCGGGGGGGGGAGAAAAACCCCCTTGCATCCCACTTTGCAGTGCCCCTGCCAACAAACCAGCCTCTTTATTCATCCGTGCCTCCTGCTCTTTCTTCTCCACCTACAGCCCCCACAGCCTCCAAATCATCATCATCATCATCATCATCCCCCTCTCCCTCACTCTGACTGCCACCTCTAGGCGAATGACTCCCCTTGACTTTTGACTTCACGCCAGGATCCCTCATACACCTCTGATTTCCTCCTCTGCTCCCTCCAGCAGCCCCCTTACTTTTTCTGCCTGCTCAGATACACATAACCCGACTGTTTCAGCCCTACATTGCAATAAATCCTCAGCTTTTTTCAACAGGGCTCTCATCCATTGATCAATATATTGAACTTGATCAGGATATTTATCCTGATTCACTACAATCACTCCCCACAACTTATCCACTGTTTCTTCCCTTAACCATCCCTGAGGGGGAGGGGGTCAGCCCATCTCCCTTTGTGGCCACACATGTTTACATAAGAATTTTAATTGATCCTTTGATCCTTTCGGATAGGAAGGGTTGCTAAAATACTTGTCAAAACCTTTTAACATGCATGCCAACGGAGTATTTGGCACGCTCTGAACCCCATCCCTTCTACCACACTGCCGTCGACTCATAGCCCCGGAAACTCACGGCCACTAATGAGAAATATGACGGCTTAACCACCCACACAACCTGACATGGACTTCATTAGGGTAGCCACCCCGAGTCCGAGGGAGTGATCAAATCCCTCCGTCTGTCTTCAAATGAGACAGGTACAATTCTTTTACAATATACTCACTTAAAATGCTCCCACTCCGTAGATTCCTGGCCAGGAATTTGTTCAGACCACCTTTCCTGCACCGCAGGGTTCTTGGACTCGATCAGAGCACCGTTGGGGCCATGGGGGTATCGCTGCTGTCTCCCGGAGACGTATCTCCGCGGTGCCTGGAGAATGTTCAGGAGCGACCTCCCGATGGTCCCGAGGGGTCGAAACGGTCCTCAGCGAAATATCGCCTTGCACCTAGTCCCAGAGGCGTCGCCAGCTGTTGTAGACAAAATAACGGACTGGGCAAGCTCTTCAATGCAGGAAAGAGTTTATTGCGCAAGGTTCAAACAGTCCAAAGACAAGAAAAGGGTCTGAACACCGATGGCTTCTTCTGGCCATGTATTTATACAGTTTAAAGGCAAAATTATTACAGAGAATGATGCATTTCACACGTAGAAGCTACCCTTTAATCTATCTCTAGGAAAGACATAACAGTCCTGTTCCCACAGGCTCAGGTTTCCAGCTCCGGAGCTCAAGACATAATAAAAGGAGATAAGGAGCTCAAAGGCACCTCACAAACAGTAAAGAGGACAGTAAGGAAAGCAGTATTTCTTCTCTAGAATCTACATGACATTTGAGGTGCAATAAACTTTCAACAACAGGATGTATCTGTTTAGGGTCAGTTTGCCCTTTTACAATTCTGTACCTACGTCAAATACCGTTTGTCATCTCAGCACCTTGGCACGGAAGAGGCACTTCTGTCTTGACCAAAGATTTGGATTTCTAATATTTGAGTTTTATCCCAATATCGAATCTTAGCCTGGCTCAGGGTGAGCCAGCAATTTAACAAACGGTTCGTGTGCTGCGAGGGCCGAGGCCAATAAATAGTGGTGCAGAGGGGCGGGGCAAGGGGCGGGGCGAGCCAGCAATTTAACAAACGGTTCGGCCAAACCGCCTAAAACCGGCAAAATCCCACCTTTGGCCACAGCCCAAACACAGGTAAGAGGAACTATTATTGATATAAATTTGTCCTGGTGCCATCCAGGTGGCACAGGTGGTGTCTGCTCTGCTAAAGTTCCAGTGAGATTTCAGGAGCAACCTTCAAATCAGTTTCTGCATAAACCCTGATTTCTGTTCTAGGAGGGAAGGTGATAAGAATGACCGGGCAGGAGTCATGCTACTTCTGATGCTGATGCTCTTCTGGCTCCAGGCTCCAACTACAGCGAAGAGGCTGCAAATCATATGTGTGCTCAGGGATTATATCCAGTTAGAGGAAAGCTACTATAGGCCTGGTGATCTCATTATTGGTGGGAATTTGCCCTTTAGAACTACTTTAAATTCTCCTGTCCCAGACTTTAATACTGTGAATCTTCGTGTACATAATGCGTAAGTTTCAGTTGGAGGAGAAACATACATATAAATGGTATTTTTGCTTTTAATTCTGGGACTCCTTTCAGAAATAATTCTTCTAGTATTTTGCACTGTCCTAGTGTAGTTCACATTTTGTGCTTTTCTCAATAAACTACCAAGCTGTTCAAATATGCTAGAATTCTCAACCTCTTCACAAGAAGATGATAAACAGCAAAAATGAAGAGAGAAGCTGTGCTTGCCTAGTGAAGAACTTGAATTATAATATTAATCTGAACAATAACTTGTGGTAGAAAATTCAAATAGAAGCTCAATCCCCTTCCAGTGTTCAGGAGTTACAAAAATCCCTCTCAGTGCAGCAAAGTGGCAGGATGACAGAGGGATAAAAAACAGTCCATAATATGGATAGAAAGGCTTGTCTCTTTTCTCACAAAGCCATCCAAGTTTAGCCAAGTTTTCTTTCCTCTCACTCCCTCTCCTCTTCCAACCCTCTCCTCTCCTCCCCTCTCCTTTCTATCTTCTTTACTATATAATATTCTTCTTGTTTGGTATCCAAGCAACTCCTATATTCTACTCATATCTACTTTCTTTCAATTTCAATTTCTTTCAGATTTATTCTATCTATCCATATTAGCATCATAATTGTACATTATTCTTATACTCTTCTTTCTCCCCCCCCTTTCAATTTTCTCTGGTATCATCTAGGTTTGTATTTCTTTTTTGATCTCTCCATCATTTACCTTTCTATTATCTCCCTCATTTATCTATCATTTTTATTCATATTTCTTTTCTAACCATTCATAAAATGGTTCCCCATGTCCTGAAATAGATCGATTCCTCTCTATCTTTTATTTTTAAAGTTAATCTATTCATTTCCACACAGTCTAGAATCTTTTTTATTACTTCACCTTCTGACAGGATTTTTTCTGTCTTCCAATTTTGTGCAAATACAATTCTTGCTGCTATTATTATATGTATTATTAAATACACATCTTCTTTACTATAGCTCTCTGGCAGAATACCCAATAGGAAACATTCTGGTTTTAATTCTATAGGTTTATGTAGTATTTCCTCCAACCATGTCTGTATTCTAGACCAATAATTTTTTGCTTCTGTACATGACCACCACATATGATAATATGATCCCGGCAAATGTGAACATTTCCAACACTTAGCTGATTTATCCTTAAACATTTTTGCTAATCTTTCTGGTGGCATATGCCATCTATAAAACATTTTATATAAATTTTCTTTATAAGTTGCCATTGTCAATTTATAATTCCTTTATTTATTTATTTATTTATTTATTTATTTATTTATTGGTTTGATTTATATGCCACCCTTCTCTGGAGACTCAGGGTGGCTTACAATGCGTTAAGCCAGTGGTTCTCAACCTTCCTAATGCCGCGACCCATTAATACAGTTCCTCATGTTGTGGTGACCCCCAACCAGGGGTGGGTTCTAAATTTTTTACTATCAGTTCTGTGGGCGTGGCTTATTTTGTGGGCGTGGCTTGGAGGTCATGTGACTGGGTGGGTGTGGCTAGCTGGTCATGTGACCGGGTGGCCATGGCTATGTGTATAGGGACTACTCAGAGGGTTGAAAAAAGTCATTTCTGACAGATCCTTGTACTTTTGACTGGTCCTCACACTTATGACCATCCTCACATTTATGCCCGTGCAGCATTCTTAACAACCATGTCACTCATTTCACAACTGCTTCTCTTCACCATGGTAATAAGATAGGGCAAAAAACGTAAAATGTGAGGACAGTCGTAAATTCAAGGACTGGTCAAAAGTGCGAGGACCAGTCAAAAATAACTTTTTCAGCCCTCTGAGTAGTCCATGTGCACAAAAGGACTACCCAGAGGGCTGAAAAAAGTGATTTCTGACAGGTCCTCTCACTTTTGACCGGTCTTCGCACTTATGACTGGTCATCATGCCCATTGTAGCATTCTTAACAACCGTGTCACTCATTTCACAACTGCTTCTCTTCACCATGGTGACAAGATAGGGCAAAAACGTAAAATGTGAGGACAGTTGTAAGTTCGAGGACTGGTCAAAAGTGCGAGGACCAGTCAAAAATAACTTTTTCAGCCCTCTGAGTAGTCCATATGCATAAAAGGATACAGCAATAGAGAGGGATAAAGGAAGGGAAAGGAAATTAGAGTAGGAGTGAGGGTAAGAAAGGGATGAAGAGAGGAGGAGAAGGAGAAAGGAAGAGGAAGTAGGGAGGAGAAGAAGAGGGGAGGGGGGAAGAGAAAGTAAGAAGGAAAGAAAAGACAGAGGTGGTAGGTTTGAGGAGAAAGATTGCTGTACAATAAAAAAGATGAAAGGGAAGAAAACCAACCCCAAACAAATATAAAGATATTAAGATAAAGAATGAATTGTTAAACTTTAAAGAATAAAAGAGAACAAATATGAATAAATAGCAATAATTAGAAACACACATACAAACATACAATGCATTTTCTTTGAACAGAGTATTTGGCTGGTACACAAATTTAAACAGTGTTTAGTCATTTCAATTAAATTTACAATTTCTATATTTTCTTTTTGCCATATTTATTCCTCATCTATTTTTTAAAAAAACCAATATTACCCTTCATCCTCATCTCTAATCTTTTTTTTTATTGAAAAAGTTTTCAACTACAATTTTCCCCCCTTTCCCCCCCTCCTCCCTAACCCCTCCTCACCACCCTAACCCTAACCCCATCCCCCCTGTGACTTCTTCAAAGAAAAAACCTAATACATAACAGATTATATAATATTTTACTATCCCCTTACTCCCTCCTCCAAATACTGACCCTCTAATCTTAATCAAATTCAATTTTTCCCTTCTATTCTATATTATACCCCTTCGCATTGTCATCTATTTTTATATCCATCCTCACATTGGTTAATTATGTAATTATGTAATACAGTTGTTTAATACAAATTCAACATTTTAATATAAATCAATTAGTTATATAACTATCTTTTTTGTATATCAATCAATATGAACATGAATATTCCAATTATTTCCATGCAATCCAATTTCTTACAAATCAATTAATTATATTTACCAGTAATAATAAACCAAATAATTTCCCCCATATATTCCTCCAAACCACAACTTAACCATTTCTGCTTTCAACACAATATACAATTAATAGTATCTCAATTATTACAATTCCCTAGTTAAATAGAGCTTTTTTTCTTTTGTGTTTTAAAATCTTGAACCTCCTCTTTTGCCCTAAATTTCCCATTGTTTGCAGTTTTGCACCTACCTTTTTTGGTGAGGAAAAAGAAATCTCTCTCTGCCTCATTTTGTCACGTTGCAGCAAAGACCCTGCTTTACTTTCAGTTTCATTTTTTCAGCATAGCTAGGGGAAAAAAAATCTGCTCCTCTCTTTGCAGCTAGCAACAGAGGCCTCCGCAAAACAGCTGAGAGCAAATCAGCTGAGAGTCCGGAGGCTGATCAAATCAACTTATGGTAATTAACCTATGCTGAAGCTGAAAGGGGCTGTTTTTTTCTATTTCTGCAGGCACCGGTCTTCTCATTTGTTTTCTTTTAACACTGATCAGCTGTAGGGCGGCCCTTTGAAGCCCCGCGGCAAGAATTTAAATGGTTTGTTTCCCTCTAGCCAGCAGCTGGGACTCAGGAGGCAGCAATAGATTGGGAGTGGGCGGGGTAAGCGAACTGGCGACCGGCGATCCAACAGAGGCAGAGGGTGAGGGTGAGTGAAGGCATGGGGGGGGCAAGAGAGTGCTTTGGCGACCCCTGTGAAATGGCCATTCGACCCCCAAAGGGGTCGCGACCCCCAGGTTGAGAACCGCTGCGTTAAGCAATAGCCTTCATACTTTTGTATGTATCTGCTTAGTAGGGCTTTCGGCCCCCCCAAGCGGTGTTCTTTTTTATACAAAGTCAGTTTATTGCCCCCACAAGCCGGGTCCTCATTTCACCTACCTTGAAAGGATGAAAGGCTGAGTCAACCTTGAGCCTGGTGAGATTTGAACTTGCAGTAATTGCAATTTTCCCATAATTGTTGCCATTTCTCTAATTCTATTGCATAACCAAAGTTTTTTGCCCATGTTATCATTGTCTCTTTGACTTCTCCATCTTCTAATCTAATTTGCAACAAATAATTATATAGTCTTTTAATCATTTTTTCATCTTTTCCAGTCAGTATCTGGTCCAATTCTGATTCCCTCAAATTAAAACCATATTATTTCAAGTTCTTATCATATCTTGATTGTATCTACAGCCATGTGTACCAATCAGTCTTAATCCCTTGTTTCTCTAATTCATGCTTCTTCTTTTTTTTATAGAATTTTTTTTATTTTCAAAAACACAAATAAAACAAATCATAAAAACATTATCATTCCATACAATTATAGATAGTGTGTCAGTCGGTGACATTTTTGTGCTTCTCTTCTCTTCAATTTATCACTAAACATGCTAGCTTATTTCCAAAAGTTTCAACATCCATTTATATCATAATTATTTCCAATTTTTGTTCTCTATCCATTGGTAAAATGAATCCCATATCAGATAATATTGTCTATCTTCCTGCTGTCTTATTTCAAATGTCAGTTTACTCATTTCAGCACATTCCATCATTTTCTTAATAATTTCTTCATCATTAGGTAACTTTTCTCCTTTCCAATTTTTAGCAAATACAATTCTAGCTGCTGTCAAGAGATTCACAATTAAGTATTGCAGTTCTTTGTTATATGTCTCCGGTATAATCCCTAATAAAAATATCTCTGGTTTAAAGTCAATATGTCTGTTTATCATTTTTTCCAACCACGTGTGTATCTTAGTCCAATATCTCCTTGCTTCTACGCATGTCCACCACATGTGGTAATAGAATCCTGGGGTCTGATGACATTTCCAACATTTCTCCGATTTATTCTGGAACATTCTGGCTATTCTCGACGGGGATAGATGCCACCTGTAAAACATCTTATACAAATTCTCCTTATATGCTGTAGACATTGTCATTTTACAATTATGTGACCACAATTTTTGCCATTTCTCTAAATCAATACCATAACCAAAATTCTTCCCCCATGCTATCATTGATTCTTTAACTTGTTCTTCTTCCAATTTAACCTCTAGTAAATAACCATATAGCTTTTTAATTACATGATCATCAGAACCCATCAAAATCTTGTCTAAATTAGTCAATACATTATAAAAGCCTTCTTGTTTAAGATCTTCTCGATATCTAGAGAGTATTTGCATGTATGAAAACCAATCCATTTTATACCCTTGATCTTCCATATCTTGCTTTGATTTAAGTTCACCCTTTTCATCCAATAATTCCTTATATCTTATAATTTGTTTCCCTTTAAACACCACTGGATATGAAAATGCTTCAATTGTAGATACCCAGACTGGTATCTTCAAGTAGTGACTTTTTTTTTTACCTTCTCCCAATTCAACCATAAGGCTTCACGTATTTTATGTCTTCTAAAATACCCCTGTATTTTAGTTCCTTTATACCACAAAAAAGCATGCCATCCCAACAACAAGTCATGTCCCTCCAAATTTAACAATCTAGTATTTTTTAATGATATCCATTCTTTAGTCCACATTAAGATAGCTGCTTGATAATAAAGTTCAAAGTTAGGTAAACCAAAATCACCCCTCATCTTAGCATCTTGTAATAACTTCATTTTTATTCTTGCCTTTTTCCCCTGCCAAATATATTTCAGTATCATTTTATTCAAATCTGTAAAAAATTCCTTGTCCAACTTTTATCAGAATTGTTTGGAATAAATATAAAATTCTAGGCAAAATATTCATCTTAATAGTTGCAATTCTCCCAATTAAAGATAGTTGCAAATTTCCCCATTTTTCCAGATCTTGTCCTATCTGTCGCTTAACCTTGTTGTAATTATTTTCCATGAGAAAACTACACCTTGCTGTCATTCTTGTATTTCCAGATTTTACCTTATTCGTAACCTGCATACTTGAAATCTCCATCAATTCTTCTTTTAGCTTTTTCAACATATTTTTAGTCATTATTTTTGTCTTTTCTTTATTAATTTTTAAGCCAGCTACTTCTCCAAACTCTCCAATGCTTTCTAACAGTTTATTTATTGATGTTAATGGTTCTTCCATAATAAAAACCAGGTCGTCTGCAAAGGCTTGTAGCTTGTATTCTTCTTTTCGAATTTTCATAACTTTTATCTCCTTTTCTTTTCTAATATTTCTATTTAAAACTTCTAATGTCAATATAAACAATAGTGGGGACAGTGGACATCCTTGTCTAGTGCCTTTTTCTATTTCAATAAATTCGGACAATTCTCCATTTATCATTACCTTGGCCTTTTGTTTTGTATATATAGCTTCAATTGCCTGAAGAAATTTTTTCCCAAAGCCCATCTCCTCCATTTGTAACATCATAAACCGCCAATTGACATTATCAAAGGTTTTTTGTGCATCTAGAAATTTCAAAGCAATCTGCTTTTCAGGATGCGCTTCATAGTATTCTAAAGTATCTAAAATTATTCTTATATTATCTCGAATTTGTCTTTTTGGCAGGAATCCATTTTGGTCAGGATGTATAAAGTTATTCAAATATCTCTTAAATCTTTCTGCCAATATCGTTGCAAAGATTTTATAGTCTGCATTTAACAAGGATATAGGCCTAAAGTTTTTGATTTGTTGTGGGTCTGTTTCTTCTTTATGAATCAAAGTGATATATGCCTCAGTCCATGTTTTGGGTATTTTTTTTTTTTTGTCATTACTTCATTCAAAACCTCCAGCATTGGGATCGATAACGATTCTTGTAACGTCCTGTAGTATTCAGCTGGCAGTCCATACGGACCTGGTGCCTTTCCATTCTTCTGTTTCTTAATTGCCTCAGTTAATTCTATCATCATTATGTTTCCGTCCAATAACTCCTCAACCTCTTTGGGGATTTTTGGTAGTTTAGCTTTTTTTAGATACCTTGCCACTTTATCCTCTTCTATCACATCTTTCTTATACAATTGTGTATAGTATTCCTGTATTATTTTCCCCATCTCTTTATTTCCAAATCTACTTTGTCCTTGGTGATCAATTAGTTGCGTTATTTTTCTTGATTCTCTTTCTTTTTTCAATTTATATGCTAACCATCTACCTGGTTTATTTGCATTTTCAAAGTAATTCTGTTTAGCAGTTCTTATTTTTTAAGCTAATTCTTCCTTCTCTAGTAGATCCATTTTGTGCTTTATAATATCCATTTTAATTTTTACATCTTTCTTATATGGATCTTTCTGGAGTTCTTTTTCAAGTCTTTTATGATCATATCTCAGTATTTTGAGGGTTTGTCTTTTCTTCACATTTCTTTTCCGTGTATAATCAATAATTAATCCTCTGGCAAAGGCTTTCATTGTATCCCAATGGTTTTGTGTCGATGTTTCTTTCTTATTCTCCTTTAAAAAAAAGTCCAATTCTCGTTTCATTTTCTGAACAAAGTCTTTCTCTTTTAATATTGTATTGTTCAATGTCCATCTAGATCTGCCTTTTCGCCCTTTCCAAATAGCAATCACCGGGTTATGATCCGCCCATGTGTTAGTATCTATATTCACTTGTTCAATATTTAAAGTCAATTCCATTGTTGTCCATATCATATCTAATCTGGACCAAGATAAGTGTCTATTGGAGTAGAAGGTATATTGTCTATTTTTCCCATTTCTCTCCCTCCAAATATCTTTCAGATTTATTTCCTCTATCATTTTAAAAAAGGTTCTCGGCAATATCTTTCTGCTATATCTTGTTGTTCTACTAGTTTTATAGTCCAGTTTTTCATCTACAATTCCATTAAAGTCCCCCATCATACAAACATTTTCATACTCCATTTCAGTTATCTTATTATGTAATTTCCTGTAGAAGTCACTCTGATTATTGTTAGGGCCATATATTGCTACTAAGAGCAATTTTGTATTGTTGTCAATTAATTCCACCATCAAAATTCTGCCTTCTGAGTCCGTATATTTTTGCTCAGCCGTTAATGTGTTCCTAATATACAGAGCAACTCCTCTTTTTTTACTTTGTGCCAATGATACAAAAGTTTTGCCAAGTTTTGGTTGAATCAATAATTGTTCATATTGACTGGAAGTTGGCGTCATGGTGAGATGCGCGGGGTTTTTGGCAGCTCCTGAAACCCTGCCGAAAACTCTGCTGCTGGACGGTCCGAATCGGACCCCACAGTCTCATTCTGACTGTGGTAGTGGAGGGCACATCCTGAGGACCCCAGGGACATCGCTAAGTTCCTGGTTGAGTCAGGAAAACCCTCTTTCCAGCGGAGGAGCAGCAGCCTTTAGGCTGCGGAGGCTGTGACAACTTCAGGAAGGAAGATCGGAACGACAGTGATCAGAGCGGTGAGAACTTTCACTTCTTTAAATATCATTAAGAGCACCCTTATTGATGTATGAGATTGTGATGGAGAGTAAATGAAGAAGAGTGGCAAACCTATTTGGATTAATTTTTTTTCCCCCCAAGTATACATTTTAAAAGCCTTGAAATTGCTTAATTGTTCTACTTCTTTTGTGGAAAGCCGGACTGGACTGAAAGTAAGAAAAACAGTATTGGGACACTTTTGAAACCTTTGGAATTTGTTGATATTGGATTGCTTGATTTGCTGTGTTGGTACATCTGGACTGGTACCTTTTCTTTTATTTTTTCTTTTATTTTTGGACTTCTGGACTATTTTAAAAAAAAATTTTCTTTTCTCTCGTTTTTTTTTTCTTTCCCCTTTAAAAGAATAAGAGAGCTAGGGGAGTGTGCAGTGCTGCCACCCACTGGAAGAGAAACTTTGTTGCTATGTTTATTTAAGTAGCAGAAGAAAAGAAATACTGTAGCCAAAACAAAGATAGAGAACCTGTTTGGATGAGAAGACTGAAGAGCTACTGAATGTTGTTTACACAGGTGCTCTTCTATCTAAATTAATAAAGCCTGGGAACATATTGGAAGGCTTTGGTTTTCTTTTCTTTGCGTACCTATATTAATTTTAGTGAGATGTGTGGCCTGGAAAGAGGCAAAAGGAAAAATTACTCCCTGTAGGCTCTCTGGACATAAAGGATTTGAAGGACTATTCAATTTCTTTGTTGCTCGCCTTTTTTTTCTTTTTTAGCTTTTTTTCTTTTTTTTAATACTCTTATTTTTGTTGCTTTTTTGTTGCTTCTTTTTCTATTTTGGAATTGGGACTTCTATATAAATTGGATTAAGGCATTCAAGAGCCCGAAGAATTACAGTTATTTTTTTTTATTTTTATTTTTTTTGTTTTTTTGGCTTTGTATTTGGAGGAGGATTTTTCTTTTTTTCCCCTGTATTTTTTCCCTTTGGATTAGGGTTTTGGAAGAACCTGAAGAATTTGAGGAATTATTTTCTTTCCCCCCCCCCCTTCTTTTCTCCTTTTTCCCCTTTTTCTTCCCTTTTTTTCTCCTTTTTCCCTTCCCTCCGTCTTATTGCTTAATTGGACCTCTTGAACATCTTTTGGCTTGAAAGTGAACCTGGCTAGCTACAAAATGAGCAAAAAAGTAGTGACGGTGGGATCTGCAGCGACTACACCATCCTCATCACCATCTGGAGGTCAACGCTCCATCCAGACAATGTTGCAAGAGAAAGAGAAAGAAACGACACAAACGATTCTACAAACACTTCAAAGAATGGAAAAACAACATCTAATTCATGCTTCTGTTTCAGTTCTCCCTTCTCTGTTAAAATGTCTTTATATCTTACAGTTTTGTCCATATTAATCATATTTGGATGTGTCAATGCTTCTATTGTTGAAAGCCACATTGGTATTTCCATATAGTGTTTTTCTTTTACTCTCTCCCATACCGCTAACAAACCATTTCTTACACAATGTCTCTGAAAGTATCCATGTATCCTATTTTTTCCATACCATAAAAACGCATGCCAACCTAATTGTAAATCATGTCCTTCCAATGTCAACAGTCTTGTATTTCTCAATAAAATCTATTATTTAATCCATGTTAACATTGCCGCTTGGTGATATAATTCCCAATTCAGTAGACCAAATCCTCCTCTAGTTCTAGAATCTTGGAGCAATTTAAGGTTAATTCTTGCTTTTTTCCCATGCCATATATATTTCCACATCGTTTTATTCAAACTCTCAAAATATTTCTTCTCCAACTTTATTGGTATTGTTTGAAAGAGAAACAACAGTCTTGGCAATACATTCATTTTGATTAATGCTATTCTTCCCATTAAAGATAATTGTAGTTTTTTTCATTTTTCCAAGTCTATTTCAATTTGATTTCTTAGTTTATTATAATTGTCTTCCTTCACTGTAATACATCTTTAAGTCAATTGGATGCCCAAATATTTAACTTTCTTCACTATTTGGATATCTAGTTTCTCCATTAGTTGCTTCTTTTGTTTTTCTCTCATGTTTTTAACTATAATTTTTGTCTTATCTTTGTTTATCTTCAATCCAGCTACTTCTCCATATTCCTCTATTTGCTCAATTAGCTTTGGGCCTGTTTCTATTGGTTCTTCCATAATGAATATTAAATCAGCCGCAAATGCTTGTAGCTTATATTCTTCTTTTTTAATTTTCAGCCCTTTTATTTCTTTGTCTTGTCTTATTTTTCTATTTAAAATTTCTAGAGTTAGAATAAATAATAATGGAGATAATGGACATCCTTGTCTAGTTCCTTTTCTTATATCTATTTTCTCTGTCATTTCATCATTTATTGTTACTTTTGCTGATTGGTCTTTATATATAGTCTTAATCATATTGATAAATCTATCTCCAAAATCCATCTTTTGTAATTGTAGAATCATAAATTGCCAATTCACATTGTCGAATGCTTTCTGTGCGTCTAAGAATAACAGTGCCATTTGTTTCTCTGGATGCGCCTCATAATATTCCAGTGTATCCAATATAATTCTTATATTATGTCTAATTCGTCTTTTAGGCAGAAAACCATTTTTATCTAAGTGTATAAATTCATTTAAAAACCTTTTCAATCTTTCTGCCATAATTGATGCAAATATTTTATAATCTGCATTTAATAGTGAAATTGGTCTATAATTCTTTATTTGTTGTAAATCTGTTTCTTCTTTTGGTATAAGCGTTATATATGCCTCCATCTATGAGTTAGGTACCTTGGCTTCTATTAGTAGATCATTAAATACTTGTAGCAGTGTATCACTTAAAACATCCTGTAGCTTTTTATATAATTCTGCTGGTATTCCATCTGGTCCTGGGGTTTTTCCATTTTTCTGCTTTATATTTCTTCCATCAATTCCATCATTGATATTCTTTCTTCCAGTGCTTTTTTAAATTTATCTGGAATTTTAGGAGTCTTTACTTTTTCCAAATATTGTTCTATTTTTCCTTCTGGTATCTGTTTTTGTTGATATAGTTTCTTATAGTATTCCTCAATTATTTTTTTCTTTTCCTCATTTTGGTAACATATCTTTCCCTCTTGGTCTAATAATTGGTTTATCAATTTCCCTTCTTTTTCCTTCTTCATTTTATATGCTAGCCATCTTCCTGGTTTATTTGCGTTTTCAAAAAAAAATTGTTTTGATGCTTTTATTTTCCTTGCCAGATCTTCATTTTCTATTAAATTAAATTAATGTTTTGTCAAATCCTGTAGGTTTTTAGTTTTTTTATCTTGTGGATTTTTTTGCAATTCTTTCTCTAACTTCTTATATTCCTCCTCCAATTTTTTTTGAGCTTGTCTATTCTGTTTATTTCTTTTTCCTGTATAAGTCATTGCCAAACCCCTTATGTATGCTTTGCTAGTATCCCATACATTTTGCAATGATGTATCTTCTTTTCTATTTTCTTTAAAGAAAAAAAATCAATTCTTTTTCCATATATTGTATAAAGTCCTTCTCATTTAATAAACTTTGATTTAGTGTCCATCTCATTCTTTTTCTTTGTCCTTTCCATATCAGATGGTATTCCTGGCTTCAGTTATTCTTAATAACATCTCCCTTTCCGTAAAATGGCCTCTCGTATGGGAAATAGAAACAATGGAGGAATGTGTGCAAATTGTCCCATAAAATAGTAAAATTCTCTGATTTTCAATAAGCTTTATCAAAAATTTCTATGGCAATCTAACTGACATACTTTTTTATTAAGATAATATTTCTCTGTTGAGAATAGAAGCAATAGAAGAGCGGCACCATAATCAATAGTTTGTTAATTAGGAATAGGTATGCTTACATCATCTATTCCTTATGCATATATCATCTTCTCCTTCTTTCTCAAATGTATAAATATGAGTGCATCCTTTGGTCTTCAAGAGTTCCTCCCACTATTCTCTGGAGAAAATTTATCCTGGGTAGAGCGTTAACGTGCTCTGAACTCTGGTGCCTCCTATTGATGCACTGAGTTGTGGCCCTGGTGTATTCTCCTGCATCTTTACACCTCCTGTCTTCCTCATTGAGCCTCCCTGTGAGGTAGGACAGAGTCATGGCTTCCTTCCTGGTTCCCTCTAGTGAGACAATAAAATTGCCCCAACTTTTGTCCAGGGATGCCAGAATAACAGCAATCATGTTGGCTTCAGTCACGGGGTAGTCCCTGAGCACCAGTTCTGCCCTGAGTGCCTTCAACTTTCCCAGGTGCTCAGCCATGCTAGCCCCAAATTTCAGCTTGGTGTTATAGAATTTTGATGTAAGCCTTGTGGTGGAGCCCAAGCTATCACTATTAAATAGGCTATATAGCAACCCCCAAATCTCACCAGCTGTGAGCCCATCTGGAATGCTAGGGTACAACTTAGCATCCAGTGAGCTCAGTAGAGTGGTATAGGCTTTCCTGTGGTACCACTCTTCTTGAGGCCCCCAAGGGAAAGGTGGGGGGTCTAAAACAATTTCTAGGGTCCCTTCTTTTAAGAGACATACCTGTATCTCGTTATTCCATATGTTGAAGTTCTCACCCCCCAGATGTAATTTCTCAAAATTATTCGGGAGAACAGACATAGCTGGGGTAGAAAATGCTGATGCATTTTGCTGTCTGAGGTACCTTTGCGAAGGCTCCATTGAAGTGAATGGGAGAGGGATCCCTCTGCTGGTGGATGTAGGTATTTTTCTCTGATTATTTTTTTCTTTTTCAGCTGGAGCGTACTGAGCGTGTTCAGAACTCATTCCAGCCCAGGAGCCGACAGGAGCAGACCTCTCTCTCGGTTCTTCAGGGCCAGGCCTGAGCCCAGGCCTGTGGAGCTCTGAAGATTCGTCTGGAAGCCCTCCCGGTACTGGAACACTTACCGGGGGACGAAGGCTGCAGGATGGGGCCAGAAAAGCCCGAAAATGCTGAGGATCACCTGGAGGGGCCCACCGCTGGTCCTGAAGACTCTGGAGGAGGCTGCCATCTTGGGAAGTGGGAGGCTCAGCTGGAGGCCCCCTGAAGACATTGAGGTGAGTCCTCCGTTGCCTTGGTGGGGGTGTTGGGAAGGCTGGAGCCCCCAGGGGTTCTTCTGGGACTCTCTGGAGGCGTGGGTCCTGGCTGGGGGGCTCCAGACTGGACGCCCCCCCTCGTTGGTCTCCTGGGGGTAGTGAGGGGGGCTGGCTACCCCTGACATCAAGGTTGTGTTGGTCGTGGCTTCCAGGGCTGTGACAAGGGCTTGGATTGCAGCCCTGATGCCCGCTGCAGCAGGTGCAGCTGGGCAGACTTTGAGGCTTGCCTGTGGGGGGGCCCAAGCAGTTTGCATGCTGCTTTGCCTGGCTGCCATCGGTTGCTGGGCCTCATGGCCTAGCTGAGGCCCATCAAGCCTCACTGGAGTAGGTAGCCTGGGGGCCGCCATGTTGCTTCTGGTTGGCCCTGGAAGCTGCAAGTCGCAATTTGGTGGGAATTTTCCCGGCAAAAGCTCTGGGGCCCTGGGGTCCCCCAGGGTGGCCGGCACCATGTTAGGGAGCCTCCTGGGCACTGGGGAAGGACTTTCCCAGTGTCCAGAGGCCCCCTGTACTGGTGTCCCACGTGGCTGGGTTCCTGTCGTCCCTCGGGTTGCTAGAAGCGTTCGTAGCAGCTCTCTGCATTCCTTGCCAGTGAGCTGGTCTACGCTGGGGGTGGACTGGTCCCTGGCCACCTCCCCGGTGTCCTGGCAGTCCTGGGTGGACTGCTGGCCTTCCATGCTTTCCTCTGTGGCTTGCAATTGCAGGGAAGCATGCGAAGGGGTCCCTGGCGCTCCGCTGGGATCTCTGGGGGCATAGAGATCATCTGTACCCTCCTCTGGATTGAAGCTAGCATCTGGGACTGGATGCAGGGCTGCTATTCTTGATTGAAGACTTCTGGTCACAATCGGGGATCTCCTGCCATCCATCTCTTGAGGGTTCTTGCTGGAACCTCCAGGCATCTTGCTTCTGCTGGCTTGGAAGTGTTGCCTCAAACCATCTTCTGCTACCACTTTGTGAGGGATCTCACGAAGATCGATGGTTCGTTGAGGGCACTTCCAAGAAAAGGCAGCACGCAAGGATGCAATCAAACTAAACCTTTATTTAGAAGTAAAGTAGGTAAAATGAGTTCCTTGGCATGGAGGCATCCATTCCTGGACTGAGCCCATGGATCATTCCCCTAGGAAGGTAGAACAAGAGCCAAAGAGCAGCCCCTGTGCAGGGGTTCTTATAGGACCCCCTGGCCCCTCCCTTACCAATGTGTGAGGGGGCCGGAGGGCCATTAACTCTCCCCAATGGGGCTGCAGGGGCCGGAGCCCCTTGACCCACCAGTGGGATCAAAGGTGCCTCTTTGCTCCCATCTGGTGGCCTTTTAAGAAACTGCCATGACTAGCACAAAACACCTAACAGGGCAGGAGTCATGCTACTTCTGATGCTGATGCTCTTCTGACTCCTGGCTCCAACTACAGTGAAGAGGCTGCAAACCATATGTGTGTTCAGGGATTATATCCCATTAGAGGAAAGCTACTATAGGCCTGGTGATCTCATTATTGGTGGGAATTTGCCCTTGGGAGCCATTTTAAAAACTGTTGTTCCAGATTTTAATGCACTGAATCGTCTTCTACAGAATACGTAAGTTTAAACTGGATGGGAAACATGGAGATAATTATTATCTTTGCTTTAAATTCAGGGACTTTTTTCAGAAATACTTCTTCTAGTGTATTGAACTGTCCTGGTGTAGTGCACATTTTGTGCTTTTCTCAGTAAATTAGCAAGCTCTTAAAATAGGCTGGAATTCTCAACCTCTTCACAAGAAGATGATAAACAGCAAAAATGAAGAGGAAAGCTGTGCTGGCCTAGTAAAGAAGTCAAATTATAATATTAATCTGAACAGTAACTTGTGGTAGAAAACTCAAATAAAAGCTCAACACTCTTCAAGTGTTCAGTAGTTACAAAAATCCCTCTCAGTGTTGGAATCAGCATTGCTGATGAATAATGGCCTTCAGTAAATCTATGCGGTGACTCCCCCACTGTAGTCCTGTGCTCAGCAATGATTACCACACCTGAAGAAGCTGCTCCAAGACAGACCTTAGATAATTACAGTGAAAGGGATGCAGTTGGAAAGGATTACAGCCACTGCAGCAATGTAAATATGGCAGGGAAGACAGAGAGTATTAAACAGTCCATGAAAGGCTTGTCTCCTTTCTCACAAAGTCATCCAAGTTTAGCCAAGGGAAATCCATTGAAAAAAACCCAAACCCAATAAAATTTGGGAGTTTCTGCCCCAAAAGTTCTGCCAAACAGTGAAACAAATTCTACAGACATGCACAAGCTTTCCTGTAATGTTCTCCAAAGTTTTTCTCACTACAGTCTCATCACCAGTAACTACCAGCAGTTCCTTGCATTGATGTTTGCTGTCTCCCAGGTGAATAAGGATTTTCTTCTGCTCCCCAACATCACCCTTGACTTCCACATCTATGGACATTTCCAGAGGTAGAGGATTATTTCCTTAAATAGCCTCTCCATGCTCTCCTCATGAGGACAAGTGGTTCCAGGTTACAAATGTGACCAGCAGGACACTTTGCTGTCCATCATTGGTGGTCTCAATGCCAAGTTCTCAAGGCTAATGGCCTCCATCTTCAGCATCTTTAAGGTCCCACAGGTAAGAGAGCTCTCTTGGATACAGTATGGAGTAGAGAGCGATCAAAACACACACAGAAGCCAAAGATGAACCTAAAAGTAATTTTTTGTTGGGGTGGGAATATAATGAGCTTGTGACTCTTAGTTTATTCTTTATTAAAGGGTAGCCATCATTTTAGTGCCATTCTCTGTATGAGGTTGTTGGTTTCTTCTCTTGTCTTATGACGTACCAAAACCAATAAAAATGGCTAAGAAGGGAAGAAGATGAAGTTTTCCAGTCAAAGTGAGTCAGCCTGACTGGAGGACCATCAACTACACAATGGTCACTACTAAAGTCAGCATAAAACGTTTACTTTGTCTTTGAAAAAAGAATCACTTTTTCTCCAGCTCGGTGTTGGCTTTGAGTTTTCTCAGGGAGAGAGAAGAGTTTATCCTTCCTTCTTCCGGATTAATCCCAAGGAATCTCCTCAGTATGTGGGTTTAGTCCAGCTGCTCCTGCATTTCTAGTGGAACTGGGTTGGTCTTCTGGCCCCTGAAGATGACAGAGGAGAATGTTTCGTCTCAACTCTGATGCCAATGCTCCAGGAGAAGGAGATCTGCCTGGCCTTCACTCTATTTTTTTTATCCTCCTACTCACATAGGAGGAAACACGCTGGACTTGGTTTTCGTCTCTGGTCAGTGGTTGAATGGCTTAGATACAGGGGATATAGTTATTGAACCCTTGTCATGGTCAGACCATTCTCTCCTTAGACTTGACTTCCTGACCGCTATGCCCCACCGCAGGGAGGCGGAACCGATCAGGTGGTTCCGCCCCAGGCGCCTGATGGATCCTGATAGGTTCCGAATGGAGCTTGGGCCATTTCCTGAGACTCTGGTGCGCGACTTGACGGAAGACCTGGTGGCCGCCTGGGATAGAGCGGCCGCTGGTGCTTTAGATCGGGTCGTGCCTTTGCGGCCTCTGACCCGGCGCCGAATCTGCCCAGCTCCTTGGTTCTCCGAGGAGCTGAGGGGGATGAAACGCTGGAAAAGACACCTAGAGAGTAGTTGGAGGGCCAGTCGCTCCGAATCTGACTGTACACTAGTGAGGTCTTATATCAAGACCTACTTAGTGGCAATAAAGGCGGCGAAGTGTAATTACTTTTCCGCTCTTATCGCGTCGGCAGAAAATCGCCCAGCTGCCTTGTTTAGGGTGACTCGCTCCCTTCTCCATCTGGGAGCGCGGGAAGACCCCTTGCAATGTCGTGCTGAGGATTTTACGCATTATCTGCACGATAAAGTTGCTCAGATTCGGGAAGGCTTGGACTCTGACTGGGTAGGTACAGGCGGGTTGTCCGAGGTCTGTCTTGAGACGGTTATCTGGGATGAGCTTGACCCTGTGACTCCCGAGGACGTGGACAGGATGCTGGGGAGGTTGAACGCAACCACATGTTTATTGGACCCGTGTCCCTCCTGGTTGGTGCTGGCTACCTGGGAGGTTACACGAGGCTGGCTCCAGAGGATTATAAATGCTTCTTTGAGTGAGGGGTTCTTGCCTCCCGCCTTGAAAGAGGCGGTGGTGAGGCCCCTCCTCAAGAAGCCCTCTCTGGACCCAGCTGTTTTAGCAAACTATCGTCCAGTTTCCAACCTTCGCTTCTTGGCGAAGGTTGTTGAGAGTGTGGTTGCGCGACAGCTCCCGCAGTACCTGGATGAAACCGTCTATCTAGATCCGTTCCAGTCCGGCTTCAGGCCCGGGTACAGCACGGAAACGGCATTGGTCGCGTTGGTTGATGATCTCTGGAGGGCTCGGGACAGAGGTTGCTCCTCTGTTCTGGTCCTATTAGACCTCTCAGCGGCTTTTGATACCATCAACCATGGTATCATGCTGCGCCGGTTGGAGGGGTTGGGAGTGGGAGGCACTGTTTTACGGTGGTTCTCCTCCTATCTCTCCGACCGGTCGCAGTCTGTGTTGGCTGGAGGGCAGAGGTCGACCTCAAGGCACTTGGTTTGTGGGGTGCCACAAGGGTCGGTCCTCTCGCCTCTCCTGTTCAACATTTATGTGAAGCCGCTGGGCGAGATCATCCGTGGTTTTGGGGTGCAGTGCCATCTGTACGCTGATGACACCCAGCTGTACATCTCCACCCCAGGCCACCCCAACGATGCCCTTGAAGTGATGTCCCGGTGCCTGGAGGCCGTGCGGGTCTGGATGGGGAGGAACAGGCTCTGACTCAATCCCTCCAAGACTGAGTGGCTGTGGCTGCCGGCGTCCCGATATAGTCAGCTGGTGCCATCGCTGACTATTGGGGGCGAGACATTGGCCCCCACGGAGAGGGCGCGTAACTTGGGTGTCCTCCTGGACGCACGGCTGTCTTTAGAAGAGCATATGACGGCCGTGGCCAGGGGGGCTTTTTATCAGGTTCGCCTGATACGCCAGTTGCGCCCCTTTCTGGATCGGGACTCCCTATGCACGGTCACTCATGCCCTCGTTACTTCCCGCCTCGACTACTGCAACGCTCTCTACATGGGGCTCCCCTTGAGGAGCACTCGGAGGCTCCAACTGGTGCAGAATGCGGCCGCGCGGGTACTTATGGGGGCGACATGGCGCTCCCACGTGACACCTCTCCTGCGCGAGCTGCATTGGCTTCCAGTGGTCTTCCGGGTGCGCTTCAAGGTGTTGGTTCTCATCTTCAAAGCGCTCCATGGCTCAGGACCCGGTTATTTACGAGACCACCTTCTGCCTCCGATAACCTCCCACCGGCCAACACGCTCCCACAGAGAGGGTCTCCTCGGGGTGCCGTCTGTCAGGCAGTGTCGGCTGGCGACCCCCCGGGGAAGAGCCTTCTCTGTGGGGGCACCCGCCCTCTGGAATGAGCTACCCCCAGGGATATGACTAATCCCGGACCTCCAGACCTTCCGCCGGGCCCTGAAGACTTTTTTATTTCAGCAAGCCGGGCTGGGTTAAAAAATTTTAATTGGGTGAATTTTATGGGTAAGGGGTTTTAAATTGGAGAAGCCTAAGATAATTTAATTTTGTTTTAATGTATTTTAATATTTGTATTGTGTGTTTTTAATTCTGGCTGTTCACCACCCCGAGTCCTTCGGGAGAGGGGGCGGTATAAAAATTTAATAAATAAATAAAATAAATAAATGAATTAATTAATTAATTAAATAATGATAGACTACAACTTAATATAAATGTGTATTATTATTAGAAATATATAAGTTGGTTGAATGTAATAACTATGATTAATTTTACTAGTTTTATTTGTATTAGAATGTATGACACCCAGGTGCCACACTATTCACATATTGATATGTATATGTAAAATAAAATAAAAAACTTGAAACAAAAAAAAAGGAACTTAGCTTAGAGAAGCAACTGGGATGCAAAGCAGGAGGATGGGCTGATGCCATTGTTCAGAGAATCTTTCTGGGTCCTTTTCCTTCAAGCTGGGAGAAATGCAGGTGAAGCAAGACATGACGTGAGCTGCTTTTGGAAAGGAGGTCCGTTTATTTTCCCAACAACAACAAAGTGTGTTCCTGGGGCAGCTAGCAAAGTGGGATGGTGATCTAGTCAGTTTTTTTTTTAATATTTTTATTAATAATAAAAAAAAACAAACCAACATAAATACATTAAAACAACCTACAAAACAGACAAACATCAATTCAGTCCAATGACTGACTTTTAGAAGTTACTACAACGGTGGGTTATTTTCATATTTCTATTTGTATCTATATCTACATTCACATGTTTACATGGTTATATATGTATATATATAATTGACTCCTTGTTTACTTCTATGCATTTCTATTGAATAGTCGAAAATTGTCTTTATATTCCTATTCTTGCCTCCAGCCAGCTGTACCATCTTTGCCATACTAAATAGTAATCAGTATCGTCTTTCTCTTGTAATTCTTTTGTGAGCTTATCCAATTCTGCACATTCTGTAATTTTGGCTATTATTTTGTCTTCTGTGGGTAACTGTTCAGATTTCCAATGTTGGGCAAAGAGTATACGTGCTGCTGTGAGGATATGGATGATCAGATATTTTATTTCTTTGGTATATTGTGCTGTGATTATTCCCAATAAAAAGATTTCTGGCGATCTAGTCAGTTTTTATATGCTTCTGAGCCCTTTGTTTCAGTGTTTTGGTTTATGTCTATGTGTTCCTTCCTGGTTTTTGGAACTGGAGGCAATATTTTAATTGCTGTTATAAGTTTTCCTTTTGTTGTGTATGGTGTTGTGGCCAACCCTTGAGAGCAAAGGGAAATGTGGACATAGGTGTTTTTGTTTCTCTAATTTGGCCCTAGCCTGGGTGATCAGTTTCGGTTTTTTGTATGGGAGTCCAGCTTTATGAATGGCAACATTATATTTTATGTGTCAGCGTTCCAGGAAATTCCCCAACTCCAATTCAAACTCTGAGACAAGCATTTCTCAAAGTCCCATTTATTAGAGTAGGTATACTGGCACATCTGGGAAAACCCGAATCTAAGAGTTCCGGGTTTTCCCTCAATAAATCAAAACCCCAAATCCAGCCCCTGAACCCATCAGTCTGTCACATGGCCCAATCACCATCCGTCCCAACTAGAGCCATCCCTGCAACCACTCCTCCTCTAGATGCATAAACACCATGACCTTGACCGAAGGGAAGAATGCTATTATGTCTAACTACAATCACTCCTCTAAATCCCCCCTCCCACTTTCCCAAGCGCAAGAAGTTGGCAGTGGGGAAGCATCTGGTGCTAATATGGCTTCAAAAGTTGACAGGAGTCCATCCCCCGTCCCCTCCCCCCGATGGAAAAACCACGCTCTGGAAAATAAAATGGACAAAACACAAAAGAAGAGGGTTAACATGTTGTTCATAAAACCACTTAACCCCCCCTCCCCCCCCCCAGAGGACCCTTTGGTTTGTCAGGGAATTTATCGTGGAATTGTTTCACTAGTCTATCAGCTTTCAGATCCCAACTTTTGACCCATGTAACTTCTGACAAAGGGTACCCTTTCCAGTGTACTAAATATTGTAACCAACCCCGTTGCAATCTAGAGTCAAGAATCTTCTTGACTTTGTAATGGGTTTCACCTTGTACTATCAAAGGAGAGGGGGAGTAGCTGGTAAGGGTCTCAAGGTAGAGCCCACTGCTGGTTTTAAAAGGCTGCTGTGAAACACGGGATGTATTTTCCCCAGAATTCGAGGGAGGTTAAGCTGGTCTGTTACAGGGTTAATCGCTTTCACTATAGGGAAAGGACCGATGAATTTGGGTCCAAATTTCTTGCTAGGTAGCCTCAATCTTAGGTACTTAGTTGACAAATACACCTTATCTCCTATTTGAAAAGGCAGCTGGAGAGAGCTGTGTTTGTCTGCCTGGGTTTTACATTTCTCAGCTGCTTCTGCTAGAGCTTTCTTAGTATTCTCCCAACCCTTTTTCAAGGAGGCCATCCATTCTGTTAGGGGCATGAAAGTGGGTGGTAAAGTCCATGACAATCTCCTCCCATGGTTGTGTAGGTTCTGCCAGTTGCTGGAGAAGACCAGAGGGCTTCCCTGGTCGAGATTTCATGGTGGCACAGGTAGTGCAACTTCTAACATAGTCCTCTACATCAGTTTTCATCCTTGGCCATCAGAACTGCCTTCTAACCAAATGGAGGGTTTTTAAGAACCCAAAGTGACCCCTTAGTCGAGAATAGTGACTACATTTTAGCACTAGCAGTCTCATGCAGTGGGGCACATAAATCTTACTCCCTTTCCAAGCCAGTCCCTCCTGCAACGTTAAGCCCAGGTGGTTTTCTTTGAACCAGGCATCATCTGATAGTGCAGCTTTTAACTCCGGAGTCTGGTTTGTGCCCTAGTGCATGCTTGGGCAGCTGGCTGAGCTTCAGAGATCATGGCATGTACTACCTCTTCTCGTCAGCTGTCAAATTGGGGTTTCCTGGACAAAGCATTGGTCAGTAGGTTTCTTCCCCTCCGGAATGTATTTTAGCTTGAAGTTAAAGCGTTTAAAATACTGAGCCCAGTGAACTTGCTTGGGGGAAAGCTTCCGAGGTGTCTTTAGCACCTCGAGGTTTTTATGATCAATCTATACCTCGAAAGGCTCCTTAGCCCCCTCTAGGAAATGTCTCCAGGATAAGAGAGCCCATCACACCGCAAAAGCTTCTGTCATGCCTGGAAGCCATATTACCTGTGTGCCTTGAGGATCCAGGCCTGCCACAATCATACCATGGGAAGTTGGGAGGGGGGATTGCATGAGTGAAGTAGAGATAGCCATAACAAACTTCTCTAAGAGAAGTTCAAGGCCATGGTGTCCGGCAGCTGTGCAAAGAAGAAATTGGAGGATGTCTTCTGTTCGGAAAAGAACTGATTGGAGCTGTGGTGGACATGTGGGAGATGTGGGCAAGGTCTTGAACTTTCTTGTGGGTTAGGAAAACCCGGAAGCTTTCAGATTCGGGTTTTCCCAGATGTGCCAATATGACATCTCTAATAAAAGTTAGCTTTGAGGAACTTCATGCCTCTGAGTCTGATTTCATTGGAGGTGTTACTTGGAACACTAACATTAACCCGAATCTGCCTTAGATTTAAAGCAGCTTCCTCAAAACCTGGGGAGCTGTTCGGAGTCCTGAGCCCCAAGCGCTGACTCAATCCCGGGCGACGCGAAGACTCAGGGAAGATGGAGGAGGAAAAGAAGCGTATGGAGGGAGAAGCAGGCACAGGCTCAGCAGCGGCTCCTGAGGCCCTCTAGCAGGGGTGAAATCTAAATTTTTTCCTTACTGGGCTGCTTCTGGTTTGGCATCCCAGCGATGCAGTCAGGGAAATAGTGGGGCTCTGATGAGCCCCGCAAAAACCCCGACTGGCAAACCGCCACTGACAGGTCTGCGGACCGATCCTGTCCTGAAGGGACAGGGGAAAGAGAGGGACCCCTTGGGCAGCGGAGAGGAACGGGCAAGTTCCTCGGGGCCGGAGGCAACCCTCTGAGTCAGCGGCAGAGGACAGCAGCCATGGTGGCTGCCATGAAGCCGGGACAAATCGGGACAAGCAATGTGCAGGAGGAAGGAAGGAAGAAAGGACGACGTGCTTTGGAGCTGGGTGAGTGACACCAACCTAGGCGAGAAGCAACGTTTGAATAAGGATATTTACAAACAAGACCCCCAGCCTTAATTAGCGGCTGAAGATCTGTGGGGCTTGAAGATTTTGCAAAACAAAGAAAGCAGTTAAAGACCCTTTAAGAAAATTACCTTAACACTGATTGATTGATTGATTGATTGGAATGGAAGGACTATTAACTAAATAGAGCTGAATACCTGAACCTTCTTGTTAAAACTGAAATGGATTTGACTTTTGAAAAAGAGAAAAGCAATAACTAAGGATTAGGCTTTTTTAAAAGCCAGACAAAGAGTTTAAACGGATAGCTACATAATTGTTTCAAAATGACAATTGAAGCTGTGACTAAGTGAAAGTGCTGACTGTGGATTTGTTTATTGCTGAAAAGAGCTTCTTTGACTTGCCACATATTGTGGATTACTTTGAAAAGAACTAAAGATTTTTGAACTTTGGAGATTCCTACTCTGTCTTTCAATGACTTTACAAAGAAAGAAGAAACACAATGGATTTAATAACCTCTTAACTAACTGGTGCAGCAATGAAAGGCTTGGCGCAGGAACGGAAGGGGAGAAGCTGATGGATTTTACTGGAATCAGATTTTACAACAGAATTAAAAAGGACATGCAGAGTTTTAAGCGTGGAAGTATTGACTTTGAATTGAAATACTAACGGACAGATAAGGAAATGAAGAAGTAAAATAGATAAAATCAGACGGCAATGTTTGAATGCTTACTTGTTTAAACGGTTTAATGCTTAAGTGAGTTTTAAATAAAAATAAGAGTCGCTTATGGCATAATAGAGATAGAAAATAAAAAGAACAAAAGATAACTAAAATAGAAGTTGGAAGGTAAGGTGACTAAAAGTGATATTTTCATAAAAGCATAATCAGATGTAACATGTTTTGTTTTAATTTGATAATAAAGTGGTGGAGGTTAATTATGATTAACTGTTAATGATCATAGATGATACAATAAGGTACACAGATGGAAGTAACAACTGAGAATGATTTTAATATATGTTGGAAATGATTAGTATTAAGAAATAGATCGGGACTCACCCTGGAAGAGTATAGCTGGTAATAGTGGATTAATAGATAAACATATTGGAAAAAGAAAATTTTAAAATAAACTAGTAGATTAATAGTGGGAGCTATGGAGGAGAATATGCTGAAAACTCAGCCAAAATAAGTAATGCTGGAAATCAGCCAATAATAGGTGGAGATTTGGAGGAGAATGCTGGAAATCAGCCAAAATAAAGCATGCTGGAAATCAGCCAAACTAAGAGAAAATACTGGAAATCAGCCAAACAATAGGTGGAGTGATGGAGGAAAATGCTGAAATTAGCTGAAATAAACTATGCTGGAAATTAGCAAAATAATAGTTGGAGGTATAGAGGAGAATACACTGAAGAATAATTATTAATAAGGGATGAAGAAGAAAATGTTGGGCAATAATTAAAATGAAATGGAAAATTTTGAGATGCCTGTGTAAAAGTTTAAGATTAAAAGATTGGATGAAGTGGGTCTAGAAACCGAGAAAAATAGAAAGAAATTTTGATTAATAAATTGAAATAAAAATAGACTTGTACACATTTGGAAATTAAGATTTGTGGCGATAAAATTGTAAGGTAAATATATAGATTAATAGATTAGATCGTTTTTGTGTTTAATGTTGATGTTAAAGGAGCAATGGAGAAAAATTTAGAAAGAGCGGTAATGAATTTTGATTTATAATTGAATTTAAAATTGAATATAAAAATGAGCTTTGTTTTAGTAGGAAATTAAGATGTATGATGATATAATAGAAAGATTTAATTTAAGAAGCTGGAATTTATGTTAAAAATATGTCTTTATTTGTAAAATCAGCCTACCTGTTTGTGAGCGGACCAAGAATTCGTTCCTGGGAAAAATCTTTTTTATGTTTATGTTTGAAAAAATAAAAAAAAAATTACAAAAAAAAAATCCCTACTGGTTCTGTGGGGGGTGTCCTTGGTGGGAGGGTGTCCTGTGACTAAGTGGGCATGGCCAACTCAATGTCACTCACAGCCACACCCACTCAGTCACAAGATCCCCCATCAAGCCACGCCCACAGAACCCAGTAGGAAAACATTTTTCTGTGAAGTTTCCGAAAGATGCCCTAATTAGTTCATGAGCCATGAGCCAAATTTCAAAAGAAATACAGTC
Organism: Arizona elegans; assembly: GCA_022577455.1. NCBI lineage: Eukaryota > Metazoa > Chordata > Lepidosauria > Squamata > Colubridae > Arizona > Arizona elegans. The sequence goes on along the minus strand of JAKOOJ010000010.1, from coordinate 41,314,280 downwards.
ATTTATTAGGAGCACCATTTCGGCAATATTCAGATGCAGTTAGAACTAATCCCACGTAGATTTACGTTCCCCTATGACCCTGTCTCTCCCCTCCTCCCTGGCCGTGTCATAAATCACATTCTCCAATTAACCACTTTGGCTGGCTGTGAAATCCAACACCCTTCTTCTGATTGTGGAAAGAAAGCATGTATGGAATGTAGCTTCCGTTAGGGAAATCAATAAGCTCTATCAGTTCTCCCTCCCTCCTGCTCATGGCAACTTGAAAGCTTTGCAAGTTGACATTTAAATTTCTATTCTGCCACCCGCTGGCTGCCAGGGAAGGTAAGCGCCCGAAAGTTACCAGAGCTGCTCTCCTTCTTGAATGTGCCGCCACCATCACCGCCCTGGTCCACGCGCCGGCTGCGCAACCAGTGCCCAACCTGCCACTGATGAATGAATGAAATAAACAGTGTGCGCTTGCGCAGCCGGCGCATGGACCAGGGCAGCGATGGTGGCGGCACATTCAAGAAGGAGAGCAGCTCCGGTAACTTTTGGGCTCTTACCTTCCCTGGCAGCCAGCCGCAGGAGAAAGGTAAGGAGTAGAACACGCCGCGTGGTGAAGGGCGAGTGGGCGGTGGCTCCGCAGCAAGGCTGGAGTCGGGGAATGGTGTATTCCCCAACCTGGTTGAGGCAGGCGGTGAGCAGGCGGCAGCTCCGGGGCTTCAGTGAATGGCGCGTCTCTGGGCCCCAGCCCCCGACCCAAAGCGAAGGGAGAGCGGGTGGTGAGAGGGCGGGGCAAGGCCGGAGTCTCTTTCTGGGCATGTCGCTTCTCCTGTTGGGCCACTTCCTGATGCTGGCAGCTCTGCAGCCAGCCGCTTTACTTTTTCCCTCTTTTTCCTCATGGGAGGTTTGCGTGGTGACACCAGCAGAAGCGCTGCGGGGAAGTGGCCCAACAAGCAGAAGCGTTGCACCCAGAAAGAGAAGGGCAAGAGGGGCCGGTTGGCTGCAGAGGCTAAGGTGGGTGGGCGGAGCCTCCAGCTGCCATCGCTACCGGTCCGAACTACCGGCCATCATCGCTACCGGATCGGCCGATCTGGTCCGAACCGGGAGCATTTCACCCCTGCCCTCTAGTCTCCTTCCCCGGGGATGATGGAAGCGATAAAGGCAGCAGAGGCTACCCACCAACTGGGTGCCCAGCCTAAGGAGCAACTGCCAAAGCGGGACTGGCAGCAGGATCTGGCAGCGCAGGGTGAAGCCAGCAGAGTCACCCCGATTCGGGGAGCGATGTGGGAACTGTGATGGGAACCCTTGCAGATGCCACTCCGAGGAATAGGGACTGCTGCCGCTGTTGCGCAGCCAATCCCTGGCTGGTCTGCCGGAGCAGTTGAGCCAACTCAGAGTAAGTGGGATGCCCCAGCCAGACGGCACCCAACTGCAGGAGTGGACTCTGGCACAACCAACGTTTGCCTTCCCGAGCCAGGGGCCAGCACCCCACTAGACTGAAACGGCAATGACTTTCCACTCAGCCCCAAGTTGCTCTACTCCCAGCCAAATGCCCCAGGTAAGCCCCGCTGTGGATCCCCACCACTTGGGACCAAGCCCTCTCCCAGGCAGCCATGCTGGCCATGGAGTTCCCATCCAGCCACCAGGGGCTTGGAGCCTGCCAGCCCCGCATCTGCCACCCGGGATGGGGTTCCCCCCTGCGAGCCAAATCCCTCCCGGGTGGGCCTACTATCCAGGCCAGGGGTGGGTGCAGTGCCAGTGGACTCCTGCCCCGATGCCGCCGCACATGCAGTTTCCACAGCAAGCTGTCCAGCAGCAACCCCAAGCAGCGATCCCACAGCAGATGCCAGTGAACCTGCAGCAAGCCCCGGCTCAGCAGCCCATGCCTACTGCGGACGATTTCCTCCAGCTCATGAGGGTGTGGTTCGACAACGTCGCCCAACAAGTGGAAGCAGAGTCCCAAATCACCACGCTGAGACAAGCGGGGAGGCCAAAGAGCTGGTGTGGGAGTTCTGGAGGCTGGCAGGGAAACTACGAGTGTCAGGGTTCCAAGGAACACCCCCAATGAAATAAAGCTCTGAGGCCTGAGGTTCCTCAAAGTTCCAATTTATTAGAGATGTCATGTTGGCACATCTGGGAAAACCCGAATCTGAAAGTTTTCAGGTTTTCTCCACCCAACTAACAGTTCACAGCCCTGCCCCACACCCACAAGTTCATCACATTGTCCAATCAACTCTTCACGCTCAACTGGATACAATCTTCCGGCAGTCTCCATCAGACACAGGCAAAAGTCCTTGAATACAGAATGTTGTTATGACTTCCTTTTCTTTTTTTATTTTAAATCAAGTTTTATTGCCGCCGCCCCCCCCCCACATTCACCCACATCTTTTTTGAACAGAGTATTGGCCATATCTTATCTTATACAATTTATCAAATTCAAATACATTTTACTCAATTACAATTTTTGCCACAATTTTCTTTTTTCCCTTTTTTTAATCATATCTCAATATTTCTTTGCTTACTTATATAAACAACATCTTCATTCGCCCTCAAATTCTAATTTTCCCGCTTATTCATATTTATTCTCTTTTATTCTTTAACAATTCATTCTTTCACTTAATATATTTGTGTTTGTTCGGAGTTGCCTTTCTTCCATTTCATCTTTTTTATTGTAGAGCAATCTTTCTCCTCCAACCTACCATCTCCCTCTTTTCTTTCTTTCCTACTTTCTCTTCCCCTCCTCTTCTTCTCTTGTCTACTTCCCCTCCCCTTCTCCTTCTCCTCCTCTCTTCCCCCCTCTCTTCCCCTCTCTCCTACTCTAATGTCCCTTCCCTTCCTTCCTCCCTACTCTTCCTTCCCTCTCTCTCCTTCCTCTTCCCTTCCACCTCTCTTCTCTTCATCTCTCTCTATTGATGTATTCATCTTCGATTTAATATTTTCCACTATGGAATCCAGGCAACCCCGATCTTTCATTTATCAAGTATATTTCACAAAATTCCTCTTATCTTTTTAATTATAAACAGTATATTTCATCTTATTCTATTTTTCCCTTTAAATTTTTACCCAATCTTCCAAACCTTTATCTTCTTTACTTCTAACAATATGTTTTTTTCTTCCTTACTTCTTGCAAGTATAACACTTAAATCATTTTTTAACATTTCAATTCATTCAATTTTACATTCAATTTCAGTTTTCCATCATAATTTCAATTAATGCTTATGTTACTTATTTCTCTCCATTTAATGCTTTCTCCAAAATCATTCTTTCTTTCACATTGCACCTACTGGTCTGTTTCATTTAACATTTTCACATATAATTTCTACCACTAACATAATTCTCTTTATTAACAAATTAACATTTTCACTGACTCTTAACCATTTTCCTTTAGTCTCTCCACAACTCCATTTCTTAGTTCCCATTCCCTTACCTTCCTCTTTTTCCTTTTCTTGTATCTCCCCTTCAGCCTCTTTTCTTTAATTTTAATTCTATTCATTTTCTTTCTCAATCTTTCCCCATCTATTTCTCTTCTTTTCTTATTTGAGATGTATTTTCCCTTATCCATTCTTATTCTGTCACTGCTAAACCCAGTGTAATCATCTTTATCTTTCTTTTCAATTATTTCTTCTCCAATATTATCTCTTTGTTTCTTGTTTCTCATTCTTCTGTTCTCTTTCTCTTTTTTTGCATTCTAACCAGTCCTCTGCTTCTTTGTCCATATAGTGTTCCCCCCCCCTTTAAATAATGTCCAATTCAGATCTTTACTTGAGCCAGCACCATTTCAGTCTTTGTCCTTTGTTCTCTTATCTTGGTAAAGCTGTATGAATACTCTCACACCTCTTTCTCACGCTCTCCACCAGCAGCTGTCTTTCTCCGATTCACAATCCTTTGCATAACAAAATAGCCATCTTGTAATACACAAAAGCATTCACTTCCTCTTTTCCACATTAAATTCTACTGTTTAAAATGTTTTTCTATCTTCTTTTCCTTGTCTTATTTTTTTGCCCCAAATCCACTTTTAAATCTGAATGGAAGATTTTTTCCAGGGCTTTAGGTTTGATTTTTAAAGTTCCGGCTTTTTTTTTTCTCCGCTTTAGTCCTTCTGTGCCAATTAGCTGCCAATCTTCTGCTACAGTTTTTTCAAGCAGTCAAAGACTTTTTTTTTTCTTTTACCTGTGAGTTGGCCAATTACTCATCTGGGAACAATACTCCATTCAATTACAGCTCCGACATTCCCTCTTTCTGATCGTGGCTGTTCTGGCTTGTGACAGCTCCTTAATGGCTGCCTTCCTTTGCCGACGGGTCAAAGACTAATGCCGGCATTTCAGGGAACTTGCTCATTCCCTATCCGTGCCAGCCAGCGTCTTCTTTCTTCGCTGTCTCCACAAGACAGCTATGATCTCTGGGGATCCCCAAAATTGGCTAGGATATCGGTATTCTCCTGGAGCCCCATAATCCACACCGTATCGCCTGATGCTGGCCACGCCCCCTCCCCATTATGACTAACTTTCTACCGCTCCAACAACAACCCCCTCCCAACTTCCCCAGCTAAAATATGTGGCACTTAAGAAGCAAAAAGGAAAATTGTCTTCCAAAACTGACAAGAAGACTGGCCGGAGTGACTGATGGTTCTCACCTTTAAGGAATCCCTGGATCCAGACCTGAGGCAGGCCTGTAGCATAAGGCGAACACCGACCCGAATACAAGCGTGGTATGACAATGCAGTGGCCCTGGATCTGGACCTTCACCCTCCGAAGAAGCCAGCTGTGGAAAAGCTGGCTAAACAGCCCCTCGGGCGACGAGTGCAGCCAAAGAAGCCCGCAGAACCACCACCCGCAAGACCCGAGACCATCCAGTGCTACCGATGTGGTCAGCAGGGCCATCAGGCATCAGGATGCTTAGCTCCAGTGCCCCTGCCCTGGGCGAAGTCCCCTGATCGGGAAGGACCGAAGAAAACCCTGCAGAAACCGCCGGACAAGGAACGGAATGCGAAGCAAGTGGCGGACAGCCCCGTCCAGCCTGTGGGATCAGAAGGGAGCTCGACCGGGGGTTTCCCCTCCCCCTCTGCGGAGGAAGACACAGCAAGGATGACCCGATGGTGAGTGGAGCCATCCGTCCTTTTGCCTTGAAGGTTACCCTAATGGCCCCCCAGTCCGGAGCCTAGGGAGAAGTGGAGGCAGTCATGGACACCTGCTGCACACGATGCCTAATTAGCCCCCACACAGTCGAGCAACTAGGCATACGCACTCGCCCCCTCTGATAGCCCATCAGCTTCGAACATGTAGACAGCTCGCTAATTGGCAATGCCCCTGCCACCAGACTCACGGAGCTCATTAAGTTAGAACTGGGGCGCCACAAAGAATTCCTCCAGTTCTTACAAACAATTATAGACAGCATCTCAATCGGTTGAAATCATTTCGTGCTTACAATTCTCCAAATCTCCTCATATAGCAATTATTCTTTACTTAAACTGAAGATAAATATTTAAACATTTCATATATGCTATCTCATCTCCATACTTTTTTGTCAAACCATTGATAAAATATCTCCCATATCAAATAGTATTGTTTATCTTCCTGTTCTCTTATTTCAAATGTCAATCTACTCATTTCAGCACAGTCCAACATTTTCATAATAATTTCTTCATCGGTAATTATCTTCTCTCCTTTCCAGTTTTTGGCAAATACAATTCTGGCCGCTGTTAAAATGTTCACAATTAAGTATTGTAATTCTTTATTAAATGTCTCTGGTAAAATTCCTAATAAAAATATTTCTGGTTTAAAGTCAATATGTCTCTTTGTCATTTTTTCTAACCACGTATGTATTTTAGTCCAAAATCTCCTTGCTTCCACGCATGTCCACCACATATGGTAATACAATCCTGGAGTTTGATGACACTTCCAACATTTCTCCAATTTATTCTTAAACATCCTGGCTATTCTCGTTGGGGGTAGATGCCACCTGTAAAACATCTTATACAAATTCTCTTTATATGCTGTTGACATTGTCATTTTATAATTATGTGACCACAATTTTTGCCATTTCTCTAAATCAATACTATAACCAAAATTTTCCCCCATGCTATCATTGATTCTTTAACTTGTTCTTCTTCCAGTTTTGCTTCAAGTAAATATCCATATAGCTTTTTAATTATATGGTCATCTGAACCCATTAATATCTTGTCTAAACCAGTCAAAACACTATTAATACCTTCTTGTTTAAAGTCTTCTCGATATCTGGAAAGTATTTGCATGTATGAAAACCAATCTATCTTAATTCCCTGATCTTCTAAGTTTTGTTTCAATTTAAGTTCACCCTTTTCATCCAATAATTCATTATATCTAACAATTTGTTCCCCTTCAAATACCACTGGATAAGAAAAAGCTTCAATTGTAGATTCCCAGACTGGAATCTTCAGATAATGGTATTTTTTGATCTCCCATGTCAAAAACAAAGCTTCACGTATCTGGTGCCTTCTAAAATACCCCTGAATTTTAGTTCCTTTATACCATAAGAAAGCATGCCATCCCATCAGCAAATCATGTCCCTCCAAATTTAGTAATCTAGTATTTTTCAATGTCACCCATTCTTTAATCCACATTAAGCAAACCGCTTGATAGTATAATTCAAAATCCGGTAATCCAAAACCACCCTTCATCTTAGCATCTTGTAACAGTTTGAGTTTTATCCTTGCCTTCTTTCCCTGCCAAACATATTTCAAAACCATTTTATTTAAATCTGCAAAAAATTCCTTACCCAGCTTTACAGGAATTGTCTGAAAAGGATACAAGATTCTAGGTAAAATATTCATCTTAATAGTTGCAATTCTACCAATCAAAGATAACTGCAGGTTTCCCCATTTCACCAGATCCTGTCCTATCTGCTGCTTAAGCTTATTATAATTATTTTCTTTAAGAGAACTACATCTTGCTGTTAATTGAATCCCCAGGTATTTTACCTTATTTGTGACCTGCATCTTGGAGATCTTCCTCAATTCTTCTTTTTGTTTTTTTAACATATTTTTAGTCATTATCTTCGTCTTCTCTTTATTAATTTTCAAGCCAGCAACCTCCCCAAATTCACCTATTTTTTCTATCAATTTATTTATTGATATTAATGGTTCTTCAACAATAAAAACCAGGTCATCAGCAAAGGCTTGTAATTTATATTCTTCCTTTCTAATTTTCATTCCTTTTATCTCTTTTTCTTCTCTAACCTTTCTATTCAACACTTCCAATGTCAATATAAATAACAATGGGGATAAGGGACATCCTTGTCGAGTACCTTTTTCTATTTCAATAGCATCAGTCAGTTCTCCATTAATCATTACCTTTGCTGTCTGTTTCGTATATATAGCTTCAATTGCCTGAATAAATTTCCTTCCAAAGCCCACCTCTTCCATTTGTAACATCATAAATCGCCAGTTCACATTATCAAATGCTTTTTGTGCGTCTAAGAATACCAAAGCCATTTGTTTTTCAGGGTGCGCTTCATAATATTCTAGAGTATTCAAAATTATTCTTATATTGTCTCTAATTTGTCTTTTTGGAAGAAATCCATTTTGATCTGAATGAACAAAGTTGTTCAAGTATCTCTTAAGTCTTTCTGCCAGTACTGAAGCAAAGATTTTATAATCCGAATTTAGCAGGGATATAGGCCTATAGTTTTTAACTTGCTGTGAGTCTGTGTCTTCTTTATGAATCAGTGTGATATAAGCCTCAGTCCATGATTGGGGTATTGTTTTATTTGTCCTTACTTCATTCATGACGTCCAAAAGTGGGAGGCATAAGGATTCTTGTAATGTCTTATAATATTCAACAGGCAAACCATCTGGTTCTGGTGTCTTTCCATTTTTTTGTTTCTTAATTGCTTCTGTTAGTTCCATCATTGTTATATGCCCGTTTAGCATTTCTTCAATGTTCTTAGGGATCACAGGTAGTTTTGCATTCTGTAAGTATTTTTTAACTTTCCCCTCTTCAACCTGCTCTCCTTTATAAAGTTGCCTATAGTATTCTTGTATTATTTTTCCCATCTCTTTATTTCCAAATTTACTTTGTCCTTGGTCATCAATCAGTTGCGTTATTTTTTTTTTAATCCCTTTCTTTTTTCAATTTATATGCTAGCCACCTTCCCGGTTTATTTGCATTTTCAAAATAGTTCTGTTTAGCACTTCTTATTTTTTGGGCTAGCTCTTCCTTCTCCAGTAAGTCCATTTTATGTTTTAACATATCCATTTTCATTTTTACATCTTTCTTATGTGGATCTTTCTGGAGTTCCTTTTCAAATCTCTTATGTTCATTCTTTAATATTGTAAAAGTTTGTCTTTTTTTCACATTCCTTTTGTTTAAATAATCTATTATTATACCTCTAGCGTAGGCCTTCATTGTATCCCAACGGTTTTGTATCGATGTATCTTCCTTTTTATTCTCCTTAAAGAAAAACTCCAGCTCTCTTTGCATTTTCTGTACAAATTCTTTTTCTTTTAAAATTGTATTATTCAAAGTCCATCTAGCTTTCCTTTTTTGACCTTTTCAAGTTACTATCACTGGATTATGGTCAGCCCATAAGTTAGTATCTATTTCCACCTGTTCAATTTTCAGAATTAAGTCCATTGTTGTCCATATCATATCTAACCTGGACCAAGATAAGTGCCTGTTTGAATAGAAAGTGTATTGTCTATTCTTCCCATTTCTAATTCTCCATATATCTTTCAAATTTATTTCCTCTGTCATTTTAAAGAAAGAGTTTGGCAGTGTCTTTCTATTATGCTTTCCTGTTTTTGTTGTTTTATAGTCCAATTTTTCATCTGCTATTCCATTAAAATCTCCCATCATGCATATATTATCATAGTCCATTTCGATTATTTTCATATGTAAATTTCGATAGAAATCACTCTGATTGTTATTTGGCGCATATATTGCAACTAGAAGTATCTTCATGTTATTATCAATTATCTCCACTATCAAAACTCTACCCTCTGAATCTGCATATATTTGTTCCGCTTTTATTGAATTTTTAATATATAGAACAATGCCTCTCTTTTTGTGTTGCGATAATGATGAAATTTTTTTCCCAAGTTTGGTTTGTGCCAATAATTTTTCGTGTTGCTTTTTAATGTGAACTTCTTGCAAACAAATTATATCAAAATTTAGCTTCTCTAATTTATGAAAAACCTTTCTTCTTTTCACAGCCGAATTAAGTCCATTTATATTTATTGAAATTAATTTTGTTGTATCCATATTCATATTTTATATGCAGGTTTTATTGCTCTAGTTGATCTTACTTCCCGTTGTACTTTGAATTCCACAGTCCCGCCAACAGTGCCTTCCGTTGATTCAGTCATTACCATTTCCTCTTCTGTAGGTTTTGTCGACATCAGTGTAGCTTGTGTTTCTGTTTCCATTGCCACTTCCTTTTCCTTTAAAAAATCTTCATAAAAAGCTCTCGCTTTATCAATTGTATCTAGATGGTATCTTTGCAGTTGCCATGTTAAGATCAATCCTTCTGGTATCAGCCATCTAAAATTAACACCCTTTTGAATTAGTATCTTAGTCAGAAATTTATACTCTTTTCTCGCATCTCTCACTTTCCTTGGTATTTGTTTCAAGACTACCACTTCCTTCTCCTTGAATTTCAATGTTTTTTCTCTCGCCACTTGAAGAATTTGTGCTTTGATCGATTTCTTAGTAAATCTTATATGGACTTCTCTTGGTAATTTATTGCGCATAGCATATCTAGTGTGAACTCGATAAATCTCGTCCACACCGTATGCCATCTCCTCTCTAGGTATCTCCAAAGCATCAGCAAGCATAGAAATCATGACATTCGCGAGATTTTCTCCTTTCTCTTCCTCCACATTTTGAAATCTAAGATAGAATTCTGCTCTATCCATTTCCAATTCCACTACTGCACTTCTTTCGCTTTCCACCTCTCTCAGTCTATTGTCAAAATCTTTCATTTTTTCCCCCTTTTGGTCATCCTTCTTCTCAAGCTCTTGTAGTCTTCCTTCAAATTTTGACATTGCCTGTTGTATGCTAACCACTTTTTCATCTGTCTTTATTAATTGTTGTTCCATCCGTTGGACATTCTCATCTGTCTTAAGTAATTGCTCTTCCATCCTCTGAACTGCACTCAAAATTGCTTGTAGTGACGCTTCTTTCTCTTTCTCTTGTTGTGTCATGGTCTGGACCAGACGTTGTCCTCCAGATGGAGATGCAGAAGATGTGGTTGCAGCTCCCACTGTTACTGTTTTTTTACTCATTTTATTATAATCCACTGGTGTAGAGACCAAAAGAGGAGATAAAAAAATTAAAAAGCAAAAAGCAAAAAGGAAACCAAAAAGGGAAAAAGGAAAAGGAGAGGCAAAAAGGCGGAAAAAAAATATGGAAAAGGAAAAAAGAAAAAAAAAAAGCCAACTCTTCAGGTTCTTCCAAACCCTAATCCAACTAAGATTCCATTAAAAAGGAAAAAAGAAAGGAAAAAAAGAGAAGGAGAGAAAAAAAATTCTTGTATAAACAAAATATCAAGGAGATAGAAAAAAAAATGATGAATTACAAAAATATAGAGGTCCAAAATCAAAAATATAATTGTTTGTAAGGATGATATTTTTATGTTGTTGTTGTTGTGTTTTTTTATTTTTAATCTAAAATAAAACTTTTTCCAAAAAAAAGAATAAAAAAGTAAATAAAGAACAAAAAATAAATAGAAAATAAAAGAATTCCTCCACTTCGTAGTCACCCCCAAGATTACAGATCCCATAATCTTGGGGCTCTCATGGCTCGATAAGTGGGGACCCACGATCTCCTGGGATGGCAGCCACAGAAAGAAGGTCATTGGACTGGGCCCATTGCCACCAGTGAGGCAAGAACTCCCCACCCCAGGAATCATGAACCCAGAAAAAGCAACCCCTCCGGACACTGCCGCCCCAGCCTGGGACGTCCCACCGGGGAGCCAGCAGGTGCCCCGGGAGTATCGAGACTTGGGAGGGGTGTTTAGCGAAGAGGACTGCAATTTCATTCCCCCCCATCGCCTGACTGACTGCGCGATAGAGTTCATGCCAGGGACAAAACTGCTCAAACCAAAGATGTACTCAATGACTCCAACGTAAATGAAGGAGTTGAGGAAGTACATAGACACAAATCTAGCACGGGGATTCATAGAGCCTGCGAAATCCAAAGTGGTGGCCCCTGTGCTGTTTAAAGAGAAGGATGGGGGTATGAGGCTCTGCGTGGACTTTCATGGATTGAATGGAGTGTGCGTGGAGAACACCTACCCCCTCCCCCTCATTAAGTACATGCTCAATCACCTGTCAAAGGGCAAGGTGTTTACCAAGCTAGACTTGAGGGAAGCCTACTATCGTATACGGATTAGGAAGGGGGATGAATGGAAAACTGCATTCAACTGCCCGCTCGGCAGCTTCCAGTTCAAAGTGATGCCATTTGGACTTCAGGGGGTCCCCGCAGTCTTTTTATATATATATATAAATATAAAATAATCTTTATTAAATATTTACAATAAAATTAACACACAATAATGATTGAAAAGCAATATAGGAAGCGAAATATAGAAACCCATAAACACAGGACTAAAATGAAACAACAAACATGACTAACCGAGAGTTAAGCTCACTCTCCAATTAATATTAACTAATATCATCCTAGCCAAACATTTAAATGCAATCAAGTTCTTTTTACTAACTACAAAACAATTGGCCTGTTTTTATCAAAATTATAAAGAGTTATACAGCCTAGTAAATATCTAGTTAATCTAATTAGACGATCTTATCACCCTTCTCCTAAGTTTAACCTTCTTTTGAGCCAGACAAAGCATCTGTCCCACCTTCTATTATATAGTGAATCTTTCTTGTCTTTTAAGATATACGTTAGCCTGTCCATCTCAGCACATCGAAGAATCTTGTTTATTATCAGATGGTCAGGGGGCGTATCTGCATCTTTCCACAGTTGAGCAAATGCCATTCTCGCTGCTGTTGAGACATGGACAAATATATACCAATCCTTCTTATCGATGTTGTCCGGTCTTATTCCGAGTAAGTAGAGGTCTTGGTGAAGGGGAAAGCTCACGCCTGTTATTTCCAGCAGCCGCTGCTGTATTTTCCCCCAATAGTGTCTAGCTGATGGACAGATCCACCACTGATGGAAGAAAGTACCATTGGCCGACCCACATTTCCAACATCTTGAGCCTTGGTAGTACAGTGGTCTAAAGCACCCTGTTATTAAGACCAGCTGCCTGCAATTACTGCAGGTTCGAATCTCGCCAGGCTCAAGGTTGACTCAGCCTTCCATCCTTTCTAAGGTAGGTAAATTGAGGACCCAGTTGTGGGGGCAATAAGCTGACTTTGTATAAATATACAAAAGGATGAAGGCTATTGCTGAGCACATTGTAAGCCGCCCTGAGTCTTCGGAGAAGGGCGGCATATAAATCAATTTTTTTAAAAAAAAAAAATCTATCAGAAGATCCTGGGAACATCTTAGCGATTCTGGCAGGGGGGAGATACCAACGGTAGATCATTTTATAAAAGTTTCCTTTGAACGGGGAAGAAAGGGTCAGTTTCATAGTTTTGTTCCATACATTTTGCCATGCATCAAGCTGAATTGTTGTTCCAATATTTCTCCCCCACGCAATCATCGTGTCCTTTACAATCTCATCTGCCATAAAATTGGACAGAAGATTGTAAACATTGGAAATAAATTTCCTTCGGCCACCTAGGAGAAGCTTGTCAAACGTTTGTAAATGAAGGGAGATACTATATTCCTGTTTATCCCTAGCGAATCTAGTTTGAATTTTCACATAGGACCACCAATCTATGTCTAATCCTCTAGTTTGGAGATCGGCTCTAGGTCTAAGTCTCCCGACTTCATCCAACAAGTCACCATAAACCCAGTTCCTCTTTATATTGTGCACAGTCGGAAGGGTCACTGCCTCTAATGGAGACACCCACTTAGGAATCTGTGTGTAAACTAGCTTCTTCACCATTTCCCAAACCCTTAATAAAATTCCTCTAATATAATGATTAGTAAAATGTTTGGATTGTTTGTCTTTCTGAGACCACAAGAAGGAATGCCATCCCCGCTGCAAATCATATTCTTCAATTGCCAAAATGAGCTTTCTTGAGAGGATCACCCAATCTTTTATCCAAACCAGGGATGAGGCTTGGTAATAAAGTTCCCGCATAGGGAGCCCCAAGCCACCCCTTGTTTTGTGCTTTTGCAGCATTTTTCTTTTTATATGGGGTTTTTTACTCTGCCAAATAAATTTACTTAGAATTTGGTCTAATTTCCTTAAAAAGTTTTTATCCAATCTTGCAGGAGCCGTTTGGAATAAAAAGATCCATTTCAGTAAAACATGGGCTTTTATCGTGGCAATTCTACCCAAAAATAAGATCTGAATATGCCGCCATCTCTCGACTTCATTCGCTGTGTCTATTAATAATTTGGAATAATTGAGCTCTTTGATAGAAGAACATCTATTTGTAAGCCAAATACCTAAGTATTTAAGTTTTTTGACACAATTAATCCCCATAATACTTTGGATCTGTTCCTTTTGGGCACCTGACAAATTTTTTGTTAACATTTTGGTTTTATCCTTATTGATTTTTAATCCCGCTACCTCCCCGTATTCATCTAATTTAGTAAGTAATTTTGGTCCCGTAATAAGGGGATCTTCTAATATGAAAACCAAATCGTTGGCGAATGCTTGGAGTTTGTATTCTTCCCCTTTAAGTTTTAAGCCCTTAATTTCCAAATCCTGCCTGATCGTCTTAAGAAGTGGTTCAAGTGTTAAAATAAAAAGCAGCGGTTAAAGAGGGCATCCCTGTCTGGTACCTTTATAAATCTGTATCTCATCTGATAGTGATCCATTAAACAGTAGCCTTGCCGACTGTTTAGAATAGATGGCTTGAACTGTCCTTGTAAATTGAGACCCAAAACCCATCACTTCCAGTTGTTGTATTATAAAATTCCAGTTGACTCTGTCAAAAGCCTTTTGGGCATCCAGAAAAATCATTACCATTGGTTTATCAGGGTGTGTCTCATAGTATTCTAAGGCATTCAGTACTACCCTTACGTTATCTCTTAGGTGCCTATGAGGCAGGAAACCATTCTGGTCTTGGTGGATAAATCGGGACAGGAACACCTGGAGTCTCTCAACTAGTATTGTCGCAAAAATCTTGTAATCCACATTCAGGAGCGAGATTGGCCTATAGTTCTGGATCAGAGTTTTATCTGTATCGGGTTTCGGGATTAGGGAAATGTAGGCTTCCGTCCAGGACCGGGGTATCCTAGAGTGTAATAAAACCTCATTAAATAGATCTTTAATGTACAAACTAAGTGAGTCAAAGACTCCTTTATAAAAGACACTCAGAATCCCATCCGGTCCCGGAGTCTTGCCATTGGCTTGTTTCTTGATAGCTACTGCTATTTCCCCAACTGTAATTTCTGCATTTAAAATTTCTTTACAGTAATCTGGAATCATCTCCAATTGTAGATTCTGGAGATAACTCTTGAGTTTATCTTCCTGATGGATTTCTTGGCTATATAAGGAGGTATAAAAATCTTGGGCCACCTTTGCTTTTTGCTCTGTAGTACCTACCAAATTTCCAATAGAGTCCTGTAAAAATTCAATCTTTCTAGATTCTGCCTCTTTTCTTAATCTATATGACAACCACCGGCCCGGCTTATTAGCATGCTCACATTGGTTTTGTTGACATTTCCAAATTTTATTCGCCAAATCGTTTTGATCTAGGATAGATAACTCATGCCTAATCAAGTCAATGTTCTCCTTAATCAAATTATTATGCAGATCTAAACGCAGCTCTCCTTCAGCTTTCTCCAATTCAGCCATTAACTCAATCCGTTTGGCCTTCTCCTTTCTCTATTTGGTAGCTGTATATTTTATTACCAATCCCCTAACTACTGCTTTGGCAGTATCCCAAGTATTTTGAAGGGAAGTATCTTCTCTCTTGTTTTCGGTAAAGAAATGATCTAATTCTTTTTTAATCATATTTATAAATCCCTCATCTTTCATGATCTCAGCCCTCATAGACCATCTCGCTCTTCTCGTGGACCCCTTCCATTTTATTACCAGGGGGTGGTGGTCTGCCCATATATTCATCCCTATTTCAACTGAATTTATGCCTTCTTTCAAATCTGATGTTGACCAGACCATATCTATCCTAGTCCACGATCTATACCTGGGGGAGAAATATGTAAAATGCTTTTGCATAGGATGGAAGTCTTGCCAGACATCTCTTAACCCTATTTCTGTTCTTAGGTTATCCCATGTTTTGGGGAGTACCTTCTTATGCCCTTTTTTATATTTAGGAGAACCCTTTCCTGGATCATAATCAATTGAAGTATCAGCAATCGCGTTGAAGTCACCTAGTATGCATACATGCTTGTAATTTAATTCATTAATTTTCTTATGCAAATCTTTAAAGAAACCCATTTGGTTAACATTAGGGGCATATATATTTACTAACAATACTATTTTTTGGCCAATACTAATCTCTAACATCAGTATCCTACCCTCTGTATCTGCGTATACTTGACGTTTCACCAGGCCTCTCTGATCGTAAAAAACAACTCCCCTTTTCTTCTGGTCGGCCAAGGATACATACAACTTCCCCAGTTTGGGATAAATTAAAACCTTAGAATGGTCTTTCCTTATATGGGCCTCCTGTAAACATATAATATCATAATTATCTTTTTGAAGTTTAGCCCAGACCTTTTTCCTCTTAGTGGGAGCATTCAGGCCATTGATGTTAACAGAAAACAGGTGGAGCACCTCATCCATACCTCTACTTACCTGCGGGGGTCCCCACAGTCTTCATGCAATTTATTAACGAGATTCTGCATGAGCACCTATACAAGGGGGTTCTGGTCTACTTGGACGATATTCTCATATTCAGCAAAACACTGGAAGAGTACGTAAAACTCGTCCGGCAGGTGCTGAAAAAACTGCTCGCTGCTAAGGTCTACGCAAAGCTGTCAAAGTGCGAGTTTCATAAGACTTCACTAGACTACTTAGGATACCGGATTTCTAGTGAGGGGATAGAGATGGACACAAGCAAAGTTAAAGCCGTTTTGGATTGGAAACCCCCAAGCACCCGAAAAGAACTCCAAAGCTTCCTGGGGTTCGCCAACTTCTATAGGCAATTCATTCTGGGTTTTGCGGAGGTGGCACTGCCCCTTACTGAACTGTTAAAAATGAAGCCATCGCAGCCACTCACATGGACAATTGAATGCCAGAAGGCTTTTGAAAAACTGAAAAGACTGTTCACCCAAGAGCCGATCCTGCAACATCCAGACCCAGAGTGGCAATTCATTGTCCAAGCCGATGCCAGCGATGTGGCTGTGCCTGCAGTGCACCTGCAAAAGGACACCAAGGGGCAATTGCTACCATGTGCCTACGTATCCAAGAAACTTAACGATACGGAGAGGCGATGGGCCATTTGGGAGAAAGAAGCTTATGCCATTCGATGGGTGTTACTCTCTTGGAGACAATTCCTGGAAGGTAGCAAGGAGCCTTTCAAGGTCTGGACAGACCACAAGAACCTAGAGGCCCTAAAGACACCCAGGAAATTGTCCCCCAAGCAAGTCCGTTGGGCTCAATATTTCAAACAGTTCAAGTTTGAAGTGAGATACATACCGGCAGGAAAAAACGTAGTGGCAGATGCGCTCTCGAGGAAGTCCCAATTCGACAGCCGCCGAGAGGAAGTGGTCCACGCCATAATCCCTCCCAATTTGCAAATGGCCACCCAAGTCATCACCAGGGGTCAAACCAGACAGCCACCTGACCCCAGGCAAGATGATGGACTGCCAAACTAAAGGCAGCACTATCCACAGACCCTTGGTTCAAGGACAACCAAGGTGTCCTCACCATGAGCGAGGGACTGGCATGGAAGGGATCCAAATTGTATGTCCCAGGCACCCTGAGACTTGAGGTGCTTCAACGTAGCCACGACTCCAAGCAGGCCGGCCATTTCGGATTCCTGAAAACTCTACACCTCACCAGGAGACAGTTTTGGTGGCCGAAAATGAAAGCAAAGGTGGAAGACTGTGTTAGAAGTTGTGCCACGTGTGCAGCGATGAAAAACAGACCCGGCAAACCGCCAGGTCTCCTTCAACAGGTGGCAGATCCTAGCAGACCCTGAGAGGAAATTGCAATGGACTTCATAGTTGAGCTCCCAGAAAGTGGGGGAAACACGGTGATCTGGACCATCATTGATCTATTTTCGAAGCAAGCCCATTTCACTGCTTGCTCCGGACTACCCTCTGCAAAGAAATTAGCGAAGCTATTTGTCAAGCACATCTACCGACTGCACGGAACGCCACACTGCATAATCTCAGACAGAGGGGTCCAATTCACTGCCATGTTCTGGAGAGAGTTCCTGAGGTCCATCAGGTCCGCACAGGGGCTCAGTTCAGCTTTTCATCCGAGCATGAATGGGGCCGCTGAATGTGCGAACGCCATGGTCGAACAATACATCATGTGAATTATCAGCAAGAAAATTGGGCAGACTTCAGGGGTGAAATGCTCCTGGTTCAGACCAGATCACCCAATCCGATAGCAATGGTGGTGGGTGGTTTGGAGAACCAGTAGCAAAAATCCCTGCACCCCCTCCCATGCCCAGCTGAGCCGCGTGATCATCAGAGGCTGTTTTTTTAACTTTTAAAAGCATTTTTTCTACAACCTCTTCAGCCGAAAAAATGCTTTTAAAAGTAAAAAATAAAGCCTCTGATGATTGCATGGCTCAGCTGGGATCATCAGAGCCTTTTAAAAGCATTTTTTCTGCAATCTCTTCGGCCGAAGAGGCTGTAGGGAAAAAAATGCCTTGAAAAGCCTCTGGCGATCCCAGCTGAGTTGCTTGATTGTCAGAGGCTTTTAAAAGCATTTTTTTCTGCAACCTCTTCGGCCGAAGAGGCTGTAGGAAAAAAATGCCTTTAAAAGCCTCTGGCAATCCCAGCTGAGTTGCCTGATCGTCAGAGACTTCTAAAAGCATTTTTTTCTGCAACCTCTTCAGCCAAAGAGGTTGTAGAAAAAATGCTTTTAAAAGTAAAAAAAAAAATTGGCCACGCCCACCCAGTCACATTACCCCCCACCAAGCCACGCCCACAGAACCGGTAGTAACAAATTTTAGATTTCACCCCGGCAGACTTGTTGCCATTTGCAGAAGTGGCGTACAACAATGCCATGCATTCTAGCACTGGACTAACTCCTTTCCAAGTTATCAGCGGCATGGAATTTGTCCCCATGCCAGAACTGCCGAGAGAACCCCCCTCCTCCATGTCATTGACAGAATGGATGGATTCATTGAGAAAGGGGTGGGAGAATACAAAAAAGGCGCTCTCCGAATATAAAAAACAAGCAGATAAGCACCGCTTGCTTCAACCCCCCTTTTGGGTGGGGGACAAAGTTTTTCTCTCCACAAAATACATAAAATTGAGACTGCCTAGCATAAAATTGGGACCAAAGTTCTTAGGCCCTTTTCCTATAGTAAAAATAATTAACCCTGTGATGGTGCAATTAAGCCTCCCTCCCATATTAGGGAAAATACACCCCATATTTCATTGTAGTATGCTGAAATGATCCATTGGATCTAGCATAAGACCCCAGACCCAACCGCCTCCTCCCTGCATTGTGGTGGAAGGAGAGACCCATTACGAGATAAAGAGGATATTAGACTCCAGAATGTATAGAGGTCAGTTGCAATACCTAATACAATGGAAAGGGTACCCTTTGTCTGACGCCAACTGGGTAAAAAGCTGGAATGTAAAAGCAGATAGACTGATTAAACAATTCCATGATAAATACCTGGACAAGCCAAAGGGTCCCCCTGGGGCGGGAGGGGTGGTTAAATGTGGATAACTCCCCCGACTGTTATTTTCTTTACAAGACATGTGTCTCTTCAGGGGGGTCCGCCTGTCATGCCTGGAAGCCATATTACCTGTGTGCCTTGAGGATCCAGACCTGCCACAATCATACCGTGGGAAGTTGGGAGGGGGGATTGCATGAGTGAAGTAGAGATAGCCATAACAAATTTCTCTAAGAGAAGTTCAAGGCCATGGTGTCCAGCAGCTGTGCAAAGAAGAAATTGGAGGATGTCTTCTGTTCGGGAAAGAACTGATTGGAGCTGTGGTGGACATGTGGGAGATGTGGGCAAGGACTTGAACTTTCTTGTGGGTTAGGAAAACCCAGAGGCTTTCAGATTCGGGGTTTCCCAGATGTGCCCATATGACATCTCTAATAAAAGTTAGCTTTGAGGAACTTCATGCCTCTGAGTTTGATTTCGTTGGGGGTGTTACTTGGAACCCTGACAGCTTCCTTCTCCCAAACCGCCCACCTGCATTCTGTGTCCGTTAGCTTTTTGGACACATACACACAAGGCATTGATTCATTTTGAGTGTTTCTCTGCAGTAGGGCAGCTGCAACTGCTACGTCACTGGCATCGGCTTGGACTATGAAGGGCTTGTCTGGGTCAGGGTGTTGGAAGATCGTCTCCGCAGCAAACCGCCGTTTTAATTGTTCAAAGGATTTTTGACAGTCCATTGTCCAAGCTAGGGTTGGCTAGGTTTTGGTTTGGTCAGAGATGGACTGGTTTTTAGTAATTCCGTCAAAGGGAGTGCAACTTTGGCAAAGGAAGGGATGAATTGTCTGTAAAATTTGCAAATCCCAGGAAGCCTTGAAGTTGCTTACGTGTTTGTGGGGGATGCCAGTCTAGCACAGCCTTCACCTTTCCCGGGTCCATTTTGATTCTTTGATTAGACACCCAGTAACCCAGGTAGTCCAAAGACTCCTTATGGAACTCGCATTTTGACAGCTTTACATAAAGTTTGGCTGCTAGGAGTTTTTTCAGTACCTTTCTCACTAGTTTGATGTGTTTTTCCATGTTCTCACTGAATATAAGAATGTCATCAAGGTAAACCAGGATCCCCTTATATAGGTGCTCATGCAGAATCTCATTGATCAGCTGCATGAACTCTGCAGGGGCCCCTTGAAGCCCAAAAGGCATGACTCAGAATCGGAAGCTGCCCAGCGGGCAGTTAAACGCCATTTTCCATTCATCCCCCTCCTTTATGCGGACTCGGTAGTAGGCTTCTCTTAGATCTAGCTTGGTGAAGATTTTGCCTTTTGATAAGTGGTTCAGCAAGTCTTTCATTAGGGGTAGGGGGTAGATGTTTTGTATGCAAACAGCATTAATGTTTCGAAAATCAACACATAATCTCAGCCCCCCCCCCATCTTTCTTCTCTTTAAACAAGATGGGGCTGCCACTTTAGATTTTGCAGTCTCAATGAATCCTCTGGCTAAGTTGGTATCGATGTACTTCCTCAACTCGGTCATTTCCGCAGGAGTCATGGAGTACATTCTGGGTTTTGGTAACTTGGCCCCAGGTTCTAATTCGATGGCACAGTCAGTGGCTCGATGAGGAGTAAAGATATTACATTCCTCCTTACTAAATGCCTCGGCCAGGTCTTTATATTCCTTGAGAATCTGGGGCTCACCTGGATGGCAGTCTGAAGTGGCTGTTGTGGCTTCTGGCATTTGGCTTCCATAGTTTGGCAGTCTCTGGGGAGGAGGGATGGGGGGTAGTGGGCTGACTCCAATTATGATTTTCCGGTATCCATCCTCCCATTTCATTGTGGGGGCCCATTTGTCAAGCCAAGCAAGGCCCAATATGACAGATTCTGGCATCTTTGGTGCTACTATAAATCGTATAAGTTCACAATGTCTCCCAAATTCCAATCTAACCAGTTCGGTGATCTGGGTGGCTGGGACTCCCCCAATTAATGTCCCATCCACCTGTTCAAAGTTAATTGGGCACTTTAAGGCTTTTGTTTTTATTCCCAATTGTTCAACATTTGGAGGTCCAATTAAGCATCTGGTACAGCCTGTATCTATTATTGCTAGTACTTCTCCTTGCTCCCCAGTCTCTGGCACCACCAGTTTCACTTTAATTGAAAAAGAGGGGATGGGTGAACTCACCACTGGGTTGTCTTCTGATAGCCTCGTCAGGAGGGGCTTCTTTGGCCGGAGGTTCCTCGCTCTCTTTGATGGGGAGGGAAACCTCTACAGCTTGTTCGGCAAACTGGCGGGTATCCTGGGGTTTTCTTGGAGCCCTTCTGCCTTGGGTCGCCGTGGCCGGACGTTGTTGTGGAACTGGTACAGGGGCCAGGAACTCAGAAGCTTGATGACCCGTTTGTCCACAACGATATCATTGAATCATCCCTGCCGGTTGAGTGGGAGGGACTTCAGCAGGCTTTGAAAGTGGACGCCTAGCCAGAGTTCTCCGAGGTGGCTTCTTTGCTGGGGCTTTGCGGAGGGGGTGAATTTCTCTATCCAGAACTATGGACATGGCATACCAGCCTTGCAGTTGCAGTGAAGGCCAGAGTAACTAGTGACTAGTGAGCCTAGAGGGAAGAGAATCCCAGTGTGAGTTTGCACCAGAGTACGTGATTTAAATCGTGGTTAGCAGGCAGCATGGCCTCCGTCGGTGTAATGGGAGGAGGTTTCCTGGTGTCTTGGCTGAATGAGACTAATTACCTCTCCTG
Organism: Arizona elegans; assembly: GCA_022577455.1. Taxonomy (NCBI): domain Eukaryota; kingdom Metazoa; phylum Chordata; class Lepidosauria; order Squamata; family Colubridae; genus Arizona; species Arizona elegans. The sequence continues at coordinate 41,292,734 of JAKOOJ010000010.1, read as the reverse complement.
GAATGTGAAGATGGAGATGTACCTGCAGAGGGAGGGGTTGTGGACAATTGTTACTAATCCACCAGCAGTCCTGGATGATTAGCCAGCATAATCCGTGCCTTGGACGATAGTCAGCTAATACACGTGAGGGATCTCCATCTGCGAAAGCGTGTGTTGTGGCCTGCCAGCGGCCTGTGCAGCTGGTATCTGATTCCGACAGCGAGGAGGCTGGTGTGGTGATTCGCCAGCAGCCTGTGCAGCTGGCACCCGAGTCAGACAATGAGGAGGCTGGAGAAGATTTGGTGCCAGAGGTGGGGATTCAGCCAGGGCCTTCAGAACCTCCAGAAGCTCCCATAATTGAAGAGGAAGAAGAGGAGGAGCCTCTTCTCAATGCATGGGCGTGCAGAGCTGCCAAAAGGCAGGAATGGCTCCTGAGGAGGAGGTCTCCTCGAGAGTAAGTCTTGGGGCTAATTGGCCACTCCCCTAGCCTATTTAAGGAATGACGACGACTGAGGCAATTTGCAGAAAACAACTTCGTTCATATTCCTTTGCATATTGACTCCAGAAACATCTGATCAGCTCTTGCTTCTCTCTTGTCATTTTTCCTGCAAATTGCTTCTGGGCATTCTGCCAACCACAGTAAGCTGACGGTTATCTGAAAGACTGTGCCTCAGAATTGAGTTATTATTTCTTGGACTCTTGTCGGCTGTTAATGAAGTTAAATTAACAGCCTTTGTTCAGAAAAGACTGATTTAAACTGTACTTGTGTTTGAACAACTACTAAGAAAGCTCATTAGTAGTCCTTAATTAGTAAACTAAGGTTTGTACGGACTTTGTGTGTGCTGCGTTCTTTGTGGTCCGTAGCTGGGGCAGACAAGAGTGCTGGGAGGCGTTGCACAGCGTGTATGTGAGAGAGACTGCGGGCAGTAAAGTGTTGCTGACTAGGAGGCTGTATAAGGCACAGCTGAGACCAGGAGAGTGTGTGTCCACACATTTGCAGAACATGAGGTGGACATTCCTGGAGTTGGTGGAAAGGGGAATGACATATACGGAAGCACACAAAGTGTATGTGGTGCTTAGTTCCTTGGACAGTTCATGGGACAGTCTTGTGAACAGCCTTGAATCCATGCAAGAACAGGACTTAACGATGGCGTATTTGACTGGTCCGTTGTTGGAGGAGGAGCAGAAACGGCTAGAGAGGAGACCAGGAAAGGGAGGAGAGAGCATTCAGCACAAACCAGTATCTGCAACAGTCCAGGATGCCAGCAGAGCAGCTGAAAGAGTTAACTTTGTGAAGAGATACTACATGTGTGGTTCTACTGAACATCTCCAGAGATGCTGTCCTGAAAGGAGGAACAGAGGGCCAGCGAGACAAGGGAGCAGAATTAATCAGCGAACGTGGAGCAGTTAGATGCTACATTGTACAACGTGTTATATATACCTGCTTTAGAGCATAATTTATTAAGTATATCCATGTTAGACAGGCAGGGCTATGAAATAATATTTGCTGGGAGACTATATACAATTAAGAAGAATGGACAGGTATGTGCACAAGGTGTTAAAAAGGATGGTCTGTAGGTTCTGGGAATGCAAGAACATAACTGTGCACGTGTACTTAAGAATGTTTCTACACATGACAACTGTATACACCTGTTACATAGAAGATTAGGGCATGCAAGTTTTTTTTTTATTGAAAAGTTTTAAAAAGTTTTACAGACATTTCCCCTTCCCCCTCCCTCCTCCCCTTCCAGCCCTCCCCTTCCCCTCCCACCCCCCCACTTCCCAGAGCAAAATACAGGGTATAACATTTGACAATCATAAGCTAACATAAGCTAATTATCTATAGCCTCCTATCCCCCTCTTGAACTGTTAACTCCCCTTTTACTAAACTAAATTTAAGTACTTTATAAAATCTCTTTGATCATTCATAAGCTATTTGAAATTTTTTAGTCCGATATTTGCCTTGAATATAATCAATCCATCTTCTCCATTCTAACATATATTTCTCATTTGAATGGTCCTTTAGATATGCTGAAATTTTCGCCATTTCTGCTAAATTTACTACTTTTAATGTCCATTCTTGAATAGTAGGTAAATCTTCCTTCTTCCAGTACTGCCCCACCAAGAGTCTTGCTGCAGTTATTAAGTTCAGAATCAAATTAGTCTCTATAACCGTACAATCTGTAATTATACCTAACAAAAACAACTGTGGAGTAAACTTTATCCTTTTTAAAAAAATATTTTGAATAATCCACCATATTTTTATCCAAAATGCTTTAACTTTTTTACAAGTCCACCAAACATGAAAATAGGTAGTATCAACACAATCACATCTCCAACATTTGGGTTGTAGGTTTGGGTACATACAAGCTAACTTTTTAGGATCCCAATGCCATCTATAAAACATTTTATAAAAAATTTCTCTCAAATTTTGAGCTTGTGTAAATTTTACATTTCTTACCCAGATCCTTTCCCATGTTTCCATCATTATTGGTTCCTCAAAATTTTGTGCCCATTTTATCATACAATCTTTAACTAACTCTGTCTCCGAGTCTATTTCTATCAATATATTATACAACCTTTTTATGTGCATTTTACTCTGGTCCCTAATTTGTTTTATCAAATTTTCTTCACTTTGTGTAATACCAATTTTCTGATCTTTTTTCCATCTATTCTGCAGCTGTACATATTGAAACCAGGTTTGAATTGCTCTTTCCTCTCTTAGTACATTCAAAGGCTTTAACTGTAGTACATTTCTTTCTGTAATCAGAAGTTCTTTATAAGTAATTACATCCTGTCTTTGTTCTATACTTATATTTTCTATCGCATGTCTGGGTACTACCCACATGGGTATCTTGCCATTCAATTTATATTGGTATTTTTTCCAAACACGCAGGAGGGCATTCCTTAATATGTGACTTTTAAAAGTCCTATCCACCTTCTTCTCATAAACTAAGTAGGCATGCCAACCATATAGCAAATCATACCCTTCAATATTCAGTATTCTTTCATCTGTTAAATTAATCCAGTCACTAATTGCTGACAAAACAGCTGCTTCATAGTACAATTTTAGATTGGGCAATTTCAAACCTCCTCTTTCACGTGTATCCTGCATTATTTTTAATTTAACTCTCGGTCTCTTCTCTACCCAAACAAAGTTATTAATGCCTCTCTGCCATTCCTCCAAATTTGCATCCTTTTTAAGTATTGGTATCATTTGAAAGAGAAATAGAAAACTGGGCAGAACATTCATTTTAACTACTGCTATTCTTCCCAACAAAGACAGTTGTAATTTTTTCCATTTATCCATCTCTGTCTGTATTTTATGCCATAACAATTCATAATTATACTTGTATAATTTCCCATTTGACGTTGTAATAAAAATTCCTAAGTACTTAACCTTTTTCACTATCTCGCATCCTGTTACTCTTTCCATTTCTTCTTTTTGATTTATATTCATATTCTTAGCTATCATCTTTGTTTTCCCTATATTTATTTTAAACCCTGACACTTGACCATATTGCCTAATTATCTCCATCAAACCTGTAACTGAATTTACTGGTTGGGTTAAAGTTACAACCAAATCATCTGCAAATGCTCGTAATCTATAATCATGTTGCCTGATCTTAATACCCTGTATGTTATCCGAGTCCCGTATTTTATTCAGCAATACTTCCAAAGTTAAAATAAACAATAGTGGAGACAAGGGACATCCCTGTCTTGTTCCTTTCTCAATTTTAAAAGTTTCTGTGAGACTACCATTAACTATTATTTGTGCTGTTTGTTTCTAGTATATTGCCTTAATAGATTGTATGAAATGCTCTCCCAACTGCATCTTTTGTGCTACTAAAAACTGCCAATTCAATCGATCAAATGCTTTCTCTGCATCCAAAAACATAAGCACTGCAGGGACTTGGTTGTTCTTCCCCAAATACTCCAGTATATTAACAATTTGTCTTACATTACTTTTCATTTGTCTCCCTTGTATAAATCCAGTTTGATCTTTATGAATCACTTGTTGCATAACTGACATTAGTCTATTTGCCAGAATTTTTGCAAAGATCTTATAATCTGTATTAAGCAAAGATATGGGTCTGTAATTTTTGGGTTGACTATGATCTTGATCTTCTTTCGGAATCAGGGAAATAAAAGCTGTTCTCCAGGATGGTGGCACCTCTCCTCCCCGTTGTATTTTAGCAAATAACTCCTTAAGAGGTTCTACCATTTCTAATTGAAAATTTTTATAATACACTGCTGTCAAACCATCTGTGCCAGGAGCCTTTCCACTTTTTAATTGTTTAATTGCCAAAAGAATTTCCTCAGTGGTTATTAATACATTCAATCTTTCCCTTTGTTCATCAGTAATTGCAGGAATATTCTCCTTCTGCAAATATCTCTCTATATCATTACCTTGTATATTATCACCAGCATATAACCTCGTATAAAAATCTAAAAATGCTTTTTTAATCATATTCTGTTGATATACCTCTTTACCTTTATACTCTATTTTTTCTATTGTACGAGATTTTTGTTTTTTCCTTAACATATATGCTAACCACCTGCCTGGTTTATTTGCATTACAAAAAGTATTATGTTTAGTATATTGCAAGTTTGTTGCAACTTGATCTGACATCAACATATTAAACTGTCCTCGTAATATTGTAATGGCTTCTTTTATATTCTTATCATCTGGTTTATCCACTAATGCCTGTTCCTTCTTTTTTATTTCCTCTTCCAATTCCCTCCGTTTTTTCCCCTGTCTACGTCTGTAGGAATTATTCAAATTTATTAAAACTCCTCTCATATATGCTTTACTTGCATCCCATACCATTTCCACAGGTGTACCCTTATGCATATTTAAAACAAAAAATTCTTTCATTAACTTTTTACATTCTATCACATTTGCCTCATATCGAAATAAGTTTTCATTCAGTCTCCAAGATCTCCTAGACCCCTCCCCAGACTCTAATTCCATCCACACCGGATTATGGTCTGTTGAAGTTCTTGGACATATCTTCGTCTTCTTTACCCTGGAAAGAAAATCATTTGTAATTAGTATAAAATCAATTCTAGAAAAAGATTGGTGCCTATCAGAAAAAAAAGTAAAATCCTGTTCTTTAAAATTTCGTTCACGCCATATATCTCTCAACTCCATATCATCCATCATGTCAAAAAAAGATTTAGGCAATTTAGCCCGTGTTTGAATATTTGGCAAAAGGGTCTTTTTGTCTTTTTTAGTGTCCAATACACCATTCCAATCACCCATCATTATACATGATTTGTAATCCATTTTTATTAATTTTTTATGCAAAATTTTATAAAATTTCTCTTGTTGATTAGGTGCATATATTCCCACTAAAAGTATTTTCTTCCCTTCTATTAATAATTCAATCATTATATATCTTCCTTGTGGATCTGCTTCAAGTAATTTAGCCATTAAATCTGTTCTTAGGTATATAACTATACCATTTTTCTTCTCAGGAGCTGATGCAACAAAATGATTGCCCAGTCTAGCATTTATTAGGTATTTCTGATCACTTGTTCTAATATGTGTTTCTTGCAAGCAAATTACATCATTTTTAAACTGTTTCAAATAGTGAAATATTTTCTTTCTCTTTTGTGGTGAGTTTAGGCCATTAACATTCCAAGTCAAAAATTTATTTGCCATCCTTGGCCCCTGAAAGCTTATGGAGCACCGACTGGAAGTCCTCCTGGAATTTCTTCTTCAGTCTAGCTCCTCCCACAGCTTCCATATTTGTAGTTGCAATTTCTTGGGTTATTATCTGACTTTGTTGCTTCTTTAATTCTTGTTCTTTACATTTGGTTGCTGCTCGAGTTTGTCTTTGATCCTTGGGGTCTTCCATTTTTCCAAATAAATCCAAAAGTTGAACATCCTCTGAAAGTTGCAATAATTCTTGTTGAGTAGTCAAAACACCTCCTTGAGCTTGTGCCTGCATAATTTCCTTTTCCCCCTTTCTGGCCTCTCCTGGTCCTTTCCTTCTTCTGGCTTCTGGAGATGGTGGGTTTCCAGCCTTTAGTATGGTAGTGTAAAAGTCTTCCAAACTGAGTTGAGACGATGTCTCTCACCCAAATAATTCACCACTAATCCGGCTGGAGCTTCCCATCTGTACTGTAAATGACACCTTCTAAGTTCATCAACTAAAAATGCATAGTCCTTTCGAGATCTCAACATTTTTGGGGGAATTTCCTTCATTACTAAAACCTCCTGTCCTGCCACTTGAAGTTTCTTCTTATAAGAAACTTGTAAAACTCCATTTCTTGTTCTCCTTGTAACAAAGTAGATCACAATATCTTTTGGTAGTTGTCTCTGTCTGGCAATCCATGAATTAACGCGATAAATTTTGTCTATTTGCCAGTCACACTCTGCTTTAGATTCTCCAGTAAACTGAGCAAGGGCTTCTGCAAAAATCTCTCTGAGATTTTCCTGGTTATTATCTTTCAAGCCTCTGACCCTCACTGCCCATTCCATCGCTCTGTATTGTGTCATTATGAGTTCTGCTTCCACCTTTTCCATCTTGTTTTGAGCCTCTCCCAATTTAGCTTCCACATTCAAATTAAACTGATCAATTTCATCCACCCTTTCTTCCAATGATGTAACATGACCCACCAGTCCCTTAAATGCTTCCACAATATCTTCTCTTATTGCATCATTTTGGGTTTGAATTGTTTCTTTAATTTCAAGCAGTTCCTCAGACACTTCTTTAATTTTTTCCTCAAAACGGAGTGTGATTTTTTCTTCCAAATCAGTAGACAGTTTCTTTTTTTTTTATTGAAAAAGTTTTCAAATACAAATTTTCCCCCCTTTCCCCCCTCCTCCCTAACCCCCCCTCACCACCCATCCCCCCCTGTGACTTCTTCACATCAAAAATCTAATTCATAACTAGTTACATAATATTTTACCAATCCCTTGCTCCCTCCTCTAAACACTGACCCTTACTTACGAAAAATATTATTAATATTATTATTTCCCCCATTTACCATACATTTCAAAAAAGGAAAAAAAAAAGAGAAAAAAACATTCTACTATAACATTGTATAATAACATCTAATTTAGCATAATATTATTATAACTCCCATTTTAACAATGATCTGCCCTTTTCCTCCTCCCAGCTTGTATCTATATATTATTACAACATTTCACAACAACCTTTCGCTTTAGAACTGTATGATAGATCCTACTTTAACATTTAATCTTTTGTATATATTAATATAACATTTCAAAGCAGCCTTCGCTCTACATCCTAATTCAACATCTATTCAACTCTATCCATTTCCTCCACTCCCCCAAATATGTCACTTAAACATCCCTTTACTTAAGCTAATCAATCATTAAACTAACCTATTCCCACCCAGTTTCCTACCAAATTACCCTGCACTACAATTCTATATATCTTTAATCCACTGCCCACTCTGCTAAAATATATATATATATATATATATATATATATATATATATATATGTATACATTCCATTATATATATAAAAAAAAAGACAATAACTTCAGATTTATAATCCATATAATATCTTCTGTATTGTCTTTCCACTGGATTGTTAAATCCATCATCCATAATAGGGTAACATAGCATCCTGGTGCAACAGTTTGTTCAAAATCTTCAATCACCATCTGCCCCCATCAGCAATGAATATCCTCGTATATATATATAAAAGTAAAAACAACCACCCGAGTGACATTATAATTATATTCCATATAGTTGTAATTGTGGCTTTCATCAGGATTATTAATTCCCATCATCCTAGTGGGTAACAACCAGATCTTCTGCAAGCCCCAGCGTAACTCTTTTGCCTTGTGGCTCAGGATAGTTATAATATAGTTATCAATACCTGAAAGGAATCCGAAATAGATAATTCAAGTCTAGCAATGTAAGGCTCTTTTCGCATCCCAAAATTACGGCATTGCAGAGATCTGTCACTGTCCTCAGGATAATATTAACCAATGCTTCGCCTCCACTATATTTTCATATATTCATTCATTTTTTAAAATCACTGGCTTCACTGTTGCTTGGTTTAGAAATTACTATTTTTGTGAGACCTGTTTCTTTTATGCGTTTTTTTGTGTGGGTTTAATTTCCATCCTGATTTCCTTTCTACAAGTTGTATATCAATTGATTGGTTTTCATTCTGCTTTGTAAGTTGATCTTGTTGGTTTTGTTTTTGTATCTCATATTTCTTTGTCACCACTTGTATATCAGCTGATTGGTTTCCATACTTGTCTTTGGCTTGATAATTCATCACGTTAAAGTCAGATACCACTTCTCTCATATTTGTAGACAGTCCAGCTGGGGTATCCAAAGGATCCGGAGACAATTTATCTACCCCAACCTCTGTAATTTGATGTTTTCCCTTTGTTTCCAACTCCTTCTGCTTATCCTGTATTGTGCCTAAAGATGTTGAATTCATTTTCAAAAATTTTTGATAAAATTCTTCCGCTTTTTCAACAGTATTTAGTTGATACCTTTCTCCTTGATGTCTCAATATTATACCAACTGGGACATCCCACCTAAATAAAATATTTCTTTTTTTTAACTCAGTCACCAGAAAACCAAATTTCTTCCTTTCCGTTAACATCTTAGGCGGGAGCTCTTTAAAAATCCAAATCTTTCTTCCGTACAATTGCAAAGTAGAATTAAAGGAATTTTGCACAATATTATTCCTAATTTCTTTATCTGTAAAATAGATCACCACATCTCTAGGCAATTGCCTTTGCTTTGCAAACCAGGAGTTTATTCTATAAACTCTATCAATCCTACAAAACACTTCATCAGGTTGAACCTTTAAAATACCAGCCAGAATTTCAGAAGATATTTTCCTTAAATCATCTCTGTTATTTTCCTGCAAACCTCTCAGTCTAATCGCATATTCAGTAAAATTATGTTGCATCATTAAAACTTCTCTTTCAATCCTCTGTTGCACATTTTCTACATTACCAGTCTTTTGATCAGCCTCCATTTTAGGTTTTTCTTCTGGACTATTATCTTGAATATTTGTCAAATCCTTTTCAATTTTTTGAATTCTATTGTCTAAATTATCCTCAATTTCTTCCATTTTAGACTCTAATGACTTGGTATTTGCATCCAACTGAATCACAAATTCTGATAAACCATTAGCCGTTTTTAAAATCTTTCTCTCCAAAAAGTCAAACTTAGATTTCACCAGTTCTTTAATTTCCTGCTTAAATTTTTCAAGATGCTGATTCACAATCTCATCCCTTCTCACAATCTCCTCTAAAAGAAATTCTATTATGTTAAAATCAGGTTTCTGAGATTGGAGAGTTAGAACTTGTTCATGTAATTTGTTAATGGGGGAATCCCCCCCCACTAACTGTTTGTCTGACTTTATAAGTCTCAATGCCATATTTCCGCCCAGACAAGCTTTATTAGAAAAGAAAAAAAAAGCTTCTTTCCAACCAAGATCAATATCAGATCTCCAGGAGAAGAGAAAAAGAAGAGAAGAGTGAAGTTGTGTCTTCAATTGTAGCCAAAGATATTTATTCCGCTACTTTGTAATAATGGGAAACGGAAGGACTTTCCCTTTCAGCCTCTCTTCAAGCCACGGCAGTCGCCATTTTAAAAATCTTTTTTCCTTTTCCCTTTTCTTCTTAAATAGCTTAAATAACTTTTAAAAAATAAGTAAAATACTTGCGCTTCAGGGTCGCAGGTCCAGCTCACATCTTCTTTAATTAATTTATTAAATTTGCAGGCTTGCTTTTGCCACCTAGCTCTGCATGTAGCAGAGGTCTCCCAAAGCCCGGAGCATCGGCTGGGGATACGGGGAGTCTCTTCTGCTCCGTCCCAAAAGTAAAAAAAAAACTTTTGGGATTATGCAGAGAGCTCTACCCACCCCAGCCGGCTCTATCTCCGTTTCCTCATGGAAACGGAGTTTGTTCGAGCCGCCATTCGGTTGTAAAGGCGGCTCTTACAGGCAGTGGGGTTGACGATCCCGAAGGAACGTCTGGCAGTGGCAGACAGCAAACCGGAAGAGTCAGTAGACAGTTTCTTTAAAGCTCCCTGAAGAACTTCTAGTGTCAGTGTTTGTGTATCTGGTGGGGCTAACAAAGACTGCATTTTTGATGTTTGAGCTGGAGAAGTCCCCGCACTTTTAGTCACAACAGTTTTTATTTGCTTCGCAGCCATCTCCAAACTGCACTTTCCCACCAGCCACTCAACAGAACCAACAGGTCTTCTTAATCTCAGTCCTTAATAATTATTATGGCTTATTGATAAATCAATATTGTATTCTTTAATTCCAATCCTCAAAATTCCCCAACAAAGTCTTTTAAAAGGTACTGACAGCGTTAACAAGCGTTAATGAGCGTTAACAAGCACTTTCTCTTTTAACTTTTGTTTTCATGCCCTTAAGCAACTCAGCGCCATCTTTTTTAAGCTTTCTCCCATCTCAAGCTCCGAAGGAAGTAGTAGTTTATTAGAGTTAAAGTTTAGTACTTGCAGTTGTGATTTCTCCTGTCTTTGCTCTGCCTGCTTTAAAGTCCAATGATGTGAAATCATTTAGTTCACAGGGGTGGTTGTGGCGCCTTGTTCTGTTTAAAACAGAAACATCCCGGATCCGGAGCGTCTTCAGGTGCTTGGGGAGCTCTCACCCTCTGCGCCTCAGGATTAATCCTGGGGGTCTTGGGGAGCTCTACCCACACCTGCCTGCTCGCCTTCCCCTCTTCTCCCGAGGGGAAAGTTCCGAGCTGCTAGAACAGCTGATTTTCACTGCTCTAGCGGCTTTACGAGATTGTGGGGGTTAGCGCTCCCAAAGGAGCTGCCGCCGATGCCTGCGGTGCCACCGGAAGACCAGGGCATGCAAGTTTTAACGTGTTGAGGAAAATGCCAAACATAGCTGAGGGACTGAAATTAAAGAAATGTAATGCATATTTGGATTGTTCTGTATGTAAAGAATCAAAAGCTAAAATGTATCCTGTAAGTAAGAAAAGTGCTAGAACTACAAACAGGGTATTACAATTAGTTCATGCTGATCTGATTGGTCCTATGACACCCTCTTTAGGAGGTGCGAGATATGCATTAGTCATAGTGTATGATTACAGTAGATATGGATATTGTTGTTGTGGCCCCGCCCTCTGAGCCTATCTCATCGGAGGAAGAAGGCTCCGAACATGAGGGAGAGGAGTCAGCCAGGCCTCCCTCTCCAGGCCCCTCCCCTCTGGCACTGCCTCAGGTGCCGGCCGAGGAAGGGGAGATTAGCCAGGAGCCAGGTGTCTCTGATGAGAGCGAGGAAGGAGAGCCGTCGTTCCTGGATGCACGACAACGAAGACGTGATAAACGGTTGCAGCAGTTAAGGAGGCGTGCTAGGGATTATAACTGAGTCACTGGACCACACCCCAGAGACTATATAAGAGAGGGTGGTGGCTGGTAAAACTCTGTGACGAACAAAAACTAACTGTGGCTAGTCACTTGAACAACGCCTGAAGCTGCCGAAGGGATATTGTTTTGCTGGACTATTTACAATGCGTATGTAATTTTATGTTATCTGTTGAAGTAAAGCTCTTGGCAGACGGTGCTTATAGTGTTGCCAAGTTTGAGATAACGACCTGTGTGCATGCCAAGTGCTTTCTTAACCCTCGGCTGGCTGTGTTTGTGTGTGTGTGGAGACGGGGACAGAACAATTGTTATTTACTGAAAAATAAGACTGAGGTTTTGCAACAGTTCAGGAAATGGGTAACACTTGTAGAACGACAGCATGGATGTAATGTATGTCAGATTCAAACAGACAGGGGGACAGAGTTTATGTCTGAGAAGTTTCAAAGGTGGTTAAGCAGTCTAGGCATAAGGCATAGAAAAACAAACCCATAATCACCTTCTGTAAACTGTGTGGTTGAGAGATGAAACGGTGTACTACAGACAATAAAAGAGGCTTTGCTTGCTGATGCAGGCATGAGTAAGATATTCTGGGGAAAAGCCATATTAACAGTGAATTATATCGTTAATAGGTTATGGAGCAAGGCAATACAGGAAACACCGTATTTCCTGATGCATGGTAGGAAACTGTCTTTAAACCATGTAAGAACATTCGGTAGTTATGCCTGGCTGCATATTCCAAAAGCTATTAGGAGAAAAGGTCAGACAAAGGCCAGAAAGCTTTGATTTGTTGGGTATGAGCCAGGAACAAAGGGGTACAGATTTACAGATGGTACTAAACGAGTTGTAATCTCAAGGTCTGCTAGTTTTACAGAGCGAAACTGGAACAAGATACACGCTAATCATGAGATGTTCATGCCAATACAGAGTTCTAATCTATCGGAAGCTGAGACAGAGTCAGTTAAAGATTTAGAGCAGGATAGCGTTATGATAAAACGTGAAAATACAGATGACATAGATATAGGGGAGGATAGGCCTGAAACAGTAACACAGGAACACATGATTCAAAGGAGATCAGAGAGGAGTAACAAAGGTGTACCTTCTGAAAGGTTCACTGCAAGTGAGGTGAGAACATACAGTGTTAGATATGAACCTCAAAGCTACCATGAAATGTTGTTATTGTCCAAAAGTAGAACAAAAGAAATGGAAGGATGCTATGGATGAGGAAATGAAATCTATGGATGTGCATCAGGTGTTTACTCCCATAAGACTGCCAGAAGGGGAAAAAGCAGTAGCATTTGGTTTTTTGTTTCCCTATGTATAATATATTGTCCACATAGACAAGGATGCCTTCAAATGATTCCTTTTCTCGCTTTGTGAAGAAGCACTTATCCGCTGAAGTGGCGGTGAAGCCCATAGAGTTGAGGGCCTTGGCTAGACAATCGTACCACCTTTTACCTGACTGTTTAAGTCCATATAAACTTTTATTCAAAAGCCACGTGTTGTTTTCTCCTTCATTGTATCCTGGCGGGGCCCTGACGTAAATTTCCTTATCCAATTCTGCATGGAGATATGCAGTTTGCACATCGAATTGAAATACTTCTAGTCCCAGGATGGTGGCTACTACTAGGGCGCTCTTGACACTCTCAGCCCTGACCGTGGGCGAGTAGGTGTCAGTGTAGTCCTCTGGGTACTTCTGGGCGAAGCCTTGTGCGACTAGCCTTGCTTTGTACAATACTTTATTGTTTTCTAGTGTTTTGACCTTGAACACCCACTTGGTCCCTATTAGTTTTTTGTTCTCTGGTGCTTGAGCTGGTGAGTATACTCGAAGGTCCCTAAGGCTCTCCATTTTGCTTTCCATGGCTTGTTTCCACTTTACTCTCTCTTCCTGGGGAAGGTCGAGTATCTCTTCATAGGAATTGGGCATGGTATTGCCTGTGTGTATAGACATGACGTAATCCTCAAGTCTCTTTGGTATCTTGTTCCTATTCACCCTGACTGGTCTGTCAGGAGGTGTGTTTGTTTCATGCAGGTGCTCGGCTTCTTTGTTAGTGAGGCTATCTAAGTTCAGAGTGGGGTGCCCTTCCTTCCATTCCTTGGCCTTTGGTTCGTGGTGTTTGGGTCTGTGTGTTATGGTTTCTTTTGCCTTTTCAGTGATTGGTTCCTCATCCCTTTGTTTATGCGAGTGCACGTCCCTGCCAAGGAAAATGTTGTTGGAATGAAGCCTTGACCAATTTGAGTGTTCATGAAAGTCCACAAATCTGGACACAATGAACTTGTTGTTGCAGTCCACGAACCTGTAACCCTTTGTTCCTGGTTCATACCCCATGAATCTTAATCTTTTGGATATCTTTTCTCCTTTCTTTCTTAATTGTCTGGGGATATGAATGTCCGCTGGGACACCAAATATTGATCTGTCCCCGTCCTCACACACACACAAACACAGCCAGCCGAGGGTTAAGGAAACACTTTGGAATGCACCCAGGTCTTATCTCCCACTTGGCAGCGATAGACACACCGTCTGCCAAATGCCTTTATTTTCACAAACAGAAAGATAAGGTACTTAACGTACAAAAAGTCCAAGCAGAAATAATATTTCTCCCAGCAGTTCCGGACGAGGCTTTAGTGACTATCCAAGGTTTACTTTTGTTCGTCACACGGATCACTGACCACTACCCTCTATTATATAGTCTCTGGGGTGTGGTCCAGTGACTCAGTTCTAATCCCTAGCACGCCTCCTAAACTGCTGCAATCGTTTATCACGCCTTCGGAGGCGTGCGTCCAGGAATGATGTTTCTTCGTCACTCTGATCCGAACCAGCTGTCTCCCTGCTAATCTCCTCTCCCTCGGCCGGCACCTGAGACAATGCCAGAGGGGAGGGGCCTGGAGAGGGAGGCCTGGCTGACTCCTCTTCCTCATGCTCGGAGCTTTCTTCCTCCGATGGGACAGGCTCAGAGGGCGGGGCCACAACAAAATATATGCAGGTGGGCTAGGTTAGGTTTTCTCTTATACATTATTGCATATGGGGTTTTATTAATTGAACTTGACCACAATCTGTTCAGCGTGTAGTTGGAGTAATGCAATGCCTCTGACCAGAATGATTGGCTCATCCCTGCGTCTTCTAGGACACATCTTACCATTGTTTGGAGCATACTGTTTTTACGTTCTACGACTCCATTTTGAAAGGGGGAAAAAGGTGAAGAGGTGAAGTGTAATATGTCCCTTTCCCTTAACCATTTTGTAAAGTCTCTGGCCATGAACTCTGTACCTCGGTCAGTCATTACCTGTCTAATTTTGGTGCCATGTTGTAGTTCCACTCTTTTATAGAACTCCTTGAATTTTTGGAATGTTTCATTTTTGTGTCTGAGTGAGTATACATAACCGTATCTACTATAATCGTCCACTATGGTTAGAAAAAATATTTTTCTATGTCTAATGGATGGCTTCAATGGTCCCACTAGGTCCATGTGTACTAGTTGAAAGGTAGAGTCAGTAGTCCGCTCCGATTTCTTAGGCCTCGCTTTGACCTTAATCTTTGAGCATTTACACACGGAACACTCTAAATAATTCTCACAATCTTTTACTTTTAAACCCTCGGTACAGTCCAACATTTTCTTAACAACTGGGAAACTGATATGCCCTAGTCTTCTGTGGAGAAGGTGTGCACAATTATCATGGATGGGCTTTCCCATAGATACCGTGTTTTTACCTGGTGACATGCTATTGGTTTTCCTCTGGTGAGTCCCTCCTGTTTCTGTGTTTCCCTTTTCTTCATTGGCAGTGTTTGTGTTATGTGTGGTGTGATTAGTGGCTCCTGAGTCTAAGAGCCACATGTTCTTGCTTATTTTCTGTTTGGAATCTGGCTTCTCATGTCTGAACCCGTACGTGGACCCGGGGTTACTGTCCCTGGAACTGTCCCTACGCTCACTGTCTCGCCTGGGGTTGGGGGACCACCCGCGCCCTCGTTCCCTAAAAGGCTTGCGGTCTGGTGATTGTCTCCCTCTGCGATCATTGTATCCCCTGTCCCTATTGTTTCTGGGGCAATCCCTCTTTAAATGGCTCTTGGAACCGCAAGAAAAGCATTCTGGAGTACCTTTTGCCCTATCCTGGAATTCAACCCTCTTGGTGGGCCTAGGATCTCTCCTGGATAGATGGTGGTCCCTCCTTAGGTTATCCTCTGCAATTAGGCAGTTGGTGAGTATGTCTAAGGACAAGTGTTCTAGACTGAGACTGTCCAGTTGTGTCACAAAGTTGTCCCAGCTATTGTCTAATGAGTTTATGACTATACTCATCATACTCTCCTCGGTGATTGCTTCCCCTCTCTGCATTAATTCAGCCCTGGTAGCATTTAGCTTCAACAGGTGCTCGCTCATGGGAACCCCTGGCCTGAGCCTGGCAGAGTGAAAATCCCTGGATATCTTAGTGGTGGTGGCTCTCCTTCTGCTGTAAAATAGGCTATAAAGTTTTTGCATGACCTCGTGTACCGTCATGTGATCACCTATGCTTGGGTACATAGTGGGTGAGATGCTGGTTAACAATATACAAAAAGCTCTGTGATGAATACAGTCAATTTAAAATGTCCAAGGTTTCTGGGGTGGGTTTGAAATTAGAAAAAGCATGTTTTCTTTCATAAATGTTATTTGTAGTTGCTGACTCCATTCTAAAAGGTTTCTCCCATCTACCTGCAGTTTAGGAAAGTCAGCAGGTAATGTTCTAGAGTTATTTGGGTAATTACTTACTGGAGGCAGCTGTCCATGGTCCTGGATGTGAGTGAATTCACAGTAAGGCAATGGGATACTTGAGCTTAGGTTAAAAAAATTGCTAGACACTTTTTTTCCCTTTCTCCCTGCAGGTGAAGACTGGGAATGCGGGAAGCTCATTTCGCGCTGGAAGTCATCGGGTGAGGAGCTCGTGGCCGCGGCTCCTAGGCCTAGGCCTAGGCCTGCCAGGGGGAGGTTGGACTCACCCCTGCCGTATCTCAACTCCACACTGGGCATCGGAACCTGTTGCTGGACAGCTGGATCCCCTGCGAACATCAATGGAAGGCGTGGGGACATAGCGGTCATTGGTCGAGGATTTCCGAAGTCCGGCGGCTCAGCGGCCAAAGCAGCAGCGGCAGGTCCCGATCCTCGGATGCCGGCTCCTGGGTGAGCGGAGAAGCCCGGAGGAGGTCGTGGAGCAGGTGAGTAGCTGGCTTGGTTCCCTTCCCTCGGGTCTCGCGTCGATAGTTGGAGGGGTGGTGAGTTCAAGTCCTGCCTTGGGGTCAGTCCGTAGGCGGTCAATGTTCTTTGCTCGTCACGGAAATGAGTCGCTTTCCTGGGGAGTGGCAGGGTCGGTGTTTCGGTGCCGGTGGTCACTCTGAGGTCCCTTCGGGTCCCAGGGGCTTCCTCGCAGTTTGTGCTTGCTGCGGGAGGTTTGAAAGTGGAGCCAAAGGCTGCATCGAGGGTCTCCATTGCTTTCTCGATCTCGAGCTCAGTAGGTGAGCTCCTGGATTTTTGATTTTTATTTTTATCGTTATTTTTGGATGGGTCTTCGTTTGTTTTAGGGCTTGGGCAGGTTCGCGCCAATGGATTTGAATCCGGGCTTCCCATTGGTTGCTGGCCATTCCAAGATGGCCACCGGGAAAAAGGCACAAAAACGGATTCTGCCATCTCTAGCTCGTCCGGTTGGGGTGGTGTTTCCCTTACCGGGTCTGCGCCCTTGCAAGTCGGTCCTTTCTCCTCATTTGCTGCTCCGTGGTTCCTCAGCAGTCTCTGGAGGTTCGCAACGAGGTCTTCGTCTGTGGCGGATAGCTCCATGATCCTCAATACAGCTGCCTTGAGGTCATTGTTTCTGAGTGGGGTGGTTCTGGAACCATTCCCTTCATCTCCCCTGCGTGGCTCAGCCCTGGATGGGGTGCGTGGATCGTCCATCTGCTCTTCCCCAGCTGAGGTGGTCTTCGGGGTGGCTCCAGATGGGGACAGTTGTGCTGCCATTTGTCTGGTGAAGGCTCTGGTGTTCACTCTGTTTTTCTTTGTAGATTGTTCAGCTGGCTCAGTCATTTCTTGTGTTTTAATGGGCAAACATCCTCTGCTACCATATTTGTTAGGATTTGATGGATCTAGCCCAATAGCACTCCAGACAGAGTAATATCCTTTAAGAATTCTTTATTGGAGGCCTGGATTATTCCTAGGCCCATTCATCTAGCAGCAACTGACCTTTTATCTTTCTCTTGCAGGCACACATCTGGAACTGCTGGATGGCCTTGTGGTGAGACCTCTTATACCCAGGGGGAGGAGTCAGAGGTAAGGTGGGGTGATGGGATGTGTGGTTGTGTTAACCCTTTCAGGACTATGATGAGTTGTGACATGAATGAGTTAGACATTTAACCTGACAAAGAATATTATAAACAACTTTAAAAGAGAGAGATGATAGAGGAGGAAAAAGTGGCAAGGTACTTACAAGAAGCAAAATTACCTCAGATTCCCAAAGATATTGAGGAGATGTTGGAGGGGAATATAACGATGATGGAATTGACAGAAGCAATTAAGAAGCAAAAGAATGGAAAGGCACCTGGGCCAGATGGTTTACCTGTTGAATATTATAGGACATTACAAGAATCTTTATCTCTCACATTATTGGAAGTTATGAATGAAGTGATGACAAAGAAGAAAATACCCAAATCATGGACTAAGGCATATTATTATTATTATTATTATTATTATTATTATTATTATTATTATTATTATTATTATTTATTGGATTTATATGCCGTCCTCTCTCCGAAGGACTCAGGGCGGCTCACATCAATGAAACAATCCCAATAAATACAAATTAAAACAGACTAAAATGGACTAAAAACCAATTTAAAACAGTAGACCCCATCAGTCCTGGCTAGGGCGTTTAAACAGAGCATCGAGCAGGCTGGGCAGGGCGGTCGCTACGCAGCTGGGAGACAGGTACATAATCAACAGGCCCAACTGTCCCTGAGGGGCCCATCTCATGAGGAGGGTTTTGCATCCGTCTATCTGAGGAACAGTGACCTCCCGCGGTCTTAGGGTCTCCCTAACAACAACCGTCACCACCCTCCCCTCCCCTGGGCCCTTGGCCAGTGCAGCACATGGAAACCTGGTGGGCAAAGTTCAGTCAGAGGGACACCTCCCTCCGGGCCCAATCAGGTTTCCGTAATGCAGGCCAGGTCCGTGTTTTCCTCCTCGATCAAATCCCGAATGAGGGGAGCTTTGTCGACCACTGACCTGGCATTAAAATAGACCAGTCGGAGCCCAGAGGGCCTCCATCTCAAACCCCCAGGAAGTCGGGTGAAACCAGGAGGGTTGGAGCACGGCACCGCTCGGAGATAGCGGAGACAAGCTCCCAAATGCCAATACGGCCCTCCGTTTATCCACCTGCCTCCATTCCCAATCACAACCGGAATCAAAGCTCCCACCCTATCCCCTAGGGTCCTTGGAGGACCCCATCCCTCTTCCCCACCATCGCTCCCCATCCCCAGCCAGGACTGCAACTGACCCAGAGGAGCCCCCCCAGCAACCTTCCGGCAATCACAACCCACCCCCCTCCCCAAACCCCTTAAAAATCTCATTAAAAAACAATATAGCGCCCTCTTACTTTGTCCCCTAAAACCCTTAAAACCCTTGTGCCACCTCTCAGGGTCCCAGGACCCGTCATTAAGGTAGATCTTTGCAAGGCCCACTGGCCACACCCAGGAATGGGGAGAATTTCTCAGGGCGACCAAGTCCACGGTTGTATATGTTCGTAAAGTCATCCTCAGGCATAGAGATGGGAATGTCCATGGTAACGGGGCATATCAAGATCACAGGTCAGCAGTCCAAGGTCCAAAGTCCAAAGTCCACCCCAGCAATAGGGGCCTGCATTCCCAGACGCCCTCTCACAGCAGTAGGAAAATAACAGGCGATGGTAATCCTCACCGCCCTCTCACCGCAGCAAGGTTCCTAGGCCAGGTGGAAATCATCCGGGTGGGATCCACTGGTCGTTGATGCTCTCCCACCGCAACACAACTTGGTCACACAGCAAGTCCACAGCCACCCTCTCACAGCGGCGGGCAACCACACCCAAGGTACTGACCATTATAGGGCTGTAGAAAAAGAAGGGCAAAGGCTCTTGATGCCATAACCAGTCCAGGCGGTTGAAGCAGAGACAGTCAGGGGGCTAAGGCAGCAGAGATGGACCATCCAGGCAAAGCCTTCAACCGCCTGTGTCCCCCCGCCCCGCCCAACCAGCTTGGACGGTATAAAGAGGCCTCCGGAATACCTTCCCTCCACAGGTGGGCCAGCGAACTCTGGTCTGCAACTCCACGGGCCCCATGGCGCTATGGTCCCACAGCGAGGGGGGGAGACTCCCCTAGCTGCAGGCAAGCGGAGCCTGGCCTCGGTGTGCAGCTCCCCTCGTCTCCCTCGGCTCGGCCTCTCCTCCACCAAGCCGCATCTGGGACGGGGTCGCCCTGTGGCCGACAGTCCTCCATACACATCACCAGCAGCCTCCTCACATTCAGCGGCCCGCCAGCTGACTCCAGGCAGACCGTCGCCCGAGTGGCTCCCCAGCCATCCAACCGGACCTCGCTCAATTGAGTTCCATGGGGGGGCCTTCCACCTCGCTGCAACTTGCCGCCGCACCGCCGCGCTGCCCAGCTGACCCACGGTGAAGACCACAGCAAAGAGAAACTGCCGTCCGAGTGGCCTCATGGAGCAGCGACTTCGGATTGTTTGGCGTCTCCTGGGAGCCTCCGAAGGTATACTTGGACCTGCCAAGCCCCAGGTGCTCCCCTTATCAGCCCATACCGTGGGACATAGCCGAAGTCCCCCTAGAGCCTCCTCATTCCATCAAGGACGCCCCATCCCCAGCGGAGCTCAAAAAACTGTGGCGGCCATTTTAGTAGCCAGCACTACTCTATATATTATATATTACATTGATTCACAAAGAAGATACAGACCCACAACAAATCAAAAATTATAGGCCTATATCCCTGCTAAATTCAGCTTATAAAATCTTTGCTTCAATATTGGCAGAAAGACTTAAGAGATATTTAAATAATTTCATACATACAGATCAAAATGGATTTCTTCCAAAAAGACAAATTAGAGACAATATTAGAATAATTCTGGATACTTTAGAATATTATGAAGCACATCCTGAAAAACAGATGGCCTTGATATTCTTAGATGCACAAAAAGCTTTTGACAATGTAAATTGGCGATTTATGATGCTCCAAATGGAAGAGATGGGCTTTGGCAGGAAATTTATTCAGGCAATTGAAGCTATATACTTTAAGCAGATGGCAAAAGTAATGATAAATGGAGAATTGACTGATTCTATTGAGATAGAAAAAGGTACTAGACAAGGATGCCCGTTGTCCCCACTGTTGTTTATATTGACTTTAGAAGTTTTAAATAGAAATATTAGAGAAGAAAAAGATATAAAAGGTATGAAAATTTGAAAAGAAGAATATAAATTGCAAGCCTTTGCAGATGACCTGGTCTTTATTATTGAAGAACCATTAACAACAATAAATAAATTGATAGAAAATATTGGAGAGTTTGGGAAAGTAGCTGGCTTGAAAATTAATAAAGATAAAACGAAGATAGTGACTAAAAATATGTTGAAACAGCAAAAAGAAGAATTGATGGAGATTTCAAAGATGCAGGTCACAAATAAGGTAAAATACTTGGGGATATATTTGACAGCAAGATGTAGCGCACTTAAAGAAAATATATATATAACAAGCTTAAGCAACAGATAGGACAAGATTTGGTGAAATGGGGAAATTTGCAGCTATCTTTGATTGGTATGATCTCAACTATCAAGATGAATATTCTGCCTAGAATTTTGTATTTATTCCAGACAATTCCAATTAAATTGGGTAAGGAATTCTTTGAAGATTTGAATAAAATGATACTGAAATATATTTGGCAGAGAAAGAAGGTGAGGATAAAATTAAAGTTGTTACAAGATGCAAAAATGAGGGGTGGTTTTGGCCTGCCTAACTTTGAACTTTATTACCAAGCAACAAGTTTGATGTGGATTAAAGAATGGATAACTTTGAGAAACACCAGATTATTAAATTTAGAGGGACATGATTTGTTGATGGGGTGGCTGTCAGGGTGCTAATTAATCCCATTCTGCTTTTGGGTATACGCACCTTGATTTAGAGACGTGGATCGAGACTTTTCCCTTGAAGAATACTTTAAGAAAATAAACCCGAAGATATATTTTTCTAAAAAAAATCATTTATTTGTTATAAAGAAAATAAAACATCTCACTAATCTAATTAATTACATTTTGGCAATGTTCCTGCCGGCCACCTCCCTGCGGCCAGACCTCTTGGCAGGAGAACAAAGAAAGTTAGAAGAAAGTGAAGGAATGTGGACATGCATAGTTAGCTTACTGATAAGAAACTTGGCAAGCTACGGAAAGTCTTAAAGTCCAAAAATATGAGCTCATCTGGTAAATACAAAAACACAGTGACAACCCCTTCTTTTGCCAGTTGAGCGAATATCAGGTACATCATCAAATAAGGCATATCTTCTTATGCAGATACTCGTGTTGAGCTGCTGGAAGTGGTTTGTTGAGCATGTCTGCAATCTGATCATGTGTAGATACATACTGCAATTTAATAAAACCTTTTTTCACTAATTGTTTTATGTTTTGATAATGGATGTCAATGTGTCTGGACCTAGAACCTGTGAAACGTGATTCAGAAATATAAACCACCGATTCATTGTCTTCCATCACTGTGATCGGTCTGATCGGACGTGTCCAGATATCTGTGACCAAAGCATCAAACCAAGTTAGAGAATTACATGTATCGGAAACACAAGCATATTCAGCTTCGGTAGATGAACAAGAAACAAAATTCTGTTTACGCACTTGCCAATAAACAGGACATCCATTTAAGAACATCATATAACCTGAAGTACTTTTACGTGATTTCTTATCACTTGCCCAATCAGAATCTGCATAACAACATAATTCTGCATAATCAGTATGGGTTGATTCTAACAATAACTTCATATGTCTAGTGTGCTTTAGGTATTTCAATAATTTCTTAACACATGACCAATGAAACTGTTTTGCCTTACCTACGTGTCGAGATAAGAGATTAACACTAAGTACAATGTCGGGTCTGGTCCAACTACTAATGTACAACAGTGACCCAAATAACTGAACAATAAAGTGTTTGATCCTCGAACTCGGGACTTGCTTCTTGTGTCAAGTTGTGAAAATCTGCTTGCATGGGTGTGTTTGTTGTGTTAGCATCTTTCATGTTGCAATGATGCAAAAATTGTTCAATTTTATCCTCTTGTGAAAGACTAAACCCCTTCTGTGTTTTTTCAATCTGAACACCTAAATAAGTGCTAATGTGACCTAATGATTTCAATATGAAGTATCTCTGCAAAGCTTTGGCAAAAATTTCACTCATTTGCTTATTTGGACCAATATAAACAATATCATCAACATAAACAAGAACTATCTCATATGCATTGTTAGATCTTTTTGTGAACACGCACTCATCAGTTTCGGACTTAATAAAGCCCATTGAATTTAGTTTGTCAGTAAGACATAAATACCACATTAAACCAGACTGTTTCAGACCATAAAGACTTTTGTTTAGGAACCAGGTATCCCCTTCTTGCTGTCGGAACCCTGGAGGACTTCTCACGTAGATCTCTTCATCTAGGTCTGCATGTAGACAAGCTGTGTCAACATCGAACTGGAAAACTTCTAAACCAAGAATAGTTGCAGTTGCTAAAGCAATTTTTACACTTTCAGTTCGGACTGTCGGTGAATAGGTATTTGTGTAGTCCTCAGGATAATGTTGAGTGAAACCCTGAGCTACAAGTCTGGCCTTGTACAGTGATTCACCATTTGGTTTCTTTTTGATTCTGTAGACCCATCGAGTGCCAATGACCTTTTTGTTTGCTGGAGGTTTTGCAGGTGTAAACACCTTAAGTTTCTTTAGACTGTCCATTTCAATCTGCATTGCTTCATACCATTTGTCTTGCTCTGAATCAGGAAGATGTTTGATTTGCGTGAAATTATCAGGTGGAAGTGTAACATTGCAAATCAAAGGCAAGGGTGCTTTTCTCAGTTGCCAAGAATATCGTTGTGGAGGGATTCCTTTTGTGGCCCTCTTGGAACGTCTCGGAGCAACAGTCAATTCTTCTTCTGCTTCGTCCTCGTCCTCACATTCGTCGCTAGCGTCAGCATCCGCAGCTTGCGAAGACGGAACATCGGGTTGAGAAGAACCAGTGGAATCTTGATCATCAATCTGCGTGGCATCAGCAGTATCATCTGTAGGAAAATAAACTCCAGGATCATTGGAATGAATCCTGGACCAGTCAACATCTTCCTCAAAATTAGCAGATTGGGAAATCACAATTACATATTTAGAGTCAATAAATTTGCTCCATTTTGAGTTATCATCAATACCCATAAATCTCAGTCTCTTTGCTGCTGGACCTCCTTTCCTTCTTTGAGCTAAGGGAATGTTCACCATAGCGTATGAACCAAAAATATGGATGTTTTTAAGATCAGGCTTGTAGCCATACAACATGAAGAAAGGAGTCTGATTCATTACACTGCTCGAAGTACGGTTGACAATGTAATTTGCATATTTTATAGCTTCACCCCAGTATATCATATCAAGGTTGGCGTCTTCTAGGAGACAACGCATCATGATTTGCAGTATTCCTTGTCGTCGTTCTACGACCCCATTGTGAGCCGGTGTGTAAGGAGCCGACGTCTGATGAAGAATTCCATTCTTACTCATCCAGTCCTGGAAACGCTGAGACATGAATTCAGCACCACGATCACTCTGGATTCTGGCGATGCGAACTTGGTGTTGGGTAGAAACAAGGGCTGCAAAGTCTTTAAAGATCTGAAAAGTCTCAGATTTTTCTTTCATAGGATATACATATCCATATCTAGAGTAATTATCAACAATTGTTAGAAAATATTTTCTACCACCAATTGATGGTGGAAAAGGACCAACTATGTCAGTGTGAACCAAATCAAAAATGCGTGTTGACAGGCGTGTAGCGTGCTTGGGAATGGCTGCTGCTTTGGATTTGGCCTTTTTGCAGACAGCACAATCCAAAAACACCTCACACCCCTT
The DNA here is from genome assembly GCA_022577455.1 of Arizona elegans. Classification (NCBI taxonomy): domain Eukaryota; kingdom Metazoa; phylum Chordata; class Lepidosauria; order Squamata; family Colubridae; genus Arizona; species Arizona elegans. Next base: position 41,268,268 of record JAKOOJ010000010.1, on the reverse strand, counting down.
TAGATCCAAACCTTTTGCGAACTCTGGCATCTTCCTAAGAACATGGAAACTGGCATGCCCCAATCTTCTATGCCATTTGTGGATACACCTGGAATGCAAAGGTTTACCAGTTAGTGAATTTTCAACATTAACAGTTTTATGAGGAACCTCAGGCTTGGTCTGAGCAACCTGTTTCCCAATTTTCTTTTTGTTGGCTTTAGGAGCCTTTGGAATAGCAACAGGATCTCTCTCTGGAGCATCTCTCTCTGGGCCTGTGCTCTCCTCTTTTTGGAGTTTGTATACTTACCTGTGTTTGCGGTTTAGGCTTTGGCTTTAAGTAATAGACACCACCAATTAATATGGTTCCAGCAACAATATCTCCATCTTTAACTATGTAACTTGCATTTTCAAGGTGGTGAACCTGGAACTTTAATGCTCTAGACAAGTGACTCTGACTAAGCAAATTACTGGTTGCTGTTGGTATGTAATAAACATCAGGAATGAATGCATAGAGCTCTTCAACATAAACAGTTCCTTTTCCTTTGACCTGACAAGGATGATTTGAAAAAGAATAAAGTTCATGTAGTTCAGGTTCAGGCTCATGCATCTCTGTAAAAAGTTCCTTTCTGTAGGTAACATGGAGACCATGGCTGAGTAGGAGGATTAAAAATCATACAGTGAGTGCCTTCTCTGCAAAGTAACAATCCAATCTCACTGACCCAGGCCTTATAATTCTGTCCTGACATCTTTAATTTGGACTCACCAGCTAGTGGAGCAACAGAAAATGCCTGGTGAGGAACATGCATTTGGTATGCTGGCTGTGCCGGTAAAAATACCTGTGGTATTTGCTGTGCTTGTTGTGGACCAACAAATGGTCCTGGAGGCACTTGTGCATGTGCTTGTGGCTGCGGTTGCTGCACTGGAATCTGCTGTGTTCCAGCTGCCATTTGTGCTTGAGCTGCAATATTAGCATGACCTGCTGGAGACGCAGTCATTTGCCTTTGCTGCATTAAGCATTGTTGTGTTCCATCTAAAAGGACACCAGCACCACCAGGGGGTGCTGAACTTTGGGCCTGTGGAGACACTTGTTGCATTGCAGCCTGAATATCTGAATGAGTTAAGGACATGTTTGCTAAAGTCTGCTGCAATAGTTCAAAATGTTCATGTACACTGTGATGCCTTTCAGCTTTCTCTAGTAAATTACTTTCGCCAGCAGATGGTGCTGCAACTTTAGTTTCGGGCAGCTCAGATGATCTCTCTGCATATGTGGCACTTGTAATCTGATCAGAGAGAATTTCACGTGACGTGTGCACAGCTCTCTGTTCTGATTGTCCTGACACAAAATCCACCAGGGTGTGCGTCTTTGGCTCCGAAGAAGAAGGCAAAATGGTGTTTTTAGAGATTTTGAAAACACTAGACTCTCTCTTATCTTGCTCAAACATAGATAAAGCCATTTTTGCCTGGGATAGCTCCTGTTCATAAAACTTTATATGGTTATGATAGGCTTTTATAGTTTGCTCATCCAGGGCGAGCTGAGAGCTTCGAGGAGAATAATGAATTGTTTCTCTCTCTGCATGGGAGGAAAAAGGCTTTGCCGTTTGTGGAAAATCTGGCCCTGCACCAAGCGTTACAGATTCAGAAGGTTCTGGGGCAACTGCATAATTGGAAGGGGGCGTTACTGACCTCAGTCGTAGTGTTTCGCCTTTATCTTCCTTCTGAACCCTTTGTAAGAGCATTTCATCCATTTCTTCTCCTCCTACGGCTCCCTCTAGCCAGGTCAATACGGAATATGAACGAAGTTGTTTTCTGCAAATTGCCTCAGTCGTCATCATTCCTTAAATAGGCTAGGGGAGTGGCCAATTAGCCCCAAGCCTTACTCTCGAGGAGACCTCCTCCTGAGGAGCCATTCCTGCCTTTTGGCAGCTCTGTGCACCCGTGCATTGAGAAGAGGCTCCTCCTCTTCTTCCTCTTCACTTATGGGAGCTTCTGGAGGTTCTGAAGGCCCTGGCTGAATCCCCGCCTCTGGCACCAAATCTTCTCCAGCCTCCTCACTGTCTGACTCGGGTGCCAGCTGCACAGGCTGCTGGCGAATCACCACACCAGCCTCCTCGCTGTCGGAATCAGCTACCAGCTGCACAGGCTGCTGGCGGGCCACAACAATTCCCTCCAGAATTTAGCAGTGAATTGAACCCCTCTGTCTGAGATTACCCGGCGGGGCACTCCGTGAAATCGGTGGATCTGCTTGATGAACATTTTAGCTAGTTTCCTGGCCGAGGGTAGCCCTGAGCAGGCGGTAAAGTGGGCTTGCTTAGAGAATAAGTCAATCACAGTCCAGATGACCGTATTTCCTCCACTTTCTGGGAGCTCGACTATAAAATCCATAGCGAACTTCTCCCAAGGCCGGCTGGGGTCAGCCACTTGTTGGAGAAGTCCAGAAGGTTTTCGTGGCCTCCTCGTCGTCTTTATATATATATAAATATATATATATTTAAAAAATTAGTATAATAATTCCATCTTCCATTAAACAGTGTGTCGTCTAGGTACATGTATCTTTGTGCAGTAATAATCAAAATTTACAACAATATTCATTACATTAATATTACTTCTCTAATTTTACAATACTGATATTGAACATTATAAACATATTCACTTCTCCCTTTTGACATATCTTCTAATAAGAATATAATAATAATATTAAACATAATAATCCTAATAGTCATAAAAATAATAATAATCATAGTGTTTATGTCTCTCTTAACATAGTTTCTTTTTATTATTATTTATTATTTTTTAAAAAACATTTTTTTTATTTTTCCAACAAAAAACTCTTAAACATAAAATACATCTTTTGAGAGCAAAGGTTTGGTCCGGTCATAGGTAGGTACAATTGCTTGCACTTCTTTAACAAATTTGATTCCAAATTTGAAATCTTTAGAGATATTGAAAGGAGAAGGCATAATCTATACTTGGTTTCAGTATGGTCAGCTTCAAGCTAGATGGAAGGAAGATCAAAAAACTGGTTTTATGCAACATGAGGAAATTTGGTAAAGCAGATTAGAGATCAAAGTCAAATGCACATTAAAAGGTTGTACAATGCATTATTGGAAATAGATTCAGAAACGGAATTGGTTAAGGATTGTATGGTAAAATGGGCACAAAACTTTCAGGAACCAGTGATGATGGATACATGGGAAAAGATATGGGTTAGAAATGTCAAATTTACACAAGCACTAAACTTAAGGGAAAATTTTTATAAAATGTTTTACAGATGGCATTTAGATCCTAAAAAGTTATCATGTATGTATCCTAATGTGAAAGCTAAATGTTGGAGATGTGACTGTGATGATGCAACTTATTATCATATATGGTAGACTTGTAAGAAAATCAAAGCATTTTGGATAAAGATTTGGTGGGTGATGCAGAATATCCTGAAAAGAAGATTGAAATTTACTCCGCAATTGTTTCTATTGGGTATAACAATGGACTGTACAGTATCAGAGACTAAACTGATTTTGAATCTAATAACAGCAGCAAGACTGTTGATAGCGCAATATTGGAAGAAAGACTTTTTGCCTACTATTGAGGAGTGGATATTGAAAGTTGCTAATTTAGCTGAAATGGCAAAAATTTCAGCATATTTGAAGGATTATACTCAAGAAAGATATATGTTGGAATGGAGCAGATGGATTGATTATATTCAAAATAAGTATCAGACTAGAAAATATCAAATAGCTTATGAGTGAATGTTAAATCTTAAAGTTATGTTACTTATGGTGGAGTTAAGGGTTAAGGGGGGGTTGGTTAGTTTAATTGTTAATTGAAATACCTTGTATTTTGCTCTGGGAAGTCGGGGGGTGGTTGGGTGGGAAAAGGGGTTGGGGAAAATTGTTGTTTTTCTTTAAAACTTTTCAAAAAAAAAGAAATAAAAAAATCATAGTGTTTATGTCTCTCTTAACATAGTTTCTTTTTATTATTATTTATTATTTTTTAAAAAACATTTTTTTTTAATTTTTCCAACAAAAAACTCTTAAATATAAAATACATCTTTTGAGAGCAAAGGTTTGGTCCGGTCATAGGTAGGTACAATTGCTTGCACTTCTTTAACAAATTTGATTCCAAGTTTCACTCGTTTACATCTTTAAAATTAAAGTCAAACCACAAAGTTTTTAACACAAATTCTAACATCTTAATCTAAACATTTAGCATTCTATTGTATCACCATAAATCTTAATTCCCAAATAGACACAGCTCATTTTTATATACCATCTTTAGTTTCCAAATAAACACAATTCTAATTTTTATATCATTTTACAAATCAAAATTCCGTATATATTCCTTAATCTCAAGACCCATTTCATCAAATCTCTATCTTAACCTCTATTGATATACATCTAATTTTCTTAGGCTTATCACCAATTACACTTCTCATTTTACATAGAATCATTTCAAAATCAGTTCACATCATTTAATTATCATTCATCATCTTCTTTTTCACCCCAATTAATTTCCAACATTTTTAACTTTAGGCTGTTTTCCATCCTATTCTCCTCCACGTCTCCATCCATTTATTTTGTCTGGTTCCCAGTATACTTTTATTTTGGCTGGTTTCCAGCATATCCTCCTCCACTCCTGAGTCTATTGTTTGGCTGATTCACAGCATTTTTATTTTGGCTGTTTTCCAGCATAATCTCCTCCATTCCTCCCGCTGATTACCAGCATATTCTCCTCCATTCCTAACTCTGTTTTGTGGCTGGTTCACAACATTTTTATTTTGGCTGTTTTTCAGCATAATCTCCTCCATTCCTCCTGCTGATTACCAGCATATTCTCCTCCACTCCTAACACTGTTTTGTGGCTGGTTCACAGCATTTTTATTTTGGCTGTTTTCCAGCATAATCTCCTCCATTCCTCCCGCTGATTTCCAGCATATTCTGGCTGATTCACGGCATATTGCGTAGGCTATTTTTCAGCATATTCTCCTCCATGTCTCCCACCAGTTTAGAATAGAAACGTGTTACATCAAATATATTTTCCAGATATTCTCTCCTGGGCTATAAATTTTTCTTGAATTTATCCCATATACATACATATTCTTATTTTTCTATAAAAACATCATTTTTATCCACCTTAGGATCAGTTTTCTATATTTATTAATCCACAAGCACCTCCTGTTGATATTCCAAATTAATTTAAGCATTTAAAACACTTTTTTTAAAACCATAAATATTCCATTTCAAATTCAATATTGCCAAATTTAAAAGGGAAAGAAAAAAAAGAAAATTTGAAAGAGTTTTATAGCAAAACAAGAGAAATAATAAGAGGACTGGACAACAACAATATTTGCATTATTGGGGATTTTAACGGAGTGGCTGATGCGTACAAAGATCACAAAAGACCCAGAGGTCAAAAGAAAATAAGGAAAAATTTACCAAAAACCTTCTTCGACTTAGTTGATGAATTAAACCTTGTAGATATCTGGCGAACACTACACCCCAATAAGAGACAATATACCTTCTATTCTAACCCCAATAAATCATGGTCTAGAATAGACATGATGTGGGTAAGCAGGAACTTGGGTATGGACATTGCGTCAGCGGAAATTTTACCCAATACCTGGGCAGATCACAATCCACTGGAAATCAGATGGAAAAGTAGATATAAGAGAAAAAACACAAGATGGAGAATGAACACACAATTTTTGCGAGACAAAAAAAATATTGATAAAGTCAAGAGGGAATTAGAAATCTTTTTTGAAGAAAATGAAAAAGAACCAACGAACCGGGGGATAATCTGGGATACGATGAAGGCCTATTTAAGAGGCCTAATGATATCCTATGGAGCATACAGAAATAAAGAGAGGAGAGAAACTCAAAGAATATTGCTAGAAGAACTGGCAAAGGCAGAGAAAGAGGCGCAACAAAACCCTGACAATGAAATAACAAAAGTAAATTGGATGAACATTCGTCATAAATTAAATATAATGGATCAAGAAAAACTTGCATATAATATTAAGAGAACAAAACAATATTACTTCGAGAACGCCAATAAGCCAGGAAGGTGGTTATCCTACAGAATTAAAAAAGAGAGAGAGAAAGGAATTATTCTCCAACTTGAAGACACCGAAGGCCATACTACAACTAAGGAAGAAAAAAAATTGGATATAGCACACGATTTCTATGCATCTTTATATAAAGAAGAAGATATATCCAAAGAGAAAGTAAAACAATATTTATTGGAGGAGGGAATGCCACAGATTGGAGAGGAGGAAAAAGAGATGTTAAACAAAGAGATCACATTAACAGAGTTAAAGACTGCAATTGCCAAACTGAAAAAGAACAAATCTCCGGGCCCGGACGGATTCCCAGGGGAATTATACAAAAATTTAGAATTAGAAGACATTCTACTCCCAAAAATGCTCCAAATTTTCAATGAGGCCCTAATGAAAAACAAAATACCAGAATCCTGGAGAGAGGCCTATATTATACTCTTACCAAAAGAAGGATCGGATACCAAATTGATACAGAATTATAGGCCAATTTCACTTCTCAATATTGATTATAAAATATACATGAACATATTAGCGGAAAGACTAAAAAGAATTCTCAATAAGATAATACATAGCGATCAGAATGGATTCCTCCCAGGGAGGCAAATTAGGAATAACACTAGGACGATTCTGGATGTGATAGAATATTATGAGGAACACCCGGAAAAAGAGGTGGCATTAGTTTTTTTAGACGCACAGAAGGCCTTCGACAATTTGAATTGGGAGTTTATAAAGCAACAACTGAACATAATGGGATTTGGACAAAATTTTACAAATACAATAAATACGATTTATGAGAAGCAAAGGGCCAATATTTTAGTAAATGGTGAACTCACCAAAACATTTCAGATCAGCAAAGGAGTAAGACAGGGATGCCCAGTGTCACCACTTTTGTACATACTGGCACTAGAAGTGCTATTGAAGAAGATTAGAGAGAGTGATCAAATCAAAGGGCTCAAAATCAGGAAGGAAACATATAAAGTTCAAGCGTTTGCGGATGACGTTGTCCTAATTATGGAAGAACCGGTCGAAACAGGTATACAAATATTGGAAACACTCGATAAATATGGAGAAGTAGCAGGACTCAAATTAAATAAATCTAAAACTAAAATGCTCACCAAAAATATGACAAAAAACCAAAAAGAAGCCCTGGAGGAATCTATGGGAATCCAAATTGTGAAAAAAGTCAAATATTTGGGAGTATGGATCTCAACAAAGTATCTGGCCCTCAAAGAGGACAATTATGTCCCCTTGGTAAAAAGCATAAAACAAGATCTAGAGAAGTGGGGGAAGTTGCAAATTTCCTTCCTTGGGAGGATAGCGACAATTAAAATGAGCATCCTACCCAAACTGTTGTACCTGTTCCAAACAGCGCCAATCAAATTAGATTAAAAAAATTTCAGTGAACTTAATGCCACTATTAGGAAGTTTATTTGGGGAGGGAAAAAACCAATTCTTTCATGTTCTTATCTCACAACCAAATGTATTCTATTTCTTCCTTTCCCCTTCTGTCCATAAATATTCCCTTTCAAATTCAGTGTTGTCAAATTTAAAGCTCTTTAAAAAATAATAAAAAAAAACTTTTTTTAAGTTCTTTCGTAGCATCTATTCCATATAAAGTCCATTTTCTTCCCTTCTTTTGTTGCTGCACCATTTTCTTTTGTTCCTGCGCCTGCTAGTTTCAATTTTAATAGTTCTGTTTTTTTTCTTCTTGCTTTCCACCAATAAAACCACCAATAGATAGATTGGGAATCTCCAAAGTCAAACACTCTTGGTTATTTTCAAAGTAATCCAATTTAAGTAGTAGAACACATTGTTTCTCTTTCAGCCAAAAGCAATCTGCAATTCACACTTTCACTTAGTCACGGCAGTTCTCCATTTTGTCAATTATATGGTCATCCGCTTGTCTCTTTTCTTTTAGCTTTTAAAGTTGTCAGGTTCCTATGATCGCTTTTTTCTTTTTTCTTTCTCCAAAAGTAATCTATTCCAATTTTTAAAAGTTTCTCAATTTTCTGACTTTTTTCAATAGACAATTATTCCAAATCGGTCAGTAGTAAACTAAGCTCCTTAATGAGTCTTTTCCTCCTGCAAGCTATTTTACTAAATCTTCTTGCCCCACTGATCCGTAGCTGCTATTTAAGGCTAGGGGCTTAATTGTAAAAATCCATGTTCTAAGCGCTGCTCTTGCCTGGGTTGGTGTCACTCACCCGGCTTCCAAACGCTTCGCTCTTTTCTCCTTTCTTCCTCCTGCACAGTGCTTCTCCGGTTTGCCCCAGCTTCGAGGCAGCCGCCATGGCTGCCGCACCCCCGCCACTGGCTCAGAGGGTTTCTTCCGGCCTCCGAGGAACTTGCCCGTTCCTCTCAGCCATCCAAGGTGTCCCTCTCTTTCCCCTGTCCCTACAGGACAGGTTCGGTCCGCAGACCTGTCAGCGGCGGTTCGACAGTCGGGGTTTTTGCGGGGCTCATCAGAGCCCCACTATTTCCCCGACTGAATTGCCGTGGCACCAAACCGGAAGTTTCTCTTTTTTTCTTTCTTTTTTATTATTATTAACACATAAAACCAGTTTTTATTTTATTTTATTTATTTTTATTTTTAAACGTATATGCCATGAAGTCCTTGATGTTCTCTGAGTTTGATGGGATTTTTTGCAGATGTTGCATCACCCAACTAGATAACATCATCAATGTTGTTTTTTTAAAAAAACATTTTTTTATTTTAAATCCAAAAATAAAACATAAAACCATCATCATTCCAAACAATTACAGACAGTGTATCGATCGGTTAACATCCTTTTGTGCTCAATCCCATCTTCAAAATATCAATATATGACCAAAGCTTGTTTTCATAAAGAAGAATTTCACATATTTTATTATTTATTTCTTTATAAAATTTGTATGCCGCCCTATCTCCAAGGACTCAGGGCAGCTCACAACAACAATCAACCAAGCGACTGTTAAAACAACAAATATACATAAAAGAATAAAAAAGTTTTTTTTAAAATTTAAAATATACTACCCGATCAGTCCAGGCCAGGGGACATAAATAGCCAGGTTTTCAATTCACGGCGGAAGGTGCGAAGGTCAGGGGCCAACCGGAGCCCCAAGGGAAGTTGATTCCAAACGGTGGGGGTGCTCACAGAGAAGTCTCTACCCCTGGGGGTCGCCAGCCGACATTGTCTAGCCGACGGCACCCTGAGTAGGCCCTCTCTGTGAGAGCGCACCAGGCGATGGGAAGTTGACGCTGGTTGCAGGTGGTCCGACAAATAGCCTGGGCCTAAGCCATGAAGGGCTTTATAGGTTAACACCAGCACCTTGAATCTCACCTGGAGGGCAACCGGCAACCGATGCAAGCCGCGCAGGAGTGGTGTAATATGGGAGTATCGGGTCCCTCTCGCAACAACCCTCACGACCGCATTCTGTACCAGCTGAAGCCTCTGGGTGGCAGCCCCAGGTAGAGAGCATTGCAGTAGTCGATCCAGGAGGTGACTAGCGCATGAGTGACTGTGTGTAGGGCATCTCGGTCCAAGTATGGGCACAACTGGCACACCAGGTGAACCTGGGCAAACACCCCCCTGGTCACAGCCGTGATATGACCCTCCAAACTCAGCCGTGAATCCAAGAGGATGCCCAAGTTGCACGCCCTGTCTACGGGGGGCAACACCTCACCCCCAATAGACAGCGTTGGAACTTCTTGCTCAGCCCAAGATGCCGGTATCCACAGCCACTCGGTCTTGGCCGGGTTGAGTTGAAGCCTGTTCATCCCCATCTAGATCCGTACCGCTTCCAGGCACTGGGACATCACGTTGAGGGCATCACTGGGCTGGTTCGGGGTGGATATAAAAAGCTGGGTATCATCAGCGTACTCACTGTATGATCTTTAATCCTCCTGCTCAGCCATGGACTCCTGCAATAAGAGACTTAGAGACTAAAGCTTGCACAACATTATTGATGTCCATGGACACTGAACTGCAGGTTACTTTTCTGCCTGCTGCAACAGCCCAACAAATTTGGGTCCAATTGGAAAATTGCTACAGGCCTGTTTCAATTGAATCTTCATGTTTGTTCATGTCTGAGTTCCATGGTTCGAGATTGAAACCTGGTGAACAAATTGGAGGACATTTGACCAAACTGAAAGGAATCAGAAGAGAATTGAGAGAAAGAGGCTATAATATTGATGATATTCAAATGATCAGCAATATTATTAACTCATTGAATTATGAATGGAAAGATGCCATTACAAAGATTAACCAAGTGCTTATTGCTCAACACACAGTGGACAATGTATGCAGACTTTTAATTGAAGAAGAAGCACTTACGTTAGCTACTCCACACTTGAGAGGACCACCCGCATCAAGAGCTCCAGCTAGGAACCCCTTCCGAGGAAGGACCTACGCTCCAAGGATGCCAAGATGCTACATCTGTAATCATGTGGGATATGCCACCCGGGATTGTCCCCAATGAGTTTCAGCTCCCGTCACGTACCAGCCCAGAGGAACAGACTCCAGAGGCAGAGGCAGAGGCAGTAGACAAGGTCGTCGTGGTCTCTGACGTGATTCACAAGCTCCACTCACCACATTGACTTTAACCAATGATCCACAACCTCAACCAGAGTACGACAGACGACTCCTGTGGACTTTGGACAGTGGTGCAGCGTTGCATGTTACCTACAGAAAGGAACTTTTTACAGAGATGCATGAGCCTGAACCTGAACGACGTGAACTTTATTCTTTTTCAAATCATCCTTGTCAGGTCAAAGGAAAAGGAACTGTTTATGTTGAAGAGCTCTATGCATTCATTCCTGATGTTTATTACATACCAACAGCAACCAGTAATTTGCTTAGTCAGAGTCACTTGTCTAGAGCATTAAAGTTCCAGGTTCACCACCTTGAAAATGCAAGTTACATAGTTAAAGATGGAGATATTGTTGCTGGAACCATATTAATTGGTGGTGTCTATTACTTAAAGCCAAAGCCTAAACCGCAAACACAGGTAAGTATACAAACTCCAAAAAGAGGAGAGCACAGGCCCAGAGAGAGATGCTCCAGAGAGAGATCCTGTTGCTATTCCAAAGGCTCCTAAAGCCAACAAAAAGAAAATTGGGAAACAGGTTGCTCAGACCAAGCCTGAGGTTCCTCATAAAACTGTTAATGTTGAAAATTCACTAACTGGTAAACCTTTGCATTCCAGGTGTATCCACAAATGGCATAGAAGATTGGGGCATGCCAGTTTCCATGTTCTTAGGAAGATGCCAGAGTTCGCAAAAGGTTTGGATCTAAAGGGGTGTGAGGTGTTTTTGGATTGTGCTGTCTGCAAAAAGGCCAAATCCAAAGCAGCAGCCATTCCCAAGCACGCTACACGCCTGTCAACACGCATTTTTGATTTGGTTCACACTGACATAGTTGGTCCTTTTCCACCATCAATTGGTGGTAGAAAATATTTTCTAACAATTGTTGATAATTACTCTAGATATGGATATGTATATCCTATGAAAGAAAAATCTGAGACTTTTCAGATCTTTAAAGACTTTGCAGCCCTTGTTTCTACCCAACACCAAGTTCGCATCGCCAGAATCCAGAGTGATCGTGGTGCTGAATTCATGTCTCAGCGTTTCCAGGACTGGATGAGTAAGAATGGAATTCTTCATCAGACGTCGGCTCCTTACACACCGGCTCACAATGGGGTCGTAGAACGACGACAAGGAATACTGCAAATCATGATGCGTTGTCTCCTAGAAGACGCCAACCTTGATATGATATACTGGGGTGAAGCTATAAAATATGCAAATTACATTGTCAACCGTACTTCGAGCAGTGTAATGAATCAGACTCCTTTCTTCATGTTGTATGGCTACAAGCCTGATCTTAAAAACATCCATATTTTTGGTTCATACGCTATGGTGAACATTCCCTTAGCTCAAAGAAGGAAAGGAGGTCCAGCAGCAAAGAGACTGAGATTTATGGGTATTGATGATAACTCAAAATGGAGCAAATTTATTGACTCTAAATATGTAATTGTGATTTCCCAATCTGCTAATTTTGAGGAAGATGTTGACTGGTCCAGGATTCATTCCAATGATCCTGGAGTTTATTTTCCTACAGATGATACTGCTGATGCCACGCAGATTGATGATCAAGATTCCACTGGTTCTTCTCAACCCGATGTTCCGTCTTCGCAAGCTGCGGATGCTGACGCTAGCGACGAATGTGAGGACGAGGACGAAGCAGAAGAAGAATTGACTGTTGCTCCGAGACGTTCCAAGAGGGCCACAAAAGGAATCCCTCCACAACGATATTCTTGGCAACTGAGAAAAGCACCCTTGCCTTTGATTTGCAATGTTACACTTCCACCTGATAATTTCACGCAAATCAAACATCTTCCTGATTCAGAGCAAGACAAATGGTATGAAGCAATGCAGATTGAAATGGACAGTCTAAAGAAACTTAAGGTGTTTACACCTGCAAAACCTCCAGCAAACAAAAAGGTCATTGGCACTCGATGGGTCTACAGAATCAAAAAGAAACCAAATGGTGAATCACTGTACAAGGCCAGACTTGTAGCTCAGGGTTTCACTCAACATTATCCTGAGGACTACACAAATACCTATTCACCGACAGTCCGAACTGAAAGTGTAAAAATTGCTTTAGCAACTGCAACTATTCTTGGTTTAGAAGTTTTCCAGTTCGATGTTGACACAGCTTGTCTACATGCAGACCTAGATGAAGAGATCTACGTGAGAAGTCCTCCAGGGTTCCGACAGCAAGAAGGGGATACCTGGTTCCTAAACAAAAGTCTTTATGGTCTGAAACAGTCTGGTTTAATGTGGTATTTATGTCTTACTGACAAACTAAATTCAATGGGCTTTATTAAGTCCGAAACTGATGAGTGCGTGTTCACAAAAAGATCTAACAATGCATATGAGATAGTTCTTGTTTATGTTGATGATATTGTTTATATTGGTCCAAATAAGCAAATGAGTGAAATTTTTGCCAAAGCTTTGCAGAGATACTTCATATTGAAATCATTAGGTCACATTAGCACTTATTTAGGTGTTCAGATTGAAAAAACACAGAAGGGGTTTAGTCTTTCACAAGAGGATAAAATTGAACAATTTTTGCATCATTGCAACATGAAAGATGCTAACACAACAAACACACCCATGCAAGCAGATTTTCACAACTTGACACAAGAAGCAAGTCCCGAGTTCGAGGATCAAACACTTTATTGTTCAGTTATTGGGTCACTGTTGTACATTAGTAGTTGGACCAGACCCGACATTGCACTTAGTGTTAATCTCTTGTCTCGACATGTAGGTAAGACAAAACAGTTTCATTGGTCATGTATTAAGAAATTATTGAGATACCTAAAATACACTAAACACATGAAGTTATTGTTAGAACCAACACATACTGATTATGCAGAATTATGTTGTTATGCAGATTCTGATTGGGCAAGTGATAAGAAATCACGTAAAAGTACTTCAGGTTATATGATGTTCTTAAATGGATGTCCCGTTTATTGGCAAGTACATAAACAGAATTTTGTTTCTTGTTCATCTACTGAAGCTGAATATGCTTGTGTTTCAGATGCAAGTAATTCTCTAACTTGGTTTGATGCTTTGGTCACAGATATCTGGACACGTCCGATCAGACCGATCACAGTGATGGAAGACAATGAATCGGTGGTTTATATTTCTGAATCACATTTCACAGGTTCTAGGTCCAGACACATTGACATCCGTTATCAAAACATAAAACATTTAGTGAAAAAAGGTTTTGTTAAATTGCAGTATTTATCTACACATGATCAGATTGCAGACATGCTCAACAAACCACTTCCAGCAGCTCAACATGAGTATCTGCGTAAGAAGATGTGCCTTATTTGATGATGTACTTGATATTCGCTCAACTGGCAAAAGAAGGGGTGTCACTGTGTTTTTGTATTTACCAGCAGAGCTCATTATTTCTGGACTGTCAGACTTTCCGTAGCTTGCCAAAAGTTCTTATCAGTAAGCTACGTGTATCCGCGTTCCTTTCTTTCTACTTCACACTTTTCTTTCTTCTCTTGCCAAGAAGTCCGACCACAGAGAGGTGGCCGGCACAAACTTTTGCAAAAATGTAACAATTAATTTTTTTAGATAGTTAGATGTTTTATTTTCTAACAAATAAATGAGTTTTCTTAGAAGATATATCTTCCGGTTTGTTTTCTTAAAGTATGCTGGCAAGGAAAGGTCTCGATCCGCCCCTCTTAATCAAGGTGTGATTATCCCAAAGGCAGAATGGGATTAATCAGCGCCCTTGGGAATCTGAGAGTTCCGGGTTTTCCCTCAGTAAATCAAAACCCCCAAAACCATCCCCTCACTCATCAGTCAATCACATGCTCCAATCACCATCCGTTCCATCTCGAGACAGCACTCCAACCACTCCTTCTCCAGATGCAGGCTCATCCTGACCTTGACCGACGGGAAGAATGCTATGCTATTTTGCCTAAACACAAACCCTCAAATAAATCCCCCCTCCTACTTTCCCATACATGAGAAGGTGGCAGCTTGGAAGCTTCCGGCCTAATATGGCTTCCAAAGCTGACAGGCGTCCCCCACCCCCCACCCCGGAGAAAAAAACACACCCTGGAAAATAAAATAGACAAAACACAAAAGAAGGGGTTAACGCATTGTACATAATCCCGCTTAACTCCCTCTCCCCCCTCCAGGAGGACCCCTTGGTTTCTCTGGAAATTTATCATGGAATTGTTTCACTAGTCTATCAACTTTCACATTCCAACTTTTCACCCAAGTAGCTTCAGACAATGGGTACCCTTTCCAGTGTACCAAATACTGTAACTGACCCCTGTATAGTCTAGAGTCCAGGATCTTCTTAACTTCATAATGAGTCTCCTCTTTTACTAGCAAAGGAGTGGGGGGGGGAGAGCAGCTGGTAAGGGTCTTAAATTAGATCCTCTTGCTGGGTTCAATAAGCTACTGTGAAACACTGGGTGCACTTTTCCTAATATGCAAGGGAGGCTAAGTTGGACAGTCACTGGGTTAATCACTTTCACTATAGGGAAGGGACCTATGAATTTGGGTCCAAACGTTTTGCTAGGTAACCTCAATCTTAGGTATTTGGTTAACAAATACACTTTATCTTCCATTATATACACTGAGAGCATATGCACCAAGACAAATTCCTTGTGTGTCCAATCACACTCGGACAATAAAAAATTCTATTCTATTCTGTTCTTATCCCCTATTCAAAAAGGTTGTTGGAGAGACCTGTCTTTGTCAGCCTGGGCCTTATATTTCTCCACTGCTTCAGCTAAAGCTTTTTTAGTATTCTCCCAACCCTTTTTTAATCAGTTTATCCATTCTGTTAGGGACATGGAAATGGGTGGCTCTCTAGGCAACTCAGGCATTGGCACAAAATCCATGCCAGTAGTTATTTGAAAAGGAGTCAACCTGGTACTACTGTGTACTGCATTATTATAAGCCACTTCTGCGAATGGTAATAACTCCGCCCAGTTTTCTTGTTGATAATTTACATAACATCTAATATATTGTTCTACCATGGTGTTCATTTTTTCAGCGGATCCGTTAGTAGATGGGTGGAAAGCTGAGCTAAGTCCCTGGGATGACCCAATGGACCTCAGGAACTCCTTCCAGAATTTAGCAGTGAATTGGACCCCTCGATCTGATATTATTCTCCTTGTGACCCCATGTAGTCTGCAGATATGCTTCATGAAGTTTTGCCAGCTTCTTGGCCAAGGGTAGTCCGTTACAGGCAGTGAAGTGTGCTTGTTTGGAGAATAAATCAATGAAAGTCCAAATCACCTTATTTCCCCTGCTTTCAGGGAGTTCGATGATAAAGTCCATTGCAATCTCCTCCCAGGGTTTTGTGGGTTCAGCCATGGTCTGGAGAAGCCCAGGGGGCTTCCCTGGTCTGGACTTCATGGTGGCACAGGTGGCGTAGCTTCTAACATAGTCCTCTACGTTGGTTTTCATTCTTGGCCACCAGAATTGTCTTCTAGTCAAATGGAGGGTTTTAAAAAATCCAAAGTGGACCCCTAGTCAAGAGTCATGGCTACACTTTAGCACCAGGAGCCGCATGCAGATGGGCACATAAATCTTACTCCCCTTCCAAGCCAATCCCTCCCTTAAGGTTAAGTCTGTCTGGTTTTCCTCGAACCAGGCATCGGTTGAGAGTGCCGCCTTTAGGTCTTCTGTCAACTTGTCTTCAGGGAGGTCGGAACCATGGCGCGTTTGTGCTCTAGTGCACTGGTCCCCAACCTTTTGGACCTCAGGGACCACTAAATTCATAATTTTAAATCCCACGGATCACTAATATGATCTGCCTAATGGCTGGGCGGGCGTGGCAAGGTGGTCATGTGACTGGGTGGGCATGGGCAACTTGATGCAACATCGAGGGCAGCCTTGGCGGCCTCTACTCACCCCTCCCCTCCCAGCCACTCCTCGCCTGCCCGCCCGGGCTCCTTAGGCCCCAACAGGAAGCAGTTTTTGGAGATATGCAGCCACCACGAGAAAGAGTTGGCAAAACAGCTGGCTCAGTTCAAATTGGACCTGACTGAGAAGGAGGCTCAGCAGAAGCACCTCACTGAGGACTTCGAGCATAGGCTTTCCAAGCAGAGGAAAGACCTGTGGGAGTGCAAGGCCAGGTACCGGCACCTGGAGGCTCAGCGGGCTGAGATGGTCAGCCAGTTCCAGGCCATGATGCAGTCCCACTGGAACAAGGCCCTCTGGCTCTTTGCCACCAGTGGCACTTCCCTCCAGCCTCCAGCCTTCACCCAAAGCCCCACACCAGGAGGCTGAAGCAGACTCCAAGTTGGAATTTCTGCCCCCCTCCAACCCACACAAAAAGACCCCAAAGCGCGTGTCACTGCGTTATGTGTTTGTCAGCTGAGCGTCCATTCTGAGTGTTACGGTAGCCTGCCAGAGAACTTCATCATGTATCTATAGCAACAGAGATAAGACTAGTCTTGTGAAACGTTGAGCTACTGCGCATGTCTACATTCTTTCTTTTCTAACTTCCTGATTTATATTTCCTTTGTTCGTCTGTGTGATAAGCTGTCGGTAAAGATGTAGTTAGCTAGTTTTTCTATTTTTATAATAAAATCCTTATTAGAATATATATATTTCGGTTTTTCTTTCTTTAAAGTATACAGCATGGAAAACAAGATCCATCCGTCTCTAATTAAGTGCAATTACCCCGGGGGAAAACGAGGCTGATTTACGCTTCGACAGGGGGAGACTCTGCAGCAACACAAGCATTCATTGCACGTATCTGGCCAGGGGACGTAGTTTGAGGACCCCTGATTTAGTGCAATATAAAAAATGCAAATAATTTTTCTGCGGACCACCAAAATTTTCTCGCAGACCACCAGTGGTCCATGGACCACCAGTTGGTGACTGCTGCTCTAGTGCATGCTTGGGCTGCTGGTTGCGTTTCAGAGATCATGGCATGAACTACTTCTTCCTGTCGGCGGTCAAACTGGAGCTTCCTAGACAAAGCATCAGATAATAGGTCCCCCCTGAAGGTATTTCAGGTTGAAGTTAAAGCATTTGAAATACTGAGCCCAGCGAACTTGGGGGAAAGCTTCTGAGGGGTCTTCAGCGCCTTGAGGTTTTTGTGGTCAGTCCACACTTCGAAAGGCTCCTTAACCCCCTCTAGAAAGTGTCTCCAGGATAAGGAGAGCCCATTGCACCACAAAAGCCTCCTTCTCCCATACCGCCCATCTGCGCTCAGTGTCTGTTAACCTTTTTGATACATAAGCACAAGGCATTAGTTCATTTTGAGTGTTCCTTTGCAGTAGAATAGCCGCTACCACCACATCACTAGCATCAGCCTGGACTACAAATGGTTTATTTGGGTCAGGGTGCTGTAGGATCGGCTCCACCGCGAATAATTTAATTTAATATTTAAATTTATATACCCCCCTTCTCCCAAAGGACTCAGGGTGGTGAACAGCCAGAAGTAAAAACATCAAATACAAAATTTAAAAACAATTTAAAAATAAATTAAACATTTTGGCCTGACAGTTAAAATCCCCCATTAAAAATCCAAATTAAAATACACAATTGGAGAGATTAGGCCATCCGGACTTGATGAAATAAAAAGGTTTTGAGGGCCCGACAGAAAGTACGTAAGTCCAGAATTGTCCGTATCTCCGGGGGGAGCTCGTTCCAGAGGGCAGGTGCTCCCACAGAGAAAGCTCTCCCCCTGGGGGCCACCAGTCGGCATTGTTTGGCCAACAGCACCCAGAAGAGCCCCTCTCTGTGGGAGTGTACTGGCTGGTGGGAGGCTCTCGGTGGCAGAAGGCGGTCCCGTAAATATCCAGGCCCTAAGCCATGGAGCGCTCTAAAGGTGGTCACCAACACCTTGAATCGCACCCGGAGGACCACCGGGAGCCAGTGCAGCTCACGCAGGAGAGGTGTTACATGGGAGCGCCATGAAGCTCCCATAATCACCCGCGCAGCCACATTCTGGACCAGTTGGAGCCTCCGGGTGCTCTTCAAGGGGAGCCCCATGTAGAGAGCATTGCAGTAGTCCAGGCAGGTAGTGACGAGGGCATGAGTGACTGTGCGTAAGGAGTCCCGATCCAGAAAGGGACACAACTGGCAAATCAGGCAAACCTGATAAAAAGTCCCCCTGGCCACGGCCGTCACATGCTCTTCTAAAGACAGCCATGCATCCAGGAGGACACCCAAGTTGCGAGCCTTCTCTGTGGGGGCCAACGACTCACCCCCAATAGTCAGAGATGGCAGCAACTGACTATATCGGGACGCCAGAAGCCACAGCCACTCGGTCTTGGATGGGTTGAGCGTGAGCCTGTTTCTCCTCATCCAGATCCGTACGGCCTCCAGACACCGGGACATCAGGTCAAGGGCATCATTGGGGTGGTCCGGGGTGGAGATGTACAGCTGAGTGTCATCAGCGTACTGATGGTACTTCACCCCGAAACCACAGATGATCTCACCCAGCGGCTTCACATAAATGTTGAACAGAAGGGGCGAGAGGACCGACCCCTGTGGCACCCCACATACAAGGCGCCTCGGGGTCGACCTCTGGCCCCCCGTCAACACAAACTGCAACTGGTCAGAGAGGAAGGAGGAGAACCACCGCAACACGGTGCCCCCCACCCCAACCCCTCCAACCGGCGCAGCATGATACCATGGTCAATGGTAACAAAAGCTGCTGGGAGATCTAACAGGACCAGGACAGAGGAACAGCCCCTGTCCCGAGCCCTCCAGAGATCATCAACCAATGCAACCAATGCTGTTTCCGTGCTGTGCCTAGGCCTGAAGCCCGACTGGAACGGATCGAGATAGATAGACTGCTTCATCCAGGTACTGGGGAAACTGTCGCGCCACCACACTCTCAACAACCTTCGCCAGAAAGCGAAGGTTGGAGACTGGACGATAATTTGCTAAAACAGCCGGATCCAGGGAGGGCTTCTTGAGGAGGGGCCTCACCACCGCCTCTTTCAAGGTGGCTGGAAAGTAGCCCTCTCTCAAAGAAGCATTAACAACCCCCTGGAGCCAGCCTCGTGTAACCTCCCGGGAAGCCAGCACCAACCAGGAGGGACACAGGTCCAATAAACAAGTGGCCGTGCTAAGTCTACCCAGAATCCTGTCCACGTCTTCAGGGGTCACTGGGTCAAACTCCTCCCAGATAACGCTCTCAAGACCTGTCTCCATCACCCCGCCTGTATCTACCCAGTCAGAGCTCCGGAATCTGCACCTCACTCCCAGATGGCCCTGGCCGCATCTCTGCCTCTGACGCAGAGCCCTCATCCAGGCCTTCCTCAGCCTCCAGGACTGGCCCATGTTCTTCCTCAGCCTCCTCACTGTCCGACTCCGCTGCCAGCTCCACAGGCTGCTGGCAGACCACAAGGGGTGAAATGCTCCTGGTTCAGACTGGATCGCCTGATCCGGTAGTGATGATGGCAGGTGGTTCGGAGAACCGGTAGCAAAAATCCCTGCCCACCCCCCATGCCCAGCTGAGCCGCGCAATCATCAGAGGCATTTTTTTTACTTTTAAAAGCATTTTTTCTTTGGCCAAAAAAATGGTTTTAAAAGTAAAAAAAAAGCCTCTGATGATCGCGCGGCTCAGCTGGGATTGTCAGAGCCTTTTAAAAGCATTTTTACAACCTCTTTGGCCGAAGAGGTTGCAGAAAAAATGCTTTTAAAAGGCTCTGATGATCCCAGCTGAGTTGCCTGATCGTCAGAGGCTTTTTTTCTTTTAAAAGCAAAAAAAAAATGCTTTTAAAAGAAAACAAAAGCCTTTGACGATCAGGCAACTCAGCTGGGATTGTCAGAGCCTTTTAAAAGCATTTTGTAACAACCTCTTTGGCCGAAGAGGTTGTAGAAAAAATGTATTTATTTATTTATTTATTTATTTATTTATTTATTTATTTATTTATTTATTTTTGGATTTGTATACCGCCCTTCTCCCTAAGGACTCAGGGCGGTGTACAGCCACGTAAAAACATAGACTACAAATATTAAAATACCATTAAAAGATATATATAAATTTGGCCCCATAATTAAAAACAGAACAAACCAATTAAAACATTTAAAAAGTGTTAGGCCAACCCGGCTTGCTGGAAAAACAAAGTTTTAAGGGCACAGCGGAAGGCACCAAGGTCTTGGATTCTCCTTATCTCTGGGGGCAGCTGATTCCAGAGGGTAGGTGCCCCCACAGAGAAGGCCCTCCCCCTGGGGGTCACCAGCCTACATTGTTTGGCTGATGGCACCCCGAGGAAGCCCTCTCTATGGGAGCGCACAGGTCGATGGGAGGCCGTTGGTAGCAGCAGGCGGTCTCGAAGATAACTAGGTCCTATGCCATGGAGCGCTTTAAAGGTGATAACCAACACCTTGAAGCGCACCCGGAAGACCACTGGGAGCCAGTGCAGCTCACGCAGGAGAGGTGTTATATGGGAGCGCCAGGTAGCTCCTGTGACTACCCACGTGGCCGCATTCTGGACCAGTTGGAGCCTCCGGGTGCCCTTCAAAGGGAGTCCCATGTAGAGAGCGTTGCAGTAGTCCAGGCGAGAGGTGACGAGGGCATGAGTGACTGTGCACAGGGAATCCCGATCAAGAAAGGGCCGCAACTGGCGGATCAGGCGAACCTGACAAAAAGTCCCCCTGGCAACAGCCATCAGATGTTCCTCCAAGGACAGCTGCGTATCCAGGAGGACTCCCAGATTGCGAGCCCTCTCCGAAGGGGCCAAAGACTCGCCCCCAATAGTCAGTGATGGAGTCAACTGACTATATTGGGATGCCGGGAACCACAGCCACTCAGTCTTGGAAGGGTTGAGGTTGAGCCTGTTTCTCCCCATCCCGATCCGCACAGCCTCCAGGCATCGGGACATCACTTCAAGGGCATCGTTGGGGTGGCCTGGGGTGGAGATGTACAGCTGGGTGTCATCAGCGTACTGATGGTACTTCACCCCAAAGCCACGGATGATCTCACCCAGCGGCTTCACATAAATGTTGAACAGAAGGGGCAAGAGGACCGACCCCTGAGGCACTCCACATATAAGAGGCCTCAAGGTCGATCTGTGCCCCCCTGCCAACACGAACTGCGACCGGTCTGAGAGAAAGGAGGAGAACCACCGTAGCACGGTGCCCCCCATCCCCAACTCTTCCAACCAGTGCAGCATGATACCATGGTCGATGGTATCAAAAGCCGCTGAGAGGTCTAACAGGGCCAGAACAGAGGAATAACCCCTGTCCCGAGCCCTCCAGAGATCATCGACCAATGTGACCAATGCCGTTTCTGTGCTGTGCCCGGGCCTGAAACCCGACTGGAACGGATCTAGATAAGATGTTTCCTCCAGGTACTGCGGAAACTGTCGCGCGACCACACTCTCGACAACCTTCGCCACGAAGCGAAGGTTGGAGACAGGACGATAGTTGGCTAATGCTGCCGGGTCCAGGGAAGGCTTTTTGAGGAGAGGCCTCACCACCGCCTCTTTCAAGGCCGTGGGGAAGTAACCCTCACTCAACGAAGCATTAATAATTCCCTGGAGCCAGCCTCGTGTAACCTCCCAGGAAGCCAGTACTAACCAGGAGGGACACGGATCCAGTAAACATGTGGCAGCACTAAGTCTCCCCAGAATCCTGTCCACGTTATCAGGGGTCACAGAGTCAAACTCTTCCCAGATAACATTCTCAAGACTATTCCTCGCCACCCTGCCCGAATCTACCCAGTCAGAGTCCAAATCCCCCCGGATCTGAGCGATTTTGTCATACAGATATTGTCCGAAATCCTCGGCCCTGCCTTCCAGGGGGTCCTCCCGCGCTCCCAGGTGGAGCAGGGAGTGGGTCACCCTGAACAGGGCGGCCGGACGATTCTCTGATGATGCAATAAGAGCAGAAAAGTCATTAAACTTTGCTGCCTTTATCGCCACTAGGTAGGTCTTAATATGCGACCTTACCAGTGTTCGGTCAGATTCAGTGAGACTGGCCCTCCAACCACTCTCCAGGCGTCTTTTCTGGTGCTTCATCTCCCTCAGCTCCTTGGTAAACCAGGGAGCTGCGAGGGATCGGCACCGGGTCAGAGGCCGCAAAGGCACGACTCGATCCAAGGCCCCACCAGCCGCCCGATCCCAGGCAGCCACCAGGTCTTCGGCCAAGTCGTGTGCCAGATCCTCAGGAAATGGCCCAAGCTCCATCTGGAACCTATCAGGATCCATCAGGCGCCTGGTGCGGACCCATCTAATTGGCTCCACCTCCCTGTGGCGGGGTGTCACTGTTCGAAGGTCCAGACAAAGGAGTGAGTGATCTGACCATGACAAGGGTTTCATGTCTATATCCCCTATAACAAGACCACTCAACCACTGGCCAGAGACAAAAATCAAGTCCAGTGTGTGTGTCCCCCCCATGAGTGGGGCCATGAACTAACTGGGTCAGGTCCATGGCCATCATGGAAGCCATGAACTCCCGAGCCATCTCCGACGTTTCACCAACAGACGGCAAGTTGAAATCACCCATGACCATAAGCCTGGGTGTATCAACTGCCACCGTGGCTATCACATCGAGTAGCTCAGGCAGGGCTGTTGCCATGCGGCAGGGAGCCAGGTACGTAAGCAACAAGCCCATCTGAACCCCATGACCCCATCTCACAAAGAGGGACTCACATCCGGCAATCTGAGGCACAGTGGTCTCCCTCGGACCGAGACCTTCTTTAATAATAACCGCCACCCCCCCCGCCCCTCCCCTGGGCCCTTGGCTGATGGAATGCTCTGAAGCCTGGTGGGCACATCTCAACTAGAGGGACCCCTCCCTCCGGGCCCAACCAGGTCTCCGTAATACCCGCCAGGTCCGCTCCCATCTCTTGAATAAGATCGTAAATGAGGGGGGCGTTATTTACCATGGACCTGGCATTGCACAGCATCAGCCAGATGCCCAGGTCCTGAGTAACTGTGCCACCTAGTATCCGAGAGGAGCCTTGGGGACCGGGGCGCGCAATTCCTCTCAAGTAGCGAGTGCGCACCCCCGACACATGATATGGTCCCCTGCTCCCGCCATATCTGCCCCTCCCATCCACCGTGCTGATGGTACATCCCTCATTAAGATAGCCCGCCATCCCCTCCCCAATCCCTCATCCAGCACCCTCCAAACCGTTACCCCATGCCGGGCTCGGCCCCGACCTTGGTGGATTACCCCCCCCATCCTCCTTGGTCACCCTCCCAGTTCCCCCTAAAAAATTATTAAAAGCCCTAATTAAAAAACCCCTCAATCCCCGCTTTGAAACATGCCACCTCTCCGGGTCCCAAAACCCGTCCTTGAGGTAGGCCCTCGATAATGTGGAGGGCCATGTCTGCGAGAGGGGGGCATCTCGCAGTGCAATTAGCTCAGCCACCAAATACATCCACTAAGAAGACCAAATGGAACTGGAATCCGGGTGGGGTCCAATAAAGTTCTATAATAAAGATGGTAAAGGAGATGGTAGAACCATGTGGAAAGAACAGCTGGCCTCCACTGTTCTCTCACCACAGTGGGAGGAGTCCCAGGCCTTTGAGCACCTCTGCAGGATCAATGTCCCAATCACTCTCTCACGGCGATAGTCAGATGGTCATAATTTGGAGGATTTGTTGGTCCGCCTCCAGTCTTACAGCAGTAACCAGTGCCCAAAGGCCATCTCCCTCAGCACCCACATGTCCAGACCAACTCGGTGTATGGGCAATAAGGATGTAATAACAGAATGGAATAAAATAACAATTTATAGAGACAGGTTGATGATGATCCATGGGCGGGGGATGTTCCGCAAAACGGGAGTATATCCCCAGTAATACAATCCATGGGCAGCATCTAAAAAGTCCAAACCAGGCTGAAAAAAGAAAAGGGGGGGAGAGAGAGATGCCGCCCAAGGCAGCCAGTCCACAGGCCCGCCTCCGGCAACTTTACTTTTTTTTTTAAGTAAAAAAAAAAGTTGGCCACACCCACCCAGTCACATTACCCACCCACCCCAAGCCATGCCCACAGAACCAGTAGTAACAAATTTTACATTTCACCACTGGCTGCTCCCATCTGTTGGATGAATTGGGGTTAGAGCAGGTAGGTTATCTTGAGCTAGTCATTCATTGTGTGGTGATTTTAAAAGTTAATTTCTCACACTTTCTTTCCCTATCCTCCCATACCCTTGCAGGAACACTGACATATGAAGCAATGAATTGCAAAAGATGCCTACCAGCGGCAGCATATTGCTTGTCACTAAGTCAGTGTTTCAGGCATGCTTCCTTTCAACACTCAAGAAAGAAAAACCCCGACTCCATTTTCATAGAGAAAGGTACTTTTACTGAGTGAGAACTGAATGCAACCAAAGAAAAGCAAGGTCTGTAGCAAAGGCGTGAAAATCACATATAGAAAGCATCCTCCCCAACTGTTCAGCGTAAAACATCCAATCCACAGGTTCTCCAGGGGTCATGTGGGTGCAAACGTCTGGCAGTGTCATCCTCTTGCTATGCCATGACCGTTGACCTTGAGACGTTATCAGCTTCAAAGAAAATGCTGCAGCAAAGTTTTTCTTTCCTTCTCCTCCAGCTCACTTCCCCCTCCCAAGAATTCCAATAGCTCCCCCCTCCCCCCCCGTTTCATGGCAGCCGAGCAAGTAAGCAATGAAAGAGCGGAGGCTGACATTCAGCCTTCCTGCAGAAGAGACATTATTCCTACAAGAAACCAAAATGACATAAAACAGATGATCACAGAAATAAAGCATGACATAAAAACAGATTAAGGTTTATCAGGATATTTGGAGTGAAACCATTGTACTTTCCTTGGAGCTCGAACATCTCGTTTATTCACCCATTCAGCCTTAGATAATGGGAAATGTTTCCAGACCACCAAATACTGCACCTTACCATGATGCTTTCTAGAGTCTAAGATTTCCTTGACCTCAAAATGCTGTTCCCCCTCAATTAGTATGGGGACAGGAGGAGGTTCTTGGTCTGGACGTAAAGGGGACGAATGCTCCGGTTTCAGCAAACTGACATGAAACACCAGATGAATTCGCCGCAAATTTTTTGGTAACTCCAATTGTACTGTGACTGGGTTAATGATCCGAACTATTGGAAAAGGACCCACATACTTGGGTCCAAGCTTTTTAGACTTTTGGGTAGTTTGCAAGTATTTGGTGGAAAGGTAAACCATATCACCAACTTTATAAGTTATAACTTATAACTGTATAAGTCCGTCCTTGAACCCTCTTCTTATTGGCCTGGGCTTTATGAGCCCAATGTGCTTCATCCAGTGCCTTGCACGTTACTGACCAAATGCCACATAACTGTTTGATCCAATCAACCAAGGAGGGGATTTTTGGATTTTCCTGAGGCAACTCTGGAATGGGCACAAAATCTTGGCCAGAGGCCACCTTGAAAGGGATAAACCCCGTGCTGCTATGTATGGAGTTATTATAGGCCACCTCTGCAAACGGCAGTAAATCTGCCCAGTTATCTTGCTAATAATTTATGTAACATCTCAGATATTGTTCTAATACAGAATTGGTTCTCTCACAAGCCCCATTAGTCTGGGGTGGTGGGCAGAGCTTAACCCTTGGGCGGAGCCTAACAACCCTAGGAATGCTTTCCAAAAATGGGAGGTAAATTGAACTCCTGTATCCAAAATTATCCGCTCTGGAGCCCCATGTAACCTGTATACATGTTGGACAAACATTTTTGCAAGTGTTTTTGCAGAAGGGATCTTGGGACATGGGATGAAATGCACTTGTTTAGAAAATGAATCAGTAACCATCCAAATAACTGTGTTCCCCCACTTTCGGGCAATTCTACAATAAAATCCATGGAAATTTCCTTCCATGGGGCACCCGGTCTGGCAACACTCTGAAGCAATCCAGGTGGCTTCCCAGGAGGTCTCTTGGCCGAAGCACACACGGGACAGCTGGCCACATATGCCTCTATGTCCTTTTTTAGTGCGGGCCACCAGAACTGCCGCTTAACTAGATGTAATGTCTTCACGAACCCAAAATGCCCGGCAACTTTGGCATCATGGGCGTGCTGTAAAATTGTCGCTCTCAGACTGGCGGGAACATACAGCTTGGCTCCCACCCAAGCAAGTCCTTCCTGAAGTGTACACTCATTTGAATGGGCTAGAAACCACTCATCAGTCTTTAGAGCTTCTCGTAGCTACTTAGTCAAGTCGTCCGACAAAGTTGGATCTGCTTTTGCCTGGGCTCTAGTAACTACTGGTGCCGCCAGTTGTATTGAGGGGATAATCGGCCGAATGACCTCCTCTTTAACACTATTGTATTGCGGCAGTCTCGAAAGGGCATCTGCCATGAAGTTCTTCCCTCCAGGAAGGTAGCGCAAGGAGAAATTAAATCGTTTGAAGTGTTGAGCCCAGCAGACTTGTTTTGGGGACAGTTTTCGTGGTGTTTTCAAAGCTTCTAAGTTTTTGTGGTCAGTCCACACCTCAAATGGGTGTTTAGCTCCTTCAAGGAATTGTCTCCACGTTAACAGTGCCCAGAGTCAGCTGACGCCGCGGGAACATGGACAGGGATTTCTGAGCTCCAGAAACCCCCGCTGACAGCCCCGATTCCAGATGGTCCCTTTGGGACCCCACAGTCTAGTTTTGACTGCGGTAGTGGAGAGCACATCCCTGTGATCTCAGGGGTACCGCAAACCCCCTGATTGATCCAGGGAAAGCTCTTTTTCTGGTGTCGGGGTAGCAGCCATTAATGGCTGCCAAGGCTGGGGCAGCTTGAAGAGTGAGAGAAAGTGACAGCATATCGGATCGGTGAGAGCTTTCAATTTTTAAATAATACAGAGAACACCCTGAGGGCAAATGGTTTTGAAGATTGCATCTAAGATGAGCTAAGCGGCGAATTTAAAGAAGAGGAAAAAAATTCTTTTTACCCTATTCAGCTATTTAGCTAAAGGACTTAATTGTTTAATTGCTTCACTTTCACTATTGACTGAGACTGGGACTGAATTGAAAGAGAGAAGCTTAGTAGGACTTGTAATTTTTGTCTGTTTTTTTTTTAAAGAGAAGAATTGGTGGATATTGGCTGGAGTATTTGATTGGATTTGAAATTTTTTCTTTCTTTTATTCCTTTTAAAACTTTTAAAACTTTTTTTTTTCTCTTGGTAATCTTTTTTAGTAGTGAAGCGGGAAAACCCACTTTCCCAAATGCAAGAGACAAGACCACAAAAGTTGGAAAACACAGGTTTATTTGCTAGCAAAGGTTCGGAGCATTCACATGTCAGATTCCAAACCCGGGCTACGCCCGAGGTGTACCTTTTATACATTTTGCAATTCTAGCCACGCCAGAGGCATTACACCTCTGACTCTATTTCCATATATGGGTACACCGTCTGTTACTTTCCATGAACACTTCTGGTAATATGTTTCTTAATATAAGTTTGTTACAGGGATGATATAGAACATAGGTCATTAAGCTCCTCAGTACATTTAACAAGTTCCTTATTTCTGTTCCTTGTACTTTCCTGAAGTTTGCAACATAACTTCCGCTCCAACGTCAGTACCTCAGAAAACAATATAATACTGTGCATGATACAATACTTAGATTAATATAGGTATAGTATAAGACCCTTCTGTCTCAGTAGAAAGACAGGAGAGTGTACTGCCATCTGCTGGAGAAACTCGTTTTTATGTTTATTCAAGTTGACAGCTAAAAGCTACAGTGTAGATAAAACAAAGAGGCTGTATGTGAAGTTGATAAGACCTGTGAATAGCTGGAGAATGTGGTTTATCTGCATTGTTTAAACAGGTGCTTTGGCTGGTTCTTATTGAAACAGAAGCCTTGAAATAATATACAAGGTCACTGTGCTCCGTAGAACTGCTACTTGTTATTTATTTATTTATATTTTTCTGAACTATTGCTCTCAATATTGTGGCTTGGCTAAAGTATCACTCTCTGAATGCTTTCTCTTTTTTCCTTTTGAGTCTTATATTTTTGAGTTTTCTCTCTCTTTTTTTTCTGCCCCTTCTCACACTTTTAAAATTTGAATATAATTGTATTGGATTAAGGTAATCAAGTGCCTAAAGAATTTCTGGTTTTTGTTTTTTGTTTTTGTAATTGGTACCCTTATTTTCATTTTTCATTTTTTATTTTTTATTTTACCTTTCATTTTTCTTTTCTTTTTTTTACCCTTTTTTGCTGGATCCCCCCCCCGTTTTTTTTTTTTTTTTTTTTGCTTTTTCTCTTTTTCTCTTTTCCTTTTTAATATCTAAAGGATTACGGTTTGGAAGAACCAGAAGAGCTTGATTCGATCAATTTTTTGTCTTTTTTCGGTTCTTGTTCTTTCCTCCTTTATTTTTTCTCCCCTTTTTCCTCCCTCTTTTTGGGATTTTTCTTTTTCTTTTCTTTTTTTTTCCTTTTTCCCTTTTTTCTTCACTTGATTGGATTACAAAATGAGCAGAAAAGTAGCAACAGTGGGATCTGCTGCAACTACGCCTGCATCATCACCATCTGGTGGGCAAAGATCTATTCAGACAATGTTGCAACAAGAAAAAGACAAAGATAAAGAATCACCAATACAAACAATTCTACAAACAGTACAAAGAATGGAACAACAACTGACTAAAGTGGAACAACAACTATTTAAGACAGATGAAAAAGTCCAAAGGATGGAACAACAGCTACTTAAGACAGATGAAAAAGTGGACAATATCCAGCAAACAATGGTGAATTATGAAGAGAGACTGTCAAAACTAGAGAAGAAGGAAGACCAAAAAGAAGAGAAAATGAAAGAAATCGAGAATAGATTGGGAGACGTGGAGCTAGAAGCAAGTGGATTAATCGGATGGGAAATAGACAAAGCAGAATTTTATTTAAGATTTCAAAATGTGGAAGAAGAAAAAGGAGAAAATCTTGCAGATGTGATGATTGGGTTGCTGTCTGAAGCCTTAGAAACTACTAAAGAGAAGATGATGGAAGGAGTTGACGAGATTTACTGAGTTTACACTAGATACACAATACGTAATAAACTCCCAAGAGAGGTACATGTAAGATTTACTAAGAAATAGACTAAAGCACAAATTCTTCAGGCAGCAAGAGAAAAAACCTTGAAATACAAAGAAAAAGAAGTGGTGGTTTTGAGACAAATACCAAGAAAAGTTAGAGAGCTGAGAAGAGAGTACCCGTTTTTGACAAAAATCTTGATGCAAAAAGGAATTAACTACAGATGGTTGACCCCAGAAGGACTAACTTTTGTATGGCAACTTCAAAGATACAGACTGAACACAATTGATAAAGCAAGAGCTTTCTATGATCAATTTCTTAGAGAAAAAGAAACAGAAATGCAATTTGAAATCCAACCTGTAGTTCCAATAAAATTTACAGAGGAAGAATTGGCAATGCTCGAGTCGACAGAGGGAGCAGTTGGGGGAGTTATCCAACAAAAGGAACAACGTGAAGTAAGATCTACTAGAGCAATAAAACCTACATATAAAGTATGAATATGGAAGAAAGGAAATTAATTTCAATAAATATAAATGGACTTAATTCGGCTATTAAAAGAAAGAAAGTATTCCACAAATTAGAGAAACTAAAAGCTGATATAATTTGCTTACAAGAAGTACATATTAAAAAACAACACGAATACTTATTGACACAACCAAAACTTGGAAAAACCTTTTTATCCCTATCGCAAAGTAAAAAAAGAGGAGTCATATTATATATTAAAAATGCAATAGTGGCGGAACAAAAATATTCAGACTTAGAAGGTAGAATTTTGATGGTTGAAATAATTGATAACAATATGAAAATTCTTTTAATAGCAATATATGCTCCAAATGAAAATCAAAGTGACTTTTATAGAAGATTACATAATAAAATAATTGAAATGAAATATGATAATATATGTATGATGGGGGACTTTAATGGAATTGTGGATGAAAATTTGGATTATAAAACGAATAAGGCAACAAAACATACCAGAAAGATATTACCAAGATCCTTCTTTAAGATGATGGAGGAAATAAATATGAAAGATACATGGAGAGAAAGAAACAGAGAAAATAAACAATATACTTTTTACTCTGACAGACATTTATCTTGGTCCAGATTAGATATGATATGGACAACAATGGATTTGTTGTTGAATATAGATTATGTGGAAATAGAAACTAATTTATGGGCGGACCATAATCCTGTGATAATAACCTGGAAAGGACAAACAAGAAGATCTAGATGGACTTTAAATAATACAATATTAAAAGAGCAAGATTTTGTGCAGAAAATGGAAAGAGATCTGGCTTTCTTTTTTAAAGAAAATAAGAAAGAAGAGACATTGATACAAAACTGCTGGGATACAATGAAGGCATATGCCAGAGGACTAATTATAGACTACACAAGGAAAAGGAATGCAAAAAAAGGCTAACTTTGAAATTATTAACCGATGATTACAAAAGGTTCAAAAAGGAACTCCAGAAAGATCCACATAAGAAGGATATCAAAATCAAAATGGATACAATAAAGCATAAAATGGATCTATTGGAGAAAGAAGAATTAGCTCAAAAAATAAGAAGTGCCAAACAAAACTACTTCGAAAATGCGAATAAACCAGGCAGATGGTTAGCTTATAAATTGAAAAAGGACAGAGAATCGAGGAAAATAACACACTTAGTCGATGCACAAGGGCAAAGTAAATTTGGAAATAAAGAGATGGGGAAGATAATTGTGAGAAATAAAGAAATTAGGATTATTCCTGTAAAACCATATAGCCTAAGTTACGCCATTTTAAAAACATGTCAAGGCTTTTATTTTACTCTGTATAACCTGATTGTAACCTGATTATATAATTTAGCTGACAGTTTAAGGAACGTGAGAACGGAATTATATGTTTCCTGTGTTCTTGAGGAAGTTGTGTTCTTGAGAAAGTGTTTATCTAGCAGGATGTATGCTTCAGGTCAACTTGACCTCGTTAAGAAGGGGAAGTACGCGAATGCTGATCTTACATGTATAAGCAATATTTTTAAGTAGGGTATTTTTATATATTGGAATTATGGGGACTTTCCATAATGTGAATATCATGTGTTTGTCTATTATATAAGGTTTGAAATTGTACTCAAGGGACATGCTTGTATCCTGTAAGATGTAACCTGAAATTGTATAAAAGACGGCGAGAATTAATGGTAATTTGCTCTCTCACTTTGAGGGAGACCTTTTCAAAGAAATAATTAATAAATTGTATTCTTGTCTTATCTCTCAACTCTCTGTCGGTTATTTTCTGGGTGACAGGCATTTCCTGTGTATCACAATTGGCGCCCGAACAGGGACCTTGAGGACCTTTCGTCGGGTAAGCAAATAAATCTACAAAGCGTGCTAAAAACACTGTTTTGGTGTTAAGGTTTGTTTTCTTGCCGGACGGGAGCAGCTTCTCTAATAGCCCTGGGACGGAGACTTGGAGGTTGAGACAGGAGACAAGAGGAACGTTCCGGGGAACGACACTGGGAGTGAGTATTCTTTTTCTATCTGGGATTATTGTTAGGTGTGTTTGGTGAGTGTGTGAATGTGACAGTATGGGGCTTTCTTGGAGTAAACGTAGTAATAATACTAACAATGAAATACCCTCTATCCCTCCGATATCACCTTTAGGGGAGTTCTTAACTCAATGGACAGAAGATTGGTTGAAGGTTTATACCAAACAGTTGGATAAGGTAGCTATGATAAATTATTGTACTAGGGTGTGGCCGACGTTTATACTGATAAAGCCTAATTATAGGTGGAGTAAGTTTGGGGAGTCTGATCCGTATTGGATAAATGCCTTGAAGAAGGTATTGGAAGGCAAGAAACTTATTTCTCAGTTGCCATATGTTGAACCGTGGTTTCATGTTCAATGGTTTGACCCGTTTCCCCCCAGAGATTCTAGAGTGTTGTATGGGGAAGAGGAAGAGGAGAAAAGGTGGGACCCTTTGGCTTATGCTACATGCCCGCCTTTACCTCCTCCATATA
Source organism: Arizona elegans (assembly GCA_022577455.1). NCBI lineage: Eukaryota > Metazoa > Chordata > Lepidosauria > Squamata > Colubridae > Arizona > Arizona elegans. The sequence continues at coordinate 41,235,800 of JAKOOJ010000010.1, read as the reverse complement.
ACCCAAATGCTGCTGGGGCAGTGGGTGGCTTAGCTGAGGCAGCTGCTGCTGGGAGCAGTGGGGGAGTATCTTCAACAGCACGGCGATATCAACAGGTTAAGAGGGAGTCGGAGGAATTACCAACACCTGTAAGACCTCCTTCCCCTCGTAGGACACGTTTACAAACTAAGAAAATGTTGCCTTTAAGGGAGATGCCAAATGGTTTAACTGGTGCAGGCCTTCCAGTGACAACGTTTGTAAATGTGCCCTTAACATCTTCAGATTTGAGAAATTACAAGAGTAATATGCCATCTTTACAAGCGGATCCGATTAAGTTGTCAGAATCATTGGATCTGTTTTTGGGGCCCAATTTGTATACGTATGCTGAGTTACAGCATATATTGGGTTACCTGTTCTCCCCTGAGGAGAGGTCACAAATACGGAAAGCGGCTATGGCCTATTGGGGTAAAACCCAGGTCGGGGCTGCTCAACCCGTGGCTGCAGAGACAACGTTTCCATTAGCAGATCCTGGTTGGAATAATAACAATGTAGCTGACCGGGGGCAAATGGAAGACCTGAAGAGAATTATACTTCAGGGAGTTAAGACAGCTGTACCTCAAGGAAAGAATTTAACTAAAGCTTTTGAGGTGGAACAGCTGCGGGATGAAACACCTTCAGTGTTTCTGGAACGTATTAAGGACAATTTGAATAAGTATTCTGGTCTTTCTCCTGAAACGCCAGCTTATGAATCCTTAATGAAAATGCAGTTTGTGACAAAGGCATGGCCAGACATCAAGAAGAAGATACAGAAAATTGATGAGTGGGCTGGGTCTGATATTACCGCTCTGTTGAAGGAGGCTCAAAAAGTGTATGTCAATAGGGAGGAAGCAAAGACTAGGCAGAAGAGTCAAATGATGGTGTCAGTAATGAAGGCTGCAAATAAACCAACAGACAGGAAAGAAGTGATAGGGAGAGGAAGAAGTTTTGGTAAAAATTCGTCTACTGCATTGAAACAGCACCCTGGGATAGGAAGAGGGTTTCCACAGTTGAGAAGGCCTGGAGTTAGTGGCCGGGAAAGTAGGAAATGTTTTGCGTGTGGCAAGGAGGGGCATTTCGCTAGAAATTGTCCAGAGAAGAGGAGGCCCCAGAGGATGGAACCGCGCCTCTATACCCTTATGGGAGAAGAGGATGATTAGTGGGGTCAGGGGCTTTTGATAGAGGGATCCCACCAAGAGCCCTTGATAAATTTGTTAGTGGGACCAGAAGAAGAAGAATATGTGTTTTTGATAGACACAGGAGCAACCAGAACTTCTATTTGTAAAATACCTAATGGAGTGCATCAAACAGGTGCAACCATTAAGATAAGGGGTGTTCAAGGAATACCTTTTGAAGTGCCATTATTGAATAATATGACTTTGGGTTGTGGTAAGCGGAAAATCTATCTAGATGTTATATTTGTACCAGAAGCTGGCATAAATTTGCTTGGAAGAGATGCGTTATCACTTCTTGGTTGTGAGTTAAAATTCTCCTGTAATGATTCTATAGTTAATGTGTTGACTGAAGAACAGGAAAGGAATATTGATCCTATTGTGTGGGAACAGGAAGGTAATAGGGGTGTTTTAGATATTCCCCCATTGAAGGTGACTTTGAAGGAAGGGACAGTTCCTGTGAAGGTTAAGCAGTACAATATTCCCATAGATTTGAGGAGAGAGTTAAAGCCAGTGATTGAGAAGTTGTTAGCTGATGGATTGATTGAACCTACTATGTCCCAATATAATTCACCTATATTACCTGTTAGGAAGCCTGATGGGTCGATCAGAATAGTGATTGATCTGAGGAAAATAAATTTATTGGTTGCCAATAGACATTCGATCGTGGGGAATCCTTATACGTTGTTAGGGAGAATACCACATAGTCATACATATTTTAGTGTAATAGATTTGAAGGATGCGTTTTGGACATGTCCTTTAGATGAAGAGTCAAGAGATATTTTTGCTTTTGAATGGACTGATCCAGATACTCATAGGAGCCAGCAATATCGATGGTGTGTTTTGCCACAGGGATTTTCTGAAAGTCCGAACTTGTTTGGACAGATGTTGGAACAAGTGTTGGAAGGATTTTGTATTCCTTCTGGGTTGCAGGTGTTACAATATGTAGATGATTTGTTGTTATCGGGAGAGAAAAAGGTTGATGTTGAGAAGGGAACAAATGCATTGTTAAATTTTCTGGGAAAAAGTGGCTTGCGGGTGTCCAAAAGGAAACTTCAGTATGTGGAGTTAGAAGTTAAATACTTAGGTCACTTGATAAGCCAGGGGAATAAACGGATAAATCCAGAGAGAGTGGAAGGAATAATAACTCAGCCTTTGCCAAAAACTAAGAAGGAAGTTAGGAAATTGCTTGGTTTGGTGGGTTATTGTAGATTGTGGATTGATGATTATACGGATAAGGTGCGGTTTTTATATGATAAGTTAATAGAGGAAGAACCTTGAATAGTTGCATGGAAGGAAGATGATGAGTCTAAATTGAGAGAATTGAAAAGATCTTTGATGCAGGCTCCGGTTTTGAGTTTACCAGATTTGAAGAAACAGTTTCATCTGTTTGTGGCAGTAGAAGATGGAATTGCAAAAGGGGTGCTTGCTCAAACTTGGGCGGGAAAGAAGAAACCCATAGCTTTTTTATCAAAATTAATGGATCCGGTAGTACGAGGGTGGCCGTTGTGTGTACAGGCAGTGGCAGCAACTGCTTTATTGGTGGAAGAAAGTAGAAAATTGACATTTGGGGGTGCATTGGTTGTGAGTAGCCCACATCAGGTTAGAACTATCTTGATGCAGAAGGCGCATAGGTGGTTAACTAATGCAAGACTTTTAAAGTATGAGGTTATTTTGTTGTCTCAAGAGAATTTGGTTCTTTCTACAGATAGGAATTTGAATCCGGCAGAATTCTTGTCAGGAGAGAGACAGGAGTGGGATTCTATAGAGCATAACTGTGTGGAAGTAATTGATTTGCAAACTAAGGTTAGGGAAGATTTAGAGGATAGTCCATTAGAGGGCGGTATTAACTTATTTATTGATGGTTCTTCTCGAGTTGAGGGTGGAAAGAGAGTCAACGGATATGCTGTTGTAAATGGAGATACTTCAGAGATTTTAGAAGCGGGGAAGTTACCGTCTGAATGGTCGGCACAAACGTGTGAAGTTTTTGCTTTATTGCAAGCTCTGCATTTGTTGGCTAATGAAGTGGGAAATATTTATACAGATTCAAAATATGCTTATGGTATTTTAAATACTTTTGGAAAAATCTGGATGGAGCGGGGATTGATTTCCACTAAGGGAAAAGAACTAAAACAAGTTGATCTTATAACCGCTGTTTTAAAGGCAGCTGAAGGTCCTACTAAGCTTGCTGTTATACATGTTGAAGCTCATAAGAAGGGAACTTCGAAATTGATAGTGGGAAATAGGTTGGCAGATGAAGCAGCTAAGGAAGCAGCTTTAGGGGAAGAGGCTATTATGGTTTTAGTTCCAGCTTTGACTATTAATGTGACGCCGGTATTTACTAATGATGAAGAACAACAAATGATAAATGAGGGTGTGCGTCCGGTGAATGGAAAATGGATAACTAAGAATGGGGTGCAAGTTTTGAATAAAGCAATGATGAGGAATGTACTTGAACGTGTGCATGAGGGAACTCATTGGGGAACTCAAGCTCTTATTGATTTTGTTAAACGTACATATGTGTGTAGGGGGATGTATACGATAGCTATGCAAATATTACGAAAGTGTATACATTGTGTAAAAGTTAATAAAAAAATTATGAGAAAACAACTTATGGGAGGTAGAGAGTTGGCTGTCTGGCCTTTTCAACGAATCCAAGTGAATTATACCGAAATGCCAGCGGTTGGAACTCTTAAGTATTTATTGGTTATAGTGGATCATTTGACGGGATGGGTTGAAGCTTTTCCTTGTGCTAGGGCAAATGCTCAAATGACTGTTAAAATTATATTGGAACAACTGATACCACGTTATGGGTTAATTGAATCAATAGATAGTGATAGAGGTACACATTTTACAGCCCAGGTGGTGAAGCAAGTAATGACTCAATTGGGAATTGATTGGCAGTTTCATTTAAGTCATTTAGCTAGTTCCTCTGGACGTGTGGAAAGAGCTAATCAGACTATAAAATCTGCGTTAAAAAAATTAATGCTAGAATTAAAGCTGCCTTGGACGAAATGTTTGCCTTTAGCTCTATTGAGAATAAGAACAAGTCCGAGGAAGGATATAGGAATATCTCCTTATGAGATGATGTTTGGATTGCCGTATACAGGAAAAGTTGGAATGCCCAGAATAGAATTGAAGGATGTTTTTCTAAGAAAATATATACAAGGACTGTCCCAGTGTTTTTCTCTTTTAAGGTCAAAAGGATTATTGGCGCAAACTCCACCGCTTGATTTTCAAATCCATGGATATAGGAGTGGAGACTGGGTCCTGATCAAGGCACTTAAGGAGAAAAAGTTGCAGCCGGTGTGGGAAGGACCGTTCCAAGTTTTGCTGACTACTGAATCGGCTGTAAGAACAAAGGAACGAGGTTGGGTGCATTATTCCAGAGTGAAGGGACCGGTGTCTTCGCCATATGGATGGACGGTGGATACGAAATCTACAGATCCGCTTAAACTGACCTTTCGTCGACAACCCTTAGATGATTGATGACCAACGGATGGAAGAAAAGTTCTACGAAGAACTTTGTATTTGGTTGGGAGTGATATTAATTTTTGTTATATTTTTGATTGTATTAAGAAGAGATATAATTGAGTGGTGTAGATCTATGCTTTGGTATCCAGTGGATGTAAGTTCACCTCGACAGAGTGAAACTATATTTCTGGAGGGGGACTAGTCTGCTAGGAAAGATGGGATATATAGTGTTTCTGTTTATTCTTTTTGAGGTGCAGATAGGGATGGAAAAAGAGATGTTGGATGTGTTACATGATTATCCAATAACATGGCAGCAATTATGTTTCCATACTGAACTCGAGCACCAATATTCTTTAATAGAAACACTAACTCTGATAGAAGGTGTTGAGAATGTAGAGGGACATGGAGATGGAGAAATTCATAGGCCTGAAGGAGAACCTCATTTAATTATATATGCTCCTAAAGATCCTGCTAAATGGCATATTACTCCAATAGAGTCATATGATCATGTTGGAGAAGGAACGTATAAAGGGATTTATAGAGGTAAAAGAGATGCTACACATTTGGAGTTTGATGCTAACTGTAATGATGAAGTGGTAGTATTAAATAAGGTTCAGGCTGGACTTTTAGGAATGTTTCCATGGATATCTACACAATACAATCAGAATCAACTTGGGCACCTAGCTTGTGCTTTAGCTAAGAGTATAAATGAAACATCATCTGCTATTGCTGCGTTAGCTGATGAGATGGGAGAAATAAGACAATCATTATTACAAAATAGAGTAGCTATAGATTATATGCTATTAAGAATGGGTCATGGGTGCGAGGAATTCCACGGCCTTTGTTGTTTCAATATATCCGATTGATCTCAATTTATAGAATCTAAGATAAAAACATTACATAATATTACTACACATTTGACATATGTAACTGAGAATACAGCTTTTAGGGGAGCTTGGGATATATTAACTTCATGGTTACCCAGCTTTGCATGGTTAAAAGAGCTGTTTGTGGGTATATTATTAATTATAGTTATATGTCTGATTTCTTGTCTTTGTATTAAATGTATACCTGTTTGCTGTAATGTTTGGAAGTGTTGTAGCCGAGTAAAGAAACAAAAGAAATTAGTTGGGGATTCGCATGGTGGCTTAGGGAGAAGAGAGGTTTCTATAATGTTGCAAGATATACATAGTTTACAGGAATAAAAGATAATGAAGAGGAGAAGGGGGGATTGTGAGAAATAAAGAAATTAGGATTATTCCTGTAAAACCATATAGCCTAAGTTACGCCATTTTAAAAACATGTCAAGGCTTTTATTTTACTCTGTATAACCTGATTGTAACCTGATTATATAATTTAGCTGACAGTTTAAGGAACGTGAGAACGGAATTATATGTTTCCTGTGTTCTTGAGGAAGTTGTGTTCTTGAGAAAGTGTTTATCTAGCAGGATGTATGCTTCAGGTCAACTTGACCTCGTTAAGAAGGGGAAGTACGCGAATGCTGATCTTACATGTATAAGCAATATTTTTAAGTAGGGTATTTTTATATATTGGAATTATGGGGACTTTCCATAATGTGAATATCATGTGTTTGTCTATTATATAAGGTTTGAAATTGTACTCAAGGGACATGCTTGTATCCTGTAAGATGTAACCTGAAATTGTATAAAAGACGGCGAGAACGAATGGTAATTTGCTCTCTCACTTTGAGGGAGACCTTTTCAAAGAAATAATTAATAAATTGTATTCTTGTCTTATCTCTCAACTCTCTGTCGGTTATTTTCTGGGTGACAGGCATTTCCTGTGTATCACAATAATACAAGAGTTTTACAGACAACTATATAAAAGAGAGACAATAGAGGAGGAAAAAGTGCTAAAGTATCTACAAGAAGCAAAACTACCTCGGATTGGTAAAGATGTGGAGGAGATGTTGGAAAGAAACATAACAATGATGGAGTTAACAGAAGCAATCAAGAAGCAAAAGAATGGGAAGGTGCCAGGGCCAGACGGTCTACCAGTTGAATACTATAGGACGCTACAAGAACCTTTGACCCTTCCACTATTGGAGGTGATGAATGAAGTGATGACTAAGAAGGCAATACCTAAATCATAGACAGAGGCGTATATTACATTGATGCACAAAGAAGATACAGACCCACAACAAATCAAAAACTATAGGCTTATATCCTTGCTAAATTCAGATTACAAAATTTTTGCATCAATATTGGCGGAAAGACTTAAGAGATATTTGAACTTTATACATGCGGATCAAAATGGATTCCTACCAAAAAGACAAATTAGAGATAATATAAGAATAATTTTGGACACTTTAGAGTATTATGAAGCACATCCTGAAAAACAGATGGCTTTGTTATTTTTAGATGCACAAAAAGCTTTTGATAATGTTAATTGGCGATTTATGACACTCCAAATGGAAAAGATGGGCTTTGGTAAGAAATTTATACAGGCAATTGAAGCTATTTATTTAAAACAGACGGCAAAAGTAATGATAAATGGAGAATTGACTGATACTATTGAAATAGAAAAAGGCACTAGACAAGGATGCCCGCTGTCCCCATTGTTGTTTATAATGACTTTAGAAGTTTTAAATAGATGCATCAGTGAAGAAAAAGAGATAAAAGGCATGAAAATCCGAAAAGAAGAATATAAACTTCAAGCCTTTGCAGATGATTTGGTTTTTATCATTGAAGAACCATTAACAACAATAAATAAATTGATAGAAACTGTTGGAGAATTTGGGAAAGTAGCTGGCTTGAAAATTAATAAAGATAAAACGAAGATAATGACTAGAAATATGTTGAAACAGCAAAAAGAAGAACTGATGGAGGCTTTAAAAATGCAGGTTACAAACAAAGTAAAGTATTTGGGGATATATTTAACACCAAGGTGTAGTGCACTTAAAAAAAATAACTATAATAAGCTTAATCAACAGATAGGGCAAGACTTGGTGAAATGGGGTAATTTGCAGTTATCTTTGATTGGTAGGATCTCAACTATCAAGATGAATATTCTACCTAGAATTATGTACCTATTTCAGACAATTCCTATCAAGTTGGGTAAGGAATTTTTCGTAGATTTAAATAAAATGATACTGAAATATATTTGGCAAGGAAAAAAGGTGAGAATAAAACTAAAACTGTTACAAGATGCTAAAGCTATGGGTGGTTTTGGTTTGCCTAATTTTGAATTGTATTATCAAGCAGCAAGTTTAATGTGGATTAAAGAATGGATAACTTTGAGAAATACCAGATTATTGAATTTGGAGGGACATGATTTGTTGATGGGGCGGCATGCCTTTTTATGGTACAAAGGCACAAAAATACAAGGGTATTTTAGAAGACATCAGATACGTGAAGCTTTATGGTTGAACTGTGAGAAGGTCAAAAAACATCATTATTTGAAGATTCCAATTTGGGTATCTACAATTGAAGCTTTTTCATATTCAGTAATATTTAAAAGGGAACAAATCATTAGGTATAGTGAATTGTTGGATGAAAAGGGTGAACTTAAATTAAAGCAGGAATTAGAAGATCAGGGATATAAGATGGACTGGTTTTCATATATGCAAATATTTTCTAGATATCGAGAAGATCTCAAACAAGAAGGTTTATATAATGTCTTGACTAATTTAGACAAGATTTTAATGGGCTCTGATGATCATATAGTTAAAAAGTTGTATGGATATTTGTTAGAAGTAAAACTAGAAGAAGAACAAGTTAAAGAATCAATGATAGCGTGGGGGAAAAAATTTGGTGATGGTATTGATTTAGAGAAATGGCAAAAATTGTGGTCACATAATTATAAAATGACAATGTCTACAGCATATAAGGAGAATTTGTATAAGATGTTTTACAGGTGGCATTTACCCCCGACGAGGATAGCCAGAATGTTCCAGAATAAATCGGAGAAGTGTTGGAAGTGTCATCAGACTCCAGGATCCTATTACCACATGTGGTGGACATGCAGAGATGCAAAGAGATATTGGACCAAGATACACACGTGGTTGGAAAAAATGACTGAGACATTGATTTTAAACCAGAGATATTTTTATTAGGGATCTTATCAGAGACATACAATAAAGAATTGCAATATTTAATTGTGAACCTTTTAACAGCAGCTAGAATTGTATTTGCAAAAAATTGGAAAGAAGAAAGGACACCTACTGATGAAGAAATTATTAAGAAAATGATGGACTGTGCTGAAATGAGTAAATTGACATTTGAAATAAGAGAGCAGGAAGATAAACAATATTATTTGATATGGGATTTATTTTATCAATGGATGGACAATAAGAAATGGAGATAAATATGAAATATTAAATAAATATAAAAGAGCCTTGATAGTACAGTGGTTTGGTGCACCCTGTCATTAACACAGCTGCCTGCAATTTCTGCTGGTTCGAATCTCTCCAAGGCTCAAGGTTGACTCAGCCTTCCATCCTTTCTAAGGTAGGTGAAATGAGGACCCAGTTTGTGGGGGCAATAAGCTGACTTTGTATAAAATATACAAAAGAATGAAGGCTATTGCTTAACGCATTGTAAGCCGCCCTGAGTCTCCGGAGAAGGGCGGCATATAAATCAAATAAAAATTAAAAAAAATAAATAAAAAATAAATAAAAAAATATGTGGAGACAAATTAAGTGATTTTTTTTTTTTTTTTATGAAAATAACCTTGGGATGTATAGTGATATTTTGAAGAGAGGAGGGAGCACAAAAGGATGCAAACCGATCAATATACTGTCTGTAACTGTTTGGAATGATGATGCTTTTATGTTTTATTTTTGTTTTTTTTTAAAAAATGATTTTAAAAAAAGTGGAGGGCTCGGGACAGGGGTTATTCCTCTGTCCTGGTCCTATTAGACCTCTCAGCAGCTTTTGATACCATCGACCATGGCATCATGCTGCACCGGCTAGAGGAGTTAGGGGTGGGGGGCACCATCCTATGGTGGTTCTCCTCCTTTCTCTTTGACCGGTCACAGTCCGTGTTGACAGGGGGGCAGAGGTCGACCCCGAGGCCCCTTGTATGTGGGGTGCCACAAGGGTCGGTCCTCTCGCCCCTTCTGTTCAACATTTATGTGAAGCCGGTGGGTGAGATCATCTGTGGTTTCGGGGTGAAGTACCACCAGTACGCTGACGACACTCAGCTGTACATCTCCACCCCGGACCACCCCAACGATGCCCTTGAAGTGATGTCCCGGTGCCTGGAGGCTGTGCGGATCTAGATGGGGAGAAACAAACTCAGGCTCAACCCATCCAAGACCGAGTGGCTGTGATTTCCGACATCACGATATAGTCAGTTGGTGCCATCACTGACTATTGGGGGCGAGTCATTGGCCCCCACGGAGAGGGCTCGCAACCTGGGTGTCCTCCTGGACTCACGGCTGTCTTTGGAAGAGCACTTGACGGCTGTGGCCAGGGGGACTTTTTATCAGGTCCGCCTGATTCACCAGTTGCACCCCTTTCTGGATCGGGACTCGTTAAATACGGTCACTCATGCTCTCGTTACTTCCTGCCTGGACTACTGCAATGCTCTCTACATGGGGCTCCCCTTGAGGAGCACCCGGAGGCTCCAGCTGGTCCAGAATGCGGCCGCGCGGGTGGTTATGGGAGCGGCGTGGTGCTCCCATGTAATATCTCTCCTGCGCGAGCTGCACTGGCTCCCGGTGGTCTTCCGGGTGCGCTTCAAGGTTTTGGTTACCACCTTTAGAGCACTCCATGGCATCGGACCGGGGTATTTACAAGACCGCCTTCTGCTACCAATAGCCTCTCACCGACCAGTATGCTCCCATAGAGAGGGGCTTCTCAGGGTGCCGTCGGCCAAACAGTGTCGACTGGCGGCCCCCAGGGGGAGACCCTTCTCTGTGGGGGCACCTACCATCTGGAACGAGCTCCCCCCGGAGATACGGAGGATCCCAGATCTGCGCATGTTTTGTCGTGCTCTCAAAACATTTTTATTTCAGCAGGCTGGCCTGGCCTAACTCTCCCTTTTAAATTTTTAAATCGTTGAATCTGTTTTACAAATTGGGTGTTTTAAATTTGTTTTCAGACAAAATATTTAATAATTTTAATGGATTTTTAATGTTTGTATTATCTGTATTTTATCTTGGCTGTTCACCGCCTTGAGTCCTTCGGGAGTAGGGCAGTATAGAAATTTGATAAATAAATAAATAATAAATAAAAACAGTGCCCAACGAACCGCGAAAGCCTCCTTCTCCCATATGGCCCATCTCCTCTCGGTCTCCAATAGCTTACGAGAGGTATAGGCACAGGGTTGCAGCTTTCCTTCTGCGTTCGCTTGTAGTAACACTGCCCTGATGGCTACATCGCTGGTGTCAGCCTGTACAACAAAAGGGGCTTCCATGTCAGGATGTTTAAGGACCGGTTCGGCAGCAAACAGCTGTTTTAGTTTCTCAAACGCTGCCTGACAGTCCATAGGCCATTCGAGAGGCCGGGAGGGCTTTGGTCTCACTTCTCCTTTCGTTTTCAGAAGATTTGTAATTGGTAATGTGATTTTGGCGAACGAGGGGATGAACTGTCTATAGAAGTTAGCAAATCCCAGGAAGCTCTGTAGTTGTTTGTGGGTGCGTGGTGGGGCCCATTCCAAAACTGCCTGGACCTTTTCTGGATCCATCTCTATTCCCTCACGTGAGATGCGGTACCCCAGATAGTCAATTTTGTTTTGGTGGAATTCGCACTTTGATAGTTTGGCATACAGTTCAGCAGCCCTAAGTTTTTTCAGGACAGTCCTCACCAACTTTACATGGTCGTCCATGTTCTCGGTGTAGATAAGAATGTCATTCAAGTAGACCAGCACCCCGTTGTACAGGTGTTCATGCAGCACTTCGTTAATTAATTGCATGAACACAGCAGGGGCTCCTTGCAGTCCGAAAGGGAGTACCCGAAACTGGAAACATCCCAGCGGGCAGTTAAAAGCCATTTTCCATTCATCCCCTTCCTTAATCCAAACTCTATAATAGGCCTCCCATAAATCCAGTTTGGTGAAAATTTTCCCTTTGCCTAGGTGGGCTAGCATGTCCTTCATGAGCGGCAGGGGGTAGACATTTTCTACGCAAATGGCATTAAGGTTTTTGTAGTCAACCACCAAGTGAAAGGACCCATCCTTCTTCTCCCGGAAAAGTACCGGCGCTGCCACCCGCGGCCTAGCCGGTTGGATAAAACCCCGTTTTAGGTTTTTGTCAATAAAGTCTCGTAGTTTCCCCAGCTCCCGTGGGGTCATGGGGTAGATTTTTGGCTTAGCGTGTTTTACTCCAGGAAGTATTTCAATGGTACAGTCAGTTGGCCGGTGGGGGGGCAGCACGTCTGATGCCTTCTCACTGAACACCTCCTGGAGGTTCCAATACTCCTTTGGGATCTTTTCCTCCCCCGCAATGTGGTCTGTTGCCATTGCTGCCACCTCGTTTCCCACTCCATCCACGAAGTGGGGTTCCTCCCCTTCCTTCCCTGCTTTTTTGGAGCGGATGCGCAAAACTCCCATTCTCCAGTTTATGTTCCATTTACGGAGCCAAGTCAGTCCAAATATGAGGGGCTGTTCCATGCCCGGGGCCACAATAAAATTAAGAGTCTCCAGGTGATCCCCCATTTGCATCTCAATTGGCTTGGTCACAAAATGGGCTGGGCCCCCTCCTGCCACCGATCCGTCTAGCTGACAGAACGCGATGGGCCTTTTCATTGCTTTTAGTCTTAGACCCATCTGTTCAACCACGTCTGGGCTGATTACGCACCTGGTGCATCCAGAATCTAGGAGGGCTGGCATCTGGCCATGGGCCCCGGTGGATGGTGTTAGGATATGGTTTGAGCCTAACTATGTTGTCCAGGCAATATAAGTGTACTGTAACTTTAATCTGTAAATGTATTATGTGACTTTAATGCTGAGTCATGCTGTAATTAGATAATGACTGGTTATGAGAGTATTTAAGCAAGGTACTGTAACATGTTCAGTTACTGCTATGCTATGCTGCCATTGTGTATGAAGATGATGAGATGAGATGATGAAGCTGATATGATAAGCTACCATTGAGAGGAGTTGTTATCTGCTAATCATTGTTTGATGGATCTGCAACCATTGTGGTTTGTGAACCAGAGTGAGTTTGTTATTCTAACCAACTACTGTTTATTGAGTAAGAAGATATCTGTAACTACTGGACTGATTTACTGGCAAAGACTTGGAATTTGTTTAAAGACTATGAGACTGTTTTTCTACTATAAAGTAAGCTTTTGATAAACCAGTTTGCATAACTCTTATTCATTGCTCTCAGCAACGTTTCCTTGTGCATTTACTCTGCTGGTTGGTAACACAACACCAATATCCTTAACATTTGGTACCCTTAGTTCTACTGGGATAGTCATGGGGCCCCCTTTCTGACTCACCAGGTCGTCGTCGGAATCGGTGTCGGTCTCACTGTCACCAGTGATGGTCGGAGTTCTCAACTCACCATTTCAGGGGAGCGAACTCAACGACTTCTCCTTTCAGGGTGGTCTCACGGGCTTTCGCGGGTGTTTTATCAGCCTTCCTTCCTACGGTAGAGGTCGCTTTGGGCACTGGCTTGGAGAAGCACTCAGCGGCTCGGTGCCCCTCCTTCCCACATTTGAAACACGCAGAGGATTTTGGCTTGGGTCCTGCCTTCCCCACTGCTGTCTTTGGCGCCCCCTTGTGGAATGAGGAGGGTGGCTAATCCCAAATGCTCCCACCACGGAGACGGCTTCGGGCCAGGTCAATCTCCACATCCGCTGCCAATACATACCAGCTCTGCAGGTCGTCAGGGGGCCCCTGTGAACGGCAATCTTTGTAGACGTCCTCATTCAACCCATCTTTATAATTCTCTAGTAGGGCCACTTCTGACCACCCTCTCATGTAGGGTGCCAACTCGCGGAACTCCTGGGTGTACTCCGCCACCAATCTCCAGCCCTGGTGAATGCCCTTCATTCTGATTCTCGCTTTTCGCTCGGCTAAGGGGTCCTCAAACCGCGTTCTGAGGGCTGTCATAAATTGATCATAATTTCTCAGTAAGGGGGAGTTATTATTGTGAAGTCCCACCATCCATTCAACTGCTACCCCCTCTAGGGCTTTGGTAACGCACCTCACGCGTGCGGCATCTGAGAGGAAGTCCTCACCCCAGTCCTGCATATGGTTCCACACTTGGGTCAGGAAAAATCCCAATTTCTTCAGGTCTCCTCCGAACTTTTCTGATATCGGGGGAAAATTTGGCTTTCTTTGCCTCTGGGGTGGTGCCTGTCTTGCCGGGGGCCCCTGGGCTGCTGCCTCACCTGCCTGAGTTCCAGAGGATTGAGCTGTTCCTTCCCCAGCTTGCTCTCTCTCTCCCCCACAAGCAGCAGCCTCCAGTTCATCCCTGGGGCATTCCACCCCGTTCTCAGCAGGGTAGGCATACCTTTCCCAGCTTCTACGGCTCTCCTCAGCTTCTCTCAGAAGTTGCACACGTGAGGTGCGTTACCAAAGCCCTAGAGGGGGTAGCAGCTGAATGGACGGTGGGACTTTGGTAAGTAAAGTTGGAATTTAAAGTAGTCCTCATTTCCCAACTGCAATTTGGACAGCAACTCCATCACTAAGTGAAGCAATTGTAAAGTGAAATATCACATGAATATGCTGATTTACGTCAGTTCCAGCTGCAGATTGACCAAATCACTCAGTTATTAAGTGCAATGTCACATGACTGAACATCACATGACTGTGACTCTCAACTTCCTGGCGCACGCCTTTTCTGTGCTTTGGCCGAGCCCGGCCGCTCACTTGAGGAGGGTCTCCCTGCTCCTGCTCACCCTCCCGGCTCTGCCATAGCCAGCCAGGGGGTCGCAAGAGGAGAAGGAGGGGGAGGAGGAGGAGGGTCGCCCAAAGGGAAGCCTTCACTGCGGCTCATGCTCGTTCCTCAGACAGCCTGGATTTCCAAAAAGTTGCCAAGAAGAAAGAAAAGGAGCAGCAAAGAGCCCCAAGGAGAGCTCGCTGGATTGGCCCAGCCTTGGCTTTCCAAGAGAGAAGAGAGAGAGAGAGAGAAAGAGAGAGAGAGTCTCAGCCGGTCTAAGACTGCCCTGGCTAGGAACAAAGAGAGCCAAGAGACACAGCAAAATGTGGCAAAACTCAGCTTTATTCCCCACAAACAGGCCAGAGCCTCAGAACGCAATGAGTAGGAAATGAGTCCCATGCAAAGTCAGCGCTGGGAGCGTTCACCTCCCAGCGCTCTTTAAGGTCTCCGGGCCCCACCCTTGGGCCATCCAGCCGGCCACACCCACCAGGAACCACCATCTGGCAGCCGGCGGTGCGGCTGCGCATGTCTGGCTGCAGCGGTAGCTGCCCTGACCAACACCCATCTGGCAGCACCCAGGCACTCCTCTTTGCCGCCTGGAATGGCCAGCCGGGTAGCACGTGGCTGCTGTGGACGGCTGCTGGGCCCGATCAGCTGGGCGTCTCAGAGCCAGCGGGGAACATCTCAGCTGTTTGGTGCTGTCAGGACTCAGAATGTCACCAGCGAGCCACTGCCTCAGGAGTCGCTCCCGTCACTCCCGCTACATCCCCCCCAGGTATGGTGAGCCGCGAGCCAGGGCTTGGCAGGTGGCTCCCCCCTACCAGGGGCCCACCTGGAAGACAGGAGACAGAGGTGTTAGACATGGTACTACGACATTAATCCCCCCCTCCGGTTTGTGGGGATACCATCGGTGGAACTGTCGCAGCAAGTGGGCAGCCCTTACATCTCGCTCTGCCACCCACGATGCCTCAGTGGAGGGGTATCCCTTCCACCATAACAGTTATTGGAGTTTCCCTCTGTGTAACCGTGAGTCTAGTACCCAGTCTATCTCATACTGGTCTGTTGCCACTGGACCTGGTGGCTCAGGAAGGGGGCAGATGTCGGTGGCTTCCACAGGTTTTAATAGGCTGCTGTGGAACACAGGATGCACCCTCCCCAGCAAGGGCGGGTGCTTTAGTTCCACTGTCACGGGATTGATTACCCAAATGATAGGGAAAGGCCCTAAGTACTTCAGTCCCAGCTTCCTGCACGGCACTCTCAATTTAAGGTATTTAGTGGAGAGATATACCTGGTCCCCCAGCATAAAGGGTTGTGGGATGCTCATTTTTTGTCAGCCTGGACCTTATGGGTCTTGGCCACCTTCTTTAGTGCCACTTTTACAGCCCCACAGGTGTCTTGTATCTTATCTGCCCATTCTTTTGGGGTTCCCGGGGCCTGGAGGTCTTGGGTCCATTTGGGAATAGGCACAAATTCCATCCCATTCACCACCTGAAAGGGGGCGAACCTGGTGCTACTGTGCACTGCGTTTTTGTATGCCACCTCGGCAAATGGAAGGAGGCTTGCCCAGTCCTTTTGTTGATATGAGACATAACACCTCAGATATCGTTCCACCATGGCGTTCACTCTTTCAACTGCCCTATTGGTGCTGGGGTGGAACGCTGAGCTTAGGTCTTGGGAGGAACCTATCAGGCGCACAAAGTCACACCAGAATTTGGTGGTGAACTGCACCCCCTATCTGAAATGATACATTGGGGTACTGCGTGGAGTCTGTATACATGTCCAATAAATAGTTTGGCTAGCCATTGCGTCAACGGTAACCCAGCGCAAAGCACAAAATGGGCCTGTTTGGAGAACAGGTCAATGACTGCCCAGATCATGGTGTGCCCGTTGCTCTCTGGCAGTTCTACTATGAAGTCCATGGTGATCTCCTCCCATGGCTGGATGGGATCAGCCACAGTCTGTAAGATGCCCAGCGATTTTCCAGGCTGTGATTTTGTCGAGGCACAGACCGGGCAGCTTTTTACATAGCTCTCTATCTCTGACCTCATACAAGGCCACCAGAACTGCCGTTTTGCCAGGTGTAGGGTTTTGAGGAACCCAAAATGACTGGCTTGCTTGATGTCATGGCACCGCCGTAATACTGTGGGTTTTAGGGTAGGTGGTATATACAGTTTGTCACTCTTCCACACCAACCCGTCCCTGTGAGTGAGCAGTGCTCTGTTCTCCAACAGCCAGGAGTTGTTTAGCAATGCAGTCTGTAGCTCCTCCATCAAGTCATCCCCTAGGCCTTTGCCTGTCACATGAGCCGCCGGCTGGCCAGGTAGTATGATGGCCTGAACTACATCTTCCCGGTGACTGTTGTATTTGGGCATTCGCAACAGGGCATTGGCTAGGAAGTTCTTCCCCACCGGGACATACTGTATTTTAGGGTGAAGTTAAACTGTTGGAAGTATTGTGCCCACCAGACCTGCTTCGGGGATAACCATTGTGGGGCTTGTAGGGCTTCACAGTTCTTGTGGTCTGTCCAAACCTCGAACGGCTCCTGGGCCCCCCTCTAATAGATGTTGCCATGTTAGCAATGCCCACTGCACCACAAAGGCCTCCTTTTCCCATATCACCCAACCACGTTCCGTTTTCGTGAGTTTACGGGAGGTGTAGGCACAGGGTTGCATCTGGCCTTGTTCGTTTCTTTGCAAAAGGATGGCCCCAATGGCCACGTCGCTGGTGTTGGCCTGCACAACGAATGGACATCCAGGGTCGGGGTGTTTCAGGACTGGCTCTCTGGCAAAGAGAACTTTCAGCGCCTCAAATGCCCTTTGACAGTCCAGCATCCAAAGGAGAGGTTGTCCAGGTTGGGGTTTTACCGAGGCGTGTTTTGTTTGCAGCAGGTCAGTCAACGGTAATGCAATCTTGGTGAACAAGGGGACGAACTGTTGATAGAAGTTGGCAAAGACAAGGAAACTCTGCAATTGTCTACACGTCTTTGGGGCCTGCCACTCCAATATGGTTTGGACCTTATCTGGATCCATTTCCACCCCATCACTTGATATCCGGTAGCCTAGGTAATCCAGCCATGTTTGGTGGAACTCACATTTCGAGAGTCTCACATATAGCTTTGCCGCTAATAGTTTCTATAGCACCTGCCGCACCAACTGGGTGTGCTCTTCCATGGTGGTGGTGTAGATGAGGATGTCATTCAGGTATACAAGGACCCCCTGGTACAGGTGTTCATGCAACACTTCATTGATAAGCTGCATGAACACAGCTGGGGCTCACTGTAACCCGAACAGCATCACCTGGAACTGGTAGCTCCCCAGGGGACAGTTGAACGTTGTCTTCCACTCATCCCCCAGTCTAATCTGGACCCGGTAGTAAGCATCCTATAGATCTAATTTCGTGAAGAACCGCCCCTTCACCAAGGTCACAAGCATGTCTTTCATAAGGGGCAGGGGGTATAGGTTTTCCACACATACCCTGTTAAGTCCCTGGAAGTCGGCACATAAGTGCAGAGTCCCATCCTTCTCTCTGAACAGTACTGGGGCCGCCACCCGCAACCAGCCTGGCTGGATAACCCCCCGAGCCAAGCTCTTATTGATGTACCGCCGTAACTCCACCATCTCCTTCGGCGCCATTGAACACATCTTTGGCTTGGGTAGTTTCGCTCCGGGTATCAGTTCTATGGCACAGTCGGTAGGGTGGTGAGGGGGTAGTGGCTCATATTCCTTCTCACTAAACACCTCCACCAGGTCTGCAAAGGGGAGAGAGAGAGAGACATAGAGAAAGACACAGAGAGAGATACAGAGAGAGGGGGGAGACAGAGTGGGAGAGGGGGAGAGACAAAGAGAGATACAGAGAGAGGGGGAGAGAGAGGGGGAGAGGGGGAGATAGAAGGGGGGAGAGGGGGAGAGGGGGAGAGGGAGAGAGAGAGACTGAGAGAGAGAGATACAGAGAGAGGAGGAGAGGGGGGAAGATAGGGAGAGGGGGAGAGAGATAGAGCCTGTAGTACAGTGGACTAAACACTGTTATTAACATCTGCTGTTTGCAATTACTGCAAGTTCAAATCTCACCAAGCTCAAGGTTGGCTCAGCCTTCCATCCTTTCTAAGGTAGGTGAAATGAGGACCCAGATTGTGGGGGCAATGAGCTGACTTTGTATAAATATACAAAAGTATGAAGGCTATTGCTTAACGCATTGTAAGCTGCCCTGTATCTCTGGAGAAGGGTGGCATATAAATTAAAGCAAAAAAAAAAAAAGATACAGAGAGAGGGGGGAGAGAAATGGAGAGATACAGAGAGAGAGGGGAGAGAGAGAGAGACAGAGAGATACAGAGGGGGGGAGAGAGGGAGGGAGAGAGACATAGAGAGATACAGAGGGGGAGAGGGGAAGGGGGAGAGGGAGAGGGAGAGGGAAAGGGGGAGAGATGTCAAAAGGGTTTTGTGGCTCCCGGTGTTTTCTTTTCTGTGGGAAACAGGTCCAAAGGTTGCAGACAGCTGCCCTAACCCAGTGGTGGTGAACCTTTTACTCACCGAGTGCCAAACAGGTATGCGCTTCACTTATGCACGGCTCCTCCCCGTGCGCTGCACGTGTAACCACACCATCTGCACAGGCGCACATCTTTTGTGCACGCCCCATGCGCTGCACGTGCAACTGCACCATCTGTGCATGTGCATGGCTTTTGCACATGCAATGAATGCATGCGCACATGTGCGCATGTGCACAGTGCGCACAGGTACTTGCGTGTACATGTGCAAATGCACGCGCATGCACAGGAGAGCTCTGAAGACCAGCTGGGTCTCCAGAATTGCGTCCATGCGTACTGGCGGTCCGAACACCAGCTAGGGTGCGCGCACATGCACAGCTGCAGGTGAGTTGGGCGTGCCCGGAAAGATGGCTCTGCATGCCAACTCGGGCACGCATGCCATAGGTTCGCCATCACGGCCCTAACTCCTGCAATTTACCCCAATCAGGCCCACATATGCTGATCTCAGTCAGACCATTTTAGTCACAAATTGTGCTGTATTAAATGTCGTTTTCAGATTCTGGCCACACATGAGGTATGTTGTTTTAATATGGGCCTCCCACTGGGCCATATGTTTAATATGTGGATCAAGGTACTTTTCTCTCGCCTCCTTATACAAACAGCAATCGAATAATATATGAGTCAGATCTTCTACCTCTTCCGCTCCACAGATACATGTATGTTCATTGTATGGGATAGAATGGAATCTCCCAAATCTAACATTTGTATCAAGCTGTTAGAATCTTGCTCAGGTAAATGTCTCCCTGAGATGTTTTGGCAGTTGTAATTTTAAATAGTTGTCCATTTGGAAGGTGTGTTTATATTTGCTCAGCCATTTCAGGCTACCAGCCTTACTAGGTGTGGCTATGTCGTTTTGAGCTTCTATATCCATGATTCTTTGGACATCTCTTTTTTTTTTGTTCTCCTGTTACACAGCGGGCAGGGAGACCACAGCTCTTTATATAATTTGTCAATTTAGTAATCCAGACGGTTTGTAATTGCAATTTTATCTGCTCCAGTAGACATAGTTTAGGGAGTCTATCCGTCTCCATTTCATTAATTTTGAGCCAGTAGTTGTAAGCTCTAATTTTAGACAGTGCATGAATTGTGTAGATTCCCAGTTCCTTTCTGACTGCTGCAGCAGATATCTTAGGGTCCACACCCAAAATACATCTTAGGTGCTGAGACTGTGCTTGCTCTAAAGGTGTAATGGGGTGTAAACCCCAAACCTCAGCTCTGTATAGGAGCATAGGGATTACCTTAGCTTTATATACTTTGATTAGTGGTACTAGGGAGCCTGGGTAACTGTGATTCTTTAATTTGAGTAATAGATTCAAGCGAACTTTTGCTCTAAGAGTGCCCCGTTGGTGGTTACAAGCCCAAGATCCAGTCTTGGAAAAAGTTATGCCCAAGTATATGAAGGTGCTAACTAACCTGTTCAATGTCTCTGGTTATGTTTACCAAACACCATAATTTTTTATTTGGATTTGCTAATAATTAGAGAGTTATCCTGACAGTAGTAGCTAAATCTCTTTAGTAGCCTACGCAATCCAACTTATGAGTACGATAATAGGATCATATCATCAGCATAGAGCAAGGTGTTACAATTTCTATTTAGGATCATTGGCATATGCATCATAGGATCTTTCATTAATCCTGGCAAGTCATTGATGTATAAATTAAATAGTAATGGGGCTAAAATGCACCCTTGCCTTACCTCTTTGCTTGTGTGAATCCTATTAATCAGGGCTCCATTAACCCCATACCACACTTTCAAACAAGTATTTGTATATAGGGCTTTAATTAGGATTAGTAGTCTAGGTTCAATTTTAAGAGCTGTCAGTTTAAGCCGTAGTACATCTCTACTTACCATATCAAATACGGCTGTAAGATCTATAAAGGCTGCATATAGGGGTCTCCTCTTATAGGCATATTTAGCAGTTAAATGGTTCAGAACAAAGCAGTTGTCAATGGTAGATCGGCTTTGTCTAAAGCCTGCTTGTTCTTCTACGAGAATATGATTTTCCTCTGCCCAGATTTCCATTTTGTTCAGAAGGAACCTTGCATATATTTTTGCTACGATATTGATCAGACTGATGGGTCTATAATTACTAGGATCCTTTTTATTCCCTTTTTTGTATATGGGGACCACTATTGCTAGATTCCAGCTGACTGGAATATAGCAGGTATTATTTATATGTGTGACTAGACCTGCCAATAATGGACTCCACCAATCAGCGAAGTTCTTAATTAGCATCAACCAGCCCTGGGAACATGCAGACAGCCAGCTTCCAGGGACTCACCAGGAATTGGTGAACATTCAGAAAACCTCCAACCCCACCAGGATTTTCCCTCCTTTCCTGAAGATTTGCTTAGTAAGCTGAGACTGAGTGACCAGGATTGTCCCTCCTAAAGAGAGCGAAGTAGAAAGGCTCAGCGCACCATGAGTAAAATATAAATAGAAATCTAAAGGCTCAGCATGGCGTGAGAGAGACAGAGAGGCCAGGAGCAAAAGAAAGAGACTGGGCGCCCCAAGATGTGAGTGAGTGCCCGCTACCTTTACGCTCCTCAGAAGACCCCCGCCCACCATCTTTGCTCTCCCTTATGCTGAGCCGGTATTTTTGTCTTACTGCTAGGCTAGACGTGCCTCAATTGGAGCAGCTTCTAGAGACACAGCAGTAGCCACAAGTAAAGAAGATAAACCTACCCAAGATCATAAAAGGCAAACTGAATCCAACAAACTGTGCTCAGCTGCACAATTAAAAATAAACAATCAAACAAATAAATAAATATACAAATAAACACTCAAACAAATAAATAAACAAAAAATCCTTCCTCACAAACTGCACCAGTGCCTCCACAACAAACCTACCATGCCATCCAAAAAACACTCCAAAAAGAAGGTGATCTCTACTGATGACCCACACGACTCCTGCATATGCTTCACCTGTACAGAAGCCTTCGAGGAGGACGAGAGTACCACAAAGTGCACACTTTGCGACATGTATGCCCACAAGTGCTTGGGTTTAAACAAAAGCTTAGACCAGTTCCTACAATCAGCTTCACTTAAAACCTCCAAATTTGAATTACCACTTTTCTGCACTTCATGCAGACCCAGACTGGACAAATTTATTGTCCTATTTGAAAGGGTTGACATCACTGAAGTGCGATTTGAAGCACGATTAGCATCCCTCAAAAAAAATGATATAACTCAGAAAAGTGAAGCTCCATCCCGAAATCTTATCCCAACTCAACAACCACAACCACAGAAAACCACTAACCCGGCAAGTAACATCTCCAACCTCGTCAAAGATGACAACCCTGTGAGTAACATCTCCATCCTTGTAAAAGACGCGATTGAACGCGAACAGAAGCATCCCAACGCTATCTTATTTGGACTTGAGGATACCAGTGAATCAGATGATATCACAAAGGTCCACAATATCATCAGCAACTTTCAAACATCGACCATCTCTCCTGATGAAATCCTTGACGTTTCCCACAATGGCCCTGAGTTCAAGAACAGCGATGGCTCCATGCTTCTGCAGAATCGTTTGCAAGAGTGAAACCAGCAAACGCAAATTCATCTACACAATAAACTCACTAACAAAAAGCGGTACTAACCATAAGAAACTTCGCTCACGACCCGACCTATGAATACTACAAAGTGCCCACGCCCACGAGTTCCGCTCTGAGCTTAAAAGATGCCAGGACCAAGGAGAGACCAACCTATACATTGACTACCACGCTGACTGTATCAAATGTAAGACCAGAGTCACACGTCCCAACAACCACCCCCCTAACAACCAAAACTAGGCACACATGCCCCCAACTTCTTCCAGGTCCACCACTACAGACCTTAAATGCAAGCTACTAAATGCAAGAAGCCTTGCAAACAAAATACCTGAATTCCTACTACTACTAAATGCGGCCCTTTTCGAACTTATCTTTGTCTGTGAGACGTGGTTGAATGTATCCTTTACAGACTCCATTATCACAGTACGTGACTATCATATTTTCCAATCTGACCATGAAAACCATAGAGGAGGTGGTGTTGCCATCTTCTATAAAAAGTCCCTAGATCTGAAAAAGATTCAAGTTACACAGGAGCTTGCTCTTCCTGAGACCATTGTCTGTGAACTGTCCCTAAATACCAAACTTCACTTCTTACTATGTTACAGAGCCACTGATTATGACCTCGTCCATGCAAACAAGCTAACTGCACTACAAATGTGGGCAGCCTCCTGCTCACACCCTATTATCTTTCTTGGTGACCTCAATTAACTCCAATTAATTGGACCCTAAATGAATGTACCTATACATGCAACCCTGTACAATACCGTTACTACTCTGGGACAGGATCAACTAGTATCAAACAACACTAGACTCAACAATGGCCTTGATCTCATCTTCTGCAACAGTTTAAACTCAATTGATGGTCTACAAATAAAAGAACCTTTTTCCAACAGTGACCACAGCATGATTGACTTTTGTCTCAATTTCCATCCTTGCAAAGAGGATCATAATGATGGGATTCCAAATTATAACTTTAAAAAAGCCAACTATGATCTCATAGCTGCTGACCTCTCATCTCTTGATTGGCACATTCTGTTCACTGGCTGTAATACTGGTGAAGACCATTATAAAACTTTTTTGTTCGAAGTCAAAAGAGTCATTAAACTATACGTACCAATAGTAACCCCCAAAGCCAGAAAAAACAAATTACCCATAACAATAAGGACGCTCCAATCCAAAAAAAAAAATCTCTTTGGCGAAAAAACAAAACTGGCTACATAGCTAACTTTAAAAGCCTCTATAAAACCTTATGCCATCAGATAAAGGCAGAATGCACCAATTACTACTGCAAACAAAAGGAAAAGCTGTTACACACAAAATCCACCCGCGCCTTCTATAATTTCGTAAATAACAAACTTAAAGACTCGAAAACCATGCCACCCCTAAAATGGCCTAACGGGAAAGACTGTAATGATGAAGCCATAAGGCCAATCTCTTCAACACATTCTTCAGTTCAGTCTTTGTCAACAGCAATGGCTCATGCCCTACATTTCCTAGTTGTATCATAACTAATTACAATGATCTGCTACATATTGATTTTACAGAAGATAACGTTGAAAAGGCACTACGCAACCTAAAACCATCTCTATCTATTGGCCCTGATGGATTATGTGCCTACTTCTTGAAAAAGCTTTTCACTGCCATAGCCGAACCACTAAGCACAATCTACGAGATATCTTTTAGAACCAGCTCCTTGCTCGACCTATGGTCATTAGCCACAGTCATTCCTATCTTCAAAAAGGGAGACAGAAACATTTGGACTACACAACTCGACCAGGGTAAAGCAACAGACGCAATTTACATAGACTTCTGCAAAGCCTTTGGTTCAGTGGTACACAACAAACTACTGTTAAAACTATGCTCTTACAGCACTTCCAGATCACTGCACAAATGGATAGCTGCATTCCTGTCAAACAGGCAACAAGTAGTCAAAATAAAGAGCGTCCTATCAAACCCTGCACCAGTTAACAGTGGTGTCCCCCAAGGCAGCATTCTAGGACCCACTCTCTTTCTAATATACATAAATGACCTTTGCAATCATATTATAAGCAACTGCGTCCTCTTCCCTGATGACATAAAACTATTTAACACCACCGACAATACTGCTGTCCTACAAAGCGACCTAGACTATGTGTCAGAATGGTTGAACAATTGGCAACTTCAAATCTCAACCAACAAATACTCTGTCTTACACATTGGCAACAAAAACCAGAACACCAAATACAAGCTGGGCGGATATGACCTCGTAGATGACCCTCACTCTGTCAAGGACTTAGGAGTACTCATTTCAAAAGAGCTAAGCCCTAGAGTTCACTGTAACAGCATTGCCAAAAAGGCATTAAGAATTGTTAACCTAATTTTGCAAAGCTTCTTCTCCGGTAACATTGTACTGCAAACCAGGGCATACAAAACCTTTGCCAGACCAATTCTTGAATACAGCTCATCTGCCTGGAATCCACACTGTATATCGGACATTAATACAATTGAACGAGTCCAGAGGTATTTCGCGAGAAGAGTACTCCACTCCTCTTCTCGCAATAGAATACCTTATGCCACCAGGCTTGAAATTTTGGGCCTGGACAACCTAAAACTACACCACCTACGGTCTGACCTAAGCTTAGTACACAAAATTATCTGCTACAACGTCCTACCTGTCAATGACTACTTCAGCTTCAACCGCAATAATACACGGGCAAATAATAGATACAAACTCATAGTAAACCGCTCCAAACTCGATTGCAGAAAATACAACTTCAGCAACAGAGTGGTCAATGCCTGGAATGCACTACCTGACTGCTGTTACATCCTCAAACCTCCATAACTTTAACCTTAAACTGTCTGCCGTGGACCTCACCCCATTCTTAAGAGGTCTGTAAGGGGGCGTGCATAAGCACACCAGCGTGCCTACCATCCCTGTCCTACTGTTCCCATTTATCCGTACTCATTTCTTATGTTTATACCTGTTCATACTTATATGTTTATATGTTATGTTTATACTTATACTTATTTTCTCATACATGCTTGACAAATAAATAAAATAAATTTAAAAATAAATAAATATTTCTGCTGGTAGAAAATCCTCACCTGAGGCTTTATTGCTCTTTAGACATTTAATAATAGATTGTATCTCTTTTAGAGAGACCGGCGGCCAAGGGGGAAGGGTTTCAGGGGGTGCTTGTTCACTGCTTAGAGGCAATTTCTCTACATATTCAGTCGAGGCAAACAGACTTTGATGGTAGTTCTCCCATTCTTCAGCGGAGATTGGTATATCAAATGCAAATCTCCGTTCCTTTAGAACTCCTGCTACTGAATGCCAGAATATTGCTGTGTTATGACTTTTAGCAGCCAATTCAAGTTCTGGCCAAATTAAGGTGGTGGAACTTTTTTCTTTAATTTTATAATTTTTTTATATTCTCTTCTTGCATGCAACATCTCAGCTTGTATATGAGCAGTAGCATTCCTCTGGGCGAGCCTCGTGGCTGCCTTCAATTTCTTTTTCAGCCACTGGCATTCAGGATCAAACCAACGGGGTCTACCCACTCAGGCTCTTTTTGTAGCAGGTTTAGTTGTTAGGTGTTTCTTCAGGATATTACAAAGATTAGAGAATGTGTTGAAGGCTGACAGCCAGTCAGTAGTAGATGACTGGATTGTTCTTGCCCAGTTGGTAGCATTCTCTGTTTTAAGGCAGTCTGATATTGCCTTAGTATCAACTTTAGCTCAAATTAACCTTTTATTTTGGGTCACCTCTACCTTTTTTGGTGAGCCATCTGTCAGCCATGTTATAGGGTCTTAAATCTGAGCGGCCTCACAATGTCACGCTTACAGGCTGATGATTGCTATTGTCACTAAAGTGTACCGTAACCTCCGAGAAGAGTTCTCTAGACACACAAAAGAGATACAGTACACTGCTTGAATGGGCCAAGTGGTATGTGTAACAGTGGTGGTATTCAATTTTTTTTCCTACCGGTTCTGTGGGCATGGTTTGGTGGTGGGATCATGTGACTGAGTGGGCATGGCCAACTTAACATCACTCATGGCCATGTCCACTCAGTCACATCATCCCCCCACCAAGCCATGCCCACAGAACTGGTAGAAACAAAAATTGAACTTACAGCTATTGCAGCCTTTCTTTCTACCTATTTTCTGCCCAGGCCTGGCCTAATCTTTCAAAGGCCTCCTCCTGCATGCTGCCCACTCTCCCTTCGCCAGTCACACGCGTCGCCCCATTTCTCCTCCTTCAGAGGCCCCAGCCCTAGCCCTGCTTCCTCCCCCACGACCGCCTCTTTCTTTGGGCTTACCTTCCTCCCGAAGCAGCTGATGGCAGAGGGGAAGGCAAGCCAGGGCTGAGCCATCGCCGCTGGGCTCCCTGCCAGGCCACATCTTGCCCCCCTTGTCACGAGATGCCTGCGCAGCCATTGCCTCTTTTTTTCGGTGCGAGAAGCCTCCCAGCCGCTGCCTCTTTCCCAGCCGGAACCGAGCCAGCAGCAGCGAAAAACGGACTTCCAGAGTCACCGTGTTCCCATAAGGGGTGAAGCTACCATTAGGGTACAATTTAGAGAGTTCAAGGGTCCCCTCAGCGTAGTGGTCATAGAGGGGCCATGCACCAGCCTCATAGTACTGGACTGGTTTGAGGCCCTGGGCATCAGGGTAACGGGCATTCATCGAACCCAAATAGCCGATCTAGAAGCAGTATGCCAACAATACACTGATGTATTCAGCGCTGAGCTGGGACAATACATAGGGGCACCCATTTCACTCAACTTTGATCCAGCAGTAACTCCAATCTGATTAAAATCACACAGGGTTCCCTTTGCATTGAAGCCTAAAATTGATGCGGAACTAGACAAGCTGGTACAGCAGGGAGTGCTCCAACCTGTGGACTGTAGTCATTGGGAGACTCCAGGGGTGGGTTCTAACCGGCTTTACTACTGGTTCTCTTTGTGTGCGCGCTTTGCGTGCGAGTGCCTCTTTGCAAATCTGCCCAGCTCAGGTGCTCTGCCTCACCTCTCAGCTGGGCAAAAAAAGAAGAAATATAAGGTCGGAATAACACAGGGCCGGGCAGGAGGGCCCAGGTCCCGAAGAAAGAGAACCGGTTCAGTGACGTAATAGAACCGGGCCGAACCGGGACCAACCCACCACTGGGAGACTCCCATAGTGACCTCAGTTAAGCCTAATAGGGACGTTTGCATCTGCGCAGACTATAAGTGCACCATAAACAAGGCACTATAGCAGCATGCTTACCCTGTACCAGTGGTAAGCCACATCGTCGCCTTGCTCCAGGGAGGCCGAATCTTCACTAAGCTAGACCTTGCCCAGGCCTTCCAGCAGCTACCGGTTGATGACACTACCGCAGAAGCACAAACAATAGTCACACACACAGGTGCATTCCAAGTGTGCCGCTTGCAGTTTGGAGTAAGTGTAGCACCAGGGTTGTTCCAAAGTATTATGGAACGAACACTGAAGAACATTCCCAGTGTCTGCTGGTACTTTGATGATGTCCTGATCGCAGGGGAATCAGTGGCAGTCCTGGTGGAACATCTCCACACAGTACTGCAACGTTTCCACGAGGCAGGCCTAAAACTCAAGAGGGAAAAGTGCCAGTCCGGTGTGGAATCCACAGAATTCCTGGGTTTCCGCATCGGCACTGCTGGTATCCACCCATCTGAAGCAAAGCTAAAGGCAATTCAGCAAGCCCCCACCAAAATCCAAGCGGGAGCTTCATGCATTCCTGGGCTTGCTCAATTTTTACCACTCCTTCTTACCGCATAAGGCTGCCCTGGCAGAACCACTACACCGCCTACTGGACAAAAAAGCACCCTGGGTCTGGTTGAGCACTCAAGACAAAGCGTTCAAGGCAGTAAAATAATTGCTATCCTTGGACTCCGTCCTAGCTCATTTCAATGAAACCCTACCAGTAACACTAATCTGTGATGCTTCGCCATATGGCATTGGGGCAGTACTAAGCCACAGGATGCCAGATGGTAAAGAGGCCCCCATCGCATACTGTTCTAGAAAGTTATCATCAGCTGAAAGGAACTATGCCCAGATAGACAAGGAAGCCCTCGCCATAGTGGCAGGCATTAAGAAGTTCCACGACTTCTTATATGGATGAACCTTCACCATCTTTACAGACCACAAACCTCTGCTTGGTCTCTGCACAGCTGACAAACACCACAGATCCTGTCACCACGAATGCTACGATGGTCCATTTTCATGGCTGCATACTCGTACCAGCTAGTCCACAAGCCAGGCAAGGAAATGGGCCACGCCGACACTCTCAGCTATCTGCCTCTACTGCAGACTGAGCCGGATCCGGTTGTCGTATTCTGGCAATCCAGGACCTGCCTGAAGCATCCCTACATGCAGGGGACGTGGCAGCTGAAACCACCATGGACACCAACGCTTAGCCGCATTCTCAACTGGGTGTTAAGGGGATGGCCAGAGGCCCGGCCAGGCCCTGAGTTCCAGCACTATGCTTCTCAGAAAAATGAACTGTCGGCCCACAAGGGATGTGTGCTGTGGGGCAGCAGGGTCATCTTTCCACCCAGTCTTTGCTCCAAGGTGCTGAATTCCCTACACGAGGGGCACCCACGGAATTGTTTGGATGAAGGCTCTAGCCAGGAGCTACTTGTGGTGGCCAGGCCAGGCCAGAACAAAGACATTAAGAATCAAGAAGGAGTTGCCAGGCCTGCCAAGAAACCCGACCGAAGATGCCACAAGCACCAGTGCACTGCTGGGAGACCACACACGCACCATGGTCTTGTGTGCACATTGACTTTGTGGGCCCTTTCCAGGGGCAGGTGTTCCTGATAGCAGTGGACAGTTATTCCAAGTGGTTGGAAGTGGCACCGGTCTCATCGATGACAATGACTAGAGTCATCCGAGAGTTATGCCGGCTGTTCGCCACACATGGTCTGCCAGATGTGATCGTGTCTGACAATGGGGCACAATTCACAGCAGAAGTGTTTCAACCTTTCCTCAACACCAACATGATTCGGCACATAACATCTGCTCCATTCCACCCTGTGACCAACGGTCAGGTCGAACAAATGGTCAGGACCACAAAGGAGGCGCTCAAGTGGATGACGACTGGGGACTGGCATCACCGCCTGGTGAACTTCCTCCTGTGTCAACACACAACTCCCTGTACAACAACAGGTCGCAGCCCAGTGGAGCTGAGGTGGGGTCGCTGGCTCACCACGAAGCTTGACCGACTTCACCCAGGCAGAGTAGCAGCAGAGACGGCTCAGCCAATCCGCCCCCCCCAGGAGCTTACAGCCAGGTGACTTGGTCTGGGCCAGGAACTATGGGAGGGGGGCACCGTGGGTGGCAGCTAGAGTAACTAAGGTAACAGGTCCCTTGTCATACAAGGTTACTCTGGGGGATGATTGTACAATCAGATGCCACATTGATCAGTTATGGCGTCAGCAGGCCGGGCCAGTCCCGGATGAGGATCCCGAGGTTTTATCAGACCCACAAGAAAACTGTTGTCCTCCAAGTCTGCCTACACCACCCGTGGCTGCCTCAGGAGAAACGGAGGTACCAAGGGCCGTAGAGCTGCTGCCACTCATGGGTGACCAAAACGGCCATCAAGACTTTGTCTAATTGGAGATGGACAATACTCCACTTCAATGGGACTCTCCAGTAACATTGTGGCAGTCCACCAGGATCCGTGGGCCCCCAGCCTATCTCAAAGACTATGAATGTTGAACAGACTGAGGATAAGAACTATCCTAGGGGGGAGGGGTGTTATGTATTGAATGTATATACTTGTGTTAAGCCCTGCTAAAGTGAAACTAACCTTTAGATCACCCTCACTGTTAGCTCCAACTGTTTTGGAGGGAAACGTTGAACATTCATATTTGGGCAAGTTTTTCAAACATTATGATTGGTTAAGACCCTGTGGGCCCAGAGTATAAATTACAGGCATTTTCCTGCTGTTCCTCAGTTCCAGTTTTGAGTCAATAAATGCTGTTGTAGCTATGCTGCTCTGGTTCTTGCCTACTGAAGCACACTACACAATAACCTTCGTGCCTTGTCCCGGGTCATCACAAAAATTAACTATAGGCTCAAAGCAGTTTCATGCGGACACCATATAAAAAATGGTTAACAGGGCACAATGATGCTGTACTTACAAGCAGATAAGGAAGATTTTTAAACATTTGAAGATTTATAATGCACAATGTACATAATTTTTTTCACACAGTTATTGTTGCAAGGAGGGTTTTGAGGCACCCTAATATATCTGTCTGACCACATTAAAAGATTGCAATTCTTCAGGTCTGAACAAACTACTTTATAATGCTTTTTGATGTTCAAAGGATTCTATACTATATTATCTGATAATATTATACATCA
Source organism: Arizona elegans (assembly GCA_022577455.1). NCBI lineage: Eukaryota > Metazoa > Chordata > Lepidosauria > Squamata > Colubridae > Arizona > Arizona elegans. Next base: position 41,204,890 of record JAKOOJ010000010.1, on the reverse strand, counting down.
ATCCTGCAAGAGGGGCACTATTATTCCCATGTTGGAGTAACAAATCCAGAACCTTCCTGATATTGTTGAACTCCTATTCCCAGCACTGCTTACAATATTTTGTTTAGTGACCATTTGAAGTTACAATGCCACTTATTACCATTGTTCACACTTACTGTATGACTGTTGCGGCATCCCTATGGTTATGTGATCAAAATTCAGATGTTTGGCAACTGACTCATATTTATGGCGGTTTCAGTATCCTGCAGTCATCTTTTGCAAACTTCTGACAAGCAAAGTCAATGGGGAAGACAGATTCACTTAACACCTGTGTTACTAATTTACCAACTGCAGAGATTCATTTAACAACTGTGACAAGAAAGGTCATAACATGGAGCAAAACCCATTTAACAGCTGTCTTGCTTAGCAACAGAAATTCTGGGCTCAATTGTGGTCCTATGTTAAGGGCTACTTGTATGTACCTGATGTAGTTCAGCCACATTTGAAGGAGGCCCAGATTATCTAATTATCTCCTACAGGTATCCAATTCAGGTCAGAAAAACCTCTTCTGTTGCAGGCCTCGTCTCTCTTGCTTATTATTTAGATTAGCCTTTGTGTCTTGACACAAGTTTCTTCTTTCTGGGGCTAAACCTGAACTATATGCTTTTGCAGAAATCTCTGCCTTCCATTTTGGAAGCATGAGGAGCTCTGAAGGGTAGAGAAGAAATAAATGAGGGTTGCTTGGAGTAGAAGTTTAGCCCTGGGAAGGAGAAGTGGCTGCACTTTGCTGTTTTGAATCCAAATCTGGGTTCTTTATCTTTAGTTGATAACCAGGACCGCCTGGCCCTTCGCTTCGGGGAACCCAGACATCGTTCGAACTGGAGTTACCATTGTGTATGGGCGGAGTGTTGTTCCTGGTAATCATGGGTGTGTAAGTATTGCAAACAGCCTGCAGTTCTCTTAGAAAGCAATTTTTGGTTTAAAGGTTTAAAACTTTCTTCCGTACCAAAGGTGATACAAATAACTACACCTCATGAAAATTTTTGAGAGTCATTAATTCCGCCTTTCTTTTAGGATTATCGTGTACTGGGAAAGTCAGCTCTATCAATATGTTTAGCTGTGATCTACCCCTTCCTCACTCCTGAGTGACATCTGCTGACTGAGATGCACTTAGACCTTCAGAGTGTGAAGCCTGACCAGCCCATCACAACCTTCAAGACACTTTTGTTCACAGATTGGTATTCCCACATATTTTGTCTTCTGATCCTCTTCCCCGTGCTTCCCCGTAATAAACACAAATCTCTTTGTGATTGCAAACTTACTCCATAGTTTAAAAAGAGTGATTCTAGTCTGCTCAAAAAATGACAGATGTTCTTCTCTGTACAAATGGATTTCTTTTATTTAGGCTTGTCAACTGAAGATCAAGAATACTTTGAATGAAGAAAAGTCACTGAAATGGCCTTCTGAATCTGGCCTATATATGCAATTAATAGCCCAAAGATTTTAGCAGCATGCGCTTCCTGTACTTGAAACACACCATGTACCTGGAAGTAAGGAAATGTGGTGAGGAGAGAGGGAGGATTCTTAGATTTGATGGACCTGAACTGAGTTCGAATCTACATATAACAACAGACAAAGCTGGTGGTAAATTATACTATTCTGCTTTACAGGTTGTCCTCAACTTACAACTATTCGTAGTAATGGTAGTAACTACAGTAGCATTGACATGACTGGTCCTCGCACTTACATTACAGCATTACAGCAGTCATGTGATCATAATTTGGGGGCTTGGCAAAAGGCATGCATTTACAGCAGTTGCAAAGTCCTGGGATCATGTGATCACCGTTTGCAATCTTCAGCTTCCAAGAAGCGAAGTCAATGGGGGAAGTCAGATTTACTTAACAACTGTGTGATTCACTTAACAACTGTGGTGATTCACTTAACAATTGTTGCAAAATATGGCAAAACTCAACAACCATCTTGCTTAGCAACAGAAATTCTGATCTCAATTGTGGTCATCAATTGAGAACCCCCTTTATAAACAAATAAAATAAACTACATAAATTCTTGACCAATAAAAAATAAAGGGAGAAGGTTCCGTCCAAACCTTTCAGATTTCTGTTTGCTTTCTTTCTACCATATTTTCATATTGCCTACATATACCACAGGATGATCCTGCTCATCTATGTTGTGGCCAAAAAGCATAACACAAGTATACATATCAGGGAAAGTGACAAAATAGTCATACCTATGAAGGTATTCCTATTTTTTTGTTCTACAATTTTTTTCAACCTTGGCAGCTTTAAGATGTGTGGACTTCAACTCCCAGAATTCATGCTGGCTAGGGAATTCTGGGAGCTGAAATCCATACATCTTAAAGCTGCCAAAATTGAGAAAATGTGCTTTGGAACTCTTGCTTTTTTACTTTTTTAAAAAAGATCAAGGTTTTCATTTTATAAATTTTAATTCTGTGCTTGTATAGAAACTCTTCCAGGGATGCATGGAATAGGGAGAGTGTCCAGATCCTTTAGGAGGTAAGCATAATCACCAGATTTACAAGAAAATCCATTTCACTAACATCCTGTGATTTCTTTAGGAACAAAGTAAGGAGAATTAATCTAATGATTGTATTCCTGATCATTTGGGAAAATTCATAGGACTTGGTGGGGTGTTTACTCACACAAGTATGATTGAGGTTGTTATCACAGACTCACAAACAAGGAACACATAAAGAACGATTTCATTGTATGCTGCCAGGCGTTTGTCTTCCACTGAAGAAGAGAAAATCTTTTTAAACTTTTTGTTAACAAGAAGTTAACCATGGAAGCAAGGAATCTTCACAGTCGGTGAATATAGGGGTTGCTTAACCAATATTTTTCAATTAGACCATAATTTGATGGGCTCACTTTTCAAATCATAAAACTGTGTTTTGTTTTAGAGTCTTGTGTAAACCCACATAAATTTTAATGCTGGAATAGTCTCTTTCTGCCCCATCTGTATATTGGTCCAATTGCCTAAAAGGGCATCTTTAAATGGGAGCAAGAAGGAAGGAGTACAGGTAGACCTTGACTTATGATTGATCATTTAGTGACTGTTTGAAGTTATGATGGACCTATCTTAGGGCTAGCCTTCCATCCTTCCAAGGTTGGTAAAATGAGGTCCCAGATCGTTGGGGGCAATATGCCAACACTGTAAACTGCTTAGAGCAGGGGTGTCAAACTCACATCGTCACAGCGGTGTGATGTGATGTATCAGGACTTTTTTTCCCCTTCGCTAAATCGGGCATGGGCGTGGCCAGTGCATGATGCATCCAGCCCATGGGCCCGGAGTTTGACAGCCCTGGCTTAGAGAGTGCTATAAAGCACTATGAAGCGGTACATAAATAAGTGCTATTGCTATTGCCACTTACAATCCAGATTCCAAGTTCTGACAGCTCCCCTGAAAACCAAATCTGGCTCTAAGTTCTGCCTCAGTTTACCTTCCCAATAAGCAACTGAGTCAGAAGATAATTTAAAAGCAGTTTATTAGGGTACCCTGATAAAGTGGGGTCTCTCTATGAAAATATAGTTAACAGAACAAAGAAAATGCAAGAGGAAAGTTGATTGGACAGAATAAAAGTAACCTCCCCTTTGCATAGGAAATCAGTTACATGTACTCAAACATGTTACATATTTGCATCCCATAATATCACACATGTTCATTAAAATGAGGTCTGATGTCAGAAGGGGCATAATTGTAAGGAAAAAGGTTGTTTGGAGTTCACAAAAGAGATAAACCAGACCCCAAGTTGTACTAACAAACTTTTCTTATCTGGAGCTAGTCTCCAGCTTGTTTATCAGTTTAGGAATATTAAAAGCTAATAAATCTGAACATCATTTTAAAAGAGAGAAAATAAATCAAATTAAAATACAAAGTAACTATGTTAAATTACAAAACCCATGTCATTTGCCCCTCACCCCCCCACAGTCAAGTGACCAAACTTTTTTTTTAAAAGTTTTTTATTAGTAGTTCAAAATTAAAAACATTGGACATAGATATGACATCACTGGTCCCAAGCATCTTCCAACAATTTAAGTTAATACATAATATACTAATGATAATATAATAATATATTCGTTACACCTTATACGTTATTTAAACATAGTATAATATTAATCATTTATACCTTATTCCTATACAATTATACATATCTATACCTACATATACCTATCTATACAATTCACATACATATTTATCTATAATCACGTATATAATTCTAGTCTAACACTACACATTTTGCCTCGGCTATCCTCCTTTTACCTAACCATTCATAGAATTTTGCCCAGATTTTATAGTACAATGTTTCACTTTTATCCTTGAGTTCCAAGGTGAGTCTATCCATTTCTGCGCAGTTGAAAATTTTTACTAGTATTTCCTCTTCAGTTGGGGTATCTTTCTCTTTCCACTTCTGTGCAAAGGCTATCCGTGCCGCTGTAAGTATATGCAGTAGTAGATAATTTATGTCTTTCTTGTATTTGCCCTCTGTCATTCCCAAAAGGAAAAATTCTGGTTTAAATAATAATAATAATAATAATAATAATAATAATAATAATAATAATAATAATAATAATAATAATAATAATAATAATTTTATTTCTATACCGCCCTTCTCCCGAAGGACTCAGGGCGGTGTACAGCCTATTAAAAGCACAAGACACACATCAATTAAAATAAAATTATTAAATAATTCGGCTCAATTTAAAACCCCAGAAATTTAAAACACCCAATTTAAAATTATTATGTTGATAGCCCGGCCTGGCGGAACAACAGGGTCTTGAGTGCACAGAAATACCCGGAGGTCGGAGATTTTACGCATTTCCGGGGGCAGTTCATTCCACAGGGCTGGGGCTCCCACAGAGAAGGCCCTCCCCCTGGGTGTTGCCAGTCGACATAACTTGGCCGATGGCACCCTGAGGAGACCCTCTCTGTGGGAGCGAACTGGCTGGTGGGAGGCTATTGGTGGCAGAAGTCGGTCTCGAAGGTACCCGGGTCCTATGCCATGGAGCGCTTTAAAGGTGGTGACCAACACTTTGAATCGCACCCGGAAGACCACTGGGAGCCAGTGCAGCTCGCGCAGGAGGGGTGTCACATGGGCACAACGAGTTGCGCCCATAACCACCCGCGCGGCCGCATTCTGGACCAGTTGGAGCCTCCGAGTGTTCTTCAAGGGGAGCCCCATGTAGAAAGCATTACAATAGTCCAGCCGGGAGGTGACAAGGGCATGAGTGACCGTGCACAAGGTGTCCCAGTCCAGAAAGGGCTGCAACTGGCAAATCAGGCGAACCTGATAAAAGGCCCCCCTGGCCACGGCCGTCATACGCTCTTCTAAAGACAGCCGTGTGTCCAGGAGGACACCCAGATTGCGAGCCCTCTCTGTGGGGGGCAAGGATTCACCCCCAATAGTCAGCGATGGCACCTGCTGACTATATCGGGACACTGGAAGCCACAGCCACTCGGTCTTGGAAGGGTTGAGTCTGAGCCTGTTCCTCCCCATCCAGACCTGCACGGCCTCCAGGCAGCGAGACATCACATCAAGGGCATCGTTGGGGTGGTCTGGGGTGGAGATGTACAGCTGAGTATCATCAGCATACAGATGACACTTCACCCCAAAACCACGGATGATCTCACCCAGTGGCTTCACATAAATGTTGAACAGAAGGGGCGAGAGGACCGACCCTTGCGGCACTCCCCATGCGAGGCACCTCGAGGTCGACCTCTGCCCCCCTGCCAACACAAACTGCAAGCGGTCAGAGAGGAAGGAGGAGAACCACCGCAGAACGGTGCCCCCTATTCCTAACCCCCTCAACCGCTGCAGCATGATACCATGGTCGATGGTATCAAAAGCCGCTGAGAGATCTAATAGGAATAGGACAGAGGAGCAACCCCTGTCCCGAGCCCTCCAGAGATCATCCACCAACACGACCAATGCTGTTTCTGTGCTGTACCCCTGCCTGAAGCCCGACTGGTACGGGTCCAGATAGATAGCTTCATCCAGGTGCCGGGGAAGCTGTCGTGCTACCACGCTCTCAACAACCTTCGCCACAAAACGAAGGTTGGAGACCGGACGGTAGTTGGCTAATTCAGCCGGGTCCAGGGAAGGCTTCTTGAGGAGGGGCCTCACTACCGCCTCTTTCAAGGTGGCAGGAAAGGCACCCTCACTCAGAGACGCACTTATAATTCCCTGGAGCCAGCCTCGTGTAACCTCCCGGGAAGCCAGTACCAACCAGGAGGGACACGGGTCCAATAAACACGTGGTGGCACTAATCTTACCCAGTACCCTGTCCACATCCTCGGGAACCACAGGATCAAACTCCTCCCAGATAACATTCTCAAGACCTACCCTCGTCTCCTCCCCTGGACTCATCCAATCGGAGTCCAAGCCATCCCGAATCCGAGTGACTTTATTATGCAGGAATTGCACAAAATCCTCAGCACGACCCTGCAAGGGATCTTCCTGCACTCCCCCCCCCGAAGAAGGGAGTGGGTCACCCTGAACAGGGCGGCTGGGCGGTTCTCTGCAGATGTGATAAGAGCGGAAAAATGGTTAGATTTTGCCACTTTTATCGCCACTAGGTAGGTCTTGATATAAGACCTCACCTGTGTCCAGTCGGAATCAGATTGACTAGCCCTCCAAATGCTCTCTAGGCGTCTTTTCCGACGCTTCATCTCTCTCAGCTCCTCAGAGAACCAAGGAGCCAATTGAGATCGGCATCGGGTCAGAGGCCGCAATGGCACAACGCGGTCCAAAGCTCCGGCAGCCGCACTCTCCCAGGCGGCCACCAGCTCTTCAGTCGAGTCGTGTGCCAGAGTCTCAGGAAACGGCCCAAGCTCCATCAGGAACCTTTCGGGGTTCATCAGGCACCTGGGACGGAACCATCTGGTCGGTTCCGTCTCCCTGCGGCGGGGGAAAGCGGTAGGAAAGTCCAAGTGGAGGAGCGAATGATCTGTCCATGACAAGGGTTTGATATCTAGGTCCCCTCTACCAAGATCATTCAACCACTGACCAGAAACAAAAATCAAGTCCAGAGTGTGTCCCCCTATGTGAGTGGGGCCTTGAACTAACTGGGTCAGGTCCATGGCCGTCATGGAAGCCATGAACTCCCGAGCCACCTCAGACGCCTCACCTGCAGATGGAAGGTTGAAATCCCCCATGACAATAAGTCTGGGGGTATCAACCGCCACCCCGGCAATGATGCCGAGTAGCTCGGGCAGGGTCGCTGCCACGTGGCAGGGAGCCAGGTACGTAGTCAGCAAACCCATCTGCACCCCGCGGCCCCACTTCACAAAAAGGGACTCACATCCGGCTATCTGAGGAACAGTGGTCTCCCTCGGACAAAGACTTTCCCTAATAATCACCGCCACTCCTCCACCCCTCCCCTGGGCCCTTGGCTGATGAAATGCACGGAAACCTGGTGGGCTCATTTCAATGAGGGGGACCCCCCCCTTGGCCCAACCAGGTCTCCGTAATACCTGCCAGGTCCGCACCCCCCTCCAAAATAAGATCACAAATGAGGGGGGCTTTATTAACAACCGACCTGGCATTACACAACATGAGCCGCAGACCCTGGGCCTGAGACTCTGCGCAACCCAGGACACGAGTCGCGCATTGGGGGCCGGAGTGCGTAATTGCTCGTAAACAGCAAGTTCCCCAGAGCCCAGGTATTTGTCATTATTTCTACCTCTTCTACTTCTTTTCTGAGTTCTGTCGTCATCCAAACCATGTCTATTCTAGACCATGATTGATGTGGGCTAGAATAGAATGTATACTGTTTTTTCTCTTTATTCACCTCCCTCCATACATCTTGGAGACATGGTTACTGTATCATCTCTTTAAACATATCTGGAAGTGTCTTTTTCTTAGTTTTATTTTTCTTATTACTCTGATAATCTTTTTTCATGTCCGTGATTGCATTGAAGTCACCTATAATACAAATATTCTCATATTCCAAATCCTTTACTATATCATGTATATTTTTTAAAAAAACATTTTGATTTCCATTTGGTGCATAGATCGAAATCAGTAATATTGTTTTTTGTTCTGTTTGTATCTCAATCATTAAGACCCTTCCATCTTCGTCCGTGTATATTTGTTTTGTTTTTAGATGTTTTTTTGATATAAACTGTGACTCCTCTCTTTTTTTGTTCTGCTAATGAAGTATATAAATTTCCTAGTCTTGGATTCTCTAGCATCTTTTGGTGTTGTTTTTTGATATGGACTTCCTTTAAATTTATAATGTCCATCTCCAATTTTTGTAATTTTCTAAATGTCTGGATTCTCTTGGCTGGTACGTTTAGTCCATTTATGTTAATTGAAATCATTTTTATTTCTTGTTCCATTTTTGTTCTTATCTATTCGTTGTCCTTAGTCTTCTTGTGTTTCTTGTTACTATTTGTGTTTTTTCCCTCGCTCCCTCTCTCTCCATTCTTTTTCTTTCCAATCTTCTCTTTTCCTCTTGTTCTCCTTCTGTTTCTTCTGTGGGATGTTTTTCTTGGCTTTTATTCTCTGCTTCCTCTCTACTACCTTGGTCTTCCTCCAAGACAAAATGGTGTTCAAAAAACTCCTGGGCTTTTTCCAAATTGTCTATCCTGAATTTCCTCTCTTGCCAAGAGATTAGAATGCCCTCTGGTATCAGCCAACGAAACATTACTTTATATTTGTTTAACTGTGATGTGAGAAAATTGTAGTTTTTCCTCTGGTCCCTTACTCATCTTGGGATTTGTTTGAGTGTTATTATCTCCTTCCCTTTGTACAAAATTGCTTCTCTCATCTTTTTGTAGATTTCTTCCCTTATTGTTTTTTGGGTGAATCTGACGTGCATTTCCTTTGGCAGTTTGTGCCCATGCGCATAATTTGTATGCACCCTATAGACCTCGTCAATGTCCCTCTGCATATCCTCCTCATCTCTCTGTGTTGTTTCTGCCAGGATCTCAGTCATTTTCTCTCCTAGGTCTTCATCTTTACTTTCCATTATGTTCTGGGACCTAAGATAAAAAGATGCCTTCTCCATTTCCAGATATGTAATCGATTCTTCCAGTTCCCTGTTAGTTGACATCTGCTTTTGTTCCAACGTCTCTATCTTCTCCCAGCATGGTTTCTATCGACCTTTGCTGTGCTGGGGATGCTGTAAGAGATATCTGATTCGAGGATATTTTCTTATTTATTTTGGTTATGGTTGTTGTGCCTGTGCTTGTGATTTTTACTCTTTGTTGCAGATTTTCCCAAAATTTCATACAATGACTTACTTTTGATATCTTTAAGTTTGTTGCCTATAATAGTATTTAACTTTACTCTATATCTTTTTTTTAAAAAAATAGTCTTTATTAAATATTTACAATAAAATTAACACACAATAATGGTTGAAAAGCAATATAGGAAGCAAAACATAGAAACACCTAAACACAGGACTAAAACCAAACAACATACAAGACTAAACAAGAGTTAAGCTCACTCTCCAATTAATATTAACTAATATCATCCTAGCCAAACATTTCAATGCAATCAGGTTATTTTTACTAACTACAAAACAATTGGTCTGTTTTTATCACAATTGTAAAGAGTTATAAAGCCTAGTAAATATCTAGTTAATCTAATTAGACTATCTTATCACCCTTCTCCTAAGTTTAACCTTTTTTTGAGCCAAACAAAACATCTGTCCCAACTTCTATTATATACTGAATCTTTCTTGTCTTTTAAGATATACGTTAGCCTGTCCATCTCAGCACATCAAAGAATCTTGTTTATTATCAGATGGTCAGGGGGCGTATCTGCATCTTTCCACAGTTGAGCAAATGCCATTCTCGCCGCTGTTGAGACATGGACAAATATATACCAATCCTTCTTATCGATGTTGTCCGGTCTTATTCCGAGTAAGTAGAGGTCTGGGTGAAGAGGGAAACTCACACCTGTTATTTCCAACAGCCACTGCTGTATTTTCTCCCAATAGCGTCTAGCTGATGGACAGATCCACCACTGATGGAAGAAAGTACCCTTGGCCAACCCACATTTCCAACATCTGCCTGAGAATCCTGAGGACATCTTAGCAATTCTGGCAGGGGGGAGGTACCAACGATAAATCATTTTGTAAAAATTTTCTTTGAATGGGGAAGAAAGGGTCAGTTTCATAGTTTTGTTCCATACATTTTGCCATGCATCAAGCTGAATTGTTGTTCCAATATTTCTCCCCCAGGCAATCATCGTGTCCTTTACAATCTCATCTGCCATAAAATTGGACAGAAGAAGATTGTAAACGTTGGAAATAAATTTCCTTCAGCCACCTAGGAAAAGCTTGTCAAACGTTTGTAAATGAAGGGAAATATCATATTCCTGTTTATCCCTAGCGAATCTAGTTTGAATTTTCACATAGGACCACCAGTCTATGTCTAATCCTCTAGTTTGGAGATCGGCTCTAGATCTAAGACTCCCGACTTCATCCAACAAGTCACCATAAACCCAGTTCCTCTTTATATTGTGCACAGTCGGAAGGGTCACTGCCTCTAACGGAGACACCCACTTAGGAATCTGTGTGTAAACTTGCTTCTTCACCATTTCCCAAACCCTTAATAAAATTCCTCTAATATAATGATTAGTGAAATGTTTGGATTGTTTGTCTTTCTGAGACCACAAGAAGGAATGCCATCCCTGCTGCAAATCATATCCTTCAATTGCCAAAATGAGCTTTCTTGAGAGGATCACCCAATCTTTTATCCAAACCAGGGATGAAGCTTGGTAATAAAGCTCCCACATAGGGAGCCCCAAGCCACCCCTTGTTTTGTGCTTTTGCAGCATTTTTCTTTTTATATGGGGTTTTTTACTCTGCCAGATAAATTTGCTTAGAATTTGATCTAATTTCCTAAAAAAGTTTTTATCCAATCTTGCAGGAGCCGTTTGGAATAAAAAGATCCATTTCGATAAAACATGGGCTTTTATCACGGCAATTCTACCCAAAAATGAGATCTGAATATGCTGCCATCTCTCCACTTCATTCGCTGTGTCTATTAATAATTTGGAATAATTGAGCTCCTTGATAGAAGAACATCTATTTGTAAGCCAAATACCTAAGTATTTAAGTTTTTTGACACAATTAATCCCCATAATATTTTGGATCTGTTCCTTTTGGGCACCTGACAAATTTTTTGTTAACATTTTGGTTTTATCCTTATTGATTTTTAATCCCGCTACCTCCCCGTATTCATCTAATTTAGTAAGTAATTTTGGTCCCGTAATAAGGGGATCTTCTAATATGAAAACCAAATCGTCGGCGAATGCTTGGAGTTTGTATTCTTCCCCTTTAAGTTTTAAGCCCTTAATTTCCAAATCCTGCCTGATCGTCTTAAGAAGTGGTTCAAGTGTTAAAATAAAAAGCAGCGGTGAAAGAGGGCATCCTTGTCTGGTACCTTTATAAATCTGTATCTCATCTGATAGTGATCCATTAAACAGTAGCCTTGCCGACTGTTTAGAATAGATGGCTTGAACTGCCCTTGTAAATTGAGACCCAAAACCCATCACTTCCAATTGTTGTATTATAAAATTCCAGTTGACTCTGTCAAAAGCCTTTTGGGCATCCAGAAAAATCATTACCATTGGTTTATCAGGGTGTGTCTCATAGTATTCTAAGGCGTTCAATACTACCCTTACGTTATCTCTTAGGTGCCTATGAGGCAGGAAACCATTCTGATCTTGGATAAATCGGGACAGGAACACCCAGAGTCTCTCAACTAGTATTGTCGCAAAAATCTTGTAATCCACATTCAGGAGCGAGATTGGCCTATAGTTCTGGATCAGAGTTTTATCTGTATCGGGTTTCGGGATTAGGGAAATGTAGGCTTCCGTCCAGGACCGGGGTATCCTAGAGTGTAATAAAACCTCATTAAATAGAACTTTGATGTACAAACTAAGTGAGTCAAAGACTCCTTTATAAAATTCACTAGGAATCCCATCCGGTCCCGGAGTCTTGTCATTGGCTTGTTTCTTGATAGCTACTGCTATTTCCCCAACTGTAATTTCTGCATTTAAAATTTCTTTACAGTAATCCGGAATCATCTCCAATTGTAGGTTCTGGAGATAACTCTTGAGTTTATCTTCCTCATGAATTTCTTGGCTATATAAGGAGGTATAAAAATCTTGGGCCACCTTTGTTTTTTGCTCTGTAGTACCTACCAAATTTCCCATAGAGTCCTGTAAAAATTCAATCTTTCTAGATTCTGCCTCTTTTCTTAATCTGTATGACAACCACCGGCCCGGCTTATTAGCATGCTCAAATTGGTTTTGTCGACATTTCCGAATTTTATTCGCCAAATCGTTTTGATCTAGGATAGATAACTCATGCCTAATCAAATCAATTTTCTCCTTAATCAAATTATTATGCAGATCTAAACGCAGCTCTCCTTCAGCTTTCTCCAATTCAGCCATTAACTCAATCCATTTGGCCTTCTCCTTTCTCCATTTGGTAGCTGTATATTTTATTACCAGTCCCCTAACTACTGCTTTGGCAGTATCCCAAGTATTTTGAAGGGAAGTATCTTCTCTCTTGTTTTCGGTAAAAAAATGATCTAATTCTTTTTTAATCATATTTATAAATCCCTCAACTTTCATGATCTCAGCCCTCATAGACCATCTTGCTTTACTCTATATCATACAAATCCTTAAATGACAATCTATATTTATAATATTGTAAATTTATCTGTATAAATACTCTTATCACTCTAGTAAATACGTAACCACTGTATAAGGCGATATATGTTACTATATATCTTTCTGTGTACTTATTTAGGGTTTTATAAGTTTTAACTTGTATATACACTTATACACTTATATAAAGGAGAAGGGAAGCAAAAGGAGGGAAGTGAGGGAAAAATTTAAGATTCTAAAAGTTCATTACTTTGTTCTTAATATAGTTAGCGCAATATATATAATCAACTATAATGATAAGTAAAACTAGTCGTTACTGCAATTAATAACAATATCAATAGTCCAACTTGTCTCAGTCGTTGAGCACTAATTACCAATCAATAGTCAACAGTCAGCAATTATTGATAATTAATAATTAATTCTACTCAAATTAATCAATTATGTATATAATTCGTTATTCTTCTCTCCTACAATCCTCTTTCACTCTTGCATCATTTTCTGCTCGATCATCTGTACAGTTCTTTTTTCCAACTCTTTTGGAGTATAATTTTTAATGTCTCTCACCAGAAATGTCCAAGTATCCAAATGTCCAGATTCAACACTTTTAAGTAGCAAGTTCAAAATTTGTTGTTTTCCAAGCCTATTCTATCTATGGTTCCATTAAGGTCACCACTTCCCCGATCGCCGTTCCAGTTCCACCACTCGCTCTCACTCTCCGATCTGTAATGGCTTCCGTCAATCTCACAGATCTAATCCAAAGCACTGTCTTCCAGCAAATCTGTTTATTTTGTAATCCACACCTCTTTCAAGTCAAAATCCAAATGTATCTGTTAAAAGTTTCTTCCTCGTCTCCGCCGCTCTCTCACCTTTCGCACAGTCACTACCTGTCAAAGTTCCTTCTTTCTTCCGTCGCTCGTTATCTCTTCTGCTCTCTAAAGGCTTTCATCAATCTCACAATTCTAGTCCAAATCACCTTCCTCCAGTCGATCTGCTTATTTTGTAATCCACACCTCTTTCAAGTCAAAGTCAAAGTCATAATATATCCGTTGGAGTTTCCTCTTTTCCACAACACTTTCTCCTTTCACGCAGTCACTACCTGTCAAAGTTCCTTCTTCCGCTCCTCTCCCTTTTCATCGCCGCTTTTATCTGGCTGCCGATCTGCCACTTGCTTCGGAGCCTCGATCTCTCTGCTCTCTTCTTCCACTATATAACTGTACCTCACTTGATATATTTTTTCCCTTGTTTCTCGTACCGTTGCGATCTATTGTTTCAATTTTCGCTTCCTACTCCTCGGCTGTCAGTGCTTTGGGCCAGCCAAAATGGCTGTTTTTTCCCCCACCGGAATTAAGAGGTTTCTCCTGAACCTTCAGGACAATTGCTTTTCCCCCCAAGGTCCTTGAAGACTCCTCTTTTTTCTATTGATCTCTCCGGGATCAATAGTGCTTAAATCGGCTTCCTGGTTGGGAATATTGGAACTTCAAGAATGGAGCCCCGTTCTCTCATTCCAAACACACTGACGTCACCGCTGGAAGACCCTGGCATAACCCGGTAAAAGTAATATGGAAAGGACAACGGAGAAGGAAAAGATGGATGATGAACAAGGAAATATTAAAGGATAAAGAATACGTACAGATGATGGAAAGAGAAATGAATATATTCTTCAAGATAAACACAAAAGAGCAAACCTCACTTCAAAATTTATGGGACACGGCGAAAGCATATATAAGAGGCCTGACAATTGCATACATGGTAAAGAAAAATAAAGATAAACAACAAATACGAGATAACCTGTTAAAAGAGCTTAAAAAATATGAATTCGAGTTACAGAAGGAACCCCAAAATAAAATGATCAAAGGAAAAATAAATTTTATAAAGCACAAAATTAATTTGATTACGCAAACAGAAATAGCAAGAAAAATTAAATCAGCAAAACAAAATCACTTTGAACATGCAAATAAAACAGGACGATGGTTGGCTTATAAATTGAAAAAAGAAAAGGAGAAAAGAACAATACACCAACTACAAGATGACATAGGAGACATACATTATAGAAATGAGGATAAAAAAAATATAGCGAAAACCTTTTTTCAAAAATTATATCAGCAAGAGGAGATATTGGAAGAAGATATCAAACAATACTTAAATAAATCAGACGTAAAAAGACTAGAAGAATCACATAGGGAACTACTGAACAGGCCAATTAATATGATAGAACTAATAGAGGCAAGAAAAAAACAGAAAAATAATAAAACTCCAGGACCAGATGGCATACCGGCAGAATTCTACAAAACATGTCACTACCCAATAGATTAAATTTTACTTGAAACCTTTAACGATGCACTCCTGAAAGCCACAATTCCCAAATCTTAGACCGAAGCTATTATTACACTTATTCCAAAAGAGGAGACAGACCAAACACAAATCAAAAATTATAGACCGATATCATCATTAAATGTAGATTACAAATTATTTACACTGATTATCGTAGAAAGACTAAAAAAAGTAATAAATGAATACATCCACCCTGATCAGAATGGCTTCCTCCCAAAAAGACAAATAAAAAACAATATGAGATTAATAATTGATGTACTGGAATACTATGAAAAAAATTCAGATAAACAAATGGCATTAATTTTCTTGGATGCGCAGAAGGCCTTTGACAATCTAAATTGGAAATTTCTCATACTACAATTGGAAAATATGAAATTCAGCAATAAATTTGTAAACATGATAAAGAAAATTTACTCTTCCCAAACCGCAAAAATAACAATAAATGGAGATACGACGGAACAATTCACAATATCAAAAGGAGTGAGACAGGGGTGTCCTCTATCCCCCTTGTTGTTCATATTATCTTTAGAGACATTACTAAATGAAATTAGAAAAGACAAAGAAATTAAAGGATTGAAAGTTAAAAAAGAGGAGTATAAACTTCAAGCTTTCGCCGATGATATGGTTTTTATTATAGACCATCCAACATTAACAGGACCTAAACTACTAGCAAGAATAGAAGAATATGGGAGAATAGCTGGACTTAAAATTAACAAGCAAAAAACAAAGGCATTAACGAAAAATCTTACAAAACAGCAAGAGAAGGAATTAGAAGATAAAATGGGGATACAAATGACAAAAAAGGTAAAATACTTAGGAATATGGCTTACTAACAAAGGATCATCGATTAGAGAAGATAACTACAACAAACTAACAAGCCAGATAAAAAAAGATTTAGAAATTTGAAGTAAATTACAATTATCATTCCTTGGAAAGATAGCCTCGATTAAAATGAACGTGTTACCCAGAATGCTATACTTATTTTAAGTGATTCTGATAAAACCGGGGAAGAACTTTTTTAAAGACTTCAACAAATTGATCGCAAACTACATCTGGCAGGGGAAGAAAGCAAGGATCAAAATAAAACACTTACAAGATACAAGGGAGAGAGGAGGACTAGCACTACCGGACTGGGAAACATACTATAAAGCATCTTCACTGATTTGGATTAAGGACTGGATAGAACTTAAAAACAAGAGAATACTGACATTAGAAGGATTTGATCTACAAAGAGGATGGCATGCCTTCCTGTGGGAGGGAAAAAATAGGCAACATGGATACTTCCAAAGACATGTTATCAGAGAAGCATTGTTCCAGACATGGCAGGGGATAAAAAGGACACACTACGATAAAATTCCGGAATGGCTATCTACTATGGAGGCTCAGATATACCCTAATGCTATGGATACTGCCAAAATGAAAACCTACAAAGACCTGCTGAACAACCAAGGCGAACTAAGATCAAGACAAGAGCTGAAAGAACTGGGTACAGACATTGATTGGTGGCCATACATGCAAATAAAATCTAGATATAGGACAGATTCGGCACAATTTGGATTTCAAAAAGGACCATATGAATTAGAGAAAATTTTACAGGGAACAGATGACAAATTGATAAAAAAAAACTTATAATTACCTATTAAGGTATAAATTAGAAGAAGAAGTGGTCAAAGAAAACATGATAACTTGGGCGAAAAATTTCGGATATAATATTGAATTTAAAAAATGGGAAAAATTATGGAATACAAATTATAAACTAACAATGTCTGTACCCTATAAAGAAAACATGTACAAAATGTTTTATAGGTGGCACCTTCTGCCTGCCAGACTAGCAAAGATGTTCCCGAACACCTCCCCAATATGCTGGAAATGCAAACACCAAAAAGGAACCTATTACCACATGTGGTGGTCCTGCCAGAAAGCAAAACAATTTTGGAAAACAATTAGAATACATATAGAAGAAATTAAAAACAAAAAATAGAAATGAGGCCAGAAACCTTCTTATTAGTAATAATTACCGGACAATATGAAAAAGAAATAAAATATTTAATCATCCACATATTGACAGCTGCACGAATAGTCTTCGCCCAAAATTGGAAAAATAATGATATACCAACGGAAGATAAAGTGATTAGTAAAATTATGGAATGTACGGAAATGGACAAGCTTACAAAGGAGATACAAGAAAAGGATGAAACGGATTACTATTTAGTTTGGGAGAAATGGTACAATTGGTTGGAGGAGAAAAAGGAAAAAAGATATGGAAATAAATGAGAAGATATAAATTACGGATAGGAAATTAAGTACCAACTTAGGTTAATAGTAAATCAAACATGTAGATGAAGAGATCACATAGAGATGAGGTATTAGGAATATAGGTATGAGAGATATGTTAGAATAAGAAAGAGAGAATGTATAATTTTGAATATAGCTTACCATTGCGAGAAGTTGAAAAGAAGATGTAAAGATGGATTTTTGTTTATTTGTTTGTGTGTTGTGTTGTTGTTTGTATGTTGGTTTGTATTGTTCTCTTTTTTTGTTTTTTAAAAAAAAGTTTAATAAAATATATTAAAAATAAAAAAAAAAGAAGTTCCCCGGAGCCACCTCGCACTTCCAACATGCCGAAGAATTTCCCTTATTGATTCGTGCTAATCTTGTGGGGGGAGGTGCCACCTATAAAACATCTTATATAAATTTTCCTTATATGAAGTTGAAATTTTTAATTTTTTTTCCCAGAGAGTTTGCCAATTGTCCAAATCAATACTATGCCCAAAATATTTACTCCAAATTATCATCATTTCTTTGACTTGTTCCTCAATCATGTCTTGTTCCAATAAATAGCAATATAATTTACTTATGGTCCTGCCCTCCCTGCTTAATAAAATCTTATCTAATTGTGATAATTCTTGCTTTATGCCCCATTCCTTTTTGTCTTTGCTAAATTTAGATTGTATTTGGAGGTATGCCCACCATTCATGTGACCAAACTTTGAGTGTTCAGCAACAAAGCCGTATTTACAACTGTTTGCACTGTCCCACAATTGTATTTTACAATGGTTTTACCAAAAACTGCACTTACGTCCGGTTTTTGGCAAAAGGGGCTTCTTATTTTGTATCGGGGGGGGGGGGGGGCAGGGTCGCCTTACCTATGCATGAATAGATAGTAATCTATTCATGCATAAGGCACATCAGATTAAAGAATCTTGCTAACATTTATGGCTAACAATATGTTAATGTATCTGGAGATGGGAAGACTATTTCAAAAGGCAATGAGTTGAGACACAGAATAAATAAAAAATCACCCTTCCCTTTCTCCATACATACCGCCACAGACTTCTCCATCAAAACACTGTGTGGTGATACGCAGGCATGTCCAGCAGTCCAGAATAGGTCCTTCTATTAATGTGAATAAAATAGGAATCATACAGAGTCAGATACATGAGCTCTAAAGGACCCTCTCTATTCACATTATTATAAGAGAAAAACTGCTTAGCTATATGAACTCTAAGAGACCCTCTCTATTCACATTATTATAAGATAGAAAAGTGCTTGCTTGGAGATTATATTAAAAATCAGCTAAACCCCATTAAGTGGTAATATATCTTCGGATGAGACCTAGATGTCACGGAAGGACAGCCATATGGAAAACATTTGAATGACCTCACTGTGAATGACACAAGGATATATATGTTACAAAGAGTTACTTAATCCAATAAATTTACCCAAGGACAGCAGTAAATTTCCCATTAGCAACCACAGCACTTAAGAAAGGTTGTCTAGCTAAAGATAATCTTATAAAACTAGCAAGTAATGGTTTAGTAATTAGGAAGTGTGTCAATTATCATATAACAAGTGTATGTTAACCATATATGGAAAATGCATGATCTCACCGAATCCTTTGTCTTAGAAATATATAAAAACAGAGGTATCACAGCTTTTTCTTGTTCAAAGTTTCAGGTACAAATCTGGCTCTGAACCTTGCGCAATAAAAACTGTCTCTGGCTGACCCAGGAATGTTGTTTGGTCCCTTCATTCCATAACATTTATGGCACCCTGGCAGATGGGACTGAGGAACAAAGACCTTTGTTCTGCCTGACAGCTGCCCTAGCGGGAACCGACGCCTCCCCAAGAAAAGTTCACTGGCCGGCCACAAAGACTCCATTGAAGTCTACGAAATCTTTCAGTGAGGAGGTGCCGTAAAACCCGCTGAAGAAGCAGACTAGTCAAAGATCCACAAGGTCAGCCAGACACAGAGACCTCAACAAAAGTCCAAGAGGGAAGGACACCTGCAGGTAAGTATAAGTCAGGGAGTTCAAGTCTCTCTGTTTAGGGGTAACCACCAATATAAAGGGTGGAAAAAGGGGGTCTGATCACCCACCTAGGAGACAAGGCGGTGTCCTAAAGTCTATAGTGAGGAGTTCAAGTAACTCCTGTTGAGAGTTCAAGTCTCTCTGTTAGGATTGTGTGGGATTGTGTGGGTGGTTAAACCCTTGCGGTTCTCATTGACTGTCGGAACGTCCAGCGTCGTGAGCCAAGGGTAGTGTTGTTAGGATGGGTGGTAGTAGTATTGATCAGTGGAAGACTAAAAGAGAGACCCCCTTGATTAATCAAGTTTCAGGCAGAGTTTGCTAGGGTCTGTTTGATGAAATCTAAAAGAGAGGGGAGAAAGAAAACCTTATAAAATAAAATGTGTGTGGTCTTATGTGTGGTAAGAGAAAAGAACTACTGCAGTGTTATAAACATTCTGATAAATTACCATTCTTAAAAAGCCAGAGAACTCTGAAAGAACTAAGAATAAAGAAGAAATTGTTTACTGTTCCTCCCACCCGGGGTTTAGCAGGTAGTAAAAAGGTAAAGCCTGTCTAAATGGGAAGACTCAGATAATTTGACTTGATCAATTTGGTGTGATTTCTGTTAAAAAAAAAAATTCCTGGATGTGCATCTATAATGATAGTGTTTAAAATTGAATGGGATTGAATTGATTGTGATATGTTTGGCCGGCCAGCAAATTAAGTAAGCTTGGGCTTGAAGCTGTGGGAAACAGGCAGTGGTTAGGGCCCAAAATCACATTTGTGATTAAAACTGCTCTCTGAGTTTTCCCACTCCTTTAAGAATAAGCTATAGGTTGCCCAAGGAAATAAAATTAAAACAAAAAAAACCAACCTCCACAGGTCTGGAAATGTTTGATGATATGTGTGCATGTGTATGTATGTAATCATTTCCAAACCTGCAGGGAAGATGAAATCCTCTAATAATAGTGGCTTGTGAAAAAGCTCCCTGAAATAATTTGGTTTGCATGGAGGAAGCATTAAATGAAATTTTTGTATGTGAAATTGGTTTATACAAGAAGTCTGATTGCAGTACAAATGTGAATGTGTGTGTGTGATGTGTCCTGAAGCTCATAAGGAGTGATAAAGTGAAGTGATCTTGAGCCCTGTGAATGCCTGTGTGTTGAGGATGTGGGAGATAAATTTGTGGAAAAATGTCTATGAGTTGTTGAGACTAGAGAGAAATGCAGAGGGTTGTGTTGTTGAAAGGATGCTGAGAGGTGAAAGGAGATGATAATTCTATGTAGTTTAAACATTTTTTTTCCTCTCCCTGTATTCCGGACCCCCCCCCCCCCTTTGGAGGAGAGAAGCAGGAAAAGGGTGGGCTGCGGGCTTTTGTTCTTTTCACCATTTTTTTCTCTCTGCTGAAGCAGCCTGAGAAAGGCGTGATATCTGATACCTGCCTCTGCAGTTTCACTGTTTTTGGCTCGGAATGCAATTTATTTATTTGTTTGTTTGCTTGTTTGTTTGTTAGCAGCATAAGTTGTTGTTCCTTTCGAAGAAGGAGCTAATTTGTTTATAGAGGGATATACAATAGTAGAAGGGAGAAAGGAAGTTTTAGTGGAAGCCAGAAACTTGCCTTTAAGTTGGTCTGCACAGACTTGTGCTGACTTGGAAGTCAGGATAGCAGTGGTAGGAGGAATTGAATGTTTTATAAGAAGAAGGAGTTAGAGAAAGTAGAATTGATGGAAGGGAGAAGGTATGTGATTTGTTTTTGGAAGGTTATGGATGTTGTGGATTGCATAACCTTTGGACGGGGAAGGAAGAAAGGAATGTGAGGGTGGAACCAAGTGATAATGGGAAGAGGAAGTGGTGTTTTTAATTGACAGAGATCAGATTAAGTGGACAAAGCATTAGAATACACTTAATTAGTGAAGGGAGTAGGAAAATCACTCCTGATAGAATAGAAGGGGTGGCGTCTCAGCCTCTATCTATAAACAAACAAGAATTAAGGTAATTCTTAGGTTTGGTTGGATATTGCAGACTCTGGATTGATGGGTATGCTGATTTTACCAAACCCCTGTATGCAAAATTAATTGAATCTGGACCTTGGAGTTTGAAATGGGAGGGACACGAAAGAGGAAGCCTTGAAAATTTGAAACAAGCTTTAACCAAGGCTCCTGTATTAAGTTTATCAAATTTGGAAAAGCCATTCCATCTCTTTGTAAACACAGAAAATTGAATTGCACAAGGGGTGTTGGCTCAGAAAGTAGGAAATTGACCTTTGGGGGAACCCTTATTGTAAGCACCCCACATCAAGTCAGAACCATCCTTCAGCAAAAAGCGGGGCGGTGGTTAACTGATTCCAGAATTCTAAAAAAAAAAAAATGAAACAATTTTAATGCAGCAGAGAGACTTGATTTTAACTACAGATCACAATTTGAATCAAGCACAGTTCTTAGCCAACACCAGATCAATGGATCAGTTTGGATTAGAACATCATTGTGCTGAAGTAATTGATTTACAAATAAAAATAAGACCTGATTTGGAGGAACACCCCCTGGAGAAAGGAGAAGCAATTTTTATAAATGGTTCCTCTAGGGTGGAGGAGGGAGTACGGAAAAACGGATATGCTATTATAAAAGGACACACTAAAGAGATCCTGGAAGCAAAGGGTTTGCCTCGAAATTGGTCTGCTCAAACCTGTGAATTGTATGCATTAAATTAAGCTCTATGGATAGGGAGCCTGGATAGCTCAGTAGACAAATGCATTGTAATTTAACTCCAGCTGTCTGTAATTAGTAAGTTCGAATTTCACCAGGCTCAAGGTTGACTCAGCCTTCCATCCTTTCTAAGGTAGGTAAATTGAGGACCCAGTTTGTGGGGGCAATAAGCTGACTTTGTAAAATATACAAAAGTATGAAGGCTATTGCTTAACGCATTGTAACCCTGAGTCTCCGGAGAAGGGCGGCATATAAATCAAATTTTTTAAAAAAAGGCTCTATGCATCTTGGAAGGAAAAATAGGTAGATTCCAAGTATGCATTTGGGATAGTGCAGACATTTGGCAAAATATGGGTGGAGTCATTGGGGAATTCAAGCTATTGTAGATGAACTTTTAAAATGCTATGGTTGTATTGGGATATATCCTTTAGTAACATCAATTATAAACAAATGTTTGATTTGTAAAAAGGTGAATAAACAAGCTGTCAGGAAACAACAGATGGGTGGGAGACCACCAGCTTTAAGACCATTTCAATGTATTCAAGTGGATTTACAGAATTACCAAAAGTGGGGAGAGTAAAATATTTATTGGTCATAGTGGACCACCTCACAGGGTGGGTTGAAGCTTTTCCCTGCAGTAATGCTACAGCAACAGTGGTGTCAAGAGTTTTATTAGACCCAACCTAGAAAGATTATCATCATATGAACTGTTGTTTGGAGTAGTTTTCACTACAGGAAGCATATGTATTGATTCCCTGGAAACCAGAGACAAAGTATTGAAACAATATGTATATAAACTGTCCAGATATTTTGAAGTTCTTAGGAAACAAGGACTATTAGCCCAAACACCACCTTTGAAGTTTCCAGTCCACAAATTCCATCACGATGATTGGATGTTGATCCGGAGCTGGAAGGAAGTTAAACCCCAAGTGAAAGGGCCCGTGCCAGCCCCAAAGGAGTGGAAGGTGGAATCTCACCAAGGAGATCCATTGAAGTTGACGATCCAAAGCACCCAATGGACTGGTGGGCAGTAACCAGTGGGAATAGCGTTCTTCATCATCTGGACTATTTTTGTATTTTTCTTTCTTAGGACTGAGTGGTTGCCTATGCTGTTTCCCCAACTGAAGAGGACTACAACTGATCAGATTCCTTTGCACGCTCTCCCAGATGTATTGTTTTTGTAATTGTGCTTTTAAGACCTTAGAAGGAAGATCTTGGGTCCACTGGACGAGACTGAAGCCCGCAGACCAGAGTGATCCGGTCACATACCAGGTAACAAAAACTGACAGGCCATTGGCGCGGAAGTTCAAGAAGAATACACCCTGCTGAGTCCTACCGGCAACGGATTCTCAACGCACGGTGATCGTCAGCCTTGCTGAACCACCCCGGAAGCTGGTTCCCCGCGCACGGCGGAAGCTTGGAACAGAGGAAGACAACATTCCATGACTGTAATTTGTAATGTAAAATCCATTAACTGTGATAGAATCCAGTGAGCACTACTTAAAGACACTCATGCTAGAGGAAGATTGGGTGTGGGGACTCTGGGCAACAGCTACTTTAGCCCTTCTGTTGGTATTGTTTTAATACGATTGATATTGCCCTCTCCCAAGTTACGCATACCCCTAACCCTCTTCCTGACATGGTGAATTTGTAAACTACGGGTCTTGCGCTCTTAAGGCCTTGTGAGTGTAGGAATTAGGTCATTATGATTTATTTATGGCTTTGGGTACTATTAGCTAAAAGGTCTAGTGAGGGATACTATCTTGAACAGTAGTTCCCAATGTTGCGTCAGTGTCCAAGAAATCCCCCTTGTCCCTGCGGAAGGATTTGAAGATGTCAAGAATCCCAGGGGACCTTGCAGCATCAGGACACTGAATGGGGACACTTTGGGTCAAGTCCACTCCCGCCAACAACGTGGCATCAGAAGGTGGAGTGGGTACCTTAGTCCTAAACCAACCCCTAGACCTGAGGTTAAGAGTTTGACAATCCCAGTAAAGGGGGGAATACAAGAACAAAGAGAGAACGGGCCCATGCAACAATTGAGAAGAGGGGACTACATATCAAGGATACTGGAATTGGGTCAAAACCTTGTTAATCAGTATGACCCTACCCTAGGTCAAAACTGCTGGTTGTGTTTATCTGCTAGTCCTTCATCTTATCATGCTGTCCCAGTAGAGCAAGATCTCTGGGAAAGGACAAAGGCTACAATAGTCCTTGAAAAAGATAGTAGAAACAAAAGCACCAGTATCTCTGTTACAAGGAGATTTTTATAAGGCATTCCAACGGCTGGGAAAAAGCCGCCTCCCTATTGCCAGCCCAATAGCCACAGGTGTGGAACTCATAGGGTCACCTTCCCTGTGTATAAAGAGACATCAGAAACCTGGTAGGCCTGTAGGATCCCTGACAAAAGAACAACATCCATCAGAAGTGTACCTTGGTCCTAGAATGAACGTTAGGGATGTAAAACTAACCAAAGATCTTTTTCCTTCTGCACACCACTCATTCACTTTCTCATTACCACCAACTGCCATCATCACAAGATGGGGAGGATGGAAGGGGTCCTGGAATGTATCCAAGGAAAGGTGCCCCAGTCTATTCCAGCCCCCTCGCTTCCCTATCTGGCTTTCCATTAGGTCCAGCACAGGTTTATGTGTCTTCTTTCCCCCTGGGAATACTACCTCCCAATATCTTTTTGAAGGTCCAATCCTCAGAGATAAGCAAAAGGACCCTTCACTAGAAGTCCCATTACAGCCACTGGCTGGAATGTTTGTGGCAGGGACTTTGGGGATCTGGACTAATGAAAAGAACCATCGGACCCATGCTTTCTCCATGAACATAGGCGTGTGTGTAGGGGAAAAAGGAGTATTCTTCTTCTGCAGGAAGGATGCGTATTTATGTTTGCCAACAAATTGGACCGGAACATGCACACTAGTACACCTTTTTCCTAAAATAGGTGTTGTCAGTGGAGAACATACCATCCCTGTTCCTCTCATGGGGCATGTTCAGAAACGGGCACCAATCCTAGTCCCACTATTAGTAATCATGGGGATAGGAACTGCAGTGGAACAGGTGTAGGTAGAGTGACACACTCAGTAATACAGTTTCAGCAATTATCAGAGGAACTCCAAGAAAGCCTGAGCCATATTGCTGGAACCCTGGTAGAAGTCCAAGACCAGATAGATTCATTGGCAGCAGTGGTCCTACAAAATCAACGTGCCTTAGACCTAACCGCAGAGAGAGGAGGTATGAGAAGATTGTTGTTTCTATATGAATAAATCAGGTGTGGTCAGAGAAATTGCCAAGGAATTGCAGGGTAGGGCATCCAAGATAAGTCAGAGGTTACAAACAACTGACAGGTGGTTTTCTTGGTTGCCTGGATCCGGCTGGATTAAACAAATGTTATTCTTGTTGATATGGCTGTGGCAGGCCTAGCTTTTATTCCTTGTGTAATCCCTGTGCTGAAACAGCTATCTATCAGAGCAGTGAAAGAGATACAGACTGTGAAGGAGTTAATTTTGACAGAGCGCTTTCTTGAAAATAAAGACTCTGAAACAGACACATATGTAGAAATGGAGTCTGGGAAAGAATGGAGGGAGTACCTCCAAAGATTAAGAGAGTGAAGATCAAGAAATACCTATCTCTTGCCTAGATTAGTCATAGTTTGTTAGATATTATATGTTAGCTTTGTTTATCCAAAGGAATGGAATGATATTTACTAAAGAGTTGAACATGTAAGGAATGGTGAAAGTTTCTGCATGGAAAAACTTTCAAAGGGGGGAATAATGTGAATAAAATAGGAATCATACAGAGTCAGATACATGAGCTCTAAAGGACCCTCTCTATTCACATTATTATAAGATAGAAAAGTGCTTGCTTGGAGATTATATTAAAAATCAGCTAAACCCCATTAAGTGGTAATATATCTTCGGATGAGACTTAGATGTCACGGAAGGACAGCCATATGGAAAACATTTAAATGACCTCACTGTGAGTGACACAAGGATATATATGTTACAAAGAGTTACTTAATCCAATAAATTTACCCAAGGACAGCAGTAAATTTCCCATTAGCAACCACAGCACTTAAGAAAGGTTGTCTAGCTAAAGATAATCTTATAAAACTAGCAAGTAATGGTTTAGTAATTAGGAAGTGTGTCAATTATCATATAACAAGTGTATGTTAACCATATATGGAAAATGCATGATCTCATGTTAACCATATATGGAAAATGCATGATCTCACCGAATCCTTTGTCTTAGAAATATATAAAAACAGAGGTATCACAGCTTTTTCCTTGTTCAAAGTTTCAGGTACAAATCTGGCTCTGAACCTTGCGCAATAAAAACTGTCTCTGGCTGACCCAGGAATGTTGTTTGGTCCCTTCATTCCATAACACTATCACTGCTGCAAAAGAAGAATGTCAGGGTTGGACTTCAAAAAAGCAATCCTCAAAGCATGCATAGTCTAATTCAGTGTTTCCCAACCTTGACTACTTGTGTGGACAGCATGGCTGGCTGAGGAATTCTGGGAGTTGAAGTCCACACAGCTTCAAGTAGCCAAGGTTGGAAACACTAGTTTAAGTAGTAAATAACTGAAGACGTGAGGGTCGAAACTTGTCTGATACTTACTGCAGTCCTCTGAACAAGCTAGAAGGTGCAAAGAAAAAGAAAAGAGGATTGTTTTAGTGACTGAAAACTCTAAGAGACTTTTTTCTAGCAAATGCTGTACATGGTTGAATCACATGCCCAGAAGTACAGAATGCCAAGCAAGCGAGAAATTCAACAATACAGCATGAAGACAGTGGTCCTGGGATGTCTCATAGGTTTTCCTCCAAGGGACAATTTTGAAATTGGCATCTTCTAAATAAAATTAATATATACTGCTCAAAAAAATAAAGGGAACACAAGCAGAAGACATCCGAGATCTGAATGAATGAAATAGCCTTATTAAATACTTTGTTCGTTACATACAGTAGTTTTGTGTTCCCTTTAGTTGTTTGAGCAGTGTATAAACTACTGTATGTAAAGAACAAAGTATTTAATAAGGCTATTTCATTCATTCAGATCTCGGATGTCTTCTGCTTGTGTTCCCTTTATTTTTTTGAGCAGTGTATTTCAAACTGATGGGTGAATGCAAACCTAAGCTAGAGTACTAAGGAAGGGCACTGAATGATACATGGGATATTTTGGATTTTGGACAGAAATAAACTCCAACTCTTCCCACCACCACCCCAGCTCCAAGGCACTGAGGAACTCTACATAAATCTTGCTTCATTGATGACAAAGGCCCACAATTTCCACAAGGAAAACGCTACGTTTCTTTCTGCCACAAAAGTGTAGGAAGGGAACACCACCAAGACAGTACCAAGACCAGGGAGACATAGCAAAACCTCATAACACAGGATCAACTCAGGAAGGGAAAAGCCCTAGGCATAGGAAGATGACCTTCCCAAAATAGAACACATAAGCATCAGGGCCATTTAAGAATAAAAGAAGACCCCGGAAAATGACACACACAAAGACACAAGACATGCCAGGGAAAAAACTATCGAAACAGCAGAATAAAACAAAAGGGACAACAGAGGATTAGCTGAGGAAAATATTTAATCAATAGCCCCAGCAATCTGATAAGAGCCAAGGCGGGAGTAAGGGCTTAATTGATAACAACATGATCAGTTTAAGGCAAAGGGAAAATAATAAGAGCAGAAGGAAACAAAAGGACACGAAATCAAATAACTAAGACACCACCCAATTTCAAGTAGGAAAAGATTCAGAATAAGAAAACACAGGGCGATCCACGAACTCACACACAAAAGACAGACACACAAAAGTAACAAAAGAAACAAAGAATTTCCTTTGTACAGAAAAGTATAAAAATGTATGCTTACCTTGTAACGATGTCAGCTCACCCAGGAACACTGGGTCGTGCGCTTGGCGGATCCGTCTTCCTGAAAAAGAATAAAGGAATCCTGTTTTCACGCAGCTCGCTTCACTCGTTAATCGGCTCATCGTGCCTGGGACGTTCTCCCAGCCGGGAAATTCGAACCCTTTCGGGGGGGAAACCCCTATGGAGAGTCAACAAAAGGAAAGTAAAATTCAAGATGGTGAAGGGATATAATAATAGAATTAGTTTTACTTGCTATTTTGCTTCTGTAAGAATTGCTCCTGCTATTAATCTGACTTCTGCTATCTTGTTTTTCTGTACAACCCTGTCCCTGGTGCATGTCTCAAACAAGAAGCGGGGTATGTCATGGCCTGGCAGGGTTCAGACACTGGGCAGATACCTGTGTTGCTAAGCACCCAGCCCCCATTTCTTGCTGCACTGGCGAAGGAGAGCACGGACACGCAGGGCTACAAGGATAAGATAAGAAAGGCATGGACAGGGCAAGAACAAGGAAGGCTCAATAGATAAGATGAACACACAAAGAACAAGAAACTACTGTGGGTTGGGTCAAAGGCTATTTTCTCTTATTGTCTCTGATTGGTTACCTGCATGTATAAGATGTTAGTCACACTCTCCCTAGGTGTGGCTCTTCCTTTGCATGCTTGCTGCCTGTATGCTTTGGGATTGTTCACCCAGCTATTTATTTTGTTACTTTTTTCAAGCCTCTGCTTAAGTCTCTCTTTGGCACCTTGATGACTTGAGTGCATTTTTGAACCTTACAATGGCAGCTATAGTTGCAGACATCATTTGAACTTCTTCAACATATATCCACCGACCCCCAGCAGATACCCCAACTTTCCTGCCATGATAGTATCAAGGAACTCTGAGAAGGGAGGACAGGTTCAAAAGGACACACAACTTTCTCTGCATTTCCATCCCAAGTCAGCCACAGCCGCCCTCCCATCTGCTGTTGGGAAGGCGATGCTTGTGGCAGATGGGAGGGCGGCTGCGGTTGACTTGGGATGGAAATGCAGAGAAACGTGCGGTGAAGCAACTGCCTTTCCTGTCCGACTTCTGTTAGCAGAGAGAAGAGGCGGCAGCGGAAGCGGAAGGAAAGGGCCCAATCGCAGCCGGCATGGTTCCCTTGGCTCCCTTCACCTGGCTCGCCTCAGCCCGCCAAACACACACACAAGGAGGTCTCCTTCGAGAGGCTTCAGAGGCCTAGCCTTTTTTTCTTTTCCCTCTCCTGCAGCCGCCTCAAGGGCTTTGCGGCGTGGAGGATGCTTCTTCCACAGGCCGTGAGCGGCCGCCTCCCAAGATTTGGGGAGGGAAGCGGAGCGCATTAAAGAAAAGTAAAAGGGAAGCGGGGTGTGGGGGGGGGGGGGAGAGAGACGGCCCGCCTTTAATTTGTGAAGTGGTTCGGGAATGACGAGAGGCACAAGCAAGCAAGTGACAACAGCTCTTTAATATATGGTGAGACTTCAGCAAAAACTCAGAGGCTGCAGTCCTCCTTATATACAATCCTGGAGAGACTGTCAGCCAATCAGAAACGTAGGCAGGTTTGAAACTCCCGCTTAAAAGTATCAATACATAACACCCCTCCCTTCCCAGAAGGCACTAACACTCAAAAATTAACATATGTACAAACAAAGTCTCGCAGGTGCTTAGGCTGAGTTCTCGCCCTAGTTGACCTGCGCAGTTCAGTGTTTGGTGAGGCGTCGAGCTGGTCGGAGGGACTCTTTGTCTCTCCCGGCTCCGCCAATGGAACCTCCTGGATTTTGTCCGGGGCGTGGTTATTCCCGGCTGGGAGTGGCGACTCGCTGGGGCGGCGCTGGAACCAGGGCTTGTCAGCTAAGTATTCTCGCGGCCCCGGGCTTGAGTTAGCTGTTTTGGAGAAGTGGTCATAGTTAGGCTCGGACATGTCTGCGTTGATGTTTGCCTCGCCAACCACCCGTTTCCTCAGTTGGTCTATGTGGCGCTTCCAGAGTCTATCTACCCCCACATCCACCGTGTATGATTTTGGGCCTGTTATCCCCACTATGGTTCCTGCAACCCACAGAGGACCGCTGGCATAATTGCGAGCGAACACCGGGGACCCGACCTGAAACTGCCTTAAGCCACAGGTCTCTCCCTTAAAGTTTTCGTGCGAATAGTTAGGGTGAAGCCTGTCCAACACGCACCGGAGCTTTCTCCCCATGAGGAGCTCTGCTGGGCTTCTCCCAGTTGCTGTGCATGGTGATGCATGCTGAACCGCAAGGAATTGATCTATCCTGGCCTGCCAGTCCCCATTGTCTAATCTGGACAGTGCTTCCTTGGCTGTCCTGACAAATCGTTCAGCCAATCCGTTGGAAGCCGGGTGAAATGGGGCTGATAGGGCATGGCGGATCCCCAGGCCGGCCAAGTAGCCTTCGAAAAGGGTTGCTGTAAATTGGGGACCATTGTCCGATACCAAGGTATCCGGCAGGCCGTGGGTGGCAAACAACTTTCTTAGGGCCTTGATAACCGCTTCGGCCGTTGTGGATGGCATTAATACAATTTCGAGCCATTTTGAAAAGGCATCCACTACTATTAAAAACGTTTGGCCATGGAACGGGCCGGCAAAATCAATGTGGATCCTCCCCCATGGGCCTTTTGGTTTCTCCCACTCTCGGATGGGCGCTACTGGGGGATCGGGGCGAGACTCCTGGCAGGGTCTGCACTTCCCCACCCACTCGGAAATGACCTGGTCCATGTTGGGCCACCAGACATAGCTGCGGGCTAAGCACTTCATCCTAACGATGCCAGGATGCCCTTCGTGCAATAATTCTAAAACTCTATCTCGTAGTTTTGCTGGAATTACCACTCTGTCACCCCACAGTAAGCACCCCCCTTGCGTAAACAGTTCATTTCGTTTGTTGGCAAAACCTTGGTACTCCTCCCCGACCACCTTGTCCGGCCACCCTTTCAAAACCCAACCCATAACAGTCCGGATAACAGGGTCTCTATTTGATGCCTTCGCCACCTCGCCGGAGGAGATGGGCCCCAAGGTTAACGTGTCCAACAACAGGACGGAGGTTTCCGGTGTTGGGTTGTCCAGCAGGTCGGGAAGGGGGCAACGGCTAAGGGCATCCGCATGACCCAGGGTCCGCCCAGGCCGATGGACGAGCTGGTACGAGTAGGCCGATAAGAAAATCGCCCATCTAGTTAAACGGGGGGAGAGGGCAGCGGGGGTTGGCCTGTCGCCTGCTAGCAGTCCTAGCAACGGTCTATGGTCAGTCACAAGTTCGAATTTTCGGCCATAGAGGTATTCGTGGAACTTTTTAACCCCCGCAATCGCAGCCAGAGCCTCTCTGTCCAATTGGCTATAGTTTCGTTCTGTGCTGGACAGAGTTCGGGAGTAGAAGGCAATGGGTGCCTCTAGGCCGTTCGGCAGTCTATGGCCTAGGACGGCACCAACTCCTACGGGGGAGGCGTCGCAAACCAAGACGAGCGGCAGCTCTGCATTGTATTGGATCAGGAAACTGTCCTCAGATAGGAGTTTTTTTACTGCCTCAAACGCGGCCGCTTGCGGTTTCCCCCAGACCCATGGTACATTCTTCCCTAAGAGTTTGTGAAGGGGATCAGCGACCGTGGCCTTATCTCTTAGGAACATTGAGTAGAAATTTAGTAGTCCAAGGAAGGCTTGGAGCTCAGCTTTGGATTTGGGGGCTGGTGCGCTTTTGATGGCCCTCACCTTGCTTTCGGTAGGGTGGATGCCTGTGCCGTCCACCCTGTACCCCAGAAATTCTACCGAGGGGACCGCTATCCTGCACTTGTTCTTTTTAAGTCTTAGTCCCGCTTCTCTGAATCTGGACAGGACGTTCCGTACCCTGTCCCCTAGCTGGTGTTCGTCTTGGGCGCTGACTAAGACGTCATCGAAATAGGGGACTACTCCCGGAAGTCCTTGCAACAGGCGCTCCATGGTGCTTTGAAATAAGCCGGGTGCGACGCTCACCCCAAATTGGAGCCTGGTGCATTTAAATGCACCCCTATGAGTCACGATCGTTTGCGCCTCTGCCGTGGCGTCGTCGACCGGTAACTGTTGATAGGCTTGGGCCAGGTCTAATTTGGCAAAAATTTTTCCGGGGCCCAGGGAGTGTAGTAGATGGTGCACGATCGGCACCGGATAGGCGCTCGGCTGCAAGGCCTTGTTGATCGTGCACTTGTAGTCGGCGCAAATTCTGATTGAGCCGTCGGACTTAACTGGGGTGACTATGGGGGTCTCCCACTTGGCATGGTCAACGGGAACCAACACCCCTTGCTTAATCAGTTTGTCCAGTTCTGCATCGATCTTTGGTTTCAATGCGAACGGCACTCTTCTGGCCTTTAGTCTTACTTGGGCTACGTTGGGGTCTAAGTTTAGTGAAATAGGGGTCCCCACATACTTGCCCAATGTGTCCCCGAAAACGTCCTGGAACTCGGACAGGAGGCTGTCTTTCAGGGTTGACTTGGACATCAGGTGGACGCCGGTGAAACCCATGCCAAGGGCTCGGAACCACCCCATGCCCAGGAGGCTCGGCAGCTGCTTCGTGACGATGGTCAGCGGCAGGTCTCTTTCGTAGTCTCCGTAGGTGACCCGGAACGTGCCCACGCCTTCGAGGGGGACTCGGTTCCCCTGGTAGTCTAGGATGCGCAGTCTCTGTCTGGAGAGTTGATCCTTCCGGAACGACGGCAGGAGGGTCTTTAGGGTTGTCCACGACATGATGGAGAGAGCTGATCCGGTGTCGATCTCCATCGAACACGGTCTTCCGTTGATCTCGACCACCGTGCTGACTTTGTCCTCGACCGTTGTGCTGGCCTGGTCGATGTGTATGCTGCGGCCATCTCGCGGTTCAAATTCGCGCCGTTTTTTCGCGCCGCCTTCTCTCGTTGGCTGCTTCTGGCGCGCTGATTCCGGTTGGTTGCGGCGCTCACGTGGTTTGAGTCTTCTGGGCAGAGTGGCTCTGCAGACTCGCGCCAAGTGCCCTTTCTTCTCGCAACGCCTGCAAATAGCCTCTCTGTATTTGCAGGACAGTCTATCATGGTGCCCGCCACAGCTGGGACAGCTTCGCCGGGGGCTGCCAGTGTCTTTTCTCCGGTGCTCTGTTCGGAAGACGTCCTCATCCGACTCGGACTCCGAGCTGGATCCGGCGTCTTCTCTGTGCACCGGGGCAGACTTGGGGCTGTCTTTGCTGGTCGGCGGACGCTGTAGCGTTTCAGCGGCCTTTGTGGAGGCTTCGTGAGCCCTGGCCTCATCAAGGGCTCCGGCAAGCGTCAGATCAGGCTTGGCGAGCAGACGCCGTTGCAGCCTAATGTCCCGAACACCACAGATCAGTTGCTCAAGCAACGCATCATCCAAGTCTCTGTAGTCGCAATGAGTTGCGGCTTTTCTCAGGCTGGCCATGTACGCGCTGACCGGCTCTCCCTCTCGTTGGACGCGCTGCCTTAGTTGGTATCGCTGCACGAACTTGGAGGGGACGGGAGCGTAGTGAGCCCGGAGAGTTGCCATCAAGGTGTCCCATGAGACTGTTTGAACCGGCGTTGGCTCACACAGTGACTCGGCCATCTCGAACACGTCCGGTCCGCAGTGGCTTAGGAATAGGGCTCTCTTTCGATTAGCCGAGAGGCCCTGCATGTCGCTGGCTTCTAGCGAGCATTCAAACCTTGTTAGGTACGAGACCCATTTTTCGCGGGTCGGATCAAAAGGCTTGGGCGGAACGTAGGCAGACATGTCCGGTATGTCTCC
Organism: Arizona elegans; assembly: GCA_022577455.1. NCBI lineage: Eukaryota > Metazoa > Chordata > Lepidosauria > Squamata > Colubridae > Arizona > Arizona elegans. The sequence goes on along the minus strand of JAKOOJ010000010.1, from coordinate 41,171,296 downwards.
TGTGGTTCGCCTCGTCGCCTAGCTGAAGCTCGTGGTCTCACTGGTTGGCTTCTTGTAGCCTCTATCCCACCTTCGTCGCCAATGAAGTGGTTCGGGAATGACGAGAGGCACAAGCAAGCAAGTGACAACAGCTCTTTAATATATGGTGAGACTTCAGCAAAAACTCAGAGGCTGCAGTCCTCCTTATATACAATCCTGGAGAGACTGTCAGCCAATCAGAAACGTAGGCAGGTTTGAAACTCCCGCTTAAAAGTATCAATACATAACAATTTGCTTCGTGTGATGCTGGCGCGGTGGGGTGGGGCGGGAATGAGCCACCACTTAGCGCAGTCCTGGGGAGGGGAAAGAGAAAGCATCCCTCAGCGAACGTGACGTTTCGGCGAGACCTTGCTGGACCTCTGTGGAGTAAGGACAGGAGCAGCCAAGGCGACGGGCGCTGTTTGTTGTTCCTCGCCACGCTGTAAAAAGCAACCCTTGCCCCAAAGAAGTAGCGGTCTGATGAAAATAAGAGGCTTATCCGGCATTCAGCACCGGAGAGCCGCTTCAGCATCTGTCGGAGGCTGGAGGCTCTTTTTTTTTTCATTCGCTCCGTGTTCTTCCTTCATGCAAAAAAAAAAAAAAAAAAAAAAGCCCGATCTAATCTGGAGCCGAATGTGATTAGAAGCAATGCTGTCCGTCTGGAGCATTTCATTTCAGTCTTTAAGTGGGCGATGAATTGAACCTCTTCCCCTAAAACAGATGTGACGTGGATTGTTTTTTTTGGTTTTTTTAGCGACTTGGATTGTTCCCCTAGGCCAGGGGTCTCCAACCTTGGCAACTTTAAGACTTGTGGACTTCAACTCCCAGAGCAAAGCTGGCTGAGGATCTCTGGGAGTTGAAGTCCACAAGTCTAAAAGTTGCCAAGGTTGGAGACCCCTGCCCTAGACCACTTTAGGAGCAAAGTGGTGGGTTTTGCTAGCGTTTCAGGAGGAAGGGAAGGGAGGGAGGGAGAGAGAAAGAAAGAAAGTAAGAGAAAGAAGGAAAGAGGAAGGAAGGGAGAGAGAAAAAAGAGACAGAGAAAGAGACAGAGAAAGAAAGAGAAAGAAGGAAAGGAAGGGAGAGAGAGAGGAAAGAAAGAAAGAAAGAAAAAGAGAGAAAGAAAGAGGAAGGTAGTGAGAGACAAGAAAGAAAGAAAGAAAAAGAAAGAAAGGAAGGGAGAGAGAGAGAAAAGAGAGAGAGAGAAAGAAAGAAAGAAAAGGAGAAAGGAAGGAAGGAAAGAAAGACAAAGAAAGAGGAAGGAAGGGGGAGAGAGAGAGAGAGAGAGAGAAAGAAGAGGAAGGAAGGACCACAAACCCTGGCACTAGACATGGTTTCAGAAGATGCTTTGAAACAGGATAGCAATCTAGGGCTGGAAGGGACCTTGGAGGCCATCTAGTCCAACCCCTGCTCCAGCAGGAAACCTTATATCGTCTGGATTATTTTGGTGCCTCTAACAGGGAGGAAAATTGCCAGAAAGGAGAAGGCGTTTACTAGGACAAGGCTGCCATGCAGAGGAAGGCAGAGATAGTCCTTGATTTATGACCACAATTGAGCCCAAAATTTTGGTTGCTAAGCAAGAGTGTTGTTAAGTGAGTTTCACCACATTTTACTCAATCCATGACCTCTCTGGCTCTAAATAGTCATGTGCAAGCTAGGGAAGAACATCTGAAGGTGTGTGTAATGTTCTAAATGTACAGAAGTTATAGTTAAATGTGTGGCAGAAAGTGGACTCTGAGTGTGTTTTTCCAAATGTAGTAAGTGAGGTTGAATGTGTATAGTTTTAGAAGAGCTGTGTGTGCGTACATACACATGCAGTATATATAGTAGATAATGCATCTTTTTGTGTGCCTATACACACTCTATACTAATATGCATGTACACATATGGCATATGTACATAGGATTAAATAGTATATTTTGGATGTTAAGCAGTAGTAAATAAATAGACAGGGAAATTGTATCTCGTTGAGGCCTTTGAGGCAAGGAGAGACCAGGCACCCTAACCCTAACCCTAGACCCGAGTGACGTCAAGTTGGCCTTGCCCACCCAGTCACATGATCACCCAGCTACGCCCACCCAGTCAAATGAACACAAAGCCACGCCCCCCCAGTCAAATGAACACAAAGCCACGCCCACCCAGTCACATGACCAAGCCCTGCCCAGTCACATGACCATCAAGCGACACCCACAAAATAAGCCACGCCCACAGAACCAGTAGTAAAAAATTTTTGGAACCCACCACTGAAGCAGATGGTGCTGCTTCAAGGAATTCAATCCCAGAATTTAGCACAACTCTTAAAGCAATGACACCTTTTGCTATGTTTGTGTAGAAATTTGAGGGAAAACCCGGCTGCTTTAATAAGAGAGAGGTGCTTCCTTCAGGATAGCTCTGAAGCCTTTCTGAATGACTTTTGATTCAGGCATAGCCTTTTAAATTCAGATTCCTTGGTTCTAATTTCATTATGACCAACCTGAGTTAAGAGCTGTAGGGAAAATGGCTTTTTTTCCTCTCCAGCAAGACTATTGAACACAGGTGTGCAGCAGTGTTGGAAGAAAATTTCCTGAGTTCGTTCCCAGCTGGGAAGCAGTCACCGATGCTGAGAAGAAATGACACAGAAGCAAGATGCCAGAAAGCAAGGTTCTTTAATTCAGGAAGGAGCATTCTTGGCTTCCAAGCAAACTTGGAAGTGGAAGTATGACTCTGAGCCTTTAATGCTTAATTCCCCTTTGAAGCTCCTGCAGTTTGATGGGTTTTGATGTGTTTCTGATTGCCCTGGGTTTTGTTTTCCTGTTTTCCTGGGTTAATCTTGGTCCCAGGTCTTGTGTTTTTTCTGTCCTGGGAGTTAATCCTGTCAGGGAGGCAGGAAAAAGGGAGTTTCGGTTTACCTTGGAGAGTTTATTTTTAGCCTGATTCCCCTTATCTTAATGGCTCTACTTAAGTGTTCCTTTCAGCTGGTGCTTTTGCCTGGGGTTTTCTTAAAGGAGGAAGGGCTGGCTTGAGTCTCTTGGCACTGTTTTCTGAGGTTTCTGGTGCTGTCCTTTTGGGGTATACTTCCCACAAGAGGATCTACAAACTACATTTTCAGCAGAATAGTTTTTGACAATTGTTGGTGGGGAGAAAGGGTGAAATTAATAACAGGGACAGGTGCATTAAATATCTACTTGGCTTCATAGCATGGTATGGTGGTTAAGGTTTTGATCTAAGATCTTCAAAACAAGGGTCAGGTGGACACAAAATATGGTGGGGACCAATGGAGGCTTCTGATTTGAGATTGATATCTACAGAAACTAAGTTGTCAATCCCTCTCTTACTGTGTTATGAGAACAGAACCAATTGTGTTCTGTTTAGTAAACTGTGTTTAAAAATACTATGCATTGATGCTGTCTTTGAATCCATTCATTTAATGGAGGCAATGCCTGAGGCCACAAGATTTAAGACAAGATTAAGAGTGGAATTTTCCTAGTTACTTCAAGTTTCCAACATCCCTCACTAGTGACAGGTTGACTTGTAGCTGCCAGAAGATGTAATGCAGCAATATAGATGGTGAGTTCCTTCTTACTGCCTTAAGGCATGAAAGCTGGCCTGATGACTTTGGACCAATCACCTTCAGCCCAACCTACCTCACAGGATTGTTGTGGGGAAAATAGGAGAAGGAAGGTGTATTAGGTATCTTTAGCACCTTGAGTTATTTATAAAAATAATAAAGGCAGGAAATTATATATATAAAAATATATATGTTTTATATTGTTGGAAGAAATTTCCTGAGTTTGTTCCCAGCTGGGACACACCACAGACACTGAGAAGAAATGGATGTTGTACTTCTGGTGGCATCGGAGGCGAGGACCTCGCTCCGAGCTCTCCCTGTCGGAGGGCTCCAAAAGGAGCCATAGCCACCCTGTAGGGGTGGTGAAGCAAAAGGGGGGCGGGGCGCCTTGCAGGTCGAGGAGAGCCACATCTCTCCTCCCTGACTTGGAAAATCCCCCTCATCCGAAGTCGAGGAGCAGCAGCAGTCAAAATGGCTGCCACAAAGCAGGGGACAGCCAGAACACCTAAGAAAGTGCAGGAGCGAAGAGAACAGTGAACATAGATTGTTTCTGGGTGAGATGATTCTTCTTTTACTTAAAAATTAACCCCTATCTGTTATAGTTTGAGACAGCCTTGCCGGGTTGCTCTGTGTTTGGTCAGGACTGACTATGCCTTCACAGGCTGAGTCTGCATGCTCAGGGGTGGGGGGAGGGTGCCATTGGTCTCTGCTCCCTGATGGGAAGCCGTCTCTGCTCATCCTGCAGGGTCTTTCCTGGTGTCTCAACGCCTGGTAGGCCGGTGGCAGTTCAATATGTCTATTGATGGAATTGTTATTGGAGAACCAAGCTTCTTTTAGTAGGCATCCTCCTTTAGTCCTATCATGGGCAATAACTTCAGCTTCTTGAAAGTCGAATGTGTGGTTGTACTCCTTCATATGCATCCAGATCTGGGAGCGCTGTTCCTTGCGTTGGACAGCCAGTTCATGTTCGTGTACTCTGGTCTGTAGCTGCTTGGCCATTTCCCCTATGTAATTGCTTGCACAATTACTACAATTGATGCGGTAAACTATCGAAGATGTCTCCTCCTTAGGTAATGTTTCCTTTGGGCGCATCACTCTCATTCTCAGTGTTTGGTCCAGCTTATGCGCCACTTTGACTCCATGTGCTGAGAGGATGTGTGGGGCAGTTTCGTATAACCCCTGTACATATGGGAGCACCCTCCACATAGCAGTTCCACTGGCACCCTTTTCTTTGGTGGGGGGGGGAAGTTTTTCAATTTTATTTCTTATACACATAATATAAAATGTACATTTTCTTATACATAATTAATCATACATATACATGTTTTCTTTAAAGAAAGCATTAAAATAAGGCTTTTTAATTACATTCGGAGTTGCTCTTCTACCCTTTCTTCCCTCTGCTTTCTCTACTGAGTCTAATCTGTATCTTTCTTCTTGCCAGTTCACCAATATTCCTTCTGGAATCAACCATCTAAAATTTATTCCTCTCAAACCTACGGTTATATTATGATGCAGCAGCTCTGACTTTAGCAAGTGATTGGTTTGGAGGAAAAAAGACTGGAATACTGAATGCAGAAAGTTTTGATCTGGAGTTTGGATGGCACGCTTACTTATTTTACGACAGTAAAGTGGATAAAGTATTTAAAAGCCATATACTTAGAGATTCTTTGCTGAGAGTTTGGAAGAAGCACCGAAACAATTGGAATTATAAAATACCGCTATGGCTGGATCTTGGTCATACCTTGTGGAATACAAATATAATGTCACTCGGGGGGTTTTTATACAAAGAGGTTCTTTTTACAGATGCGGGCAGATGGCAGCTGAAGACATTACAGACATTGTTGGCTGAAGGGATTAAATTAACTTGGTTACAATATAATCAATTGCAATTGAGATGGAAAGAGGACCAAAAAATTGGTATTATGATGCATGAGGAAGAATTGGTTAGACACATAAAAGAGAAAGGTCCAATGCATATTAAAAGACTTTATAATGTTTTGTTAGAAAGGGATTCAGAAACTGAATTAGTTAAAGACTGTATGATTAAGTGGGCACAAAACTTTGAAGAACCAGTGATGTTGGAAACATGGGAAAAAATTTGGGTTCAGAATGTTAAATTTACGCAGTCGCAGAATTTGAGGGAAAATTTCTACAAAATGTTTTATAGATGGCATCTAGATCCTAAAAAATTGTCGTGTATGTACCCTAATGTCCAGCCTAAATGTTGGAGATGTGATTGCATAGACGCTACATATTATCATGTTTGGTGGACCTGTAAGAAAGTTAAGGCTTTTTGGATAAAAATTTGGTGGGTCATGCAGAACGTTTTGAAGAAAAAAATTCAATTTTCTGCACAAGTGTTTTTATTGGGTATAGTTAAGGGTTTTACACTGGGTGAAACAAAATTGATATTGTACATGATAACTGCAGCAAGATTGTTGATAGGTAAATACTGGAAAAATGAAGCGCTGCCTACGATTGAGGAATGGACTCTGAAGATGGCCAGTTTTGCAGAGATGGCGAAGATTTCAGCATATTTAAAAGATTGTTCTCAAGAGACTTATGAATGGGAATGGAAGAAGTGGATAGATTATGTTCAGCATAAATATCAAACTAGGAAGTATCAAATAGCCTTTATTTAAAAATGTTATAGCAAGATAGTAATATTTTAGGGTTGAGAATAAAAATTTGCTAGAAAATGTTATATTAAGATAGAAATTTTTTAAGGTTGAGGATGAAAATTTGTTAGAAAATGTTATATTATGATAGAAATATTTTTAAGGTAATCAGGAGGAAAATTTATTTGAAAACGTTATATTAAGATAGAAAGAGGTTAAGGTAATGAAGATGAAAATTTGTAAGGGGGAGGGAGGGGTTTAAGTCTTATATATAAAGGAGGGTTTTTTCCTTTTATCTGATATGAGTATATTAGGAAGTCCGGGGGGGAGGGGAGGGTTAAGGTGGGTTAGGGAGGTTGGGAAGTTTGGGGGGGGGTAGCGGGGGGGGGAAAAAAAAGGGGTGAAAATGTAATTGTAAAACTTTTGCAATAAAAAAAAAAAATAAAATTTATTCCTCTCTTTATCAAACATTTTGTGAGAAATTGATATTCTTTTCGCAGATCTCTCACTCTTCTTGGAATTTGTTTCAGTGCCACTACTTCTCCCCCTTTGTGCTTTATCGTCATGTTTCTCATCAATTGCAATATCTCTGTTCTCAGTGTTTTCTTGGTGAATCTGACATGAATTTCTCTAGGTAGATCATGTCTCATCGCATATCTTGTGTGCACTCTGTATATCTCGTTGATTCCACTTAATATCCCTTCCTTACTTTCTTCCATTGCTTCTGCTAGTATCTCTGCAATTTTCTCTGCTAAATTTTCTCCCTTTTCTTCTTCAATGTTTTGAAATCTTAAATAAAAATCAGCTTTATCTATCTCCAGGGTTATAATTGTTTTTTCCTGATTTTTATCAGTAATTGTAAGTCTATAGTCCATCTCTTTAACGTTTTTCTCCGTTGCTTCTGCTTTTTCTTCCATTTGCTGCAATCATTGTTCATTTTTCCCTATCATTTCTTTAACTTCTTTCAATTCTCCTTCCATTTTTTCCATTCTCCCATCTACCTTGTCTAATCTTGTCTTAAGATCTTCATATATAGTCTGTAGCATATTTTTAAATTCTGTGTTGACTTTCTCTTGCTGTGATGCAATTTCTCTTGTCTTTTGCCCTGTACTACCAGGCATTGTTGATATTGATGGTGATGATAGATGTTGTGTTTTTTTCTTCATCTTTTTTAAAAAAATCTTACTACCCAATTTTATAATCCAAATACTCGATTTCTTTAAATTCAAAATGCCCAATCAGACTCTTCAGGTTCTTGATACCCTAATCCACATAGATTTGATCCATAAACCATACAAAAAGCCAAGAACAATCAAACAGCCCAAAAGGGCAAAAATAGAGGAAAAAAATAGAAAGAAAGAGTAAGAAAGAAAAAAAAGGAAAGAAAGAGAGAGAAAAAAGAAAAGATAAAACCAGATCAGCGCAAAAATAACAATTTACTAGTCCAAAACCCAGGTGTTTCCCCAAAATATCCAACCAGGCAATAAAACGATGAATATATCCCCCCCCAAAAATTAAAAAATAGGGGGGAAAAAAACCTGCCAATTAACTCTTTTAAGTCCAGGAAGAGGGAATTTCTACAAGGAAAAAGGAAAAGGCACAAAAAGAGAAAAACCAGAAAGCAAAAATAATATTCCAAAATACCAGTATTCCAAAATCTTACAAAATTTATAACTCCATCAAGCAAAAGGAAAAAACAGCTTTCTTTCGTCTTCTTTCTTTTTTCTTCTATATCTTCCCCCTTCTGTTACAAAATCACAAGACCACTTCTTATCAAAATCTTCTTGCCAGTTTCCAAAACATCCCAAGGTCACACCCTTCTCATCTTTTCCTTTGTCCAATATATCTCTTTAATTTCCTCTGCAATCCAAAATAGTCTTAAAAGAGAAAAAAAATAAATAAACCCCCAGCTTCAAAACTCCAAATTCAACTTTTCAAATTACAGTTCTTTATCCAAAAATGCCTCTTTTCCCAATCTGCTTTCAGTTTGTTAAATTACTTTTTCAGCTTTTGTTAATTAGCTTTTATTAATGGTTTCCGCTTCTTCACAGCTGTTCTGGAGATGGGGAGGTAGCCTTTTTCCACTCCCTCCCCTCTCTCTTTGCAAATTTTCTCAAGTAAAATAGTTTTAAAAGTTCAGGAGTTAAATATATAAAGGAATCTTGTTTCCAAGACCACAGTTTCTCACCCAGATGATCACCTCGTTCTTTTTTCCTTTTCTTCTTGCGTGTGGCCGTCCGGCTTTTTTTTTTTTAATATTTTTTTTTTATTTTTAAGACAAAAACATAAAACACATCTTTTCAAAATGAAGCTTTTGCTCCAGTCACATATTAAAGCAAATCATTAACAAATCTTAGTTTTTCAATTAACACAACTAAATATTTTAAACAAATATTTCCCTCAAATCTGTCTATGTAACTATGCCATTATCCCCAAAAACCCGTTACTTAAATTTTAAATCCTAACCAATTATCAATCCATTTTTCTCTTTCATTTGCTTAGATGGATATATTTTAACAATATAAATCATACAATTATATTAAACATTCCAAAAATATTTAATTTCAACATACCCATTTTATTTCTAACTATTAAACTCAAAATTTATATTCTTTGTTTCTATTATTGAACCTAACTTATTCATTTTATCCTAACTATCACTCTCAACATACACCTCCTTACTTTAATTATCCCACCTCATTTTATATTTTCCTAAGAAAACCCAGTGTTATTGTCTTTATCTTTGTTGTTAAACCAATCGTTTTTATTTCTTGGCTGTTAAACACAGCATAGCCATTTGTTTTGGCTGTTCAACACAGCATATCCTTTTTTTATTTTTTGGCTGTTACACAGCATGCCCTTTCTTGTTTGGCTGTTAAACACAGCATATTAATTTTTGTTTTTTGGCCATTACACAGCATATTCCTTTTTTTTTTTGGCTGTTAAACACAGCATATTCGTTTTTGTTTTGGCTGTTACACAGCATAATCATTTTGTTTGGCTGTTCAACACAGCATATTATAACTTTTTGGCTGTTAAACACAGCATATTCATAGTTCGTTTAACTATCAATCTCTACTTAAACCTTTCTTTGTTGTTTCCATCCATCTATGCATTGCTTTTTCACATAATCTTATTTTTCTGTATCCTTTTTCATGACATTCATAACATTTTAACATTGAGACATGGTTCTTGTTTAAAACATATCTTTAACTGTATTTATAAATTCCTTTTAACATTTTCAATTAATCATATTTATCCTTATTCTTTTCCTTAACATTTTGACATTAAAACATAGCTCTTGCATCAAGCATATCTTTACATGTATTAATTAATTTCTTTTAACATTCTTGATTTCTATAAAAACCTCCCTTTTATTATTACAATCCATCTTTACTTTATTTTATTTTTTTTTATCACATTATCTTCATTTCCTTGCCTGCAAACATATATTTCCTTCCATTTTCCAAGTTTTTAATTTTGTTTTCCATAGATCAAGTTAATTCGCTTTTCTTATTTTTATTCCGGATATGATGTATCAAATCTTTTTCTTTTGGGGCTGCACTTAATCCTTCTTCTATTCCTGCGCCAGCATTTAAATTATTATTATTTCAACTGTAGGAGTTCCATTGTAGATTTCTTTTCTTTTCACCATAATCAAGTTGTCTGCATAAAGGAAAGAAAAATCCTCCTCCACAGAATTCAGTAATTTTTATCTGTAAAGCTCAGAGTTTCCCATAGCAAAGGGAAGTTACAAAGGTCCTCTTTACGCCAGATGGTGTCTCTCTATAATCCACATTTTCCATTAGTCATGCAGGACTCCATTTTATTATTATATAACCATCCAATTTATTTTTCTTCTTTTAATTAAAAAAGTATCAAATGTTCTTTTTTTTCTTTTTAAAATCCAATTCAAATTTTTAAAGTGTTTAGTCTTTTAACCATATCTCCAGATTAATTCTCTTAGTTCTGTTCCAAAATTAGTTGTTTCTCGGGTCTTTGTCTCTTTAAAGTTGTAGTTTTAAAAAAATTTCCAAAGCCCCTTTGCTGCATAGCTGCTGTTTTAGGCTAGGGGTCTTCTAATTACTAGTAATGCTCCAAACTTTGTTACAAGCCTGGGCTGTTGTCACTCATCCGGCTTCAAAGAGCTCCTTTTTTCTCCACTTTCCTCCAGCACTTTTCTTGCCTGGTTGTCCCAGCTTCGTGGCAGCCGCCATGGCTGCCGCCCCCCTTCGCCGACTCACAGAGGGTTCCCTCCGACCTCTGAGGAACTTGCCTGTTCCTCTCAGTCGTCCGAGGTGCCCTTCTTCTTCCCCCGACCCTGCAAGACGGGTTCAGTCCGAAGACCCATCGGCAGTGGTTCGGCAGCCGGGGTTTTCGTGGGGCTCATCAAAGCCCGCTATTTCCCCGACTGTCTCGCTGCGACCGGGCTGCCTGACTTTTGACAGTTCCTAATGACTGTCTTCCCTTGCTGCTGGGTCGGAGGCTGATGCAGACACTTCAGGGAACTTGCAACTTTCCTGTTCGTGCCTGCCTGTGCCTCCGTTCTTCACTGTCCCTACAGGACAGCTATGATCCCTGGGGATCCCCTAAAGCAGCTGAGATATCAGCATTTTCCAGGAGCCCCAGAATTTGCTGTACCGCCACTGGCCACACCCTTCCCCACTGGCACCTTCAATAGGCTGCCGAGCCCTAGGTGTAGTACACCTTCGGATAAAGTCCATTGAGTATCCGTTGAGCTTGCAGACCTGATATAGATATGCCCGCTCCTTGGCTTTGGCTGTCGGTGTATTCCAATGAGTGTCTATCCTACTGAACAGTGCCTGAATACAACTGACTTCATGTGCAATGGAGTGATTGCTCTCATTATGTAAAATATGGTCCATGTTTGTGGTTTTTCTATATACATGTGTGTCAAGGCTCCCGTCTGGGTTGCAGTTGACCAGCACATCCAGAAAGGCCAGAGTGTTGTTGGTCTCTTCCTCCATCGTAAATTGAATGTCTGGATATAGGGAATTGAGGGTTCTTATAAATCTGGTCTTGCCGTTTAATGATGACAAACGTGTCATCAACATAACGGGCCCAAAACCTGGGCTTGTAAATTTTCATAGCCTCATATTCCAATTTCTGGAGGACCGCCTCTGCTACCACTCCCGAGATCGGAGATCCCATGGGTGTCCCCTTTATCTGTTTGTACTGATGGCTGCCAAATGTAAAATAGGTCCTAAGACAGAAATTCAACAGGTGGAGGAGGTTGTCTGTGTTAGGAGATTTGGGGTTGCGTGACTCCCTCTCCACTAATAATTCCTTTACAGTTAGGGCCGCCAGCTCCTTGGGGGATGGACGTAAACAGAGACACGACATCAAATGACACCATAGTCTCATCTTCCCCAACCTCCACTTCCTCCAACCATTGTAAAAAGTCAGTGGAGGACCTCACACTGGTAGTGGCGTCTTCAACCAGATGTCGTAGTTGTCCATATAACCATTTGGCTAAGCCAAATGTAATGGTAGTTTAATACTCTGACGATGTCAGCAGATGGCTGACGAAAGCTTAATAGAATAAAATTGTAATTATTTTAGTTCTGGAGTTCGCAGAATGTCTGTTTCTTTCTTTACAAATATACCTGGAACTCGTATTTTTAGAATAGTTTGTAATATATATATATATATATACACACACCGTGTTTCTCCAGAAAGACGACCCACCTTGAAAAGAAGCCCTATCACGTATCACAAAATTAGCCCTAATTAAGACCCCGTCCACCCTGTGTCAACATTCCAGAAAACCCCCAACTCCCAGTAAAGACACGGAAGCAGGCATTTTCCAAAGTTCTCTTTACTACAATAGGTAAACTGGCACATCTGGGAAATCCCGAATCTGAAAAGCCCGGGCTTTCCTTCAGTAATTCAAAGCTCCCAAAACCATCCTCTTTCTCCCCAATCGATCACATGCTCCAATCAAACTCCATTCCCCCTCGACCCAGCCCCTAACCACTCCTCCTCCAGATGCTGGATTGCCCTGACCTTGACCGATAGGAAGAATGCTATTATGTCTACTAATTCCCCTCTCCTAAATCCCCCCTCCTACTTTCCCACACATGAAGAGGTGGCAGCATTGAAGCTTCTGGCCTAATATGGCTTCCAAGGCTGACAGGCGTCCCCCCCTGCAGAAAGAACCACATCCTGAAAAATAAAACAGACAAACCACAAAAGAAGGGGTTAACACTTAGCACCAATCCCTGTAACCACCCCTCCCGCCCCCCAGAAGGACCTTTCAGTTTGTCAGGGAATTTGTCATGAAACTGTTTCACGAGAGCATCAGCCTTCACATCCCAACTCTTAACTCAAGTAGCTTCAGCCAAAGGGTAGCCTTTCCAGTGCACCAAATATTGTAATCGACCCCTGTAGAGTCTAGAGTCCAGGATTTTCTTCACCTCATAATGAGTCTCCCCTTGTATTACTAAAGGAGGGGGCGGAGCAGCTGGTAAAGGTCTGAGGGTAGATTCTCTGACCAGTTTCAATAAGCTACTGTGGAAAACGGGGTGTATTTTTCCTAATATGCGAGGGAGTCTAAATTGGACATTCACTGGGTTAATCACTTTCACTATAGGAAAGGGACCTATGAATTTGGGTCCAAACGTCTTGTTGGGCACCCTCAATCTTACGTACTTGGTTGACAAATACACCTTATCACCTATTCGGAAAGGTGGTTGGAGACCCCGGTGTTTGTCGGCCTGGGCCTTATATTTTCCCGCTGACTCTGCTAAAGCTTTTTTAGTATTCTCCCAACCCTTTTTCAATGAGGTCATCCAGTCCATTAACGACATGGAAGTGGGCAGTTCTCTAGGCAACTCAGGCATCAGCACAAAATCCATGCCCGTAGTTATTTGAAAAGGGGTCAACCCGGTACTGCTGTGTACTGCATTATTATAAGCGACTTCTGCGAATAGTAGCAAGTCCGCCCAGTTCTCTTGTTGATAATTCACATAACACCTAATGTACTGTTCCACCATTGAGTTCAATTTTTCAGCCTATCCATTAGTTGACAGGTGAAAAGCCGAGCTAAGTCCCTGGGACGACCCAATGGATCGTAGAAATTCCCTCCAGAACTTAGCGGTAAACTGGACCCCGCGGTCTGATATTTATTTGTTTGTTTGTTTGTTTGTCAGATTTATATGCCGCCCTTCTCCCATAGGACTCGGAGCAGCTCACAACAATAAAACAACCCGACAATAGATAAAGATTAAATAATATTAAAAACCAATTTAAAATCCCCAAATCCCCAAGTTAAAATCCACAGCAGATCAGGGAAGTTTCTGAAAGAGCCATGTCTTTAGGTCGGCGCGGAAGGTGTGGAGGTCGGGGGCCGTCCGGAGCCCGGTGGGCAACCCATTCCAGAGGGTCGGTGCAACCACAGAGAACGCCCTCTTCCTGGGGACTGCCAGCCGACACTGTCTGGCCGAGGGGACCCAGAGGAGGGCAGCCCTAAGTGAGCGCACTGGGGGGTGGGAGGCTGGTAGGAGCTGATCCTGCAAATACCCCGGGCCCATGCCATGAAGGGCTTTATAGGTGAGTACCAGCACCTTGAAGCGGATTCAGAGGACCACCAGCAACGACTGCAGCTCGCGCAATATAGGTGTTATATAGGAGTAGCAGGACGCACCTGTAACTACTCGCGCAGCTGCATTCTGGACCAGTTGGAGCCTCCGGGTGCACCCCAAGGGCAGTCCCATGTAGAGGGCATTGCAGTAATCCAACTGAGAGATAATGAGAGCATGAGTGACCGTACGGAGGGCGTCCCTGTCTAGAAAAGTGCATAACTGGCGCACCAGGCGAACCTGTGCAAATGCCCCCCTTGTCACGGCTGTTAGATGGTCCACTAAAGACAGCTGTGAATCAAGGAGGATACCAAGATTACGAACCCTTTCTGAGGGAGCAAGACACTCCCCTCCCATCAACAGTGATGGGGGAGCTAGATCATGGGATGCCGGTATCCACAGCCACTCTGTCTTGGAGGGGTTGAGCCTGAGCCTGTTCCTACCCATCCAGACCCATACTGCCTCCAGGCACTTAGACATCATGGAAAGGGCATCCCTGGGTTGGTCCGGGGTGGAGATGTAAAGTTGGGTATCATCAGCGTACTGATGATACCGCACCCCGAAACCACGAATGATCTCACCCAGCGGCTTCATATAGATATTAAAGAGCAGGGGGGAGAGAACTGACCCCTGCGGCACCCCACACGTAAGGGGCCTTGGGGAGGATCTCTGACCCCCCACCCAAACAAACTGTGTACGGCCCGAGAGGTAGGAGGAGAACCACTGTAAAACAGTGCCCCCCACCCCCAACCCCCCGAGACATCGCAGTAAGATACCATGGTCGATGGTATCAAAAGCCACTGAGAGGTCAAGTAGCACCAGGATGGAGGAATAACCCCCATCCCGGGCCCGCCAGAGATCATTCACCAGGGCGACCAATGCCGTTTCCGTGCTGTGTCTGCACCTGAAGCCTGATTGGTATGGGTCTAGATAATCAGTCTCCTCCAGGAATTGTGGAAGCTGGTACGCCACCACAGACTCAACAACCTTCGCTATAAAGCGAAGGTTGGAGACAGGATGAAAGTTGTTCAGGGAGGCCGGATCCAGGGCAGGCTTCTTGAGGAGGGGACGAACCACCGCCTCCTTGAGTAAGGCGGGGAAGACCCCATCTCTCAATGAAGCGTTGATAATCGCCCGGATCCAGTCTCCAGTCACCTCCCTGGTTGCCGCAACAAGCCAGGAGGGACAAGGGTCCAGTAAGCATGTGGAGGCCCCCAGTCTACCCACAATCCTGTCCACTTCCTCCATAGAAACAGGATCAAAGTCAACCCAGCTGTTACCTCCTTGGTAGGTCTCTCCTTGGGACTCCATGTAGCCTGTAGATGTGTTTCACGAACAGCTTTGCCAGTTTTTTGGCCGAGGGTAGTCCGCTGCAGGCAGTGAAGTAGGCTTGCTTGGAGAATAAATCAATGACAGTCCAAATGACCTGGTTGCCCCCACTGTCAGGGAGCTCAACTATGAAGTCCATCGCAATCTCCTCCCAGGGCTTGGTAGGTTCGGCCACAGCCTAGAGAAGTCCAGGGGGCTTCCCTGGTCGGTATTTCATGGTGGCGCAGGTGGCACAGCTCCTCACATAGTCTTCCACCTCAGTTTTCATCTTTGGCCACCAGAATTGCCTCCTAGTCAAATGGAGGGTTTTTAAAAACCCAAAGTGGCCCCCTAGGCGAGAATCATGACTTCTCTTCAGTACCAGGAGCCGCAGGCTGCGGGGTACGTAAAGTTTATTCCCCTTCCATGCCAACCCATCCCTTAGGGTGAGGTCTGCCTGGTTT
The DNA here is from genome assembly GCA_022577455.1 of Arizona elegans. Taxonomy (NCBI): domain Eukaryota; kingdom Metazoa; phylum Chordata; class Lepidosauria; order Squamata; family Colubridae; genus Arizona; species Arizona elegans. The sequence goes on along the minus strand of JAKOOJ010000010.1, from coordinate 41,155,743 downwards.
TCTTTGAACCAGGAATCATTAGAGAGCGCTGCTTTCAGCTCCACTGTCAACTTGTCTTCAGGGAGGTTGGAACCCTGGCGCGTTTGCGCTCTGGTGCGGGCCTGGGTGGCTGGCTGAGTCTCTGAGATCATGGCGTGAACTATCTCTTCCCGTCGGCTGTCAAATTGTGGTTTGCGGGAGAGAGCGTCAGCCAGAAGGTTCTTATCCCCTGGGATATATTTCAGGTTAAAGTTAAAGCGTTTGAAATATTGAGCCCAACGAACCTGCTTTGGAGAAAGTTTCCTCGGGGTCTTCAGTGCCTCGAGATTCTTGTGGTCAGTCCAAACCTCAAAAGGCTCCTCCACCCCCTCCAGGAAGTGTCTCCAGGACAGGAGAGCCAATCGCACCGCAAATGCCTCCTTTTCCCATACCGCCCATCTGCGCTCAGTGTCCGTTAACTTCCTTGATACATAAGCACACGGCATTAGATTGTTCTGGGGGTTCCTTTGTAGTAGAACAGCCGCCACTGCCACATCACTTGCATCCGCCTGAACCACGAAGGGCTTATTTGGATCAGGATGCTGTAGGATTGGCTCCACCACAAATAGGCATTTTAACCGTTCAAAGGATTTTTGGCAATCCATTGTCCAAGCTAAGGGCTGGCTAGGATTTGGCTTGGTGGGAGATGGCCTGGTTTTTAGCAATTCTGTCAAAGGGAGTGCAACCTCAGCGAAGGAAGGGATGAATTGTCTGTAAAAGTTTGCAAACCCCAGGAAGCTTTGGAGTTGCTTATGGGTGCGTGGGGGCTGCCAGTCCAGTACTGCCCTCACCTTCCTTGGATCCATTTCAATCCCCTGACTCAACACCCTGTATTCCAGGTAGTCCAAGGCCTTATGGAACTTGCACTTGGACAACTTTGCATAAAGTTTGGCCACTAGTAGCTTTTTCAGCACTTGTCTGACCAACTTGACATGGTCTTCCATATTTTCGCTGAATATAAGAATGTCATTGAGATAAACAAGAACCCCCAGATATAAATGCTCATGCAAAATTTTGTTTTTTTTAATTGCAAAAGTTTTACAATTACATTTTCACCCCTTTCCCCCCCCCCTCAACCCACCCCAAACTTCCCAACCTCCCTAACCCACCCTAACCCTCCCCTCCCCCCGGACTTCCACACAATATACTCATATCAGGTAAAAGGAAAAACCCTCCTTTGTATAAAACTTATATAAAACTTGAACCCCTCCCTCCCCCTTATAAATTTTCATCTTCATTACATTAAAATATTTCTATCTTAATATAACATTTTCAAATAAAGGCTATTTGATACTTCCTAGTTTGATATTTGTTCTGAACATAATCTATCCACTTTTTCCATTCCCATTCATAAGTCTCTTGTGAACAATCTTTTAAATATGCTGAAATCTTCGCCATCTCTGCAAAACTGGCCATCTTCAAAGTCCATTCCTCGATCGTGGGCAAAGCTTCATTTTTCCAGTATTTACCTATCAACAATCTTGCTGCTGTTATCATGTACAATATCAATTTTGTTTCACCCAATGTAAAACCCTTAACTATACCCAATAAAAACAATTGTGGAGAAAATTGAATTTTTTTCTTCAAAACATTCTGCATGACCCACCAAATTTTTATCCAAAAAGCCTTGACTTTCCTACAGGTCCACCAAACATGATAATATGTAGCATCTAAACAATCACATCTCCAACATTTAGGCTGAACATTAGGGTACATACACGACAATTTTTTGGGGTCTAAATGCCATCTATAAAAACATTTTATAAAAATTTTCCCTCAAATTCTGCGACTGTGTAAATTTAACGTTCTGAACCCAAATTTTTTCCCATGTTTCCAACATCACTGGTTCCTCAAAATTTTGTGCCCACTTAATCATACAATCTTTAACTAATTCAGTTTCTGAATCCCTTTCTAACAAAACATTATAAAGTCTTTTAATATGCATTGGACCTTTCTCTTTTATATGTCTAACCAATTCTTCCTCATGCATCATAATACCAGTTTTTTGGTCCTCTTTCCATCTCAATTGCAATTGATTATATTGTAACCAAGTTAAATTAATCCCTTCAGCCAACAATGTCTGTAATGTCTTCAGCTGCCATCTGCCCGCATCTGTAAAAAGAACCTCTTTGTATAAACCCCCCCCCCCCCGAGTGACATTATATTTGTATTCCACAAAGTATGACCAAGATCCAGCCATAGCGGTATTTTATAATCCCATTTGAGTCGGTGCTTCTTCCAAACTCTCATCAAAGAATCTCTAAGTATATGGCTTTTAAATACTTTATCCACTTTGTTGTCATAAAATAAGTAGGCATGCCATCCAAATTCCAAATCAAAACTTTCTGCGTTCAATATTCCAGTCTTTTTCCCTCCAAACCAATCACTTGTTAAAGTCAAAGCTGCTGCATCATAATATAACTGTAGGTTTGGAAGTTTAAGACCTCCCCTTTCTGGAACATCTTGCATAATTTTCATTTTCACTCTCGGCTTTTTCTCATTCCAGACAAACTTATTCACTCCAGTTTGCCACAGTTTCAATTGTTTACCACTATTAAGCACCGGAATCATTTGAAACAAAAAAAGAAATCTTGGCAAAATATTCATCTTAATTGCTGCTATTCTTCCAAGTAGAGACAGCTGCAGTTTTTTCCAAGTCTCCATATCTTTCTGCACCTCTCGCCACAACACCTCATAGTTATTTTGAAACAATTTTGTGTTTGATTCTGCAACCTGAACTCCTAGATATTTTACCTTTGGTACAATCTCAAAACCTGCCCTTCTTTCAAGCTCATGTTTACGATCTTGAGTCATATTTTTAACTATCATCTTTGTTTTTCTCTGGTTCAGTCTAAAACCTGAAACTTTACCATAGTCTTGTATAATGTCCTTCATCTGGATTATTGATTCCATTGGATGTGTTAGGGTAACAACCAGATCATCTGCGAATGCCTTTATTCTGTAGTCCTCTTGCCTTATCATTATACCTTTCAAGATATTAGAGTCCCGTATTGTGTTTAACAAGACTTCTAATGTTAGAATAAATAGAAGTGGGGACAGCGGACATCCCTGTCTTGTTCCTTTTTCAATTTTAAACTCTGTTGTCAAACTTCCATTGATAATAATCTGTGCCTTTTGCTCTTGATAAATTGCTGAAACCGCCTGTATATATTGGTCCCCAAAGTCCATCTTTTTTAAAGTCTTTAATAGAAAATTCCAATCCACTCTATCAAAGGCCTTCTCTGCATCCAAGAAAACCAGCACTGCAGGGATCTGTTTATTCTTCTCAAGATATTCCAATAAATCTATTACTTGCCTTACATTGTCCTTCATGTATCTACCCTCGATAAATCCCGCTTGATCATCATGAATCACCTTTTGAATTACCGGCATCAACCTGTTGGCTAATACTTTTCCATAAATTTTATAATCCGTATTCAGAAGAGATATTGGTCTGTAATTCTCCGGTTTTTTAGGACCTGCTTGCTCTTTTGGTATCAAAGAAATATAAGCTGTTGTCCATGATGGGGGTATTTTACCCCCTTGTTGTATATTACAGAATAAGTCTCTGAGTTGTTCCACCATTTCTGCTTGCAAAGTTTTATAATACACTGCAGTGAGACCATCCGTTCCAGGAGCTTTGGCTGTTTTTAATTGTTTAATTGCTACTATTATCTCCTCCTCTGTTATAGGATGATTCATTCTTTCCTTTTGTTGGTCAGTAATTTTTATAACTCTTTTATTATCTAAGTATTTTTCTATAAGTCCATTCTGCACCTCATCTTTAGCATATAATTTAGTGTAATAGTCCACAAAAGCTTCTTTAATTAATTTTTGTTGAAAAATTTCTTTCCCTCCAATATCGATACTATCAATAGTCCGTATACTCTGTTTTTTCCTCAGTGTATAGGCCAACCATCTGCCCGGTTTATTGGCATTGCAAAATGTATTGTGCTTCGCATATTGTAAATTTGTTGCAACTTGTTCCGCCATAAGCATTTGGAATTGGTCTTTCAAGAGTTTTATAACACCACGTATTCTTTCATCTGTTGGATTTTTAATAAGTAACTGTTCTTTATTCTTTATTTCTGCTTCCAGTTCAAGTCTTTTCTTTTGTCGAATCAATCTGTGTTTAGAGTTCATATAAATAAGCACCCCTCTCATATAAGCCTTACTTGCATCCCACACAATTTCCGTTGGGGTGCCTTTGTTCAAATTCATTTCAAAAAACTCTTTCAAATACTTTTTAAGTTCTATTATTTTTTTTCATATCTGAACAAGTTTTCATTTAATCTCCAAGAGCGTCTCTCAGTCTTACCTATCTCAATTTCTATCCATACTGGGCTATGGTCAGTCAAAGTTCTTGGCAAAATCTTTGTTCTTTTTGTCCTGACAAGTAAATCATCTGACAACAAAATGAAATCAATCCTAGAGAAGGATCTATGTCTATCAGAAAAAAAAGTATAGTCCAATTCTTTTGGATTATGTATTCTCCAAATATCTTTTAATTCCAAATCTTCTTTCATATCAAAATAAGTCTGTGGTAATCTAATCCTTGACTTCGCCAAACTCTTTTTATCTAATTTAGAATCAATTACTCCATTCCAGTCTCCCATAATTAAAATAGATCTGTAATCCCATTGTAGTATTTTAGTATGTAACATTTTGTAGAAGTGGTCCTGTTGTTGGTTGGGAGCATAAATTCCAATCAAAAGAATTTGGCCATTTGCTGTAAGTAGTTCAATTGCTACGAACCTACCATCTTGATCTGCTTCTATAACTTTGGCTGTTAATTTTTTATTTACATAAATAACCACACCATTCTTTTTTTGGATAGTTGAAGATATAAAGTGTGTTCCTAATTTGGAATTTTTCAAATAGTTTTGATCTTGAACTGTAATATGCGTTTCTTGTAAACAAATTATATCGTTATTAAATTGTTTCAAATATGCAAATAATTTCTTCCTTTTCTGTGCTGAATTCAACCCATTCACATTCCAAGATAAGCATTTAATCATCATCATTATCTTTCTGGAGCAAAGAGCAGAATAACCGAATGTCTTCCGGAATCTTCAGTCCTGCTTTCCCCATGGCTCCAGTCTCTTGTGTAGTACTCTTAGCTCCCTTTTTATCTTGTCTTTCCTGTTGTTGTTTTTCTTTAAGTTGCTTGGATTTTGCTCGGGTTATACGCTGATCCTTAACTTCAACCATCCAAACCGGGTCCAGAATTGGAGAAGATTCCAACAAAGGGTCATCCAAAAAACCTCCTTCAGTGCCCTTCATTTCCTCTGATTCCTGCTTAGACTGTTCTTGCGATTCTTGTTGAAGTTGCTTCTTGTCACTCTCCTTAATCTCCAAAACTGTGGATGTACGTGGAGATGGTGTTCTTTCTTTAAAAATGGTAGTATAAAAATGCTCCGCCTTCTCCACAGTATTCAAACAATATCTTTCTCCCTTGCATCTCAGAATTATACCAGTTGGGGCATCCCACCGAAATGGTATCTGTTGGTTTTGCAATTCTTTAACAAGAAAGCCAAAGTCTTTTCTGGTTTTCAGCATTTTAGGTGGTAATTCTTTGTAAACTGTAATTTGCGAACCCCCTACTTGCACAGAGGTATGAAAAGATTTTTGCAGGATATCATTTCTTATTGCTCTATCCGTAAAATATATGACCACATCTCTAGGCAATTGTCTTTGTCTGGCCACCCAGGAATTCACTCTGTAAATTTTGTCTATTTTGTAAAAAACCACATCAGGATTAATTTTTAGAATCACAGCCAGAGCCTCAGCACAGACCTGTCTCAAATCCTGTCTGTCATCTTCTCTAATTCCTCGAAGCCGTATAGCGAATTCCATTGCCCTGAATTGCATCATAACAATTTTGTTTTCAACTCTCTGCATTTTATCATCAACATCAAAAATTTTGTGATCATTGTCTTTCATCTTAACATTGACTTCTGATTTAAATTCATCCACTTTTGAATCAACTTTAATAATAAATTCTGCCAGGCCAGACGCCACATCTGATATTTTTTTGGTCACCTTGTTTTGATTCTGTTTCACCATATCTTTAACTTCATTAATTTCCTGCATAATTTCCTGTTGAGACTTTTGAAGTTTGTCATCTATTTCCTGTTGGGATTTTTGAAATTTATCATCCAAAATTTTAGAAATAAATTCTTTTAAATCTCCCATATCAAAATCTTTTTTCTGAGTTTGTAACTGTTGAGCAGGGGGAAACTGCGTTTCATGTTTATGTGTGGGGGATCCCCCCCCCCGCTGCCTTCCCTTCCTGCTTCTTTGAGGCCATCCTGCCACGTAAGCTAGTTTTTCTGAAGAGGGAAGTTCCTTTTCCTCTCCCACCTCCACAGAGACTTCTAAAAAAGTCCCCCAGATTTAATCAAATAGAAACTGAGGTGAAGCAAAGTCAAGTATTAAAAAGGGAGAAATTTTTCTCTTGTTTTTGTTGTTACAAGCGAAGAAACTTTATAGCAACTTAGTAACTTTGTAACAAAGCAAGATGACTTCACCAATCCACACTCGCTGGCTCGTTCACTCTAATGCTGAGCGCCATATTTTTTCAAGTCACTTTCACTCATTCGCATTTTTTCTCAAGTTAAAGAATCAACAAAGCGCTAATACTTGCAATTCCAAGTTTCAGGGTTCAAGTGGATTTCCGCTGCTTGTTTAGGTTAATTCCTTTCTCTTTTAGTGCTTCCTGCAGCCGGCTTGTTCTGCAAAAGCAGAATCGTCCCACGCCGCCCGGAGTCTCAGCAGGTTGGGAGGGAGCCGCACCTGTTTCCTCCCCAGAAACAATTCCCTGGGGGGTTACAGGGGCTCGACCTGTGCCCTGCTATCTCTCCTCCAAGAATCCTTAGGATTTTGAAGTTTTCAAGCCGCTTCTCGATCGTGAAGCGGCTCTACAAGCGGCTGGGCTGGCGGTCCTTCAAAAGGCACCGTCGTTGCCGAAGACAGGGAAACCGGAAGTCCCAAAATTTTGTTGATCAGTTGCATGAAGACTGCGGGGGCCCCCTGGAGTCCAAAAGGCATGACCCGGAATTGGAAGCTGCCCAAGGGGCAGTTAAAAGCAGTCTTCCATTCGTCTCCCTCCTTTATGCGAACTCGGTAGTAGGCTTCTCTTAGATCTAGCTTGGTGAAAATTTTTCCTTTTGATAGGTGGTTCAGCAAGTCTTTCATTAGTGGGAGGGGGTAGGTATTTTGTATGCAAATTGTGTTGACCAACCAAAAATCGACACAATCTTAAGGAACCATCTTTTTTTTCTTTAAACAGTACTGGGGCGGCCATGGTGGATTTCACAGGCTCGATGAACCCTCTGGCTAGGTTGGTGTCAATGTACTTCCTCAATTCAGTCATCTCAGCAGGTGTCATGGAGTACATTCTAGGTTTTGGCAATTTAACCCCCGGTTATAATTCAATGGCGCAGTCTGTGGGCCGGTGAGGGGGGAGGAGGTTACATTCCTCCTCACTGAAGGCTTTGGCTGAGTCTTCATACACTTTAGGGATTTGGTGTTCACCTGGAGGACCGTCTGAACAAGCTGCTTGTCAGCATTCTGATGCTGCCATAAAAAGACGAGGCTTGACTTTTCACCTACTTATTTCTCTGTAGATAATATCCCCTAGGAGATGGGATGGTGGGGGGAACATTCCTGTGGGGTGAGGTCAGAAGCTGGGAAAACTGACTTGGAAGATGGCCAATGAGAAGATGAGAATTGGGGAATGGAAAGGGAAGGGTTTGGGGGTCAGAGGGTTAGTATTGGCTACAACAAAGTCGAGGCCAGATCTGTCATACTCAATAAATGGAATATTTCAGCAAAGATTGTTTGGGAGTGCAATTTATTTGAGATGACATCGAAACCTGACAGATAGCCAATACTCCTTTCCAAGCCAAGCTGGCTGACCTCCAATCCTCCAGTTCCCTCCCAGACATACGGAGTGAATGGAGATATTCAAGTGACGCCATGGCTGAAGAAAGTTTTATTCAGGCAACTGGAAAAGAGCCAGCCTTGATTCCAGCCAGCTTGGAAGTCACGAAATCTCAACACTGCCCGTCTCCCCCAGCAAAGTTGCAAGATAGCCAAGGTCAGACGATCGTGCTGCAAGCCAAGAAGAAGGCAGATAAGTACTCAGGGGTTTTGCCAAAAGTCGCAGAGGTTGAGTTTCCTTTCCCGAACGTGCAGGAGAAGGGGAAACCCCAAAGTGAATTGCGGAGGGCAGACTGGCTATGGGACTGGCAGCAGGCCAGGCACCAAGAAATTTCAAGGAAGCCACTCAATAGCCCCATAGATGAATTGAAGGAGAAATTTGACCGTGCCATCCTTCGGGAGGAGGGGCCATCATGCAGACCAAAGGAAAAGAGAGAACCAGTTTGGGCTGCTGAACCGAGAGGCCGTAGGCTGAAGCGCAGCCCTTCCCCCCTCCCTAGCAGAAGGAGAAGGAGCCCAAAAATGCATCCATGGGTTCCCCCCTGGCCCAGCAAGCAGAGCAGCCTAGATGGGACAGCACCTCCCTACCCTAGAATGAGAGATGAGGAAGAGGACCATCAGCACCGAGGCCAGACTTACAGAGCCCCGCACTGGGAGGAGAGGGCAGTGAGGGAGGAGCCACCCGGGTCAGAGGGAAGTTCGATGGCGACCCAGACCACCTAGCCCAATTCCTCAATACCGCTAAGATCTACATAGAGCATTATGGACACCTCTACCCATTCCCCAGAGCCCTAGTGAGTGCCATTTCAGAAGGGTTGGAGGGAGAAGCAAGGAGGTGGTCAGCAGCCCTCTACAAGAACAGGGGCCCCTAACTGCAAGACGCAGACGGGTTCTTACAACTACTACGAGCCCGGTTCGAGGAGGCAGAGGAGGACCCCTATGTGGAGGACGAGCTCAGAAACCTAATGCAGAAGGGGAAGCCCATCAGAGAGCATATCCGTGAATTCAGGAGGGTCATTGGGACCCTGCCTCCCCTACCGGAGCAACTGCTGGTGTACTTCTTTAGGACAAGCCTAGACAAGAGAATTGCCCAAGTGACCGCTTATCGAGACATCCTGAACCGACTCTCCGAATGGTTCCGGGTAGCGATAAAAGTCGATAGAGGGTTGCAGGCCAACGACATGACGAAGCAACCAGATAGCAAGGAGAGAGGCCAACCGGACCAGGGGCCACCCAGTAGACGAGGAACTGCAGCACCACAGCCCACCCATTGGTCAGTCGTCCCACGGAGCCCGCTGAGGTGCTACAGATGCGGGGGGATTGGTCACCTGGCAGCAATGTGTGGAACCCCTAGACCGAGACCAGATCCACCACCCAAGGCACGACCGGAACGAGGGCCCAAACGCGCCACCCACGTGCCACGAAAAGCTCCCCAGGGCCCGGAGGTCTTCGCTCACCTGACCGAAACAAGGAATCCCAGATGAGGGAGATCAATTCCCCGAATCTTATGACAGCGAGGACGAGGGTGAAAACGACCCGATGGTGAGTGGACCCATCCATCCTTTTCTTTTCCCCATACGCCTAACAGCCCCAAAAACAGGGACCCAAGGGACTTTCCAAGCCCTAATAGACTCTGGCAGCACGAGGTGCCTGATCAACCTTCCCCCAGTCCTAAAATTGGGGATCCAAGCTAAAAAGCTCAAACACCCAATTCGATTTGAGCAAGTTGATGGATCCTTAGTGGGGGGAACTTACACCACACACTTGACCGAGCCAGTGAGGCTGGAGCTAGCAGATCACTGGAAAATGATTCGGTTCATAATAGCCCCCAAGATGACAGACCCAGTCATACTGGGACTCTCATGGCTGGACAAATGGGGTCCAATCATCTGGTGGCAAGAGGGGACCCGCAGGTTGAAGCTATCAAAGGGCCCCCAACCCCTGCCGCCCCAACCAGGGGAGATGCCCCCCACACAGGGACCCCAATCCCTCCCACCTCAGCAAAAGAAGACACCGCCAACACAAGGGCCCCTCCCTGAGGGTACAGTGGAGCAACTGTTGGCCGCATCCAACAGCTCTTATGACACAGATCAGATCCCAGGGGAGTACCAAGACCTTGCAGAGGTATTCACCGAGGCCGAGTGTGATGTTCTAACCCCCCCCCCCCACTGCGAGGCCGATTGTGCTATCGAAATCATCCCTGGAGCGAAACTGCCTAAACCTAAACTGTATGCCATGATGCCCCATGAAATGCAGGAAATGCGGAACTACATAGACAAGAACTTACAAAGGGGTTTCATTGCGCCAGCTAAACCACGGGTCACGGCACCGGTCCTTTTCAAAGAGAAGAAAGACGGCTCTATGCGTCTGGTGGTTGATTTTAGATGTTTCAACGCTGTCTGCGTACACAACTTATATCCCCTTCCCCTCATGAAGGACATGCTAGCCCACCTGGCCAAAGGAAAAGTTTTCACCAAACTAGACCTCCGGGAAGCTTACTACCGAATACGCATCAGGAAAGGAGATGAGTGGAAAACGGCATTCAACTGCCCCCTGGGGAGTTTCCAGTTCAAGGTAATGCCCTTTGGACTGCAAGGAGCCCCGGCGGTGTTTATGCAGCTGATAAATGAAGTCCTACATGAGCACCTTTACAAAGGGGTCCTCGTTTACCTGGACAATATTCTCATTTACACAGAGACCATAGACGAACACGTACGCCTCATACACCAAGTGCTGGAAAAACTGCTGAGGGCAAGCCTGTATGTCAAACTGTCAAAATGCGAGTTCCACCAATCATGACTAGACTACCTAGGCTACCGAATATCAGCTGAAGGAATAGAGATGGACCCAGCCAAAGTCCAATCAGTTCTACAGTGGCAGCCCCCTCGCACCCGCAGACAACTGCAAAGCTTCCTAGGGTTCACGAACTTCTACAGACAATTCATCCCCTCGTTCGCAAGAATTGCCAAACCTCTGACGGACCTCCTAAAGACAGGGAGTCCGGCGATGAAACCCCACCCGGGACAACCCCTACAGTGGGACCTGACCTGCCAATGGGCATTCAAGACACTAAAAGAGATGTTTGCAAAAGAACCTGTCTTAAAGCATCCTGACCCTGAACAGCCCTTCGTTATCCAAGCAGATGCAAGCGATGTGGCAGTGGGGACCATGCTGCTCCAAAAGAACAACCAAGGTAATCTAAAACCTTGTGCCTACACCTCCTGCAAGCTCACCGACACGGAGAGGCGATGGGCGGCGTGGGAGAAGGAAGCGTTCGCGGTGAGATGGGCATTGTTGACCTGGCGGCACATACTAGAGGGAGGCCAGAAACCGTTCAAAGTTTGGACTGATCATAAGAATCTGGAGGCCCTCAGAACCCCACGGAAATTGTCACTCAGGCAGGTCCGGTGGGCTCAATACTTCAATCGCTTCAACTTCAAGCTCAAGCACATCCCAGGGGGGAAGAACTTTCTGGCTGATGCCCTCTCCCGGATGCCCCAATACAACAGTGAGCGGGAGCAGGTAGTGAATGCCATCATCCCCTCCACCCAAGCAGTGGGTCAGGTGGTCACCAGACGGCAACGACGTGACCAGCAGGGCCAACCTGCAAGTGACTTAATTACAAGACTAAAAAAAGAAACAGCAGCGGACCCCTGGTTTTGAGACAATCAACACCTCTTGACAAAAAGGGATGACCTAGCATGGAAGGAGACAAAATTCTATGTCCCAGAGACTCTACGCACCCTGATCCTCAAGAGGAGCCACGATGTCAAACCAGTGGGACATTCTGGCTTCCTAAAGACTCTGCACTTAGCACGGAGACAGTTCTGGTGGCCCCACATGAGAAAGGACATAGACAGTTACGTAAAAAGTTGTACCATCTGCGCCACGATGAAGGGACGACCAGGATGCCCTCCTGGGCTGCTGCAACCAGTAGCTGAACCAACGAGACCATGGGAGGAGATTGCGATGGATTTCATAGTAGAACTGCCGAGAAGTGGTGGCAACACAGTGATCTGGACTGTAATAGACTTATTCTCCAAACAGGCACACTTTATACCCTGCAGCGGGCTACCCTCAGCCCGCCAATTATCCAAACTGTTCCTGAAACACATCTACCGCCTGCATGGAGTACCCAGAAGAATCATCTCCGACCGAGGGGTCCAGTTCACAGCAAAATTTTGGAGGGAGTTCCTACGATCCATAGGTTCATCCCAAGGCCTCAGCTCAGCATTTCACCCGAGCACCAATGGGGGGGCGGAGAGACTGAATGCCATGATAGAGCAGTATTTAAGATGCTACGTCAACTACCAACAGTCCAATTGGGCAGACCTCCTATCGTTTGCGGAGGTCGCGTATAATAACGCTGTCCACAGTAGCATGGGATTAACCCCGTTTAAAATAGTGAGTGGTATGGATTTCGTCCCCATGCCAGAGTACCCAAGGGAGCCCCCTTCCTCAGTCAGCTTGACCGATTGGATGGATATGTTGAGGGAAACCTGGGAGAACGTTAAGAGGGCGTTGGCCAAGGCGGCACAATCCTATAAGAAACAAGCAGACAAGCACCGAACTCCCCAAAGACCATTCCGAGTGGGTGAGAAGGTTTATCTCTCCACCAAGTATTAGAGACTTAGACTCCCGAGCAAGAAATTAGGCCCGAAATTTATAGGACCATTCCCTATAGAAAAAATAATCAACCCGGTTACAGTACAACTGCGGTTGCCCCGGCTACTAGGGAAGATACACCCCGTTTTCCACAGCAGCCTCATGAAGCCTGTGGTGGGGTCAACTTTAAGGCCGGTGCCACGTGACCCCGCCGAGCCCCTGGTTGTTGGGGGCCATACTCACTATGAGGTACAGCGAATTCTCGATTCGAGGTGGCATAGGGGGCGCCTCCAATACTTAATTAAGTGGAAGGGTTACCCCTTGTCAGAGGCTTCCTGGGTGAAGAGCACAAATATCCAAGCTGATCGCCTTATAACCAAATTCCATGCAGATCACCTGGGCAAGGCGGGAGGGGGTGGGGCACACCCTCGGACGGGGTAACGGTACTTAATTTGTTTTTTTTCCCTGAAACAGGCCTCCCTGGAAAAATGAAGGGAGAGGGGCCGGATGTCAGCATTCTGATGCTGCCATAAAAAGACGAGGCTTGACTTTTCCCCTACTTATTTCTCTGTAGATAATATCCCCTAGGAGATGGGATGGTGGGGGGAACATTCCTGTGGGGTGAGGTCAGAAGCTGGGGAGACTGACTTGGAAGATGGCCAATGAGAAGATGAGAATTGGGGAACGGAAAGGGAAGTGTTTGGGGGTCAGAGGGTTAGTATTGGCTACGACGAAGTTGGGGCCAGATCTGTCGTACTCAATAAATGGAATATTTCAGCAAAGATTAATTGTTTGGGAGTGCAATTTATTTGAGATGACATCGAAACCTGACACTGCTGCTGTTTCTGGCCGCTGGCCATTCTGGGTAGGTTGGTGTTTGGGGGGAGGGGCAGGGGGTGTTGGGCCAATCCCTATTCTGATTTTTCTGTATCCATCTTCCCATGTGATGGTGGGCCCCCATTTGTCAAGCCAAGCCAGGCCCAGTATGATAGATTCTGACATCTTTGGGGTTACTATAAATCGTATAAATTCATGATGTTTCCCCATCTCTAATTTAATCAGTTCAGTAATATGGGTGGCAGGCACTCCCCCAATCAACGTCCCATCCACCTGGTGAAATTTAATCGGGTGCTTTAAGGGTGTTGTTCTGATCCCCAGCTGTTCTACCACTTTACCCCCGATTAAACATCTGGTGCAGCCGTTATCTATTATTGCTGGGCGTTCTGCTTGTTTCCCTGTTTCTAGCAGCACTAGTTTTTCTTTAATTGAGAAGGGGATGGGTGCACTCACCATCAGGTCTTCATCTCCGGTAGCCCCGTCGGGAGGGGCTCCTTTTGCCGGAGGGTCCTCACTCTCTTCAGTGGGGAGGGGAATCTCCACAGCTTGTCTGGCAAATCGGCTGGTTTCTGGGGCTTTCCTTGGAGCCCTTCTGCCTTGTGCAGCCGTGGCGGGTCGTTGTTGTGGAACTGGGGCAGGGGCCAGGCACTCAGAAGCTTGATGTCGTGTCTGTCCACAGCGATAGCACTTAATTGCCCTCCCCGGTTGAGGGGGGGTGAGATTTGTAGCTTTTGAAATGGGCTTTCTAGATAACATTTTCCAAGGCGGCGGCTGTGCTGGGGTTTGGCTGGGGGGGTGGACTTCTCTGTCTAGAGCAATGGACATGGTATACCAGTCGTGGAGATGCTCATGCACCCCCCAGATCCCACAGGCTTTTCTGACTTCTGGGTCAATAGCTTTTTTAAAGTAGTGCAGGAATATCCGGTCAGGCCAATGGCCTAGATTCCCTGCGACTCATCTAAAGTCCCATACAAAGTCTTTAATAGGTCGATTACCTTGCTTCATGACCTTTAGCATGGCTTCATTTTCATTTATGCGGTCTGGGTCCTCAAATCGGGACCGGAGCAGTGTGATAAACCCATCGGCATCATTCAGTTCAATAGTGCCCTCATTATGCAGCTGGGCTATCTATTCAGAAGCCTCCCCCTCATTCATTCCATCTGAGATTGCTGACACTAAGTCTTGTTCTGATTCGTATTGGTCCCCATACTGATCCACGTGAGCCCAGACTCTGCTGAGGAAATAAGCTAGCTTGGCTGGTGTCTTGTCAAAGGTTGCTCTGAAGCGGGGTGGTGGTGGCCTCACAGGTGGGGGGGCAGCGGCCGCGGCTGGTTGGGGTAGAACTTGCTGCGGGGCTGCTCCTGGCTGTTGCATTCCAACAGGCTGTTGCATTCCAACAGGCTCCTTTTACTATGTCTTCAGCTCTGTCGAATTCTAATAAATAATTATAAATTTTGGTTATTAATTTTTCATCTGGGCCAATCAATATTTTATCTAATTGTTTTGGTAGAATTTAATGCCATATTCATCTTTATCTTTTATATATCTTGATTTTAATTATAAGTAAGGCCACCAATCTATATTTATTCCCTGTTCTTCCAATTCTTGCCTACTTTTTAGATTCCCCTGGTTATCTAGAATTTCACTGTATTTTGCCATTTTACTTAGGTTCAGAGTGTTGGGATGGATCATTGCTTCCATCGTTGAAACCCAATAAGGGATTTTCATATAATGTTTTTTCTTAATTTCTTGCCATGTTTGCATTAGAGCTTCTCATATTTTCTGTTGAAAAAATATGAATGAGATTTGTTCTCTTATTTTATTTATTTATTTATTTATTTATTTATTTATTTATTTATTTATTTATTGCACTTCTTTGCCGCCCTTCTCCACAAGGACTCAGGGCAGCTCACAGCAATAAGCAACCACAAGTCCAAATTAAAATTCAAACAATAAAAGAATCTAAAATTCCCATTAAAACCCCTTCAGTCCAGGCCAGCCTGGCGAAACAACCATGTTTTAAGGTCACGGCGGAAAGAGCGAAGGTCGGGGGCCACCCGGAGCTCCAAGGGGAGCTGATTCCAGAGGGTAGGTGTGCCTACAGAGAAGGCTCGCTCTCTAGGGGCCGTCAGCCGACATTGCTTGGCCGACGGAACCCCAAGTAGGCCCTCTCTGTGTGAGCGCACCGGGCGATGGGGAGCTGTTGCTGGCTGCAGGTGATCCGCCAGATACCCCAGGCCTAAGCCATGTAGGGCTTTATAGGTAATCACCAACACCTTGAACCTCACCCGGAGGGCAACTGGTAGCCAATGCAGGTCACGCAGGAGGGGTGTGACATGGGAGCATCGGGACACTCCCATCACTACCTGTGCGGCCGCATTCTGCACCAGCTGGAGCCTCCGAGTGGTTTTCAAGGGCAGCCCCATGTAGAGAGCGTTGCAATAGTCAATCCGGGAGGTGACGAGTGCATGGGTGACCTTGCGTAAGGCATCTTGGTCCAGGTAGGGGCACAACTGGTGCACCAGACGAATCTGGGCAAATGCCCCCTGGTCACGGTCGTGACATGGTCTTCTAAGGTCAACCATGCATTCCATTCGTCCCCTGGTCGGATACACACCTGGTAATAGGCTTCTCACAGGTCGAGTTTCATGAATATGCGGCCCGTCACTAAGGTGGCTAGTTGGTCTTTCATTAGTGGTAGCAGGTATAGATGCTACACACACCCCCTTCATTTAATCTACAAAAGTCTACATGCAGGCGCAGACCCCTGTCCTTTTTCACCTGGAACAGAACGGGTGCGGCCATTCTTGACCTGCTGGCCGGATGAATCCCCTAGCCAGGTTTCTGTCTATGTAGCGTCTTAACTCCTTGAGTTCTTTAGGTGTCATCGAGTACATACAGGGTGTCAGGGTTCCAAGGAACACCCCCAACGAAATAACTGACACGGGGCTTTGGCAGTTTAGCTCCTGGTATCAACTCAATTGCACAATCGGTTGAGTGGTGAGATGGTAGGACCTCACATTCTTCCTCACTGAAGACATCTGCCAAATCCTTGTATATACTCGGGAATCCCCTGTCTGTGAGTGCCGGTTCTTGTTACATATCTCCCACAACGCCTATCCCTCCTTTCGCCTGCCCCATATCCAGCAGTTCAGGATTGAGCTCTATCCTTAACTTCCGGAAACCCCCTTCCCACCTGTTGTGGCCCGCCAGCGGCCTGTGCGGATTGTTGCTGATCCCGACGACGAGGAGGCTGGTGTGTCGCGCCAGAAGCCTGTGCAGCCGGTGCTCAAGTCGGACAGTGAGGAGGCTGAAGAAGATGTGGTGCCAGAGGCAGGGATTCAGCCAGGGCCTTCAGAACCTCCAGAGGCTCCTTTAAGTGAAGAGGATGAAGTGGAGGAGCCTCTTCTCAATGCACGAGCACGCAGAGCTGCCAAAAGGCAGGAGTGGTTACTCAGGAGGAGGTCTCCTTGAGAGTAAGGCTTGGGGCTAATTGGCCACTCCCTTAGCCTATTTAAGTTTGCACACAGCTTCTAAAAAGCTGCAGGAAACAAGCTATCTCTAATTGGTTCTGTGAAGTGGGTAGCTGGCACACCCCCAAGCATGGACCCAAACTTAATGGGCTGGCACATCCTCACCATGCATACCCCCAATTTTTTGACCACCGCATGCTGGACTAGGCACCGAGTGGACCCTGAATCGACCAAGGCCCCATGCCTAACCCCTTGAGAGGTGTGAGGGTTCTGAATGCTCACAGGGATCATGAAGGGACGAATGGGATTGCTCACCATCGGATCCTCCAGGTCCTCACTGTTGCTGTTACCGGACACCACCGGGAATCATTCAGCACCTGGCACTCTGACCTCCTTGGTTGGTGTTTGGTTGTCTGCTGGATGCGTCTGTGCTGCTACCCGGGATTGTTCAGCCGTTAAGCAGGGCTGTTCCCTGGCCTTTCCCCCAGTTGGTGGTTTTGGGGCTGGTGTTCTTGGTACAGGCGTTGGACACTCTGCCACCCGGTGGCCCACCTGGTTACACCTGAAACAGCGGAACAGCTGCCTCCTGGCCTGGTCAGTCGCCTCTGGGGTCACTACAGTGGGCCTTGCATCCCTTGGAGGTGTTGGCCTGTCCACAGCCCTCCTTGGCTGCCCCGATCCTCCATCCCCCTGCAGCCAGAACTCCCTCAGTCCAACGTGTAGGTCTATGGCTGCCCGGAACCAGTCGGTCAGCCGGGGTGGTAACCCCCAGTATACACATGCCTCTGCCAGCTGTGCCTGGGATTCGTCTTCGAACCTTACTCGCAGCGCTTCCAGGAAAAGTCCCATGTTCTCCAATTCTCTGGCATAGTCACTGTGGAGATCAGCCACCCAATCCGCGGCCTCCCCCGTCAACACTGCCGTAACCGCCACGACCATCGCCCACTGGGATGGGTAACAGTGTCTGTATAGATCCATATGGCTGATGATCTGACTAAGAAATAGGGCCACCTGGTCAGAGCTGCCATCAAAGGTGGCCTGTATTGGTGGGGGACCCCAGATCGCCTGTTGAGGCCACATTCTCGGGGACCACAGGGGGGCCTGGTTGGGTGTTCGGCCCGTGCCGGTAGCTTGGCTATCTGCCTGGTGGGCCCCTGGTTGTCTCCTCTGGGCCTGCTGAACTTCCCTCTGAGCCACAGGGGCCCCACACGGGGCCTGCCCAGTGCCTTGCATTACATCCACCAGAGAGGAGCCCTGATCCCAAGGCCCCTGACTGTCTATGCCTCGAGGCCGGCTGGGTGCCTGGTCCAAGTGCAACTTCAGACTGGCAAGGTGGAAGCAAGTCTCCGAACCAGGGCCTGAGCCCCCACTTGCCATGTTGCTGCTGGTTCCAACCCCATTGCCCAGGGCTGCCAGGAGGGTGCATCGCGAAACTTGGCCTCCCCAAAGCATTCTCTCAAGATGTCCATAGTAGTGGCACCAGGGCCTGTGGAGTAGCTCCATTCACCCTCCTCATCCTCAGTCCAACATCTCTCCCACCATCCCTGGAATGGGGCTCCAGCGCGAGGGGGTGTGGGTATCCTGGGCCCAACAGTTCCTGTCAGGGCAGAGCTATGCCATCATTCCCCTGTTGACGTTTGACCAGTCCCAGTCCCAGGGCCAGCTTGGCTCTCCGCAGGACACCCCTCACTCCGGGTATTACGTTCCTTAGGCCTCACCACAGGCTGGTCACTTTCCTCCTAAACCTCCTCCTCTAACTTCTCTTCTATCACTCTTCTGAAGTGTACTCCTTGGACACAAAAATATTTTAAATTAATGGGACAAGGATTCAAAGAGGGGACAGGACAACAATTCTAGATTGACCAGGTCAATTTTATCTGGACTTCTAAAGGCAAAGTAGATAATGTGCTGATTAAATTCACTGAATGGGTGCAGACCAGCGGTGAAATCCAGCCGGATCTATCTGGCTCGCGTGAACCGGTAGCGCCAGCAGCAGGAGGCTCCGCCCATCTGCTGGGACATTATTACGTCCCGGTTTTTTTACCCTCTGCGCATGCTCCCACGCGCTCCTGTTCCCGTTAATGCTTTGGCCATGCTACAGTGAGCTTCCTGACTGTAAAAGTTTTAAAAACTGAAGTTCTAGAGAGAGATTTATTTCACAGAGATATTGACTGAACGATGCCAGGTTTCTATTTTGGTCTTTCCCTTTTCTGCAGGACCCAATGTTGTTGCAGCTGTGTTGGCTCTGTGAACTCTTCCTTATGGAATACAAAAGGGGGTTAAAAAATTGGAATTTTTTAAGATTATAAACGATCTTTGTTGGGTTTTTTTTTTTTTGTTGTTGTTCCTTGTCTTTTTTCTGTTTTTTTCTATTTTTATCCTTGGATTATAATTGTTAATTACACTCTCTTCCCTTTGTGGATTATAAATATTACAAAGACTTAAGATGAGGAAAACACTGTCAGCACCATTGTCAGCATCCTCATCAGCAGCTTCAAGTCCCTCTGGACAGAGGACTTTGGATGCTTTACTACACCAAGAGAAAGCAAACACAATGTAGGCAGAATTGAAATGAATGATCCAGGCATTGCACAATGACTTTAAAGAAAAAATAGGGAAATTAGAAGACAAATTAGAAAAAGTAGAAGATAAATTAGAGAATGTTCAACAAATGATGGCAAGTAATGAACAACATATACAGAAAGTAGAAGAAAAAGTCAAACAAGCAGAGAAAAAAGTGAATGAAGTTGATAACACTCACATTGGCAGATAGAAATAAAGAAAGAACAATAATCTTATTGGAAATGGACAGGGCTGACTATTATTTGAGGTTTCAGAATATGGAGGAAGAAAAAGGAGAAAATCTAGCAGAAATAATGACAGAGTTACTGGCAGGTGCCCTAGAAGTGGATAAAGAAAAACTTCTGGCAGATATTGATGAAATATTTAGAGTCAACACTAGATATGCGGCGAGACACAGACTTCCCAGAGAGGTCCATGTGAGTTTTACAAAAAAAGCAATGAAGGCAGAAATTCTATGAAGAGTGAGAGATGAGCCTTTAAAATATAAGAAGGAAGTAGTAGTACTAAAACAGGTCCCAAGGAGAGTAAGAGAAATAAGGAAAGAATATCAATTCTTGACAAGACAATTAATGAAGCATGGAGCTAATTTCAGATGGTTGATTCTGGAGGGAATACTGGTGACCTGGATGGAACAAAGACACAGACTGGATTTGATAGAGAAAGCGGAACAATTTTATGAGAAATATTTTGGATCACAAGAGGAAATGAGAATCAGTGATAAAGAAGAGGCTAAACGACAAGATGAGGCAACAGAAGAGAGGATTATACAACAAAAAGAAGATGAAAGAGATCGGGAGGAAATAGCAATAAGAGAGGGGGCAAGAGCAAAAAAATCAAGAGAGATAAGAATGACTAGAACGACAAAACCTATCTATAAATAACCATGGAAGGAGAAATTAAATTAATGTCAATCAATATAAATGGACTGAATTCAGCAATAAAAAGGAAAAGGATTTTTAATAGATTAGAAAAATTAAAATCAGATATAATTTGTTTGCAAGAAGTTCACATAAAAAACAACATATGAAAGCATTGGAATATCCTAAAATTGGGAAGTTATATACCTCTTTACCACAACAAAAGAAGAGAGGAATAGCTCTATATATAAAAGAGACAATAAACGCTAAACAAATTTTTATGGATGAGGAAGGGAGAATTTTGATGGTGGAAATAATGATGAATGATAAACTGATACTTTTGGGAGCAATATATGCACCAAATGCTAATCAAGAGGACTTTTATGGAAAACTTCATAAAAAAATAACAGAATTGGAGTATGAAAATATATGTATCTTGGGAGATTTCAATGCAATTGTGGATGCGGAAATGGACTCTAAAACCAGAAAGGTAAATAAAAAAGCAAGGAAAACACTTCCTAAGGCTTTCTTTAGAATGACAGAAGAACTAGTTATTTATTTATTTATTTATTTGTTTGTTTCAATTTGTATACCGCCCTTCTCCAATAGGACTCAGGGCGGTGAACAGCCAAAATAAAAACAAAACATACAAAATTTAAAAACAGTTTAAAATAATTAAATATTTTTGGCCGCAATTTAAAACAAACCCAATTTAAAATCAGTTAAAATTTAACCCAAAACTGTGGGATCAAGCCAGCCCGGCTAGTTGAAATAAATAAGTTTTCAGGGCACGACGAAAAATCTGGAGGTCTGATATTATACGTATCTCTGGGGGGAGGTTGTTCCAGAGGGCGGGCGCCGCCACAGAGAAGGCTCTCCCCCTGGTGGTCGCCAGCCGACACTGTCTGGCGGACGGCACCCTGAGGAGGCCCACTCTGTGCGAGCGTACTGGCCGGTGGGAGGCTATTGGTGGCAGAAGGCGGTCTCGTAGATACCCCGGCCCTAAGCCGGGCCTAAGATGTTTGGCGAGAAATACATCCCAAAGAAAATCAATATTCATTTTATTCAAACAGAAACATATCCTGGTCAAGAATTGATATGATATGGATGACGGCGGAACTGAAAGGCAATATACAAGAAATAAGTATAGAAATAAGCAACTGGACAGATCATAATCCAATAAAAGTTATATGGAAGGGACAAAAAAGAACATCAAGATGGACACTGAACCAAGAAATATTAAAAGAAAAGGAATGTATCCAATTAATGGAAAGAGAACTAGACTTTTTCTTTAGAGAGAACAGAAAAGAAGAAACATCACTACAAAATGTATGGGATACAGCTAAGGCCTATATTAGAGGATTAGCTATAATTTACAGAGGAAAACAGAACAGAAAAAAGAAACAAAATCAAAAGATACTAGAAGAAGAATATAAGAGATTAGAGACAGAACTACAAAAAGACCCACAAAAAAGAACAAAGAACCAAATTGACCTAACGAAACACAAGTTGAGCTTAATAGATAAAGAAGAACTAGCAGGGAAAATTAAAAGTGTTAAACAAAACTTTTTTAAAAAAATGCAAATAAACCAGGAAGATGGCTGGCGCATAAATTGAAAAAAAGAGAAAGAAAAGGAATTGATAGTTAAACTAACGGATACTGAAGGAAAGATTCACCGCCAAAACGATGATAAAAAGAAAATGATTCAAAATTACTATAAGAATTTATATGATCAGGAGTTAATATCAGAAGAGAAAATAAAACAATATTTAGAAAAAGTGGAGTTACTTAAAGTACCTGAAACAGTTAGAGCAATGTTAGACAAACGTTTATCAATTATGGAATTAACAGAAGCAATCAAGAGGCAAAAGAATGGGAAGACACCAGGACCGGATGGTCTGCCAGCAGAATTATACAAAGAGCTGCAAGATACTTTGAGCAATCCAATGTTGGAAGTATTTAATGAACTTTTGTTAGAGGCAAAGGTACCAAATTCATGGATGGAAACATATATTACTCTTATACCAAAAGAAGACGCAGATCTACAACAGATAAAAAAACTATAGACCAATATCCTTGTTGAATGCAGATTATAAAATATTTGCTTCAATAATTGCAGAAAGACTAAAGTGATCCTTAAATCAATTTATACATCCAGATCAAAATGGTTTTCTACCTGAGACAAATTAAAGATAATATGAGAATAATCTTAAATACTTTGGAGTATTATGAAGCACATCCAGAGAAGCAAATGGTGTTGATCTTCTTAGATGCACAGAAAGCGTTTGATAACGTGAACTGGCAATTTATGTTAGCACAGCTAAAAAAGATGGATTTTGGGGAGAGATTTGTTAATATGATTAAGGAGATATACCACAAACAAACTGCAAAAGTGATGGTAAATGGAGATATGACTCAGAAAGTATTTTTTTTAATTAAATTTTTATTAGTTAAAAAGTACAAACAAACATAAATACAATACAACATACAAAACGAACAAACATCAATCAAGTCTTATGACTTGCTCTTAAAATTGTCACATCGGTAGACTATTTTTCCCTTATTTATCTATATATCTGTATATTTACGTATTTACATACGAGGCATTAATGTACGTTCCATCCTTAAATTGTTACACTCCTTAATTGGTACTCAAAATTTTTTCTCAAAATTGACCTTATTCTTTAGTGTCCCTACGAATGTATTTCTAACTTTTTCTCCAACCAGTTATACCATTTTTGCCATGCTAAGTAGTACTCTGTGTCATCTTTCTCTTGTAGCTCTTTTGTAAGTTTGTCCATTTCTGCGCATTCTGTGATTTTAGTGATTATTTTGTTTTCTGTTGGTATGTATTCATGTTTCCAGTTTTGGGCAAAGAGTATGCGAGCTGCAGTTAGGATATGGATAATTAAGTATTTTATCTCTTTCTCATACTGTGCTGTGATTATTCCGAGTAGGAAGGTTTCCGGCTTCATTTCCAACTTCTGGTTTGTAATTTCTTCTATCATTTTCCTTATTTCCTGCCAATATTGTTTCGCCTTTCGGCATGACTACCATAATATGTTCCTTTTTGTGCGTTACACTTCCAGCAGATTGGAGAGGTATTTGGGAACATTTTTGCTAGGCGTGCTGGTGGGAGGTACCATCGGTAGAACATTTTGAACAGATTTTCCTTATAGGGTATAGACATTGTCAGTTTATAATTTACAGTCCATAATTTTTCCCATTTGTCCAATTCGATACTATACCCAAATTTTTTTGCCCAAATTATGTTTTTTTTAACCACTTCTTCCTCTAATTTATATTTTAATAAGTAATTATATATTTTAGTTATCATTTTCTCATCCGTTCCTTGTAAAATTTTATCCAATTCATTTGGTTCATTTTGGAATTCGAATTGTGCCTGATCTGTTTTATACCTTGATTCTATCTGTATATATGGCCACCAATCAATGTCTATACCGTTCTTTCAATGCTTGTCTCGATTGTAGTTCTCCTCTATTGTTCAATAGTTCTTTGTAGTTTCTCATTTTCTCCGTGTCCATAGTGTTAGGATAGATCAGCGCCTCCATGGTGGATAACCATCTTGGAATTTTATTATAATGTATTTTTCTGATCTCTTGCCATGTTCTGTGTAATGATCCTCTAATAATGTGTTGTTGGAAGTATCTGTGATGTTTGTCTCTTCCCTCCCACAAAAATGCATGCCAGCCTCGTTGTAGGTCAAATCCCTCTAGAATTAGTATTCTCTTATTTTTAAGATCTATCCAGTCTCTTATCCAATTTAATGCTGCCGCCTTAAAGTACAATTTCCAGTCTGGTAACCCTAATCCTCCTTTCTCCCGGGTATCTTGCAAACATTTTATTTTAATTCTAGCCTTCTTTCCCTGCCAAATATACTTTGCTATCATTTTATTGAAGTCTTTGAAAAAATCCTTTCCTGGCCAAATCGGAATTACTTGGAAAAGGTATAGCAGTCTAGGTAGTATATTCATTTTAATGGATGAAATTTTCCCTAAAAATGACAGTTGTAGTTTGCTCCATGTTTCCAAATCTTTTTTAATCTGTTTTGCTAATTTAGTATAGTTATCTTCTCTAATTGATGTTGCTTTGTTGGTGAGCCAAATTCCCAAATATTTTACTTTCTTTATCATTTGTATTCCTAATTTATCCTCTAATTCTTTCTCCTGTGCATTTGTCAAATTCTTCGTTAGTGCTTTTGTTTTTTGTTTATTGATTTTGAGACCCGCCACTCTTCCATATTCCTCTATTTTCCCTAACAGTTTAGTTCCTGTTATTTCTGGTTGTTCCAAGATAAACACGTCATCAGCAAAGGCTTGCAGTTTGTACTCCTCTTTTTTTATTCTCATACCTTTTATTTCTTCGTCTTTCCTAATTTCATTTAATAAGATTTCTAGGGATATTATAAACAGTAATGGAGATAGAGGACATCCTTGCCTTACTCCCTTTGATATCTCAAATTTTTCTGTCAAATCCCCATTGATCATAATTTTTGCCGTTTGGGAGGAGTATATTTTCCTAATCATGTTTAAAAATTTATTGCCAAATTCCATCGCCTCCAATTGTAGTATAAGAAAATTCCAATTTAAGTTATCGAATGCCTTCTGCGCATCCAGGAACATTAAAGCCAGTTGTTTGTCCAATTTTTTCTCATAGTATTCAAAGACGTTAATGATTGTTCTCATATTATTTTTGATCTGTCTTGGAACAAAACTATTTTGGTTTGAGTGGATGTACTGTATTTATGAATATTTTTTTTCAGTCTCTGTGTAATGACCAGCATGAACAGTTTGTAGTCCACATTTAACAGCGATATTGGTCTGTAGTTTTTGATTTGTGTGGGGTCAGTGTCTTCTTTTGGGATGAGTGTAATAATGGTTTCAGCCCAAGAATTGGGAATTTTTGCTTCTAAGAGTGCATCGTTGAAAACTTGAAGTAAGAACTCGTCCATTGGGTGCTGACATTTTTTATAAAATTCTGTTGGTATGCCATCTGGTCCAGGAGTTTTATTGTTTTTTTGTTTTTTCCTTGCTTCCAGCAATTCAGTCATAGTAATTGGTCTATTTAATGACTCTTTGTGTATCTCCTCCAGTTTTTGGATATTTGTTTTACGTAAATATTCCTTAATATCCTCTTCCCTGATTTCTTCTTGTTTGTAAAGATTCTGAAAGAAATTTTTTGCAATCCGTTTTTTGTCTTGATTTATGTGGTGTATTTCCCCTACCTCATCTTGCAGTTGGTATATGGTCCTCTTCTCTTTTTCCTTTTTCAATTTATATGCTAACCAGCGACCTGTTTTATTTGCATGCTCAAAAGTGTTTTTGTTTTGCCAATTTGATTTTCTGTGCAATTTCTGTTTGTGTAATTAATTTTATGTTTGACAAGTTTTAACTTTCCTTTCATTATTTTATTGTGGGGTTGTTTCTGCAGTTCTAATTCATGTGTTCTGAGTTCTGTTAATAGGTTGTTTCTTGTCTGTTGTTTATCTTTATTTTTCTTTGCTGTATACGCGATGGTAAGGCCTCTTATGTAGGCTTTGGCTGTATCCCAGAGGTTTTGGAGTGTTGTCTGTTCTTTGGTGTTTATCTGAAAAAACATATTCATTTCTTTCTCGATCATCTGTGAGTATTCTTTGTCCTTAATCATTCCAGTGTCCATCATCCACCTTTTTTGTTTCCGATATCCTTTCCATACTATTGTTATTGGACTATGATCTGCCCAGGTATTTGGTGATATTTCAATGACATTTATCTCTTTCCTAAGTTCTGAGGTCGTGCAAGCCATATCTATTCTGGACCACGATTGGTGTGGGCCAGAATATAATGTATATTTTTTTGCTTGTTTATTCGCCTCTCTCCACGCATCATGTAATTGTAATTCGTCTGCCATGTCTTTGAATGTATCCAGTAATGTTTTTTTCCTGGTTTTGTTCTTTTTATTACTCTGATAATCTTTTTCGGTGTCCATGATTGCATTGAAATCTCCTATGATACAGATATTCTCATATTCCAGATCTTTAATTATGTTATTTATTTATTTATTTATTTATTAATTTAATTTGTATACCGCCCTTCTCCCAGAAGGGACTCAGGGCGGTGAACAGCCAAAATTAAAAAACATACAAATACAAAAGTTAAGATAATTAAAAGAATTAAATAATTGGCTACCCAATTTAAAACCCCAAATCCATAAAATTTAAAATCCCAGTTATGTATTTTTTTTTTGAAGAATTCACTTTGATTTCCATTGGGTGCATATATCGATATTAATAGTATTTTTTTTTGACTCTGTATTTCTATCATCAAAATCCGTCCATCTCTGTGTGTATATATTTGCTTTGTTTTTAAATGTTTCTTAATGTATACTGCAACTCCTCTCTTTTTCTGATCCTCTAATGATGTGTATAGTGTTCCTATTCTTTGGTTTTCTAATAGTTTTTGGTGTTGTTTTTTAATGTGGACTTCTTGTAAGATTATGACATCCATCTCCAATTTATGTAATTTTGTAAATGTGTGTGTTTTTTTGGTTGGTGAATTTAGTCCATTTATGTTAATTGAGGTCATCTTTAGTTCTTGTTCCATTCTTGTTTTCTATCTGTTTGTTGTTCTTAGTCTTCTTGTGTTTCTTGTAGTTACTTGTGTCTTTTCCCTCGCTCCCTCTCTTTCAATTCTTTCTCTCTCCAATCTTCTTTTTTCATCTTGATCTCTCTCTTCTTTTTCTGTCCGGTGTTCCTCTTGGCTCTTAGTTTCTAATTCTTCTTTGCTTTCCTGTTCCTCCTCCAACACAAAATGCTGATCAAAAAAGGCTCGTGCTTTTTCTAAACTGTCAATCTTGTACAGTCAGGTCCAGAAATATTGGGACATCGACACAATTCTAACATCTTTGGCTCTATACACCACCACAATGGAGTTGGAATGAAACAAACACAATGTGCGTTAACTGCAGACTGTCAGCTTTGAGGGTATGTACATCCAACTCAGGTGAACGGTGTAGGACTTACAGCAGTTTGTATATGTGCCTCCCACTTGTTAAGAGACCAAAAGTAATGGGACAATTGGCTTCTCAGCTGTTCCATGGCCAGGTGTGTGATATTCCCTCATTACCCCAATTACAATGTGCAGATAAAAGGCCCAGAGTTCATTTCAAGTGTGCTATTTGCATTTGGAATCTGTTGCTGTCAACTCTCAAGATGAGATCCAAAGAGCTGTCACTATCAGTGAAGCAAGCCATCATTAGGCTGAAGAAACAAAACAAACCCATCAGAGAGATAGTAAGAACATTAGGCGTGGCCAAAACAACTGTTTGGAACATTCTCAAAAAGAAGGAACGCACCGGTGAGCTCAGCAACACCAAAAGACCCGGGAGACCACGGAAAACAACTGTGGTGGATGACCGAAGAATTCTTTCCCTGGTGAAGAAAACACCCTTCACAACAGTTGGCCAGATCAAGAACACTCTCCAGGAGGTAGGTGTATGTGTGTCAAAGTCAACAATCAAGAGAAGACTTCACCAGAGTGAATACAGAGGGTTCACCACAAGATGTAAACCATTGGTGAGCCTCAAAAACAGGAAGGCCCGATTAGAGTTTGCCAAACAACATCTAACAAAGCCTTCACAGTTCTGGAACAAGATCCTATGGACAGATGAGACCAAGATCAACTTGTACCAGAGTGATGGGAAGAGAAGAGTATGGAGAAGGAAAGGAATTGCTCATGATCCTAAGCATACCACCTCATCAGTGAAGCATGGTGGTGGTAGTGTCATGGCGTGGGCATGTATGGCTGCCAATGGAACTGGTTCTCTTGTATTTATTGATGATGTGACTGCTGACAAAAGCAGCAGGATGAATTCTGAAGTGTTTTGGGCAATATTATCTGCTCACATTCAGCCAAATGCTGCAGAACTCATTGGACGGCACTTCACAGTGCAGATGGACAATGACCCAAAGCATACTGCAAAAGCAACCAAAGAGTTTTTGAACGGTCAGAAGTGGAATGTTATGCAATGGCCAAGTCAATCACCTGACCTGAATCCCATTGAGCATGCATTTCACTTGCTGAAGACAAAACTGAAGGGAAAATGCCCCAAGAACAAGCAGGAACTGAAGACAGTTGCAGTAGAGGCCTGGCAGAGCATCACCAGGGATGAAACCCAGTGTCTGGTGATGTCTATGCGTTCCAGACTTCAGGCTGTGATTGACTGCAAAGGATTTGCAACCAAGTATTAAGAAGGGAAAGTTTGATTTATGATTATTATTCTGTCCCATTACTTTTGGTCCCTTAACAAGTGGGAGGCACATATGCAAACTGCTGTAAGTCCTACACCGTTCACCTGAGTTGGATGTACATACCCTCAAAGCTGACAGTCTGCAGTTAATGCACATTTTATTTTATTTTTATTTATTTTATTTTAAATTTATATACCGCCCTTCTCCCTGAGGACTCAGGGCGGTGTACAGCCAGAATTAAAAAACATAAAATACAAATATTAAAAACAATTAAAATATATATAAATTTGGCCCAAAATTAAAAATACAAACCAATTAAAACATTTAAAATTTCTTCTTAAGCCAGCCCGGCTTGCTGGAAAAAGTGGGTTTTAAGGGCACGGCGGAAGGCACTAAGGTCTTGGATTCTCCTTATCTCTGGGGGCAACTGATTCCAGAGGGTAGGTGCCCCCACAGAGAAGGCCCTCCCCCTGGGGGTCACCAGCCTACATTGATTGGCTGATGGCACCCTGAGGAGGCCCTCTCTGTGGGAGCGCACGGGACGATGGGAGGTCGTCGGTAGCAGCAGGCGGTCTCGAAGATAGCTAGGCCCGATGCCATGGAGCGCTTTAAAGGTGATAACCAGCACCTTGAAGCGCACCCGGAAGACCACTGGGAGCCAGTGCAGCTCGTGCAGGAGCGGTGTTACATGGGAGCGCCATGCTGCTCCCATCACTACCCGCGCTGCTGCATTCTGGACCAGTTGGAGCCTCTGGGTGCTCTTCAAGGGGAGCCCCATGTAGAGAGCGTTGCAGTAGTCAAGGCGAGAGGTGACGAGGGCATGAGTGACTGTGCACAGAGAATCCCGATCAAGAAAGGGCCGCAACTGGCGAATCAGGCGAACCTGACAAAAGGTCCCCCTGGTTACAGCTGTCAGATGTTCCTCCAAGGACAGCTGCATATCCAGGAGGACTCCCAGATTGCGAGCCCTTTCTGTGGGGGCCAAAGACTCGCCCCCAATAGTCAGTGATGGAGTCAACTGACTATATGGGGATGCCGGGAGCCACAGCCACTCAGTCTTGGAAGGGTTGAGCTTGAGCCTGTTCCTCCCCATCCAGATCCGCACAGCCTCCAGGCACTGGGACATCACTTCAAGGGCATCGTTGGGGTGGCCTGGGGTGGAGATGTACAGCTGGGTGTTATCAGCGTACTGGTGGTATCTCACCCCGAAGCCACGGATGATCTCGCCCAGCGGCTTCACATAAATGTTGAACAGAAGGGGCGAGAGGACCGATCCCTGCGGCACTCCACAGATGAGAGGCCTCGAGGTCGACCTCTGCCCCCCTGCCAACACAAACTGCGACCGGTCGGAGAGAAAGGAGAACCACCGCAACACGGTGCCTCCCACCCCCAACTCTTCCAGCCGGTGCAGCATGATACCATGGTCGATGGTATCAAAAGCCACTGAGAGATCTAACAGGACCAGAACAGAGGAGCAACCCCTGTCCCGAGCCCTCCAGAGATCATCAACCAACGCGACCAATGCCGTTTCCGTGCTGTGCCCAGACCTGAAACCCGACTGGAATGGATCTAGATAAGATGTTTCCTCCAGGAATTGTGGGAACTGTTGCACGACCACACTCTCAACAACCTTCGCCATAAAGCGAAGGTTGGAGACAGGACGGTAGTTGGCCAATATTGCCGGATCCAGGGACGGCTTCTTGAGGAGAGGCCTCACCACCGCCTCTTTCAAGGCAGCGGGGAAGTGGCCCTCACTCAGCGAAGCGTTGATAACACCCTGGAGCCAGCCTCGTGTAACCTCCCGGGAAGCCAGTACCAACCAGGAGGGACACGGGTCCAGTAAACATGTGGCTGCACTAAGTCTCCCCAAAATCCTGTCCACATCATCGGGAGTCACAGCGTCAAACTCCTCCCAGATAACATTCTCAAGACTATTCCTCATCACTCTGCCCTGATCTACCCAGTCAGAGTCCAAATCCCCCCGGATCTGAGCGATTTTGTCATACAGGTATTGTCCAAAATCCTCCGCCCTGCCTTCCAAGGGATCCTCCCGCACTCCCGGATGGATCAGGGAGCGGGTCACCCTAAACAGGGCGGCCGGACGATTCCCTGATGACGCAATAGAGGCGGAAAAGTAATTAAACTTTGCCGTCTTTATCGCCACTAGGTAGGTAAAAAAATAAAAGTAAAATTTACGGCCATGACTGTATGTCTCTTCAGACGTCTTCTTTATCCCTCTGGGTCGCTTCTGCTAATATCTCTGTCATCAATTCTCCTAAGTCTTCGTCTTTTTGTTCCTCTACATTCTGAAATCTGAGGAAAAAAGATGCCTTTTCCATTTCTAAGTATGTTAATGAGTCTTCCAGATCCTTATTGATTGACACTTGATTTTGCCCCATCTTTTCCATTCTCTTGTCCGTTTGTTCTATTTTCTCCTCCACTTTTTGGATCCTTTGCTCGTTTTCCTCAATGTTTTGTTGTATTTTTCCAATCTTCTCATCCATTTTCTTAATGTTATCTTTTATTTCTCCCACATCTATCCTCAATTCTTCATGATTTTTCCTTGTTTCTTCATGGTTATTTGCTATGGACTCTTGAGTTTTGTTCATTCCCTCTTGAATCATTGCTAGTACCGAATGGATATTTTGCATGTTGAGGGTGGAGGTTGCCTTTTCTTTTTCCGCCCCTAACATGGTGTCAACTAGCCTTTGCTGCGCCGGAGAAGCTGAGAGTGTCATCTGGTTTGAGGGTATCTTCTTGCTTGTCTTAGTGATTATTGATGAACCTGTAGTTGCCATTTGTACTCTTTGTATTATCTTTCCCCAAAGTTTCATATACTGGTTTGCTATTTAGATCTTTATGTTTCTGTCTATATTAATGTTCAAATTATAGCGTCTAACAATCCTAAAATACTGCCCAAGCGGGTTAATATTTACTATTTACTATGTTGCTATTTTTCTATCACACAATCAAAATCTCTGTATATATTTCCGTATACTTATTCACAGTTTTGAGTATCCTACGTTACGCCTTTTCAATATTCTTAAATAAGGGAAGGGAAAAGTAAGGGGGGGATGAGGGAAAAGTTTGAGGTTTCAGCAATTGATTTGTTCAACAATAGAATTCAGCAATTCATTAATAACAATAATTAATTTTCCCCCTTATAATTAATTACTATATTTTTAAGTTACTATTTAGCTAATATCAATTACCCTTAATTAGTATACACAATGTATTTTCTTCGATATATGTAATCAATCTAATTTAACTAGAATATATCTAATTATATAAGATAATAAAAGGTTAAATAGTAAGATAAATCACTAGATAGATACAAAAACTGGACTAACAAATATATATAGCAATCTAAACAATATATATGTCACTTTTTACTTACTATTTAGTAAGTAATAATTAATAATTGATAATCAAATTTAAGTAGCTGGATTTTACTTCATTAAATGTTATTCTTTCTCCTTGTATGGTATCTTCTTCTTTCAGTCTTGCATCATTCCGACTTCTTTTATCTATTAATTGTATCCAATGTCCTTTAAATTAAATATCCAAATGTCCAAACACTCAAAATGTCCAAGTCCAAGTGTCCAAGTATGAACCAAGTGTCCAGGAAAAAGACCTTAATAGAGTTAATTTAGCTCCACCGCTCGTTAATTCCAGACAGAAAAGTTCTATATATCTGTCTGCTATTCACTCTGCTCTTCCGGTATCCGCTGCCAGTTGATCACCTCTTCACAGTCTCCTCTTATAACAAAGTCTGTCTGTCTCCTCTTCCTTTCTCCTCTGGATATCGTCTTTTTCCACAAAATAATTTATTTTAATACTCAGGTTTCCTCCGGATTCACCTTCTACTTGCAAGTGTTATAGATTTCAATGTCTGCCATTCATTTGACTTTCTGCTGTCAAAATCACCTCTCACCTACGCTGTTTCTTCCAATCTTCTCTGGTCTCTCTCACCTCACTCACAGTTCTAATTCCGAACACTTTCCTCTCCAAGATCAATTTGTTTTATGTTTTATTTTATAATCCACAACTCCTTAATGGTATTTCTTCTGGAGTCGCTCCGGTTCCACCGCCTGTCACTTTCTGCGCTGTCACTGTCAGGTTAAGTTTTCCGCTCCACTCACTTTTCTGTCGCTGCTTATCTGGCACTATTTCGCCGCTTGCTTGGAGTCTCACTTTCACCCGTTTCTATTTGCACTTTATATCTGTACCTTCTTCTATTCTCATTTTTCTTCCTTCTGTTTCCTACCAATGTTTTCTTTAATTTGATCTTCGCTTCCCACTAATCAGCTGTCAACGTTTCAGGCCAGCCAAAATGGCTGGGTTTTTTTCAATCGGAATTAGGAGGTTTCCCCTGAACCTTTGGAGGGATTGCTGTCCTCACTGAGGTCCTCAGGGTTTCCTCTTTTTTCTATTGATCCCTCCGAGGTCAATAGCGCCTGAATCGGCTTCCTAATTGAAAATATTGGAACTTCGAGAACGGAGCACCATTCTCTTGTTCCTGGTACGATGACATCACCGCCGGAAGGCTGAGAAAGTTAGCATTAAGAAAGGTACAAGACAAGGATGTCCCCTGTCCCCACTATTGTTTATATTGACGTTGGAAGTACTAAACAGAAACATTAGACAAGATATAGAGATAAAGGGCATGGAGATTAAAAAGGAACAGTATAAACTCTAGGCGTTTTCAGATGACTTAGCTTTTATCTTGGAAGATCCACTAACAACAGGGCCTAACTTAATAAAAAAGAAAGAAGAAGAATATGGAGAAGTAGCAGGTCTGAAAATAAATAAAGAGAAAACTATGATCCTAGTTAAAATTTAACAGAGAAGCAAAAAAAAAAAAAGAGTTAATAAAGAGAATAGATATTCAGATTGTAAAGAAAGTTAAATATTTAGGGATCCAGCTGACAGCAAGATGTGTAACAATTAAGGAAGATAACTACCATAGATTGTTGAAACAAATCCAAATAGATCTGGAAAAGTGGAAGAGTCTGCAATTATCATTGGTACAGTGGTGGGATTCAAAAATTTTTACTACCGGTTCTGTGGGTGTGGCTTGGTGGGCGTGGCATGGCTTGGTGGGTGTGGCTTGGTGGGTGTGGCAGGGGAAGGATACTGTAAAATCTCCATTCCCACCCCACTCCAGGGGAAGGATACTGTAAAATCTCCATTCCCTCCCGATCAGCTGAGACTCGGGAGGCAAAGAATAGATGGGGGTGGGGCTAGTCAGAGGTGGTATTTACCGGTTCTCCAAACTACTCAAAATTTCCACTACCGGTTCTCCAGAACTGATCAGAACCTGCTGAATACCACCACTGCATTGGTAGGAAGAATAGCAACAATCAAAATGAACATATTGCCAAGATTATTGTATTTACTCCAGACAATCCTGATAAAATTGGAAAAAAAATATTTCAAGGAACTTAATAAAATAGTACATAAGTATATCTGGCAAGGGAAAAAAGCAAGAATTGGCTTTAAAATGTTGCAAGATATACGAAGCAGAGGAGGTTTTGGACTACCAAACTGGGAACCCAACAATGTTAGATCAGACTGCTGTATTAACATGGATGAAAGAGTGGATTGTATTGAGGAACACAAGATTATTGACTTTGGAAGGACATGACTTACAATTGGGGTGGCACACTTTCCTGTGGTATGGGAAAAACAAGATACATGGATATTTTAAGAGACATTATATAAGAAATGCATTAATGTTGGTATGGGAGAAAATTAAAAAACAACATTATTTGAGGATACCAGTTTGGCTTTCAACAATGGAAGCATTGATTCATCCAAATGTTATTAACATGGGAAATATTGTTAGATACAAAGATATCTTGAATGAAAAGGGGGAACTTAAAATGAAAGAAGAAATGAGTGAGCAAGGGATCGATATAACATGGTACTCACAAGTGCAGATACATTCTAGGTATGAGAAGGATGCTAAATTGCAGGGTTTTTATAAAGAACTAACAGAATTAGATAAAATTTTAACAGGAACAGAAGAAAAACTGATAAAGAAGCTGTATAGTTATTTATTGGGTATAAAGTTGGAAGAGGAACAAGTAAAGGAGACAATGATAGCATTGGTGAAAATTTTTGGTTATACGATAGAAGTAGATAAATGGCAGAAATTGTGGGACAGGAACTATAAATTAACAATGTCAACTGCATATAAAGAGAATTTGTATAAGATGTTTTATAGATGGCACCTTGCACCAGCGAGGTTGGCAAAGATGTTTAAAGATAAATCAGCTAAATGTTGGAAGTGCCACCAGATACCTGGATCTTATTATCATATGTGGTGGACATGTGGAGAAGCAAAGAAGTATTGGACAAAAATAAAGACATGGTTGGAAAAGATGACAAAACAACATATTGAGTTAAAACCAAAAATATTTCTGCTGGGGATCTTACCTGAAACTTATAATAAAGAGAATGCATATTTAATTATTCATGTATTAACCGCAGCTAGAATTGTATTTGCACAACATTGGAAAAGTGAAGAGATTCCCATTGATGAGAAGGTAATTAGGAAAATATTAGAATGTGCAGAAATGAACAGATTAACACTAACAATTAAGGAGAGAGAACAAACTGAATATTATACAATATGGGAAGTATTTTATCAATGGTTAGAGAATAAAAAAGGAATTTGGAAATGAAGAAGGCTAAAGAATAAGTAGAAAATATATTAAAATAGAGATATAAATAAGTTGAAAATTGTTAGTATATGTATGATGAGAATAGCTATGTTCAATATTATTATTGTACTATTATTAAAAGATAGCAAGAAGAAAATGAAGAGTTTTATAATGTTTAACTATTTAATGTATTGCAATTTTAAGTTTAGAGAAGTAATGTTAATGTGAATGTTAATGATGTTGCAAATGTTGAAGGATGATGCACAGAGATAGTTGTACCCAGACGACACACTGCTTAAGGAAAGATGGAATGTATGTATTTTAAAAATTGAAAAATAAGAAAACTTTAAAAAAATTACCACACTAGTGAGGTCATTCTAGTTGCAAAGCAAATGCTAAAGCATGCATTCATAAAGATAAAATGATGTGAATCCTAGGAAAAGAAATAAATAAAATTAAAATCTCGCCTGGCTGGAATGCTGAAAAAAGCTTCAGTACATTTTTAAGATGAAAAGTCTAAAAAGCTTAGGTGACTAAACATGGCTTCCCCTGGCTTCTCTCTCTCTGCTATAGAGAGAGCATTCCATTAGGGACCATTGGTCCAGGTAGGACCTGGGCTAATGTAAGGTAGTGTTGGCTAGGAAAGATTTTTGTGGCAATACTGGCACAAAGTAACAAACTTCCTTGGTTTGGTAATTATAGTTCCATTTTAAGTGTTTATTTTTCAATTATTAATTAATTGTACTTATGAAAATATCAGCCATTCTTTATATCTTTTGCATGTCATTCTTTGTGAGGGATCTCACGAAGAACGATGGTTCGTTGAGGGTGCTTCCAAGAAAAGGTCAGCACGCAAGGATGCAATCAAATTAAGTCTTTATTTAGAAGTAAAAGTAGAGTAAAATAAGTTCCTAGGCATGGAGGCATCCATGCCTGGATTGAGCCCATGGGTCAGTCCCATAGGAGAGTAGAACAAGAGCAGAAAAAGCAGGGAGCAGCCCCTGTGCAGGGGTTCTTATAGGGGTCCCTGGCCCCTCCCTTACAAGGTGTGTGAGGGGGCCGGAGGGCCATTAACTTTCCCCAATGGGGCTGCAGGGGCTGGAGCCCCTTGACCCACCAGTGGGATCAAAGGTGCTTCTTTGCTCCCATCTGGTGGCCTTTGAAGAGACTGCCATGGCTGGCACAAAACACTTAACAATTCCCCTTCTTGCCAGCCAATGACAGGTGACGGTGAATATGTCTGAGAGGGCAAGCAGGTGTCATAGACATACAAATGCATCGTTTACAGGACCAAACACAAACACTTACACAGAAGGTTGTGTCGGTCAATGGGCACAGGTTTTGTAAACAGGTCAGCTAACTGGTCGGTAGTGTTACAATGTTTGTTGTGTACAAACCCCATTCTGGCAAGCTGCCTGACATTCTTGTAGCGGATGTCTATGTGGTGGGACCTAGAGCCCACCCCGTATGCCCCGGAGATCCCAATTGCGGCCGTATTATCTTCCTGAACTTGGATGGGCAGAGTAGGAGGTGCCTAGATGCTCGTTACCAGAGCATTGAACCAAATCAAGTCATTTGCAGTGTCCGATAGGCTGGCATATTCTGCCTCGGCCGTGGAGCAAGAAACACATTTTTGCTGCCTAACATGCCAATGGATAGGACAGCCATTTAGCAGTATGAGGAAACCAGAGGTGCTCCGTCTACTCTTGGTGTCACCAGCTCAGTCTGCATCCGAGTAAGCGGAGAGCTGGGCTGGCTTCCCCTTCTCTGGCTCCAGCATAAGGAGGGCATCGGCCATGCCCCTGAGGTACCTGAGTACTCTCTTGATAGTATTCCAGTGGAATTCCTTTGGGTTTTCCATGTGCCTGGAAAAATAGATTTACAGCTAAAGCTATGTCAGGCCTGCTTCAATTGCTAATGTATAGCAAGGAGCCAATCACAGATCTATATAATTTGTTGTCTGTGAAGTCAGGGCTGTCTTTGTGATCGTGGCCGTAGTAATCACTTTGTATGGGGCTACGCGTTGGGTTAGACTCCGCCATTTTGCATTTGGCCAACAACTCCTCAATTTTTTCTTTCTGGGATAATGCAAATCCCCTTTAAGTGGCCAAGATATGTACACCCAGGTACCTGTCAACCCGCCCCAAGGACTTTAGGGTAAATTTTTCCCCCAGGGCTTTGGCAAATTCGTCACACCTTTCCTTGCCAGGTCCTATGTATAGGAGGTCATCCACATAAACCAACACCCGTTCTATGTCACCTTTGGTGTCACGTGTAAAAACGCACTCATCGGCATGGGATGCCCTGAAGCCAATTCGATCTAAACCCTTCTTGAGGCAGTCGTACCAGAGTTTCCCCGACTGCTTGAGGCCATATAATCCTTTTTGGAGTAACCATGTGTTTCCCCCCTCCTGCTGGTAACCAGGAGGGGCCCTCACGTAAATCTGCCAGTCCAAGTTGGCGTGGAGGTAGGCCGTCTGGATGTCGAATTGGTAGACATCCTTCCCCAGAGCGGCTGCAGTTACGACAGTGGCCTTGACACTTTCTGCCCGGACAGTTGGAGAGTAGGTCTCTATGTAGTCCTCCATGTAGCACTGGGCAAACCCCTGTGCTACCAAGCGGGCCTTGTACAGGTAGCGGCCATTGGCAAGTGGTTTGGCCTTGAAAACCCACCTTGTGCCAATGACCTTCTTCTCCTTGGGTGGTTGCCCAGGGTTGAAGACCTTTAGTTTTCTCAGGCTCTCCATCTCCTGTTCCATCGCGAGCTGCCACTTATTCTGTTCTTCAATGGGCAGCTCCTGGATGTCAGAGAAAGTCTTTGGGGTGACCATGACACTGTTGACGGACGCAATGTGCCCAATGTCAATTCTCTTAGGTGGGACCCCCTTGTTGGACCGCTTTGACCTTCTGACCTCCTGCCACTCACCACCCTTTTCTTCTGCGGGTTCCTCACTGACTGGCTGTTCACGACCGGGATGTGGAGGCCCTCGGTCCCAGGTGTTGGGCATCATGGGCCTCTGAAGCGTCGCTGGAGGTGAAGAGTCAGGTGAAGATGGCGTGTCTTCCCCCTCAGGACTGGACGGCTCATCCTCCCCATCTGGACCAGGTAGGCTGACCTCTTCATCCTGTTCCTCGCTCTCGTCGGTGGCAGGGTCTGTGGTTGTCTCAGGCGGTGTCATGGTTGGTGCAGCTTTGCTGGGCCGGTTGATGTATGGGCCCAGATCATTTGAGTGGATCTGCGTCCAATTGGAGTCCTCTTCGAAGGAGGCAGATTGGGAGGTTACAGTCCTGCCCCCTTCTCCCAGGAATCGGTAGGCCTTGGAGCCAGGGGCATAGCCCAAGAACCTCAGTCTCTGGGAGACGGATCTCCCCTTCTTCCGCAGCTGCTTGGGGATGTGCACCCAAGCGTAGGAGCCAAACACACGCAAGTGTCCCAAACTTGGCTTCCTACCGTGGACCAGAAAATATGGGGTCTGGTTCACAACGCTGCTCCAGGTGCGGTTCAGGGTGTAGTTGACGTAGTGTACCGCCTCCGCCCAGTACGATTCCGCAACCCCAGCATCCGCAATCAGGCTGCGCACCATAGTCTGTAGAATGCCATTTTGTTTTTCTGCAACGCCGTTCTGCGCAGGAGAAAAAGGTGCTGTACGAAAATGGTGTATGCCCTTGTGCCTTATCCAGTCCTGGAATTTTCAGGACATGAACTCGGCCCCACGGTCGCTGTGCAGCTGCACGGTCTTTGTCTTGTACTGAGTTTCCATGTAGTTGTACAGTGATTTTATGGCATCAAAGGCTTCAGACTTTTCTGTGAGGGTATACACATGGCCGTACCTTGAGAAGTCGTCGACGGCAGTGAGGAAATACTGCCTCTTTCCTAGGGACGGTGTAAATGGCCCAACCAAATCAACATGTATTAATTGATATGGGTATTGAGTTTTACGCAGTGACACCTTAGGTATTGGGGCGGCCTTCCTCTTTGCCCTCTTACAGATGGCACAGTCCAGAAACACCTCACAATCCTGGAGATGAATCCCCTCAGCGAATTCCCCCATCTTTTTAACCACTGGGAAGCTCGCATGGCCTAACCTCCGATGTAAGAGGTGGGCACATTTAGTATGGAGCGGCTTTCCCACTGACACCCCTTTGGCTCTGGTTGCCTTGGGCAGTGCTGGCACCTTAGGCCCTTTTTTGGGCTTATCTGCCTTAGGTGCCTGCTGAGGCTCGGGTTTCTTGCCCGCATTGGCCTTGGAAGGCCGTGGTGCTGGTTGAGGCGGCGTGGGCGCAACTGCCTCAGTCTTGTGCATCTTTGACAGCCTGGGAGCTGGCTGTGGAGCTTTTCTCTCTCTCTGCGCGCAGGCCCCTTCTGGGGTGGCACCCTGTGAGCTGTCTCCTGTGGCTGGGTACTCGGGGGAGAAATATGGCAAACCATTTATAATGGTAACATTCCCAATGACCCTTTTGTCTCGAGTGACATGACCTCCCCCTTTGCGAAACAATACCTCCACCCTGCCATCATCACATAGCTTGGTTATGCTTAACAGGTTATTGGCTATAGAGGGAGCGTGTAATACACCTTCGACATTGCCCAGCCCTGGTACAGAGACAGTGCCCTCCCCAACAACCAAAGCATTGTTACCATTTGCAACCTTAACGGAGGAGTTAATTCTCCTTAACCTCTTAAAGCCTTGCCTCAAGTTAGCAATGTGAGATGAAGCCCCAGAGTCCAGTAACCAGAGGCCAGTAGGGCCATCAGCCTTTGTGTCGGGGGTGAGGTAACTAGTGTACACAAAATTGCCCTTAACACCACCTTTTCCCCCGCCAGGCCCCCTTCTCTGCCCCCTGCCCCTTCCTTGATTGGAGCCACGCTTAGGTCCTTGCTGGTAATGGGGGCAGTCCTTCTTCAGATGCTCCTCGGAACCACAGATGAAACACTTTTGGGTAGAGCGTTAACCTGCTCTGAACTCTGGTGCCTTCTGTTGATGCGATGAGTTGTGGCCCTGGTGTACTCTCCCGCATCTCTACGCCTCCTGTCTTCCTCATTGAGCCTCCCTGTGAGGTAGGACAGAGTCATGGCTTCCTTTCTGGTTCCCTCTAGTGAGACAATAAAATTGCCCCAGCTTTTGTCCAGGGATGCCAGAATGACAGCGATCATGTTGGCCTCAGTCACGGGGTAGTCCCTGAGCACCAGTTCTGCCCTAAGGACCTTCAACTTTCCCAGGTGCTCAGCCATGCTAGCCCCAAATTTTAGCTTGGTGTTATAGAACTCTGTTGTGAGTCTTGTGGTGGATCCCAAGCTATCACTGTTAAACAAGCTATACAACAATGCCCAAATCTCACCAGCTGTGAGCCCATCTGGAATGCTAGGGTACAATTTAGCATCCAGTGAGCTCAGTAGAGTGGTATAGGCTCTCCTGTGGTACCACTCTTCTTGAGGTCCCCAAGGGAAAGGTGGGGGGTCTAAAAACATTTATAGGGTCCCCTCTTTTAAGAGATATACCTGTATCTCTTTATTCCATATGTTAAAATTTCCCCCTCCCAGATGTAGCTTCTGAAAGTTATTTGGGAGAACAGACACAGCTGGGGCAGAAAATGCTGATGTATTCTGCTGTCCATGGTATCTTTGCTTTGGTTCCATTGAAGTAAATGGGAGAGGGATCCCTCTGCTGGCGAGTGTAGGTATTTTTCTCTGATTATTTTTCTCCTTTTCAGATGGGGCCAACTGAGCATGCCCAGAACTCATTCCAGCCCAGGAGCCGACGGGAGCGGACCTCTCCCTCTGTGCTTCAGAGCCAGGCCTGGGCCAAGGCCTGTGGAGCTCTGAAGAGTCTTCTGGAAGCCCCCCTGGTACTGGAACACTTACCAGAGGGCGAAGGCTGCAGGATGGGGCCGGAAAAGCCCGAAAATGCTGAGGATCGCCTGGAGGGGCCCACCGCTGGTCCTGAAGACTCTGGAGGAGGCAGCCATCTTGGGAGGCAGGAGGCTTGTCTGGAGGCCCCCTGAAGTCATCGAGGTGAGTCCTCCGTTGCCTCGGTGGGGTATTGGGAAGGCTGGAGCCCCCAAGGGTTCTTCTGGGGCTCTCTGGAGGTGTGGGTCCTGGCTGGGGGGCTCCGGACTGGATGCCCCCCCCCGTTGGTCCCCTGGGGGTAGTGAGGGAGGCTGGCTGCCCCCGAGGTTGAGGCCGCGGTCATCGTGGCCTCCAGGGCTGCGACCAGGACTTGGATTGCAGCTCTGATGCCTGCTGCAGCAGGAGCGGCTGGGCAGACTTCGAGGCTTGCCGGGGGGGGGGGGGGCGAGCAGTTTGCATGCTGCCTCGGCTGGCTGCCATCCATTGCTGGGCCTCGTGGCCTAGCTGAGGCCCACCAAGTTGCTTCCAGTTGGCCCTGGAAGCTGCAGGTCACGATTTGGCAGGAATTTTCCCGCCAAAAGCTCCGGGGCCCTGGGGTCCCCCAGGGTGGCCAGCGCCATGTTGGGGAGCCTCCTGGGCGCTGGGGAAGGACTTACCCAGTGTCCAGAGGCCCCCTGCGCTGGTGTCTCACGTGGCTGGGCTCCTGGCGTCCCTCGGGTTGCTAGGAGCATTCATAGCAGCTCTCTGCATTCCTCGCCAGTGAGCTGGTCTACGCTGGGGGTGGCCTGGTCCCTGGCTGCATCCCCGGTGTCCTGGTAGTCCTGGGTGGACTGCTGGTCTTCCATGCCTTCCTCTGTGGCTTGCAGCTGCAAGGAAGCATGTGAAGGGGTCCCTTGCATTCCGCTGGGTCCTCTGGGGGCATAGAGATCATCTCTACCCTCCTCTGGATCGAAGCTCGCTTCAGGGACT
Source organism: Arizona elegans (assembly GCA_022577455.1). Taxonomy (NCBI): domain Eukaryota; kingdom Metazoa; phylum Chordata; class Lepidosauria; order Squamata; family Colubridae; genus Arizona; species Arizona elegans. Next base: position 41,113,695 of record JAKOOJ010000010.1, on the reverse strand, counting down.
GGATGCAGGGCTGCCAACCTTTCTTGGAGACTCCTGGTCATAACCGGGGAAGTCCTACCATCCATCTCTTGGGAGTTCTTGCTGGAATCTCCTGGCATCTTGCTTCTGCTGACTTGGAAGCGCTGCCTCAAACCATCCTCTGCTACCACCTTGTGAGGGATCTCACGAAGAACAATGGTTCGTTGAGGGCACTTCCAAGAAAAGGTCAGCACGCAAGGATGCAATCAAATTAAGTCTTTATTTAGAAGTAAAAGTAGAGTAAAATAAGTTCCCAGGCATGGAGGCATCCATGCCTGGATTGAGCCCATGGGTCAGTCCCATAGGAGAGTCGAACAAGAGCAGGGAAAAAGCAGGGAGCAGCCCCTGTGCAGGGGTTCTTATAGGGGTCCCTGGTCTCTCCCTTACAAGGTGTGTGAGGGAGCCGGAGGGCCATTAACTTTCCCCAATGGGGCTGCAGGGGCTGAAGCCCCTTGACCCACCAGTGGGATCAAAGGTGCTTCTTTGCTCCCATCTGGTGGCCTTTGAAGAGACTGCCATGGCTGGCACAAAACACCTAACATTCTTACAGGCTGTTATTCTTAAATCCACTTTCAGCTCAGTCTCAGTCTTGTCTGGTGAAACTTATTCCTCTTCCATAACATCTTTTAAATACTACTAAGAGTGTCACTAAGAGTGAATATTTCCGATCTCTGCTCCTTGCCAGCTTTCCTCACGTACCAGCCTTCACCGCTCACTTAATTTTTGGCAAGTTGCTCTGTCCAGGGACTGTGTGACCTCCCTCTTCCCACCAGCGGTGAAATTCAGCAGGTTCTGACAGGTTCTGGAGAACAGGTAGTGGAAATTTTGAGTAGTTCGGAGAACTGGCAAATACCACCTCTGGCTGGCCCCAGAGTGGGGTGGGAATGGAGATTTTGCAATATCCTTCCCCCAGGAGTGGGGAGGGAATGGAGATTTTGCAGTATCCTTCCCCTGCCATGCCCACTAAATCACGCCCACAGAACCAGTAGTAAAAAAATTTGAATTCCACCACTGCTTCCCACCCATGCTCTGACAGCGAGAGCAATCAACCCATGGAACAGAAGTTGCCTTCAGAAGTTGTGGGAGCTTCATCACTGGAGGCTTTCAAGAAGAGACTGTCAGAAATGGTGTAGGGTCTCCTGCTTAGGCAGGGTGGGGGTTGGACTACATGACCTACAAAACGGACCTGTTAATCTGGTAAAATGAGAAAGGGAGGAATGAGCCCAGTAGTAGACCCAGAGTGGGAAGGGACCATGGAGGTGTTTTAGTTCAACCTCATGCTCAGGCAGGAAACCCTATGCCATTTCAGACACTTTGTATTTGTACATTACAAATTGTTCACAGAAATGGATGAAAAGACTGTACATTGTTGGGTGAAAACAGATCCCTTCCGTTACCTGTAGTCCTCAACTTACAACCATTATCGAGTCCAAAGTAAAATATTGTTTTATTTCTTTTGCAGTAGTAGCCTTTAACAGATATGAAAAGGCAACAGAGTTTGACCACTTTTTCAGAATTGGCCTTGGATGATCCAAAACAGTCACAAGCACCACAAGCACCACTACAAGCACCACCACTTGAACTTGGAGAAAGCAACAAGTCAATTATTGGTGACTCTGAAATTGAAAGTAATCTTCCTGACTGCTGGACATTGCAACAGTATAACAACTTTAAAGAGAAATATGAGGGACTGGTAATTTCCAACAAAAAGTTAGGTTGCAAGTATTGTGCAAAACATGACTTTGCAAAAGAGAAAGGTGTTCATGTGTCCAAAGAATGGAAACATTTCCAGATTGAGGCAGCAGGGAAAAATAAAGAAGTCCAAGAAGCGTCTCTAAGAAAAAAAATGAAAGAACATTTTTCATCAAAAACTCATTTAATTCAGCAACCCCCTCATTATGCAGCTGGGCTATCCAGTCAGCAGCATCTCCCTCATTCATCCCCTCCAAGATCGCAGATACCAAGTCACGATCTCTTTCGTATTGCTTTCCATACTGATCTATATGAGCCCATACTTGGCTGAGGAAATAGGCCAGATTGGTAGGCTTACCGTCAAACGTCGCTCTAAACCGTGGTGACGGGGCCCTTGTTGGCGGAATCGCCATGGCGACTGGAGGCGGGGTGAATGCCAGCGGCTGAACTGGAACTTGCGGTGGCGGCGCTACTGGCTGCTGGATCAGACTCCACGGCAGTGCTGGGATTGTTGGGGCAAATTGGGCCCATGGTGATCCCATAAGAGGGGGAGAAGCAGGCGCTGGCGTCCACTGGCACTGGACCCATCCCTGGCCGGGATAGAATCCCCAGCCTTGGGGGATAAATTCTGCAGGGGGTAGCATGAAGGCAGGTTGATGAGGGCTGGATACAGGACGACATCCAGGCGATCGTTCTTTCGGTCCCATCTCTGGAGTTGGATCAGGCTGGCAACTTTTCCCAGAATCCATCTCCCTGGACCGAGCTCCTAGGCTTTGCATCACCTCTGCAGCTTCAAGGGCTCGGGCGATGCCTTCAGAAGGAGAATACCGGGTCTCAGTAAACCTTCCGGTATGTGCTCCCATGGCTCCCTCTGCAATCTTCTCTCTCCCTTCCATCTTCACTGAGTCTTCGTACCACCCAAGCTTTAGGTTGGTGTTGGGGCTCAGCACCCCATTCATCCCCCTTTCGGGGTGCTGCTTAGTTATTTAGGGGATTCAGGTTAATGTCAGGGTTCCAAGGAACACCCCCAACAAAATAAAGCTCTGAGGCCTGACGTTCCTCAAAGTTCCAATTTATTAGAGATGTCATGTTGGCACATCTGAGAAAACCCGAATCTGAAGCTTCCAGGTTTCCCCCACCCAGCTAAGAGTTCACAGCCCTGCCCCACACCCACAAGTTCATCACATTGTCCAATCAACTCTTCACACTCCACCGGATACAATCTTCAGGCAGTCTCCATCAGACGCAGGCAAAAGTCTTTGAATACGGAATGTTGTTATGGCTAACTTTCTACCGCTCCAACAACAACCCCCTCCCAACTTCCCCAGCTAAAATATGTGGCAGTTTAGAAGCAAACAGAAAATTGTCTTCCAAAACTGACACCAGCATTATGCTTGGGAGAAAATCTGGAGTGAGCACTAGAAAAGCAAGAGTTTCCAAACATCATAATATGGCACTGCTTAAACCATCGCCTCCAACTTGTTTTAGATGATTCGATAAAGGAAATAAAGCAACAAAATCATTTTAAAATATTTATTGACAAAATATACATCATTTTTCATAAATCCAATAAGAGCCAAATGGAACTTACCAAAATATCCGAACAACTTGGAATTGAAATTATAAAGATTGGTAGAGTTTTGGGACCAAGATGGGCTGCCTGTAGTTTAAGGTCAGTCCTAGCTGTGCGGCGTGCTTATCCAGTGCTACATCACTATTTTCATTCAAATGAAAAATACTCAGGTATGGCTGCCCGTCTTGAAAATATAAATTTTATGACTGATTTGGCATTGATGATTGATATTCTAAATGACATTTCTCCTCTTTCAAAAGCACTGCAAGCAAGAAATACAGACATCGTGAAGGCTGAAAAACTTGTGATAAAATCAATTAAAGCATTTGATATGCTTAGAAAGGAAAAGGGTCCATATGAAAAAAAAGTTGATGGATTAATTACTTCAGAAACCTTCAAAAATATAAAATTTGTACAAAATCATCGATTTGTTGGACTTCCTTGGGACTTTTAGAAAGCATCATAACAAATTTGAAGAAAAGACTAATGGATTGTGAAAACAGGTAGCCAATTTCAAGACACAAATAAATTACAATTTCTCAATTTTTTGGAGCCAGATTACTGGAATATTGAAGAATAGTTCCATGGAAAGCAGCTGAAGAACAATTGCTCCTATTTAGTGACCTTTTTAATTATGAAATTAATATTAACGATTATACCGTGTTTTGATTATACCCAAAAATAAGGCCCTTATATTTTTTTTATACCCCGAAATAAGGGCTTGGCCTTATTTTCGGGAGGTCTTATTATTTTGGGGCACAATTTGGGGGTGGCAGGTGGGGAGGGGGAGAAATAAGGGGCAGAAAGTCCTGCCATGCCTGGCCCGGGGGGGGGGGGGGGGGAGACGGCAAGAGTCATGGCTGCTTTTGCAGCCAATTGAGGCTGCAAAAGCAGCAGGAGGCCCCAAGCGTCTCGCGCCCCCTTCAAGAACAGTCTTACCTCAATCAGTTGCCAAGAGCTTGGCCCCGATTGATGCTCCCTGCGGTGGAGCCCACAGCCCAGTGCTTGAGAGGGTCTTGGGGGGGAAAGCCCCTTTACGCAACCCAGCCTCTCTTTCAGGTGGGCAGGAAGCCCCCTCCTACCATGCAGCTGGCTGGTTGAGAATCGGGCAGTCCTGGGAACCGTTCCCTGGCTGGACACGGAACTCCAGCAGGAAGGCGTCTCCTTTGGGCTACTGAGCGCCAGCCTGCACGCCTACTTGGTGCTGCAGGTGCCAGGCTACAATCCTGGGTCTGGTGGGTGCTGCAGCTCTCAGGCCAGCTGTGCGCAGAGCTGGCACAAGAGTTGCAGCGGCCACCAGGGCCAGGGCCCGAAAAGCGCCTGGCTCAGCGTAGCTGTAGCCCAGCCCCTGCAGGACCGAACAGGCGTACAGGCCGGCGCTCAGCAGCCCAAACATTTGACAATGCAGGCCAGCGCCTATCGGGTGCCCAAGCACTTTTCACCCACTTCGTCTCCCTCTGGGCGAAAAGTGCGCAGCAGTTCAAGAGATCGAGATTTGCATGTGTGTGTGAGCGACAGAGAGAAAAAGAAACGGTGGAGGGGAACTGGGTAAGAGGACCAAGCCTCCCTTGCCCAGAAGCAACGTGCAGCCTCTCACAGTAAGGAGAATTGCAAGGCGGTGGGGTGTGTGTGTGGAGGAGGACAAAGCAAGGCAGGGGCTGCAAAGCTGCCTCAAAGCCCCGCATCAGCTTACCTGAAGGCCCTTCAGCCAGGCCACCCATGCCAAACCCTCCCCCCTCCCCCCACCCCCAGGGCAGCCACATCCCTTCACTAACCTGCTTTCCAGCTCCGTTCTCCGCTGCGCGTTCAGGACAAGAAAAGTAGTCTGTTCGATGAAGGTAAAAAAAACATACCGGTAGTTCAGACCTTCCAACTTCTCATGAAGAAAAAAAAATCTCGCGAAGTTGGAAGGTGTTTTTACCATAGTCTCACAGACTTTTCTTGCCCTGCATGTGATGGTGGAGAACGGAGCTGGAAAGCAGGTTAGTGAAGGGATGACGCTGCCTTGGGAGGTTTGGGGGGTGAGGGACCTCTATGTGTGTGTGTGTGTGAGAGAGAGGGGGGGGGGGGGAACAGACGGAGAGAACATTGCTGCCAGCCCTGGATAACTCTCCAAGGTTGGATCGGATCTCTCTTCTCTCTCTCTTTCACACACACCGTTCTTTCTTTGGGATCGCAGCACAGAGACCCCTGCCAGGATTGCAAGGCTGAAGGCTTCGGATGGAGCATTTTGGGGATGTGTATCTGTGCTGCAATCCCAAGTAAAGAAAGATCGGCAGGAAAAGGGGAAGGAGGCCGGCAGCTGGAGAGGTGCTCTGGAGATCTGGGCCAAGTTGCACAGCCCTCGCTGGCTCAGCTGATCAGCGGGCAGCAATTATGGGGCTGAACCTCCAGGAGGTGACCGGGGAAGGGAAGGGCTGCCTCCTGTGCTGGCCACGCCCACCCCTTCACTAGGGCTTATTTTCTGGGGAGGGTGTATATTTATGCCCACCCCAAAAATCAGGCTTGGCCTTATTTTCAGGACATGTTGTATTTTCCGGGAAACACGGTATAGATTTTGTACAAAATGTTTTAAAAGTTTCCCAGAAATATGCAATTCCTGATAGTATTCAAAAAGCTAAAAATATTGTCAGAAAAATTGCTGTAAATTCAACAGACGCAGAAAGGGTTTTTTCAAAAATGAAGATATGTTCAGAGAAGAGAACTCGCCTGTTTCCAACGTAACAAACCTAATGACCAGTAGTGTAATTGGCCTACCTCTATAAGAATGGGACCCTATTCCTACAGTCATAAAATGGTTGAGAACACATCACACAGCCGATGACACTGTGAAGAAAAGTGCAAGCGAGGACGCCAATGAAACATCGATTTGGAAATACCTTAAAGACAAATAACACTTTTATTGTTCTAACGTATTTGTGTACCTCTTTTATTGTTTTACTTCTTTTATTCTTATTTAAGTATTAAATGCACGAAATAATAAACTACCTTTTGGTATATCTTCTTTTTGTAGGTCATTAGGGCAAAGAAGTGACATCAACTTGGCCACACCCACCCAGTCACATGACCACCCAGCCACGCCCACACAACCAAGCCACACCCACCCAGAACCGGTAGTAAAAAATTTTTGAATCCCACCGATGGGAACACTGCAACAGGCCCAACTTCATGGACTGCTTGCAAGTCCCCACTGTCTTAACTTTGAGTGGCTGCTGAACCAGTGGTCATAACCCAAGGACTACCTGTAGCACTGTTGGGCATGTGATGGGACCGTGCCCACGAAACTGGCAGTACTTCCGCTGTTCAATTTCACTCATGGCCTAGAATGGAGCAGTTTAAGGCTGCACTCACAATTCCATCATGCTGCAGGTACTGCTGTTATAAAAAGACATCAGAAGAAACTGAATCACAAGATGAAGACGACGATGATAAAGACAATGAAGATGACGGTAAAGATAGTTCAGAAACTTCAGAAAGCTCAGAAAAATCAGAAGAGACTGCCCTAACGTCTCCAGTAGCAGACTACCTAACCCCCGCTGAATTCAACATGCCCAGTCCTACAGAATTATAACCAGCCCAGTCTTCCAGAATTCAACATCCCAAGCCCCCCAGCTTCTAATGATGCCCAAAATTAAACTGTTTACAGTAGGAAAGTAAGTGGAATTATTTCTTCTCACTCTGCAACATTTTTCCACCTGCAGCTTCACAGCAGTGAAGTCAGGGCAGCCTCAGAGAACCAACACATTTTCAGATGGAAAACTCAGTCATGAATCAGAAAGTAATTAAGTAATTAAGGGCAGATTGAGCCAAGAATACAGAGTGACCTAGTCTTTCAATCATGTACAGATGCTTGGCTCAGGAAGATCTTAGGGCTACCATACCTTCCTACATCAGATAACCAAAGACTAAGATCCATGCTGTGTGAACAAAATTCTTTTCGTTCCTTGGTATCTCCAGGTAGTTTGAAAAAACTTCAGCCTGAAAATACAACTCTTGTCATTCCCAGCCGGCTCTACCAGCCATGGGTAATGGTCCGAGCCACTCTGAAGGTAACCTGGTTGATAATGGCTGGCCCACGTCCTCGACTTACAACCACAATTGAACCCAAAATTTCTGTCACTGAGTGAGACAGTTGTTACGTGAATTTTGCCCTTTACCTTTCTTGCCAGTTCAGTGAATTACTGCAGTTAATAACATGGTTGTAAAGTGAATCTGGCTTCCCCATTGACTTTGCTTCTCAGAAGGTTGTAAAAGGTGATCATGTGACCCAAGGACACTGCAACCCTCATAAATATGAGTCAGTTACCAAGTGTCTGAATTTTGATCACGTGACCATGGGGATGCTGCAACAGTCATTATGTGTGAAAAAATGGTAATAAGTCACTTTTTCCAATGCTCTTGTAACTTTGGTCACTAAATGAACTGCTGTAAATTGAGTACCTGTACAGCATACGAGTAAACCATGTACAAGTAATCCTCATTTATGACCATAATGGAGCCTGTCCATTACGGTCATAAAGCGGGTCACGTGAAAAGACCTGTTTTATGACTTTTTTGGTAATTGAGCTTCATTCAGAACAATCTCAAGCCACGTTACGGGCTTAGAGCAATCTATGAATTTATCCGTGGAGATTTATAAATAGCTTATAGCTTAGCATGTTGTATGAAACTTACTAACTTCTTATTCAAGAAACACAATCATTCCAAGTGTATTTTAGTGACAGCAATAGGAGCATTTCTGCAATGCTCTTTATCTTCAGGAATAAGCTTTTGCAAAAGGAAAAAAAAACCCAAACAGAAATAGCAATAAAAATTTGCCAGAACTTGTCTGGCAGTCTGCATGACATCTGGAAGCATGTTTTGCTTTGATTAGACCTTTCACACTGGTCCTCCTAAATCAAGATACAGGTATCCCTCACCTTATGACTGTCATGGAGCCTGTTTATTATGGTCTGTCATAGTTTGCAACAGTAATCAAATCCAGAAAGCACACACAGGTAACTGATTCAGCAGGATTCATTAACTTCTCTTTATATATAATAACACATTAAATAAATATACAATACCAAGAGTGGTTCTTCCAACGTGGTAGCAAGTACAAGCAAATACAGGCAGAGGAGAGAACAGTTTCAGTTTCAATTCAGCAGAGCAAACTAGTTTTTTGGAGGTTAAGCTAAGCCACACCCAAACTCCTTGCTGTCTCCAGCAAATACTGTTTCAGTTTCCAAACAGTCCCCATTGGCTGACCTTGTTACCATGTCTCTGCCAGTCATGAACTCTCATACACACTGACATGCTCTTAGTAAAACAGGTTGGTCATATGACCGACTTTGATATTACAATCTTTTTTGCGGCAGTTGCTATGCGAACATCATGGTCATTAAGTGAAGCAATGATTTGCTGTGAGCATGGTTTTGCCGAAAACCAGAACTAAGTGCCAGTTTTCAGTAAAGCCATTCTAAAAGGCAGTCCTGTGGCCATGAGAGGCCGCAAGCGACCATAAATACAACCCAACTGCCTGAAGTTCGGTCATGTGATTGCAGGGGTGGGTGGATAATGACCATCAGAATTTCAAATCCTGGTCATAAATCAAGGACTATCTGTAGATTTATTTTTTTTTGGAAGGAGGCTGTGCTTCTGCTTTGTTTGCATGGAGAGGACAACTTTATATCCTTGTCACTTGTGCAGCCACACAACCTTGGCTTAACCAGCCTCTTTCCTTGCTTCTTCTACCCGCTCCAAACCCAAGAATTTTGTAAAGCACACAAAGGGGAAGAGTCATTCAGGAGGGGCTCACTGCTTGTCAAACACATAACATGCTTAGTTGGGCTGTTCTCTAGATCTCCTGGACTCCTGACTGCCATCCAGGGAAGCCTTGTGCTGGGAAGGGCCAGTCGCAGCGGTCAGAATGCAGTATTGCGGGCTAACTGTGCCGACTGCCAGCAGTTCGATCCTCACCAACTCAAGGTTGATTCAGCCCTTCCATCCTTTTGAGGTCGGTAAAATGAGGACCCAGATTGTAGGGGGGCAATATGCTGACTCTGTAAACCGCTTAGAGAGGGCTGTAAAGCACTGTAAAGCACTGCAAAGCGGTATATACGTCTAAATGCTATTGCTAAACAAAGCAGCCCAATGCTCCCTCCGCGGCCATTTTCCATACAAAGCAAATCTCAAAGGGGCCAAAGCCTTTTGGTGCCATAGAAGAGTTTCCATTTATTTCATTTCATTAATAGCATTTTTTTCCCTGAAGCATACCAGAATCGGTTAGGAACCTGGGAAGGGGAAATAGGGGGGGGGGGGGGGACTGAGCCAAGGATGAGGGTCACACACAGCTAAATCACTCCCCACCCACCAACAAATGACACAATGATTCAAATATACTGATATGGGGGGGGGGAGAAAACCCCAGCATGATGGGGAGGGGGCAGGGAGGCATAGGAAACACATTCCAAGAATGTATTTGGAAGGGGAGAAAAGAAAGGCCAAACAGATTGTCCTGGGTGCTAATGAGTGCCCCTCCCCTACATCAAAGAGGAATTTAGAAAGCAGCAACACATACACATACTCACAAACACACACAGCCATGACTCCCTTCCCCCACAAGCTGCTGCTGCTGCTGCTGCTGCTGCTGCTGCTGCTGTAGAAGGGGTAAGTGACCACCCAACATCTCCTGTCCCTCTGTTCCCCCCACCAGTCTGAAGAAGATTCGAGGCTCTTTCGCAGTTGCGCTGGTTGAAGTACAGGTCTCTTGTCTGGCTGTGCATCTGAGAAACGGCACTTTCCTAGTGTGCCACAGGGTGTCCAACCCCCAAAGACATGGAAGGACGCTGCCACGCAGGCCGTGTCTGGAAGGCCACTGGGCCAGAGGCAGGAAGAGCTTCTCAACTCTGCTGGCCACCAAGCCCCACTGTTTTCAGTAGATTTCTTGGTCTCCTCGGTTCAGTTGGCCATGGCCCGCAGACCAGGGCAGAGAATTTTAGATCCTGCTGTTCCAAAATCCAGCAGGGGCTTCTGTCTTTCAGGCCTTCCAAGACACGGGCCAAGAAAGCCTTTCAAGTCCAGTCGTGGTCCAGCGTGGGAAGTTTTGCTTTTAAAGCCTTTCTAGCATATGAGAAGGCTCGGCCTTCAGCGGCTTCCAGATTCCCCTTCACAGTAGGTTGCGTTGAGTGTTTCAAGATCCTCCCCACCGTTGATCCACTCAATGCGTTAGCAAGATCCTGCATTTCTTGCAAAAGGTTATTCTTTCGGGGTCCAACGTTTGGAGAAAGAGGGTGTATGAGGGTTAGGGGCCTAGGAGCACGACCTAGTTTTGGTCTCTGGCATTAAGTTAGCGGCATCTCTCTTGATCCTAAGAACAGAGGGTGATGTATTCTAAGGTGTCAATTGTTCCTGTTACCCCCACACACACCACCCCCTACTTCCTCAGGAGGAAAAAAATCCCAAAAAAACAGAAAAACTGGTCCCAGCTAAGGGGTTGTGGGGAGAGAGGGAGGTTGAAGAAGGTGCAACAAACATTCAGAAGGGAAGGAAGGGGAGTATCTAAGGGGGAAAAACATTAATTTAAAAGGTTGTGTTTTCATTTCCCCAAATAATTTCATCTGGAACATCACAGAGGTAGGGAGTTAGCAATTTCCCTTTCTTCTATCCTTCCACAAAGGAGAAGACAGAGATTGATGAACCAAAAAAAAAAGGAATATCAATATTACAAATCTGCCATTACCTCCCAAATCTGGATAGGTACTAAAAAAAAAACGTGGGAGAGGGTTCAAAGATACACTTTTAGGGAAGATCCCCCCTTCCCCCAGTTCTCCTTCTGTGACTAGATTCCTCCCCATTGAACTAGTCACTGGGTGTGGCCACTGCGGTTCCCTAGACTTTGGTAGTAAAAATGGATCCTTCTAGGTCCCCAAAGAGCAGGCCTGGGGAGAAAGGGGAAACCAATTTGCAGAAAGACTCTCCTGACCTCCCAACATGGGGGTGGAGGGCCTGCAAGGACTTTGGTCCCTCCCTTTCCTTCCACCTCCCTCTCACCCCAATCCAGCTGCCCCCGCTCAGTGGCTGCCATTGGAGGGGCCTCACTGCCAATGGAGAACACAGGGCAAAAGGGGATGTTTGGGTGGTCAACACTGGGCCAAAGGTCCCCCAATTATAGCAAAAAGGGGTTGGTGCTCCCCAGGGTAGAGGCCGAAGTGCTGCTGGGAACAATGCCGGCAGGGGGCAGGTTCTGTGGGGGCAGCCCCATGGCAGGGAGCCCCAGAGATGGAACAGCCCCCAAGGGCTGCACTGCCACCATGGGGGAAACGGAGGCTAAGGGCATCCCGGGAGCCATGGGGGATACGGAGACCATTGGAGCTGTGGCAGGAAACACTGGTGGTGCTGGCTGGGACAATGGAAGTACTGGACTGACATGGAGCTGATTGAGTGACAGCGGGGTGGCTGCCGCTGCCTGAAATGGATTGGTGACTGAGGCAGATGGGGCAGGAGAGGAACCTGCAGCAGGCAAGAAGACAGAAAAGAAAGGATCATTACAGAGAAGCCCAGAAGGCCTCATTCTGTCCTAGAAACCCCAGAGGTCTGGCTATTGGGGGAGTTGCTTAACCCTGGCAAAAGTCCACACATCTTCAAGTTGCCAAAGCTGAGGAACACTGCTCTAGAAATGTATTTCTCAACCCTGGCAGCTTGAAGATGTGTGGACTTCAACTCCCAGAACTCCTCAGCCAGCATCCTGGCTGGGGTTATTTTGGGAGTTGAAGTCCACACATTGTTGCCATCCAGATAAATAAATTTCTACCTTTCTAGTATTATAACCTTTATTTCCTACCGATCCTTTAGATGCTCAAGATGACATGCATGGAGTCATTCATTACATAGCCACAGCAACCCTTTGAGGTAGGCTGGATTGAGAGACCGTGACTGACTCAGTTATCCAGTAAGCCCTAAAACAGCGGTTCTCAACCTGGGGGTCGCGACCCCTTTGGGGGTCGAACGGCCATTTCACAGGGGTCGCCAAAGCCCTCTCTCGCCCCTCCCCAATGCCTTCACTCACCCTCACCCTCTGCCAGATCTCAATTTGCTGTTCGCTTACCCCGCCCACTCCCAATCTATTGCTGCCTCCTGAGTCCCAGCTGAGGGCTAGAGGGAAAAAAACTGTTTAAATTCTTGCCGCGGGGCTTCAAAAGGCCGCCCTACAGCTGATCAGTGTTAAAAGAAAACAAATGAGTAGACCGGTGCCTGCAAAAATAGAAAAAACAGCCCCTTTCAGCTTCAGCATAGATTAATTACCACAAGTTGATTAGTTCGGCCTCCCGATTCTCAGCTGATTTGCTCTCAGCTGTTTTGCGCAGGGGTCTGTTCTCTGTTGCTAGCTGCAAAGAGAGCTGGAACAGATTTTTTTCCCCCTAGCTATGCTGAAAAAGCAAAACTGAAAGTAAAGCAGGGTCTTTGCTGCAACGTGACAAAATGAGGCAGAGAGAGATTTCTTTTTCTTTTTCCTTACCAAAAAAGGTAGGTGCAAAACTGCAAACAATGGGAAATTTAGGGCAAAAGAGGAGGTTCAAGATTTTAAAACACAAAAGAAAAAAAGCTCTATTTAACTAGGGAATTGTAATAATTGAAATATTATTAATTGTATATTGTATTGAAAGCAGAAATGGTTAAGTTGTGGTTTGGAGGAATATATGGGGGAAATTATTTGGTTTATTATTGGTAAATATAATTAATTGATTTGTAAGAAATTGGATTGCATGGAAATAATTGGAATATTCATGTTCATATTGATTAATATACACAAAAGATAGTTATATAACTAATTGATTTATATTAAAATGTTGAATTTGTATTAAACAACTGTATTACATAATTACATAATTAACCAATGTGAGGATGGATATAAAAATAGATGACAATGGGAAGGAGTATAATATAGAATAGAAGGGAAAAATTGAATTTGATTAAGATTAGAGATGAGGATGAAGGGTAATATTGGTTTTTTAAAAAAATAGATGAGGAATAAATATGGCAAAAAGGAAATATAGAAATTGTAAATTTAATTGAAATGACTAAACACTGGTTAAATCTGTGAACCGGCCAAATACTCTGTTCAAAGAAAATACGTTGTATGTTTGTATGTGTGTTTCTAATTATTCCTATTTATTCATATGTGTTCTCTTTTATTCTTTAAAGTTTAACAATTCATTCTTTATCTTAATATCTTCATATTTGTTTGGGGTTGGTTTTCTTCCCTTTCATCTTTTTTATTGTACAGCAATCTTTCTCCTCAAACCTACCACCTCTCTCTCTTCTTTCCTTCTTACTTTCTCTTCCCCCCCTCTTCTTCTCCTCCCTACTTCTTCTTCCTTTCTCCTTCTCCTCCTCTCTTCCTCCCTCTCTTACCCTCACTCCTACTCTAATTTCCCTTCCCTTCCTTCATCCCTCTCTATTGCTGTATCCTTTTGTGCACATGGACTACTCAGAGGGCTGAAAAAGTTATTTTTGACTGGTCCTCACACTTTTGACCAGTCCTTGAATTTACGACTGTCCTCACATTTTACATTTTTTGCCCTATCTTATCACCATGGTGAAGAGAAGCAGTTGTGAAATGAGTGACATGGCTGTTAAGAATGCTGCACGGGCATAAATGTGAGGATGGTCATAAGTGTGAGGACCAGTCAAAAGTGCGAGGACCTGTCAGAAATGACTTTTTTCAGCCCTCTGAGTAGTCCCTATACACATAGCCATGGCCACCTGGTCACATGACCAGCTAGCCATGGCCACCCAGTCACATGACCTCCAAGCCACGCCCACAAAATAAGCCACACCGACAGAACCGGTAGTAAAAAAATTTAGAACCCACCCCTGGTTGGGGGTCACCACAACATGAGGAACTGTATTAAAGGGTCACGGCATTAGAAAGGTTGAGAACCACTGCCCTAAAATGAAGTGGGAACTTGAATCTTGGGCTCCAAACTCAAAACCTGAACCACTACTCTGAAATATTTTTGGCAATCACACCCCATAATTCCCACACCAGCTGAGAACAATAATTAACATTTTATCAGTCAGTCAAATTGGGATAAAGCTGTTTCAAAAAAGAATTTAAATTTTATTTATTTGTATCTCGCCTTTATTATTTTTACAAATAACTCAAAGGGGCGAACATATCCAACATATCTTCCCTATTTTCCCCACAACAACATCCCTGTGAGGTGGGTTGGGCTGAGAGACCATGACTGGCCCAAAGTTACACAGCTGGCTTTCATGTCTAAGGCAGAACTAGAACTCATAGTCTCCTGGTGATTGGCCTAAATCACCCACCTGGTTAACCACTAGACCAAACTGGCTAGTCCGATTTCAGTGTTGCTTGTACAGGTAGTCCTCAATTTACAAGAGTTTCTTTAGTGACTGTTCAAAGTTACAACAGCACTGAAAAAAGTGATTTATGACCATTTTCACACTTAGGACCATTGCAGCATCCCCATGGTCACGTGATTTACATTGAAATGAGCCTTGATAGTACAGTGGTTTAGTGCACCCTGTTATTAACACAGCTGCCTGCAATTTCTGCTGGTTCGAATCTCTCCAAGGCTCAAGGTTGACTCAGCCTTCCATCCTTTCTAAGGTAGGTGAAATGAGGACCCAGTTTGTGGGGGCAATAAGCTGACTTTGTATAAAATATACAAAAGAATGAAGGCTATTGCTTAACGCATTGTAAGCCGCCCTGAGTCTCCGGAGAAGGGCGGCATATAAATCAAATTAAAAAAAAAATGCTTGACAACGTGTTCATATTTATGACAGTTGCACTGTCCCAGGGTCATGTGATCACATTTTGCGACCTTCTGACAAGCCAAGTCAATGGGGAAGATGTGGTCCGCCAGCAGCCTGCGGAGCTAGCAACGGAGTCGGACAGTGAGGAGGCTGAGGAAGAACATGGGCCAGTCCTGGAGGCTGGGGCAGGCCCGGATGAGGGCTCTGCATCGGAGGCAGAGATGGGGCCAGGGCCATCTGGGAGTGATGTGCGGACTCTGGAGCCTCCAAAGGCTGACAGCAGAGAGGCAGAGGAACAGGAGGAGCCTGTTCCTAGTGCACGCATGAGAAGAGCTGCCAGAAGGCAAGAGCAGCTAAAGAAAAAAGGATGACTCGGGAGTAAGGCCAAGAGATGACTGGCCCCTCCCATAAGGCTTAAAAGACCAGCAACAGCTCTTGGGCTCTTTGTCGGAAAACAACGTTGATAGATTTGTTTCTTGTCTTGTTGCATTTATTTCTTGTCGGCGTCTTCTGCTTCTGAACTTTTGCCACGAAATGCCTTTGGCAGGTTGCTTAATTAGACCAAGGTTGGTGATAAGGCTGAAGAATTGTGTTTTGAAGAATTTGTTTTGAATTAGTTTGGACTACGCTGAGAATGAGTTAACTCTCAGCTGTTCTAATAAAGTCTGTTTGTTTCGAACTGATTGCGTCTGATAATACCTACTTGGGCCTGGGTCACAACAGTAGACTCACTTAACAATCATGTTACTAATTTAACAACTGCAGTGATTCACTTAACAAAAAAAAGTTGTAAAGTGGGACAAAACTCACTTAAACAAATTTCTCACTTAGCAACATAAATTCTGGGCTCAATTGTGGTCGTAAATTGAGGACTATCTGTAATTAGATGATTCATTTTGATTTCTATTCTCAGTGAAATCAGTGCAATGGAACCAATTTCCTACACTTCAAACCAAATTTGATTCTCCTTGAGCACAGCAATGAGTAGGAGCCCCTTTATTTGTTCTAACCTCCCCCCCGACACCCCAAAGCATACAAACCTTTACCAGGGGGGAGGAAGGGGTTTGAAGCCTTGGTGCTGCTGGATGGAGCAGCAGGTTTGATGACCAGAGAGTCCAGATCAACAAGGGCTGTGTTGGGACCCAGGAACGACTCAGGGGTTTTACGCATCGGCTTGCAGGTCTCTGGCAGTGACCCAGTCATGGCAGCCATATCAAAAGCTTTGGGGCTGTCCTTGCCACTGCCAGCCTGAGAAACAGGGACCTCCCCTGCTAAGAGGGACAGTTCACCTGTGGAACAAGAAATGAGAGAGAGAGGAGGGGTGGAAGGGAGGAGTAAAAATCCAGAAGCACAGAGAATATGGACGAAAAACACAGACTCCATTTTAGACAATTCGTTGGTCATGTAAGGAATTGTGCTTAGTTTATGGCTGTCCACAATCATTTTGCCCTCATTCACAAAACCACAAACAACCTTCCCTTCCCCAGATTTTAGTTTTTTTGTTAATTAAAGTATTAAATTATTTCCCCATCTCTTGCAAGAACATGTAGTTTGGAAAGCCAATGTCCAAACAAGATTAGAGGAGATAAGGAGGGAGAGAATCAAAGGGAGGAGCATGCAAATTCTCTCCCATGCCAGGGGAGCTAGATGTCATCTAGTCCACAAACCACAGGCCTGGACAGGTTAGAGGGAAGGGAGGTTAGAGCTGTGTTTCTTAAGCATGGCAAACTTAAAGATGTGTGGACTTCAATTCCCAGAATTCAATTTATGGTTGAAAAACACACTGGGGTGGAGCATTAGGAACCATGCCTAGGAAAGGGAAGTGGGGGCGGGGGAGAAGCAAGGCTGACCTGTGCTGCTTCCAGATTTGGGCAGTGCTGGGCGCAGGCTGTCAAAAACAGAGAATTCATCCCTGTCCCCGTCATCAAACTGCTCAAAGCCTCTGGCAGCTGGGAGAGGAATAGGACACAAGAGGAAGGATGGGGCAGAAGGATTAGCTGGGAGCAGGAAGAGGCCCTGAATTAGGAGTCCTTCCCCTTCAGCTGACCCAGTGAAATACCAGCCCCTCCCCCTCCCTTTTTCCCAGCACTTGATCCCCAAACCCCTACTGCTCGTTTCATCCTTACCTGCCATGCCGTTGGTACTAGGCTTAGAAGGGGAGTCCCCCCAGGGATCTGAAAAAGTGGATGCTGGAGCCCAAGGATCAGGAGCAGGCTGTCCTTGGGATGTGGGAGCCATGCTGGATGACCATGGGTCTGTAGGTGGTGCTGTTGTAGGCCCCACAGAAGTCCCACCTGGGAAGAAAATGAACCATGCCAGAGATGAAATTTGAGAACTGCCTGTCCAGCAGTGATGGTGTGTTTAGATCCGAGTGGACAAGGAAAACACAGCAGGGTTTTGAGGGGTGAGGTGGCCAAAATAATGCTCGATCACTGGAAGCTTTTTTTTTTTGTATATGTTTTATTTGCAGTTTTTCTTTAACAACCAACATTTTTTGTGGACAGTGTAATGGCTGGGTTAACACATTTTTCACACAGTGCTCACAGTAATAATACAATTGCATATACAGAATTTTTATCTTCCAACTTCTAGCCTTAATGTGTATAATTATATTCTTTTACCGTACCGTACGTTACTCCTAACATTTTAATATTATAGATATCACTCAGTGTTCCACCACATTTTCAATATGTCAACTTTCTATAAACACCAATAAAACCAGTTGTCAATAAGATTTAATCAGTCCCATGATTATATCTCTAAGTCCCCTGAATTTATAGTCCTTGAAAACTGTATTTTCCAGTATATTTTTCCATCCTGTTAATCATATCTTTAGATATACCTAGTCCTAGTCTTCCATCTCCTAATCTTAATATATCTGTATTTATAATAAATTCGATTATATATCTAGATATGTGCTACTATTTTCCCAATTTAAACTTTCCACTTATTTCTATTGGTTTTCAATATTGTTACTATATTGCAAAATACAGTATTATATCTCTATCCATCATGTCTCAGCCTTTTTAGAATTTCATCATATATTGATTTTTTGGTGATTCTTTTGTTTTTCTCTTAGAATCCTATGTCTTTCTAGCATTTTTACACAAACTGATTGTTCCCTGTCTTACCCTTTATCTCCTGCTGCTGCATCTTTTGAGTATCCATCCATAACCCTTTCATTATTTTGGAAAGATCTTCCTTTTTTTCTCTATTCTATTATAAGCTCTTAAGGGATTGTCTATTTGATTTTTAGTATTTGTCATTGCTGTCTTTTCAGTATTTTTATCTGCTTTTAACTTATTTTTATCATTTTGTAGTTTATTTTGCACTCTCCCCTCCACCACTCCTTCTAATTTCTCAGCTGTCTTCTGTGTATTATATTCATCATACACCATTTGTTGAGAGCCTTCTACTTTTACATCTTTATCTTTAAATATTCCCATCAACATCTTATATAGTTCTTTGTCGCTATTTCTAACATTTCTTCAGAAAACTTTATTGTCTCCTGCTGGGTCATTTTGTAACAAGTTAATATACCTCTAATATCCCAATATCTAAAAACTCCAGAAAAAATCAATTATTAATAAGGTTTGGTTATTTCTCCAAGTCCCCAAAATGTCTATAAATTCGTGCTTTTCAGTCTTTATAATTTCCAATTTACACCTTCCCAATTGTTCAGATTTTAAAATCTTATTTATCTTTTCTTCTTTTTCTTATTCTTCCCTCCCTTCTGTCACTTTTCTTTTTTTGCTTTGTAAGATGATCTATCACAGTGATGGCTAACCTTTTTGCCATCGCGTGCCAAAAGTGGGGGAAGCACGGGGGGGTTGCGCGCATGCCCACACACATAATTCTATGTGCCCTGCCCCGCCCACGCATGCGACCCACCCTGCTCCCCCCACTTTTGGCACGTGATGGCACGATGGGCCCGGTAGGCATTTTTCGCCCTCCCCAGGCTCCAGAGCCTTTCTAGGAGCCTGGGCTGGGCAAAAACGGCCTTCCCCACCCCCCCCAGAGGCCAGAAACAGCCTGTTTGCCGACTTCCGGTCCCACTAGTTTCGCCCTCCCCAGGCTCCTAGAAAGGCTCTGGAGCCTGGGGAGAGCAAAAAACGGGCCTTCCGGTCCCACCGGAAGTCAGCAACTGGGCTGTTTCTGGCCTCCAGAGCAGGGGTCACCAACCTTTCAGACCTCAGGGACCACTAAATTCATAATTTTAAATCCTGTGGACCACTAATACGATCTGCTTAATGACCGGCTGGGTGGGCATGGCTAGGTGGTCATGTGACTAAGTGGGCATGGCCAACTTGATGTCACTCACGTCGAGGGACACCTCGTCGGCCTCTACTCGCCCCTCCCCTCCCAGCCACTCCTTGCCTGCCTTCCCAGGCTCCTTAGGGCCCCAACAGGAAGCAGTTGTTGGAACTAAGGAGCCACCACTAGAAAGAGTTGGCAAAACAGCTGGCTCATTTCAAATTGGATCTGACCAAGAAGGAGGCTCAGCAGAAGCACCTCACTGAGGAGTACAAGCATAGGCTTTCCAACCAGAGGAAAGACCTGCGGGAGTGCAAGGCCAGGTACCGGCGACTGAAGGCTCAGCAGCCTGAGATGGTCAGCCAGTTCCAGGCCATGATACAGTCCCACTGGACTGTAGTACAGTCCAGTGGGACTGCACTGTACTACAGAGCCTGTACAGTGGACTAAAGCACTGTTATTAACAGATTAACATCTGCTGCTTGCAATTACTGCAAGTTCAAATCTCACCAGGCTCAAGGTTGACTCAGCCTTCCATCCTTTGTAAGGTAGGTGAAATGAGGACCCAGATTGTGGGGGCAATGAGCTGACTTTGTATAAATATACAAAAGTATGAAGGCTATTGCTTAACGCATTGTAAGCCGCCCTGAGTCTCCGGAGAAGGGCGGCATATAAATTAAAGCAAAAAAAAAAAAAAAAAAAGGCCCTCTAGCTCTTCGCCACCAGCAGCACTTCCCTCCAGCCTTCGCCCAGAGCCCCACACCAGGAGGCTGAAGCAGACCCCAAGTCGGAATTCCTGGCCCCCTTCAAGCTGCACAAAAAGACCCCAAAGTCTTTTTGTATTATCAGCAGATAATACAAAAAATATATGCATGTGCGGAATCAGATCAACTAACACTGAAATTAAAGGATAAGGAAAGCTCAAAGTATTTTAAGGTATGGGACAAGTGGTACGATTGGATTAAGCGAAAAGAAAGTGGATAAGGATATATGCAGCTACAAAAAAACCTTGGCTACGTAGGGAAAACCTGGCTAGAAGAAAAACACACACAAACCTTACGAAGAAGTAAGAAAATTGATACTGTACCTTTACAGGGAGGATATGGGTGTGGCCTACTGATGACAGCTAACGAGCTAGAAATGGATCTATTTAGGTCTCCCACCTAGCAGTTAGAGCTTGCTAGGTGTTAGAAAGGAAAAAAGCCCAGAACCGAGTAGATGTGATTCTACTGAGCTGGAGCTACAAAAAAACCTTGGCTACGTAGGGAAAACCTGGCTAGAAGAAAAACACACATAAACCCTACGAAGAAGTAAGAAAATATATATATAGACTGCCAATTTAATACAGGTAGTTCTTCCAAGTGTAATTGAACCTGGAATTATGGTTGTAAGTTGTTGTGGTTGTAAATTGAGGTATCATGTGACTGGACCTGATTTTTTGATTTTCTGTGGCGGACATTAAGCAAACATGGCAGTCATCAAGAGAATCCATTTTCTCCAATGGGCATTTTTTTTTGGCCACAAACCAGAAGTAAATGCTGGAAATTAGCAACAATATGTTGTAAAATGTGGTCAAGTCACCCTGGGATGCTGCAAATGGCCATAAGAATGAGCTAGTTGCCAGGTGCCCAAAATGTGATCATGTGACCATGGTGGTAGGTGGTATAGAGGGTATGCCTCCGTCATAATTTAAAAAACGGGTTGTAAGTAGCTCTGGGTCATTAAGCAACTGGCTGAAAGTTGAGGACTACCTGTAAAGCCTTTTCTCAAATCTAGAGTGAGACCACATGGCCTATAGCTGTGGTTACTCACCTTAAAAAGGGTATTTCAGGTGCAAAAAGAGGACAAACATTAATTATCTGTGGAGAGTCTTTCTGCAGGAAAGCTAAGAATACTTGGCTCTACATGGGGCTCCCCTTGAGGAGCACCCGGAGGCTCCAGCTGGTTCAGAGTGCAGCTGCGCGGGTGGTTATGGGAGCGACGTGGCGTTCCCATGTGACACCTCTCCTGCGCGAGCTGCACTGGCTCCCGGTGGTCTTCCAGGTGCGCTTCAAGGTTTTGGTTACCACCTTTAGAGCGCTCCATGGCTTAGGACCAGGGTACTTACGGGACCGCCTTCTGCCACCAGTAGACTCCCACCGGCCAGTACGCTCACATAGAGAGGGGCTCCTCAGGGTGCCGTCGGCCAAACAGTGTCGACTGGCGGCCCCCAGGGGCAAAGCCTTCTCTGTGGGGGCACCTGCTATCTGGAATGAGCTCCCCCCGGAGATACGGAGGATCCCGGATTTACGCACCTTCCGCCGTGCCCTCAAGACCTATTTATTTAAACAGGCTGGTCTGGCCTAACTTCCCTTTTAATTGTAACTTTTAAAATTGGTTTTAAAACATTAGGGGTGTTTTAAATTGTTTTGGGCCAAATTATTTAATGGGTTTTTATATTGTCTTTTAAATTTTGTAGTTTGTGTGTTTTATCTTTCTGGCTGTTCACCGCCCTGAGTCCTTTGGGAGTAGGGCGGTATATAAATCTAATAAAATGAAATGAAATGAAATATGAGATGTTAGATTTTTAATTGTTTAATGGGTTTTAGTCGTAAGGTTCTTAATTTTCGGCCAAAGGGTATAATTCTTTTAAATTTTTAAATTTTGTATTGGATGTTTTTTACTTGGCTGTGCACCGCCCTGAGTCCACCAGGAGAAGGGTGGTATACAAATTTAAATAAAATAAAATAAATAAATAAAATAAATGAAAATGAATAGAACTGGACCTTCGGTTAAGTAGGGTCTCCTCTACACATCGAAGGCCTCTCTCTTCCAATGGATAAAAAGGCTGTGTTAAGGATATTCTTGGCTCATAACCAATGTTATGGGTTATTGAGCAGAGTACCCCTTGAGTATGCACATGAAAGCGGCTGAGAGTGAATAACCACAGTTAATATACTGACACACTGAGTTGTGGTAGTCTTTTACTTTTTAGAAAAAAGTAAAGCAAAGTCCAATAACAATCCAAGTCATACACAGATAAGGCGATAGTTAAAATATCAATTCAGGGATATTCCAAATACGAAGTCTTCTTACCAGTTGTTGTCATTACACAATAAAACAGTTCTTCTTGAGTTTCAAACAGGAACAAGTTCAATATTCAAACATTCAATAAATAGTAGAAAAGCAACAAGTAGCAATGATCAAACAGTGATCATGCAGAGAGAACAGGTAGAGAGTAACAGCAAATAAGCAGATAAAATGGTGTAGTATTCATAAGCCATGATTCAGGCTTCCCCTTAAGTACATTGGCTACAGAGCTTAGCCAATCAGGATACAGGATGATGCAATACAGTCTTAAAGCAATATAATACTTTTTGACAAACATGTATTGATAGTTTATATATTGCCTGACCAACTAGTTAGGCAATAGCCATTTCCTAACAGGCTGTGTGGAAAATGGCTTTTAGGACAAACCCCAGGGAACCTCTTCATTAAAAATGAGAGACACCATGGTTGTAGAGCCAGGAGGAATTCTGGGGATGATGATGTCCTTCATCCTAGGACTGAAGGCAGCATAAAAGAAGGGCTCACCTAGCCTGGTGCTGACCTGACCTGGTTGAAATGTTTTTTCCCACACCCTTCATGACTGAAAAGGGACAGGCAGCCTTTCTCAATCTGCAAATTGTCAATTTACACGAAGGTAATCTGTGGGAAGCTGCATGCTGGGAAGGGATAAAGGAAGCAGGAGGTGGCAACAGCACCAAAAAATGAATGGTTTCTAATACCCCCATTTTCTTTTTATCACAGCTCTACACTCTACACCAGAGGTTGACAACTGTGGCAACTTTACAACCTGTGGACTTCAATTCCCAGAATTCCTGACCCAGCCAGGAATTCAGGGAGTTGAAGCCCACAGGTCGTAAAGTTGCCATAGTTACCTACCTCTACTCTACACTCTTTTCTCTACACTTCACTGAGCAGCTCACAGCAGAGACAGCTGTTGTAAACAGCCTCTTCCATAGGCCTTATGAAATGCAATGGGACCCCATGTTGCCCACCCCCTCCTCTTAAAAGATCTTTTCAGAAGGGGAACCCCACACAAGTACATCATTAAAAAGTAATGGTGAAGAAGAATGTTTCAAACATCTGATCCTGCCCAGATTTGGATCTTACCTTTGGCCTTCCAGGGGTCAGTGCTGGCAGCTGGGTGGGCTCCCCAGGGGTCCGAGGGGGTTGCAGGAGGTGCTGCGGAAATTCCCCATGGATCTCCTGCAGGGGCTGCTCCAGCAGCAGGGGGTCCCCACGGGTCCGTACGAGCTGCAGGTACAACTGTGGCAGCACCACCCCAAGGGTCAGCAGGAGCAGGCTGAGCGCCCCACGGATCAGCAGGTGGTGGAGCAGTGAAGACATCAGCAAGGTCCATCAAGGATAACTGGGTGATGGAGAAGGCAAAAAAGATTGTAGTGTGAAAGAGAAAAATTATAGCACACCTTCACTGTTCCATTTAACATCCAGTGGTTTCTTCCTTTTCCCTGATCTAGAGCTTTATGAATGTAGAGTTAGAAATTTGGACTAGGACTAGTGAGCCAAGGCACAGATTCAACACTCAACCATAAATGTAGACCTATATATAGGTCCTATATATATTTGCTGATGCTCTATTTAAACTGTTAATGATTTTATCTACTGTGTTTCTGTGATTGTTGAATTTAATGTTTTTAACGCTCTAATGTTTTTATGCTGCGAGCTGCCCAGAGTCTTTGGATACAAGATGAGCGACAAATAAATTTCATAAACAAATTTACTTATATTTGTGTTTGTATAAAGACTGCATTTTATTAGTGTTGTATGTCAGTGATTGCATGACCTTTGTAGATGCTATATGCCAAATAAATAAAATCTTTGTTCTAACGTAGAAGTGGGCAGAATCGGTTTATTTACTTGAATATTTATTATGAACCAGAGCCAATTGCAACACCTAGGCACCTTGCTCTCAATAACTGAATTAAAAGGCTTTGTTACACTAAGGTCTACTTCTGGTTTTCTTTTTCTTTTATTTTGGAAGTGTCATTTAAGTTGTCAAAGTCCTTTCAACTCTGACATTATTACACAAAGGGGAGACAGAGCACCCATGATGTTCACCTGCAAACCACCCAGAAATCAAGGGAGAGATTTTGATTTATATTCATGTTTGGTTTAATTTACAACTATTTCACAAGATGGATAAGAGGTGTTTTTGCTAGAGTAAATCATGGGTCTTGTAGGAGATGACTGGGCTGAGACCGAGGGCGGGGTCAAGCGCATCATCAATCTGGAGTTGTTGTTCCACTAATGTAAGTCCAGACCCCTTTGAATTCCATTGACTCTTATCTGGTGCCAATTTGCCTTGACTGTTAGTAGATCAGATTCTTGTGTATAGGTAGCATGTACAAGTAGTCCTCGACTTATGACCACAACTGAGCCCAAAATTTCTGTTGCTAAGCAAGACATTTGTTGAGTAAGTTTTGTGCCATTTTACGACCTTTCTTGTCACAGTTGTTAAGTGAATCACTGCAGTTGTTAAGTTGGTAACACACAGCTGTTAAGTGAATCTGGCTTCCCCACTGGCTTTGCTTGTCAGAAAGTAGCAAAAGGTGATCACCTGACCGTGGGACACTGCAAATATGAGTCATCTGAATTTTGATCATGTGGCCATGGGGATGCTGCAGCGATCGTTAAGTGTGAAAAATGGTTCACAAGTCACTTTTTTTCAATGCCGTCGTAACTCCGAACGGTCACTAAATGATCTGTTCTAAGTTGAGGACTACTAGTAATAAACTTGAAGTACTCTGAACTAAAACTCATGTTCCTAGTTACTTGTGACTGACACGTCTTCTACTTGAACATTCAGAAGCTGCCAGCCAGATGCCTCTCGGATTTGACCTCAAATCATTTGCTGCTCCACGTTGCCCTCCTCCCACCCACATCACCCCTTTCCACTGGAGATCTTGTTTAATTATCATGGTAGGCAGCTCTCAGCCTGTCTCTTCCACCTCACCTCCTCCTTAGCAGGGACAGTCTCCTTCTTGCTTTCTTCGATGGCCATCTGAAGGCGAAGGTCATCCCCGCGCCGGATCCGCTCTTCCTGTAAGAGGGTTGTGAAAAGGACAGAGGCATTAATGGAGGCAGTAGAAAGTGACAGGTGGTCACTCACCTTTGGCAAGGAGAGAGCAAGAGCCAGAATATAGATGGAGCAGCAGCTTGGCCAGGGATCAGATCAACTTTGAAGCATCTGCTACTGTTGTTTCTGTTTTGCATGAAAAGTTATCTTCAGAAAAAAACATGAGAGAGAGAGAGAGAGAGAGAGAGAAAGAGAGAGAGAAAGAGAAATGAGCGAGATGCTGTTCTAACCCTCCAACAAACTAGTTCCTGCCAAATAACGGGAATCCTGAATTTTGGCTGCTTTTGCCAATACTTCATAAAAGTGGAGTCCAAGTGGAAGCATCTTCTCTTCACTGCAACTCCCTCAGGCCCCAAACTAAGTATACAACCCTCAAGGTGCCCAGCAATCTCAGCGTTAACTTGTCATTCCAGAATTTCTACTGGCTGAAACTGGCTGAATTGCTAGTATTTTATCTTTCATCAACTGGATGAATCCAGTAAAATCCAGAGATAACACACTAAAGGTCTTCTTTTTCTTGCCTTTCCACCTCACTTTCAGCTAAGGTGAGAAAAGACATCCAGAATTCCAACTCTTTGTTCCAAATGGCCTTCCTTTTCAATTGAGTATCTGATCCCTTTTCCCCATCAACAACTCATAGGTATATTTTCTTCCAGGATATTGTTTCCAAGCTTCTGGAGACATTCATCAAATGTTTTAGTAGGCCTGAGTTCAAGTCCTAGCTTGGTCAAGCTTAGGATACCTGGATTGACCAGTTTTATTACCGAGCCTCTCACTGGGAGAAACTTGGAAACTGGCCAACTGAAGAATGGACAATTCACCAGGTAGTGGACAATAAATGAGACCTAAAGCTGAAAGAGAGATTGTTGTCATCGCTCTGCTTTGGATGGGGACTTGGAGAGACAGAGAATGCCACGTTAGTTAGAAAAGTGTGAGAGGTCAAGACTAGCTCAGAGAAAGTAGTTTAGTTGATTATTTCAGGAAGAACTGAGTGGGGTGGCATGATAGCAGTCTAACCTTGTCGTGCTCCTCTTTGCTCAAGCTAAGGGCTAGCTGGAGCTGTAGGTCTTCATCGGCCACTGCAGGGGGCTGGGAGGGAAGAAACACAACATAAGAGGCATGGAATGGAGTTTGACACATGGAGAGGAAGGAGGAGAAGACAGACAGACGGAGGGTATCTCCAATTCTCAAAGCTGTTTCCACACTGGGTTGCAAAAGCCCAATCCAATCAACTAGCCCATCACCTCCCAGATTTTGAACTGCCCAATATATTCAGTTTCTGAAAGAACATTTGTACGTCAGGATTGAACTGTGGGGTGCTTGGTGCTCTCCGAGCTTGGCTGTTTTCATTACCCAATTAGATAATATTATCAGTGCAAAACCCCTTCTAGCCCTGATGATGCTACCTAGACATTTTTCCTTAATACAAATAGAATAAAAATGAAATCTACCACAATGGCACAGATCTTAAT
The DNA here is from genome assembly GCA_022577455.1 of Arizona elegans. Lineage (NCBI taxonomy): Eukaryota > Metazoa > Chordata > Lepidosauria > Squamata > Colubridae > Arizona > Arizona elegans. The sequence goes on along the minus strand of JAKOOJ010000010.1, from coordinate 41,086,781 downwards.
TAATATCTCTGTGAGAATTTATTTGCTTTCCGTTTACAAACAACAGGGTGGAGTAGGAGGAAATGCGGCATGGAGAGGTGATCAAGGGAAGTGGAAAGAAGGTGCCAAAAATAAACAAGGAGCTGAAAATAAAAGAGGACAAAGTGGGATGGGGTTATTGGGGGAGGGGAGTGAGCACAAGGGATCAAATCCCTCTGGAAGGAGCCACAGAAACAGGAAGGAGCTGACAAGAGAGCCCTGGGAAGAAGTCTCAAAGGTGTTTTTTTTTTTTTTTTTTTTAAAGGCAACTGGAGGTTGTTTTTTTTCCTTGAGGAAGAAGAAGAAAACGTTTCACTTCTCATCCAAGAAGCTTCATCAGTTCAGGAAAAAAAGGGGCGTTGGCTTACCTGAGACGCACCTTCTCGTTCAGTGGAGACAGCAGCCAGGCATGGGTAGTTCTCGTCTGTTCAGATTGGTGGACTGAGTCTGATTGAAGTTGTTAAGTCCCGCCTTCCTTGCTAGGGGCTTCCAGCTTTTGGCGAAGATGAAGATACAGACTCGACGTGATGGGAGAAAAAACAAAGGTTAACAAGGAACATACAACAAGACTGACTAAGGGTGGGGCTGGCTGCTGTCTCCACTGAAGGAGAAGGTGCGTCTCAGGTAAGCCAACGCCCCTTCTCCGTCTTGGTAGAGACACCAGCCAGGCATGGGACATACCAAAGCTTATTGTCCCTAACTACGGGCGGGCCCAGTCTGGCTTGAGGACTCCTCACTATTATGAACTCTTTGCAACACCCGCTTGCCAAGGTTTGCCTCAGCCGAGGCAAACTTGTCTATTTTATAGTGGTTAAAAAATGGTGAAGGTGAAATCCGTGTCGCTGCCCTACAGATTTCAAGCAAGGACACCTGAGTGGCCCACGCAGCCGAAGCAGCCGCACTGCGAGTCGAGTGTGCCGTCAAACTGGAAGGTTGAGGCAAGGAGCGTAGCTCATAAGTTTTATCAATTGTTTGACGAATCCATCTGTCTATGGGGTATTAACGGGGTATTAATCTTAGGAATGAACGAGGGATAGAGTTTAAGAACCACTTCATCAGTATGAAAAACGCAGAGATCACTCCGCACGGAAAGGGCAGCAAGTTCTGAAATACGTCTGGCCGAGGTAAATCGCCACAAGAAAAGCGACCTTACACATCAAAGGGCAAAGGCTGATGGTTCTCAACGGCTCACACGGGGCTCCCGTGAGAGAATTAATGGCCAAATCCCAGGTAGGATACCTGTGCACAAATTTGAAGCACCCTTCAGAAACCTCCTAAAGGTAGAATGTTGAGATAAGGAGGTAAGTGTCCACACGATAAAAAGCGTAGAAAGAGCTGCCATGTGCCTCCTAATAGTATTGGACGAGGGTCCCTTATCAAGCCCGTCCTGAAGGAATTCCAGCACCTGGCCAATGGAGACGTGGAGTGGAGAAAGACCCTTTTGTTTTTTTTTTGTTTTTTTTTTTAAAATTTTTATTAATAATAAAAAAAATAAACAAAACCAACATGAATACATTAAACAGCATACAAGACAAACGTCAATTCAGTCCAATGACTGACTCTTAGAAGTTACTACAACGGTGGGTTATTTTTCATATTTCTATTTGTATCAATATCTACAATCACCTGTTTACATGGTTATATATGTATATATATAATTAATTCCTTATTTATTTCTATGCATTTCTATTAAATAGTCAAAAATTATCTTTGTATTCCTATTTTTCCCTCCAGCCAGCTGTACCATCTTTGCCATACTAAATAGTAATCAGTATCGTCTTTCTCTTGTATTTCTTTTGTAAGCTTATCCAATTCTGCATATTCTGTAATTTTAGCTATTATTTTGTCTTCTGTGGGTAACTGTTCAGATTTCCAATGTTGGGCAAATAGTATACGTGCTGCTGTGAGGATATGAATGATCAGGTATTTTATTTCTTTGGTATAGTTTGCTGTGATTATTCCCAATAAGAAGGTTTCCGGTCTCATTTCAAGTTTTTGTTTTGTGATTTCTTCAATCATTGTTTTAATTTGTTGCCAGTATTGTTTTGCCCTTCGGCATAGCCACCAGAGATGATAATATGTCCCTTTCTGTGATTTACATTTCCAGCACATCGGAGATGTATTTGGGAACATTTTGGCTAGGCGCGCCGGCGGGAGGTGCCATCGGTAGAACATTTTGTAAAGGTTTTCCTTGTATGGTATGGACAATGTCATCTTATAATTTATCTTCCACAAATTCTCCCACTTATCCAATTCAATAGTATATCCTATGTTTTTGGCCCATGTTATCATATTCTCTTTGACAACCTCCTCTTCCAATTTGTATTTTAATAGGTACTTATAGATTTTGGTGATCATTTTCTCATCTGTACTTTGTAATATTTTATCCAATTCATTTGGTTCATTTTGGAATCCGAATTGTGCCCGATCAGTTTTATATCTTGATTCTATTTGCATGTATGGCCACCAATCAATGTCTATACCCTGATTTTGTAGTTCTTGTCTTGTTTGTAATTCTCCTTCACTGTTCAATAATTCTTTATAAGTCCTCATTTTATCTATATCCATGGCATTGGGATATATTTGTGCTTCCATTGTCGATAGCCATCGTGGGATCTTGGTATAATGTTTCCTAACCTCTTGCCATGATTTATACAGTGATTCTCTGATAATATGTTGCTGAAAGTATCCATGGTGCTTATCCTTTCCCTCCCACAGAAAGGCGTGCCATCCGCGCTGTAATTCAAAGCCCTCTAGTGATAGCATTCTTTTATTCTTAAGGTCTATCCAGTCCCTTATCCAATTTAGCGACGCTGCTTTGTAGTATAGCTCCCAGTCCGGTAGGCCTAAACCTCCTTTTTCCCGAGTATCCTGCATACATTTTATTTTGATTCTGGCCCTTTTCCCATTCCAAATAAATTTTGTTATTATTTTATTAAGGTCCTTAAAGAAGTTCTTTCCTGGCCAAATTGGGGTTACTTGGAAGAGGTAGAGTAATCTAGGCAGTATATTCATTTTTATGGATGCAATTTTCCCTAGGAATGACAGTTGTAATTTGTTCCACGTTTCCAGGTCTTTCCTGATTTGTTTCATTAATTTATTGTAGTTGTCTTCTCTAATTGTTATTGCTTTAGCAGTAAGCCAGATTCCTAGATACTTTATTCTCTTTACAATTTGTATTCCTAATTTGTCCTCTAGTTTTGTCTCTTGTACCTTTGTCAAATTCTTTGTTAATACTTTGGTTTTTTGTTTGTTAATTTTAAGCCCTGCGACTCTTCCATATTCCTCTATGTTCGTTAGAAGTTTGGTTCCTGTTGTTTCTGGTTGCTCCATTATAAATACCACGTCATCGGCAAAGGCTTGCAATTTGTACTCTTCTTTCCGTGTTCTCAAACCTTTTATTTCGGCATCTTTCCTAATTTCATTTAATAATATTTCCAATGAGATTATGAACAATAGTGGCGATAAAGGGCAGCCTTGCCTCACACCTTTTTGTATATCTAGGTTTTCAGTCATATCTCCATTAATCATAATTTTGGCCGTTTGGAGGGAATATACTTTTCTAATCATTTGTAAGAATTTAGCACCAAAGTCCATGGTTTCTAGTTGCAATATGAGGAAGTTCCAATTTAAATTATCAAAGGCCTTTTGTGCGTCTAGGAAGATTAAGGCTGCTTGTTTATCACTTCTTTTCTCGTAGTATTCCAGGACGTTGATAATTGTTCTTATATTATTTCTGATCTGTCTTCTTGGAACAAAGCCATTCTGATCTGTATGTATGTATTTATGGATAATTGTTTTCAGTCTTTGCGTTATAACCAACATGAAGAGTTTATAGTCTACATTAAGCAATGAAATCGGTCTATAATTTTTAACTTGTGTAGGGTCTGTATCTTCTTTAGGGATGAGTGTAATAATGGTTTCAGTCCAGGATTTGGGAATTTCTGCTTCTAATAATGCATCATTGAGGACCTGGAGTAACAGTTCATCCATTGCATTTTGACAGTTTTTATAAAACTCCGTTGGTATTCCGTCCGGGCCTGGGACCTTGTTATTTTTTTGCTTTTTCCTTGCTTCCACCAGCTCAGACATCGTGATTGGTCTGTTTAGTGCTTCTCTGTGGGACTCCTCTAGTTTTATAATGTTTGTTTTACCTAGATATTCCTTAATGTCTTCATCCCGAATCTCTTCTTTCTTGTAGAGGCTTTGAAAAAAGTCTTTGACTATACGTTTTTTATCTAGGTTGGTATGGTATGTTTGTCCTGTCTCGTCCTGCAATTGAAATATTGTTCTCCTTTCTTTCTCTTTTTTCAATTTATACGCTAACCAGCGCCCCGTTTTGTTTGCATGTTCGAACTGTTTCTGTTTTGCTAATTTGATTTTCTGTGCGATTTCTGTCTGGGAAGTCAGATTGATTCTGTGTTTAGTAAGGTTTAATTTTCCTTTTATTGTTTTGTTTTGGGGGTCCTTCTGCAGTTCTAATTCATATGTTCTGAGTTCTTCTAACAATTTATTCCTTAACCGTTGTTTCTCTTTATTTTTTTTTGCCATATACGCGATTGTAAGACCTCTTATGTATGCTTTAATTGTGTCCCAAAGGTTTTGAAGCGATGTCTGTTCTTTAGTGTTCATTTGTAGGAACATTTTAACCTCTTTCTCAATCATTTGTATATATTCCTTATCTTTTATTATTCCCGTATCCATCATCCACCTCCTTTGCTTTCGATGTCCTTTCCATATTATTTTAATGGGGTTGTGATCTGCCCAGGTGTTCACTGCTATCTCGATATCTTTTACCTCCTCTCTGAGGTCTGAAGTCATCCAGGCCATGTCGATCCTAGACCATGACTGATGTGGGTTCGAATAATATGTGTACTGTTTCGTTTGCATGTTTGCCTCTCTCCATACGTCATGTAGGTGTAGTTCGTTGATCATATCTTTGAAAGGTTCCGGTAAGGTTTTCTTTCTGGTTTTACTTTGTTTATTACTCTGATAGTCTTTTTCTATGTCCGTGATTGCGTTAAAATCTCCTACTATACAGATAGTTTCATATTCCAGGTCTTTAATTATATTGTGTAATTTTTTAAAAAAGTCATTTTGGTTTCCGTTGGGTGCATATATGGATATTAGTAATATTGTTTTGGATTCTGTTTGTATTTCTATTATTAAGAAACGTCCTTCTATATCTGCATATATTTGTTTTGTTTTTAGATATTTCTTCACATATATTACAACTCCTCTCTTTTTTTGGTCTCCAAGAGCTGCGTATAGTCTTCCTAATCTTTGATTGTCCAGTAATTTTTGATGCTGTCTTTTAATATGTACCTCTTGGAGTGTTATAATATCCATATCTAGCTTTTGAAGTTTTGTAAATGTGTGTTTTCTTTTAGCTGATGAGTTAAGTCCGTTTATATTAATTGAAATAAGTTTTAGCTCTTTTTCCATCTCTCTTTATTTATTTATCTGTTGATTGCAGTCTTTTTGTGTTTCTAAGTATCATTTGTGTCTTTTCCCTCGCTCCCTCTCTCTCCATTCTTTCTCTTTCCAATCTTCTCCCCTCTTCTCGGTCTCTTTCTTCTTTCTCTGTCCGCTGCTCCTCTTGCCTCTTGGGACCCTCTTCTTTTCTACTCTCCTGCTCCTCCTCCAGGGCGAAGTGTTGGTCAAAGAAATCCTGTGCTTTTTCTACATTATCAATTCTATATTTTTTGTCTTCCCAGGAGATTAGTAGGCCCTCCGGTATTAGCCAGCGGAACTTTATTCTAAATTTGTTCAGCTGCGCCGTTAAAAAGTTGTAGTTCCTTCTTTGGTCCCTTGTCCTTTTTGGTATCTGTTTGAGGGTTAAAATTTCTTTTCCCTTATACATAGCTGTTTCCTCTCTCATTTTCCTATAGATCTCTTCTTTTAACCATTTTTTGGTGAATCTAATGTGTATTTCTTTTGGTAACTTGTTTCTCCGGGCGTAATTCGTGTGAACCCTATAGATTTCATCTATTCCGCTTCGAATCTCCTCCTTATCCCTCTGGGTCACTTTTGAAAATATCTCAGTCATGGTTTCTCCTAAATCCTCCTCCTTTTGCTCTTCTACATTCTGAAACCTCAGATAGAAGGATGCCTTCTCCATCTCAAGATATGATACGGTGTCCTCTAGGTCTTTATTTATGGCTGCTTGGTTGTATTCCATCTTCTCCATTCTCTTATTCGTATGTTCTATTCTCTCCTCCGCCTTATAAATCCTCTGTTCATTTTCCTCTATTTTGTGTTGTATCTTTCCTATCTTCTCATCCATGTTCTTAATATTATCCTTTATCTCTCCCACATCCGTCCTAAGTTCCTCATGATTTTTCCTTGTCTCTTCATGGTTGTGGGCTATGGTCTCTTGCATTTTATTCATTCCTTCCTGGATCATCGTTAATACGGAATGGATGTTTTGCATGCTAAGAGTGGGGGATGCTTTCTCTTTTTCCGTAGATTCCGCTATTTTCTGTTGTGCTGGAGAGGCTGTGAGTATCATCTGGTTTGATGGTATTTTCTTATTCAGCTTAGAAATTGTTGTTGAAGTTGTAGTTGCCATTAGTATTTCTTTTATTATCTTCTCCCAGATTTTCATATACTGATTACTATTTGGGCTATTATATTTCTTTTAGTATTTATGTTAGGTTAGTGGCTTTCAGTAATCCCGATAGTCCCAGGGAGATAAACAATTAGGGTAAATTTCCTTATCACACTATCACTGTCTATATATAAATTCTTTCTTTCACTTTTCAATATTTTATAGAGTTCTTCAATTCTTGATGGCTATTTTGCCTATGTTACTCTCTAAACATGGGGGTAAAATATAAAGGGAGGGAGTGAGGGAAAAGTCTAATACTTCAGCAATTCATCAATTAACTATCCTTATAATTACTTACTGTCTTATTTAAACTTATTATTAATTACTATTTATCAAATCAATTACTCTTAATTACTGTCCTAGATTCGATTAATCTGTCTAATATAATTAAACATACAAAAACAATGTGATATTTAACTACCAAAATAAAATATAGCACTGAAGTTAATATAAATATATAAATATAATATAAATATATGTTTAAGGTAAATATGTAACTAAATCAACAACTATATATGTAGTATATAAGGTTATATATGAGATTTCAAAAACAGTAGATTAAATATTAATACTTTTTGTGCTTATTAATCACTAATTTATCAGCTTTTAATACAATTGATTATACTTTACAGTTATTTCTTCTTCTTCCAGATCACTTTTTTTTTTCAAATTTGTATCCTTCTTATTTATTGTCTATTTACTTCCAAAGTCTAATGTCCCAATACTTTTAAATTGAATGTCCAATGTCCACCAAAACTCCGAAACTCCAGAATGTCCACCTTTCAAAAAGAAAAAAGAGAAAAGAGAAAAGATAGTCCAAGTCCCAATATCTAAGTACTATCCAAATTCTCGTCCCGATCTCCAAATATCCAAAGTCCAAAAGTCCAAAAATCCAAAGGGAAATATTCCACTTAGGTTAGTTTGATTTAACTCCAAAAGTTACTAGCTTCCACTTTAAACAAAGTTTTCTGCCACTCTCTCTTCCGGTATCAGCTGCTTGTTACTTGCCTCGTTGTCACCTCCACCAAGAGCAAAGTCTATCAAATAAATCCTTTCTCTCCTTAGATTCCGCCTCTCCTCTCCTCTGTAGCAAAATCTCGAAAATCCAAGCTTCTCTGGGATCACTTTCTCCTCCTCAGTTTCCCCTGGATTTCCTCCGATTTCGCCGGTTGTTAATTTGTGCGCTGTCACTGTCAAGATGGAATCCGTCTCCGCTTATTTCTCGGTCGCCGCTTATCTAGCGAAAATTCGCCTCTTAGTTGGAGTTTTATCTTCTTCCGCTTTCAATTCTCACGTTGTGGATTGTAAAAATATACCTTTTGAGCTCTTTTTCTTCCCGATCTTTCCACCGAAGTCTTCTTTATTTTGATTTTCGCTTCCCTCTTAGTCAGCTGTCAACGTTCCTGGCCAGCCGGAGCGGCTGGTTTTTCCCCGATCAGGATTAAGGGGGATTTCCTGAACCTTCGGGGGGATTGCTGTCCTCCCCGAGGTCCTCGGAGTTTCCCCTTTTTTCTATTGACCTCTCCGAGGTCAATAGTGCCTAAATCGGCTCCTAGATCGGAGATATTAGGGACTTGGAGAACGGAGAGCCGTTCCTTTCGTCCCTAACCCGCTGACGTCACCGCCGGAAGTCCATCGGAGAAAGACCCTTTTGAGTACACCAAGAACAAAGAGGCTCGCCACATGGTGAATAACCGCGTTCTGTCGAAGGACAGCGAGCAGCCTGAATGGTCTTCATGACCCTGGAAGAAAAGTTATTAGCCCTCATAGCACGCCGCTCAAGCGCCAGGCGGTCAATTGGAGCAACTGGGGATCCGGATGTATCAATGCCTCCTGGCTGAGCGAGGCTTTGACCGGGGAAATTCACCACGGAGGAGCCACAGACAAGGCCTTGAGGTCGGCAAACCAGGCATGACGAGGCCAATGAGGTGCTAGAAGAACCACCTTGGCTCTGTCTTCCAGCAGCTTGCGCACCACTCTTGGAATGAGAGGAAGAGGAGGAAAGGCATACAGAAGGCCTGGCGGCCATGGACTGCGAAGGGCATCCACCCCCTCCGCTCGAGGGTCCTGGAACCGGGTGTAAAACCGAGGAAGCTGAGCGTTCTGAGAAGTTGCAAACAAATCAACTTCCGGAAGACCAAACCGGTTCGCCAGGTCCTTGAAGAGTGAAGGAAGTAGACGCCACTCTGCGTGATCGACGACCGTCCTGCTCAGCTAATCCGCTTGTACATCTGATGCCCCGGAAATGTGTTCCGCTGTCAATGAATGCAGGTGACGCTCCACCCACAGTCCCAGTCTCCTGGCCTCCAACATCAGACCAGCCGATCTGGTACATCCCTGGCGGTTGATGTGAGCTTTTGTGGCCACATTGTCTGTGAGACCCAATACATGGTTGTCCAACACTAACTGTTGAAAATGTCGAAGAGCCAAACAGACTGCCCGCAGCTCCAGCCAATTGATGTTCCATCGCAAATCGCGGTCGGACCATCTGCCTTGAGTCATCTGGGACTGAATATGAGCTCCCCATCCGAGGAGACTGGTGTCTGTCGTCAACACTAAACGGTGAGGCTCAATGAACAGTCGCCCTTTGGAAATCGCCGGGGATCTCTACCAGGCGAGGGACCTTCTCACACCGGGTGTTAACGGGACCTTAGCTGTGGAATTGCCCCTGCCCACCTTCTGGAAGGGCAAGATAAATCATTGAAGGTCCCTGGCATGCAATCTGGCCCAAGGAGTGACATGAATGGCCGAAACCATCTTGCCTAGGAGGGTAGATAACAGAGCCAAGGAAACCTTGTGAGCCGCTAGAACCTTATTAACAACTTCTCGAAGGCTGTCCTGACGCTCCTGAGACAGAAAAACTCTCCCCTCTACCGAATCTATGACAGCCCCAAGATGGACCAAACGGGTTGAAGGGGTCAACTGGCTCTTTACCATATTAATGGAAAAACCATGCTCCTTAAGACAATCAACAGTAATCTGAAGATCCCTGATGGAAAACATTCTGGAAGAAGATTGGATTAAAATATAATCCAAGTAACACTGCACCCGGACCGGAATAGTCCTGAGATGAGCCGCCAAGGCGGCTAGCACCTTAGTAAAGGTGCGGGGTGCGGAGGAAAGACCAAAGGGCAACGCCCGGTACTGGTAGTGATTTCCTCCAAAACAAAACCTGAGGAATCTATGATGAGGTGGAAAAATGGGAATATGCAAATATGCCTCTGTAAAATCAATAGAAGTGAGGAAGTCGCCTTGTCTGATGCCAGCCAAAATAGATTGCAAAGATTGCATTTTGAACCATTTATACACTACGTATAGGTTCAACCTCTTAAGGTCCAGAATTGATCTCCACTCCCCCTCCCCCCAAGGACTTTGGAATGAGAAATAGCAGGGAATAGAACCCTGCCCCTGTCTGAGCGTCCGGTACTTTCTGGATAGCTCTGATATCCAGCAGATGTTGCACTGCCAAATCCATGAGAACTGTCTTGCAAACATCTTTTGAAACAGGGCACCGAATAAAGAACCTCGGAGGAGGGGAAACAAATTCAAGGGATAGCCCAGATCTAATAGTATCCCTGACCCAAGATCCGATGTGATAGAGTTCCATCGGTCAGCAAAAAGGGCCAACCTACCCCCGATGGGAATATCAGACTGGACATTAACGTTGGCGGCAGAAGGAACGACTTCCTCCCCCTCGAAAGGGCCGTTTGCCTGAGAAGGCCCTACCTCGGGATGACCTGTCCTGGTACCCCCCTCTGCCTAGTCCCGAAGGACCCTTGGGAACAGGAAGTACCAGCACCCCATTCAGATCCCCGAAAGGGTGTCCTGAAAGAAAAGGGAGAAAAACGGAAGTCGACTTTGCGTTGAGACGAAGGCAAAATCTTCCGTTTGTCCTTAGTGTCCACTAACAATGGCTCCAAGGAAGATCCAAATAATTATGTTCCTGCAAAAGGAGCTGATGCCAAACGCCATTTGTGACGAGCATCTGCCTGCCAATGACGAAGCCAGACCATGTGACACGCTGCCACAGCCGAAGCCAGAGATTTGGAAGCGAAGTGAACAGAATGCAAGGTGGCGTCAGCCAAAAATTGAACTGCTGCTATAATCTTGTTAATATCTTGCTGAAGTCTGGTATCATTGGGAGAAAGTTTTTCCTGAAGTTGACGAAGCCATAACAGTGTAGTCCGGTTGAAAAAAGATGCAGCGGTAGCTGACTTGATTGCCCAAGCCACTCCTTGATGCACCCGTTGAAGGACCAGATCGGAGCAATGTTCTTCTAGTCTCAAACCTTCCTCTGGATTCCCAGGAACAGCCGAGTTCAGTAACAAGGCGGCTATAGGTGAATCCACTGATGGTACTTGAAGCAAAGAAGCCATCTCTGGAGCTACGTCAAAAAATTGCCTGTCCGCCGATGAAGGAGCCAGGGCTGAACCTGGAGAAGTCCATTGGTGCTGAAGCACATCCAGAAATAAACGGGTAGGAATAGCCTCCACCGGTCTTGATGGTTCCGAAAACAGTGGATTATCTCCTTCACGAGAAGAAGTATCCCCCACCAAAGAAGGACCCAGCTGAGCCGCATTTACTGCTTTGAAAAGCAATGACTTGAAAAGGGCTGGTGGGAAAAGACCAGTGAAAGCAGGTTGTTCTGGCAAAAGTCCTTCATCATCTGAAAGATCAGGCTCCTGACGTTCAACCCCTTCCAAGGGAGATGGGCGACTCCCATGTGAAGTAGTCGGAGACTCGGGATCTCGAAGAGACAATACATCATCCTGGAAATCGTGACCAGTTGACTCCGAGGCTACGGACATCACTGGAGAATCCCTGCGGAAATGATGATAACCCACAGCCAATGATTGTTGAACAGCTGCAGAAATAAGCAGTTGAATATTATCAGGCAGTCCAAACTCCTGCTGTTGAGCCATAGAAGAATCAGTGGCTACAGGAGGATGAGAAGTAGATGAAATTGTCCCTTGGGCCTGAGCAGAAGGATCAACCTGTTCAGGCTAAATAGAAGGAGAATCAGATGTTCCCCACAGGGCAGCTGTGGAAATAGACAAAGGACAGTCACATAATGAAATCTGATCTGGAGTCACACCAGGCGACATCTCCTCAGCAGGTGTTCTAGTCGGAGTGCAAGATGTCTCCTTAGTAGGTAAACCAGAAGGCGCAGTCTTACTGGCCTTATCGCAGATCTTCTGAAATGTCTGGTGCCTTCTCTGTTCATCGCGGCTAGAAGCTGCACTTAGACTGTGTGATTTTTGCTAGGAGCCAGGTCCCTTACCGGTCATAACCTCATGATGAGGAATAGAAGGTTGAGGGGAACCTGACCCAACGGATACAGGTCCCTTACCAGCCTGTTTAGTTGCTGCTGCTGTTGTTTTGCGGCCATATTTTGACTTACTCTGTGCTTTGGGTATAATGCTGCTCACAATCAGCGTAAACCCTAATAAGAGATTAAACAGTATAAATTAGGGAACAAAACACACTCCCTTTAGTGTAATAGAAACATATAGTCACAAATATATGTATTTAAATGTCTTTACCTGTGTTGTATTGTTATTTATTTCATGTATATAATTAAATATAGATATATAAATTTATTGTTAGAATTATGAATTTAAACTGATCCTGTTATAGGAAAAATGACGGACTAGGCCAAGCTCTTCAATGCAGAAAAGAGTTTATTGCGCAAGGTTCAAACAGTCCAAAAGGTCTGAACGCCGATGGCTTCTTCTGGCCATGTATTTATAGTTTAAAGGCAAAATTATTACAGAGTGATGCATTTCACACGTAGAAGCTGCCCTTTCATCTATCTCTGGGAAAGGAAATAACAATCTTCTTCTCACATACTCAGGTTCTCTGCTCCGGCGCTCAAGACGTAACAAAAGGAGATAAGAGGCTAGGAGACGCCTCAAGGGCAATAAGGAAGCAGCACCCCTTATCCAGGGATATGCATGACATTTGGGATGCAATAAACATTAAACAACAGAATGTATCTGTTTAGGGTCAGTTTGCCCTTTTACAATTCTGTACCTACGTCAAATACCTTTTGCCAGCTTAGCACATTGGCATGGAAGAGGCACGTCTGTCTTGACCAAAGATTTGGATTTCTAATATTTGAGTTTATCCAGACGAGTCACACCATAGGTCCTCTTCCTGCTGGAGCCGTTTGTAATCCCACATAGCCAGCACCTGAGCAGTTGTCTTATGTTCCACCAGCAAGGATAGACTTTTAGAAATAGTTTTAACAGAGGTAAAATACATGGGAGAAAAATACACCCTGCAGCTATTAATCCCACCAGGCCAAAAATGGCCTGCAGGCCAGGTAACTTTGGCCACCATCCTGAAAACATGTCCTGTAAATTAAGACCTTTCCATGTCTGGACTGGCACATGAGCTATTTTAACCATTTTGTCTGTTATCTCCTTAATAACCTTTCCGCTTTCATCAACTTCTATGCAGCAGTTAGTCAAATTAAACTTTCCACATACCCCTCCTACCTTGGCCAACAAATAGTCTAAATCTAATCTATTCTGCATAATATATGTCCTTGATTTGACACTCTCCCTAGCTAAATGAGTAAGACCTTTTACAGTTTCGTTGGTGATGATTTCAACCACAGCTTGCAGATGAATTAAATGGTTCAGAATGTATACAGGGGTCCGATAGCCATACATGCCATCTTCCGCCCATGTAGCTGGTCCATAAACCTCAATAATTCGCTCTGCAGGCCACTCCTCACTTCTCCAACTACGTTGGTTACCTCCGACCCTAATTTTTCCTATTGCAGATGTATCTACATGTCTTCTTTGTCTTAAGTTCCCCACCTCCTCATACACCGGGACATCTAAAACCTGTCGAGTTTTAAGGGGAAGCAAAAAGAATCCTGGTCCAATTATTCCCAGGACACAAGCTCCACACCCATTCTTAGGTAGATACCCATATGCCATCTTACCACAAATCCAGTACAATCCATCAGGAGCCAGCCATTCAAGGGTATGATTACCCGGACCCCTCAAGAAGGCTAATCTGTTGACCTCAAACAGAGCCGTTTCATCAATACCCTCTGTGACATTACTTCCTGACCACCATGTCTTGCTTTCCCATTTTCCTGTGCATATAAGGTTTCCTACCTGTTTACAATCAGTTTGAGTCCTCCTTTGGAAGCATACAGTCCCTACCAAACTGGTGGTAAGTGTCCAGTCCCCATCTTTTCCCTGATTATGTGAAAGGCTACCCTTCTGTTCCATTTCTAATGCTTTGGAATAGTTCAATTCTTGAGCTTCCCATGGCCATTTTTCTCCCATGTTAGTTCCTCCACATACAAAACAATTTGATACATTCAGAGTGTGGGCTATGTCTTCTGCCAATTTGACAAAGGTATTTGTTACATAGCTAGGGATTCTGGGTATATTTAGCTTTTCCATTTTCAGATAATATAACTAGAACAATCCTTTCGTATCCTGTGTTGTCCTAGTAATTTTGGTAACATACCAACTAAGGATTACAAGGGGATTTCTTCAGGATTTATTACCAAATAATGTACTAGCACCTCCTCTATAATTTTCACGTCACACTCTACCTTACAGCTTATACATAAAACACAATCAATACGGTGAGTGCAACAACAACACTCACACCCACAATTACAAAACCAACACATTTAAAGAAAATTCTCTTTTCTGTTCTTTTGCATCAAAAGGTAGCTTCCAGGGTGTCCTAAGCAGGGACTTCTTTCATCTGTAAGAGGTTCACACTCCGCAGCCGGTTGGGGAAATATTAGGGATCAGAACGACTGAGAAATCAAATGGGCCCTGGTTGTTCACAAAACCATTGCTTATATCTGTAAAACACAATAATCAATAAAGCTACTACCCCAATTACTCAAAGTGCCCACACCCAATTTTCCTCCCACATGAATCCACAATGATCTTCAATCTTTCGTCAGGATCCAAGTTCCGGACTAATTCAAGAGAGCAGGTGCTCCATCCTCTTTTATTTTAGCTTACAGCGGGTTACATCGGCAGATATACATCAAGGTAACCTATATATAAAATACAGAAGCTTTCTTTAAGCACATTCAAATGTCAATTATGTTGGATGTTGTTTGTCCACGGACACTTTCCAGCCGGTGTCAGCTGTTGCCTTGACTCGTGTCCGATGGATCCATGATTTTGATTCTGCAATCTTTTTTTTTTATTTAAAAAGTTTTTGAATACAAATTTTTCCCCCCATTTTTCTCCCCCCCTCCACCCTAACCCCCCCTCACCACCCATCCCCCCGTGACTTCTTCACAACAAAGACCTAATTCATAACAGATTATATAATATTTTACCATCCCCTTACTCCCTCCTCTAAATACTGACCCTTACTTGCTAATAATATTATTAATATTGTTACTTCCCCCTTTTACCATACATTTCAAAATAACATTCTACTGTAACATTGTATAACTTCTCATTTATAACTTATAATATTATTGTAACTCCCAATTTAGCAATAATCTGCCCTTTTTCTCCTCCTCCATACTTATATCTGTATATTAATACAACATTTCAAAACAACCTTCCACTTTAAAACTATATAATAAATCCTACTTTAACATTTAATCTTTTGTGTATATTAATATAACATTTCAAAGCAGCCTACCCCATAAATCCTAATTTAACATTCAACTCTATCCATTTGCTCCACTCCCCTAAATATATTACTTAAACATCCCTTTTCTTAAACTAAACAATCAGTAAACTAACCTATTTCCACCCACTTTCCTACAAAATTGCCATGCACAACAATTCTTAATATCTTTAATCCACTGCCCACTCTGCTATCTATCTATCTATCTATCTATCTATCTATCTATCTATCTATCTATCTATCTATCTATATATATATTCCGTTATATAAAAAAAGTCAATGACTTTAAATTTATAATCCATATAATATCTTCTTTGATGTCTTTCCACTGGATTGTTGAGGCCATCATCCATATTAGGGTAACATAGCATCCTGATGCAACAGTTTGTTCAAAATCCTCAGTCATCATCTGCCCCCATCAGTAATGAATATCCTCATATATATATAAAAGAAAAAAAACAACCACCCGAGTGACATTATGATTGTATTCCATATAATTGTAATTGTGGCTTTCATCAGGATTATTAATTCCCATCATCCTAATGGGTAACAATCAGATCTTCTGCGTGCCCCAGCGTAGCTCTCTTGCCTTATAGCTCAAGATAAATATAATATATTTATCAATAAAAGAAAGAAATCCAAAATAGATAATTCAAATCCAACAATTTAAGGCTCTTTTCACATCCCAAAATTACGGCATTGCAGAGGTCTGGCACTCTCCTCCGGATAATATTAACCAATACTTCGCCTCCATTATCTTTGCATATATTCATTCATTTTTTAAAATAACTGGCTTCACTGTTGCTTAATTTAGAAATTTCTATTTTTGTGAGACCTATTTCTTTTTTTCTTTTCTTTTTGTGGGTTTGATCTCCATCCTGGTTTCCTTTCTACAAGTTGTATATCAACTGATCTGTTTTCATTCTGCTTTATAACTTGATCTTGTTGGTTTTGCTTTTGTGTCTCATATTTCTTTTTTGTCAATTGTGTATCAGCTAATTGGTTTCCATACTTGTCTGTGACTTGATGAATCATCACGTTAGAGTCCAATGCCACTTCTCTCGTATTTGTAGATAATCCAGCTGAGGTGTCTAAAGAATCCAAGGGCAGTTTGTCCACAGCAGCCTCTATAATTCGATGTTTTCCCTTTATTTCCAATTCCTTCTGCTTATCCTGTATTGTGCCTAAAGATATTAAGTTCATTTGCAAAATTTTTTGATAAAATTCTTCCGCTTTTTCAACAGTATTTAGTTGATATCTTTCTCCTTGATATCTCAATATTATACCAACTGGAGCGTCCCACCTGAATAGAATATTTCTTTTTTTTAGCTCAGTCACCAGAAAACCAAATTTCTTCCTTTCCAATAACATCTTAGGCGGGAGCTCTTTGTAAATCCAAAACTTTCTTCCAAACAATTGCAAAGTAGAATTGAAAGAATTTTGCACAATATTATTTCTTATATCTTTATCTGTAAAATAAATCACCACATCTCTAGGCAATTGCCTTTGCTTTGCAATCCAGGAATTTATTCTATAAACTGTCAATCCTACAAAATACTTCCTCAGGTTGAACCTTTAAGATCCCAGCCAGAATTTCAGAAGATATTTTCCTTAAATCATCTCTGTCATTTTCCTGCAGTCCTCTGAGTCTAATTGCATATTCAGTAAAATTATATTGCATCATTAAAACTTCTCTTTCAATCTGTTGTTGTATGTTTTCTGCATTACAAGTCTTTTGATCAGCCTCCATTTTAGGTTTTTCTTCTGAGCTATTGTCTTGAGTGTTTGTCAAATCATTTTCAATTTTTGTATTCTATTATCCAAATTGTCCTCAATTTCTTCCACTTTAGACTCTAATAAGTTAGTATTTGCATCCAACTTGATCATAAATTCTGCAAAACCATTAGCCATTTTTATAATCTTTCGGTCCAAAATATCAAACTTTGATTGCACTAATTCTTTAATTTCCTGCTTAAATTTTTCAAAGTTCTGATTCACAATCTCATCCCTTCTTACAATCTCCTCCAAGAGAAATTCAATTATATTAAAATCAGTTTTCTGAGACTGGAGATTTAGAACTTGTTCACGTAATTTATTAATGAGGGAATCCCCCCCCCCACTGCTTGTTTATCCGGCTTTACAAGCTTTAATGCCATATTTCCACACAGACAAACTATTTTTAAAGATTCTGCAATCTTAATAGCAAGGGGAGAAGTCATAATACCAATAAAAAGATCCCTTCCATCTTCCACTTGGTCCCCAGGTTCAAATGAGTGACATTAAGTTACTAATCTAGCGGGTACTTGTTCCATCACATATCGTTGGAATCTCTCAATTTGCTTATTAAGTTCTTATACCATCTCCATATTCCAAACCCCCCCTTTATGACCTAAATCAGGCCACCTAACATACATATTTACCTTATTTTACCATATTTACCATATTTACATGGTTGGGTGGAATAAACCTCCAATACCTGTAAACAATCATGCTCAGAAACAGACTCCATAGGCAACAAAGTTGCTGGATTTAATCGGTTAGACACCACCAGACGCACCTGTGGATTCTCACTCCTAATTGCCTGATATTTTGTCAACCTTTGCCCACTAATCCACAAATGTCCCTTAATATTCAACACAGACTGCTCCTCGTGAGGGGAGTGCATGAGTATCGGACAAGAAAAAGTAAGTTTATTACAATTCTGAATCAATTCTGCACTTTCAGCCAGCACCTTCAAACAGTGGGGCCCCCCCATCCAATTATTTTGACAAATAGGCTCCAGATTGTTGCCAACTTCCCAAAGGCTGGGTAAGTACCCAGCAATATTTCTATCAGTGTTTACGTACAAATTCAAAGGCAAGTTCATTAAAGCCAGAGCTTTTTCTGTTCCCCCCCACATCCAATTACGGCAAAAGCTAGCTAGTCCTAAAAAGCTTCTCAGTTGTCTTTTTGTTCAGGGTTCTGCCAGCATTAGGACCGCCCTTTTCTGCTCTGGTCCTAAAGCTCGACGACCCTTATATCGTATCCCAAATATCTAACTTTCCTTTTCACCAATTGAGCTTTCTTTCTTGATACCCAATAACCACACTCTAATAACAAATCTAACATCATCGTGCATTCATCTTAGTATTATCCCATTATAAATCCTCTGTCAGTCCTGTTGATCCAAACATCATCAACATATTACAGTATTGTGTCTCCTGGTTGTTGAGGCACATAATACTGTAAGTCTCTAGCTACCGCTATTCCAAACAATGTGGGGGAGGTCTTAAATCCCTGAGGCAGCCAAGTCCCAGTATATTGCATTTTCATTCCTGTATAAGGATTCTCCCACTCAAAATGCAAACAGTGGCTGGCTTACGGGGTCAATGGGAATTGTAAAGAATGCATCCCTTAAATCAATAACAGAAAACCACTCAGCCCGGGGTGGAATTAAACTTAACAGGGTATATGGATTCGACACGGCCGGGTGTAAAGTTACCGTGCCCCGGGCTGTAAGACCCATCTAACTGTTTAATTGGGATAATTGGAGTATTCCAGGGGGACTAAATAGGCACCAAAACCCCCGCTTCCAAATCTCTGAATGCTTTCATAAATAGCACAAATAGCTTCCCAAGAAACGGGACATTGCCTTATATGCACAGACGCCACTCCAGGTTTTCGTTCCACCACCACTGGAGGGTGGTGAGCTGCAAAACCTGGCAGGTTATCCTCAAGGCACATCAAACAACCTCCACTTCTCCTCCTTCTCTCTCTTCAACCTGTCTCCCTATCATCAACCTCCAAATCTCCTCCAGGGAATGCCTTATGGTCATTCTCTGACTATCTTCATCAAAAGAAATTGTTGCCCCTAATTTACTCAGCAGATCCCTGCCTAACAACGGAATAGGGCATTCAGGGATATACAAGAATTCATGCTGGATTTCAGCTTCCTTAAAATCACACATCTCTGGTTTCAAGACCTGCCGCCCCATGGCTTGCCCTGATACCCCCTGGACCTGAATTTTATGGGATCCGGGGGGCTGCAATCTGCTTATTTACAACTGATCTTCCTGCTCCCATATTTACCAAAAACGTTCTGTACTGACCCCCTATTTTCATTGTAACTAATGGCTCAGGCGGGGGTTCTTCCAAGCCTGGTCCCCCTCAATCTGACCAAGTCATGTCTGCCAATCCAATACTTTCCACTTTCTGCTGCCCTGCGCCCTCTCCAAATCCTCTACCAAAACCCCAACCTGACTGTTCAACCTTCTACTCAAACCTCTCCTCTGTCCTCGCTCTCCCCTTCTCCCAGAGAGCTGCCCACGCATCCCTGACCCAAAATCCGCTCTTCTCATCCCTCTACTTCTCACCATCTGTCTTGGGCATTCCTTTTCCCAAATAATTCTATTTCTATACCACCATTCTCCCGAAGGACTCAGGGCGGTGTATGGCCTATTTTGTTTAAAAAAACAAGACAAACACCAATTTAAAATAATTAAAAATATTAAATGGATTCGGCTCAATTTAAAACCCCAGAAATTTAAAACATCCAATGTAAAATTATATTGCTAACCCAGCCTGGCGGAGCAACAGGATTTTAAGTACAGGTTTAATTAAGCGTTGTTAAACCTCCAAAAATTTCCAGAAAAGAAAAAATAAAAATAAAATCAAAATGTAGTCAGAGCAGAAAGGAGAATGTATCTGCATAGCTTTCATATGTTAATGAAAGAGGCTTCACAGAAAGAGGAGGAGGGGTGGGGGGTGAGAGAAAGGAGAAAAAAAGTTTTAAAGGAACAAAAAGGTAAATTAGGAAGGGGGGGGGAGAGAAAAACCCCCTTGCATCCCACTTCGCAGTGCCCCTGCCAACAAACCAGCCTTTTTATTCATCCGTGCCTCCTGCTCTTTCTTCTCCACCTACAGCCCCCACAGCCTCCAAATCATCATCATCATCATCATCATCCCCCTCTCCCTCACTCTGACTGCTACCTCTAGGCGAATGACTCCCCTTGACTTTTGACTTCACGCCAGGATCACTCATACGTCTCTGATTTCCTCCTCCGCTCCCTCCAGCAGCCCCCTTACTTTTCCTGCCTGCTCAGATACACATAACCCGACTGTTTCAGCCCTACATTGCAATAAATCCTCAGCGTTTTCAACAGGACTCTCACCCATTGATCAATATATTAAAATTGTTCAGGATATTTATCCTGATTCACTACAATCACTCCCCACAACTTATCCATTGTTTCTTCCCTTAACAATCCCTGAAAAAAAAAAGGGGGGGTCAGCCCATCTCCCTTTGTGGCCACACATGTTTACATAAGAATTTTAATTGATCCTTTCGAATAGGAAGGGTTGCTAAAATACTTGTCAAAACCTTTTAACAAGCATGCCAACGGAGTATTTGGCACGCTCTGAACCCCACCCATTCTATAACACTGCCGTCGACTCGTAGCCCCGGAAACTCACGGCCACTAACGAGAAATACGACGGCTTAACCACCCACACAACCTGACATGGACTTCATTAGGGTAGCTACCCCGAGTCCGAGGGAGTGATCAGGTCCCTCCGTCTGCCTTCAAATGAGGCAGGTACAATTCTTTTACAATATACTCACTTAAAAACGCTCCCACTCGGTAGATTCCTGGCCAGGAATTTGTTCAGACCACCTTTCCTGCACCGCAGGGTTTTTGGACTCGATCAGAGCTCCGTCGGGCCCATAGGGGTATCGCTGCTGTCTCCCGGAGACATATCTCCGTGGCGCCTGGAGAATGTTCAGGAGCGACCTCCCGATGGTCCCGAGGGGTCGAAACGGCCCTCAGCGAAATATCGCCTTGCACCTAGTCCTGCCTCGGTCGCCAGCTGTTATAGGAAAAATGACGGACTAGGCCAAGCTCTTCAATGCAGGAAAGAGTTTATTGCACAAGGTTCAAACAGTCCAAAAGGTCTGAACGCCGATGGCTTCTTCTGGCCATGTATTTATACAGTTTAAAGGCAAAATTATTACAGAGAGTGATGCATTTCACACGTAGAAGCTGCCCTTTCATCTATCTCTGGGAAAGGAAATAACAATCTTCTTCTCACATACTCAGGTTCTCTGCTCCGGCGCTCAAGACGTAACAAAAGGAGATAAGAGGCTAGGAGACGCCTCAAGGGCAATAAGGAAGCAGCACCCCTTATCCAGGGATATGCATGACATTTGGGATGCAATAAACATTAAACAACAGAATGTATCTATTTAGGGTCAGTTTGCCCTTTTACAATTCTGTACCTACGTCAAATACCTTTTGCCATCTTAGCACCTTGGCACGGAAGAGGCACTTCTGTCTTGACCAAAGATTTGGGTTTCTAATATTTGAGTTTTATCCCAATATCGAATCTTAGCCTGGCTCACTCATGAATACCATACATAACATTGTTATGAACTGTAACAATTCATAGAGAGAAAACTGAATCAGTCTTATCAAAAGTCACAGGTAGGCATTAGCACCATACAAGGCTTGAGGACTCTGTCCACTTCAGCCATCAATACATAATAAAAAGGAGCTTGAATCTCCTGGAATAATGCCACTGCCAATACATGCAGATATGGCACATAAAACTGCTAATCCAAGTGTCCAGTTTAATGGAAGAAGACTACAATAAAAAAACCAGCTAGGCAGCATTAACATCCAAGCCTCAAAGGTTTAAAAAGATGCAGAAAAAAAAATTGAGGCTTTTATTTTTGAATCCAAAAACCGCCCACGTGGAGCTCAAGGCCCTTAATATTGCTGCAGCTGAATAAAGAGGCGGTTAAATGGAGCGCGAAAAACTCCTGAGTCATTTACTGAAATTTTTCAGTTTCTAAAGAGCCCAATCGCAGTCACAGATATGGGCAAGCGCTGGGCTGAGAAATTCCTCCATAGTGAGGCCACGTGGAGTGCGAAAACTCCTGAAATAACATGTGGAGCAGCTCAATAAGTAAACCAAAATGGCTGCCTGATCAGCCGCATTCAGAGCACAGCTCTTCTAAGCACTTTAGAATGAAACCCAGCACAAAAAAACGGGGCTCAACACCCCAACCGCCAGTCCGACCCCCAAATTCACAATAAAATAAAATCTTTTTCTGTGATTCCAATCATGTGCAACGACATAACATGCAACTCCAAAATGTTAAGAAAGGGTCTGGGACAAATTAACAACAACAAAAAAAAGCCATATAAATACAAGCTGCTTGCCAGCAGACAAACAGATATACACTCACGAATCCAAAGAAAGGCCGAAGAAATCCAAGTAATGTACAAATTCTGCAGAGAAATACTCCCACATGTCTGTCCAGTCTGAGGACTGAGAAAAAAGCTGGAAGCCCCTAGCAAGGAAGGCGGGACTTAACAACTTCAATCAGACTCAGTCCACCAATCTGAACAGACGAGAACTACCATGCCTGGCTGCTGTCTCTACCAAGATGGAGAACAGTCCAGTTGCCTTTTGAAGGAAAAAAAAAGCACCTTTGAGACAACTATGACCTGGAAGTTTGAGAATCTCCACAGACCCCGGGAAGGAGTTTAATGCTTGGAGAGACACATTGGAAGTGTAGGTACAGCCATTCAGCTCAGTGATGGAAACGGACAGTGGTTGGATGGCAGCAGACCCAAGGAGAATTAATCATCACGAACAGAGTCTGGGGCTTCATTTCACCTATGCAGAGTGAATGAGCACATCTTTTTTCCAAGAGTGGTCCATTCAGTGGAGGAGGCAGACATCTTAGGAGAGGGAGGGGCTATGAAAACTACAACAGAGGAAAGGTAGATAAAAGTGCATCATTAAACCAGGGGTGTCCAACCTTGGCAATTTTAAGACTTGTGGACTTCAACTCCCAGAATTCCCCAGCCAACCACAGGAATTGGCGCAACCAATGTGCAACATGAAGCTATACAATGCCTTCCTAGCCATGGCTGCCTCCTTGAGTAGGAGCCAGAAGTCCAGGGAGACCTCCAAACTGTGTACGGGATCTGTCTTCGGCAGGGTAATCCCGCCTGGAACAAGTGATGGGACGTCCCCAGAACAAGGGGCTCCTAAAACCCAAAGTCACTTGGTCTCTCTAGGGTTGAGCCAAAGCCTCTTGCTCTCCATCAAGTCTCCCACAGCCTCCCGACATCGATAAGACCTCCACAGTATCGCTCAGATGGCCCAGGGTGGAGATATATAGCTGGGTATCATCTGTACACTTATGATATATCTCATCCCAAATAAAGGAATGATCTCACCCAGAGGCTTCATGCAGGTATTAAAGAGGAGAGGAGAAAGCACTGAACCCCATGTAGCGGGAGCCATAGGCTGGGTGTCTCCTCTCCTATCCACATAAACTGGAACCAGCTCTGGAGGAAGAAGGAAAGACAGAACACCACCATACTGCCCATCCGACCGCTCAAAGCTGGTCCAGAAGACTATCATGACTGATTTTACTTTCAATGGCATTGGAAGATTTGTGGACAGTAATTCATCCCTTATTGTGACCAAATGCATTACAAAATACTTACTTCAAAGCTCAGTAATGCTCAAAACAATCCCTATCAAAATTCAGCTCCCTTATCTGGCACTCTAAGGGTTCCAGTCAAGACATTTTAAACAGGGATCATACTCTTAAGAGGAGCAACAGCTGAAGGAACTGACAGTATCAACCCCCTTCCACAACTCTCTCTATCCCACAGGGATACAGGTGAAACTCAACAAATTAGAATATCGTGCAAAAGTTCATTTATTTCAGTAATGCAATTTAAAAGGTAAAACCAATATATGAGATAGACTCATTACATGCAAAGCAAGATAGTTCAAGATAATTTTATAAACTAAGATTCATGCTTTAAGTAATTAGATGAACTTATTATCCAATGTATGTAACCATATAGGGAAAATCGGATGTATGATCTCATGATTAACCATATATGGAAAATGTATGATATCACTGAATCCTTTGTCTTAGAAATGTATAAAACCGTTGTATCAGAGTTCTCTCTTTGTTCAAAGCTTCATGTACAAAAACTGGCTCTGAACCTTGCACAATAAAACTGTCTCTGGCTGACCTAGGAATGTTGCTTGGTCCTCATCATTCCACAACAGAACAGAGGGAAGGATTGAATCAGCCAATAACTTCTGAGGAGATTATTGCAGCAATTAGAGCAATATATCAGGAACAAACAGCACAAATAATACTTAATGGAGGCTTAACAGATGTTTTTAAAATTGAAAAAGGTACTAGGCAGGGTTGTCCTTTGTCTCCATTGTTGTTTATTTTAACTCCCGCAGTACCTGGATGAAACAGTCTATCTAGATCCATTCCAGTCCGGCTTCAGGCCCGGGTACAGCATGGAAACGGCATTGGTCGCGTTGGTTGATGATCTCTGGAGGGCTCGGGACAGAGGTTGCTCCTCTGTTCTGGTCCTATTAGACCTCTCAGCGGCTTTTGATACCATCGACCATGGTATCATGCTGCGCCGGTTGGAAGGGTTGGGAGTGGGAGGCACTGTTTTACGGTGGTTCTCCTCCTATCTCTCCGACCGGTCGCAGTCTGTGTTGGCTGGAGGGCAGAGGTTGACCTCAAGGCACTTGGTTTGTGGGGTGCCACAAGGGTCGGTCCTCTCGCCTCTCCTGTTCAACATTTATGTGAAGCCGCTGGGCGAGATCATCCGTGGTTTTGGGGTGCAGTGCCATCTGTACGCTGATGACACCCAGCTGTACATCTCCACCCCAGACCACCCCAACAATGCCCTTGAAGTGATGTCCCGGTGCCTGGAGGCCGTGCGGGTCTGGATGGGGAGGAACAGGCTCCAACTCAACCCCTCCAAGACTGAGTGGCTGTGGCTGCCGGCGTCCCAATATAGTCAGCTGGTGCCATCGCTGACTATTGGGGGCAAGACATTGGCCCCCATGGAGAGGGCACGTAACTTGGGTGTCCTCCTGGACGCACGGCTGTCTTTAGAAGAGCATATGACGGCCGTGGCCAGGGGGGCTTTCTATCAGGTTCGCCTGATACGCCAGTTGCGCCCCTTTCTGGATCGGGACTCCTTATGCATGGTCACTCATGCCCTCGTTACTTCCCGCCTGGACTACTGCAACGCTCTCTACATGGGGCTCCCCTTGAGGAGCAGTCAGAGGCTCCAACTGGTGCAGAATGCAGCCGCGCGGGTACTTATGGGGCGACATGGCGCTCCCACGTGAACCTCTCCTGTGCGAGCTGCATTGGCTTCCAGTGGTCTTCCGAGTGCGCTTCAAGGTGTTGGTTCTCATCTTCAAAGCGCTCCATGGCTTAGGATCTGGTTACTTACGAGACCACCTTCTGCCTCCGATAACCTCCCACCAGCCAACACGCTCCCACAGAGAGGGCCTCCTCAGGGTGCCGTCTGTCAGGCAATGTTGGTGTCAGGCTTCGGTGCTATCTTAAATAAACTTCATTCTCAAACGCAAAGTCTCTAATGAATCACTTTTATTTAAGAATAGAAAAAATCCGACATTCCTGATTCAAGTTGCAGCCAAACTGGCCCCTCCTTCCAACCCCCTCCTCTTCCGCTCTCCAACCCCAATGTCCCATTGGCCATCATGCAGATCCATCTCTACGTCCCGGCACGTTCTTTTCACAGGAATGTGCCCCCCACCCTCCATCACCCAGGTAACACTATCTGTTGCATGCAGAAAACTAGGTAAAAGTTCATCTCAGCAATAAATCAACGCTTCTGCTCTCTGCTTCATTTCGTTCATGTCAGCGCTGGAAGAGAGCCTAATTTGGAACGCTGACATCCGGCCCCTCTCCCTTCACTTCTGCGACGTAACCTATCCCATAGGGAAAAACACAACAAGATAAGTATCATTAGCCCCTCCTTGGCTGCGCACCCCCCCCCGGCTTTCCCGGGTGGTCTGCATGGAATTTTGCTATAAGGCGGTCAGCTTGGATGTTTGCGCTCTTCACCCAGGAAGCCTCTGACAACGGGTAGCCCTTCCATTTAATTAAGTACTGGAGGCGCCCCCTGTGCCATCTTGAATCAAGAATCCGCTGCACTTCGTAGTGCGTTTGGCCCCCAACAACCAGGGGCCCAGGGGGTTCATGTGGCGTTGGCCTTAAAGTAGACCCCACTACAGGTTTTAGAAGGCTACTGTGAAAAACGGGGTGAATTTTCCCCAAAAGCCGTGGCAACTGCAATTGCACTGTAACGGGGTTGATTATTTTTATTATAGGAAATGGTCCTATAAATTTTGGGCCCAATTTCTTGCTCGGGAGTCTAAGTCTCAAGTACTTGGTGGAAAGGTAAACTTTCTCTCCCAACTGAAATGGTCTTTGGGGAGTTCGGTGCTTGTCTGCTTGTTCCTTATAACATTGAGCCGCCTTTGCCAGCGCCCTCTTAACATTCTCCCAAGTTTCTCTCAACATTGCCATCCAGTCGGTCAAACTGACTGAGGAAGGGGGCTCCCTCGGGTACTCTGGCATGGGGACAAAATCCATGCCCCTCACTATTTTGAACGGGGTTAGCCCCGTGCTGCTGTGGACAGCATTATTATATGCAACCTCCGCAAAAGATAGGAGGTCTGCCCAATTGGACTGCTGGTAGTCGACGTAGCATCTTAAATACTGTTCTATCATAGCGTTCAGTCTTTCTGCCCCCCCCCATTGGTGCTCGGGTGAAATGCTGAGCTGAGCCCTTGGGATGAACCTATGGATCGTAGAAACTCCCTCCAGAACTTTGCTGTGAACTGGACCCCTCTGTCGGAGATGATTCTCCTGGGGACTCCATGTAGGCAGTAAATGTGTTTCAGGAACAGTTTGGATAACTGACGGGCTGAAGGCAGTCCACTACAAGGAATGAAGTATGCCTGTTTGGAGAATAAGTCTATTACAGTCCAGATCACTGTATTTCCACTGCTCCTCGGTAGGTCTACTATAAAGTCCATTGCAATATCCTCCCATGGTCTTGTTGGCTCAGCTACTGGTTGCAACAGTCCAGGCGGGCACCCTGGTCTTGTCTTCATCGTGGCACAAATGGTGCAGCTTTTTACATAACTGTCTACATCCTTTCTCATGTGGGGCCACCAGAACTGCCTTCGTACTAGGTGCAGAGTCTTTAGGAACCCAAAGTGTCCCGCTGGTTTAACGTCGTGGCTCCTCTTGAGAATCAGGATGCGTAAACTCTGTGGGACATAGAGCTTTGTCCCCCTCCATGCTAGTTCATCTCTTTTTGTCAAGAGATGTTGATTGTCCCAATACCAGGGGTCTGTCAGCGTTTCATTTTTTAATTTTGCAGTTAAGTCACTTGCAAGTTGGCCTTGCTGGTCACGTTGTTGCCGTCTGGTGATCACTTGGGCCGCAGCTTGGGTGGAGGGGATGATGGCATTCACTACCTGCTCCCGCTCACTGTTGTATTGGGGCATCCGGGAGAGGGCGTCCGCCAGGAAATTTCTCCCTCCTGGGATGTGCTTAAGCTCAAAATTGAACCGACTGAAGTATTGTGCCCACCGCACTTGCCTGGGCGACAGTTTTCATGGGGTTTTTAGGGCCTCTAGGTTTTTATGATCAGTCCAGACTTCAAATGGTTTCTGGCCTCCCTCTAGTAGGTGCCGCCAGGTCAACAAGGCCCATCTTACTGCAAATGCTTCCTTCTCCCACGCCGCCCATCGCCTCTCCGTATCGGTGAGTTTGCGGGAGGTGTAGGCGCAGGGTTGTAGATCACCTTGGTTGTTCTTTTGGAGTAACACGGCTCCTACTGCCACATCACTTGCGTCTGCTTGGATGAAAAAAGGCTGTTCCGGATCCGGGTGTTTTAAGACAGGTTCTTTCGCGAACAGTCCTTTTAGCGTCGCGAATGCCTGTTGGCAGGTCAGGTCCCATTGTAGGGGTTGTCCCGGGCGAGGTTTCATCGCTGGGCTTCCTGTCTTTAGGAGGTCCGTCAAAGGTTTGGCAATCTTCGCGAACGAGGGGATGAATTGTCTGTAGAAATTCGCAAAGCCTAGAAAACTTTGCAGTTGTCTGCGGGTGCGAGGGGGCTGCCTTTGTAGAACTGATTGGACCTTGGCTGGGTCCATCTCTATTCCCTCGTTTGATACTCAGTAGCCCAGGTAGTCTAGCCGTGATTGGTGGAAATCGCATTTTGACAGTTTGACATATAGGTTTGCCCGTAGCAGTTTTTTCAGTACTTGGTGGACGAGGGGTATATGTTCGTCTATGGTCTCCGTGTAGATAAGAATATCGTCCAGGTAGACGAGGACCCCTTTGTAAAGGTGTTCATGTAAGACTTCGTTTATTAACTGCATGAATACTGCCGGGGCTCCTTGCAATCCAAAGGGCATTACTTTAAACTGGAAACTACCCAGGGGGCAGTTGAATGCTGTTTTCCATTCATCTCCTGCCTTTATGCGTACTCGGTAATAAGCTTCTCGAAGGTCTAGTTTGGTGAAAATCTTCCCTTTAGCTAGGTGGGCTAGCATGTCTTTCATGAGGGGGAGGGGGTACAAGTTGTGTATGCAAACAGCGTTGAAACTTCGAAAGTCGACCACCAGTCTCATGGAGCCGTCCTCTTTCTCTTTAAACATGACCGGCGCCGCTACCCTTGGTTTTACTGGCTCAATAAATCCCCTTTGTAAGTTTTTGTCTATGTAGTCCCGCATTTCCTGCATTTCTCGGGGCGTCATGGCATACATTTTAGATTTGGGTAGTTTCGCTCCCGGGATAATCTCGATGGCACAATCGGTCTCGCGGTGGGGGGGCAGAATGTCACAGTCGGCCTCGCTGAATACTTCTGCAAGGTCTTGGTACTCCCCTGGGATCTGATCTGCATTACAAGTGGTGGTGGGTGCGGCTGCCAATTGCTTTACTATACCTTCTGGGAGGGACCCTTGTGTTGGTGGTGTTTTGTTTTGTGGTGGAGGGCTGCTTTGGGGTCTTAGCGTGGGAGGGAATTCTTCTGGTCGGGGCGGCAGGGGTTGGGGGCCCTTTGCTATTCTCAGTCTGCGGGTCCCCTTTTGTCACCAAATGATTGGGCCCCATTTGTCCAGCCACGAGAGTCCCAATATGACTGGTTCTGTCATCTTGGGGGCTATTATGAAGCGAATCGTCTCCCAGTGATCTGCTAGTTCTAGTCTCACGGGTTCAGTCAAGTGTGTGGCGTACGCGCCCCCCACTAGGGACCCATCAACTTGCTCAAAACGAATTGGTTGTTTGAGCTGTTTAGCTCGGATTCCCAATTTCAGAACTGTGGGTAGGTTGATTAGGCACCGTGTGCTACCAGAGTCTATTAGGGCTTGGAAAGTCTCTTGGGCCCCTGTTTTGGGGGCTGTCAGGCGTATGGGGAAAAGATGGACAGGTCCACTCACCATCGGGTCTTCGCCTTCGTCCTCCGTGTCGTAGGGTTCGGGGAACTGAACTCCCTCATCTGGGGTTCCTCTGGTTTCGGTCAGGTGAGCGAAAAACTCCGGGATTTGGGGGGTTTCCCGCGGTACGTGGGTGGTGCGCTTGGGCCCTCGTTCCGGTCGTGCTTTGGGCGGTGGAGCTGGTCCCGGTCTAGGCGTTCCACATCTTGCTGCTATGTGGCCGCTCCCCCCACATTGGTAGCATTTCAGTGAGCTCCGTGGGGCAGTTAGTCTGTGGGAGGGCTGTGATGTTGGGGTTTCCCGTCTGTTGAGTGGCCCCTGGTCTGGTCGGCCTCTCTCCTTTCCCTCTGGTGGTTTTGGCGTGTCGCTCACCCGCAAACCTCTGTCGACTTTTATCGCTACCCGGAACCATTCAGAGAGTCGGTTTGGGATGTCACGATAAGCAGTCACTTGGAAAATTCTCTTATCTAGGCTTGTTCTAAAAAAATACACCAGCAATCGCTCTGGTAGGGGAGGCAGTGTCCCAATGACTCTCCTGAATTCACGGATATGCTCTCTGATGGGCTTCCCCTTCTGCATTAGGTTTCTGAGCTCGTCTTCCACATAGGGGTCCTCCTCCTCCTCCTCATAACGGGCTCTCAATAGTTGCAAGAACCCATCCGCATCTTGCAGCTGGGGGGGCCTGTTTTTATAGAGGGATGCTGACCACCTCTTTGCTTCTCCCTCCAGCCCTTCCGAAATGGCATTCACTAGGGCTCTGGGGAAAGAGTAAAGGTGTCCAAAACGCTCTATGTATATCTCAGCTGAATCGAGGAATTGGGCGAGGTTGTCTGGGTCACCGTCGAACTTCCCTCTGAACTGGGGTGGCTCCTCCCTCTCTGCCCTCTCCTCTCTGTGCTGAGCTCTGTAGGGCCGGCCTTGGTGTTGATAGTCCTCTGCCTCGTCTCTCATCCTGGGGTAGGGAGGTGCTGCCTCATCTAGGCTTTGCTGCTTTCTGGGAGGGGGGGGACCCATGGATGCGTCGTTGGGCTCCTTCTCCTCCTGCTGTGGAGGGGGGAAGGGCTGCACCTTGGCCTACGGCCTCTCGGGTCAACAGCCCAGATTGGTTCTCTCTTTTCTTTGGGTCTGCAGGATGGCCCCTCCCCCTGAAGGGTGGCATGGTCAAATTTCTCTTTCAACTCATCTATGGGGCTTTCGAGTGGCTTCCTTAGAATTTCTTGGCGTTTAGTTTGTTTTCTGGCTTGTTCCCATTCCCATAGCTAGGAGGCTCTGCCCAATTCACTTAGGGGTTTTCCCTTGTCTTTCACGTTTGGAAAGGGAAATTCTGCCTCTGAGGCTTTTGGCACAGTCCCCGGGTACTTATCTGGTTCAGGCTTCTTTGTTTGAAGTTTTGCCGAGGAGGAAGGCGGGGAGAGTTGAGCCTTCGTAGTTTCCAAACTGGCTGGGATCACGACCGCTTCTCCTCCACTCGTTGCTTGAAGCAGGCTTTCCTCCGAGAGCTTCGCTTCAGCCATAATGTCGGGGGATAACCTCCAGTCCGACCATACATCTGGGAGGGAACGGGATGATTTAAACTCAGCCAGCCTGGCTTTGAGGGAGTTTGGCTGTCTGTCAGGCTTCGGTGCTATCTTAAATAAACTTCATTCTCAAACGCAAAGTCTCTAATGAATCACTTTTATTTAAGAATAGAAAAAATCCGACATTCCTGATTCAAGTTGCAGCCAAACTGGCCCCTCCTTCCAACCCCCTCTTCCGCTCTCCAACCCCAATGTCCCACTGGCCATCATGCAGATCCATCTCTACGTCCCGGCACGTTCTTTTCACAGGAATGTGCCCCCCACCCTCCATCACCCAGGTAACACTATCTGTTGCATGCAGAAAACTAGGTAAAAGTTCATCTCAGCAATAAATCAACGCTTCTGCTCTCTGCTTCATTTCGTTCATGTCAGCGCTGGAAGAGAGCCTAATTTGGAACGCTGACAGTTGGCTGGAGACCCCCCGGGGAAGAGCCTTCTCTGTGGGGGCACCCGCCCTCTGGAATGAGCTACCCCCAGGGATACGACTGATCCCGGACCTCCGGACCTTCTGCCGGGCCCTGAAGACTTTTTTATTTCAGCAAGCCTGGCTGGATTAAAAATCTTTTAATTGGGGAATTTTATGGGCAAGGGGTTTTAAATTGGAGAAGCCAAAGATAATTTAATTTCGTTTTAATGTATTTTAATATTTGTATTGTGTGTTTTTAATTTTGGCTGTTCACCGCCCCGAGTCCTTCGGGAGAGGGGGCGGTATAAAAATTTAATAAATAAATAAATAAATAAACTCTAGAAGTTTTGTTGAATAAGATACGTGACTCTGATAAAATAAAAGGAATTATAATTAGACAGTAGGATTATAGATTAAGAGCGTTTGCAGATGACCTGGTCGTTACTTTATCTCAACCTATAGAAGCGGTTCCACATATGTTGGACATAATAGGTCAATATGGCAAGGTATCTGGATTTAAAGTAAATCAACACAAGACAAAGATGATAACTAAAAATATGTCCATATCTCAAAGAGAAGATTTAGGGAGAATAACGGGGTTTGAAATAGTTAAAAAGGTTAAGTATCTAGGAGTATATATTGCAGCCTCAAACATGAAATTATTTAAAAATAACTATGAAGTTCTTTGGCAAAAAGTGCAGAAGGAAATGGAAAATTGGAAAAAGCTACAACTATCTCTATTGGGAAGGATAGCAGTAATAAAAATGAATGTATTACCTAGGTTCTTATTTTTGTTTCAAATGATATCAGTACTTAAGAAAGATGGAAACTTGAGGGACTGGCAGAAAAGGGTTAATACTTTTATTTGGAGCGGGAAGAAACCAAGGGTGAAACTGAAAATTATACAGGATGTACGTGAGAGAGGAGGTCTTAAAATGCCTAATTTAAGATTGTACTATGAAGCAGCTGTTTTATCACAAATTAGCGATTGGTTTAATTTAACTGAAGAGAGAATGTTAAATATAGAAGGTTATGATTTGTTATATGGATGGCATGCTTATCTGTTATATGAAAAAAAAGTGGATAAAGTGTTTAAGGGTCATATACTTAGAAATGCGTTGCTGAGGGTTTGGAAAAAGTACCAATATAAGCTAAATTATAAAATACCCATATGGGCAAATCCCAGACATGCAATAGAAAATATAAGTATAGAGCAAAAAACAGAGGTTATAAAGAGCTTCTTTTTTTGGAAAGGGGTAAGTTGCAACTGAAATCCTTAGATGTATTAAAAGAAGAAGGGATAATTTATACTTGGTTTCAGTATGGTCAGCTTCAAGCTAGATGGAGGGAAGATCAAAAAATTGGTGTCATGCAAAATGAGGAAAATTTGGTGAAACAGATTAGAGATCAAAGTCAGATACATATTAAAAGGTTGTATAACGCTTTATTGGAAATAGATTCAGAAACGGAATTGGTTAAGGATTGCATGATAAAATGGGCACAAAATTTCCAGGAACCAGTGATGATGGAAACATGGGAAAAGATTTGGGTTAGAAATGTTAAATTTACGCAAGCACAAAATTTGAGAGAGAATTTTTATAAAATGTTTTATAGATGGCACTTAGATCCTAAAAAATTATCATGTATGTACTCGAATTTGCAAGCTAAATGTTGGAGATGTGAATGTGATGATGCAACCTATTATCATATATGGTGGACCTGTAAGAAAATCAAGGCATTTTGGATAAAAATTTGGTGGGTGATGCAGAACATTCTGAAAAAAAGGTTGAAATTTACTCAATTGTTTCTACTGGGTATAACGACGGATTGTACAGTATTAGAGATTAAATTGATCTTGAACTTAATATCAGCAGCTAGGCTGTTGGTAGCGCAATACTGGAAGAAGGACTCTTTGCCTACTATTGAAGAGTGGATACTGAAAGTAACGAATTTAGCAGAAATGGCGAAAATTTCAGCATATTTGAAGGATTATAAACAAGAAAGATACGTATAGGAATGGAGAAGATGGATTGATTATATTCAAAATAAGTATCAGACAAGAAAATATCAAATAGCTTATGAATGAATGTTAAGTATTAGAAGTATTATGTTATCTATAGTGGAGTTAAGGTTTCAGGGGGGGATTTAGTAGTCTAAGGATAGATAGGTAAATTTAACTTATGATTGTTAACTGAAATACCTTGTATTTTGCTCTGGGAAGTCTGGGGGGGAGGGTGGGATGAGGGGAGGGAAAGGGTGGGGGGACTGGGGGGAAAATCTTTTTTTCTGTAAAACTTTTCAATAAAAAAAAAAAAGCTGAGATGCCGGCTCCAGCGGCGGAAGCAAGAAAAGATGAGTATTGGTGGGAGTTAATCCCTAAGGCAGCTGAGGTCGAGTTCCCCCACCCCAATGCCTGAGTACCCAAGGGAGCCTCCCTCCTCAGTCAGCTTGACCGATTGGATGGCGACACTGAAAGCAACCTGGGAGAATTGTCAAGAAAGCGCTAGCTAAAGCAGCACAAACCTATAAGAAACAGGCAGACAAACACCAAGCTCCCCAAAGGCCATTTCAATTGGGGGAGAAAGTTTACCTCTCCACAAAATATTTGAGGTTAAAACTTCCTAGCAAGAAATTGGGACCAAAGTTTATGGGACCATTCCCCATAGTAAAGATAATCAACCCAGTCACAGTGCAATTGAAGTTGCCCCGACTGCTAGGGAAGATACACCCGGTATTCCATAGTAGCCTCTTAAAACCCGTGGTCGGATCGACCCTGAGGCCACTACCCCGTGAGCCCCCAGACCCCGTGGTCATAGGGGGCCAGACCCATTATGAGGTGCAGCAAATCCTCAATTCGAGGTGGCACAGGAGACAACTCCAATATTTAATCAAGTGGGTTACCCCTTATCAGAGGCATCTTGGGTAAAGAGTCGAAACATCCAGGCTGATCGCCTTATAGCCAAATTTCATGCAGAAAATCCAAACAAGCCTGGTGGGGGGGTCACGTCCCTAAACTCTGCATCTGTACTCAAATTGTTTTGCTTTGCGCAGGTTGCCCTCGGGAAGTGAGGGGAGCCGAATGTCAACTTGCAAAGCTTTCAAATTGCCATGAGCAGGAGGGAGGGAGAACTGATAGAGCTGATTGATTTCCCTAACTGAAGTGCATTCCATACATTCTTCCTGACCGCAATCAGAAGGAGGGTGTTGGATTTCACAGCCAGCCAAAGTGGTTAATTGGAGAATGTGATTTATGACATGGCCAGAGAGGAGGGGAGAGACAGGGTCATAGGGGAACGTAAATCTATGCGGGATTAGTTCTAACTGCATCTGAATATTGCCGAAATGGTGCTCCCAATAAATGACTGTATTTCTTTTGGTTTAGGTTAGGTTTAGGTTTATTTGATTTGTATACCGCCCTACTCCCGAAGGACTCAGGGCGGTGAATAGCCAACAATAAAATACATAAATACAAAAAATTTAAAAAACCAAATAAAATCAGATTAAATCATTTTGGCCCAGACAGATTAAAACACCCCAATAATTTAAAAACAGATTAAAATTTACATATTTAAAAAGGGAAGAGATTAGGCCAAGCCCGCCTGATGGAATAAAAAGGTCTTCACAGCACGGTGGAAGGAGCGCAGATCCGGGATCCTCCGTATCTCCGGGGGAAGTTCGGCTCATGGCTCATGAATTAATTAGGGCATCTTTCGGAAACTTCACACCATTATTGACACCCTCCATAAGGAGGGAAAGCCTCAAAAGGTAATTGCAAAAGAAGTTGGATGTTCCCAAAGTGCTGTATCAAAGCACATTAATAGAAAGTTATGTGGAAGGGAAAAGTGTGGAAGAAAAAGGTGCACAAACAGCAGGGATGACCGCAGCCTGGAGAGGATTGTCAGGAAAAGGCCATTCAAAAGTGTTGGGGACTTTCACAAGGAGAGGACTGAGGCTGGAGTGAGTGCATCAAGAGCCACCACACACAGACGGATCCTGGACATGGGCTTCAAATGTCGTATTCCTCTTGTCAAGCTGCTCCTGAACAACAAACAACATCAGAAGCGTCTTACCTGGGCTAAAGAAAAAAAGAACTGGTCTGTTGCTCAGTGGTCCAAAGTCCTCTTTTCTGATGAGAGCAATTTTTGCATCTCACTTGGAAACCAAGGACCCAGAGTCTGGAGGAAGAATGGAGAGGCACACACTGCAAGATGCTTGAAGTCCAGTGTGAAGTGTTAGGATATGATTTGAGCCTAACAAGTTGTCCAGGCAATATATGTGTTCTGTAACTTTAATATGAATATGTATTGTGTGACTTTAAAGTTTTACTGCTGATTCATTGTAATGCTGAGTCATGCTGTAATTAGATAATCACTAGTTGTCAACGTATTTAAGAAAGGTACTGTAAAGTATTCAGTTGATTATATGCTACCATAGTGTGAGGAGTTGCTACCATTGTGCTATCATCGTTAGATGGATCTGCTACCATTGTGGTTTGTGAACCAGAGTAAGTTTGTTATTCTAACCAACTACTGTTTGTGTGGTAAGAAGATTTTTGTATCACTGGACTGATTTAACTGGCAAAGACTTGGATTGATTTAAAGACTATGAGATTGTTTTTCACTATAAAGTAAACTTTTGATAAACCAGTTTGCACATCTCTTATTCATTGCTCTCAGCAACGTTTCTCTGTGCTCTACACTCTGCTGGTTGGTAACACAACAACAATATCCTTAACATGAAGTTTCCACAGTCTGTGTTGATTTGGGGAGCCATGTCATCTCCTGGTGTTGGTCCACTGTGCTTCATTAAGTCCAGGGTCAACGCAGCCGTCTACCAGGAGATTTTGGAGCACTTCATGCTTCCTTCTGCAGACGAGCTTTATGGGGATGCTGACTTCATTTTCCGGCAGGACTTGGCACCTGCCCACACTGCCAAAAGTACCAAAACCTGGTTCAATGACCATGGGATTACTGTGCTTGATTGGCCAGCAAACTCGCCTGACCCGAACCCCATAGAGAATCTATGGGGCATTGCCAAGAGAAAGATGAGAGACATGAGACTGAACAACGCAGAAGAGCTGAAGGCCGCTATTGAAGCATCCTGGTCTTCCATAACACCTCAGCAGTGCCACAGGCTGATAGCATCCATGCCACGCCGCATTGAGGCAGTAATTGATGCAAAAGGGGCCCAAACCAAGTACTGAGTACATATGCATGCTTATACTTTTCAGAGGTCCGATATTGTTCTATGGACAATCCTTGTTTTATTGATTTCATGTAATATTCTAATTTTTTGAGATTGTGAATTTGGGGTTTTCATGAGCTGTAAGCCATAATCATCAAAATTATGACAAATCAAGGCTTGAACTATCTCGCTTTATTTGTAATGAGTCTATCTCATATATTAGTTTCACCTTTTAAGTTGCATTACTGAAATAAATGAACTTTTGCACGATATTCTAATTTTTCGAGTTTCACCCGTAATTGTTAAACCAGATTCATGACTTTCAACAACCTCAAGTGTACATTGGTCTGTTCTGCACATAACACTAAGCCATAACATTAGAGCTACAGTCCAACACATCTGGAAGACATCAGATGAGGGAAAGCTGTCCCAATAAAGTAGCCTCTTTAAAAAGATTTCTTCCTCAAATCTGATTTCCTCTGGACATTGCAATCTACCGCAACTATCAGCCCAAGGCCACCTGATCAATGTTCCCAGATGATGAACTTTTAAACCAAAGCATCTGTCAGAACCCGTGTTGAAAAAGACTCCCTAAAGCCTTACGATTTTTTGCTCTTTTTGATTAATTAGTGAGACACACACATTCTATTGCTGTTTTTATTTGGAACCATGTCTGTTAGCACCATTCTTTTTGCTCCAGTTATCATTCAATAGGGCACTGGCCACTTACACCCAAGCCCTCTTTAAGCCCCTTCAGTGTCAAGCTGTGACGAGCTTCAACTCAAATCATTTGATCTGAAGGCAATTTCAAATCACTTTTCCAAATTAATCTGATTTGAAAATTCAATGCATAAAATCGATTTGATTATTCAAACTGAATCCAAGCTGATTAAAATAGCCTTCAAAAAACAAAATAAAATTAATTTACAAGTAACCTTTTTAAAACCTTTAAGCTATTAAAGCCAGGGATTTTCTCACTATCATCTTTTTAAGCTTTTTAATTTTTGAATTAAAAAATAGGACAACAAATGCACAGAATTGAAAGTAATTAATAATTAATAAAACAGCAGCATAATACAGTGGAAACAAAGTTGAAGATCAGCAACCATTTGAAATTATGACAGCAATGACTGAATGTTACTGCCCAGTTCCCAAAGTTATGGCCATTCCAGTGCCCCTCTGTTGTTATGTGATCAAAATTCAGGGGCTTTGCAGACCACCGACAATAAATAACTGCAGGGATGCTTTTCAACTCCTCTCTACCTATTCTGTTGCCTCCCTCTTTGCCCTTTTGGCCTCCCTGTCTTCCACCAGCTCTGCCCGTCCTGCTACTCTGGGCTCTGCTGACCCTGGGCTCCATTTGCCCTGCCAGCGTGCATTCCTCTCATCCTGCCAGTTCTGTTGCTCCCAGCTGGCATTCCCCATCTTCTTCTACCCACTGTTGACAAGGCGCATCTGGCCTGGTCCTTCATGATGTAGCTGCTGGCCACACTAAGCTTTCTTCCCAAGGCCACATGCAGTCTTGTCCAAATCAGTGGTGGACTGCAGGGTGGCCAAAAACTGCAGAGACAGGAGGGAGATAGGCAGGTGAGGGAGCCAAAAAGAAGGCAGAGGAGGCAGTCCCTTCAGTTACTGAGGCTCGGGGCAGGGAGGGACCAAGCCAGGAATGCCTTGGATCGGGTTGGATCCTTGCCTAACAACCTTTGGGATTCTATTAACCATGGGAAGTGCTGGGATTCTCATTGCTGAACGATGAGGTCACATGATGTTGTACTTTATGCCTGTTTACTTAGTGACAGAAATTTAGATCCCAATTACTGTTATAACAAAAAGACTACCTGTACCATCAAAAGGAGGTGAGTCATTGAGTAACTGGGGTTTACCATTCATAAAACATTTTTCTCATCAAAGATGGGGGGATACAGAGAAACGTTGGGGTGAAGCTTTGACTGGGAGGGGAGAGGAAATGGTTCCATGTGAGTGGCAGGCACGCACGCTGGCACGCACAGCTCCATTTGCGCGTGTGAAGCTCCATTTGTGCCAGTGGCAGGCCCTTGTACAAATGGAGCTGCACACATGCGCTCGCCTGCTGCTTGCATGGCCCGGTTCCAAACAAGCTGCAGCCCAGTACCAGGTCGCAGTGCGGGGATTGAGGACTCTTGCCTAAACAAGTTAGGAAAGGCAATCCTTGGCCAGACTTCCTGTGGCGCCGCGAACGCCGATGGCAGCTCCTTTTGGAGCTCCAGCCTTGAGATTTCGTTAGCCGCTAGAACAGCGAAAAACAGCTGTCTAGCGGCTCAAAACTCTCCCCCAGGGGAAAAGGGGGAGAGAAGAGCAGAAGGGTTTGGGTAGAGCTCCCCTAGATCCCCAGGCTTTCTTTTTTTTTAAGCCTGGGGGTTGCAGGGTGAGAGCTCCCTGGAAGCCCTTCAGTGCTCCGGATCCGGGACGTATCTGCCTCAGGCAGAACGGGGCATCGCGACCACACCAGCAGCAAAAGATTAAAGATTTAAAGATTTCTTCTTTGAGATTTAAAGACACTTTAAGTCTGGATGCTGGCAGAGCAGAATCAGGAGAGCAGAACATGCAAGTATAAAAGCTTTTAACTCTAGCGCTGAAGAAAATGAAACTTATCAGTGAAAGTGCTTGTTAACACCTGCAACATTGTTAAAGGTATTGGATTATATAGAGAAGAAAAGGAAAAAGATTTAAAGTGGAAGTGGAATGGAAAAGACTATGGTATGGACCTTTTGTTAAAGTGTGTGGAAAATAATTGGACTTACTGATCCGGTAGCTGAATAAATATAAAGTTAAAACTGAAATATGGCTGCCATTGAGGAAGGAGGATATGAGTCAGCAAATTCACAAGTTCTGACTGTAAAGGTTTTACAAGAACTTTTAAATGATTTTACTTCTGATATACTGGATTCAGCTAAAAGGATTATTCAAGATTGTAAATTGGACTATTACAATGATTTGCTGGCTGGAAAAGAGGAAGAAATCAAGCAGGCTAATGTGATTTTGGAGGACAAAGAAGAGGCTGAAAGGATTAAGATGGAGTTTTAGCACACTGCAAACAGAGGTTTTGGTGGAAGCTTCCACACAATTAACTGGAAAGTATCAAGGAGATTTATCACTGCAGATTGAACAATATTTTGACAATTTTTGGCTTTACAGACAGAGTCAATACTTAAAGAATGAAGTGACTGATTATACAAGTAGGAAGAGCAGAGATGGGGGCTCCAAAGTGAAAGAAATAATTTTGAAAGGAGAACGAATTTCTAACCCACATCAACTACAAATCCCATTTCAAAATTTTTTGAAAATAAAAGCAGGGGGACGAGCAATACCGAAGAAGAAAGTGTTAATGAAGAAGAAGGACTGGAAAAAATACAGAAAGAAAGGAAGAATGAGGTTAACTTTCTGAAGGGATATTTGGAAGGCTATTGATGTCTTAAAATGTTTAACTAAAAATGGATAGCTCTTTAAGAGTTATTGAGGTATTAAAAGGGTCAATTAAAAATTTAAGGGGTAGCTTTTTGAAAGTTTTGGAATCTATGTAATACTTTTAGGGTTACCTTTGAACAATGCTTTATTGAAACAAAAGGTTTAATTAAAGTTGGATAGCTTTTTGAAATGTATTGCAGTTTTAAAGTGGTTAACCTAAAATTTAATGGATGTTTTTTTGTTTTTTTTCCAAAAGTCTGGAAATTTAGATAATGAAGAATGTCTTACTGAAACATGAGGAAGTATTAAGATATTTTAAAATGTTTAACTTGAGATTATAGAATTTTAAAAGGCATATATAATTAAATGTTTATGTTTGATGTTACTGAATACTGAAGAATTTTAAAAGGGGAGTTAAAGAGTGGGAGGGATTTTCGAATTTAATAGTAAGTTAGTATATGTTATCTTAGGTTTGCTAAATGTTATATCCTGTTTTTGCCCTGGGTAGTCGGGGTGTGGGTGGGTGAGGGGAGGGGGGGTTGAGGGGTGCTGGGGATAAAATTGTTTTATGATTTTTAATAAAATAAAAAGAAAGGCAAATGTATTAATAGAGAAGTAAGAAGAAGAAGATATAAAAGATGTATTAGATGATATATTCAATGATTGATTATGTATTGTTTGTATGTTTGATTATAAAAATAAAAAACTTTTGTATTATAAAAAAAAAAGGAAAGGCAATCCTTCAGGTACCTTAAGAGGCTATGACGTCTCTGCACAGGGCCTGAGAGGAATCATTGGCTGCTATCTTAGCTTGCCCAGCCATCCCTACACAAGGCGAGCCCTCTTAAAGCTTCTGATGTTACTCAAGTGGGGTTACAATTACAATCAGAAAATTACAAAGGAAGTGGGATCAGGCTACGCTTTGGGATTAGATTTAATGCAAAATCCACAACATCACTCCTAAGTGTGGAATATAATTAAGGGAACAAAATTTAAAAGCCTGCAGACTGTATTTCTGATTCTCTTCATGGCCTATAGCTGTGTTCCTCAAGCTCAGCAACTTTAAGTGTGTGGTCTTCAACTCCCAGAATCCCCCAGCCAACATTCTTGGCTGTGGAATTCTGGGAGAGGAAATCCACAGATCTTAAACGTGATGAAGTTGAGAATATTGAGCTAGAATAACCTATGCAAGTCTACAGTTGTAGCAGCTGCTCAATTTTTCAACCAGCTAGACGTTGAGGTGGGGAGAGGAAACTTCTGGAGATGTTTTTCCTACAAAGAAATAGGAGAATGGTCCCAAATCAAAATAGTATTCCTGATCTAATAAAGTTTTATATTCTTCTACATGACAGTTCTTAAGCTTCAATAGATTCAAACGAGAACTTGCACACCAAATAACAGCCCCTCCCTTGAAATATACAGTATTTCATATCCCATCAGACCAGTGGTGGGTTCCTCCCGGTTCCGCCCAGTTCCGTCGAGCCGGTAGCAGTGATGATATGACGTCACCGAACCGGTTCTGCCCCCCCTGCCCCCCCCACCCCCGCGTTATTCTTACCTTTTATTTGGCCCCACCCCCAATCTATTGCTGCCTCCTGAGTCCCAGCTGATGGCTAGAGGGAAAAAAACTGTTTAAACTCTTGCCGCGGGGCTTCAAAGGGCCACCCTACAGCTGATCAGTGTTAAAAGAAAACAAATGGGTAGACCGGTGCCTGCAAAAATACATGAGTAGACAGGTGCCTGCAAAAATAAATGGGTAGATCGGTACAGCTCTGCAAGCAGTTAAAAGCCTGGTAGACCAGTACCTCTGCTAAATCCTAAATAATTGTCACATGACCATCAAGCCATGCCCACAAAATAAGCCACGCCCACAGAACCGGTAGTAAAAATGTTAGAACCCACCCCTGCATCAGACAATGATTATTCACCCATTCTTTGCCCCACCTCCTTGCTCCTGGACTACTGTAATGCTCCCTACATGGGGCTCCTTTTGAGGAGCACCCGGAGGCTCCAACTGGTCCAGAATGCAGCCACGCGGGTGATTATGGGGGCAACATGGCGCTCCCATGTAACACCTCTCCTGCGCGAGCTGCACTGGCTTCCGGTGGTCTTCCGGGTGCGCTTCAAGGTATTGGTTCTCATCTTTAAAGCGCTCCATGGCTTAGGGCCTGGGTATCTACGAGACC
Source organism: Arizona elegans (assembly GCA_022577455.1). Classification (NCBI taxonomy): domain Eukaryota; kingdom Metazoa; phylum Chordata; class Lepidosauria; order Squamata; family Colubridae; genus Arizona; species Arizona elegans. The sequence goes on along the minus strand of JAKOOJ010000010.1, from coordinate 41,044,406 downwards.
ACCTTCTGCCACCGATAACCTCCCAACGGCCAATAAGCTCCCACAGAGAGGGTCTCCTCAGGGTGCCGTCGGTCAAGCAATGTCGACTGGCAACCCCGAGGGGGAGAGCCTTCTCTGTGGGGGCACCCGCCCTCTGGAACGAGCTACCCCCAGGGGGATACGACTGATCCCGGACCTCCGTACTTTCCGCCGGGCGCTGAAGACTTTCTTATTTCAGAAAGCCGGGCTGGCTTAAAGTTTTTAATTGGTTAATTTTATGGGTAAGGGGTTTTAAATTGGGGAAGCCAAATTGATTTAATTATTTTTTAAATTATTTTAATTTTCATATTGTATGTATTTTAATCCTGGCTGTTCACCGCCCTGAGTCCTTCGGGAGAAGGGCGGTATAAAAATTTAACAAATAAATAAATAAATAAATAAACCAAAGAGCCTCCAGTGACAGATTTACCTTGGCGCTTACCTGCTCCGCTTCCTCTTTACTCATGGCCAGTGCCAACTGTAGCTGCAGTTCTTCTTCCCCGCTGCTCTGGGGCCATGCTTGCTCTGCTTCAACTGGGGCATTTGCCAAAGACGATGAAGCAGAAGAAGCTGAAAAAGGAGAACAGGACAGGAGATAGTTGGTCCAGAATGAAGATCTTTCCAACCTCAGTTGAAGGACCAAAGCAATCTGTATGTTTGCAGGTAGACAGTAAGGAGATGACAGATGATAGATATTTCTCCCGAACAACTGCAAATAATACACAGCCTCTCACTCCAACCTTATTTGTGATTGCCTTTATCATAGTTGGCTTAGAAGAAATTTTTAAATTTTAAATTTTTTAATTAGTTTGTTATTCTTAACTTTCGGCCCAAATCTATATATATTTTTAAATGTTTTAATATTTGTATTCTATGTTTTTTATCTTGGCTGTACACCGCCCTGAGTCCTCAGGGAGAAGGGCGGTATATAAATTGGAAATTAAATTAAATTAAATTAAATAGAAATTGATCAATTTTACAGCAAATCTATGTACACTGATATACAGCCATGGTGGCGCAGTGGTTAGAATGCAGTATTGCAGGCTAATTCTGCCGACTGCCAGGGGTTCGATCCTGACCGGGTCAAGGTTGACTCAGTCTTCCATCCTTCCAAGGTTGGTAAAATGAGGACCCAGATTGTTGGGGGCAATATGCTGAATGTCAGGGTTCCAAGTAATAGTCCCATAGCAAGCAAAACTCCGAGGCAGATGAATTCCTCAAATAATAGCTTTATTGGAGATATCATATTGGCACAAATCTGGTGAAAACAGACTCTGAAGCTTCACACCGTTTTCACCTAATTAAAAGAGAAAGTTTTCCCACAACTCCAAACAATCAGTCACATGGTCCAATCAAGACGCTGCCTGGTTGTCTGGTGACCTCACTCTTCCTTCCACAGTCCAGGTGTGAGAATGTCTTTGGTTCCCAAGAGAAAGTATTTTATTTTGGCTACAAAACCCCAGCTATCTCTAATCCCCCCTCCCTATCCCTCAGCTCCAGTGTGGTAACACTGAAGCTCCAAGATGGCTCTGGTCAGGTCAGCTTCAGGGTTGACACTGACTCTGTAAATGGCTTAGAGAGGGCTGTAAAGCACTGTGAAGCAGTATATAAGTCTAAGTACTATTGCTATTGTGGTAACTTTCATGAAGTACCACATTTTCGTTTACGATTTGTTCATTACATTTCTCCTACAGCTGCAGAGCCTCAAGTGCAGGTTAGCAAGATGATCCAAAGGCCAAAGGAAATGCAACAGGTTAGGGGGAGTCAAAGAGCCCAAGAGCCTCTTGCACAGGCAGCTTCTCAAGGTTCCTGGGTCACCCCAGACCAAGCTGCGCAAGCCACCTTGCCTGCAGAGACTGTTCCTCGAAGACACCAGGCCCCAAAAGTACCAGCCTTGGGTGTTAAGTAGAGGGAAGACCCTGAGCAATTGGGGTTCTTCCTGGTGCATGTCTGGAACTATGTGCAGGAGTATGCAGCAGAACTGGGGAGGGCAGAAGCCTGGATAAAACAAGTAACCATGGCCCTGGAGGGGGGGGGCAGCGGCGGAGTGGATGATCTCCCTCCACAATGACAATGCCCAACTGTGGAACTATGACCACTTTATGGCAGCCCTTCGCCAATGGTGCGAGGATCCACTGGGTGAGCTCAAGGCTAGGATCCAGATAAAGACCATCACCCAAGGGCGATGGTTCGTGATCACGTACACCCAGGAGTTTCAAGAGTTGGCATGCCGATTGGCCGCATGGTCTGAAGACATCCTCATTGACTGCTTCAAACAAGGCCTCAATGACATCTACCACACCTGTGTCTCACTTGGGGCCCCACGAACCGTACAACGCTGGTATGTGTTGGAGGTGGAAGTGGAGATCGACTGACGCTGGAGGACCAGCAGACGGGGTGAGTCCTTCCCTCCCACATGTAAGAAATACCCCAGGAGCATGATGTGCCTCAGATGTGGGGGGAAGGGCTACCAAACTGCAGCATACCAATCCAGCAGACCTAACCTCAGCACCACGGCAAACTCGAAAGAGGAGGCAACAAAACCAGCTCCAAGGACCCAAGAGACAGCGCTGAAAGGTCTGGAGGTCATAGAGTTCACCCCTCCTGGCTCTGAGGGGTTGGGAACTCCGACCAACTTGGTTGAGGCTGACAGCGACGACGATGATGATCCCCTGGTAAGTCGGCGGGTGACCCCTGTAACCCTCACTGTGGAGTTAGTGGTGCCCTCTTCAGGGGCCCAAGGGAGGATGCTGGCTTTATTGGACTCAGGCTGCACTAGGTCAGCCCTGAAGTCGTTGAAAAGCTGGGACTGAGACTCAAATGGCTGAGAGTGCCCATAGCATTTTGCCAGCTAGATGGGACTGTAGCTGGAGGGGGCCCAGCTCACTTTATAACTGAACCAGTAGAGATGAGAATGGGAAAGCATAAGGGGACTCTGAGTTTTATAGTGCCACCAGGGATGGAGAGGCCCCTCCTATTTGGACTGTCTTGGCTGCAGAAATGGAACCCTGAAGTGAATTGGAGGAGGGGCCTTTTAAAGATTCGGCAGAAAGTGGCCAAGGAAGAGGAAAAGATCCCAAAACCCAGCAGTGAGAGAAACAAAGGGTGAAGGGAGCTGGGGGCAGCAGCTCGGGATCACTCAAAAAGCGAATCCAAAATCCCAAAGGAGTACTGGGACTTGAGAGATGTGTTTAGTGAGAAAGACTCTGACGCACTCCTGCCCCATCACCCCACGGACTGCAGTATTGAAATCCTTCCTGGAGCTAAACTTCCAAAGACTAAACTTTACTCAATGATTCCACGCAAGCTAGGAGAGCTTCAAACCTTCATATACAAGAACTTAAAACATAGATTTATCCAACCAGCAAGGCCATGAGTGGCAGCCCCAGTTCGGTTCTGGGAATAGAAAGATGGGACTCTTCGTCTATGCGTTGATTATGGAAAATTGCATTCAATTGCCCCCTGGGATGTTTCCAGTTCTGGGTGCTCCCTTTCGGCTTATAGCCCCCCCCCCCGCGGTGTTCATGGAACTGATCAATGAGGTGGTGCATGACTTTTTGTACGATGGAGTGTTGGTGTATTTGGATGATATTTTAATATACACTGAAACGAGGGAGGAACATGTGAAATTGGTGCGAGCAGTCCTTAAAAGGCTCCGAGCCGCTGAACTGTATGAAAATTTTGAGTTTTTTTCAAAGTGTGAATTTCACCAAGATAAGATTACCTGGGTTATCGTATCTCAAATGAAGGAGTGGAGATGGACCCAGAAAAGGTAAAGGCAGTGTTAGAGTGGGCCTCTCCCCACACTAGGAGGCAATTGCAAAGCTTCCTGGGTTTCACCAATTTCTACCGACAGTTCATCCCCACCTTTGCAAAGATCATGTTGCCAATCACCAACCTTTTAAAAACTAAGGGTGAGGGAAGCTGAAACCAGGTCAGCCACTTAAGTGGACCATGGAGTGCCAAGCAGTGTTTGAAAAGCTCAAATGACTGTTCACAGCAGAAACTGTGCTGAAGCACCCCGACCCAGACGCTCCATTTGTAATTCAGGCTGACGCGAGCGATGTAGCTGTGGGGGCAGTGTTATTGCAGAGGAATGCCCGGAGGTTGCTATAGCCATGTGCATACACTTCAAAGAAACTCACCGAGACTGAACAGAGGTGGGCGATATGGGAGAAGGAGGCGTATGCAGTGCGGTGGGCCCTACTCACTTGGGGGCATTTCCTGGAAGGGGCAAGGATGTCGTTTGAGCTATGGACTGACCATAAAAATCTGGAAACCCTGAAAACTCCATGCAGGCTATCCCCTAAACAAATCCATTGGGCTCAACACTAATAGTTTCAACTTCACCCTGCATTGTGTCCCGGGGGGAAGAATTTTATGACAGATGCTTTGTCTAGATTGCCCCAATACAACGCCGTTAAAGCTGAAGTGGTCAGACCTGTTATCCCCTTGAAGCAGCTAGCAGCCCCGGTAACCACTAGTGCTCAGGGGAAGGATGAGTCTGAGATGCCAAATGAACTGTGTGAGAAGCTCAAATAAGCGATGAATGGTTTACTACTCACAAAAATGACTGCACCATGCGTGATGGACTGGCTTGGGTTGGGGCCAAATTATATGTGTCCTCAAGCTTGAGAGACACCATATTAAAGGGCGCCCATGACTCTAAGTCAGCAGGACATTTTGGATTTGTAAAAACCCTGCACTTGGTTAAGAGGCAGTTTTGGTGGCTTTCCTTGAAGAAAGACATTGAATGCTATGTAGCCAGCTGTCCAGTTTGTGCTGTGGCAAAGAGACCTCTGGGGAAACCCACAGGGCTTTTACAGACAGTGGCTAACCCCCAGGCACTGTGGAAAGAAATATCTATGGACTTTATTGTGGAATTGCCTGAAAGTGGGGGGAACACTGTGATTTGGGTTGTTACTGATCTTTTTTCAAAACAGGTGCACTTTGTTCTGTGCCCCAAAATTCCCTCCACAAAGATGTTAGCTAAACTCTTCGTACAACATGTATATAGGTTGCACGGTGCGCCTGAGTGCATTATTTCTGATAGAGGAATGCAATTTACATCTCAGTTTTGGCAGGAATTTTTGAAGCTGTCGGGAACCGCCCAGGGCTTAAGCTCCTCCCATCACCCCCAAACTAACGGGGTTTGTGAGAGAACCAACGCAGTCCTGGAACAGTACCTCAGGTCCTACATTAATTACCAACAGGACAATTGGGCTGACCTTTTGCCTTTTCCAGAGGTACCATATAACAATTCTGTGCATAGTAGCACGGGGTTCACCCCATTTAAGATAGCCTCCGGTCAGGACTTTGTAGCTATGCCAGAGTTGCCTGAAGAGAAACCACACATACCCTCCTTAGCAGAGTGGATAGCCCAATTGCAGAACACTTGGCCAGTTGCCTGTAAGGCACTGGAGGAGGCATGTCAGGTACATAAGAAACAAGCTGATAAAAAATGTGTGAAGCCAAAAGATTTTAAAGTAGGTGACAGAGTCTACCTCTCCACAAAGTACTTACAGTCCACCCAACCATCTAAGAAACTTGGTCCTAAATATGTGGGCCCATTCCCAATTGTTAAAGTGATTAACCCAGTCACTGTACAACTGGAGTTGTCCAAGAACCTTAAGCATATTCACCCTGTATTTCACTGCAGTTTGTTGAAACCGGAAACTGTATCACCTTCGCCCTGCACCTGACACTCCTCCTGTACCCACTCTGATTGAAGGGGAGCAGCATTTTGAAGTTAAAGACATTCTAGATTCCAGGAAATATAGAGGGAGGGTCCAATATCTCATTGCCTGGAAACATTTCCCCCCTGCATAGTCCGAATGGGTGGATGCCAAGCATGTCTGGGCGCCTAAACTCCTCCAGACTTTCCATAGAAAATACCCCAACAAACCCTGACGGGATCGCTGTTTTTGGTGTGATGCATTGTATGTTTTAACTGTATAGCTTCTCACTGTCTGGCTATTACCTCTGTTACGGGGGGCTGTAAGGGGGCTGGACTGTATACTGCATTTGAAGTTGATATGCTCGCGCGGTTTCCCTCATAGCTTGCTTGAAACTGTTTGTTCCTAGTAAAAATACTTTTCTCTAAATCTATGGAGCCAAGGATTCTCCCTTGCGCTGTTTAGAGAGTCTGGGCTATATCTTGTCCAATTGGTCCATGACTGAGCAATAATTTGAATAAACACGCCTCCTCTTCCTGCTTGTCCCCAGTTCTTTGCTCAGTCCGATCCATGAAACTTGTCTTTCTTTCACTCTTCATTTCTGGACTCTCTAAACCTTGCTAATTTCTCTAACCTTTCCCCTGCTGGCTAATTTTTCCTTTTTAGGATATTTTTAGACCGTTTAGGGGAAAACTGAGAAGCCGATTCTACCGCTGCTCAGCTGAGCCGTGGTCCTCGCACTTACGACCGCCGGAATGCTTTGAATTTCAAGCCTTTTTACTGTGAGTTGTCAGGCTGTACCGGGGTGGGGGGGACTGTTTCGTCGGTCCTTGCGCTGTGGGGATAGAGGGGAGGCTTCGTTCCGACGTAGCCCAGCTCTCCCACGCTTCGTCCAAGCCGCCATTAACTGGGACTATTCCATTAGCCCCTATAACTGTGGTGGAGCTGAGGGGAGCTCTCAACGGAGCAGTTCGTCTGTTCCGGAGCTGATTACTGCCCTTATTATTATACTGAACTTGGCTGCTGAAGGTTGCAACTTGGGATGTTCACTGATTATTTTTTTCTGCCACTACAGCCGCTTTCTCTATCGCCTCAATAGCGGCCGCCATTTTTAATCGCTCCACTGCTGACTCATAGCGGTGCCATTTTGTTGCCGGGGGGTGGGGGTGGCTCCCTCATCCCTTGAGGCTATTTCTTATCAAGGAATCACCGCATGACCACTATTCCTTTGGTGCATTTGTTTCTCACTTCTGATGTTACAAGCAGTATCACCTTTTAATTAAACTTCATATTTTTTTGTCTTCAGGCAGTATTCCAGAATGCCTAATAGCAGCCGTTCTAAAAAGTGCTCTCAGTCCTCCTCTCAGCAGGAGGGAAGCTCCAAGGGCAAGCATTCCACTAAGAGACCAGCTTCCCAGCTTGCCTCCACTTCTTCTGCAGCTGCAGAGAGGGATGCAAAGCGAAGGCACCTGGCCTTAGACAAGCAATTTGACAAGGCCAAAAGACAAACAGAGGCCATTGTTCATCCTCCACCCGCCATCATGCCCATTCAGTCTGCTTCCCCTCAGGAACAGTCCATTTCTGTTCAACCACCTCAGAAGGTTTCTTCCTGGTCTCCCAACAGGTCTACCACTGCTATGGATGACCAGTCCATTGTCAGAGAGGTCTTTGCTCAGGGAGCTGATGTCACTCCACCTGTGCAAGCTCAAGGTTCTTCTCCATCTCCAGCCACTTTCACTCCCACCTCTGCAGGTCTCCGCCCTGAAGACAGACCTCCATCATCCATTCCTCGAGAGATGTGCAACCTTATTGCTCAGACCGTGGCCAGAAGCATTGATTCTGCCCTCACTCAGGTATCTTGGCTCCATCGGCTCCAGCTCAGCCACACCGTTCTTCCAGGGCATCTTCCCATCTGGACAGCGAGGTGTCTTCTGTCACCAGGTCTCCATCCCATTCTCACCACAGTGAACAGTCCATCCTCGAGGAGGAGGAGACCATTGACTATGATCTCTCTGAGGAGGAGGAGGAGTCCTTTCCTGAAAAAACACGCTCATCGGGTCTCTTTAAACATGAACTATTCAAGACCTTGCTACACAAAGCCAGAGTCACTGCAAACATGGGCATTTCCTCCTCCGGTTCCAAGACGACTTCGGATCAACAGGATTCCAACACTCGCCTATTTTCAGAAGCAGTGACAGAGCAGGAAGTTGTTCCTTCACCCAAATTATTTCTTGACACAGTGCAACACCAATGGGCCCAACCTGGCCCCATTTCCACCCCAAGTGGTTTAGACAAGAAGCTTTACTCCACTGAACAGGAATTCGAGGAACTGCTTAAGTTACCTTCAATTGATGCCCCGATGGCCAGTCTCACCTCTTCCAGTCTCCTTCCATCGGATGCAGCTGAGGGTCTCTGTGCAGAGGATAAGCAGGAAGAAACTTCCACTCACAAGACCCATCAAGCCACCGCTTGGGCTATCAAGTCGTCCACTGCAGCTTCCTTCTTTGCACATACATCACTCATTTGGCTTCGCCAAATGCAAAGTAGAGCGTCCCCCGAGGACACACAGCTGCACCAAGTTATCAGCAAGATCATTGCCACCACGGAATACATGGCAGATGCCACCCTTAATTCTGCCAAGTTCGCATCTAGAGCCATGGCTTCCAACATAACATCTCGTTGTCTCCTTTGGCTCCGCCACTGGCAAGAAGACATGAAGGCGAAGTGGTGCTTCGCAGCGGCCCCCTTCAAGGGTGGCAATCTTTTTGGCGAAGCATTGGACCCCGTATTAGTGGAAGGTAGGGACAAGAAAAAGATTCTCCCCTTTTTTTCCAGGTGCTCAGACGCTCTGCCTTCCCTTACCGTAGGCAGACCTTTCGGCCAACAGACCCAGGTTTCCATTCTCCGGCCCCCTACCGTTCATTCAACCCTACGGCCGACAGATTTCAAGACAGACAACAATTCAGGGACCGCAACCGTCAGGCCCAATCCAAGCGGCCCTTTCGGGGTTCCACTTTTTGCCCCTATCGCAGAAAGTGAAACTCATAGCTCTCCGGACTGCATTGGTGGTTGTCTGGCCCTCTTTGCCCATAACTGGCGTTCCATGACCACTGATGCTTGGGCCATACAGTTTCCCTAGGTGTCACCTTAGAATTTGTTTCCACACCCCCTCGATGATTTATCAGGAGTTCTACTACTTCTGTCCCGGCCAAAAAGTCTGCAATGGACGCCGAGATCCAACACCTCCTTTCAATTCGAGCCATTGAACCGGTTCCTCCAGAACATCACGGAACTGGTTTTTATTCTATTCTGTTCTTAGTTCAGAAACAGGGCCATTTTGGACTTGAAGCGCCTAAACGTTCACATCAAATATAGGCGTTTCAAGATGCATTCCCTACATTCTATCCTGGCAGGCATTAGAATTGGAGACTATCTGGCATCCATAGACCTGCGGGAAGCCTATCTACATGTTCTCATTCGACCATCCCACAGACGGTTCCTCAGGTTTTGTTACAGGGGGGCCCATTTCCAATACAGGGCTCTTCCCTTTGGACTCTCCTCCGCCCCCCGTATTTTTACTAAGCTTCTCGATGTGGTGTCAGCACATTTGCGGGCCTCACCCATCAGAGTTCAATGCTATCTCGATGATATTCTTATCCAGTCTTCATCATTTCAACAGGCTCATTTGGATCTTCAAGCCACCATCGATGCCCTTCACCTTCACAGGTTCACCGTGAATTGGGAAAAGAGCCAGCTGTTACCGTCCACCGATCTGGTTCATCTGGGAGCGTGCATAGACACAAAAGCGGGCCTCGTGTTCCTATCACAGGAACGCCAGGACAACATCAGGGCCATAGTGACAGAGGTCAGATCACTCCACAAAGTTCCTCTTCTCCTCCTCACCCAACTGCTCGGCCAAATGATTTCCTGCCTCTCAATTGTCCCTTGGGCAAGGCTCCACTCCCGTCCACTCCAGTGGCTCCTCCTTCCCAGCCAGAAGGCGGGCATCAGCAATTCCACCTTCTGCATCAGGGTTCCTCGGAAGGTTGTCTCTTCTCTCAAATGGTGGACATCCACAGCCCTAAAAAAAAAGGTCCTCCTTCCTCGATCCACAGCGACTGATCCTGACAACGGACGCCAGCCTATTCGGCTGGGGTGCGCACTTCAACAGTCGGATCACCCAGGGTCGTTGGACACCAGTGGACCTTCGACACAACATCAACTGGCTGGAACTACGAGCGGCCCATTTAGCCCTACGGCACTTCCATCGCCAAGTCTCCGGTCAGCACGTCCTACTCAGGATGGACAATGTCACCAAGGCCCATGTCAACCGTCAGGGTGGGACACGGTCCAGGGCCCTCATGACCGAGGCCACGGAGCTGGGAGCCTGGGCGGAGAGGCACCTTCTTTCCCTACAGGCGGAACATATTGCAGGCTCCTCGAATCTTCAAGTGGACTGGCTAAGCAGGACAGCCATCGACCCAGCAGAGTGGCAATTACATCCCGATCTATTCTGTCAGCTGGTACTCCACTTCGGCCAACCTCAAATGGATCTGTTTGCCACTCCGACCAATACCCAGGTGCCTCGATTTATCTCCAGGTACTGGAATCCACAGGCGGAGGGAACCAACGCCCTCCGCTACAAATGGCTGCCCGGCCTTCTCTACGCTTTTCCTCCGATTCCTCTCATTCCTCGGGTCATCCGGAAGATCCTGGAGGAGGAAGCAGAGGTCATCCTCATCACCCCGTATTGGCCCCGTCGCCCCTGGTTCGCGAATCTCAGGGAGCTTTCGAAGGTCGGGCCTTGGCGAATTCCCTCGGATCAGGTATGTCTCATTCAAGGGGCAGTCCACCATCCAGAACCCCAGTGGTTACAACTAACCGCCTGGCTGTTGAACGGCAGATCCTGAAGGACGAACACTTTTCTTCCGAGGTGATTTCCACTATGTTTGCTTCCCGCAGAAAATCCACCATTCAGATTTATGATGCTACCTGGTCTTCTTTTTGTAGATGGTGTGCCTCTTCTAACACAGAACCGGCTCACGCTTCCATTCCACACATATTGGAATTCCTCCAAGCGGGTCTCAAGGGTGGCCTTGCAGTCAACACTCTGCAACAGCAGGTTTCAGCCTTGGCGACGATTATTCCCTGTCGGGAACACGGTTCATTATCTCATCACCCACGTGTTCGTTGTTTTCTCAGTGGGGCATCAAATCTCCGACCTCCCACAGTCCACAGATTCCCTTCCTGGGACCTCAGCCTTGTCCTGCAGGTACTTATGGATTCCCCCTTCGAACCCCTATCCTCCGTCTGCCTGAAGATTCTCACGTTTAAAGTAGCCTTCCTTATCACAGTTATGTCCGCTCATCGCGTTGATGAATTGGCGGCCCTATCCACGCAAGGGGACTTGTGCATCTTCCATCCTGATCAAGTGATCCTATGACTGGACCCTATCTTCCTCCCAAAAATCAATTCATGGTTCCACAGAACTCAGGAGATTGTACTACCTGATTTTTGCCCTAACCCGGTCCATCCCACTGAACAACACTGGCACTCCCTGGATGTACGACGGGCTCTCAAAAGGTATCTCCACAGGACACCCTCCTTCCGCAAAACAGAATCGTTGTTTATGTCTTTCCAACCCACCTCTCTCGGATCACGAGTTTCCTCTTCCACCATCTCCCGTTGGCTTAAAGCGTGCATCGCATTGGCCTATGAACGCAGGAACAAGGCTCTCCCTGGCCATATCACAGCGCACTCGACATGCAGCGCTGCTACCACCGCGGCTTGGGCCACACAGGCGTCTCTTCTGGAGATCTGCAAGGCCGCAATGTGGAGTTCCCCGACATCCTTCATCTGGCATTACAAAATAGATAAATTTGCCTCGGCCGAGGCCGCCTTTGGTCGTAGAGTCCTTCAGCAGGTCCTCGATCCTGTAGATCCGTCTGCCTCCTCTTCTTCTTCCCGCCCTAGGGATAGTTAGCTTGGCTATATCCCAGTCAATGGATTCTCTAAACAGCGCAAGGGAGAATGAACATTGGACTTACCTGAAGGTTCCTTCTCCTTGCGCTGTGTGAGAGTCCATACCCTCCCTATTGTCATTCCTTCCTTGTCTATCCTTTTTTCTCTCTTCCCCTTTCGCTCAAGTCATTTGGTTCTTAGGATCCGGACTTCGCTGGCGAACTGGGGACAAGCAGGAAGAGGAGGCATGTTTATTCAAATTATTGCTCAGTCATGGACCAATCGGACAAGATATAGCCCAGTCAATGGACTCTCACACAGCGCAAGGAGAAGGAACCTTTAGGTAAGTCCAATGTTCATTTTCTTTCCTAGGAAATGAACAGAGGCAGCCCTGACAATCTGGGGCTTTCTGGAATGACGAAGTAGGGCAAAGATTTTTTTTCATTTAGTTTAGCCACTACAAAAAAAACCATAAAAACATTAAACTAACTGGACAGTCCAGACTAAAATAATCTTATAGACAACAGAAATCAAACAAGGAAGGGATCCTAGACAAGTAATGATATATCAACCGCAGTCTTGGGACCAAAGCCTGATATTTGGAGCTTTCTGGAACCCTAGGAGAGAGGACACCATCCTTATCTCTGGCGGGATGCTGTTCCAGAAGAGGAGAAGGCAATATTTAATGGAAGGAACCTGGAGTGCACCCACTCTGTCAGAATGTATTTTGTGGGCAAAAACAATTGGAAACAAGCAGTCATTCAGATATCCAGGCCCTGTCAGATAACAGGGCTTTATAGGTAATACCCAATACCTTGGATTGCACTTGGAAACCAACTGGTGTAGGAAGGTTCCAGATGGCCTTCAAGGGTAGCCCCATGTACAGGTAGTCCTCATTACACAACTGTTCAAAGTTATAACAGTCATAGAACAGGTGATTTACAGCCCATAAAACATCCCCAGCCATCATAAATTGTTGTACCGCCACCTCCCTCTGCAGTTACATGACCACACGTCAGGCAGGTCAGCTTTACGGTTGGATGTGGCATCCCACAGTCATGTGACTATAGTTTGCAATGTTTTTTTGCCGGTGTGGGCAAACAATGCCAAGTCAAATGAATGAGTTTGCTGAACGCCCCCCATGGAAAAGGCCAATAAAGTATTTTTGGTCATGTGAGTGCCTTGACATACGACCGCGGGCTCAACTGCAGTTATAAGTCAAAGACTAGAGCACACTCTGATAATCCAATCATGAGGTGCCCAGGACATGAATAACTGTCTGAAGGGCTGCAAGGTGAATGAGAGAACTCAAAACTTTCAAATTATATGTAGTAAGAAGATTATTTGCCTGTTGGAAATGATTTTGTCAGTCAACAATTGGATGTTCTTAAACCAAGTGATATGATTTCACAAAATGTTCATGGCACATTGAGAACAGAGTTGGGCATGTCTCCCAGATGGGTTCCTTCAAAAGGAAATGAGGTGATTATTTCTAAACTGCTCTTTATTGCATTTTAAAGCACTATTTCAAAGACACAGTGCTGATCAACAGCATGAAAATGTCCACTAATCAACTTCTGGCGATGACGTGGGGTCGAGGCGGCAGGGGGGAAAATTGCTCCGTTCCCAGTGCCGATTTTCTGGCATTTTGGCAACCCCTAAGGGGGAGGATCGGTCCTGGTGGGACCAGCAAGAAAGAGGGGAAGCTTCAGAGGAGGTGTGGAGAGGTGCGGTCTCCCACCACACCAAGAAGGACCCTCAATCCAGACGCAGAAGACAGCTGGCATGGCTGACCCAAGGACCTGATACCCCGATTGAGAACAGCAGGAAGCAGAAAATGAAAAAGGTGCAGGACTCAGCGGTGAGAGCGGAAAAGTAAGAGTTTTAAGTTTTTGGATTATTTGAGAAAAACAGTCCGGAGGGGCAGCGGACAGGAAAGAAAGGCTCTGAAAGTAAACGGGCGGCAAATGACGAGGAGAGCAAATGTGAAGAGGGCGAACCTTAGACCAGCAGAAGAGCACCAGGGGAGTGGAAAAGGAGACGATCGGAAGAAAAGTGAGTGTTCCAGAAAGCTGGGAAAGAGAGATGAACTGAACAAGAGGTTCTGTGTTTATCCCTACAATTGCTGCTCTAACGGAAGTAGAAGTGCGGACAGGCAAAAATAAAGAACGCACCAGAGTGACAGGGCAGATTGAAAATCACTGTTTTGAAGATAAGGACTAGTTGATTACCACTTTTTGAGTGAGAGATTAAAACCTCCAAGGAAAGACTATACTTGAACTCTTAAATATAAACTTGAACTCTAAAAATATATAAGAACTGAAAGTACTGTGTATATTTATATGTAATTTATATATTGATATATTTATTTATAGAGTAATTTTTATATTTATAAGTAATTAATAGCAAATTATTATTAACTATTTATTGTCTCTTTGACTGATCTTCTCTTTTCAATCTTTTCTCTTTCTCTTTTCTCTATCCCCTTCTTTTTATTTGTTTATTTAATATTCAAACAAATATATAAAGTTAATATTAGACTTTTTAAAAATGATTAAGTTGTAATATAATTATTGAATCAATTATCAATTAATTAAGGTAACTATTAATTAAGGCATTTATGAATTTATCTTTTTAAAGGAAAATATATTAATCAAGTAAGAATCACATTATAAAACTAGGTTTTTGAGATATAATACATTGTGAAAGGTAGAGGATTATTATACAATTTAGTAGTGGGAGATAGGGAGAGAAGAGAGGGAAAGGAAGTTGAATACGAAGTGGATGGTGATCTGGGAAAAGATAGGATTTTAGGAGAACAGTAAAGAATACTAAAGGAAATGACCAGCACCACCACAACCACTGTGAAAACGGGAAAGAAAACTACCTCGACATTGATTGGACCAGCGGCTTCTCCTGCAGCACAGAGAACAATAGAAGGGATGTTCCCATCAGAAAAACAACTCCCTACTTTGAGTATGCAAACCATGCAGGCTACCCTTGTAACGATTCAAGAGACTATGATAAAAATGCAGGAATGTATGACAAAGAACCACGAAGAAACGAGGAGGGATATGGATGAGGTCAAAAAAGAAGTTAAAAGTGATATTCAAAAATTAGACGAAAAGATGGATTCAATACAAGAAATCATACAAAAAAATGACCAACGAATAACAGTCATAGAAAAAAGAACAGAACAAACAGAAGAAAAATTGGACTCACTGGACCAGAAAATGATGGGACTAAATCAGGGTGGATTTGATTTAAATCGAGTTGATTTAAATCACAATTTAAATCATGATTTAAATCACTAGTAAAAAGGCTTGATTTAAATCAACTCGATTTAAATCATAATTTTTAAAGAGCAACTGTCATCTCTGCTACTTTGATCCACTGTTGACTCATCGATAGTCCCAGTGTTACAGAATATACAGCCTCATGCTACATAACTAAGCTCCATTTCATGCTGAATAAACTAAATTATTTATGTATCTTAAATAGAAAACTATTTTACGATAGATTTTTACCCCAAAAGTTTTTTATTAAAATAAATTTGATAAAAATCAAAAAAAGTAACTAACTTAGCAGAGATGGTGAAAATTTCGGCGTATTTGAAGGACCATTCAAATGAAAAATATGTGAGGGAGTGGAGAAGATGGATAGATTATATTCAAAGCAAATATCGGATTAAAAAATTGCAGATAGGTTATGAATAAATATAAAAATGTTATCATGTAATTAAATTTAGTATGATGAATGGGGAATTAAAGTACTAGAGAGTGGTAAGATGCTATAGTTAATTAGATTATGTTGGATTATGATTGTTGAATAATATACCCTGTATTTTGTTCTGGGAAGTAGGGTGGGGGGAGGGGGGAGGGAAAGGGTAAGGGAGGGGGGAGGGGTGGTGGGGAAGGGTTGGGGAGGGAGGAGGGAGGGGGATATGTATGTAAAATTTTTTCAAAACTTTTCAATAAAAAAATCAAAAAAATCCGATTTAAATCAAAAAAATCCGATTTAAATCAAAAAAATCTGATTTTTTTGATTTTTTTAAAAAAATCATTGATTTTTATCCACCCTGGACTAAATAAAGAACTGGAAAATACAGTGGCATATCTGGAGATGGAGAGAGCTGCATTCTACCTGCAATTTCAAAACGTGGTTGAAGATACAGAAGAGGACTTAACATTGGTGATGGTGGAAGTGATCGCAGAGGCTCTTCAACGAGATAAAGATGAAATAATAAACGAGTTGGACGAGGTTTATAGAGTCCACACGAATTATGCCAGACAATATAAATTACCAAGGGAGGTCCATGTAAGATTTGTGCAACGAAAAGTAAGAGGCATCGTTTATAAAATAACGAAAAATGAACCTATATTTTATAGAAGCAAGGAAATAATTACATTAAAGCAAGTCCCTAAGAGAATAAGGGAACTGAGAAAGGAATATTGGTTCCTAGCCACACTATTAAATAAGCGGCATATACCGTTCAAATGGATAACACCGGAAGGAATGTTGGTGTCGTGGCAGGGGAAAAAAATAAAAGTGGACTCACAAAATAAAGCACAGTATCTACATGACCAAGTGATGGGCATAGAAGGAGCAAACAGTAACAGGGAGGAGCCGGAACGGAGAACTAAAGGGAAACAGAGACAAGAGGAACAAGAAAAAGTACTAGAGGAGGGAGATAAAGAGGAAGAAGGAGAAATCCAAGAGGAAGAAGGAGTGAGAACAAGAGCCAAGAGAAAGGACAGGAAGTAATAGGAAAGAACGTATCGGACAACCACTAAGGAATGGAACAGAATTTAAAAATCTTATCATTGAATGTAAATGGTCTTAACTCTCCAGCCAAATGACATCAAATTTTTAGAAAAGCAGTAAAACAAAAAATGGATATTGTGTGCCTCCAAGAGGTACACATAAGAAAACAGGATGAAAAATACTTACAATGCAAAAAATTAGGTAAATCATTTGTAACACTAGCAGAAGAAAAGAAAAGAGGAATAGTGGTGTACATTAAAGAAGGAATAGAGAGTAACTTGAAGTATGCAGATTCAGTAGGAAGAATATTGATGATAGAGGTAAAATTTAAATATAAAAATATTTTATTGGTGGTCATATATGCGCCGAATAGTGGACAAACAGAATTTTACAAAAAAGTACATGAAAAAATAATAGAACAAAAAATGGAGAATGTATGTTTGATTGGCGATTTCAACACAATTGTAGATGTAAAAAAGGATTATAGAAGTGATCAGAGCAATAAAAAAAAGAAAAATGTACTGCCTAGAACTTTTATGGATCTAGTAGAAGAACTAAACTTAGTAGATAGTTGGAGATTTTATAACCCTGAGGTAAAGAATTTTACATATTATTCCAATCCCCATAAGTCCTGGTCTAGAATAGACATGGCATGGATAACCAAAATACAAGAAGTATTATACAAGAAGTAGAAATAGTAGAAATAATGTCAAACAATTGGGCTGACCATAACCTAGTAATGTTGATATGGAAAGGACAACAGAGGAAAAAGAGTAGATGGATGATGAGCCCACAGATATTGAAGGAAAAGGAATATATTGAACAAATGGAAAAGGAATTAAAATTGTTTTTTAAAGATAATACAAAATATCACACCTCCTTTCAGAATTTATGGGACACAACGGAAGTTTATGTGAGATGATTAACGATAGCTTATAATGTAAAACGAAAAAAGGAGAGGAAAAAAGAATATAATAATGTACAAGAAGAGATTAAAAATTGGGAAGGAAAATTACAAGATAATCCTGGGGATGAGCAAATTAGAGGTAAATGGATAGCAGCTAAACATAAATTGAATATATTAGAACAGGAAAATTATGTAAAGGCATTGAAATTTATAAAACAGAACCATTTTGAGCACGCGAATAAGCCAGGGAGGTGGCTTGCTTATAG
The DNA here is from genome assembly GCA_022577455.1 of Arizona elegans. Taxonomy (NCBI): domain Eukaryota; kingdom Metazoa; phylum Chordata; class Lepidosauria; order Squamata; family Colubridae; genus Arizona; species Arizona elegans. Next base: position 41,026,815 of record JAKOOJ010000010.1, on the reverse strand, counting down.
ATTGAGAAAAGAAAGGGAGAAAAGAATAATTCAACAACTACAGGACAAAAGGGTTAAAATGCAACATAGTGTAGAAAAGAAAAAGGAGATAGTAATTCAATTTTTTCAAGAACTTTATGAGCAAGATAAAGTGACAGCCGAAGAAATAAATCAATATCTGAGTGGGGAGGGAATGTCGGCATTAACAGAGGAAGAAAAAGAGATATTAAATAGGGATATCACTATAGAAGAGCTAAAGGAAGTGATTAAGAAGCAAAAAAATAATAAAACCCCAGGGACAGATGGATTACCAATTGAATTTTATAAAGGACTAGGCGAAACATTGAATTGGATACTACTAGAAACGTGTAATGAGGCATTGACAGAGGCAAAGCTACCAGACTCATGGAGGGAAGCATATATTTCGCTGATACTGAAGGACGGAGCAGATATAACACAAATAAAAAATTATAGACCGATCTTTTTATTAAACACTGATTACAAATTTTTTATGAATATAATGGCAAATAGGATGAAAAAATTATTGAATTATAGAATACACTCAGATCAAAACGGGTTTTTACCAACGAGACAAATAAAAAACAATATAAGAACAGTAATTAATGTATTAGAATATTATGAGGTGCATCCAGAGAGGCAGGTAGCACTGGTGTTTCTGGATGCACAAAAAGCTTTTGATCAGGTCAATTGGCAATTTATGATTCAGCAAATAAAAAACATGAAATTCGGGGGGAGATTTGAAAAAATGATAGCCTCTATATATACAAAACAAAAAGCAAGTATACTAGTAAATGGAGACTCTACTAAATTCTTTGAAATAAATAAAGGAGTACGACAGGGATGTCCACTTTCACCTTTACTTTTTATTTTAACATTGGAAAATTTACTTATAAGAATTAGATCAAATAAAAAAATAAAAGGACTAAATGTAAAACGAGAAGAATACAAGGTCAAAGCATTTGCGGATGACCTTGTATTCTTCTTAGAAGAACCATTAAAAACAGGACCAATATTAATAAAAGAGAGAGAGGAATTTGGAAAAGTAGGAGGTTTAAAAATTAATAAAGGTAAGACTAAAATGTTAATGAAAAATAGAATAGGAAAACAAATAGAAGAATTAGTTAACGAATTAGGATTACAGGTAGTAAAAAAGGTGAAATATTTAGGTATAAATTTGACAGCTAGATGTGCAACCATAAAGGAGAACAATTATGGAACTTTAGTCCAACAAATAAAAGAAGATTTAGAAAAATGGGGGAAATTGAAATCATCACTATTAGGGAGGATAGCAGCGATAAAGACAAATGTACTGCCGAGACTCCTTTATTTATTTCAAACAATCCCGGTAAAATTGGATAATTTTTTTTTCAATAATTTGAATAAAATAACTACAAAATTTGTGTGGGAAGGGAAAAAACCAAGAATCAAATTAAGTATTTTGCAAGACGATAGAACCAGAGGTGGATTTGGATTGCCAGCATGGGAAACATACTATAAAGCAGCGGTTCTCAACCTGGGGGTCGCGACCCCTTTGGGGGTCGAACGGCCATTTCACAGGGGTCGCCAAAGCCCTCTCTCGCCCCTCCCCAATGCCTTCACTCACCCTCACCCTCTGCCGGATCTCAATTCGCTGTTCGCTTACCCCGCCCACTCCCAATCTATTGCTGCCTCCTGAGTCCCAGCTGATGGCTAGAGGGAAAAAAACTTTAAATTCTTGCCGCGGGGCTTCAAAAGGCCGCCCTACAGCTGATCAGTGTTAAAAGAAAACAAATGAGTAGACCGGTGCCTGCAAAAATAGAAAAAACAGCCCCTTTCAGCTTCAGCATAGATTAATTACAAGTTGATTAGATCGGCCTCCCGATTCTCAGCTGATTTGCTCTCAGCTGTTTTGCGCAGGGGTCTGTTCTCTGTTGCTAGCTGCAAAGAGAGCTGGAACAGATTTTTTTCCCCCTAGCTATGCTGAAAAAGCAAAACTGAAAGTAAAGCAGGGTCTTTGCTGCAACGTGACAAAATGAGGCAGAGAGAGATTTCTTTTTCTTTTTCCTCACCAAAAAAGGTAGGTGCAAAACTGCAAACAATGGGAAATTTAGGGCAAAAGAGGAGGTTCAAGATTTTAAAACACAAAAGAAAAAAAGCTCTATTTAACTAGGGAATTGTAATAATTGAAATATTATTAATTGTATATTGTATTGAAAGCAGAAATGGTTAAGTTGTGGTTTGGAGGAATATATGGGGGAAATTATTTGGTTTATTATTGGTAAATATAATTAATTGATTTGTAAGAAATTGGATTGCATGGAAATAATTGGAATATTCATGTTCATATTGATTAATATACAAAAAAGATAGTTATATAACTAATTGATTTATATTAAAATGTTGAATTTGTATTAAACAACTGTATTACATAATTACATAATTAACCAATGTGAGGATGGATATAAAAATAGATGACAATGGGAAGGGGTATAATATAGAATAGAAGGGAAAAATTGAATTTGATTAAGATTAGAGATGAGGATGAAGGGTAATATTGGTTTTTTAAAAAAATAGATGAGGAATAAATATGGCAAAAAGGAAATATAGAAATTGTAAATTTAATTGAAATGACTAAACACTGGTTAAATTTGTGAACCGGCCAAATACTCTGTTCAAAGAAAATACATTGTATGTTTGTATGTGTGTTTCTAATTATTCCTATTTATTCATATGTGTTCTCTTTTATTCTTTAAAGTTTAACAATTCATTCTTTATCTTAATATCTTTATATTTGTTTGGGGTTGGTTTTCTTTCCTTTCATCTTTTTTATTGTACAGCAATCTTTCTCCTCAAACCTACCACCTCTCTCTCTTCTTTCCTTCTTACTTTCTCTTCCCCCCCTCTTCTTCTCCTCCCTACTTCCTCTTCCTTTCTCCTTCTCCTCCTCTCTTCCTCCCTCTCTTACCCTCACTCCTACTCTAATTTCCCTTCCCTTCCTTCATCCCTCTCTATTGCTGTATCCTTTTGTGCACATGGACTACTCAGAGGGCTGAAAAAGTTATTTTTGACTGGTCCTCACACTTTTGACCAGTCCTTGAATTTACGACTGTCCTCACATTTTACGTTTTTTGCCCTATCTTATCACCATGGTGAAGAGAAGCAGTTGTGAAATGAGTGACATGGCTGTTAAGAATGCTGCACGGGCATAAATGTGAGGATGGTCATAAGTGTGAGGACCAGTCAAAAGTGCGAGGACCTGTCAGAAATGACTTTTTTCAGCCCTCTGAGTAGTCCCTATACACATAGCCATGGCCACCCGGTCACATGACCAGCTAGCCATGGCCACCCAGTCACATGACCTCCAAGCCACGCCCACAAAATAAGCCACACCGACAGAACCGGTAGTAAAAAAATTTAGAACCCACCCCTGGTTGGGGGTCACCACAACACGAGGAACTGTATTAAAGGGTCACGGCATTAGAAAGGTTGAGAACCACTGCTATAAAGCAACAAGTCTGACATGGATTAGAGAATGGGTGAGCTTGAAAAATCAAAGACTATTAAAATTAGAAGGACATGACTTGTTGATGGGGTGGCACGCCTTCTTATGGAACACCAGGAACAAAACACATAAATATTTTAGTAATCATATACTAAGAGACTCATTAATTTGTACATGACGAGAAATCCAAAACAAACATTACATGAAAGTTCCTGGATGGTTATCCACAATGGAGGCGACAATACACCCCAACACACTAGCAATACAAAAAATGATAAGATATAATGAAATATTGGACTCCCAGGGAATACTAAAAACACAAGAACAACTTAGAGAACAAGGAATACAGATAGACTGGTGGCCCTACTTACAGATAAAAACAAGATACAAAAAGGATCAAGAGGAAGGAGGAATTGAACTAAAACCGAACCGATTAGATAAACTTTTAGAAGCCAAGGAAGAAAAATTAATTTCAAAAATTTATAAATACTTATTGGAATTCGACTTAGCAGAAGAATTAGTAAAAGGACAAATGATAGCATGGGCAAGAAATATTGGACATAACATACAATTAGAGGACTGGGAAAGAGTGTGGGAAACTAATTATACCATGACAAAATCGGCAGTTTATAAAGAGAATCAGTATAAAATGTGGTATAGATGGTATCTGGCCCCTTCAAGATTAGCGAAGATGTATCCGAATTTAAACCCAATTTGCTGGAAATGCAAACAGGCACAGGGCACTTTCTTTCGTGTCTGGTGGCTTTGCCCCAAAATTAGGAAATACGGGGAAAAAATAAAAACTTGGCTAACAGAAATAACAGCAGAGGAAATAGAGTTTAAACCAGAAATTTTTCTATTAGGCATGATCAAAGAAAACCATAGGAAAGAAACAAAATATTTAATATTACATATAATTACGGCAGCCAGATTGGCACTAGCTCAATATTGGAAAACGGATCAATTGCCAACAGATCAACTAATAATCCAAAAACTTTACAATTGTGCGGAAATGGATAAATTAACATTTGAGTTAGAAGATAAGGTAGACTCAAAATACTACATGGCGTGGAATAGATGGTACGATTGGATAATTCAAAAGAAAGGAGAGTAAATGTAAAATTTTGTAAGACAATAAAATTAACAAACAGGCACCTTCAACAAGATAAAGAATGTGATAAAATGACCAAGTCATTTTCTACATTTTTCTTTTCTTTTCTTTTTTGTTTTGTTTTGTTTTCTTTTTCTATTTTTTGTTGTGAGTAAGTAATGCTGTTCGGATTAATATAAATGTATTCTGTATATACTCGATATGGTATTTTATCTTTTTATGTTTAATAAAGTTTGTTTTTAATAATAATAAAAAAAAGAAAGAAAATGTCCACTAATTAACTCTAACTTATACACAGAAAGCCAATAGGCTCTACAATTATTTTATTGTAATAAAAAATAGGGAAAGATGTAATAGAACAGAAAAGCTGGAACTTGTTTAGATTTTTATGTTTCGTCTCCTGAAATTACAGGTAATTCTTGACTTACAACCACAATTGAGCCTCAAATTTATGTTGCTAAGCAAGGTAGTCGTTAAATGAGTTTTACCCCACTATATAATGACCTTCTGTGCCACAATTGTTAAGTGAATTGTCGCAGTTGAATCTGGCTTCCCCATTGACTTTGTCAGAAACTCGCAAAAGGTGATCACATGACCCCAGGACGCTGCAACCATTGTAAATATGAGTCACTTGCCAAGAGTCTGAATTTTGATCATGTGACCACGGGGATGCTGCAATGGACATAGGTGTGAAAAATGGTCATAAGTCACTTTTTTTCAGTGCCATTATAATTTCGAACAGTCACTAAATGAATTGTTGTAAGTCAAGGACTACCTGTACTCAGAATGGTTTTTTTAAAAAAACCAACTGAGTAGTCTAATTCACTTTAAAGCAGTGAATGTAGTTCCATAGTGCAAGGCCAAAGAAAGTTAAGCCACATTATAAAGTTGGTTCTCCACAAATCCAAACAGGCACACTGTCAGCTCTGGCATGCTCAGCTCGGAGCTGCTATTCGAGGAGGGGGAGAAAAGATCATCAGGGGCGGATCCCAGGGGAGGCAGCCTTGCTGCAAAGAGCTGGACATTGTCAAGCCCCTTACAGGGCCTCCAGAACTGCCTCAGAATGTTTCCAGTGGCAGGCGAGCCTCAGAAGCACAACTTACAACTGTGAGACAGCTCAGAGTGACTCAGCACTTCCGGGAGCACTGGGTGATGAGGCAGGCACGTAGGAGAGTGGGTGTGGTGGTGGGAACTGTTTAAAGGTGGTGGGGAGCACGGGTTGTTAGCTCTGTCAATCCTTTCTTTGCATTGTTTATTGCTTGGATGGTCAGTGAGTGCCGGAGAAGATAAAAGCTTCAAACCTAAACATCGTTTGGCTGGGGCTTTTTTTCTTCGGAACCTGACACACACTTTTTGCAAAATTGGCTAAAAGCCCAGCTTACTTTATGAACCAAATGCAGAGCAGAGAGCTATCAATAGGAACTTAATCAGAAATGAAGCTGAGGAAGGTCAAACGCTAAGTCCAAAATAGTTTTAATTATCTTGGTACCTTCCAATAAAAAAAAATAGAACTCCTATCTGCCTTCTTCTATAATATACTGTTAGAGAAGGGAAGCTGTTCTGCCCCAGCTACGGACCCCAAAGAATGCAGCACACACAAAGTCCGTTCAAACCTTAGTTTACTGAATAAACCAGTCTTTTACAACAACGGCTGTTAATTAATTGCATTAGCAGCCGTCAAGAATTCAAAGAATAATAACTGAAAACTTACTATGGTTGGCAGAATGCCCAGAAGCAATTTGCAGAAAGCTGATAAGATAAGCAAGACAGGACATGAAGGTATGTGAACTAAGTTGTTCCCTGCAAATTGCTTCAGTCGGCATTCCTCCTTAAATAGGCTAAGGGAGTGGCCAATTAGTCCCAAGCCTTACTCTCGAGGAGACCTCCTCCTGACGAGCCACTCCTGCCTTTTGGCAGCTCTGCGCGCCCGTGCATCAAGAAGAGGCTCCTCCACTTCGTCCTCTTCACTTAAGGGAGCTTCTGGAGGTTCTGAAAGCCCTGGCTGAATCCCCGCCTCTGGCACCACATCTTCTCCAGCCTCCTCATTGTCCGACTCGAGTGCCAGCTGCACAGGCTGCTGGTGCGGCACACCAGCCTCCTCGCTGTCTGAATCAGCTACTAGCTGCACAGGCCGCGTACGGGCCACAACAGAAGCCTTCTCAGGAATTGTCATTTCCTCATCCAAGTTACATTGGCTCTTATCCAAGGTAATTTATCCAAATCTCAAATTAAGTAACTTTTGGTGACCAGGGGCCACTCTTAAAGTTGTTTTGGTAGGAGCAAGAACTACAGCAGATGGGAGAATGGTGCTGGGTGGGTCGAGCTGTGTTTTCACTTTGTTCATATGTGTTTATTTCTTTTCCCATTTACGACAAAGACTGGAGTTTTTTTGCTATATGGCATATATTCCTGAATAGTGGTGACTTTTCTGCCGCAAAAAAGCAAATCAATTGATACAAAGGCTATGAAAAAGGTGTGATGTGCAGCTGGAGACTGCCCACCATGGCCCAATCCCCATTATGGCTTGTCTTCTAAACCTCCAAGTCAACTGTTACTGCCCAAGGAAAATCAGTATGGCTCCATTGACACTTCTATCTTACAAAGTCGGAATGGAAAAACTCACCGCAACCAACTCGGAATGGGATAACTCACCGCGGCCAACTTGCCACGGGACAACTCACTGCAGGACAATCCAACAATTTAATTTAATTATTTAAAATAATTTAAAAATAATTTTAATTGTTGTCATTCACATTTTACTTTGTCTCTCCTTTTGCATCCTTTCTTTAATGATTCTATTCCACCATCTCTTCGATATATGTAACTCTTGTCCCATGGCAAGTAGGTTGCGGTAAGTTAGCTGCAGCAAGTTGTCCTAGACATTTACAAACTAATAGGAAAGTCCTCTAGAAAAGATCATAGATGCCAAACTCCTTGTAGACAGTATAAATCCTTCCATGCCCCACCATCCAGTCAGAGCTGAAGAAGCTCATCCAAGAAGCTTCTTCTCATCCAAGAAGCTCATCCATGAAACATCTTCAAAGAAAAACCAGACAGTCCAGTTGCCTCTTAAAAAAGCACCTTTGGGACAACCATGACCTGGATGACTGAGAATCTCCATAGACATTTATCCTGACCTAATTCACATATATTGTTATGCTAAAAACTATAATTTATAAGCCAGAATGTTGGGGGTCTGACAACTCACCAAGCTAAAACCAAACAAACTTTAGGACTTAGCAATCAGGGAATCTCAAACTTTGCATTGTGTGATCCTCTGAAATCATAAATCAGTTATTTTTAACAAGTTAGGTCTGACTCCTCCCCCCCCCAAAAACCTGGCCATGTTTCAAAAAGTTCTGAAACCCTGGCTCTTTCTCCAGGCCCCACATTAGAGTAAGCCTCACATTTGATTGTCTTTTAATCACTGCTTTTCTTCAGGGTTTTGTGTGAGGATTTTGTTCTTATTGTTTGTCTGATTTGTCTGTTTTTACTGTATGCCACCCAGAATTCTTACAGAGTTGGGCAGCGTTATACAGTCCATTTCTAAAATTAAAAAATAAAGAAATAAAATGCATTTCCTGAAGCAAATAATTTGTTTTTTTAAAGAAACAATACCAATCTCCTACTTTTAATAATTATATTTTAAATTGTGTAACAAATGAACCAGTTATAGAATCTTTGCACAACTTTTCTCCAGATGATTTTGTTGGCTTCACATTCCCAGCAGTATTTTTTGATAAAACCACAGTGAGTTGTTCTATGGTAAGAAAAAAAAAATACTGTGGAAACAAAAGATACCGTATTTTCCGGCGTATAAGACGACTTTTTAACACATGAAAATCATCTCAAAAGTCGGGGGTCGTCTTATACGCCGGGTGTCGTTCTCCTGTAACCAGGCAGACCAGCCCAAAAGACTCTAACGAGCCTTAAATGGCTCTGGCGATCGAAGCTCTGACGATCCCAGCTTTGCCTGCTAATCAGGCAACTCAGCTGGGATGCCAGAGCCATGTTAAAGGAAAAAACTTTTTTTCTTTTACGTGACTCTGCAAGCTCTGACGATCCCAGCTGAGTTGCCTGCCAATCGGGCATCGCAGCTGGGATCGCCAGAGCCATCGATCCAAGCTCTGACGATCCCAGCTGCGTTGCCTGCTAATCAGGCAACTCAGCTGGGATCGCCAGAGCCCAGAGCCCTGTAAAAAGCAAAAAGTTTTCCCCCTCCAGCTTGCTTACCTTAGCTGGTAATCGCCACGCTTGCCTTGCTTCGCTTGCCTGAATCCATTCCATCAGCAAGCCACTTTCTGCCTGCAATCATGCAGGCAGGAGTTGTGGACTTCAACTCCCAGAATTCCTCAGCCAGTAAAAACAAAGCTGGCTGAGGAATTCTGGGAGTTGAAGTCTACAAGTCTTAAAGTTGCCAAGGTTGGAGACCCCTGTTCTATTGGGTAAGTTTTTTAACCCTTTGGGAGCTTTAAAAAAATAGTTAATTGGGGTTTTTTTAGTTGTTCTTTTTTAGACCTAGCCATTTAAAGTTTAGGAAGTTTTAAATTTAGTTTTCATATAAAAATAAAAATAAAATAATATTTGTGCAGCTTTCTGAGATGTGGTGTCTTTCTGTAGTGTTTCACTCTAACTACACAAACACACAAAATCTCACAAAGCTGTATGTGGAATTTTGTGTGTGTAAAGTGTGAAGGTTGATTTTTTTGGGCTTTTTGTGGCTGTGTGAGGTTCCTGCTTGTTGCAGGGGCCATTTTGGGTCTAGCACAGCTGCTTTTACATTGTGGATGAGCCAGTTGTGTTGTGTTGTGTTGTGTGTGTGTAAAGTGTGAAAGTTGTTTTTTTGGGCTTTTTGTGGCTGCGTGAGGTTCCTGCTTGTTGCAGGGGCCATTTTGGGTCTAGCACAGCTGCTTTTACATTGTGGATGAGCCAGTTGTGTTGTGTTGTATTGTGTGTGTGTAAAGTGTGAAAGTTGTTTTTTGCGCTTTTTGTGGCTGTGTGAGGTTCCTGCTTGTTGCATGGGCCATTTTGGGTCTAGCACAGCTGCTTTTACATTGTGTTGAGGCAGTTGATGTTTTTTAATTTTTATTTGGTGTGTGTTGGAAGAGGGGTAGTCTTATATGGCGAGTATAGCCCAAACCCTATATTTTAACAGGAAAAGTTGGGGGTCGTCTTATACGCCCAGTCGTCTTATACGCCGGAAAATACGGTATCTAACTTTCATCATACTTTCTTGACTCAAGCTAACTTTTATTAACACAAAAGCTTTTTACTTACTAGCTAATAAAACCTTTTCCATTTTGAAAGACAGGAGTCTTAAAAAAATACTGAACTTCACTAGCACATAACTACAGGTCAAGCCATCAGAGATAAAGAGAAGTATTTCCAAAAATGTGAAATTCACTATGGTAGTCAGTGGATCCTCAGTACCTTGTAATTGTTTGCCAATGATCAACAATTCATTGTTATGCACTGCTGAAATGAGAAATTCTCCACTTTGTGTTAGAAATTTCAATTCTAAATTTTGTAAACCAAATTACAAAACTGTATTGATATTTTTGATAAAACAAGTGATTTTTAACAAATTTAATTTTTTGCATAAAAATACTATGCAAAAAAACCAAATATAATTTCAAAATAGTATTCTATAACAAAAGAATACAGTATTGTTGCCATTCATAGTGTAGGAGAAGGAAAGGTAGAACCTGGGGGTGGAGTTAAAAGAGGGATTAGCCCAGAATCCCTAAGTAAACCACAAGCAGACTAAATCCAACCTCCCTTGAATTCCACTGACTTTTTTTCAACTCCAAAGAGGTGCTAACCATTAATTGAGAAGATTCCTGTGCATAGGCTTTTTAGCAATAAATCAGTTTAATTGGACCTTCATGTGTGGTCTCACTCTCACCTGACACAAAGAACCCATCTCTAATAAGAAATGGAAGTAAGAAGAAAAATAAACTTGACCCAGAATATGAGAATCCTTGGCTTAGCATCTATACACTCAACTGAGAAACTGAGGTCATCCAAATGGATTTATTTTAAATAAGAATTACTTTTGAAATGTTTTCTACCTTCTCCTATTAGGGCTCCAGAGACAGAGAACCAAACCCTGATATACACTGATTACTATTCAAATTATTTATCTTCTCCAAACTAAACATGACACTATTTATATCACAGAGGCATCGTTTTTCCATATAAAACAAGAAACAAAGGTGTTTCATGAAATTAAGGCTGCTCCAGGAATGGCTGTGGTTTTAGACAACTATAGTCCCATTGCTACCCAAAGAATTAAAGGTAACTGTGTCAACTCCCAAAGCATCCCTGACCTGCTCTCGAGTTGTCATAGGCAAGGGGGATGGGAAAGCGAACTTCGAAGCTGCATCAAGGAGCTGGCATCTCAGTCAAGACAAGGCACATTCCAACAGATATGCCAAGGTCGTCTCCACGGAAACCCACAGTGGCCAGAGAGGAGTCACTTTTACAACCCGTGAAATTGCTTCGTTGGGGAATGTAACTGATGACACATATGGTGGGGAGGGGGAAACAGGGTCAGAGGCAAAGCGCGAATTAACTAAGGTCAGAGTTGGCTCCACCTGGTCTGTGCCGGCATGAAGCTCATAATAAATAACTGGATTTCTTTTGAAGCTTGGCTTGAGGCTCATGATTTAATTAGGGTATCTGTCTGAACCCTGACAGCCTGCAGTATTCTAGTACCAAAATACACAGACAAATTAAATATGGTGAACTCAAGGGAAAATTTCTTTCCTTCCTGACACTGTTCTGTCCCCGTCTCACACACGCACAGAAACAGACAGCCGGGGGTTAAATAAACTGGCAGACAACCAAATTCTTTTGATAAGAGGATTGGCAGCAACCCAGTAGCTGCTTGCCAAGACTTTACTCATAAACAAAATAAACACAGTTCAAGAATTGTCCAGTCCACTCCGTCATTAAATCCAAGGCAGATGTTGTTTCCAAAGATGCAATGTGACTCAATAATAGTTAGTTTTGTCCGTCAGAGTCTGAATGGCCACCTCACCCCCTTTTATACCCTGTGGGGTATGGTCCAGTGACTCAGCTTAATCTCTGGCATGCCTCTTCTTCTGTTGCGCGCGCTTATCTCTGCGACGCTGCCGAGGATCCAGCCAAGACTCATCTCCCTCATTACTGTCCACCTGTGGCTGCGTGGACGTGCTTGGCCCCGGGCCTATCTCTTGACCTTCGGCGGACACCGAAGACATTGCCAGAGAGGAGGGTCCTGGAGAGGGAGGCCTTGCCAACTCCTCTCCTTCACTCTCGGAGTCTTCTCCTGCCGATGACACAGGCTCAGGTAACGGAGCCACAACAGACACCTGATGTATGACTGACAGTTTTGCTATTTTAAGCACCATTTTTCCCATTGTCCAAAAGGTTGGTATGGCCTTTGGTTTTTCCTACTTCCACAAACACATTCAAGAAACTTAATTTATGAGGGGAGCACTTCTGAAGAACTCAATAGGACTTGCTATTTCATTTCTCTCTTATGTGACATTATAGTTTTATTTTTCATAGATTTGTTTTAGGAATTAGTGTTGAAGGCAACTTTCTTATCTTCCTTTATCTACTGTACTTCAATCAAAGGGTGTAGAAGTGTTAACACTACACGTATCATGAGGTTGGGGGTTGAATTTAACTGTAGGCCATTGCTTGGGATATTCCTCTGGCCAGATATGGTTAGAGGTCTATCTGCAGCTCCATTTGGGGGTTGGGGTTGGGGGGGGCAGGAGGCTGTGGATATTCCCTCCTTCCTTTTTCTACTGAATTCTAACAATTCCCCAGTTCCCTGTATTTGTGCTGAAATGATTCCAACAGGAACCAAACGCTGCACTTAAAAAAAAAATCTGAACCTGCCTTACCAGATGTCGTGCAAACAAATGTGGTGGAATTTGATCCAGAGGTTATCGATATGGAGAAAAGGCACCAGCAGATCAAGGAGGCCTGTAACTCAATCTCAGAGCCTGGCAACCTGCCAAATTGGTGAGAGTTATATCAGGGGCACGCCTTTCTCTGTAGGTATAACTTCAGAAAAATGAACACGATCAAGACAAGATGCCAATGTTTTCCTATGAATGACTTCACACTGTCCTTGCTGTTTCCAACGAGAAAAGACAAAGTTGCACTGGAGACAAGTAGGAGATTCAGATTTTTCAAACATCCTCATAATTGAACCTAAACAGCCAAAACAATCCAGCTTCTACAAACAAATTCCAGCACCTCACTTTATCAGGAACTTCCCAAATGCATTTGGAACCTAGCTCTTAAAACAATATGGGAATTCTGGAAGTTATGGTTCTATCATGGTAGATGACTAGGCCCGAAGGAAGGGTCAAGCAGGTCATCAGTCTCAAGTCCCTTTGCACCAAGTGATTTAAGTCCAGCCCACCTTGAATTCCATTAACTGTTATCTACCACCAATTTGCTCTGACTGCTAGTAGTTCAGATTCTTGTAGAGAGTGTTAGCATGCCATATATCTGTACTCATTTCCATTTCCATGACTCTTGATTTCCTGTGCTTGACAATCATATTAGAACCAGATGAAACCAGAAGTGGGAAAGGCTGCTGTATGGGAATGGGGTTGCAGATGGTGTCAGGACATGTTTTTTGCAGATGCAGAAAACACTCATCTGGTCCCCAATTTCTATTCTAATGCTTTTTCTCCAAGCTAAATATAAGATGACAGTATTTATACTATACACCCAGAGGTACCATTGTTTTTCTGTATACAATGAGAAATGAATAAAATTAAGAATGCTCTGGGTGATGGCTCTGGCCTTCAGGCCGTTATACAGGTAATCCTTGTTTAGCGACTACAACTGGGACCAGCAACTGGGTCATTAAGTGAAGTGATTGCTAAGTGAAACTGTGACTGTGCTTACAATCTTATCTCAGCTTTCCTTTGCCTATAGACCTGCAAAGATTGTAAATGTGAGGATTGGTCACAAAATTACTTTTTCATCGTTGTCAACCTCAACTTATGACCATTCACCTAACCATTTGGAGTTACAACGGATCCCCAAAAAAGGTACTTACGACCTGGATTTGAAGTTCTGACGGCCATTCTGATGGTCACACTCTGATGGTCACATGATCACATTTCGGGTGCTCAGCAACTGGCCCGAATTTACAGCCATTTGCAGCATCCTGCAGTCACGTGACCACAACTTACAATGAGTGCTTACTTCCAATCTCAAGCAAAAAAACTCTCATTACAGACAAGGGGTTTGTTTACCGACTACAGCATTCTCTTAATGACCACTGATTTGCTTAACTAGCATGGTGATCTGCTTAGCAACTGCTGCAAAAAATGTCATAAAATGAACGTTGCTTACCTGAACGTTCCTTCTCGGCGTGCTGATGGAGAATCCAAAGCGTGGGTAATGTTCACGTTGAGCTTGTCAGAGACTGAGTGTATCACTTTAAATTTTCTGCCTCGGTTCCGCCTCTTCTGCTCGACTGATGTCAGTTTAGTTCACAAAGAACAGTTAAAGAGCAGACGGTAGTCCCCAATCAAGCACCAGACCTGAATCCTCAAGGTAGGGAGGGTTGGATTCTCCATCAGCGCGCCGAGAAGGAACGTTCAGGTAAGCAACGTTCGTTCTCCAGCGCGCTGCTTGGAGAATCCAAAGCGTGGGATATACCCAAGCAAGTTAGTTAGGGGGGGCCCATCAGGCAGGTCCGGGGCAGGCACTGGAGCAGCGACCGACTGTAGAACACGGCGGCCAGAGGAAGCATCTGCAGCCGCAAAGGAATCAATCTTATGATGTCTAATGAACGGGGATAAGGTGGTCCAGGTGGCTGCTCTGCAGATTTCCGAAACTGAGGCCTGAGCTGCCCACGCAGCTGATGTGGAGGCGCTCCGGGTGGAATGAGGAAGGACATTGCCCGGAGGAGGCTTGCCTGACGCGGAGTAAGCCTTACAGATACAGGCTTTTAGCCATCGTCCAATGGTAGTAGATGAAACTTTTTGGCCCAGAGAAGCCGGAAGAAATGAAACGAAAAGAGCTTCAGAACGACGGAATGTCGAGGTCCTCTTGATGTACCGACGGAGGGCCCTCCGGACATCAAGGGTATGCCACTGGTCTTCCAACTGGTGTCTGGGGTCCGGACAAAAATCAGGAAGGATCAGCTCCTGAGTGCGGTGGAAAATCGAGTTGACTTTCGGGAGGAAGGAGGGGTCCATCCGAAGGACGACTCGATTAGAATGGAATATACATAAATCCTTCCGAACTGACAGGGCAGCCAATTCAGAGATCCGTCGAGCTGATGTCACCGCGATCAGGAATACGACTTTGAGAGTCAGGAAATGCAGACCAATAGATGCCAAGGGCTCGAAGGGAGGAGCCGTGAGGGCTCGAAGGACCAGCGGGAGATCCCAAGAAGGATATCGATGGATACACGGCGGGCGGAGATTGGATGCGCCCCTCAAAAAGGATCTAATTCGCCGATTGCGAGAAAGTGGTACGTCCGAATCAGTAGAAAGAATGGTGTCCAAGGCAGCCACATGTCTGCGGAGTGTGTTCGCCGCGAGGCCCTTGTCGAACCCGGCATGCAGAAACTCCAACACGTCAGAGGGCGAAGCAGAAGTGGGATCAGAATGTCTGGCGGCGCACCAGGACGAGAAGGAGCGCCAAGTGGCATTGTAAATTCTGGTGGTGGAAGGTCGCCTGGAGGCCTGGATGATGGAAATAACATCTCCGGACAAGTTGTCCTTGGTCAGGAGGATCCTCTCAAGTGCCAGACGGTCAACTGCAACCATTGAGGCTCTGGATGCAGTATGACCCCCTGGCTGAGAGAGATCCTGTGGTCCGGGATCCGCCACGGAGGGGCCACCGATAGGTCCACTAGGTCGGCGAACCAGGATCTGCGTGGCCAATGGGGAGCGACAAGAAGGACGTCCGCTCGTTCCAGAAGAAGTTTCCGTATCACCCTCGGCAGGAGAGGGAGGGGGGAAGGCATAAAGAAGACCCCGCGGCCAGGGGCATAGAAGGGCGTCGGTGCCTTCTGCCGTGGGGCAGTGGAACCGGGAGAAAAATCTCGGTATTTGTGCATTGGTCAGATGGGCAAAGAGGTCGAGTATGGGACGGCCGAACCTGTTGGACAGCTCCTGGAAGAGGGACGGATGGAGACGCCACTCGGCATGGTCGATCTGCTGGCGGCTGAGCCAATCCGCTTGGCGGTTGTCTGTTCCGGATATATGGTCCGCCGTCAACGACTGAGTGTGCAGTTCTGCCCAAGTCAGGAGCATGGTTGCTTCCGCCATCAGGGGAGCCGAGCACGTTCCTCTCTCGCGATTTACGTGCGCTTTTGCCGTCACATTGTCCGTGAGGATGCGGACGTGTTGGTCGTCCAATAGAGGCTGGAAATGTGACAGCACGAGTCTGATTGCGCGAAGCTCCAGCCAGTTGATGTTGTTGGTTGCTTCGGCTGGAGACCAGCGGCCCTGCGTAACCTGGTTCCGGAGGTGGGGACCCCAGCCCACCAGGCTCGCGTCTGTGGTCACCGTCACTCGCGGTGGGCTTTGGAATAAACACCCGGAGAGCACGGATGGTGAGGTCCACCAGAGTAGGGAATCGCGAATGTCCGAGGCAACTGGACACGGGACCTGGTGTTGCTGCGATGTGTCTTCTGAAAAGGTAAGAGGTACCATTGTAGAGGCCTGGAGTGGAATCTGGCCCAAGGTACAATATAGATGCAGGATATCATTTTTCCTAAAAGAGTCGACAGAAGCAGCAACGGTACCCGGGAAAGCGACAGAATCTGGAGGACCAAGGAGCGAATGCTGAGGCAACGATCCTCCGACAGAAAAATCATACCCAGCTGAGAATCCAGGATCGCCCCTAGATGTATAATCCGAGTGGTGGGATGGAGATGGCTCTTTCCCTCGTTCAGCATGAAGCCATGCGACCGAAGAGAGGATGTCACCAACTCGAGATCCCTCAAAGCGAGGGCGGGCGACGACGACAGGATGACGATGTCGTCGAGGTCACAATAGATCCGGATGGGGATCAGCCGGAGAGAGGCTGCCACGGCGGCCAACACCTTCGTAAAGACCCGCAGGGCCGACAACAGGCCGAATGGCATTGCCCAGCATTGGAAATGCTGGCCGTTGCAGGTGAAGCGTAGGAAGCGACGATGCGCTGCACGGATTGGAATGTGCAGGTAGGCTTCCTTTAAGTCGATGGAAGTCATCAGGTCCCCGGGGCGAATACAGTCCACAATCGACCGCAGCGTCTGCATTCTGAATTGACGATACGTGAGGAACTTGTTGAGCACCTTTAGATCCAGGATTCCTCTCCACCCTCCAGAATTTTTGGCCACCAGGAAAAAGACGGAGTAGAAGCCGGTCCCGTGATGACAGGGAGGGACCGCCTCTATGGCCCGTATATCCAGGAGGTGTTGAATCTCCGTCTTGAATAAGTCCCGTTTCTTCGGGTTGGATGGGACGGGACATCTGATAAATCGTGGAGGAGGGAGAGAGCTGAATTCTAGCATGAGGCCCAGGCCGATGGTCTGGCAGACCCACGCGTCCGTGGTGGTACGCTCCCATTGGTCCGTGAAAAGGTGAAGGCAACCGCCAATGGGAGCCGAATGGTGGGAGTCACTTTCCTCTTTGGAAGGGGCGGTTGCCCGAGCCCCTGAAGGGTCTCTTGAAGGGAGGTTGTCGACGGCCACGGTCCCGGAAGCTAGACCTGTCCAATGGTCTGTAGAATCCCTGAGAAGGCAATCGGAACTGATAGGACCCACTGGTCCTGGAATCCTTCCGAAAGGGCGGCCGTTGAGGATAAGGTGAATAGCGACGATCCCCCCGCCGGAAGGAGGTCGGCATCACCTTCCGCTTGTCTTTATTCTCAACGAGGATGGGATCAAGCGCATTGCCAAATAGATTCGACCCCTTGAACGGGACGGAGGCCAGCTGCCATTTGGACTTATTATCCACCCTCCATTGTTGTAGCCACAGGAGGCGGAGTGAGGCTACAGTCGTAGCAAGAGAGCGAGAGGCGAACTTGGCGGCGTCCAGGGATGCGTCGGCGGAGAATTCCGCGGCCGCTATGAGTTTATTGATATCTTGGTGTAGACGCTTGTCGTCCTGAGGAAGGTGATCCTGCAACTGTCGGAGCCAGACAATTGAGGCCCGATTAAAGAAGGACGCTGATGTTGCCGCCCTGATCGCCCAAGCTGCCGCCTGGTGATTCTTGCGTAGGAGGACCTCCGCCCGCCGGTCCTCAGTCCGCAATCCATCCGCCACATCGCCAGTGAGAACCGAGGATGCCGTTAGGTGAGCTACTGGAGCGTCAACAGATGGCAATTGTAGCATCTCCTCAAGGTTAGGAGCAGCACAGTATAACTTCCTGTCCAGGCCGTTTGGGGCCGGCAAGGAAGCTGGCAGGCCCCAAGGTCTTTTGATGACCTCAGAAAATAGCTGGGGACATGGGATCACATCCTGAGCCGCAGTCTGAACATTGAATAAACTGTCGGAAGGGAGCAACGAAGAAGATGCGGCTTGTTGTTCGGGAGGATCCGCCAAATTAGTGGAGACTTTTGCTTTGTGTAGTAATGATTTGAACAAAGCCGGGCGGAAGAGTCGCGTGACCGGAGGTCTGTCTGGCAGGAGGTTGTCGTCTTCCGAGAACTCAGAGTCCCGAAATTCCTCGTCCTCCCAGTTGGGAGTCCTCACAGAGTCCTGATAGGAGTCGTAGTCATGGTAACGACTGGAGGCGTCCGCAGGTGGATGCTGGGTATGATGGTGGGAACCCGTGGCGGGAGCAGGCCAGGCGCCCGATGCCATAAGGCTAGAGATGGTGGCCGCCACATTGGACTGAACATCCAATGGTGCTTCAGAACGGGAGTCCTCTCCCTGTCTGAGACCAGCAGCTGTCGGAGTATAGGTAGACGACGGAGCGGTCCGAGAGGAAGATCGATGACTAGTGGATCCTGATGGAGGGTGAGTGGCCACGGAGGTGACCCCGCTCGAACCAGTTGGTAAACCGGGCCTCCCCGAGCTGGGTTGGGCCTCAGTGTCAATCTGGGGTCGCGTGGCAGGATCAGGAGCGATAACTGCGGGCGACAGATTGAGACCAGCCGCCAAGACCTTCTGTTGGGCAACAAGGAATTGACGTTCTAGGGCCCGATGGCACCTCTGTTCCTCCTTGCTTGACGAAGGCCCGCAAGTGGAGGGTTGTTTGGAGGAGGATGGAGGGGCGGAAGCTGCCCGTGGTGGCCGTTTTGTCCTTGACTTAGCCACTTTCTTTACAGGCACTGGTTCAACAGCAGGCTGAACGTCGGAGAGATCGGAGTCGGAGGATAACTCGTGATCCGCCATGAGGAGGTTGCCGTGGAACGAGGTGAGATGAAAATTGAGGAATATCAATGTAATTTAATTAATTAATTATTTTTTTTTAATAGTGAAAGGAACAAGAAACTGAGGAACTGGAACGAAGCTGGAGGAATTCAGACTCAGGTGAGTAAAGTTCGAGATCTAGTCCAGGTAATACCCGGGCAGGAACGAAGTCCTGGCACCTGCCTAGGTGGACCAAACGAGAATTGCAGCAGTTGTTTGGAATGGTGTAAAAAACTCCTGCGCATGCGCCAAAGTCAAAGGAGCGAAGGATGCACGGCGCTGACCCTGAATTAAGGTGATCCGCTATTTGGGGCTGTAGAAATCAAAGCTCGTCGCGAGGCGGGAGTAATTGCCGCTCCTAGTCCGGCTTATGTCCCAAAATGGTGGCCGGCTGGAGCGGTGAGGGTGAGGACGGGCAGGGCGGCAAGCAATACCCTGGGCGATGCCTCAAAGGGTCGATCGGCCACCGAAGGGTAATAAAGGCTGCAGGTTGGGCGCCGCAAATTCAAACGGGAGAGCCTCGCTGTCCAGGAAGCAGAATGGCCCGAAACAAAGATGGCGGCGGGCAGGAAAATTAAACGGTCGCCATTCCGTTGCCTAAGTGAGGAGGCGGGTTGTCAGACAGCAAATTCGGGGCGATGCCACGGAGGGTCGATCGGCCACCAATTCCAACAATGTAGGGCACAATCTGGCGGTCGCGTAAGCGATTCCGCTCCAGAAGCCCGGTATATATGCGCCAGTCAGTAGAGCTCGCAGGCAAGGCGGTAGGCGGCAAGCGAGGCCCCGGGAGTAAGGAGAAGCCGCGATGGACGCTAGCAAGGCAGCAAGCTTCAAGCTAAGCATCTGGGCAAGGATCCTGAAGCCGTGATGGGCAGGAATGTAAATTTGACAACGGGGGTGCCAAATAATAATGTAGACGAGGCCAACCGCCTCCAAGGCGGGCAGGGGGCCCAGGGAAGACTCACCCAACCCTCACAAGTCCAGAACAGTTCAAATTGAGAACGATGAATTGAATCAAAATAGGACAATTTAAGGTAATGGAAATTCCAAAGCGTGGAGAAATGTAGAATGATGAGATTGCCAGAGCAAGCCAAATTTCAGTCTCTTCCACTCGACTGAGTGAACTAAACTGACATCAGTCGAGCAGAAGAGGCGGAACCGAGGCAGAAAATTTAAAGTGATACACTCAGTCTCTGACAAGCTTAACGTGAACATTACCCACGCTTTGGATTCTCCAAGCAGCGCGCTAGAGAATGGGTTCAGTCAAAAGATGACCTGCTTAACCACCAGCATGACTTATGACCATAATTCTGGGCTCAATTACAGTTGAGTCGAGGAAAACCTGTACAAGGCAGTCATTAAACAAGGAATACCTATGTTACCACTTCTATCCAAAGGGTTAAAGATAATTGCAGCATCCTAGAGACCACATACAAATTAAATATGGTGAACCCAAAGGAAAATCTCTCTCCTTTCTCATGTCCAATGTATGATTGACAGATTTGCTATTTAATAATTATTCTTCCCATCATGCAAAGGAATAATGTGGTTCTTTCCTACCTTATGAAATACTTAGGCAAAATCTCATTATACCAAAGAAGAATCACCTGGAGATGAGAGATGTAGTTTTGGATAACTAAATCAAGGCCCAGAACACTTACCAGTTGCAGTCTGGGTCAGCTTCTCCTTAGTTTTGAGGGCGTGGGCCCGCTCTTCTTTGAGACGCTCATCATCTTTAAGGAGGGCCACCAGCTGCTTGGCCTTCTCCCGCACATTGACCCCTTGATCTTTGCCATCCCGGTCAATGTACTGAAAATCCTTTAGTGTCTGAATGGCGTAGATGTTCTCCTTACACTGCTGTGCAACCCGCTCTGAACCTGTCTTGATTAGGTATTCCATAAGTGTCATAGCCTGGAAGAGATGCAAGAAGAAAAGAACTCATGACATGCTTAGAAGATAAAGGTGAAAATGAGTATCTGAGAAATTTTGGTCCTGGGAAGCAGGATTATGGGAATGCCAAGGTTCAAGTCAAGTAAATAAGTTTTCATACAGGAGACAGTTAATAGGTGGAATTCACTATCTAAATGTCTTGGGTAGCTTTATATTTTCAAAGCAGAGGCCCAGGTTGAACTGGATGCAAATCTGCAGGTTCTCTGTCAAAGAAAAGGATTGCCTGTATTTATATGAATTAATGATTCAATGGTAAAAATGTGGGGGCAGGCCAGGGATGAATTTCATTAGTAACCTTGGGCTGGTTGCTTTTTCTTTTTCAGTCACTCCTACTCCACATGGTAATTAGGTGACAAAAATCAGTGATCCACATCAAAAGCCCATCATACTGACATCATTTGTGGAAAAAATGATTTTAAGCAACCAAAACAGCATATGGTAAGGATTGTCGTGATAAAAAGGCAGGCTGAGATAATAAGCAGAGACCCAGTATCCTTTCTATGTTTCTGGAAGGTACCTGCACTGTGTTTTAGAGAACATGGACTTACACAGGAATAATAAACGATTCATCCAGATGGGAACCAGATCCAACAAATATCAGAAAGCTAATTGCAACTCCTTGACTTGTTGTCAATAACCACCACTTTCTCTATAATATATCTGTAAACAGCAAGGTAGCCCACAATTCAAGCAGCAGAAAAAAAAGGGGGAAATATGAAGAAACACATTTGGGCAAGCTGTACATCTCCAAATGTTGCTAGTCTACTTCTCCCACTATTCTACCCATGATGGCTAATGTTTCATAAAATTGTAGCTCAAATCACCAGCTTCCCTATTATTTGTGCAAAACGACATTCTTCAATACATTTCCCATCATGGTTGGTGCTATTTAGAATCCATCAACATATAATGAAAATCATTGTATGCTCCACTTAACATAGGACATTCAACTGAAAATAGCTCACAAAGTTTTACTCAGGCAATATTTTCTACTTGGCCTTGCTAAGCAAATGTGCTGCATATATTCAAAGAAGATACATAAAGGTTACTGTCCCATCTAATTCAATAGCCTACATCAAAAGGGTTGTAGGTAAGCCCTGAGAACTCTTCTTGCAATCTTGGAGGCCCTTCTGAACATGATGCTGAAAAATATCAACATAATTTCCTGCTCCATTGGAGATGGATAAGGAAAACACTGATTTTGGAAGCGCTAATTAAAAATCAAAGAACACCCCCCCCCCCCACACACACACACCTAAAACTGTCTCCAAATTCAGTCCTGGTAAAGGTAGTCCTCAGGCAGTCGCTTAGCAACCATTCAATGTTATGACAGACCCCCCAAAAAGATACTTACGACCCAGATGCAAAGTTCCAATGGTCAAGTGCCCCTCCCAGTCCCATGATTGCATTTAGGCATTTGGCAACCAGCCCACATTTAGCCACTTGCAACGTCCTGTGGTCACATCTGGTTTCCTGCAAAAATGGCCACTTGGACAACAGGTTCGTTTAATGACTGGCACAAAAAAAGTTGTAAAATCAGATGTGGTCACATGATGACCCATTTGATGACAGACATGAGTTTCAACCATAATATCCAGGCTTAACTGCAATCATAAGTTGAGGACTACCTGCATGATGGAATCCCGTCCCCTCATTTTAAAGCCTCACCGCCCCAGGCATTAACTGAGCTCCTGGGCTACCAAAAGGTGTCCAGCCTTAGTTTAGAAGCTTTCTAGGTTTTTAGATCTTTCCAGTCTTTCCTGAAGATGTCATGGCCTGAATTTGGGATCAGGTGGATGAGAAGTTGGTTCTCTACCGCTGACCAACAGCTCTTCCATTCGCATGCTTGAGAATTAATCTGCATTTGTGAATGAATTAACATATTTGGACTTTTTGGATAAAGCATGCAAATTGCAACACACATATCCATTCGTTCTTCTGAATACTGTGTTGCGTGTGCCCAAAGAAGCATTCCTTCTGTGATAAAATGCACATAATACATATGAATAACTGGGAATGGAAAGAAACATACTTAACAGTGAATAGCTATGAAAAAACAAAACAGGATGATTATGGCACCGTTACCAGAGACATATATATTTCCAAGAACAAGAGACTGTGTATGTTTACCTTGTAGACATGACGCCAATTTTTCCCATGATCATTGAGACGCTTCCAGATCATGCTCATGATTTCTGAGAAGGCTACCACATTGTAGGTGAGATCAGCAATTTCAGACATGAGAGAACTAGATGGGCCCCAAGGGTCATTTGATGTAGCCTCACGAACCTTGATTTCAGCTTCAGAGTAATTATGTACAATATTCTTCATCTGGCGGCGCAGTGAAGACGTTGACATGGTGGTGATGGCGGAGTGGAGGATGGGAGAGAGCCAATTTGTATTGTACTCCAAGCTTCCTGTGGATGGCTTTGAAATAATCTAGGCTAATGGTAGCCAAAAGGGCTCTCCGGGTTAAAGCAAATCAAGTTTAACCAATTGCTTAAGACAGTGAATCTTGCATATCCAGTCTGAATGGAACCTAGTTTGCTTCGCAAGAGGCAGGCCAAGACTTCTGCTCCTGTGCCACTTGCCTGAAGTCCCTAGCTGGTCATGTACTCTATGAGCATTCATCTGGGCATGCAGCCATTCTGAGACACAGCTGAAAAAGAAAGAGAAAAACTTTTAACATTGATTTATTTAAATTGCTATCCCACTTTTATTACTTTATAAGTAACTCAAGGCAGTGAACATACATAATATCCTTCCCCCCTTCCCACCCCCACAACAATAACTCTGTGAAGTGGGCTGGACTGAGAATGAGTGAGTGGCCCAAAGTCACCCAGTCAGGGTTTTTGCCTAAGGTGGAACTAGAACTCACAGTCTCCTGGTTTCCAGGCAAGCACCTTGGGCCTTACTTTTGCGGGCAGCCACGGTGAGCAGAGCAGTGCGAGCCCAGCGGGCTGCAACTAGAAGACCAACAGCAGAGGAGGGAAATTTGCTCCGGGCCCGCCACACTAGGCTGAAGGGCCATCTCGGGGGGGGGGGGGGTCAGCCGCCTTTCGCTGCTCTGGGCTGGGCAGCAGTTCGGCTTTCCTGGCTGGCTGCAACCCCTGATCCCCGCCTACTCTTCTCTTTCTCTTGTGGCTGGTGGAAGAGAGGAAGGCGAGCCGCTGCTGCTCGCCCCCTCAGCCCACATCTCGCCCCCCACCCAGACTCTCTGCAGCTGCTGGGCCTCACCTGCCGCAGCTGCCAGCAGCCAAGGAGCACGATGCTGCGCCGCCTGCATCGCTCCTCTGCCAGGCCAACAGCGGGGGAGGGAAATCTGCCCTGGACCCACCGCACTAGGCTGAAGGGCCACCTCGGGGGGGTGGAGCTGTGGACGGCGAGCCTCAGCCGCCTTTTGGGCCTGCCTCTCGGCCTCTGTGGGGCTTCCGGGCGCCTGCCGCACGCTCGCCCTCCCCTCCACCTCGGGCCCCACAGCCAGCCCGCGACTGGGGGATGCGTTGCCCAGTGCAGCACTCTTCCCTGAGGGCCGCCTGCTCACCCATCCGCAGGCCAGACTGGTGCGGAAACGGTGCATCACCTTGCGCCCGTCCTTGGCTTCCTCCTGCCCTGCCGCCGCCTTATTGATGCAAGCAGAGGCTGCTGGTTGGAGCGATGGGAACCGCAGTGCTGGGTGCGGTGTGCTCAGTTACCGGCAAGAGCAGCCACCACCTCGCTCGCACCTTCTCATCCAAGCTGCTCTGGTTTTTCTGCCAAAGCTGTACAGCCTTTTCTTCCAATTCTAGCTATGCCTTGGCACTTGCAGCCGCAGGAGCTCAGCACTGCGGTTCCCCTCGCTTCAACCAGCAGCCTCTGCTTGCATCAAGAAGCCGGCGGCCGGGTGGGAGGAGGCCAAGGATGGGAGCAAGGTGACGTGCCATTTCCGGGCCAGTTTGGGCAAGGACCAGAGAGCTGTGTGGGGACGGCTCACCCAAAAGAAATACGGCAGAGCCTTGCAGCTTTTATCTCCCGGCTGGCCTCTGGGTAAGGTCCCTCCTCCTCCTCCTGTCCCCTTCCCCTTCCCGCAGTGTCCTGCTTTTCCAAACACCCGGGCCAGGCTGGGCAGCAATTCCCAGGGAGGCGCCCTGACCGAGGAGGCTCAGGCTGTATGCCGCGGCTTGCATAAACCGCTCCCGCCCCTTTTAAAATGGCCACCTGGTACTTCCCTCAGGCGCCCAGGGCTGGTGAGTGGCTCTTCCGAGAACCGGGGGAGGGGAGGCAGGTGCACCGGAGGAGACAGGCTTCGGTTGCTCATTCTGCTGCGACCCCGAATGACTGGCCTTGGCTGCGGCTCACAGGCACTCTGTCCACTGGGGGAACCTTAGCGCCGCCTTCTGCTGGCCCTGCATCCCCGGGCAGAGCTCCAGGCAGAAGGGCTTGCTTTGGCCCTAGGCTGGAGTGGTGAGGAGGCAACGGCGATGGCACAAAGGGATGCCGCGCAACCGGAGGCCTGGCTGCCGCAGCCTGCAAGAAAATCACCATCTTTGGCGCCACCAGCATGACGGGCCTGGCCACCCTGGCGGCGGGTGAGGCAGGGGAGGGGGCATCAGCCTGAGGGGCAGAACAAGCGGGGGACCTGTGAAGTGGCTGGCATTTTAAAAAAACCATCAGTCAGCCCACTTCCCCTTCAAACACAATTGCCATCTGCAGTTTTGCTCTTCCTTCTCTAGAGTAGTATCTTGCTTGCCTTGCCAAATGACAGAGACTGTAACTCATACTGCAACATGTTTTGATGATTCGGTAGCTTTGGGCAAACTTTAAAACTGCTTCAGCAGTTAATCTTAGCTGAAAATTGGGATATATCTAGAATCAATAAATGTTAGGGATATAAGACTTCAAAGACTTGTATTACCATCTCCTCAGAATACTCTTCGGATGAATGGAGCCCCATGCATTTTATCCGTGTTACAGCAGACAGCGAGTTTCTTCTGCCAAAGCTTAACCAAATTGCCAGAAATGAAGAATATACATAGCAGATTTGCAGATAAAATGCAAGTTGAAACAGCTTTATGCTAGATGAAATAGTCCTAGGCAGGGTTAGGATAAAAAGTACTGTAGAATGAACACTAGCACTGTTTCTTGTATTTATAAATCAAATTTTTCTTTTGGAGAAATTTGCTTTTCTTGCCCAAATGGACTATATCTTGCTGGAGATATACCACTCCACAACTGGAGTAATTGGACACAGAATCTAATACTCTCATCATCTTACTTTCATTTATCTAAACTTTGATCCTTATCGTAGAAAAGAGATACAACAATGTGTAATACACAATATCTCTGAAGTTGTGTGTGTTTATCTGGATCTCTAGCACCGTATTTGTTTTCAACCTACCCTAACAAAAGCAGGTTTGAAAGAGAATTATATGAATCCAGTATAAAGACCAAATTACATAATTTGTCCATGAAACTTAGCTGGTAAAACCAAATGTAACTACAAACTTGATGGGCAGTTTTCAGTAAATCAATTATCCACTCATATCCACTTCAACATGGCTGGCTAAGGAACACTGATTTTCATTCCTTTGAATGAAAACATACAGTACATGTTTTCTAAACATTTTTAGGAAAGAATTATGCAAATAATTTATGCATAATTATTTGTGCGATAAACACATTCACTACAGTGTTTAATACACATAAGATGTAAGTTTTCAGGAAAATTATACTATGGAAATGAGTATGAGTTCAATAAGCATTTTATCTCAACATTCTTAATTACTGTTTTTGTTACTATAAATAAGATATTATACTTGATGAGAGAGAAAGGGAGCCATGAAATTCCCACTTCTCATTTTTTAAAAACAATCACCTAAGAATATATACTATTCTGAATTCACAAAACCTGCCTGAAGAGAAACATTTTCATAGAAACAATTACCCTGGGAAATGTTTTGGTCCACATTTCTGGATACAAATATTGACAAAAAATAAAGGGAAAATATTCTTTTGATGCCTTGATGATAAACAGTTGATGATGGAACCAATTACTTAGAAAGTAACAAAATCATGTAAGGGTTGTTATTTTTTACAATAGTTTAAAGACCGGAACATTTTCCCTGTGCACAAAAAAAAAAGGGTAAAGCAAACCACTCTATTAATCTAGAAAACAAAAGCAACCAGAAGAGTAAGCATGTTCTTTAAAATGCTTCCGGTGATGCTGTCAGGGCAGCGCAGAGGGAAAAGAGTGAGCTCCGCTCTTTGACTCGATTTTGTGTTGGGGGACCCTTCAAAGGCGTGTTGAAGGCTTGGAGAGCTACACAAAGCAGAGGGGAAGCCCGAGGGTCAGCGCAGTGGTGTGCATTCGCCCGCTGGAATGAGGGAAACCCTCAACCCAGCGCAAATGTGTCCTGTCATCTCATCTTGACATGGCAGACCTGAGGCCGTGACAGCGCATGATAGAATTGGAAGAGGAGACTTCCGGTTGGTGATCCGCGGCAACATGGCGTTGAGTGAGTGATTGCTGCTCCTCAACACCGCTAGTCACCATGTTTTGGAGAACCTTTCAGGGACGCGGAGCCTGGAGAGCCCCACGGACGATAGAGAGAGCCGGGTGAGCGAGAAAGCAAAGCGCAAATGCTGATCGCAAGACCGGGCGGCTCTGTCAAACCAACACGCATGAATCAGCCAATTAATGGCGGACCCGAAGCTGCGGTAACCAGCAACTAGATAGGAAGCAAGGAAGATCGGAGGCTGCAGTGTTGAAATCGGACTAACACGCCTTCCCTGCCTATGTGAAATTTGACATCAGAAGGAGGGGTCGGTGGAGTCGGGAGTGAAGGGCTCGGAGAGGAAAAGAGCGGCGACTGTAAGCAGAGAGCAGATTGAAAAGCTATAGAGCCCGACAAGCCGGCGAGGAAAATAAAAGAACTGACGAGACGAAAATACCTGCGCAAAGAGAGGATCGGCGAGAAGAAATAAGAATTCAGAAATTTTTTTCCTTTTGTTGACTATAGCAGTAGATCTATCGGAGGCTGAAGCTAGACGGATCGTACCTGATTGTACCAGGGAGCAGGAAGTGCAGCCATTATAGAGACCTGACTGAGCAACAATTGAAATGGCTGACTCACAGACAGTTTAGCAGCGAGAAATACCATAGAGTGCTGACTTTGATTAATGAACTTGGAGAAAAAAGAAGCTTGGAGAAGATCAGAGGCTGAGTAATAAAGAATAGCTTATATTCCAAAAGGGGAGGAAAAAAAAGCAACTTTGATACCCTTTGATAATCTTTTCCTCAACATCTTGATTGTTTATATATAATTATCAATAAGATTTGTTAACTCCTTCATCAATTAATTTTTGGATTTGGCATATATAGTATATATATTTATATTTATATCATATACAGCTTTTAGATTTATTTATAATTGTATTTACTCTTATTTATAGTATTTATTCATATTAACTTATATATAGATAGTCAGGAATTAAGTGGGATATAGAAAATTAAGTTATAGATTATAAACAGTGTATTATTTTGATAGTAGTGTTGTATCATATATTATCTATACTATCTAAGTTATTAAGAGAGGTTAGACAATCATTGTATGTTAGTAGGATTTGAATTAATTATTTGCAAACAAAGTCAATTTTTATCAATTAACTAATTATCAACTGCTGAACTTACTAACTACAATTTAATTATAAACTACGAATTAATCTCTATTATTAATATCATAAACCAAGTGACATTAGTCCAAGACATTGCTGGGAAGTGACATAGACTGTTAAATTGATATTGATTGACAAATAGAATCCACCTCTACCTGAAGAACTAGAAGAAGCATTGGTAATATAAAATAATAGATAAATATTAAACAAGAAGAGGCAACAGCTGGTGAATGAGAATTTGGAGAAATATCGAGAGAATAATTAGAGAACAAAAAACAATTTTGAAAGAAATGACAAGCATGTCATCAACGATTGTGAAAACAGGAAAAAAGACTCCCTCCAATCCCACTATAACGATGACTTCTCTGGCTACTCAGAAATCAACGGAAGGATTGACAAAAATGGAAAAACTCATAGTAACACCAACAATGCAAACTATGCAATCATCATTGACCCTAATTCAAGAAACCATGATGGCCATGCAGGAAAAAATGTCAAATAATCATGCTGAATTAAAAACAGATGCACTGGACCAGAAGATGAATAAGATTCAAGTCTCAATATTCAACAATGAACAAAGGATTCAGAAAGTAGAATCAAGAATAGAACAAAATGAGAAGAAATTAGATACCGTAGACCAGAAATTGACAATGCAAAATAGGGAGCTAGAGGATTCGATAATCCAATTGGAGATGGACCGGACGTCCTTTTACTTGCACTTCCAAAATATTGCCGAAGACAAAGAGGAGGACCTGGGAGAGAAGATGGCAGAGTTAATTGCGGACGTACTCCAACAAAACAAGCAAGAGATAATTAGAGAATTGGACGACGTATACAGAGTACAGACAAACTACGCAAGGAGGAACAGGCTTCCTAGGGAAGTACATGTTAGGTTCGCAAGAAAAAAAGTGAAAGACATTTTGTATAATATGACGAGGGAAGAACCGATAACATACAGAGGAAAAGAAGTGATAATCCTAAAACAGGTACCAAGAAGAGTGAGGGTGGTGAGAAAGGATTATAGATTTTTAGCTGTGCAGCTAAACAAAAGGAATATATTATTTAGATGGCTCCTGCCAGAAGGGATGTTAATCACCTGGCAAGGGAGGAAAATAAAAATAGACAGTCTGAGCACAGCGCAAGACTTCCTTGATCAGCTGAGAGGTGCGGAGGAAGAACAGAGTAGCAAAGAGGAAATAGAGACAATAGCAGTAGAAGAGGAAACCTCGCACCAGTGAAATATTAAGGAAGGAACCGCGGAAGAGAAGAAGATAGAAGAAGAAGCCAAAGGGAAAAAAGCAAGACCAGTAAGAGCCGTACGAACAAACAAAAACTAAAAACCGGACAAGGAAAACAGGAATGAACGATTTGAAATTGATATCAGTAAATGTCAATGGACTAAATGATTATAAAAAGAGGAAACTAACACTTACAAAATTAGCTAAACAAAACGTAGACATAATCTGTCTACAGGAGGTGCACATAAAAAAGGAAGAGGGTAAATGTTTAGAATACAAAAAATATGGTAAAACATTCACTTCACTAGCAGAAAAAAAAAGAGGGAGGTGGTAATTTACGTTAAAACAGGAATTGAAGCAGAGCTAAAGTTTAATGATACAAAGGGAAGAACCCTTATGATTGAGGTTAGGAGAGGGAACTCCAAAATATTGTTAGTGGATATATACGTACCAAATAAAAAGCAGGGAGAGTATTTCAAAAAACTTCACGAACAACTAGGAAAAATGGAATATAATGAAATTTGCATAATAGGTGATTTTAATGGCATTGTAGATTTAGATAAAGATTATAAAAGCAATAAAACTAAGAAAAATAAAAGGGCAAATCTACCGAGAGCTTTCTTTGATTTAGTGGACGAACTGAATTTAATTGATATATGGCGAACTCTACACCCAAATGACAGACAGTATACGTTTTATTCTAAACCACAAAAGTCGTGGTCCAGAATAGACATGGCATGGGTTAGCAGGAAGCTCGGACTAGAAATTGGAATGGCAGAAATCAACCCGAACACCTGGGCAGATCATAACCCCTTAGAAATAAAGTGGAAGAGCGTAATGCCAAACTATTGAGTGATAAAGAATGTGTAAAAAAACTTAAAGAAGTAAAGTCCTTTTTCAAAGAAAATGAAAATCAAGGAACACCTCGTGCAATAGTATGGGACGCAATGAAGGCCTACCTAAGAGGGGTGGTGATATCATACAGTGCGTACAAAAGTAAAGAAAAAAGAAAGTCCCTGGAAGATTATTTAAATCACTTAGGAGAAGCGGAAAGAAAACTCCAAGAAAACCCGGGAGATAAAACAGCAAAAGAAAGTTGGCTGATGTGGAGGCACAAACTGAACATCATAGATCAAGAGGATTTAGCACAAAAAATAAAAAGAACAAAACAATACTATTTTGAGAATGCCAACAAGTCGGGGCAGGTGGCTAGCCTATAAACTAAAAAAGGAAACTGAAAAAGGGACAATTCATATATTAGAAGACTCCAAGGGTAATCTGTTGAATAAAGAAGAGGACAAACTAGAAAGAGCTAGGGAGTTTTATGAAACGCTATATAAAGAAGAGGAGGTTCCAGAAGAAAAAATAGAGCAATATTTGGCAAACGCAGAGCTTCCATGAATAACAGAGGAAGAGAGAGAAATGCTTAATGGAAAGATAACAGCTGAAGAACTAAAAACAGCTCTCTCTAAACTTAAAAACAACAAATCGCCAGGCCCGGACGGATTCCCAGGGGAAATATATAAAAAATTAGAAGAAATACTACAACCAAAATTAGTGGAAATTTTCAATGATGCATTGACGGGTTCTAAAATTCCAGAATCGTGGAGGGAAGCGCATGTCACACTATTGCCGAAAGAAGGTGCCGACCTAAAACAAATTCAGAATTATAGACCAATCTCCCTCCTAAACACCGACTATAAACTATTTATGAGTATAATGGCGGAAAGAACCAAAAAAATACTAAACACTTGGATACATAAAGATCAAAATGGATTCCTCCCGGGGAGGCAAATTAGGGACAATTTGAGAACTGTGTTGGATATCCTAGAATATTATGAAGAACACCCTGAAAAACAGATGGCCTTAGTTTTTGTAGATGCCCAAAATTCTTCCGATAATCTAAATTGGAATTTTATGATTAAACAAATTAAGGTAATGGGATTCAGAACAAATTTTGAAAAGATGATAAAAACTATATATGATAACCAAAGGGCGAGTATTTTAGTAAATGGAGATAGGACAAAAACATTCCAGATTAGAAAGGGGGTAAGGCAAGGATGCCCCGTCACCATTATTATTCATTTTGGCTCTAGAAGTCCTGATACGGAAAATCAGAAATAACGAGGAAATTAAAGGTTTAAAGATCAGGAAAGAGGCCTACAAAATGCAAGCATTTGCGGACGATGTAGCCTTAATCCTAGAGGACCCAATAGAATTGGGACAAAAAGTGCTAGAGGAATTGGGCAAATACGGAGAGGTGGCAGGCTTTAAATTGAATAAAACTAAAACCAAAATATTAACTAAGAATGTAACCGAGGTACGGAAGAAAGAGATAGAAGAATTGTTGGGACTACAGGTTGTTAAAAAAATAAAATATCTAGGAATTTGGGTAACCACAAGGTGTTCATCCTTAAAAGATGATAATTATTCCCCTTTAATTAGGAAAATGAAACAAGTCCTGGATAGATGGAAGAAAATACAATTGTCACTTTTGGGAAAGATAGCTGCGATTAAGATGAACATCCTCCCTAAAGTACTATTTTTATATCAAAATATACCAGTGAATTTAGATAATTTTTTTTTTCAGAATTAAACAAAATCATTAGGGAATTTGTATGGGAGGGGAAAAAGCCGAGGTTCTCTCTTAAAATTTTAAAGGGAAAAAGAAATATAGGAGGATTTGGACTTCC
The DNA here is from genome assembly GCA_022577455.1 of Arizona elegans. Taxonomy (NCBI): domain Eukaryota; kingdom Metazoa; phylum Chordata; class Lepidosauria; order Squamata; family Colubridae; genus Arizona; species Arizona elegans. The sequence goes on along the minus strand of JAKOOJ010000010.1, from coordinate 40,994,308 downwards.
CGACTGGGAAACATATTATAGGGCAGCTAAGTTAGTCTGGATAAGGGACTGAGCCACGCTGGAAAATAAGAGGATTTTAACTTTAGAAGGCCACAATTTACAGAGAGGGTGGCATGCATACCTATGGGACACAGAGAAGAATAAGAAAACATATTTTCATAGACATAAAATTAGAGACTCGTTGATACAAACATGGACCGGAATTAGGCAGAGATATTATTAAAAAGTCCCAAGATGGCTCTCCACGATGGAGGCCCTGATCTATCCCAATAGGTGGGGAATGGAGAAAATGTGTAGGTATAAAGACATTTTAGATGAAGGAGGAAATCTTAAATCTAATGATGCCCTGAGAGAGCAAGGAATAAATCTAGACTGGTGGACCTATCTGCAAATAAAATCCAGGTACCAGAAAGATAAAGAACAATGCGGCTTAGAACTAGGATATAACGGGCTGGATAAAGTCCTGATGGGAACAGGTAAAAAGATCTTGGCTAAATTATACAATTATCTATTAGATGAGGACAGAGCTGAGGATATAACAAAAAACCAAATGAGTGCATGGGAGAAAAATATTGGACACGGCATAAATTTTAATGAATGGGAAGAGGCATGGAATAAGAATTTCAAATTGACCAGAGCTGCGACGTATAAGGAAAACCATTATAAAATGCTCCACAGGTGGTATTTAGCCCCAGCTAGGCTAGCAAAGATGTATCCTAACATACACCCAAACTGCTGGAAATGTGGCTATGGTCAGAGCACCTTCTTTCACATGTGGTGGACATGCCCTGAAGTGAAAAGATATTGGAGTAAGATTAGGGGATGGCTACAAGAAATAATTGGAGAAGACATTGAATTGACACTGGAAATATTTCTCCTGGGAATAGTAAAGAAGACATATGGAAAGGAAAAGAATCATTTAATGATGCATATAATCACAGCTGCCAGACTGGCCTACACACAATATTGGAAAGAAAAAGCCCAGCCACCAGAAGAACTTATAATTAGGAAAATACTGGAGTGCGCAGAGATGAGCAAACTAACCCATGAAATAAGCGATGACGAGAATTTAGAATACTATACCGTGTGGGGAAGGTGGTATGAATGGATGAATGATAAAGTGAAAGAAAGAGAAAAAGGTGTGTTAAATAAAAGCAAAAAGTAGCCTAAGTGACACAAGGTATATATATTCTGTACATATGTATAAACACTGCACATCCGATATTAATGGAAATGTTATTTTATATATGTTTATAAATTTAATAAAATTTCTAAAAAAAAAAAAGAATTGGAAGAGGAAACTTAATCAGCAGACTGTGCTCATTTCCACTGGTGAGAGACTCCCATATGCACAACAATTGGAACTGTCAAAGTGAACAAAATAAAGGTTGACTCAGCCTTCCATCCTTCCGAGGTGGGTAAAATGAGGACCCAGATTGTTGGGGGCAATATGCTATTTAGTATACTGTCTTTGGTGTAAGCCGCCCAGAGTCCTCGGAGAGTGGGCAGCATAGAAATATGAATAATAAAAATAAAATAATAATAATAATAAATAAAGTATTTGGCAAATTACAGAGAGCTCTGGTAGGAAACTAGATTCAAAGAGATGAGCAGTGACTAAGTGAAAGTAAATGCCAAGAGAGGATTGGGAGAAACAGAAAGGAAGATCGAAAGCTGACTGTAAAGGGGAGAGTGAGAGCGAACGAGCGTAAGATAACGGAGGAAGAGTAAGAGAAGAGAAAAAAGGAGAACCCATACGTCAAAATTTGATAAGAAAAAAAAAGGGAGTTAGCGAAAGACGATTAAGGCGGAAGGAGATAGTGTGATTAGAGAAAGCATGAGACAGAAGGAAGGAAGCTTGGAGAGGAGCAGAAGATTAGACGGAGGTGTGAATAAACAAGTTGAGAATGGTGCCTGGTGGAGAAAAACTGGGATTTATAACGAAAAGTGAAAGCGGCGTGGCGGAAACGATCCGGATTTAAATAGCTGATACAAAGTTAAAAACGCTTGAAGGAGACAGTGAGAAGATGGTGAGAGAGCGGCGAAGAGAAGAAAGGGGAAAAAAACTGTAATAACTGAGAAATCCAGATACAATAGAACATTGGGAAACTAATCTAAAAGAATAAAAAAAAAAAGTTAAAGCAGAGGAAGTATCTCAAGTGAAATAGAAAATAGATAGTTATATTGTTACATAATCTGCGATTAACATTTTGCAATAGGATATTTTCTGAATACTGATGTTCCTGCAATTTTTGTGGTAAAACTGTATTTACAAAGACACAATGAAATATTGACATAGATAGTAATTTAAGATTAGTCAGATTGTGCTGAAGGTATTATATTTAGCATAGAACTATTTATAATTAACATTTATTATAAATTAGGCTATTTAAGTTAATATTAAGATCTATTTGGAGTGATATATGATTATACCGTATTGTATTGTATGCCTTTATGACTGACTTACAGTTGTAAACTTTTATAAAAGTTTTTGGGTAAGTAACCAACGAAAATAGAAACTGAAATCTCATTTTTTTCTAGTGCCTAACAAGTCATAACCTAGAATTGGACTTAATTGTATAGAATTGTATAGAATTGTATAGAATATTGTATAGCTATGGATGGAATCCATCCAACGTTTGATTTACCAATTGTGTAAACACTGTACCTCGGATCAAGATAGAGATTGTATATTATCTTTTTAATTTTGGAAAATTCAATAAAGTATTTAAAAAAAGAAAAGAAAAGAAACTGAAATCTAGAGCCTAGAAAAAACAAAACGTGAAAGAAGCAAACACTAAAATATTGATAGGTAAAGGGAGAAGATATTGAGAAAGTCAAAAGTAATATAAAAGTGGCCAAGCCAATAATAGACATAGGGAAAAGGAACATAACTATAAGAAAATTAACTTAAGAGGGATAAAAGAAATTATTATTAGTGATAAAAATAGTGGATGTAATCTGGGAAAAGATTTATAAAATTTTAGGAGAACAAAGTAACATTCTAAAAGAAATGACAAGTATCACCACTACATCACTGAGAACAGGGAAAAAGGCAGCATCAAACCCAACGGTGGCGATGGCTTCCCCATCAACCCAGAGAACAATAGAAGGAATGCTGCCTACAGAAAAATCAAGCTCCAATTTGATTTCCCAAACAATGCAGACTACTCTCGTAATGATTCAGGAAACTATGATGAAACTTCAGGAGACGATGATGAAAAATCATGGAGAATTGAAATCTGACATATATAACTTAGACAACAAAATGGATTCAATTCAAGAGGCGATACAAAGGAATGAGCAAATAAAAACTGAACAAACTGAAAAAAAATTAGAGCAGATAGACCATAAAATGATGCCGGTAAACAAAGACTTGGAAAGCTCATTAATGCATTTGGAAATTGATCAAGCCTCTTTTCACCTGAGGTTTCAAAATGTGGTGGAAACAAAAGAAGATGACCTAGGAGAGATAATGGCGGGACTGATTGCAGAAGCCCTCCAGAGAGATAAAAAAGAGATTATAAACGAGATGGACGAACTGTACAGAGTTCAAATCAATTATGTAAAGCACCACCATTTACCAAGGGAAGTACATATCAGATTTGCACGCAAGAATGTGCAAGATATTATTTATTTATTTATTTGTTCAATTTATATGCCGGCTTTTTCCAGAGACTCAGGGCGGCTTACGATGCGTTAAGTAATAGCCTTCATACTTTTGTATATACCTGCTTAGTAGGGCTTTCGCCCCCCCCCAAGCGGTGTTCTTTTTTATACAAAGTCAGCTTATTGCCCCCACAAACTGGGTCCTCATTTTACCTACCTCGAAAGGATGGAAGGCTGAGTCAACCTTGAGCCTGGTGAGATTTGAACTTGCAGTAATTGCAGGCAGCTGGTGTTACTTAACAGTGCTTTAGTCTGCTACGCCACCAAGGCTCCTTATCTATAAAATCACAAGAGATGAACCAATGATATATCATGAAAGAGAGATAATAACATTGAAGCAAGTCCCCAGGCGGATCCGAGAACAAAGGAAGGATTACCAGTTCTTATAGCATCTCTACTAAACAGAAGAAAAATATTATTTTGGTGAATCATTCCAGAGGGAATGTCAGTAACTTGGCAGGGCAAACGAATTAAAATCGATGATCTAGATAAAGCCCAAGAACTATATGATCAACTGATGGGGATGGAGGAAGATTCAAGCAGTAAAGAGAGAAACACCCATCTTAGAAGAACAAAGACAATAAAATTTAAGCTGCTTCAGGATACAAAAGATAGAGGAGGAGCTGCACTCCCTGACTGGGAGGTATATTACCAAGCAGCAGTACTATCGTGGGTCAAAGATTGGATACAATTAAAGGACTCTAGAATTTTAACAATTGAGGGACACGAACTCCAAACTGGCTGGCACTCCTTTATGTGGGATGAGAAATACAAAACACATTCATATTTTAAAAGACACACAATAAGAAACTCATTATTACAAATTTGGCTTAAAATTAAAAAACAACATTATATGAAGATACCAAATTGGCTAGCACCGGCAGAATCAATTAGGCACCCTAATTTAACAGATAAGACAAAAATAATTAGATATAAAGATATAATTGACTATCAAGGCAAATTAAACACAAAACAACAATTGGAGACAGATTTACACAGAGAAATAGACTGGTGGACTTATACTCAAATACAATCCAAATACAGAGAACATATAAAAACATATGAAATTTATAATCAAAAACAAGAAATAGATAAAATTATATTAGATTCAGAAAATAAATTAATTAGTAGAATTTATAAATTTCTTCTACGCTATAAATTGGAAGAAGAGACAGTCAAAGAAACGATTAAGTGGGCTCAAAACATCAAACACACAATACCTTTGGAAAAATGGGAAAAGTTCTGGCAGGTAAACCTAAAGTTAACGAAAGCAACGGCGTACAAGGAAAACCAACTGAAAATGTTTTATCGGTGGCATATGTCTCCAACCAGATTGGCAAAAATACAACCTAAAAATAGCCCGATTTGTTGGAAGTGCAAAAAGGCACAAGGGACTTTCTATCATTTATGGTGGACGTGCCCGGCAGCAAAGAAATTTTGGTCTAACATCAAAAAATGGTTGGAACAAATAACAAAAACACAGATTGAAAAAGAACCAGAAACATTTCTATTAGGAATCTTTAACAAATCATATCCTAAGGATATCAAATATCTCACAATTCACATATTAACTGCTGCAAGAATAACCTACACAAAAAATTGGAAAAAAAAATACCAAGTGAAACAGAAGTAATAGGGAAAATTTTAGAATGTGCTGAAATGGATAGGTTAACCAAAGAATTACAAGAAAGAGAAGAATCAGACTATTATAAAATATGGAATAATTGGTATAATTGGTTAAAAATCAGAAATATACAAAAAATATAGGGGAAATATTACCGATTTAAATATATGTATATAATAAAAAAATGTTATTAGATTAAGGAGAGGTGAAGGAATATATCATAAGTAGAACTGTAGAACGTCACTCTGAAAAAATGCTTAAGAAGAAATTACACTCTTTTTGTGTATATGTTGTATAAATGGTTGTTGTGTATATGTTATGTATGTCTTTTTTTAATATTTATATTCAATAAAAACTACTTTTTTTAAAAAAAATAGAAGAACAAAGACAAGAATCTGGGGACGAAGATGTGGAAGAAGGAGCCAAAACAAAGAAGGGGAATCGAAATGAAGAAAGGAGTACGAGTACCAGACCACAAAGAATTACAAGAGCAAACAAAAACCAAAGACCAGCAGACAATTAAGAAAATAGAGAAAGAAACTAAATTACTGTCAATAAATGTAAATGGATTGAATGACCAGGTGAAAAGGAAAAAAATACTTACAAAATTAACAAAACAGAATGTAGATATTATATGCCTCCAAGAGGCACATATCAAAAAACAGGATCAGGGCTTCCGGTCTGGCTTCCGTTGCCGCCAGACGGTCCTCTGAGACCGCCAGCCCCATTGCCTGTAAAGAGCCGCCTTTACATCTGAAAGGCGGCTCGAAAAACTCCATTTCCTGAAGGAAATGTGAGACAGAGCAGGCGAGGGCAGGTAGAGCCCTCTGCGAAGTCCCCAGAGTTCTTTTTTACTCTTGGGGACGAGCAGGTTGTGGCTCCCTATTTCCACTCGCTGCTGCTCTGGGCTTCGGGAGAACTCTGCCTTTTTGCAGAGCTAGGCGCTGGGACCAGACCAATCAATGAAATTAACAGATGGTTTAATTAAAGAGGACGAGATTTTGACTTGGGACCCTAAATCGCAAGTATTTTTAATGATTTTACAAGCGTTTTTAAGTGAAGGGGAAAAAAAAGTTTAAAATGGCGACTGCTGAGGCTTGAGAAGAAGAAGAAAGCCGAAAGTGAAAGTCCTTCCGTAATAAGCTACAAAGTAGCAGAATAAACAGTGCTGGCTAGAACTTAGAAGAAAAATGTCTATTTTAAGTTTCTTTTTTCTTGGAGATTTGTACTTGATCTTGCTTGGGGAAAAGTTTTCTTTTTTTAAAAAGAGTTTGTTTGTGTGGCAGGATGGCGTTAAAACTACTAAAGCCTGATAAACAAGCAGCGGGGGGGGGGTGTTCCCCCATTTACAATTATGTGAACAAGTTCTGAGCTTACAGACTCAGCAGAATGGCTTTAATTTAAAAGAATTTGTCCTGGAGGAAATGGCAAGATATCATGAGACTGTGAACCAGAAACTTGAAAAATTTAGGCAGGAAATTAAAGAAATGATACAACTAAAGTATGATAATCTGCAACGAAAGATTGTAACAGTGACTAATGCTTTTTCAGAAATTGTTATAAAGATGGATACAAATATCAAGTTATTAGAGTCTAAAATGGAGGAAGTTGATGATAAGATTTATAAATTGGACAATAAAATACAAAGAATTGAAAATGATTTGATAAATATTCAAGACAATAGTTTAGAAGTAAAGTCTAAAAAGGAAGCTGGTCACAAGACTTACAATGCAGAAGATATAAAGCAAGGGATTGAAAAAGAAGTTACAATGATGCAATACAGGCTCACGGAATTTGCGGTTAGAATGAGAGGGTTACAGGAAAATAATAGAGATGATTTAAGAAAAATATCTGCTCAAGTTCTGGCCGGGATTTTAAAGGTTCATCCTGAGGAGGTATCTTGTAAGATTGACAAGGCCTATAGAGTAAATTCTTGGATTGCAAAGCAAAGGCAATTGCCTAGAGATGTGGTGATTTACTTCACAGATAAAGAAGTAAGAAATGATATTGTGCAAAAATCCTTTAATTCTACTTTACAATTGTATGGAAGAAAGATCTGGATATATAAAGAGTTGCCGCCTAAGATGTTAAAAGATAGAAAGAAATTTGGATTTTTGGTGACTGAGCTAAAGAAACGTAACATCTCATTCAGGTGGGACGTTCCAGCTGGAATAATATTGAGATATCAAGGAGAAAGATATCAGTTAAATACTGTTGAAAAAGCGGCAGAATTTTACGACAAGGTTTTCAAAAAACAAAATCAACAAGAGATAGAAATTCAAGATAAGCAGAAGGAGGTGGAAGTAATGGAAAAACAACAAGTTACAGAGGTCTTTGTAGATGAGCCGCTTCTGGATTCTCCTTCAGAGGTCTCAGCTGGACTATTTATAAATACAAGAGAGGCAGCTCTGGATTCTAATGTGATGACTTATCAAGTTACAGACCAACATGGAAATCAATCAGTTGATATACAACTCATAGAACCAGAATGGAGATTTAAGCCACAAAAGCAAAACCAACAAGATCAAGTTATAGATCAGCATGAAAACCAAACAGTTGATATACAATTTATAGAAAGGAAATCAGGATGGAGATCTAACCCACAAAAAGTCAAGAAAAGAAGAAGCAGGTCTCACAAAAACAAAAACTTTTTTAAACTAAACAACAGCGTAATGCCAGTTATTTAAGAGATGACTGAATATATGAAAAGATAGTTGAGGCAAAGTATTGGTTTATATTATCCTGAGGAGAGTGACAGACCTCTGCAGTGCTGTACTTTGGGATGTGAAAAGGGCCTTAAACTGAATGGATTGGAACTATCTTTTTTTTTGGATTCTTTGATAAATGTACTACGTTGATGCTGAGCTATAAGGCGAGAGAGCTATGGAATTGGGGCACGCAGATGATCTGGCTGTTACCCTATTACGGTGGTTGGAATTAATAATTTGGATGAAAGACACCACTATAGTCACTATATGGAATACAAATATTAAGTCACCCGGGTGGTTGGTTTTTTTTTTTTTTAGAAGATATTTGTTATTGATGGGGGCAGATGGTAATTGAAGATACCGAACATACTGTTGGAATTAGGATGTGATGTTACCCTAACATGGGTGATGGAGTTAACAATCCAGCTGAAAGACACTACAGAAGATATTATATGGATTACAAGCTTAAAGTCTTTTTAAGAGGATTTTATTTACATAAGGGAATATTTTTTAGTGGTGTGGGCAGAAGAATAAAGATATTAAGAATTATTAAGTATGGTAGTCTTGTAGGAAAGTGGGTGGAGACAGGTTAGCTTATTGATTGTTTAGTTTAAGAAAAGGGATATTATGTTTAGATATGAATATATGTAAAAGATTTGAGTTAAGAGATATATCGATGGGGGTGAAGGAAATGGGTAAACTATGAATTGAATAAATGTTAAATTAAGATTTATTATATAGTCTTATAGTGGAAGGTTGCTTTGAAATGTTATATTAATATACATAAAAGATTTAAGAGATATATGTATGGGGGGGCAGAAAAAGGCTAGATTATGAGCAGAAATTGCTAAACTGGGAGATATAATAGTATTATTATGCTAAATTAGGAGTTATTATATAATGTTATAGTAGAATGTTATTTTGAAATGTATAGTATAAGGGGGATATAATAATATTATTAGAAAGAAAGGGTCAGCATATGGGGGATGGAGTAAGGGGATGGTAAAGTATTATATAATCTGTTATGAATTTGGGTCTTATTTTGAAGAAACCACATGGGGAGGGGAGGGTGAGGGGGGGGTTAGGGAGGAGGGGGGGAAAATTTGTATTTGAAAAACTTTTTCAATAAAAAAAAAAGGATCAGAAATACTTGGAATATAATAAATTGGGGAATTTATATGCAGCACTGGCAGAGAAAAAAAAAGACGGGTTGTGACATATGTCAGAAAAGAAATAAAAACAAGTGTAATATATGAAGATCCAAAAGGAAGAATATTATTATTGGGATTAATAATAGGGGAAGTTAAAATGTTATTAGTTAATATATATGCTCCCAATAAAAACCAGAGGGAATTTTACAAAAAAATACAAGAAAAAATCATTGAAACAGGTTATAAAAATATAAGTATTGTGGGGGACTACAATGGGATAATAGATAGAAAAAAGGATATTAGTGAGAAGAAAAAGGGGAAAAAAGGGAATGTATTACCGAAAACCTTTTTCGATATGGCGGAAAAATTAAACTTGAATGTTATATGGCGAACACTAAACCCCAAAGAGAAAAAAAATACTTTTTATTCCAACCCACATAAGTCCTTCTCAAGAATAGCTATGATATGGACAAATAAAGAACTAAGTAAAGAAGTAGAAAATGTAGAGATTCTCCCAAACATTTGGGCAGATCATAACCCCCTGAAAATAATATGGAAAGGTCAAAAAAAGGAAATCAGAAGATGGACATTAAACCCAGAGATACTACAAGAGAAGGAATACATACAAAAGATTAATCAGGAATTGACCTTATTTCTAGAGGTAAATAATAACACATTTCTTTGCAGAGCCTATGGGACACAATAAAAGCATATACAAGAGGAATAACTGTAGCATATATGGCAAAAAGAAATAAGGAAAAATGGAAACAGCAGGATATATTACTGAAAGAATTAGAATTAGTTAGAAAAAAAATTTCAAGTAAGGCCAGGTGATGTACAACTAATTGAAGAATTAACATTAGTAAAACATAAATTAAACCTAATAGAACAAGAAGAACACGTTAAAAACATTAAATATGTGAAACAATACCAATTTGAGAACGCAAATAAGCCAGGGAGGTGGTTATCATACAAATTAAGAAAAGGAAAGTAGAATAATACATCAACTGCAGGACAAGGTAGGGGATTTACAAAATAAGGAAGAAGAAATTAAAAGGATTGCATTAAAATATTTTGAGAACTTACATATACAGGAGGAAACTGAGATAGAAAAAATAAATGACTATTTAAAAGAGAAAAAGATGCCCATCATAGAGGAAGATAAGAGAACGCTGCTAAATAGGGAAATAATATCAACAGAGCTAAAAGAAGCGATTCAAAAACAAAAAAATAAAAAGACCCCGGGACCAGATGGTTTACAAGGAGAATTTTACAAAAACATGGGGGAGCTATTAGAACCCATTCTTTTAGAGTTGTATAACGAGGTCCTGTTAGAAGCAAAAATCTTTGTTTCATGGAGAGAAGCACATATCACAGTGATTATGAAAGAAGGTACCAACCCAAATCATTACAGGCCAATTTCACTTCTGAATGCAGACTACAAGATTTTTATGGCTATCATAGCAGGAAGGATGAAAAAAATACTGAATGAGATTATTCACTCTGATCAAAATGGTTTCCTCCCTTCTAGACAAATTAGAGATAACTCTAGAATAGTATTGAACATATTAGAGTATTACGAGGCGCATCCAGAGAAACAAATTGCCCGTTTTTCTGGATGCGCAATAAGCATTTGATAATTTAAATTGGAAATATATGATTAGTCAAATTAGAGAAATGAAATTCAGCGACAAATTTGAACAAATGATTAAAGCAATTTATTAGTCTCAAAAAGCAAACATAATAATAAACGGAGAAATTGCAAAAACATTCAAAATAAAGAAAGGAGTCCGCCAGGGATGCCCACTGTCACCTCTTTTTATTTTGACTTTAGAATCGCTATTGATGAAAATTAGAGCATATCCAGAGATTAAGTGTTGTGGTCCGCCAGCAGCCTGCGGAGGTGGCAGCGGAGTCGGACAGAGATGAGGCTGAGGAAGAACATGGGCCAGTCCTGGAGGCTGAGGAAGGCCCGGATGAGGGGTCTGCGTCAGAGGCAGAGATGGGGCCAGGGCCATCGGGGAGTGAGGTGCAGACTCCAGAGCCTCCAGAGCCTGATAGGAGTGAGGCAGAGGAACAGGAGGAGCTTGTTCCTAATGCACGCATGAGAAGAGCTGCCAGAAGGCAAGAGCAGCTCAAGCAAAGAGGACAACTCGGGAGTAGGGCCAAAAGATGATTGGCCCCTCCCATAAGGCTTAAAACAGACCAGCAACTGTCTGAAAGCTGATGTACTTTGCAGGGAATAGAAGTAAAAAAAAGAACTAAAATGATATATGAAGAATTAATTTTGGGAACATTGAATTTGAAATTATAAGTTAATAGACAAGGAAATGAAGAATTAAAATATACACGGCTGGAAAGAAGAATATAAAAATAGTCGGCATAAAAAATGAAACTGTATTGTTTAGATGAATATTAATTATAAAAGGAGGTGTTTAGAGATATATAAGGATGGAAAATAAAATAAAGTGATTAAAATAGAAAAATGAAGTAAAGATGGATAGTATTGACAGAAAGGAGTTTCTTATAGATGAATAAGAATGTATATGAATATGAGAAGAATCCAAGAAATTTTATTGATTTATAAGTGGATATGTTTGATGTAAGAATTAAGCCTCAATGTTAAATTGTAAACAAAGCTGAGAATGATAAGATTAAATATATAGAACTAACATATAGATTGTAGATAAAATAAAATAGGGGATTACACAGAGATAAACAGAAAAACTAAGAATATGTTTAATGAATATGCTGGAAACAGCCAAATAATAGATGAATAGGCTGGGAAACAGCCAAAACAATAGATGGAGATGTGTATATTGGGTATGAAGGTAAAATAAAGTTGAATATGCTGGGAAACAGCAAAATAGTATGAATATGCTGGGAAAGAGCCAAAACAGGAGATATGCTGGGAAACAGCCAAACAATAACTGAATATGCTGGAAAACAGCCAAAACAAATAGATTATGCTGGGAAACAGCCAAACAATAACTGAATATGCTGGAAAACAGCCAAAACAAATAGAGGATTATGCTGGGAAACAGCCAAATAATAACTGAATATGCTGGAAAACAGCCAAAAGAAAATGACTAAGGGATAGTTAAAATAAATATGATTTAAGTTGGAATTGATAGTAATAATAAAATGATTATGTTGGGATTAGCATCAAAATAAAGGTGACTATGTTGATATGAATAACAAAATGAAGATAAGATTGTAATAATGAAATGATTCTGTGTATAATGAAAAGTATAATGTGTGATAAGCCTAAGAAATATAGGTGTTAGTTAAGAGAGATTAGGATTTAAAGATTTAATGTAATGGGTCACAGGATGGGCATTTAGATAGAATTTAGGGTAAATAATTGTAATTAAATATTGAGTTGTGTTATTTGGAAATTAAGATTGTGGTGATATAATAGAGTGGTAAATGTTTAGATTAAGATATTATAATTGTGGGAAAAAATTGTTTTGGTTTTTATTTTGAAAGATGCAATGGTGGAGATTTGGGAAAGAGCTCGATAAAGAGGAAAAAGCGATTGTACCTATTCTTGACCGGATCAATGCTTCGTTCTTAAAAGATGCATTTTATGTTTATGTTTTTTTAAAAAATAATATTTTTTTTTCAAAAAAACAAAAAAACAAAACAAAAACCAGCAACGGCGTTTGGGCTTTGCCGGAAAATAACGTTGGTAGCTTCGTCGTCTTCTTAGTCTACGCCTTGTATTTATTTTTGTATCTGTGACTTCTGAACGTTTGCCAAGAAAGGCCTTTGGCAGTTTGCCTAATTGGACTAAGGTTTGCGAGAGGACTGAGGAATTTGTGTTGGGAGGAATTTGCTTTAATTTAGTTGAACGACACTGGGAATGAAGTAATTCTCAGCTGTTCGAATAAAGTTTGTTTTTTCACTGACTGATTTTCCTACTACTTACTTGGGCCTGGGTCACAAGTTTGTTTTCCGGCCCACGAGGATAAGTATCCACAAACCTGTATTACAATGGAGGAGCTCCGTGCCGTGAACGCACAGCTTCAGCAGCAAGTAGCTTTGTTATCTGCACAGATGGCTCAGCTCCAAGCTCCAGCTTCTCCCCCTCCCCATAGAAGATGTCATGTTGCTGTGCCAGATAAGTTTGACAGTACTCAAGCCATGTTTCCTGCTTTTATGGGACAATGCCAGCTTTTTATCAGCCTACGAACAGAGGACTTCCCCACTGACCGGGATAAAGTGGGGCTTATACTCACCCTGCTCTCCGGCTCTGCAGCTCGCTGGGCCATGCCCCTGCTGGTCCAGGCTAGTCCTCTGTTGGACGATTTTAGGGGGTTTTGTGAACATCTCCGACTCATGTATGAGGACCCCATCAGATTGCAGACAGCTTCCAGATGACTGAAGACCTTGAAGCAGGGCCAGAAACCACTGCAGGAATATATGAGTGAGTTTCGGCTGCTTAGCCAGGATTCAGCCTGGAATGAGGCGGCCCTCATGGACGCATTCCAGGATGGATTATCGGAGGAGTTGCAGGATGAGCTGGTCCGGGTTGATATCCCTCTGACCCTTAACACATTGGTACATCTGTGCCTGAGGATCGACACCCAGTTGCAGATAAGGACCAATCGCCGTGCCTGCCAGGAGACCCATGTTGTTCCAGTCCGGCATGAGACCCCGGCTCCACGGGAGGAGCCCATGGAAATAGGAGCAGCCAGACCCCGTCTGTCGGTGGCCGAGAAAAATAGACTATCAGGGGGGTTGTGTTTGTATTGCAGGGAACCCAGGCACATAGCGGCCTCTTGCCCAAAGAAGCAACGAGGGGAATTGGCTCCTGGGCCTGCCCCAAAGCCACAGAAAACCCTGTCGGGAAACGCCCTGAGCCCGATCTAGGGGAGACCCTGGGTCAGGTGCACACCAATACCAAGGAACGCTCAGCGGACGTGGAGTCTGGACCCCCCCAGCATTTGATTTTGGCAGCAAAAGTCTTCTTGGCCAACAGTCCGCAGGGGATTCCGGCTCACGCCTTGGTGGACTCCGGAGCTACAACCAATTTCATGGATGTGGCGTTTGTAGCCAAATATGCAGTCCCTCAGTGTCCATTGGATCCTCCCATGCTCGTGGAGACCATTGATGGCCAGGTGCTTCTGTTTTGGCCTATTACAGCCGTCACACAACCCTTGCGCCTGACCATCAAGTCTCACGAGGAGGCCATTCAGTTTTATATCACCGCCGGCCTGCATTTTCCTGTGGTTTTGGTCTTGGCTTGGCTCCAGACACACGACCCGCAGATCTACTGGTCCCAGAACTTCATCTCTTTTCTGAGCCTGCAATGTGTGGACCACACCCGCCAAGTCTGCGCAGGCCAGCTGCTGAGTCCAACCGGGGTGTCCTTGCCTTCCGACCACCAGGATTTTGCGGATGTTTTCAGCGAGCAAGAGGTGGACCAATTGCCACCGCACCGGCCATACGACTGCCCCATTGATTTGATTCCAGACGCACCACTCCTAGTGGGGCATTTGTATTCGATGTCGGACCCTGAGTTGGCCACGTTACAGGACTTTGTGGATAAGAACCTGGCTCGGGGTTTTATCCGGCCCTCGTCGCCATTGTCCGCCCTGGTCCTGTTCGTGAAAAAAAAGACCGGAGACTTGCGGCTTTGTTGCAACTACCGCAAGTTAAACGCCATCACAGTGCGCAACCGGTATCCTCTGCCCGTTATTCCCGAACTTTTGGAATGGCTTCGAGAGGCTACTGTGTTCACTAAATTGGACTTGCAAGGGGCTTATAATCTTGTTCGGATCCGTCCCGGGGATGAATGGAAGACGGTGTTCGGCATCCGTTACAGACATTTTGAGTATACAGCCATGCCATTTGGGCTGACCAATGCTCCTGCCGTCTTCCAACATTTCATGAATGACATTTTTAGGGACCTCTTGGACAAGTTTGTTGTCATTTACTTGGACGACATTCTAATATACTCTCCTTCCCGGGAGTGTCACCAACAGCACCTCCGCCTGGTCCTGCAATGTCTTTGGAAGCATCATCTGTATGCTAAACTGGAGAAATGCCAGTTTTTCCAGTCCACCAAGTTCCTGGGGCATTGCATCTGTCCCGAGGGCATTGCCATGGAGCCAAGCAAGGTAGAGTCTTTGCGTAGTTGGCAACCTCCTCGACGAGTGAAGGATGTCCAGCGCCTCCTCGGGTTCACCAACTACTATCGGACTTTTATCCCCAGCTTTGCTGCCTTGACCACACCCCTCATTCGGCTTCTGCAGAAAAAAGTCCTGTTCCGGTGGGGTACCCCTGAGCAGCAGACATTCCAGGCCTTGAAACAGGCCTTCATGAAGGAGCCTATCTTGAAGCATCTTGACCCCCACCATCCATTTGTGGTGGAAGCAGATGCATCGGATGTTGCTGTTGGTGCAGTGTTGCTCCAGGCTCGCACGTCCGGCGGTACCCTCTTCCCTTGCGCATATTATTCGCGGAAGCTCAACCCTTCCAAGCACAATTACGCCATCTGGGAGGTGTTACTGGCCATTAAGACAGCGTTTGAGGCCTGGAGACATCTTCTGGAGGGGGCCAGGCATCAAATTGAAGTCGGGACAGACCACAAAAACTTGGAGTTCCTACAGACTGCCCGGAAACTGAACCAACAGCAGATTTGGTGGTCCCTCTTTATTTATTTTATTTATTTATTGGTTCGATTTATATGCCGCCCTTTTCTGGAGACTCAGGGCGGCTTACAATGCGTTAAGCAGTAGCCTTCATACTTTTGTATATACCTGCTTAGGACTTTTGCCCCCCCCCCCAGCAGTGTTCTTTTTTATACAAAGTCAGCTTATTGCCCCCACAAACTGGGTCCTCATTTTACCTACCTCGAAAGGATGGAAGGCTGAGTCAACCTTGAGCCTGGTGAGATTTGAACTTGCAGTAATTGCAGGCAGCTGGTGTTACTTAACAGTGCTTTAGTCTGCTGCGCCACCAAGGCTCTTCTTTGCTCGGTTCAATTTCTGAGTTACATACATCCCCAGTGGTCGCAACCAAAGGGCGGATGCGCTTTTGCAGAAACAGGAGTATTCCTACATCGAAGACCCGCTTCTGCTCTCGACAGTGTTGCCTGTAGAGTCTTTCTCAGCAGTTCAGGAACCAGTGGATTTACGGGCTCAGATACGGGAAGTGCAGTGGCACGATGCTTATATGGAGCAACGGAAGGAAGAGGTAGGGCCCAACTCTCCTTGGACGTTTCACGAGGAACTCCTGCGGTACTGAGACATGGCATGAAATTAACAAAAAACATTACATGAAAATCCCAAATTGGGTTTCAACTATGTAAGCAATGATCCATCCTAATACATTGAATTTAAGTAAAATGGTAAAATACAGCGAAATTTTAGATAACCAGGGGAATCTAAAAAGTAAGTAAGAATTGGAAGAACAGGGAATAAATATAGAGTGGTGGCCTTACAATTAAAATCAAGATATATAAAAGATAAAGATGAATATGGCATTGAAATTCTACCAAAACAATTAGATAAAATATTAATTGGCCCAGATGAAAAATTAATAACCAAAATTTATAATTATTTACTAGAAGTTTCTTTTTATTGAAAAAGTTTTTCAAATACGAATTTTTCCCCCTTCCCCCCCTCCTTAACCCCCCCTCACCCTCCCCTCCCCTCCCCCCATGGCTTCTGCAAGATGAAATCCAAATTAATGTCACATTATATAATACTTTACCACCCTTTTACACCACCCCCTATGTGCTAAACATTTCTTTCTAACATTATTATTATGTCCCCGGTATACTATACATTTCAAAACAGCATTCGGCTATAAAACTATATAATAGATCCTAATTTGGCATTTATTCTACTCATAATCTACCCATTTCCTCCACCCCCATACGTATATCTCTTAATTCAAATCTTTTAAGTATATTAATATCTAAACATAACATCCCTTTTCCTAAACAAAGCAATCAGTAACCTAACCTATCTCCTTGTACCATATCAATTTTGTTTCACCCACTTTCCTACAAGTCTACCATACATAATATATTTAATATCTTTATTCTTCTGCCCGTATCACTAAAAGATATTTCCATATATAAATAAAACCCTCAAATAACTTTAAATTTATATTCCATATAGTATCTTCTGTAATATCTTTCAACTAGACTGTTAATTCCATCGACCATGTTAGGGTAACATCAAGTCCTGCTTCCAACAGCATATTCAGTATCTTCAATTACCATCTGCCCCCATCATTAATAAGTATTTCTGTATATATAAAAAACAACCCCGAGTGACTTTATATTTATATTCCATATGGTATCTTCTGTAATGTCTTATGTCTAGATTATTAATTCCAACAACCACGTTAGGGTAACAGCCAGATCATCTGCATGCCCCAATTACATAGTTCTCTTGCCTTATAGCTCAACATATACGTAATCCATTTTTCAGAGAGTCCAAAATAGAAAGTTCCAATCCGCTCAATCACAGGCCATCTTCCACATCCCAAAAACACCAGCACTGCAGAGATCTGTTATTCTTCTCAAAATAGTATAAGTCTGTAATTTGCCTCAGCTATATTTTCATATATCAGCCTTCTATAAATCCCGCTTATTATATTTAATCGTCTCTTAAATAACTGGCATTAATCTGTTGGCTAAAAAAGAATTGTAGTTTAAAATTTTTTGGTTTTGTAGAACCTGCTTCTTCTTTTCTTAACTTGTTGTAGTTTAGATCTCCACCCTGGTTGCCTTTCTAGAACTTGTATATCAGCTGATTGAATTACATGCTGGTCTTTAACTTGATAAGACATCAAATCGAGATCCAAAGCCGCCTCTCTTGTATTTATAGGTGATCCAGCTATAGCCTCTGAAGGAGAATCCAAAAGCGGCTCATCCAAAAAGCCCTCTATAACTTGTCGTTTTTCCATTACCTCCATCTCCATCTGCTTGGCCTGAGTTTCAATCTCTTGTTCATTTTGCTTTTCTTTATCCCCCTCCTGTATTCCTGACACTGATGACATACGTGGAGATGTTGGGCCCATTTTAAAAACCTTGTAGTAAAATTCTTCCGCTTTTTCAACAGTGTTTAATTGATATCTTTCTCCTTGATATCTCAATATTATACCAACTGGAGCATCCCACCTAAATGGGATGTTTTGTTTCTTTAGCTCAGTCACCAAAAATCCAAAGTCCTTTCTCTCTTTTAACATCTTGGACGGCAGCTCTTTATATATCCAGATCTTCATTCCATTCATTTCTAGAGTGGAGTTAAAAGACTTTTGCACAATATCATTTCTTATTCCTTTATCAGTAAAATAAATCACCACATCTCTAGGCAATTGTCTTTGCTTTGCCACCCAAGAATTTACTCTGTAGACCTTATCAATCTTACAGAATATTTCTTCAGAGCTGACCTTTAAAATCACAGCCAGAACTTCAGCAGACATCTTTCTCAAGTCCTCTCTGTTATTTTCCTGTATTCCCCTCATTCTGATCGCAAATTCCATGGATCTGAATTGCATCATTGTAACTTCATTTTCAATCCTTTGCTTTATATTATCTACATTGTAAATCTTGTGATCAGCTTCCTTCATTTTAGACTCTACTTCTGAGCTATTTTCTTGAATCATTGTCAAATCATTTTCAATTCTTTGTATTTTATTATCCAGATTATGAATCTTATAATCAGCTTCCTTCATTTTAGACTCTATTTCTAAATTGATATCTTTATCCATCTTTATAATTACTTCTGAAAAACTTTTCAAAGCTGTTACAATATAGTGCTTCAGATTATCATACTTTTGTTGAACCAACTCTTTAATTTCCTGTCTAAATTTTTCAAGATTCTGGTTCATAATCTCATCATGTCTTGCCAACTCCTCCACAACAAATTCCTTTAAATCTTTAAAACCATTCTTCTGCATCTGCAAGCTCAAAAATTGCTCTTGTGATTTATAATTGGGGGAGCCCCCCCCCCCACATCTTGGTTGTCTGGCTTTGTCAGTTTTAACGCCATCCTGCCACGCAAACAGACTCCTTTTAAAGAAAAAGTCTTCTCTCCACACAATATCAATATCAAGTCTCTAAGAAGGAAGAAGCATGAAACAGAAATTTTTCTCTTCTCTGCTAGCCAGCGCTATTGCTTCAAATACTTTGTAACATATTAAGCCATTCAAACGGAAAGACTTTCGCTTTCAGCTTTCTTCTCAAGCCTCAGCCAGCCGCCATTTTAAACCTTTTTTTTCCCTTTTCACTCTCTCTTCATTCTTAAAATCGATCATAGGGTTGTTACAAATACTTGCGATTTAAAGTCCCAAATCCGGATTTCATCCTGCTTATTCAGGCAATCTGTTAGTTTTCGCTGATTAGGTTGGTCACATCGTCTAGCTCTGCAAAGCGCAGAGTTCTCCCGAAGCCCGGAGTAGCGGCGAGCTAGATAGGGAGCCTCATCCTGCTTCCACCCCAAGAGTAAAAAAAAAAACTCTGGGGACTTCGTAGAGGGCTCTACCTGCTCTCGCTGGCTCTCCTCACATTTCCTTAAGGAAACCGAGTTTTTCGAGCCGCCTCCCAGCTGTAAAAGCGGCTCTTTACGGGCGGCGGGGGTGGCGTTCCCAAAAGACCATCTAGCGATGACAGAAGCCAAACCGGAAGCCCAATTATTTACTAGAATTTGACAGAGCTGAAGACATAGTAAAAAGAACTATGATAGCCTGGGCTAGGAATATTGGACATAATAACGAACTAGAGGATTGGGAAATAATTTGGAACAAAAATTATAAATTAACCAGATCGGCAAAATATAAAGATAATCAATATAAAATGTTTTACCATTGGTACTTGGCACCCTATAGACTGGCAAAAATATATCCAAATTTAAACCCCAATTGTTGAAAATGTGGACAAAAACAAGGTACCTTCTTTCATACATGGTGGTTATGCTCCGAAACAAAAAAAATTGGATGAAAATACATAGTTGGATACAGGAAGTAACAGTCTTCCAGATAGAATATACACCAGAATTGTTTCTTCTAGGAATAATGAAAAAGAAATATGAAAAAAACAACAACATATATTATTCTACATATGACAACGGCGGCAAGATTGGCATTTGCGCAATGTTGGAGAAGTTCAAACATACCCGCCAAAGATTTAATAATTAGAAAGATATTAGATTGCGCAAAGATGGATAAAATGACATTGGAACTGAAAGGACTGATGGATTCGGACTTTTACGTAATATGGGAGAAATGGTATAATTGGATTGAAGATAGAAAAAATGGGTTTATAGTATGCCTATAGTATGCATACATGCCTATAGTATGGAGAAGGAAATCTTTACCTACCTCCCATACTGGAGAAAATGTAAATGCAGTTAACGGGAATCAGATTCAGAACAGAATGATTTGTACTAACATGAAATTTGCTCGCTTAACTTCAAAAGGGAGTTAGACAAAGATCCAGATGCAATGAATACCATAGCTATAAATCATGACAGCCACATGAAATAGCCATGTTCACAGGTAAACTGTTGGGAAAGACAATGTGAACTGGGCACTAGGGGAGCTGTAGTCTACCATATTTTGAAGGCACCACAGTAGGAAAAATTAAAATAAGGCAGCCCCCTATTTGCTGCTTTTCTTTTCACATCTCATACATTGTGGCTCACTCTTCTGCCTTGATGGGATAATTTCTACATCCTGGAAACTGCTGACAATCCAAAAAATGCAGAAAAAGTGTGCCGTTTTTTCTAGAAATCTCAAGGAATTCCAAAATAAGGAAATGAAAATTGATTACTGGAAAGAACAATTACTGTTAATAACATATATTTAATTTTTTTTTTTGTGGGGGGGAGGAAGAATGAGAGAGCCAGTAAATATTCACTAAGTTACAAAATCCAGGCAGTTCAACCATTTGAATTTTAAAGTATCCACAAGTTTTGATGATCTCCTAATCCCATTATTTCCCAGCTGGCGATCCTTCAGATGCCAAAAAGATTCCATCTCTTACTTTCCTTAAGAGGGTTGGAAAATATTGTATTGGGAAAAACTAGTCAAAACTAGCATGAACTTGTACAATGTTTGGTACAATACTATTCTGTGAAAATATTGTTAGTGTAGGCTTAATTTGTTGCCTTCCAAATTCATTAATTATATGCAAGAATGCATATAATTAATGCATTCTTGCAAATGCAAGATTAGGTATACATTATGTTGCAGCAGCATCAGAGAAGAAAAATGGTATAGTTATATATGTGAAAAGAGACTTAATTGCAAAATTAGTTGAAGCGGATGATCAAGGAAGATTTTTAGCGATTGAACTTTTAATAAAAGGAGAAAAAACGCTTGTAATTGGAGTATATGCCCCGAACCAACAACAAGAACAATTTTATAATTTACTACACTCAAAGTTGACACAATGGAGATATAAAACTTGTATCCTATTGGGAGATTGGAATGGTGTTTTGGACGTAAAAAAGATAAGAGGGGATCTAAACAAAATGTTTTAACCAAGAGCAAAATTGCCCAAATCGTTCTGGGAGATGATGGACGACTGGGAGTTGAGGGACATTTGGCGCGAAAGAAACCTAGAAGAAAAAGATTTTACTTTTTTTTTGGATAGACATCAATCATTTTCAAGGATTGATTTTATATTAATTACTAATGATTTATTATCTAGGGTGAAGAACACGAAGATCTGTTCAAGAACATTGACAGACCATAGTTTAGTCTGGATGGAATTGGAGTATGGGAAAGGGCCTAGGAGGTCCTGGAGGTTAAATGATAATCTGTTTAGATATGAAGAAAATGTAAAAGAGTGTAAAAAATTTATGAAAGAGTTTTTTGTTATGAATATGCAAAAGGGTCCATCTATGGAAATGGTATGGGACGCAAGTAAAGCCTACATGCGAGGAATTTTGATATATTTGAATAATAAACATAGAAAGAAACAGGGGGCAAAAAGAAAAGAACTAGAAGAGGAGATTAATAAACAGGAACGGGCTTTAATAGCCAACCCAACAGATAAGAAAATTAAAGAGGCAATTAATTTACTGAAGGGTCAGTTTAATATGTTAATAGCAGATCAAGTGGCAACCAACTTACAATATGCAAAACATAATACTTTTTGTAACGCCAATAAACCAGGTAGGTGGTTGGCATATTTGTTAAGGAAAAAGCAGAAAGCAAGGACAATAGAGAAAATAAAATACAAGGGTAAGGAGGTTTATGAGCAAGAATTGATTAAAAAAGCCTTTTTAGAGTTTTATTCAAGGCTGTATACTGGTGATAAAATTCAAGATATATAGATAGATATCTGCAAAAAGAGAATATTTGTATAACTTCAAAAGAGCAGAGGGATAGCTTAAATCAATTGATAACTTCCGAGGAAATTATGTTTGCAATTAAGCAGTTGAAAGTGGGTAAAGCTCCTGGAACGGATGGTTTGACAGCTATTTATTATAAAAGTTTACAGGAGGAAATGGTGGAACCACTGAAGGAATTATTTAATGATATACAACAGGGAGGAGAGGTACCTCCAACTTGGAAGACAGCATTTATATCGCTGATCCCAAAAGATGGGCAAGACTATACAGACCCTAAAAACTATAGGCCGATTTCACTTTTAAATATAGACTATAAGATTTTTGCTAAAATTTTAGCAAACAGATTAATGACAGTTATGCAGCAAATGATTCATCATGATCAAACTGGTTTTATAAATGGAAGACAAATGAAAAGTAATGTAAGGCAAATTGTTAACTTATTAGAGTATTTGGGAAGGAACAACCAGGTCCCCGCAGTGCTAGTTTTTCTGGATGCTGAAAAAGCTTTTGACAGATTGAACTGGCAATTCTTATTAAAACTAATAGAAAGGATGCAATTTGGAGAACATTTTATACAATCTATTAAGGCAATATATCAAAAACGAACAGCGCAAATAATAATCAATGGTGGTTTAACAGATAATTTTAATATAGAAAAAGGAACAAGGCAAGGCTGTCTCTTGTCTCCGTTATTATTTATTTTGACGCTGGAAATTTTATTAAATAAAATACATGGGACTGATATAATAAAGGGAATCAGAATTAGACGGCATGAATATACGTTACGAGCATTTGCGGATGATCTGGTGGTTACCTTAGCCCAACCGGTACAATCGATTACAGCCTTGATGGATATAATCTGCTCATATGGACAAGTATCTGGTTTTAAAATAAATACAACTAAAACAAAGATAACAGCTAAAAACATGGTCAGAAGCCAGAAAGAAGAGATAGAAGGGCTAACAGGATTTGAAATAGTTAAGAAGGTTAAATATTTAGGGGTTTATATTATGACTGCAAATATGAAATTTTATCAACATAATTATGAACCGTTATGGCAAAAAATACAGAAAGAGATGGAAAATTGGAAGAAATTGCAACTGTCTTTGCTGGGTAGGATAGCTGCTGTAAAAATGAATATCTTACCAAGATTCTTATTTCTTTTTCAAATGATACCTATACTTAAAAAAGATGAAAATTTGAAGGAATGGCAGAAGGGTATAAACAAGTTTGTGTGGGCAGGGAAGAAACCACGAGTTAATCAAAAGATAATGCAAGATACCCGAGAAAGAGGTGGTCTTAAAATGCCCAATTTAAGACTGTATTATGAAGCTGCTACCCTCTCAGCAATTACAGATTGGATAAATTTAACGGAGGAAGAGATACTGAATATTGAAGGATACGGTCTGGTCTACGGCTGGCATGCTTATCTATTGTATGACAAGAAAGTAGATAAGACTTTTAAAAGTCACATATTAAGAAATGCTCTACTGCGTATCTGGAAAAAGTATAAACTAAAGGATAAGTTACCAATATGGACAGTACCCAGACATGCGACAGAGAATATAAATTTGGAGCAAAAGCAAGATAAGTTTACATATAAGGAACTCCTTCATAAGGAAGGAGTTAGATTACAATTAAAATCTATGGAGCAATTAAGAGAAGAAGGAATTATTAAGACTTGGTTTCAATACGGTCAGCTGCAGGCCAGATGGAGAGAGGATCAAAAAACTGGTATTATGCAGCAGGATGAGAATTTGATAAAGCAAATAAGAGATAAAGGTCAAATGCATATTAAAAGGTTGTATAATGTATTAGTGGAAATAGATTTGGAAACAGAGCTAGTCAAGGATTGTATGATAAAATGGGCACAAAATATAGGTGAACCAATAATGTTGGATACATGGGAAAAGATATGGGTTAGAAATGTAAGATTCACACAAGCTCAAAACTTAAGAGAGAACTTTTACAAAATGTTTTATAGATGGCATTTAGACCCAAAAAAACTAGCTTGCATGTATCCAAATTTACAACCCAAGTGTTGGCGATGTGAGTGTGAAGATGCTACATATTTTCATATATGATGGACATGTAAAAAAAATTAAGGCTTTTTGGATTAAAATATGGTGGATTATTCAAAATATTTTAAGGAAAAAAATTAAATTTACACCACAGTTTTTTTTGTTGGGAATAGTCACGGATTGTACTGTAATAGAGACTAAGTTGGTTTTGAATTTAATAACAGCTGCCAGGTTACTGGTGGCACAGTACTGGAAGAAGGAAGATCCACCTACCATTGAGGAATGGACATTAAAAGTTGTGCATCTGGCTGAGATGGCAAAAATTTCATCATATCTTAAAGATCATTCAAATGAAAGATACATGTCAGAATGGAGAAGATGGATTGACTATATGCAAAAAAAGTACCCGAACAAGAAGATTCATATAGCTTATGAATGAAATATTTTTAAGTAGTTTATGTTTATAGTTTTTGAGCTATAAGGAGTTAAAGACCTAGGGAGAATATGAATGCAATAATTTGTTAGCATATTTTAGCTTTATGTTTGTGAATGCTATACCCTGTGCCTGTTCTGGGAAGTCTAGGAAGGGGGGTGGGGGGGAAGGGGGGAGGGGGAAAGGGTGGTGGGGGGGAAATGTTTGTATTTCTTATAAAACTTTTCAATTAAAAAAACATTAATTAATTCATTAATTATAATACTCCTAAAAATGGAATATTTTAAAACTTTTCCTTAAAACAATTTCAAAAAAACCTTTCAAAATTCAGCCTGCCCCACCCCCAACTATTCTTTATCATCCGTCAGCTAGTCATGACTATATAGCAAATTAGTTTTACGTGACTCAGTGAAGGTTGAGCACACATGAAACACAACTAAGTCCACAAAAAACAAAGCAGACTAATAATGCAGTCAGACAATTACACTTCAAAGTCAGTGTTGCAGTAGTGATTCCCAGCTGTCATACTAGAAATGATTAAGGATTCTAAAACATTTCAAATTTGAAGATTTAATGAAAATAATTTCTGATGTTCTTCTAGCAGGTTTTTTTTTTACATTTTTCACTGTTCATTACCTAAATGTCACAGCTGTTACCTCATTCCATTATGTCCCAAATTTTCTTGAAACAAAGCTAAGCCATGTACTCTAAGTGACCTACAGACCACAGGACCCTGAAGGTCACTGACAAAACTGACTCTAGGTAAGATAGCCACTGAGAGAATGTATAATCTCTCAAACAACCTGAACACAAGGAGAAAGCAAACTCTCTGACTCTAACTTCCTCTCTTTTCTTGTAACAAATTGCAAGAAGGAATTTAGGAAGCAAAGGCATTTTAGGCTGGCACTGTATAGGTAGTCCTTGAGTTATAACCACAATTGAGCCCCAAATTTCTGTTGCTAAATGAGACATTTGTTAAGTGAGTTTTGCCCCATTTTATGACCTTTCTTGCCACAGTTGTTAAGTGAATCAGGTGTTAAATTAGTAACATGGTTAAGAGAATCTGGTTTCCCCAGACTTTCCTGGTCAAAAGGTCGCAAAAGATGATCACATGACCCCAGGACACTGCAACAGTCATGTGAGTCAGTTGTCAAGCATCCGAATGTAAATCATGTGACCATGGAGATGCTGCAACAGTTGTGTGTGAGAAATGGTCATAAGTCACTTTTTTCAGTGCTGTTGTAACTTTGAATGGTCACTAAATGAACAGTTGTAAGTCAAGGACTAGCCATACTTCTCTTTTACCTACTGTATTTCCAAATCAGGCCAGGCTAAAAGTAAAGGAGGCAAAGAAGGAATAATGTTCATATATACTGTAGCTGGAAGATATTTTTGACAGATGAATAAAAATGTGGAAACCTGAGAAAAACTCAGGTTCAAATTTTCACTTAGCCATAAAGGTTGTGTATTATTTTAAACCTCATATCTTCATCAAAATTACAAGGTTGTTATGAAAACATGGAGAGTGAGAGAACATGTATTTCAACCTTGTGGTTCTGAAAGAAAAATAGCAAATGCAATAACAGTTACTTAACTTTTTAAGTTAAATTGAACCAGTAATGCATCCGTGCTTATCATTCTTCAACAGTGGACAGCCATGTAGCTCTGGAGAACTGATATGAAAGCAATACAGAAGCCTGGGGTTTTTGAAGAGCATCTGTTTTATCAATGATATACTATCTCTGAATACAGACATTCAACTAAGAACTATATTGATTAATAAGTCCTGACAGGCTGTTCTAATCTATATTCAAAGCTATCAAAAGGTAGCAGTTACTATCAAAACACATTGTAATGGATTTATAGCATGAAGCAGCATTTCTTTGCACCTCTGAATAGTCTATCAATCCATTTCATTTTATTTTCCATTTCTATTACACATTCTAATGTGCTCCATTCTCATAAATCTTTATTTAAAATGTAACCTGCATTATCAAATTTGCTGGAGGTTCACTGATATAAATCCTTTCATTTCAATCAAAAATAAAACCCTCGTTTCTTCCCAATTATTTGGCACTAATCTAACTTGTCTCACATACTAAATATTGGCCTAAATTCATCCTTATCTGAGCATGTTCCTTCTCCTGCTGGATACACACCTGTCTTTGTGAGTTAATTTCTGAGATCAGACTCAGCTCTCAGAACTGAACGAACCTCCAGCCAACAGGAAATGGAGTTGAGACACATTGTCCACACATTATATAAAGACAATTCCTTTTCCTAGCCTCCACCCTTCGCTTGTTCATACCTTAACCTGCCAATGGCAGTTACTTACCTGGATAGTGTAAGGGAAATTTCGATATTCCAGGCCGCAGAAAGGTTGGTGCTCACACCAACAGATCTGTGAACAGCCACACCACCACTGAAGCCCCCCTCCCTCCCTCCCCCCGGGTCCCTAGTAAGCGTTTCAGCCTCCCCACTTCCCCCAGCCAGGGGGCATAGCCGGTGTCCTCCTTTAAAAACCGGGGGAATCTTGGCAGACCAGTAGAGTAAGCAAGCTTCGTTTTCAAATAGCCTCCCGAGAGAGGAAATCGGGCACAGAAAAGCAGAAACGTCAGGTGAAAGTCGAGAGCGGAGCTGAGCAAGAGACCTGCTCCTTGGAGGGAAGGAGAAACCGAAAAGAATGGGAGTCTTTGGGAGAGAAGCTAGCACGGACTGGGTTCAAAGGTCACAAAGGCGAAGAAGTCAGGGAGGCCAGTTCTCCAGGGAAAAGGCTTCGCAGGGTCAGAAGTCACAGGCTGGACTCCGGGGGGCAGGATGGAGGAGGCGGCGGCGGGGAAGAGCAGACAGTTCAAGCTTCGTCCCCGTGGAAAACCTCGGCCAGACCCCACTCTGAAGACACCCCCCACGCCCTGGGCTCTCTCCCGTCTCCCAGGCAATGCAGAGAAATCTGGGCCAAGGGAGGGCCGCTGTACTGCACCAAGACTCTATGGCCCTTCCGAAGGCTTTCGGCCCCTCAGCCCGCGGGGTAGATGCGGGCACTAGCGGCAAATCGGAAGCGGAAGCCGATTTAGTCTCTACTTCCGCCTCCAGTTGATGCCCATTTCCGCCTTCATCCTTCTCCATGTTGAGGCGCCGGTACTTCCCGCATCAGAGAGAATCGTGCCAAGCGAAAATGAGCCGGGACCAAAAAAACAACAAAACCCCACAAACGGAGGGAAGAAAATGCAAACGGTCGAATCCGGTAATATAGATTTTAAAAAAATTAAACGTTTCACATGGCGTTTAATTGCGCATAAGTTTTTTTCATTTCTTCATATGTAAGCATTCTGGTTAGGGGGGGAAATTTTTATTTTTAACACCGCCCCCCAAAAAATCTCAGAAATAGCAAAACTTTTACTTCACTACAATCGAAACAATAATCCAACACTAAAACATTAATTTCTGTAGTTTCCTCCACGGCAAACCTTGCCAAATGTTTAATAAACGAAATGGCATTGTGTGGATTTCTAAGAAGTTGGAAAGCATAGCTACTTGTAATGGTGGGGACGACCCTCCAATAAGAGTCGTAGCTGTTTCTGTGGTTGTACTGCACTTCTTCCCAACCTCCGATTAACACTGGTACCTGCTTGCTCAAATGGTGAGCCCCACCCCAGGGGAACAATCAGAAATGTGGCCTGCGATGAACAGTAGTCAATCCCAACTCACCTTCTAAATTTTAAAGGAACAGCACTAGCATTTTCCTGCATGATATTCAGTGGTGGGTTTCTACCGGTTCGCCCCCATTCAGGCGAACTGGTAGTGGTGGCAGCGGCAGGAGGCGGCTCCGCCCGGACGTCATCACGGACATACGCAGAAGTGCCGCGCGTGAGCTCACAGTTCCGAACTGGTAGCGAAGGTAAGTGGAACCCACTACTGATGATATTGATATAAAGGTAAATTTGGGACTAGATCCAAGAGGGAGGAAAAGAATAACAATCTCTCGAGTCCCATCACAAGAGACTACTCCAAATCATAACTCTGAATCTTTTATTTTTATCTTACAGATTCAGCAAATTTTCCATTAAATGTAAAGAAAACTCAGTTTGTTAACATTAAAGTAGTTTGTACCCAACCCATAAAAGTCACCCCATTTAGCATGTTAAGTGGTAGCATACAACCCGCCCCCCCTTGAAAATCCAGTAGTCTGATTGACTACAAAAATATTTATTGGAGCTGGAGACCACTGGTTGAATAGAAAAGTGTCATATTAATATCCACAAAAGAATAAATGTTAAAGTAGGATTTATTATATAGTTTTAAAGTGGAAGGTTGTTTTGAAATGTTATATTAATATACAGACATAAGTATGGTGGAGGAGAAAAAAAGGCAGATTATTGATAAATTGGGAGTTATAACAATGTTACTGTGTTAAATTAGAAGTTATTACATAGTGTTATAATGGAATGTTATTTTGAAGTGTATGGTAAGAGGGGGAAGTAATAATATTAATAATACTAGAAGTAAGGGTCAGTATTTGGAGGAGGGAGTAAGGGGATGGTAAAATATTATATAAACTGTTATGTATTAGGTGTTTATTTTGAAGAAGTCACGGGGGAGGGGGGTTGGGGTGGTGAGGGGGGGTTAGGGAGGAGGGGGGGAAAATTTGTAATTGAAAACTTTTTTTTCAATAAAAGTTTTCCTGTTGTGTATGAAATTCTACAAACTAGGCATAGAAAAGAATGCTATAGAGCACGGGTGTCAAACCCATGGCGGTGTCACGTGACATATCAGGACTTTTCTCCCCTTCACTAAACTGGGCGGGGGCGTGGCTAGCATGTGACGCATCCGGCCCGTGAGTTTGATAGCCATGGTATAGAGAGATTATAAAGGATCTTGTAAGCATATACAGTATATCACAGAAGTGAGTACACCCCCTCACATTTCATAAATATTTATGTATATCTTTTCATGTGACAACACTGAAGAAATGACACTTTGCTACAATGTAAAGTAGTGAGTATACAGCTTGTATAACTGTAAATGTGCTGTCCCCTCAAAATAACGCAACACACAGCCATTAATGTCTAAACTGGTGGCAACAAAAGTGAGTACACCCCTAAGTGATAATGTCCAAATGGGGCCCAAAGTGTCAATATTTTGTGTGGCTACCATTATTTTCCAGCACTGCTGTAACCATCTTGAGCATAGAGTTCACCAGAGATTCGCAGGTTGCCACTTTTCCATTCCTCCATGACGTCACGGAGATGGTGGATGTTAGAGACCATGCGCACCTCCACCTTCCGTTTCAGGATGCCCCACAGATACTCAATAGGGTTTAGGTCTGGAGACATGCTTGGCCAGTCCATCACCTTTACCCTCAGCTTCTTTAGCAAGGCAGTGGTCATTTTGGAGGTGTGTTTGGGGTTGTTATGTTGGAATACAGCCCTCCGGCCCAGTCTCCGAAGGGAGGGGATCATGCTCTGCTTCAGTATGTCACAGTACATGTTGGCATTCATGGTTCCCTCAATGAACTGTAGCTCCCCAGTGCCAGCAGCACTCATGCAGCACCAGACCATGACATTCCCACCACCATGCTTGACTGTAAGCAAGACACACTTGTCTTTGTACGCCTCACCTGGTTGCCGCCACACACGCTTGACACCATCTGAACCAAATAAGTTTATCTTGGTCTCATTGGACCACAGGACATGGTTCCAGATATCCATATCCTTAGTCTGCTTGTCTGCAGCAAACTGTGGGCTTTCTTGTGCATCATCGTCGTTCCTTCTGGGATGAAAGCCCTGCAGACCAATTTGATGCAGCGTGCGGTGTATGGTCTGAGCACTGACAGGCTGACCCCCCGCTTCAACCTCTGCAGCAATTTATTTTTATTTTTTTTATTTAACTTATATGCCGCCCTATCTCCAACGGACTCAGGGCGGCTCACAACAATAAAATCCACAATAACCACAGTACAAAGTTAAAATACCTAATTAAACCAGATAAAAGTTAAAAACCCATATAAAACCCCATCAGTCCAGGCCGGGGGACTTGAATAACCAAGTTTTTAATTCGCGGTGGAAAGTGTGAAGGTCAGGGGCCAGCCGGAGCCCCAAGGGGAGTTGATTCCAGAGGGTGGGCGCGCCCGCAGAGAAGGCTCTACCCCGGGGGCCTCCAGCCAACATTGTCTAGCCGATGGCACCCTGAGCAGGCCCTCCCTATGGGCGCGAACCGGGCGATGGGAAGTTGTTGCTGGCTGCAGGTGGTCTGCCAAATATCCTGGGCCCAAGCCATGTAGGGCTTTATAGGTCATCACCAGCACCTTGAATCTCACCCGGAGGGCAACCGGCAACCAATGCAAGTCGCACAGGAGAGGTGTTACATGGGAGTATCGGGATTCTCCCATCACAACCCGCGTGGCTGCATTTTGTACCAGCTAAAGCCTCCGAGTGGTCCTCAAGGGCAGCCCCATGTAGAGAGCGTTACAGTAGTCAATACGGGAGGTGACTAGCGCATGAGTAACTCTGCATAGGGCATCTCGGTCCAAGTAGGGGCGCAACTGGCACACCAGATGGATCTGGCCGTATGCCCCCCTGGTCACGGTCGTTATATGGTCTTCTAAACTCAACCGTGAGTCCAGGAGGACACCCAAGTTGCGTGTCCTGTCTACAGGGGGTAAAACTTCACCCCCTATAGCCAACGATGGAACCTCCTTCGGATCGAGATGCCGGTACCCACAGCCACTCGGTCTTGGCAGGGTTGAGCCGAAGCCTGTTCCTTCCCATCCAGACCCGTACCGCTTCCAGGCATCGGGCCATCACGTCGAGGGCATCACTGGGTTGGTTCGGGGTGGATATAAAGAGCTTAGTATCGTCAGCGTACTGGTGGTACCTCACCCCGAAACCACGGATGTTCTCCCCCAGCGGTTTCATATAGATGTTGAACAGAAGGGGCGAGAGAACCGACCCCTGGGGCATCCCACAAGTGAGGGGCCTCAAGGTCGATCTCTGCCCCCCTGCCAACACCGCTTGCGTTTGACCTGAGAGGTAGGAGGAGAACCACCATAAAATGGTGCCTCCCACTCCCAGCCCCTCGAGGCGCCACAGCAAGATTCCGTGGTCAACGGTATCGAAAGCCGCCAAAAGATCTAATAGGACCAGAACAGAGGAATAACCTCTGTCCTGAGCCCTCCAGAGATCATCCACCAGCACGACCAATGCCGTCTCCGTGCTGTACCCGGGCCTGAAACCCGATTAGTACGGGTCGAGGTAATCCGCTTCATCCAGGGCCAGTGGGAGCTGACGTGCCACCACACTCTCGACAACCTTTGCTAGAAAGCGGAGGTTGCAGACCGGATGAAAATGACTCAAGACAGCTGGATCCAAGGCCGGCTTCTTGAGGAGGGGCCTCACCACCGCCTCCTTCAAGGCGGCCGGAAAGCTTCCCTCCCCCAAGGAAGCTGTTATCACCACCTGGATCCAGCAGCGTGTCACCTCCCGAGCTGAGTAAACCAGCCAGGAGGGGCACAGGTCCAGCACACAAGTGGCCACACTCAGCTTCCCCATGATCCTGTCCACTTCCTCTGGGATAACAGGATCAAACTCTTCCCAAAGCACAGGACCCGCTGCCTCCTCACCGTCTGACTCTGTCCAGTCAGAGTCCAAGCCGTCCCGAATCTGAGCGATCTTGTCCAACAGGTGCTGGCTAAATTCCTCACCTCACCCTCGCAGAGGGTCTTCCCTCACCCTCCGATTCAAGAGGGAGCAGGACACCCTGAACAGGGCAGCCGGGTGATTCTCTGCGGACACGATGACATCGGCGAAGTAGAGACGCTTTGCCGTCGCCAACTCCACCAGGTAGGCCCGTGTGGCCGACCTTAGCTGGGACCGGTCAGATTTGGAACGACTGGCTCTCCAACGGCCCTCTAGGCTGGCAGCACTCATACGTCTATTTCCCAAAGCCAACCTCTGGATATGACGCTGAGCATGGGCAGTCAACTTCTTTGGTCGACCATGGCAAGGTCTGTTCTGAGTGGAACCTGTCCTGTTAAACCGCTGTATGGTCTTGGCCACCGTGCTGCACCTCAGTTTCAGGGTCTTGGCAATCTTCTTATAGCCTAGGCCTGTGATGGCTAACCTTTTTGCTGTCGTGTGCCAAAAGCGGGGGGAGTGCAGGGGGTCATGCACACGCATGACCACAGCCATAATTCAATGCTGCCCCGTGCCCCCCCGTGCATGCATGCATGACCCCCCTGCGCCCCATTTTGGGCCTACCAGGCTGCCCTTAAGCCTCCGGAGGCCAGAAGTGGCCCGTTTCCAGACTTCCGGTAGGCTCGGTAGGCCCGTTTTTCGCCATCCCCAAGCTCCAGAGGCTTTCTTGGAGCCACACACCCCCTCCAGAGGCCCTCTGGAGGCTGAAAATGCCCTCCCAGAGTCTCTGCATGAGCCCTGTACTTACCTGGCATCCAAAACGAGCCGCATGGAGACTCCTGGGAGGGGAGGCGTGGCGTGGGCAGGGCCAGCCTAAAATCAGCTGGCCGCCACGCACATGCACATTGGAGCTTATCTAGGGCAACGGCTCGCATGCCCGCAGATATGGCTATGCGTGCCACCTGTGGCACGTGTGCCATAGGTTCGCCATCACGGGCCTAGGCCATCTTTATGCAGAGCAACAATTTGTTTTTTCAGATCTTCAAGAGAGTTCATTGCCATGAGGTGCCATGCTGAACTTCCAGTGACCAGTATGAGAGTGAGCAATAACACCAAATTTAACACACCTGCTCCCCCTTCATACCTGAGACCTTGTACCACTAACAAGTCACATGACACCAGGGAGGGAAAACGGCTACTTGGGCCCCATTTGGACATTATCACTTAGGGGTGTACTCACTTTTATTGCCACCAGTCTAGACATTAATGGCTGTGTGTTGCGTTATTTCGAGGAGACAGCACATTTACACTGTTATACAATATACTATATAAAGTCTATACAATAACAGATCTAAGTAGCTTGCCTTATAGCAATACCAGATGTTAGAGTATAAAATCAAGAAGCTATGGAAGCTATTTTGCTGTTTTCCCATTTCTATGTTCACAGACGTAAAGCCAAACTCAGTAAAGGCACTTTATAGCAACATGAAATTCCCCATTAAGGTGCATTTAAAATAACTTTCCTAATATCAATATGAGCACACATTTCATCAGGCTGACTAAATTCAGCAGTTCATTAATTTAAAAAATTGCAAATACTGAGAAAGGTCAACTGGGTTTTTAATTAGTTACTAATATTAGTTTCTAGTTACTTCATATGTAAACTTTGGTATTTTGGAAGCAGAGTAATTGCAAATGTTTGGATCAGTCCCTGTTGACAGTTTTCAAGAGTCATGCTGCAGTTGTACACATTCCAACACATTACTAAGCTCCACTGAGCATTATAAACTTTAATTTACTATCCTATTTAAGTTTTGTGAACAAGCTTTAAGCTCATTTTTTTTTAGCTGAGGTAAGTTTTAGAAAAGCCTTACATAAACTATAGTGGTGTATTGCTAAATAATAAAGTAACCACAAATTCTGCAGCTAATATAGTTTAATCCTTGCAACCTAAACAGATTATGTAAGATATCATGCTAATTTCATTGTTTCTATTGCTAGTCATTGATATGGGCCACCGTTATATTAGGCAGTGAAGTATTGCCATAGAAATGTTGGAAGGTTTATTCATCAATTCCTCAGGATAAAATTCTCAGCATGAATTGACCAGTCTTAAATATGCACCTGTACCTCTTAAAGGGAAGAAAAAGTTTTGTGGAAAGGAGTTGAATGAAAATGAAGATGTTTGGAAAGTTCATAGATCCAGAGTACCACGTACTGGCATTTCATTCAGCTCAAGGTTACCAAAAGCTCAGCCTCCTGCACTTTAAACCAATGGAACTGATGCCTGCACAACATCATCTACAAATACAACACTGCATTGACCTAAGGAATACAAGCTATTTGCACCCAAACATAGTCCCACAAAAACACCATCTGAGAAATCTGTAGTCACAGATTTGCCAATTTCTACATTACAGAAAGTGTGCAGAATTCTTCAGGCAGCACTCAAAGATGGTAGATAGCCTAGTTAAAAATATTAACTTCCATCTTCTGTACTTAAGATTCAACCAGCATTACACTTGTACAGGTAGTTCTCCTTTAATGATCATTTATTCAGCAACCAAAGTTGCACATAACTTACAACTGGTTCTCATAATTGCAGCCCTCGGAGCATCCAAGTGATCATGTGATCATGACCCAGGTGCTTGGTGCCTGGCTTGCAATTATGACATTGCAACATCCTATGGTAACATGATTGCCATTTGCAATCTTCACTGCCAGCTTCTGACAAAGTCAATGGGGAACCCAGCAGGAAGTTGCAAATGGTGATCACCTGATGTTGCACTTAATGCCAGCTAACAGAAGTGCCAGAACTAAGTGGCAGTCATGTGACATTGCATTTTATGTCATTTAGCAACAAATTCTGATCCAAATTACCATAATTAAGGATTATATTTTGACCTAGGCTTCCTGAGTCAGTAAAACACATGAGTAGTCCCAAAAACCTTTTATTTCAACAGCTGTGAATTCGGTTCATTCACAAATGAGTCCCAAATAGTTGTAAAGAGTCCTTCGGGATAAGGCTGATAATCACCCACCTTTATCTCCCTTGACATGCTGCCAAAGACCTAATTGGCAAAGCCACACGGAGTCCAGAATCAAACAGAACTTCAGACTTTAAACTGAACAGAATTAACAACGTTGCTTCCTGCAAAGGCCCACGTGCCTTTGCTCCTCTTAAGTCTTATGGGAGGGGCCAATCATCTCCAAACCCTACTCCCGAGTCGCCCCTTTTAACTCTTCTTGCTTTTTGGCAGCTCTGTGCATGCGCGCACTGGGAACAGGCTGCCCCGTTCCTCTGCCTTGCTGAGGTCTGACTCTGGAGGCTCTGGAGGCAGCACGTACCTCCCAGATGGCCCTTTATCTGCCTCCGATGCAGAGCCCTCGTCCGAGCCTTCCCCAGACTCCAGGACTGGCCCATGTTCCTCCCCAGCCTCCTCACTGTCCGACTCTGCTGTCAGCTCCGCAGGCTGATGGCGGACCACAACACCATCCCTCACCGCAGGGCCCTCCCCCGGGTCTGGCGATCCGGATGCGGCCGTGACAGGAATTGGTCATGGAATGCTTTCACCAAAGCAGCTGCATGCATGGAGGTTGCATCCTCCCAAGTGAAATCCTCCGGCCCATATCCATTCCACTCAATGAGATACTGGAAATGTCCTTTCAGCCACCTCATACTTGGGCAGTCCATCTCTGTCACGTGGCGCTGGCTGGAGACGGTCAGGTTGGTGGAGCGGACAGGCCAGCCGTTCTGGAACAAGGAGGGATCTATGGAAGACCGGATGGATTCGCATCGATCGAGCCAATGTCAGACAGTAGGCGACTGGGTTGATGACCGCTTCAACAGGGAACGGGCCAATGTACCAG
The DNA here is from genome assembly GCA_022577455.1 of Arizona elegans. Lineage (NCBI taxonomy): Eukaryota > Metazoa > Chordata > Lepidosauria > Squamata > Colubridae > Arizona > Arizona elegans. Next base: position 40,957,879 of record JAKOOJ010000010.1, on the reverse strand, counting down.
TGGTCTAGCTTCCTGACCGCCCGGTCTGACGGAAGGTGCCTGGTGGACAACCAGACCTCATCCCCCACAGCCAACGGCGGTGTCGCCTGCCAAGATCGGTCCACATCTCTTTTATATTCCTCCTTGGTTTTCTCCAGATACCGTCGCACCAATTGATGGACGGCCTGCAACTCGGACAAATAGTCAGTAGCCACCGGAACCGGTGAGTCGAGTTGCGTGAGGGGAAAGAACCAAGGATGATATCCCACATTGGCCAGGAAAGGGGTCGTTTGCGTGGAGGTGTGCTGCGAGTTGTTGAACGTGAACTCTGCTACTGCCAAATAATCTGACCAATTGTCTTGTTGCTGGTTCACAAAACAGTGCAGGTATTGCTCCAGAATGCTGATGACTTTCTCACTCCCACCATCGTTTTTTGGATGATGCTCCGACGACAGGCAGATTTTCACATCTAAGGCCGTCATCAGCCCTTTCCAAAACTGGGCTGTAAATTGAGCCCCTCTGTCCGAAACGTGCAGCCTGACGACATGTTGGATAAACATGTGGGCGGTGGCGCGAGCCGTCAGTAACCCACGACATGGAATTAAATGCGCCATCTTCGTCAGCATGTCTACCACCATGAACATGGTCGTGAATCCAGAAGACGGAGGCAAATCGGTCAAGAAGTCCATGGAAATGGAGCCCCAGAGTCTCTGGTGTCGGCAATGGCTGGAGCAGCCCTGGGGGGGTTTCAGTTGCCGACTTGGCCTGTCAGCATCGAACACAGGACGTGACGTATGCCTGGACATAGTGTCGCAATCGGGGCCACCAAAAGGTGCAAGAAACTAGGTTCAATGTCTTAAAGAGGCCGAAGTGCCCCACCGCAGGATTATCATGGCACTGCAACAGGATAAGTCCCCAGAGCGGCCCCACAGGCACATATAGCCTGTCTCAGTACCGCAAGAGGTCCTCGGAAAATATCCATGGAGAGGCGGGCCCCACTTCCTCCTTCCATTGCTCCATGTAAGCATAGTGTTGCTGCGCTTCCCGTATCTAAGTCCATATGTCCACTGGTTCCTGAACTGCGGAGAAAGACACTACAGGCAAAACTGTCTGGAGCGGAAGAGGGTCTTCGATGTGGGAATACTCCAGTTTCTGCAAGAGCGCATCCGCCCTTTGGTTGCAATCCCTGGGGGTGTAGGTGACGTGGAAATTGAACCGGGCAATGAAGAGGGACCACCGAATCTGGCGTTGGTTCAGTTTCCAGGCAGTCTGCAGGAACTCCAGGTTTTTGTGGTGCATCCGGACCTCAATTTGATGTCGGGCCCCCTCCAGAAGATGTCTCCAGACCTCAAACGCTACCTTAATGGCCAGTAACTCCTTCTCCCAGATGGTGTAATTGCGCTTGGAAGGGTTAAGCTTCCACGAATACGCGCAAGGGAAGAGGGTACCGCCAGACGCGTGAGGCTCGAGTAACACCGCTCACACAGCAACATCCGACGCATCTCCTTCCACCACAAATGGACGGTGGGGGTCAGGATGTTTCAAGATGGGCTCCTTCATGAATGCCTGCTTCAAGGCCTGGAACACCTGTTGCTCGGGGGTATCCCACTGGAACGGGACCTTTTTCTGAAGGAGCCGAGTGAGGGACGCAGTCAAAGAAGCGAAGCTGGGGATAAAGGTCCGATAGTAGTTGGCGAACCCGAGGAGGTGCTGGACATCCTTCACTTGCCGAGGTTGCCAACTACGCAAAGACTCGACCTTGCTGTTGACGTTTCAGCTGTTTTGGGGGTCCACAGTGGACCATAGCCATCCCATAGGGATGGGGAAGAAAGGGGTACAGGCTGGTGTGGACAGGGAAGTCGCAAATTCCCTGTAGCACCGGCAGAGAGCTCACAACTCTACAGCTGGGAAGACAGCCATTGAGAGCTGTCGCAAAGCTGGGGCGGCCATGCGTGAAGAGGAGGAAAGAAGAAAGCAAGGCATATTGTATGGGTGAGAGTGAAAGTTTCATCTTGGAAACAAGACTCCTATTTTTAGCATACTCCCTGAGTTTTAAAAAGAGGTATAATTGAAGAAAAATGGCAGAGAGAAAGGGGAGGAAGTAGCTACCTCCCCATTTCCAGGCTAGTGGCGAAAAGGTGGTGGCCATAAAATAAAAGACAGTTTTTTAAGAAGTATGAAATGATTCGGAAAGTAATGGAAAGCAGATTGGGTAGAGTGATTTTTGGTTGAAATACCAAGAAATTTGGGACTTTTAAAATTCAAAGTTACCGTGGAAAGATCTAAGTTAGGAACTAGGGTTAGGAACCAGGGTTAGGAACTAGGGTTGTGGGTTTGGGGGACAACCCACCAAGGGGAGGGGCGGGCCGGGCCATGACATGCGGCGGGGGGTGGGGGGATCCGGGGGGGGTCAAGCTTGTCCAGACTGTTTCCACTATCGGTACTGTGAGTGGGAGGGTTAGTTATGGCGGGAGCAGGGGGCCATATCATGTTAAGGGAGCACGCACCCACTGTCTTCAAGCTCTACTCGTTTTCCAGGTTGCACAGACCCTCAGGGCCTGAGCCTTCGACTGATGTGCAATGCCAGGTCTGTAGTAAATAAAGCCCCCCTCATTTGTGATCTTGTTCAGGAGGGGGGAGCGGACCTGGCGGGTATTACGGAGACCTGGTTGGGCCTGGAGGGAGGGGTCCCTCTGGTAGAAATGTGCCCACCAGGCTTCCACGCATTCCATCAGCCGAGGCCACAGGGGAGGGGCGGGGGAGCAGCGGTTATTATCAGAGAAGGCCTTAGGCCGAGGGAGACCACTGTTCTTCAGACGGCCAGTTATGAGTCCCTCCTTGTGAAGTGGGGCCATGGGGTTCAGATGGGTTTGTTGATCACGTACCTGGCTCCCTGCCATGTGGCTGCAGCACTGCCCGAGCTACTCAACGTTATCGCCGCGGTGGCGGTTGATACTCTGAGACTTATGGTTATGGGGGATTTTAACCTGCCGTCCGTGGGTGAGGCGTCTGAGGTGGCTCTGGAGTTCATGGCTTCCATGACGGCCATGGACCTGACCCAGCTAATTCATGGCCCTATGCACATGGGGGGAAACACACTGGACTTAGTTTTTGTCTCTGGACAGTGGTTGAGTGATCTTGAGATAGGGGACATAGTCACCGAGCCCTTGTCATGGTCGGATCACTCTCTCCTTCGCCTTGACCTTTGAACCGCGGTACCCTGCCGCAGGGAGGCGGAACCAGTAAGATGGTACCGCCCCAGGTGCCTGATGGAACCTGATAGGTTCTGGGTGGAGCTTGGGCCAATCCCTGAGGATCTTGCTAATGCCTCGACTGGAGACCTAGTGGCTGCCTGGGATAGGGCGGCCGCTGGAGCTCTGGACCGAGTCATGCCTTTGCGGCCTCTGACCCGGCGCCGATCTAACCTGGCTCCTTGGTTCACCGAGGAGCTGAGGGAGATGAAGCGCCGAAAAAGACGCCTACAGAGTAGTTGGAGGGCTAGACCGGACACTGGTAAGATCTCATATTAAGAATTACCTAGTGGCGATAAAAGCAGCAAAATGTACCCATTTTGCTGCTCTTATTGCGTCATCAGATAATCGCCCGGCCGCCCTGTTTAGGGTGACCGGCTCCCTGCTCCACCAGGAAGCGCGGGAGGACCCCTTGGAGGGAAGAGCCGAGGATTTTGTTCAATATCTGCATGACAAAATCACTCAGATTCGGGAAGGTCTGGACTCCGACTGGGTAGGTCCAGCGAGGGTGATGGAGGCAGGTCCTGAGAATGTTATCTGGGATGAGTTTGATCCTGTGACCCCTGAGGACGTGGACAGGATTCTGGGTAGACTGAACGCAACCACATGTTTGTTGGACCCGTGTCCCTCCTGGTTAGTGCTGGCTTCCCGGGAGGTGACGCGAGGCTGGCTCCAGGGGATTATAAATGCTTCATTGGGTGAAGGTGCCTTCCCCGCCGCCTTGAAGGAGGCGGTGGTGAGGCCTCTCCTCAAGAAGACCTCCCTGGACCCGGCAGTATTGGCTAATTATCGTCCAGTCTCCAACCTTCACTTTGTCGTGAAGGTTGTTGAGAGTGTGGTTGCGCGACAGCTTCCCCAGTACCTGGATGAAACGTCGTATCTAGATCCGTTCCAGTTGGGTTTCAGGCCTGGGTACAGCACGGAAACGGCATTGGTTGCGTTGGTTGATGGATCTCTGGAGGGCTCGGGACAGGGGTTGCTCCTCTGTCCTGGTCCTGTTAGATCTCTGAGCGGCTTTTGATACCATCAACCATGGTATCATGCTGCACTGGTTGGAAGAGTTGGGGGTGGGAGGCACCGTACTACGGTGGTTCTCCTCCTTTCTCTCCAACCGGTCGCAGTCTGTGTTGACAGGGGGGCAGAGGTTGACCCCGAGGCCCCTCATGTGGGGTGCCACAGGGATCGGTCCTCTCGCCCCTTTTGTTCAACATTTATGTAAAGCCGCTGGGTGAGATCATCCGTGGTTTCGGGGTGAAGTACCATCAGTACGCTGACGACACCCAGCTGTACATCTCCACCCCAGACCACCCCAACGATGCCCTTGAAGTGATGTCCCGGTGCCTGGAGGCCGTACGGATCTGGATGGGGAGAAACAGGCTCAGGCTCAACCCATCCAAGACTGAGTGGCTGTGGTATCCGACGTCCCGATATAGTCAGCTGGTGCCATTGCTGACTATTGGGGGCGAATCATTGGCCCCCACGGAAAGGGCTCGCAACTTGGGCGTCCTCCTGGATTCACGGCTGTCCTTAGAAGAGAACTTTACGGCCGTGACCGGAAGGATTTTTCATCAGGTTCGCCTGATCCGCCAGTTGCGTCCCTTTCTAGATCGGGACTCTCTACACACAGTTACTCACGCCCTCGTCACCTCTCGTCTGGACTATTGTAACAGCCTCTACATGGGGCTCCCCTTGAGGTGCACTCGGAGGCTCCAACTGGCACAAAGTGCGGCCGCGTGGGTGGTTATGGGAGCAACATGGAGTTCCCATGTAACACCTCTCCTGCGCGAGCTGCACTGGCTCCCGGTGGTCTTCCGAGTGCGCTTCAAGGTTCTGGTTATCACCTTTAAAGCGCTCCATGGCTTAGGACCTGGTTATCTACGGGACCGCCTGCTACCACCAATAGCCTCCCACCGGCCAGTATGCTCCCATAGAGAGGGGCTCCTCTGGGTGCCATTGGCCAAACAATGTCGACTGGCAGCCCCTAGGGGGAGAGCCTTCTCTGTGGGAGCACCTACGATCTGGAACGAGCTCCCCCTGGAGATACGGAGGATCCCGGATTTGCGCACCTTCCATCGCGCGCTTAAGACTTTCCTATTCCATCAAGCTGGCCTGGCCTAAATCTTCTCCCCTTTTTAAATGTAAATTTTAATTTGTTTTAAATTATGGGGTATTTTAAATTCAGCCAAATTATTTAATTTGTTTTTAATTCATTTTAAATTTTTGTATTTATGTGTTTTATCTCGTGGCTGTTCACTGCCCTGAGTCCTTCGGGAGAAGGGCGGTATAGAAATTTAATAAAATAAATAAAATAAATAAATAAATAAATAAATAAGTTGGATCAGATAGAATTAAGATCAGAGGAAGTGAATTGCAGAGCTATACAGTGCCATCTAGTGGTGTAAAACGTTTTTTTCTTTTTTCTCTCTTTGTATGGACAAATGACTTAAAAAACAAAGAATGACCTTGAGTAATGTTTATAAATGTTGAAATAAAACGTTGAAGATAAACTGTCTTGTGATTTGTAAAAGAAGAGAAGGGGAAAAGAAGGGTGGGGGAAGGCTATCAGCCGAATAACAGATTAAAGACTGTCCTCTTTGACTATTTTTTTTCCTTTTTCTATACACTGCCTATTTTCCTATTATTTTTTCCTGCTATGTGGATCTAAGACTTTTGGATTTTTCTTTCTTCTAACATTGGAAACGTTGGAAGCCAAGAATCTGGATATTGTTGGGGGTCTTTTTGTTGTTATTCTTTTTTTCTCTCTCTCTCTTTTTGTATGACTGTATTTTTAGTGCCTATTTTTTTCTTCTGCTTTTATGGCATTTTTATTTTTTGTCTCTTTCCAATTAGATTTTTTTGGGGTTGGTTTTTGATGCCTTTCGTTTTTTGGGGCTTGGTAAAAAATGTTTTCATTTTTGGTGTTTTGTGGGGTTTTTTTTTCTTTCTTATCGTGGTTTTTGTTTTCCTTTCAGGTGGAATACGTTTGTTTGGTTTCTTCAACTATTGTTTTCTAAGTATATGGATTAAGGTAACAAGAACCTGAAGATTTGTGGTGGTCAAGACAACAAACGTGGATTATAATTAATTGCGATATTTGGATTACAAATTGGATTATAAATTGTGTGGTTTGAAAGTAAAGACCAAGATGAAGAAATTAACATCACATCTATCATCACCGTCAATAACAACAGCGAGTGCCGCAGCACAAAAAAAAAAAAGATATTGCAACACAGCAAGAGAAAACTAATATGGAATTAAAAAATATATTGCAGGCAATGCATGAAGACCTTAAGGAACGAATAAACAAAGTGGAAGAATTAAAAGACGTGAAAAAAATGTTGGGAAAAAATGAACAACAGTGTCGTATGCTGCTCACCAAGTTGGCTTGAACTGCTGAAAACACGACTCGCAGGCAAAGCACGAGGTTGTAAGCAGGATTAATTCTCATTTCTCGGTGCAGTCACACACGAACGTTAAAGAAAACACAAAGTCTGCGTTGGGGTTGGGTTCCTCCCCGTGTCCCTTTATCCCTGTTTCAATTAGCCCGGGAGTGGCCATAGCCAATTGACATTACTTCCTGGTTCAGCCCTTCTTTTTGCAGCAGCTGGGAACGCCTCCCTCTCCAGTAGTCTTGCCCTATCCTGGCTGCGGCGTGACCGACCGCCTCTGATTCCGGACCTAACCCCTCCCCATCACCAATGTGCAAAGCTGCGGACAGCGTAGACACCCCACCACCACCATGGTACAGTCATCGTGAATGTTGTTGTCTGGTAGGATCCCGTCCTTCATTGTAGGATCTGCAAAGACTCCCTCTCCCTATTTTATGTTGAGTTGACTTGACACTCGACACAACGGTTGACAGCAGTGGAAGAGAAAGCTGAATCAACAGAGAAAAAGGTGGAGGAGATGGATTATAGACTTACAATTACAGACAAAAATCAGGAAAAGACAATTATACAGTTGGAAATGGATAAGGCTGATTATTATCTAAGATTCCAAAATATAGAGGAAGAAAAAGGAGAGGATCTACCAGAAAAAAATGCTTAAATACTAGTGGAAGTCATGAAAGAGAGTGCAGGAAAGATAATAAATGGGATAGATGAAATCTACAGAGTGCATACGAGATATGCAATGAGAAATAATTTACCCAGAGAAATACATGTCAGATTTACCAAAAAAGGTTGAGAACAGAGATTTTGCATCTTATGAGGAACACGACAATAAAATATAAAGGTAGAGAGATAGCGGCGTTGAAACAAGTTCCAAGATGGGTGAGTGACTTAATAAAAGAATACCAATTCTTGACGAAACATTTGATTAAAAAAGGAGTGGGTTTTAGATGGTTGGTACCAGAAGGAATTTTGGTGAACCTACAAGAACAAAGACACAGATTGGATACAGTAGAAAAGGCAGAACTATTCTATCAGCAATACATAGAACAAGAAGAGAGATTGAGAGAAGAAGGAGGGGCAAGCTGCCAAGAGAAAAAAGAACAATTAAAAGAGACAACCAAGGAACAAGAGGAAAGAGCATTAAGAGAGGGAGCAAGGGCGAAAGAGGTAAGAGAACAAAGAGAAATAAGAACGACTAGATCTACCAAACAAGTAAAAATGGAAGAAGTAAAACTGATATCAGTAAATATAAATGGACTAAACTCAGCAATAAAAAGAATATTTAATAAACTAGAAAAATTAAAATTAGAGATTATATGCCTATAAGAAGTTCATATTAGGAAACAGCATAAATATTTATTGGAGCAAACCAAATTGGGAACATTATATACAACACTTGCTAGTCAAAGTAAAAGAGGGGTAGCACTATACATTAAAAAAACAATCCAATCTAAGCAAATTTTTGAAGATGAGGAAGGAAGGATATTAATGGTTGAAATAAATAAGAATAATAAAAATATTGTTAGTGGCAATATATGCCCCAAATGACAATCAAGAAGAATACTATGTGAACTTGCATAAAAAAATAATAGAATATGAATATGAATAGATATGTATATTAGGGGACTTTAATGCGATAGTAGATAATGAGCTGGACTATAAATCTACAAAACTGAATAAGAAGAAAGACACTCCCAAAAACTTTTTCACAATGAGACGAATTAAGTCTACAAGATGTTTGGAGACAAAGTTACCCAAAAGAAAAGCAATACACATATTATTCAAATAGACATTTGTCGTGGTCAAGAATAGACATGATGTGGATGTCAACAGAATTAATAGCTAAAATACAAAAGATTGATATTGAAACAAATGTATGGGCAGACCACAATCCAATAACAATGACGTGGAAGGGAAAGAAAAAAAAAATGAGATGGACATTAAATCAAAAATTACTAAATGAAAAGAATTTTCAACAATATATGGAAAAAGAATTTATTTTTTCTTTAAAGAGAATAAGAAGATACATCATTACAAAATGTGTGGGACACTAGCAAAGCATATATCAGAGGGTTGACAATGATATATTTAGGAAAACGAAATAAAACAGGCAAATGCAAAAGAAACTACAGGAGGAATATAAGACCAAGATGGAAACGTATGTTATAAAAGTGAGGAAAAGAAGAGAATAATTGAGAAATAGTATAATGGACTGTATCAACAACAGACAGTGGCAGAGGAAAAGATAGAACAATGTTTAGAAAAAGTGGAAATACCCAGAATTCTGGAAAAGTTTTTAAAAATGTTAGAAGAAAGAATATTAATGATGGAATTAATGGAGGGAATCAAAAGACAAAAGAATGGGAAGACACCGGGTCCGGACGGATTACCAGCAGAGGTATACAAAACATTACAAGATGTATTAAGCGAAGTGATGCTGCAAGTATTCAATGAACTATTACTTAAAGCTAAGATTCCGGACTCATGGATGGAGGCATACATAATCTTGATACCAAAAGAGGCACCTCTGCAACAAGTAAAGAATTATAGACCGATATCCCTATTAAATGAGGATTATAAAAATTTTGCATCAATTATGGCTGAAAGATTAAAGAAACTTTTCGGACTTCCGGTCGGCACCGCAGGCTCTGTGGACGGTCTTTTAAGACCGCCAGCCCTGTGTCTTCGTAAAAGCCGCTTTGACAGCGCAAACCGGCTGTCTGGCGGCTGAAAAACCTCCCCTTCGGGAAAAGAAGGAGAGGAGAGACGGTGGGCGAGAGTAGAGCTCCCCGAAAGCCCTCTGGAATATTTCCAGAGGCTTGGAGGGTGAGAGCTCCCCAGCCAGCTCGCCAAGAAGCTCCGATGCCAGGACGACTCTGCGAAAGCAGAGCGAGAAGACGCAATCCGATCCTGCTTTCAAAAGTGAGTTTGACTGATTACAAGCGCAGGCAGAGTGGAAACAGGAGAACAAGCTTTAAAAGTACAGAGCTTAACTCCGAACTTACTTTGTTTCAAACTGAATTTCATTGAGCTGGAGGCTGAAGATGGCATCTTTGTTATGGTTTTGAAAGTGAAAGCCAGAAACGAAAGTGCTTATTGAGAACTTTGCGCTGGGAGAGTGGATTAGCTGCTTATTAACTGCTGGGAAGTGAGAGCTTGTGGAGAAAAAAAACCTATCCTGCCTGATAAATTAGAGACTATAAATTACAAACATTTTAAAGTTGTTTAAGGGACTTTGTGGCTTTGGGGGGGAAAAAGATCTCTTTAGAAGGGGGAAAAATGGCTTCTAAACAAGTGAAACCAGGAGTTGTTAAAGGAGGGGGAGGTTCTCCAGTTGTGTCAGTGGTGACACAGAAAGCACAACTTCCGGCTGATTCACAAAGTCAGAGTCAGAGTCAGGAGGCAGCACTTAATGATTTTAAAGAATTTATGAAAGAAGCCATGAATAATCAAGCAACAGCAATGAAAGAAGCTATGAATAATTTAACATTACTTGTGAAAGGGAAATTAAAGAAGGTTGAGGAGGATAACAGTTCAATTAAGGAAGTGGTTGCAGAGAAACACGATGAAATAAGAGAAGATACTGTTTATGCTGTATCAGGATTGTCAAACTTTGTTATCCAGCTTGATGGGAAAGTTGAAGAAATTAATCAAGCCAATTTAAATTTGGAAAGCAAAATGGGAGATGTTATGACCAGAACAGAGAAAGTGAATGATGAATTGGTAATGTTACAATACAGGTCCATGGAGTTTGCTTTGAGATTGAGAGGCCTGAAAGAAAATAGCAAAGAAAATTTAAAAGATATTTGTGCTGATGCTATTGCAGAGATAATTAAAGAAAGACCAGAAGATGTGGCAAGCCGAATTGATAAAATCTACAGGGTTAACTCCTGGCTGGCAAGACAAAGACAGCTGCCAAGAGATGTGGTGATTTATTTTACAACCAGGAGGATCAGAAATGATATTTTACAAGCTTCCTACAAGAATAAAGTTCAGGTGGCTGGGCAAGAAGTGGTGGTTTTGAAAGAGATCCTTCCAAAGATGTTGAGAAGTAGAAAAGACTTTGGTTTTTTGGTAAATGAGCTGAGAAATCAACAAGTGGCATACAGATGGGATGTTCCAACTGGTCTATCTTGGGGGCTTACCCCCAACTTTGGAACCATCTAAGAAGGGAGAGCCGAAAGCACAACGACTGACCCGATCAACTTATAAACTTCAAGAACAACAATCAAAAATGCAACAATCTCAAGATTTATCTCAAGAAGTCCAGAAAACAGAAGCAGGGGGGGGGGGGGTAGGCCAAAGAGTAAGGTGGAGGAGGATGTTCAGCTGATGCTCATGCGGCTTCGAAAGGCTAAAGATGGCAACTAAATTCCTATCTTGGAATGTTAATGGCCTAAATTCACCACAAAAAAGAAAGTATTTCACTACTTGAAACAATTTAACAATGTTGTTATTTGTGTGCAAGAAACACATATTAGATTATTAGAGCAAAAATATTTGATAAATTCAAGATTAGGTACACACTTTGTGGCATCAGCACCAGAGAAGAAAAATGGGCTAGTCATATATGTAAGGAAAGGATTATCAGCTAATTTAATTGAGGCAGATGATCAAGGAAGATATATTGCAATTGAATTACTAACACAGACTGAAAAAATGCTTTTAATTGGAATATATGCTCCTAATCAGCAACAAGACAAGTTTTATAAATTTTTACATCCTAAAATAATACAATGGGATTATAAACCTTTTATATTAATGGGTGACTGGAATGGAGTAATAGGCACACAGAAAGATAAAAAAAATTTATCAAAGATTTCAACACGTGCAAAATTACCTAAATCTTTTTTTGATATGATGGAAGATATAGAACTGAGAGATATTTGGAGAGAACGTAATGTGGAGGAAAGAGACTTTACTTTTTTTTCTGATAGACATCAATCCTTCTCCAGGATTGATTTTATACTAACCACAAATGATTTTATTTCCAGGGTGAAGAAGACGAAGATATGTCCAAGAACTTTAACTGATCACAGTCCGGTTTGGGTGGAATTTGAACAGGAGAGGGGAGAAAGGAGGTCTTGGAGGTTAAATGAAAATTTATTTAGATATGAAGAAAATGTGAAAGAGCTTAAAAAACAAATGAAAGAATTTTTTGTTATTAATATGAATAAGGGTACTTCTATGGAAATGGTCTGGGATGCTAGTAAGGCTTATATGAGGGGTATGTTAATACATATGAATAATAAATATAGACTAAAACAACAAAAGAAGCGGAAAGAGATAGAGGAAGAAATAAAAAAGAAAGAACAATTACTTATATTTAATCCAGGAGACAAGAAAGTAAAATAAACAATATACTACGAGGGCAATTTAATATGTTAATGGCTGATCAGGTGGCAGCTAGCTTACAATATGCTAAACATAATACATTTTGTAATGCCAACAAACCAGGTAGGTGGTTGGCCTACATGTTGAGGAAAAAACAAAAATCACGAGTCATTGGTAAGATAGAATTTAGAGGTAAGCAAGTTTACCAACAGAATATGATCAAAAAGGCTTTTTTAGAATTTTATACAAAGTTATATGCTAGTGACTCAATACAAGGTATAGATATAGATAGATATTTAAAGGAAGGAAATATTCCTGAATTAACGTTGGAACAGAGGGAAGGACTGAATCAACCAATAACTTCTGAGGAGATTATTGATGCAATTAAGCAATTAAAAATAGGGAAAGCTCCCGGAACAGATGGATTAACAGCTGTTTATTACAAGAATTTACAGCTTGAAATGGTAGAACCGCTTAGAGTTCTATTTTGTAAAATTCAATTAGGGGGAGGAGTTCCACCCTCTTGGAGAACAGCTTTTGTTTCACTGATCCAGAAGGAAGATCAAAATTGCACTAAACCTGAAAATTTTAGGCCAATTTCACTTTTGAACACGGATTACAAAATTTTTGCTAAGATATTAGCGAATAGACTAATGCCAGTTATGCAACAAACAATTCATAATGATCAATCAGGCTTTATAAAAGGGAGGCAAATGAAATATAATGTTAGACAAATTATAAACCTATTGGAATATCTTGAAAAAAACAACCAGGTCCCTGTAGCGTTCATATTTTTGGATGCAGAGAAAGCATTTGATCGACTGAATTGGCAATTTCTGTTTAAGATAATAGAAAAAATGCATTTTGGGGAGTATTTTATACATTCAATTAGAGCAATATATCAGGAACAAACAGCACAAATAATAGTTAATGGAGGTTTAACAGATGTGTTTAAAATTGAGAAAGGTACTAGGCAGGGTTGTCCCTTGTCGCCATTGTTGTTTATTTTAACTTTAGAAGTTTTGTTGAATAAGTTACGTGACTCTGATAAAATAAAAGGAATTGTAATTAGACAGCAGGATTATAGATTAAGAGCGTTTGCAGATGACCTGGTTCTTACTTTATCTCAACCTATAGAAGCGGCTCCCTATATGTTGGACATAGTAGCTCAATATGGCAAAGTATCTGGATTTAAGGTAAATCTTCATAAGACAAAGATGATAACTAAAAATATGTCCATAACTCAAAGAGAAGACTTAGGGAGAATAACGGGGTTTGAAGTAGTTAAAAAGGTTAAATATCTAGGAGTATATATTGCAGCCTCAAACACGAAATTGTTTAAAAATAATTATGAAATTCTTTGGCAAAAAGTACAGAAAGAAATGGAAAATTGGAAAAAGTTACAACTATCATTACTGGGAAGGATAGCAGCAATAAAAATGAATGTACTACCTAGGTTTTTATTTTTGTTTCAAATGATACCAGTGCTTAAGAAAGATGGAAATTTGATGGAATGGCAGAAAGGGGTTAATACTTTCATTTGGGCTGGGAAGAAACCAAGAGTGAAACTGAAAATTATACAGGATATACGTGAGAGAGGAGGTCTTAAAATGCCTAACTTAAGATTGTATTATGAAGCAGCTGCTTTATCACAAATTAGTGATTGGTTTAATCTAACTGAAGAAAGAATGTTAAACATAGAAGGTTACGATTTGTTATATGGATGGCATGCTTATTTGTTATATTAAAAAAAGTGGATAAAGTGTTTAAGGGTCATATACTTAGAAATGCGTTGTTGAGGGTTTGGAAAAAGTACCAATATAAGCTAAATTATAAAATACCCATATGGGCAAATCCCAGACATGCAATAGAAAATATAAGTATAGAGCAAAAAACAGAGGTTATAAAGAGCTTCTTTTTTTTGGAAAGGGGTAAGTTGCAACTGAAATCTTTCGATGAATTAAAAGAAGAAGGGATAATTTATACTTGGTTTCAGTATGGTCAGCTTCAAGCTAGATGGAGGGAAGATCAAAAATTTGGTGTTATGCAAAATGAGGAAAATCTGGTGAAACAGATTAGAGATCAAAGTCAGATGCATATTAAAAGGTTGCATAATGCATTATTGGAAACAGATTCAGAAACGGAATTGGTTAAGGATTGTATGATAAAATGGGCACAAAACTTTCAGGAACCAGTGATGATGGAAACGTGGGAAAAGATTTGGGTCAGAAATGTTAAATTTACGCAAGCACAAAATTTGAGAGAGAATTTTTATAAAATGTTTTATAGATGGTACTTAGATCCTAAAAAATTATCATGTATGTACTCGAATTTGCAAGCTAAATGTTGGAGATGTGAATGTAATGATGCAACCTATTATCATATATGGTGGAACTGTAAGAAAATCAAGGCATTTTGGATAAAAATTTGGTGGGTGATGCAGAATATTCTGAAAAGAAGGTTGAAATTTACTCCTCAATTGTTCCTATTGGGTATAACGACGGACTGTACAGTATCAGAGACTAAATTGATTTTGAATTTAATATCACCTCTGACCCGACGCCGAACCTGCCCGGCCCCTTGGTTTTCCGAGGAGCTGAGGGGGATGAAGCGCCGGAAAAGACACCTAGAGAGTGGTTGGAGGGCCAGTCGCTCCGAATCCGACCGAACACTAGTTAGGTCTCATATTAAGACCTATCTAGTGGCGATAAAAGCGTCAAAGCGTAACCACTTTTCCGCTCTTATTGCATCGGCAGATAACCGCCCAGCCGCCTTGTTTAGGGTGACTCGCTCCCTCCTACATCAGGGAGCGCGGGAAGACCCCTTGCAAGGGCAGGCTGAGGATTTTGCACAGTATCTGCACGATAAAATCGCTCAGATTCGGGAAGGCTTGGACTCTGACTGGGTAGATCCCGGCGGGGTGACTGAGGCTGGTCTTGAGAATGTTATCTGGGATGAGTTCGACCCTGTGACTCCTGAGGACGTGGACAGGATCCTGGGGAGGCTAAACGCAACCACATGTTTATTGGACCCGTGCCCCTCCTGGCTGGTACTGGCCACCCGGGAGGTAACACGAGGCTGGCTCCAGAGGATCATAAATGCTTCTTTGAGAGAGGGTTTCTTGCCTCCCGCCTTGAAAGAGGCGGTGGTGAGGCCCCTCCTCAAGAAGCCTTCTCTGGACCCGGCCGTTTTGGCAAACTATCGTCTGGTCTCCAACCTTCGCTTTGTTGTGAAGGTTGTGGAGAGTGTGGTTGCGCGACAGCTCCCACAGTTCCTGGATGAAACCGTCTATCTAGATCCGTGCCAGTCCGGCTTCAGGCCTGGGTACAGCACGGAGACGGCATTGGTCGCATTGGTGGATGATCTCTGGAGGGCTTGGGACAGGGGTTGTTCCTCTGTTCTGGTCATATTAGACCTCTCAGCGGCTTTTGATACCATCGACCATGGTATCATGCTGCGCCGGCTGGAGGGACTGGGGGTGGGAGGCACTGTGCTGCGGTGGTTCTCCTCCTATCTCTCTGACCGGTCGCAGTCTGTGTTGGCAGGGGGGCAGAGGTCGACCTCGAGGCACCTTGCTTGCGGGGTGCCGCAAGGGTCGGTCCTCTCGCCGCTCCTGTTCAACATTTATGTGAAGCCGCTGGGTGAGATCATCCGTGGTTTTGGGGTGCGATGCCATCTGTACGCTGATGACACTCAGCTGTACATTTCCACCCCAGACCACCCCAATGATGCCCTCGAAGTGATGTCCCAGTGTCTGGAGGCCATGCGGGTCTGGATGGGGAGGAACAGGCTTCGGCTCAACCCTTCCAAGACCGAGTGGCTGTGGATGCTGGCGTCCCGGTATAGCCAGCTGGTGCCATCGCTGGCTATTGGGGGCGAGTCACTGACCCCCACAGAGGGGGCTCGCAACTTGGGCGTCCTCCTGGACACACGGCTGTCTTTAGAAGAGCATATGACGGCCGTGGCCAGGGGGGCTTTTTATCAGGTTTGCCTGATACGCCAGTTGCGCCCCTTTCTGGATCGGGACTCCTTGTGCACAGTCACTCATGCCTTGGTTACATCACGCCTGGACTACTGTAACGCTCTCTACATGGGGCTCCCCCTGAGGAGCACCCGGAGGCTCCAGCTGGTGCAGAATGCGGCCGCGCGGGTGATTATAGGAGCGACGTGGCGCTCCCACGTAACACCTCTCCTGCGCGAGCTGCATTGGCTCCCGGTGGTCTTCCGGGTGCGCTTTAAGGTGTTGGTTCTCATCTTTAAAGCGCTCCATGGCTTAGGGCCAGGGTATTTGCGAGACCGCCTGCTGCTACCGATAACCTCCCACCGGCCAATACGCTCTCACAGAGAGGGCCTCCTCGGGGTGTCGTCGGTCAGGCAATGTCGGCTGGCGGCCCACAGGGGGCGAGCCTTCTCTGTGGGGGCACCCGCCCTGTGGAATGAGCTGCCTCCCGGAATACGATTGATCCCGGACCTCCGGACCTTCCGTAAAGCCCTGAAGACGTTTTTATTTCATCAAGCCGGCCTAGCCTAAATGGTTTTTAACTGGGATTTTAAATTTTATGGATTTGGGGTTTTAAATTGGGTAGCCAATTATTTAATTCTTTTAATTATCTTAACTTTTGTATTTGTATGTTTTTTAATTTTGGCTGTTCACCGCCCTGAGTCCCTTCTGGGAGAAGGGCGGTATACAAATTAAATAAATAAATAAATAAATAAATAAATAAATATCAGCAGCTAGGCTGTTGGTAGCGCAATATTGGAAGGAGGACTCTTTGCCTACTATTGAAGAGTGGATATTGAAAGTAACGAACCTAGCAGAAATGGCGAAAATCTCAGCGTACTTGAAGGACTATACACAAGAAAGATACGTATTGGAATGGAGAAGATGGATTGATTATATTCAAAATAAGTATCAGACAAGAAAATATCAAATAGCTTATGAATGACCGTTAAGTATTAGAAGTATTATGTTATCTATAGTGGAGTTAAGGTTTCATGGGGGGAGTTAGTAGTTTAAGGATAAGTAGGTTAATCTATCTTATGATTGTTAAATGAAATACCTTGTATTTTGCTCTGGGAAGTCTGGGGGGGGAGGGGGGGATGAGGGGAGGGAAAGGGTGGGGGGAACATGGGGGGGGAAAGAAAATTTTTGGTTTTTTTTGTAAAACTTTTCAATAAAAAAAAAAGATTAAAGAAACTTTTAAATGAGTTTATACATTTGGACCAAAATGGTTTTTTACCAAAAAGACAAATTAGCGATAATATGCGAATTATATTAAATACATTAGAATATTATGAAACACATTCAGAGAAGCAAATAGCGTTGCTGTTTTTAGGCGCACAGAAGGCGTTTGACAATCTGAATTGGCAATTTATGATAAGTTAAAAATGATGGACTTTGGGGATAGATTTATAAGTATGATTAAAACTATAAAGATCAATCGGCAAGGTGATGGTTAATGGTGAAATGACAGGAAAAGTAGATATTAGAAAAGGAACAAGGAAGGATGCCCTCTATCTCCATTATTATTTATATTGACATTAGAGGCTTTAAATAGAAAAGTGAGACAGGAAAAGGATATAAAAGGAATGAAAATTAAAAAAGAATATAAATTGCAAGCATTTGTGGATGATTTGGTGTTTATTATGGAGGATCCAATAGAGACAGCGCCAAAACTGCTGGAACAAATAGAATATGGAAAAGTAGCAGGATTGAAAATCAATAAGGATAAAACAAAAATATTAGTTAAAAATATGACTTCCGGTCTGGCTTCCGCTGTCGCCAGACGGTCCTTTGAGACCGCCAGCCCCGATGCCTGTAAAGAGCCGCCTTTACACCTGAAAGGCGGCTCGAAAAACTCCATTTCCTGATGGAAATGTGAGTCAGAGCAGGCGAGGGCAGGTAGAGCCCTCTGCGAAGTCCCCAGAGTTTTTTTTTTAACTCTTGGGGACGAGCAGGTTGTGGCTCCCTATTCCCGTTCGCCGCTGCTCCGGGCTTCGGGAGAACTCTGCCTTTTTGCAGAGCTAGGCGCTGGAACCGGATCAATTAACGTATCTAACAGATGGATTAATTAAAAAAGATGAGACTTGGACTTTGGACCCTAAATCGCAAGTATCCTTAATGAATTTACAAGCATTTTAGAGTGAAGGAGAAAAAAACTTTAAAATGGCGACTGCTGAGGCTTGGGAAGTAGAAGAAAGCCGAAAGTGAGAGTCCTTCCGTAACAGCTACAAAGCTGTGGCTTAGAAGACATTGTCTTCGTCTCTCTGCGGCATATGGAAAATTGAAAGCGGATAAAAATAAAATAAACAGCATTTTTGAAGTCCGATAACAACTAGGTGCGTTATTGAAGAGTTCTTGTCTTGGATGGACTAAGATTGATGTGGTTAGTCACCCTGAACTGCTTTTAATTGAGGTTTTCTTTTAAAGTGCTTTCCCTTTGAGGGATAAAAGTGAGCAGAGGGGGTGATGAAACGGCGAGACGATGATTTAAAGAGGTCTGAAAAACAATAAATTAGAATTTAATTGTGAGTTGGATCCGCAAAAGATGTCGACAGGGCGAAGGGCAGCAAACTAAGTTTTATGGCTATGTTTGAATAAGATAAAAAATAAGATATATGAGAGCTGCCTGAATGTTGGAGTTGACATAAATGTGGAGAACAGGAACCTTTTTTTGGAACAGCCGAATATTTAAATGGCTTGTTTATGGGATCATCTGAAAATTTGAAAAATTATCCCTTTTTTTTTGAAGACGCTGTGAAAATTGTGGACTAAAAGTTAAAAGTCTTAAAGTAATCTAAAGCATGTTTGTTGTTTGAAGTTCGCAGAAGGGCAAAATGGCGCTGAGGAGTGTAACTGATCTTGATTAACGTGACTACAGGAATTTCACTGTTTGTATTTTACACTGCCTCTGGTGCAAGAAGCAATTGTAAGCAAGCCTTCAATAACTTGGACTTTCAATTTTTTTTAAATTTGGGACTCTAATGCTTTATTTGTCGTCTCTGGCTTCTTAAAGTGAAAGTAAAATATGCCCAAGTCCTTCTGAAAAGACCCTTCTGAGTATCTGTGGTACAGAATTGAGGATTAAAGATTTTCCTCTACAATAATTTAACATCTTAAATACAAGTTGATGACCCATTGATTTTGAACTGTGAATAAAGTTATAGAAATATTTGGTCAAAAATTACAGGAGTTATTAAGATGGATCCATCTAAAGATGAATCGGTGCGACCTAAGGTCAAACAGATTTCTCAAGCTAGTATTGACTCAGCTCAAATTGTGTTGGCATTAAACAAATTAAGTGATAAAATTGAAATAATGGATACAGAATTTCAAAAAATACATTTAAAAATGGATGAAGAAAAGAAGGAAAGATCCAACCAGCTGGAACAAATTGTTCAAGAAATTAATGTTAATTTTGCTAAATACACAGCAGAAGTAACAGTGATAAAAGATAATGTAGACCAACTACAAGTGCAAACAAAAAAAATTGGTAAGCAAATAACTGAAATCTTTTTTAAAAATGAAAAACAGGATAGAAGAATATGTATTTTGGAAGAAGAAGTTAGGAAGTCCAACATTGTTATAAGAGGCATAGTGGAAGAAAAAGTGGACAATATTAAACAACGTGTTTTGAAATGGCTTAATGAACTTGGATTGGATAAAAATTTTACAACTACAGATTTGATAAGTGTTTATCGAATTGGATTTAGAAGACAACGTGAAATAATAAGAAATGTTTTGGTGAGATTTGCGAGTGTTAATGATAAATTACAAGTAATGGCAAAAATTAGAGAAAATGGTGATGCTGTGCTGAAGATTGAGGGAAAACAGGTCCAAGTCTTTCAAGATATCTCAAGAGAGGAAAGATCGTGGAGATATTATCTGAAGCCAATTACTAAAATATTAAGAGATAGAGGTATTAAGTATAATTGGAGACCACCACAGCGAATGAAATTTTTCTATAAAAATAGAATGCATATATTCACAATAGAAACGGATGTGGTCCAATACTTCCATGAGCTTGGCTTGATGGAAAAAGAGGAAGAACAAAGTGAATTAAGATCACAATTACTCAAAATGGGTGGAATTGAAATATATACATCAACACCAGAGGAAGAAGGAGGGGCGGTCGGAGGTTTAGGTCCAAAACCAAAGAGGAAAAGAAAACCAACGAAAGATATTTCTCCATCTTTGGCGGAGGTACAGAAGAAAAGTCGAGATCTTACTGGTGAAGGAGTGGAAAGGATGATTACATTGGACTCTGAACATAAAAGGGAAGATGAGCCCGAGTGCGGGGATGAAGAACCTGTAGTTGTTCAATTGAAACCAGAATTATGCCAATGAAGAGACGACCCAGCTGATGGACGGGGTCCCCTCTCCCCCACTCTTGGAAACGAGGCGTGTCTTAATGAAGACGGTGGGGGATGAAGATTTTATGTGGTTGTGTGTCATGTCAGTTTTTTGTTTTATGTTGTTTGTATGTTTTATATTATTATTATTATTATTTTTTTTTCTATGTTATGTGTTGTCTATATATATTTGTTTGGGTTTTGGGTCACGGAAAGGAAAAAGGGAATAGTTAAAATTAAAAATATTAATGGGGATAATTAAGGTAATGACTTGGAATGTTAAAGGTACTGGGAATCAGATTAAGAGAAGACGTTTAGAATTTAAGATTAAAAGAGATTCTCCTGACATACTTTTTATGCAAGAAACTCATCAGAAATCTGAAGATATAAACAGGATGTATTTAAAAGGGATGCAGGTTTATGAAAAAGCTTTTGGGTCCTCAAAATTTAGAGGTGTTGCAACATTAATATCAAATAGAGTCCAATTTGAAAAAAACAAAGTAATAGCAGATATTGATGGACAATATTTGATAATAACAGGATGTATTAACGAGGAAAAAATAACATTAGTTAATTTATACGCACCAAATGTGAATCAAAAAGATTTTTTGAATAAGATTACCGATTTGTTGCAAACTGAAAGGGTAGGGAAAGTAATTATTGCTGGTGATTTTAATTTAATTAGAAACCAGATGGATAGTACCAATCCTACCCGATATGGTGGAATAAGAAAAATGGGGATACTTGATAATTGGATGTTGCAAAATGGTGTAGTAGATGTTTGGAGGGAAATTAAAGGTAACGAAAGAATGTATACTTTTCACTCAAAGGTATTTAATTCATATTCAAGAATTGACTATATTTTTGTATCCAAGAATCTGATGGATAACGTGGACAATATGGATGTTGGAATATTTAAAGACTCTGACCACGCAGAATTGTTATTAGACTTAGATATGTTTTTGGAGAAAAAAGAAAATTGTTGGAGATATGATGAAAAATTATATGAAAACGAGGAAGATAAGAATCATATTCTTAAGAAATGGGAAGAAAATTGGGATTGGAATGATAATGGGGAAGTTAATTATGGAACAGTTTGGGACACAATGAAAGCAATTTTTAGAGGAGAAAGTATTAAATTATCAAGTAGGAAATATAAGAATTATAAAGTAAAAATAGAGGAAAAGAAGAAATTGATAAAAGAACTGGAAAATAGATTTCTAGAGGCTAAGGATAGGAAATTATGGGAGGAACTTAAAAATTGAAAAATAAACAAATAGCGGAAGATACAGAAATAGTTAAAAAAAATTAAGCTATTTAAAAAGAGAATTTTTTGAATATGGTAATAAAAATTCAAAATTATTAGCAAGAATGGCGAAAGATAAAAAAGAAAAAAGAGAAATAGGTGTCCTAATAGATGAAAAAGGTAAGAGATGTTATAAAAAATTAGAGAAATGTGAAATTGTTAAAAAGTTTTTTCAAGAATTATATCTTAAAAAAGAAATTGATAATTGTAAATTAAAAAATTTCTTAGAAAAATATGGTCAGAAGAAAATTGATAATAAATATAAAGAAAAAATGGAAAAGGATATTACCTCTGAGGAAATTAAAGATGTGATTCAGAAGCTAAAACTTGGAAAATCTCCAGGTGAGGATGGGTTACCAGCAGAATTTTATAAAGAGTTTAAAGAAATTTTGATCCCAAAATTACAGATATTGTATAATAAGATATTACATGGAGATGATATTCCCATGTCCTGGAATAGAACAATTATATCCTTAATCCTGAAACCAGATAAAGATCTAGAAAAAATTGAATCCTATCGGCCCATTTCCTTGATTAACCAAGATGCTAAGATATTTACTGCAATTGTAGCAAATAGATTGAATAATTTTATAGATAAATATATAAACCATAATCAAGTAGGTTTTGTTAAAGGGCGTTATATGTGTGATTTAGTTAGAAGAGTATTAAATGTTATTGATATTGCTGAGAATAATGGTGATAAGATAGGTATTCTTGCCTTGGATATTTTTAAAGCTTTTGATTCTATACAATGGGATACTATAAAAGAAATGATTTCTGCATTAGGATTTGGTAATAAATTTATTCATATTATTTCCAAATTGTACCAGAGGGGTACGGCAAGAGTGAAGGTAAATGGTATATTTACACAAGATATAAATTTGGAAGCAGGGACAAGACAGGGTTGTCCTCTGTCTCCGACCCTATTTTTATTAGCAATGGAAATTTTAACAACTTTGATTGAAGAGGATTCAGAATGAATAGGTTATAAAGGCGTCAAAGTTAATTTATATGCAGATGACACTCTTGTCATTTTAAATAATATTACAAATGATATAAAAAGAGTTCAAATACATTTGGAAGAATTCGAAGATATGACTGGTTTGAAAGTAAATTGGGCAAAATCAGAATTATTAATGGAAATTGATAGGGAAAATAAATTAGAAAAATTACAAAATCAATTTGAAATTAGGATAAAGGATAATTTAAGATATTTAGGTATTATACTTTCACTTAAAATTAAAAATTTAAAGAAATTAAATTATGACATAGTAACAAAAGAAATTGAAGAGAAAATTGGGAAATATAAAAAACTCAAGTTATCTTGGTTTGGTAGAGTAGCTTTATGTAAAATGATGTTACTTCCTAAATTTAACTTTTTATTCGAGATGCTTCCAATTTTTTTAACCGAGAAGGACATTGAAGTATATAAAAAAAAACTAGATAAATTTTGTAATGGGGATAAAAAACCAAGATTGATTAAGAAAATGTGGTATCAGAACCAAAAACAAGGTGGTTTAGGAATTCCAAAATTATTAAACTATTATAGAGCATTTAATATAAAAACAGTAGTAAAAATTTTAAAAGGAGATGTTAAACTTTGGGGTAATTTGGAAATGAAGGAAATAAAGAAGTTTGGTTACAAATGGTTTATGGAAAATTTTAAAGGTAAGGTTAAAATTTGCAATTATTGGTTAAATAGTTTGACTAAAAATTGGGACAGAGTAGCAAAAAAATTAATACCAGACGCATTGTATTTAGGTAAACTGAAAGAGAATTGCCCAATGAAATTAAATAGTAATAGAGAGAGGATTATAATAGAAGAGAAAGTGGAAACAATTAGTGAATGGTTGAAATTTATAGAAAATGAAATGAGGAAAGAGGAAATTTATGGAAAATTAAACATTAATTGGTTTGAAAGAATTCAAATGAATAAATGGAATAGGAAATGCAAAGAAAGGAACAATGAGAGCAGAAAGGAAACGGAATTTGAAAATTTGACATCTCGAATAATAAAAGATGAAATTGGGCCAAAGGGATTAGTTAGTAAAATTTATAAAATTATTAACTCTGATAATAATTCACAAAGGGTAATGAAAGAGAATTGGGTAAAAGAACTGGGTATTGAAATTTCTGATCGAAATTGGAATATGAATTGGGTTAGCAGAATAATGAGGACATTATCAATAAGGATTAAAGAACATAATTATAAAGTTATTTGGAAGTGGTATTTGACCCCAATAAGACTTTTTCAAATGGATAATAAAGTGGATAAAATGTGTTGGAGATGTAAAGTGGAACTCAGGACATATGCTCATATGTGGTGTAAATGTAATGGAGTTGAACTTTTTTGGTCTAGGATAGAAAATGAAATATTTGAAATAATTAAGAAGAGGGTCAAATTGAAATTGGAAACCATATTATTATTAATATTGAATGAAACAACATTAACAACTGGAGAAAGAGAATTGGTGAGGATTTTGGTTATAATGGGGAGAATTATAATTGCTAGATATTGGAAATTAAATGTTGACTTAAAATTAGAAGAATGGTACAATGAAACATGGGAATTTGCATTAAATGATAAATTGACTTGTGATATTAAAATTAGAAGTGGTATATATAAAGAAAATGTTTTTTGGAACACTTGGCAACCATTTGTGGACTTAGCACTTGGGAGATTGGATGAATCGGCACCAGTACCTTATCAAAGAGATTTCTGGAAGAATTGAAGACTTCAAGTTCCTAAAACTTCCTTTCCGTTTGTATAGCACGTTGGGGGAAAAGATTTTTTTTTCTTTCCTTACTATTGATTTTTTGTATTGATTTTTTTTTCCTTTTTGTTATTCCTTAACAATAAAAATATAATAAAAACGTATTAAAAAAAAGTAGCGGAATAAATAGTGCTGGTTAGAATCTGGAAGAAAAATAGTTATTTTAAGTTCCTTTTTTCTTGGAGATTTGTACTTGATCTTGTTTGGGGAAAAGTTTTCTTTTTTTAAAAAAAAAATGAGTGTTGGCAGGATGGCATTAAAACTTATAAAGCCTGACAAACAAGCAGTGGGGGGGGGGTGTTCCCCCACTTGCAATTATGTGAACAAGCTTTGAGCTTACAGACTCAGCAGAATGGCTTTGATTTAAAAGAATTTCTTCAGGAGGAAATGGCTAGGTATCACGAGACTGTGAACCAGAGATTTGAAAAATTTAGGCAAGAAATTAAAGAAATGATACAACTAAAGTATGATAATTTGCAACGAAAGATTGTAACAGTGACTAATGCTTTTTCAGAAGTTGTTATAAAGATGGATACAAATATCAAGTTATTAGAATCTAAAATGGAGGAAGTTGATAACAAGATTTATACTTTGGACAATAAAATACAAATAATTGAAAAAGATTTGATAAATATTCAAGACAAAAGTTTAGAAGTAAAGTTTAAAAAGGAAGCTGGTCATGAGACTTACAATGCAGAAGATATAAAGCAAGGAATTGAAAAAGAAATTATAATGATGCAATACAGGCTTACAGAATTTGCGGTCAGAATGAGAGGGTTACAGGAAAATAATAGTGATGATTTAAGAAAAATATCTGCTCAAGTTCTGGCTGGGATTTTAAAGGTTCATCCTGAGGAGGTATCTTGCAAGATTGACAGGGCCTACAGAGTAAATTCTTGGATTGCAAAGCAAAGGCAATTGCCTAGAGATGTGGTGATTTATTTTACAGATAAAGAAATAAGAAATGATATTGTGCAAAAATCTTTCAATTCTACTTTACAACTGTATGGAAGAAAGATCTTGATATATAAAGAGTTGCCGCCTAAGATTCTAAAAGATAGAAAGAAATTTGGATTTTTGGTGAATGAGCTAAAGAAACAAAATATTTCATTCAGGTGGGACGTTCCAGTTGGTATAATATTGAGATATCAAGGAGAAAGATATCAGTTAAATACTGTTGAAAAAGCGGAAGAATTTTACTACAAGGTTCAAAAGCAAAACCAACAAAAGATAGAAATTCAAGATAAGCAAAAGGAGCTGGAAGTAATGGAAAAACAACAAGTTACAGAGGTTCTGCCAGATGAGCCGCTTTCGGATTCTTCCTTATAATACCGTGAAGCGGCTTGGAAGCTTCAAAATCCCCAGGATTTTTGAAGAAGAGGCAGCAGGGTACAGGTCGAGCCCCTGCAACCCCCCCAGGGAATTGTTTCTGGGGAGGAAACAGGCGCGGCTCCCTCCCAACCTGCTGAGACTCCGGGCGGCGTGGGACGTCTCTGCTTTTGCAGAACAAGCCGGCTGCAGGAAACTTCAAACAGAAAGGAAACAACCCAAACAAACAGCTGAAATATACTTGAACCCTGAAACTCTGAACTGCAAGTATTAGCACTTTGCTGATCTTTTATTTTGAAGGGAAAACTTCTGAATGAGTGAAAGTGACTGGAAAAAATATGGCGTTCAGCATTAGAGTAAATGAATCAGCGAGTGTGGATTGGTGAAGTCATCTTGCTTTGTTACAAAGTTAATAAGTTGCTACAAAGTTGCTTCGGCTGTAATAACAGGAACAAGAGGAAAATCTCTCCCTTTTATTTAACTTTGCTTCACCACAGTTTTGTCCTGATTAAATCTGGGGGACTTTTTTAGAAGGCTTTGTGGAGGTGGTAGAAGAAGAGGAACCTCCCTCTTTAGAAAAGCTAGCCTACGTGGCAGGATGGCTTCAAAGAAGCAGGAAGGCAAAACAGAGGGGGGATCCCCCACACGCAAACAGGACATGCAGTCACAAGTTCAGAAAAAAGATTTTGATATGGGAGATTTAAAAGAATTTATTTCAAAAATTCTGGATGACAAATTTCAAAAAGCTCAACAAGAAATAGATGATAAAATCCAAAAGTCTCAACAGGAAATTATGCAGGAAATGCAGCAGAACCAAAAGAAGGTGACCAAAAAAATAACAGATGTGGCGTCTGGCCTGGCAGGATTTATTATGAAAGTTGAGTCAAAAGTGGATGAATTTAAATCAGAAGTTAATGCTAAGATGAAAAATAATGATCATAAATTTTTTGATGTTGATGATAAGATGCAGAGAGTTGAGAACGAGATTGTCATGATGCAATTCCGGGCAATGGAATTCGCTATACGGCTTCGAGGAATTAGAGAAGAGGAGAGACAAGATTTGAGACAGGTCTGTGCTGAAGCCCTAGCTGTGATCTTAAAAGGTAACCCTGATATGGTTTTCTGTAAAATAGACAAAATTTACAGTCAATTCCTGGGTGGCCAGACAAAGACAATTGCCTAGAGATGTGGTCATATATTTTACAGACAGAGTAATAAGAAATGATATCCTGCAAAAATCTTTTCTTACTTCTGTGCAAGTCGGAGGATCGAAGATTACAGTTTATAAAGAGCTTCCACCTAAGATGTTAAAATCTAGAAAAGACTTTGGCTTTCTTGTTAAAGAACTGCAGAATAACCAGATTCCATTTCGTTGGGATGCTCCAACTGGCATAATTTTGAAATATAAGGGAGAGAGACACCGTTTGAATACTGTGGAGAAGGCGGAGCAATTTTATACTGATATCTTTAAAGAAAGAACACCATCCCCACGTACATCTACAGTTTTGGAGATTAAGGAGAGTGATAAGAAGCAACTTCAAGAACCGCAACAACAATCTAAGCAGGAATCAGAGGAGTTGAAGGGCGCGGAAGGAGGTCTCCTGGATGAGCCTTTGCTGAAACCTTCTCCAATTTTGGAGCCGGTCTGGATGGCTGAAGTCAAGGACCAGCGTATAACCCGAGCAAAATCCAAGCAACTTAAAGAAAAGTTACAGCAGGAAAAACAAGATGAAAAGGAGGCAAAGGCGACACAAGAGGGGGCCGTGGGGAATGCAGGACAGAAGATTTCGGATGAAATCCGATTATTCTGTTCTTGGCTCCAGAAAGAGAATAATGATGATTAAATGTTTATCTTGGAATGTGAATGGGCTGAATGCAACACAGAAAAGGAAGAAAGTATTTGCATATTTAAAACAACATAATAATGATATAATTTGTCTACAAGAAACGCATATTACAGTTCAAGATCAAAACTATTTGAAAAATTCCAAATTAGGAACACATTTTATATCTTCAACTAACCAAAAAAAGAATGGTGTGGTTATTTATGTAAATAAAAAATTAACAGCCAAACTTATAGAAGCTGATCAAGATGGCAGGTTTGTAGCAATTGAATTACTTTCTGCTAATAGTCCAATTCTCTTGATAGGAATTTATGCTCCCAATCAACAACAGGACTATTTTTATAAAATGCTACATACTAAAATACTACAATGGGACTATAGATCTATTTTAATTATGGGAGATTGGAATGGAGTAATTGATTCTAAATTAGATAAAAAGACTTTGGCGAAGTCAAGGATTAGATTACCACAGACCTTTTTTGATATGAAAGAAGACTTGGAATTAAAAGATATTTGGAGAATACATAACCCAAAAGAACTGGATTATACTTTCTTTTCTGATAGACATAGATCCTTCTCTAGGATTGATTTCATTTTGTTGTCAGATGACTTACTTGTTAGGACAAAAAGAACAAAGATTTTGCCAAGAACTTTGACTGACCATAGCCCAGTATGGATAGAAATTGAGACAGGTAAGACTGAGAGACGCTCTTGGAGATTAAATGAAAACTTGTTCAGATATAAAAAAAATATAATAGAACTTAAAAAGTATTTGAAAGAGTTTTTTGAAATGAATTTGAACAAAGGCACCCCAACGGAAATTGTGTGGGATGCAAGCAAGGCTTATATGAGAGGGGTGCTTATTTATATGAACTCTAAACACAGATTGATTCGACAAAAGAAAAGACTTGAACTGGAAGCAGAAATAAAGAATAAAGAACAGTTACTCATTAAAAACCCAACAGATGAAAGAACACGTGGTGTTATAAAACTTTTGAAAGATCAATTCCAAATGCTTATAGCGGAACAAGTTGCAACAAATTTACAATATGCGAAGCATAATACATTCTGCAACGCCAATAAACCGGGCAGGTGGTTGGCCTACACATTGAGGAAGAAACAGAGCATACGGACTATTGATAGTATCGATATCGGAGGGAAAGAAGTTGTTCAACAGAAATTAATTAAAGAAGCCTTTCTTGAATATTACACTAAACTATATGCTAGAGAGGAGGTGCAGAATGGACTTATAGAAAAATATTTAGACAACAAAAGAGTTACAAAAATTACTGAGCAACAAAAGGAAAGAATGAATTATCCTATAACAGAGGAGGAGATAATAGCAGCAATAAAACAATTAAAAACAGCCAAAGCTCCTGGAACGGATGGTCTGACTGCAGTGTACTATAAAACTTTGCAGGCAGAAATGGTGGAACAACTCAGAGACTTATTTTGTAATATACAACAAGGGGGAAAAGTACCCCCATCATGGACTACAGCTTACATTTCTTTGATACCAAAAGAACAAGCAGGTCCCAAAAAACCGGAGAATTACAGACCAATATCTCTTTTGAATACGGACTATAAAATTTATGCAAAAGTACTAGCCAACAGACTGATGCCAGTAATTCAAAAAGTGATCCATGATGACCAAGCGGGATTTATCGAGGGTAGGCATATGAATGACAATGTAAGGCAAGTAATAGACTTATTGGAATATCTTGAGAAGAATAAACAGATCCCTGCAGTGCTGGTTTTCTTGGATGCAGAGAAGGCCTTTGATAAAGTGGACTGGAATTTTCTACTAAAGACTTTAAAAAAGATGGACTTTGGGGACCAATTTATACAGGCGGTCTCAGCAATTTATCAAGAGCAAAAGGCTCAGATTATTATTAATGGAAGCTTGACAACAGAGTTCAAAATCGAAAAAGGAACAAGACAGGGATGTCCGTTGTCCCCATTGTTGTTTATTTTAACACTAGAAGTCTTGTTAAATACAATAAGGGACTCTAATATCTTGAAAGGTATAATGATAAGGCAAGAGGATTACAGAATAAAGGCATTTGCAGATGATCTGGTTGTTACCCTAACACAGCCAATGGAATCAATAATCCAGATGAAGGACATTATACAAGACTATGGTAAAGTTTCAGGTTTTAGATTGAACCAGAAAAAAACTAAGATGATAGTCAAAAATATGACACAAGATCGTAAACACGAGCTCGAAAGGAGGGCAGGTTTTGAGATTGTACCAAAGGTAAAATATCTAGGAGTTCAGGTTGCAGAATCAAATATGAAATTGTTTCAAAATAATTATGAGGTGTTGTGGCGAGAGGTGCAAAAAGACATGGAGACTTGGAAAAAACTGCAGCTGTCTTTACTTGGAAGAATAGCAGCAGTTAAGATGAATATTTTGCCAAGATTTCTCTTTTTGTTTCAAATGATTCCGGTGCTTAAAAATGATAAACAATTAAAAGTATGGCAAACTGGAGTGAACAAGTTTATCTGGAACGAGAAAAAACCAAGAGTAAAATTGAAAATTATGCAAGATGTTCCAGAAAGGGGAGGTCTTAAACTTCCAAACCTACAGTTATATTATGATGCAGCAGCTTTGACTTTAACAAGTGATTGGTTTGGAGGAAAAAAGACTGGAATATTAAATGCAGAAAGTTTTGATTTGGAATTTGGATGGCACGCTTACTTATTTTATGACAACAAAGTGGATAAAGCATTTAAAAGCCACATACTTAGAGATTCTTTGTTGAGAGTTTGGAAGAAGCACCGACTCAAATGGGATTATAAAATACCGCTATGGCTGGATCTTGGTCATACTTTGTGGAATACAAATATAATGTCACTCGGGGGGTTTTTATACAAAGAGGTTCTTTTTACAGATGCGGGCAGATGGCAGCTGAAGACATTACAGACATTGTTGGCTGAAGGGATTAATCTAACTTGGTTACAATATAATCAATTGCAATTGAGATGGAAAGAGGACCAAAAAACTGGTATTATGATGTATGAGGAAGAATTGGTTAGACATATAAAAGAGAAAGGTCCAATGCATATTAAAAGACTTTATAATGTTTTGTTAGAAAGGGATTCAGAAACTGAATTAGTTAAAGATTGTATGATTAAGTGGGCACAAAATTTTGAGGAACCAGTGATGTTGGAAACATGGGAAAAAATTTGGGTTCAGAATGTTAAATTTACACAGTCGCAGAATTTGAGGGAAAATTTTTATAAAATGTTTTTATAGATGGCATTTAGACCCCAAAAAATTGTCGTGTATGTACCCTAATGTGCAGCCTAAATGTTGGAGATGTGATTGTCTAGATGCTACATATTATCATGTTTGGTGGACCTGTAAGAAAGTTAAGGCTTTTTGGATAAAAGTTTGGTGGGTCATGCAGAATGTTCTGAAGAAAAAAATTCAATTTTCTCCACAATTGTTTTTACTGGGTATAGTTAAGGGTTTTACATTGGGTGAAACAAAACTGATATTGCATATGATAACAGCAGCAAGATTGTTGATAGGTAAATACTGGAAAAATGAAGCGCTGCCCACGATTGAGGAATGGACTTTGAAGATGGCCAGTTTTGCAGAGATGGCGAAGATTTCAGCATATCTAAAAGATTGTTCACAAGAGACTTATGAATGGGAATGGAAGAGGTGGATAGATTATGTTCAGAACAAATATCAAACCAGGAAGTATCAAATAGCTTTTATTTGAAAATGTTATATTAAGATAGAAATATTTTAAGGTAATGAGGATGAAAAATTTATTTGAAAATGTTATATTAAGATAGAAATATTTTAAGGTAATGAGGATGAAAATTTATTCGAAAATGTTATATTAAGATAGAAATAGGTTAATGTAAGGAAGATGAAAATTTATAAGGGGGAGGGAGGGGTTCAAGTTTTATATACAAAGGAGGGTTTTTCCTTTTACTTGATATGAGTATAATGTGTGGAAGTCTGGGGGGGAGGGGAGGGTTAGGGTGGGTTAGGGAGGCTGGGAAGTTTGGGGTGGGATGAGGGGGGAAAAAGGGGTGAAAATGTAATTGTAAAACTTTTGCAATAAAAAAAAAAAGAAAAAGAAATTATAATGATGCAATACAGGCTTACAGAATTTGCGGTCAGAATGAGAGGGTTACAGGAAAATAATAGTGATGATTTAAGAAAAATATCTGCTCAAGTTCTGGCCGGGATTTTAAAGGTTCATCCTGAGGAGGTATCTTGCAAGATTGACAGGGCCTACAGAGTAAATTCTTGGATTGCAAAGCAAAGGCAATTGCCTAGAGATGTGGTGATTTATTTTACAGATAAAGAAATAAGAAATGATATTGTGCAAAAATCTTTCAATTCTACTTTACAACTGTATGGAAGAAAGATCTTGATATATAAAGAGTTGCCGCCTAAGATTCTAAAAGATAGAAAGAAATTTGGATTTTTGGTGAATGAGCTAAAGAAACAAAATATTTCATTCAGGTGGGACGTTCCAGTTGGTATAATATTGAGATATCAAGGAGAAAGATATCAGTTAAATACTGTTGAAAAAGCGGAAGAATTTTACTACAAGGTTCAAAAGCAAAACCAACAAGAGATAGAAATTCAAGATAAGCAAAAGGAGCTGGAAGTAATGGAAAAACAACAAGTTACAGAGGTTCTTCCAGATGAGCCGCTTTCGGATTCTTCCTTAGAGATCTCAGCTGGAGCATTTATAAATACAAGAGAGGCGGCTCTGGATTCTAAAGTGATGACTTACCAAGTTACAGACCAGCACGGAAATCAATCAGTTGATATACAATTTATAGAACCAGAATGGAGATTTAAGCCACAAAAGCAAAACCAACAAGATCAAGTTACAGATCAGCATGAAAATCAAATAGCTGATATACAATTTACAGAAAGAAAATCAGGATGGAGATCCAACCCACAAAAAGTCAAGAAAAGAAGAAGTAGGTCTCACAAAAACAAAAACTTTTAAACTACAACAGTGTAATGCCAGTTATTTAAGAGATGATTGAATACATGATAAGATAATCGGCAAAGTATTGGTTTATATTATCCTGAGGAGAGTGACAGACCTCTGCAGTGCTGTATTTTCGGGATGTGAAAAGGGCCTTAAACTGAATGGATTGGAATTATCTTTTTTTTTTGGATTCTTTGATAAATATACTACGTTTATGCTGAGTCACAAGGCAAGAGTGTTATGGAATTGGGGCACGCAGATGATCTGGTTGTTACCCAATTACGGTGGTTGGAATTAATAATCTGGATAAAAGACACCTCTACAAACACGATATGGAATACAAATATAAAGTCACTCGGGTGGTTGGTTTTTTTTTCTTATTATGAAGGTATTTGCTATTGATGGGGGCAGATGGTAATTGAAGATACCGAATATACTGTTGGAATTAGGATGTGATGTTACCCTAACATGGGTGATGGAGTTTATAATCCATCTGAAAGACATTACAGAAGTTATTATATGGACTACAAGCTTAAAGTCTTTTTAAGAGGATTTTATTTACATAAGGGAATATTTTTTAGTGGTGTGGGCAGAAGAATAAAGATATTAAGAATTATTAAGTATGGTAGTCTTGTAGGAAAGTGGGTGGAGACAGGTTAGCTTATTGATTGTTTAGTTTAAGAAAAGGGATATTATGTTTAGATATGTATATATGTAAAAGATTTGAATTAAGAGATATAACGATGGGGGTGAAGGAAATGGGTAGACTATGAACTGAATAAATGTTAAATTAGGATTTATTATATAGTTTTATAGTGGAAGGTTGCTTTGATATGTTATATTAATATTCATAAAAGATATGACTTAAGAAAAGGGAAAAAGGGTAGATTATGAGCAGAAATCGCTAAACTGGGAGATATAATAGTATTATTATGCTAAATTAGGAGTTATTATATAATGTTATAGTAGAATGTTATTTTGAAATGTATAGTATAAGGGGGATATGATAATTTTATTAGAAAGAAAGGGTCAGCATATGGGGATGGAGTAAGTGGATGGTAAAGTATTATATAATCTGTTATGAATTTGGGTTTTATTATGAAGAAGTCACGGGGGGAGGGGGAGGGGGGGTTAGGGAGGAGGGGGGGGAAAAGGGGGAAAATTTGTATTTGAAAAACTTTTTCAATAAAAAAAATATATATTAGTTAAAAATATGAGAGAAAATCAAAAAAGGGAGATAATGGAGAAACTGGATATTCAAATTGTGAAGAAAGTGAAATACCTGGGCATTCATCTGACGTCAAGATGTGGAACTCTCAAGATAATTATTATAAACTGAAAAAACAAATTGAGGTAAATTTGTTTTATTTATAAATTTGGAGAAATCTGCAACTATCACTAATGGGAAGATTAGATTAATAAAGATGAATGTATTATCAAAACTGTTATTTCTATTTCAAACTATACCAATAAAATTGGAGAAAATGT
Organism: Arizona elegans; assembly: GCA_022577455.1. Classification (NCBI taxonomy): domain Eukaryota; kingdom Metazoa; phylum Chordata; class Lepidosauria; order Squamata; family Colubridae; genus Arizona; species Arizona elegans. Next base: position 40,923,854 of record JAKOOJ010000010.1, on the reverse strand, counting down.
ACTTTGAAGATTTGAAGAGAATATGGAAATATGTGTGGCAAGGAAAAAGAGCAAGAATCAACATAAAGATGCTGCAAGATGCAAGATCTAGAGGTGGGTTTGGACTACCGAATTGGGAATTGTATTACCAAGCGGCAGCATTGACATGGATTAAAGAATGGATTCTACTGAGGAATATAAAACTATTGACGCTGGAGGGACATGATTTACAACTAGGTTGGCATGATTTTCTATGGTATGGGAAACACAGGATACACAGATATTTCCAGAGACGTTATGTGAGAAATGGTTTGTTATCAGTGTGGGAAAGAATGAAAGAAAAACATCATTTGAAAATACCAATGTGGCTTTCCACAATAGAAGCTTTGACATATCCAAATATTGTTAATATGGGGAATACTGTTAGATATAAGGATATTTTAACAGAACGGGGAGAACTGAAACAAAGGCAAGAATTAGAGAGTCAAGGGATTGAGACAAAATGGTATACAAGATTGCAAATACAATCAAGGTTTAAAGCAGATTGTAGACAGTATGGTTTTAACTTGGGGAAATCAGAATTGGATGAGATATTGACTGGAACAGATGAAAAGATGATTAAGAAATTATATAATTATTGCGGATTAGATTAGAAAATGAAGTAAAAGAAACAATGATAGCATGTGCAAAAAATTTTGCATATACTATTGAACTGGAGAAATGGCAACAGCTATGGGAAAGAAATTATAAATTAACAATGGCAACAGCTTAGAAAGAAAACCTGTATAAGATGTTTTATAGATGGCATATGCCAGCAGAAAGATTAGCTAAAATGTTTAAAGATAAATCAGCCAAATGTTGGAAATGTCACCAATTGCCAGAATCATGTGGTGGTCGTACAAAGAAGCAAAGTACTATTGGGTTAAAATACAGACATGGTTAGAAAGAATGCTGCAGCAACATATAGAGTTAAGACCAGAGATATTTCTATTGGGAATATTACCGGAGAAATATAGTAAAGAAGATTTTATATATTTATTTATTTATTATTTATTTATTTATTTTGTCGCATTTCTATGCCGCCCAACTCCCGAGGGACTCTGGGCGGCTTACAACAGAGAATAAAACAATGCAACAATATCCCATACAAAAGTTAAAAGAAGACATTAAAACGTTAAAACACATACACTCCAATTTGTGGCCGAGTCTCGCAAGATCACTATAACGAGATCAACAGCCCCAGGCCTGCTGGAAGAGCCAGGTGTTCACCGCTTTCCGGAAGGCCAATAGGGTGGGGACGGTCCGGACTTGGGGAGGTAATTGGTTCCAGAGAGCCGGGGCAGCCACAGAGAAGGCCCTCCCCCGCGGGCCCGCCAGCCGACATTGTTTAGCTGACGGGACCCGGAGGAGACCGACTCTGTGGGATCTTACCGGTCGCTGGGAGATATGTGGTAGAAGGCGGTCTCGAAGATAGCCTGGTCCTGAGCCATGTAGGGCTTTAAAGGTAATAACCAAAACCTTGAATTGCGCCCGGAGACAGATAGGGAGCCAGTGCAGCTCACAGAGAATTGGGTGTAATGTGGGTGTATCTAGGTGCACCCACTATAACTTGCGCGGCTGCATTCTGGACCAACTGTAGTCTCCGAACACTTTTCAAGGGTATATAATATATGAATGATTATATATAATTATATGAATGATTATTCATATAATAACAGCGGCCAGAATTGTATTTGTACAGAATTGGAAAGCAGATAAAATCCCGTTGGAAGGAGAAATTATAAAGAAAATTTAAGAATGTGCAGAAATGAACAGACTAACACTGAGAATAAAAGATAAAGAGGAGTCGATGTATTTCAAGACATGGGGAAAATTTTATGATTGGTTAGAAAAGAAATGTGAATAAAGGTATGGAGATAAAATAGATAGGGAAAAGATGAAAAATAGAAAAAATAATTAGAATAGAAAACCAGACAATGCCTAGGTAAAGAAAAAAGGGGAAAGGGAAAAAGTGAGATTATTATAAAAGTGTACACAAATGATGAAACAGATGTAATTACTAAACAAATAAACTGAAATGAAGATGGATGCAAATAGACCATCAGGGCTGCTCGAATACCATTCTAGATTGAATTGAAAAGGGAAACAATGAGAGGGAAAGGAGTAGAGAGAGGAAGGAAGAAGAGAGGAAAGGAGAGGGAGAGATAGAAGAGGGAAAAGGAGACGAAGTAAGGGAGGAGAAAGAGGAGTAGGAGAGAGGGTTAGAAAGGGAAGAAGAGAGGAGTGGAAAGTAAAGAGAAGGAGAGGAAGAACGAAGAAAGGAGGAAGAGATGGAGAAAGAAAGAGAAGGGGAGGAGAAGAGGAAAGGTTGTGGTAAAATAAAGGAGGGTAAATGGTAAAAGAGCAGCCCCGAACAACTAAAAATGAAAAAGAGATGAATGGAAAATGATGGATAAAAAGATTGTACACTCAAATATGTTTATGAGAAATAAAAATAAAAAAAATTTGAAACAAAAAAAAGGAATAAGGGGCAGAGGATACCAGTTGCGCACTGTTATGGCATTTAATTTACGGTAGTCACAACAAAGCCGCAAGTCTCTGGTCTTCTTTTTCATGAACAGAACCGCGGCGGACAGTGGTGACAAGGGCCAGATAAAACCCTGAGCCAGATTTTGTCCAGAAAAAGTCCCGCAATGTGGCCAACTCAGGGTCCGACATCAAATACAAACACCCCACTGGGAGCAGCGCGTCTGGAATCAAATCAATGGGGCAGTCATATGGCCAGTGCGAGGGCAATTTGTCCGCCTCCTGCTCGCTGAAGACATCCGTGAAGTCTGCAAGATCGGAAGGCAAGGTCACCCCAAGCAGACTCAGCAACTGGCCTGCGCAGACTTGGCAGGTGTTGTACACGCACTGCAGGCTCGGAAAAGAGACGAAGTTCTGGGACCAGCAGATTTGCAGATCGTGCGTCCGGAGCCAAGCCAAGCCAAGCTAAGCCAAGCCAAGCCCAAGACCACGGGAAAATGCAGGCCCGAGGTAATATAGAACTGGATGGCCTCCTCATGAGAACCGATGATCAGGCGCAAGGGTTGCGTGGTGGCCTTAATAAGCCCAGACAGAAGCACCCGGCCATCAATGGTCTCCACAAGCATAGGAGGATCCACTGGACACTGAGGGACTGCATATTTCACTGCAAACGCTGCATCCATAAAGTTAGTTGTCGGTCCAGAGTCCAACAAGGCATGAGCCAGAATCCCCTGGGGACTACTGGACAGGAATACACGTGCCGCCAGGATCAAGTGCCCGGGGGGGGGTGTGTGTCCAGGCTCCACATCTGCTAGGCGTGACTTGGTGTTGGTGCATGCTGAGCCAAGGTTCTCCCCTAGATCAGGCTCAGGGCGTTTCCCGACAGGGTTTTCTGTGGCTATGGGGCAGGCCCAGGAGTTGACACCCCTCGTCGCTTCTTGGGGCAAGAAGCGGCCATGTGCCCAGGTTTTCCACAATACGAACACAACCCCCCTGAGCGCCGTCTGTTTTTCTCAGTCACCAACAGGCGGGGTCTGGCTGCGCCTATTTCCATGGGCTCCTCCCATGGAGTCGAGGTCTCATGCATGACTGGTACCACACGGGTCTCCTGGGAGGCACGGCGACTAGTCCGTCTCTGCAACCGGGCATCAATCCTAAGGCACAGATGGACCAGCATGTTTAGGGTCGGAGGAATATCAACCCAGACCAGCTCATCCTGCAACTCCTCCGACAACCCATCCTGGAACACGTCCATGAGGGCAGCCTCGTTCCAGGCTGAATCCTGGCTAAGCAGCCGAAACTGATATATTCCTGCAGCGGTTGCCGGCCCTGCTTCAAGGTCTTCAGACGTCGGGTAGCAGTCTGCGCTTTGATGGGGTTTTCTGTCCCCTTCCACTAATGGCCTTGCAGAAGCTCAAATAGCCCGGCAGGCTAGAGAGATTGAAGCTGGCCCTTTAATAAACAGTTCTCTTTCAAAAGTATATCAGTTTAGTAGTTACCGGCAATGTTCCAAAGGTATATCAGTTCAGTAATTACCGGGCAATGTTCCAGAGGTCTTGGCAGATGGCCAGCAGGCTAATGCAGGAATGCAGACTCCTTTTCAAACCTCAAAACTAGCAGTTCTAAACTCCACTGCATCCAAAACGCCAACAAATTGTTCACCACGCCTTTCCGGCCCAGCCACACCCCTTTTATACTTTGTAGGGTGTGGCCCTACATCTCCTGACCACACCTCTTGGGACGTGGCAATAGCTGTTCTCTACGACATCTCCTACGTCTCTCTCTTGCATCCAATAGGGGCTCCCTCTCCTCGTTACCGGACTGTTTCCTCCTCAATTTGGCTGGGGTCCAGAGGCACGTCAGCAACTGTCACTTCTTGCTGACTCACCAGTGAAGACGGCCCCTCCGGCACATAGCTCGTGCCAGCTTCCTCCATATCATCCTCCGACTCAGCATGTGAAGATAAATCAGCTTCCGGGGCCGGAGTCACAACATGGGGTCATCATACATAAGTCTGAGATGATCACAAAACCCCCTGAAATCATCCAACAGAGGACTAGCCTGGACCAGCAGGGGCATGGCCCAGCGAGCCGCAGAGCCAGAGAGCAGGCTAATCATAAACCCCACTTTATTCCGGTCAGTGGGGAAGTCTTCAGCTCTCAGGCTGATAAAAAGCTGTCATTGTCCCAAAAAAGCAGGAAACATGGCCTGGTTGCCATCAAACTTATCTCGCACAGCAACCAGGCATTTTCTCGGGGGAGGTGGCGCAGCATGAGCTTGGAGCTGAGCCACCTGGGCTGCCAACAGAGCTACTTGCTGCTTAAGCTCCGCATTCTCGGCACGAAGCTCTTCCATCTTAATAAAGGTTTGTTTGTAATTAGTTTGGGCAGGAAGCAAACTGTTCTGACCTAGGCTTCCTGAGTCAGTAAAACACACAAGTAGTCCCAAAAACCTCTTTTATTGCAACAGCTGTGAATTCTGTTCATTCACAGACGAGTCCCAAAAAGTTGTAAAAAGTCCTTCAGGATAAGGCTGATAATCACCCACCTTTATTTCCCTTGACACGTTGCCAAAGACCTAATTGGCAAAGCCACATGGAGTCCAGAATCAAACAGCTTCAGACTTTAAACTGAACAGAATTAACAACGTTGCTTCCTGCAAAGGCCCACGTGCCTTTGCTCCTCTTTTAAATCCTATGGGAGGGAGCCAATCATCTCCAACCCCTACTCCCGAGTCGTCCCTTTTGTTTACAGATTACTCGTATGTTACTGATAGGTTTTGATACTGTCTGTGTTGATAAATTTCCCTTTGAAAAGCATGTTAAACCATCTTAGTTTACAATCAGGGATTGAAAATTGAAGTTGCCCCAATGACACCAGGGAAGGAAAAAAAAGTTTAATTATGAGAGACAACACTAGAGAAATAGTTGTCCATACACACAGCGTAGAAGGAAAAATATAACAAAAACAGGCCCACTGTTTTGACAGCAAAACACCTTTTAGCAAAAAATCTGAAGCATCACAGAGAAAGGAGGGAAGGGAAATATGGGATAAGACAACATTTCTACTAGAGTAACCATCATTGGGAAACCAGTAGGGGCATGGGTGGGTGGGTGGGCTGATGGTAGGTTTATAAAAGGAAGGAACTGGGATAAATGGAAAGCGGGGGGGGATACAGATTTTGGCCATAAAATATAAACAGGCTATGCTGCTAAAGGAGCCTCTGGCCAGCGAGTTGCCCCTGCCTCCACAAAAACCCCTCACGGCTGGTTCAAGGGCTGGGCTACCAGAAGTCTCGGCGATGATAGGAGTCAGGATCGCAGTACTTGGTCACGACGACCCGGTTTGCAAACTTGCGTCCAGTGAGGCCTTGCATGGCCTTCTGACAGTCAAAGACAGATGTGAACTCCACAAATATCTACAAGAAGAGTAAAGGAACAAAAGAGAAAATAATTAGTGGTACATTTTTAAAAATTGACAATTACAAGGATTCAAATCTGGCCCAGATCATACATATAAGTGTGTGACTAGGAAAATAAACTGAAGCGAGGAAGATCCACGCTGACATCGCAGCGAGGCAGTTGTGGCGAAGCAGCTCTGTGGAGCCCAACCGAGTTCTGCCTGCCTGGAGGCTCTTTGGAGCCAAAGTCACCTTGTAGGGGTGACAAAAATAGGAAGGGCCCTCCATAGATTGCAAGTGAATGGTGGTCCATTTTGCTCGATCCAGAGAAATCTTCCTGACAGGCAGAGAAGACGACGGCCATTAATGGCTGAACCGGAGCTCTGACAGCCAGAATGAAGAAAGCAAAGAGAAGCAGAAAGGGAAACAGCGTACTGGATCTGGGTAAGGATTGCCTAATTTCTACCCAGAATTAAGATAAGTTCCCCAAAAGTTTAGGGTGACCCGCTCCCTGCTCCACCAGGAAGCGCGGGAGGACCCCTTGGAGGGTAGAGCCGAGGATTTTGTTCAGTATCTGTATGACAAAATCACTCAGATTCAGGAAGATTTGGACTCCGACTGGGAGGGACTGAGGCAGGTCTTGAGAATGTTATCTGGGATGAGTTTGATCCTGTGACCCCTGAGGACGTGGACAGGATTCTGGGCAGACTGAACGCAACCACTTGTTTATTGGACCCATGTCCCTCCTGGTTAGTGCTGGCTTCCCGGGAGGTGACACGAGGCTGGCTCCAGGGGATTACAAATGCTTCCTTGGGTGAGGGTGACTTTCCCGCCGCCTTGAAAGAGGCGGTGGTGAGGCCCCTCCTCAAGAAGCCTTCCCTGGACCCGGCAATGTTGGTTAATTATTGTCCAGTCTCCAACCTCCGCTTTTTGGAGAAGGTTGTTGAGAGTGTGGTTGTGCAACAGTTCCCCCAGCACCTGGATGAAACGACGTATCTGGATCCGTTCCAGTCAGGCTTCAGGCCCAGGTACAGCACGGAAACGGCATTGGTCGCGTTGGTAGATGATCTCTGGAGGGCTTGGGACAAGGGGTACTCCTCTGTCCTGGTCCTGTTAGATCCCTCAGCGGCTTTTGATACCATCGACCATGGTACCATGCTGCACCGGTTGGAAGAGTTAGGGGTGGGAGGCACTGTGTTGCGGTGGTTCTCCTTTCTCTCTGACCGGTTGCAGTCTGTTTTGACAGGGGGGCAGAGGTCGACCCCGAGGCCCCTCATATGTGGGGTGCCGCAAGGGTCGGTCCTCTCGCCCCTCCTGTTCAACATTTATGTGAAGCCGCTGGGCGAGATCATCCGTGGTTTCAGGGTGAAGTACCACCAGTACGCTGATGACACCCAGATGTACATCTCCACCCCTGACCACCCCAACGATGCCCTTGAAGTGATATCCCCGTGCCTGGAGGCCTTGCGGATCTGGATGGGGAGAAATAGGCTCAGGCTCAACCCATCCAAGACCGAGTGGCTGTGGTTTCCGACGTCCCGATATAGTCAATTGGCGCCATCACTGACTATTGGGGGCGAATCATTGGCCCCCACGGAGAGGGTTCGCAATTTGGGCGTCCTCTTGGATTTACGGCTGTCTTTAAAAGAGCATTTGACGGCCGTGACCGGGAGGATTTTTCATCAGGTCCGCCTGATTCGCCAGTTGCGTCCCTTTCTGGATCGGGACTCCCTACGCACAGTCACTCATGCCCTCATCACCTCCCGCCTGGACTATTGTAATGCTCTCTACATGGGGCTCCCCTTGAGGAGCACCCAGAGGCTCCAACTGGCGCAGAGTGCGGCCGCGCGTGTGGTAATGGGAGCGACATGGCGTTCCCATGTAACACCTCTCCTGCGCGAGCTGCACTGGCTCCCGGTGGTCTTCCGGGTGCGCTTCAAGGTTTTGGTTACCACCTTTAGAGCGCTCCATGGCTTAGGACCTGGTTATTTACAGGACCGCCTACTACCATCAATAGCCTCCCACCGGCCGGTACGCTCTCATAGAGAGGGGCTCCTCCGGGTGCTGTCGGCCAAACAATGTCAACTGGCGGCCCCTAGGGGGAGGGCCTTCTCTGTGGGGGCACCTACTATCTGGAACGAGCTCCCCCCGGAGATACGGAGGATCCCGGATCTGTGCACCTTCCGCCACGCTCTTAAGACCTTTTTATTTCACCAGGCGGGCCTGGCCTAATCTTTTCCCTCTTTTTAATTATGCAAATTTTAATCGGTTTTTAAATGATTGGGGTGTTTTAATTTGTCTGGGCCAAATTGTTTAATTCGATTTTGTTTTTTTTTTATTTTGTATCTATGTATTTTTACTCTTTGGCTGTTCACCGCCCTGAGTCCTTCGGGAGTAGGGCGGTATATAAATCAAATAAATAATAATAATAATAATAATAAAAAAGTACTTTTGAGAAGGGGGACTCCAGAGAGGAGGGAGGGAATTGTTTTTCACCCTCCAAAGGAAAGCGACGAGTGAAAGTTTTGAGCTGATTACACATCCGCTGCAATAGAAAGAGAAGCAAAGGAAAAATGGGAAGAGAAAGAGTGGACTGAGTATTTTAACAAGATAAGTACTACCTAAGAGATGGATATGGATAATATCAGTGGTGGGATTCAGCGCTTTTGGGCCAGTTTGGGAGAACTGGTTAAAATTCTGCAGCCGCCCCCCCCCCCCCCCGCCCAATCACTCATCTTGCCCACTCGCCTGGCATAGCTGCTGCTGCTCTCTGTCTGGCTCCCTCTATTGCCTTGACCACACGGTCTCTGTGGGCCAGCCAGGTAGTCTGCCTTCGCAGCTGCCTAATTTTTTTTAAAGTGTTTTTAAGTGTTTTGTTTATTGTTTTTAATTAACGGGGCCAAATTTACAGTCAGGTCCAGAAATATTGGGACATCGACACAATTCTAACATCTTTGGCTCTATACACCACCACAATGGAGTTGGAATGAAAGAAACACAATGTGCGTTAACTGCAGACTGTCAGCTTTAATTTGAGGGTATGTACATCCAACTCACGTGAACGGTGTAGGACTTACAGCAGTTTGTATATGTGCCTCCCACTTGTTAAGGGACCAAAAGTAATGGGACAATTGGCTTCTCAGCTGTTCCATGGCCAGGTGTGTGATATTCCCTCATTACCCCAATTACAATGTGCAGATAAAAGGCCCAGAGTTCATTTCAAGTGTGCTATTTGCATTTGGAATCTGTTGCTGTCAACTCTCATGATGAGATCCAAAGAGCTGTCACTATCAGTGAAGCAAGCCATCATTAGGCTGAAGAAATAAAACAAACCCATCAGAGAGATAGCAAGAACATTAGGCATGGCCAAAACAACTGTTTGAAACATTCTCAAAAAGAAGGAATGCACCGGTGAGCTCAGCAACACCAAAAGACCTGGGAGACCATGGAAAACAAGTGTGGTGGATGACTGAAGAATTCTTTCCCTGGTGAAGAAAACACCCTTCACAACAGTTGGCCAGATCAAGAACACTCTCCAGGAGGTAGGTGTATGTGTGTCAAAGTCAACAATCAAGAGAAGACTTCACCAGAGTGAATACAGAGGGTTCACCACAAGATGTAAACCATTGGTGAGCTTCAAAAACAGGAAGGCCAGATTAGAGTTTGCCAAACAACATCTAACAAAGCCTTCACAGTTCTGGAACAAGATCCTATGGACAGATGAGACCAAGATCAACTTGTACCAGAGTGATGGGAAGAGAAGAGTATGGAGAAGGAAAGGAATTGCTCATGATCCTAAGCATACCACCTCATCAGTGAAGCATGGTGGTGGTAGTGTCATAGCGTGGGCATGTATGGCTGCCAATGGAACTGGTTCTCTTGTATTTATTGATGATGTGACTGCTGACAAAAGCAGCAGGATGAATTCTGAAGTGTTTCGGGCAATATTATCTGCTCACATTCAGCCAAATGCTGCAGAACTCATTGGATGGCACTTCACAGTGCAGATGGACAATGACCCAAAGCATACTGCAAAAGCAACCAAAGAGTTTTTGAACGGACAGAAGTGGAATGTTATGCAATGGCCAAGTCAATCACCTGACCTGAATCCCATTGAGCATGCATTTCACTTGCTGAAGACAAAACTGAAGGGAAAATGCCCCAAGAACAAGCAGGAACTGAAGACAGTTGCAGTAGAGGCCTGGCAGAGCATCACCAGGGATGAAACCCAGTGTCTGGTGATGTCTATGCGTTCCAGACTTCAGGCTGTGATTGACTGCAAAGTATTTGCAACCAAGTATTAAGAAGGGAAAGTTTGATTTATGATTATTATTCTGTCCCATTACTTTTGGTCCCTTAACAAGTGGGAGGCACATATACAAACTGTTGTAAGTCCTACACCATTCACCTGAGTTGGATGTACATACCCTCAAATTAAAGCTGACAGTCTGCAGTTAACGCACATTGGGTTTGTTTCATTCCAACTCCATTGTGGTGGTGTATAGAGCCAAAGATGTTAAAATTGTGTCGACGTCCCAATATTTCTGGACCTGACTGTATATATGTATATTTTTAACTGTATTTTAATATTTGTACTTGATGTTTTTACTTGGCTGTTCACCGCCCTGAGTCCTCAGGGAGAAGGGCGGTATACAAATTCAAAATAAAATAAAAAATAAAAATAAAATACCACACAGTACTCTCCCTGCAGCCCAGCTGAGTGGCCCTGATCTGCCTGCAAGCAAGCCCCGAATCCCAGCCTAGCTGCCTCCCACATGGCCCAGCCAGCTTGCCTGCCTTCCACCGTGGCCTACCACGTGGCGGCCACAGCCCAGCTCTCTGCTTCTGCCTTCCTTCGCTGATCTCCGCTCCTCCTTGCTCACCTATAGACTAGACTCGCCCAGCTGCCTTGGCCTTCTCCCACCTGCTCCAGCAGCAGAAGCCTTGAGGCAGAAGTAAGCACAGCCGGGCGCCCCCTCAGGGAAGTGGGGCTGGGAAGGGTGCTCGTCTCCAAAGCCTCCCGTTTCTCTCGCCCTCTGCCTCCTACCGCTTCTCTCAGCCTCAATCCGTTCCTCTCCCTCAGCCTCCTACCACTTCTCGAGGTCCGAGAAGCCTTGAGAACAGCCCTCCATGACGGAGTCCTTCCTGGGGACCAAAGCCTTGGACAATCAGATCTGTCCCGAAGGCCACGAGGAGCTGCAGACTTTCCTTCTAGATCTTCCACGTGTCTCCGCCGGCCCGAGTGCCCTGCCCTTCAGATCCCAATGGGGCCAGCGCCTGGTGGCGGTGGCGCTCTGGGAGAGCAGCCAGATGTCCCGGGTCTGCACGCATGCACCGCAGCGGAGCAGCAATCTTGGCCCCTGTTCTGTCCCCGTACACACACACACACACACACACACACACACACACACACACACAGCCAGCCGAGGGTTAACGAAACACTTTGGCACACACTCAGGTCCTTATCTCCAACTTTGGCAGCGATTTACACACCGTCTGCCAAGTGCGTTTATTTCCACAGAAAACAGATAACATACTCAGCATCGAAACGTCCAACAACAATAAATGTTTCTCTCAGCAGTTCCGGACGAGGCTTTAGTGACTACCCAAGGTTTACTTTGTTCGTCACAAGGATCACTGGCCACCACCCTCTATTATATAGTCTCTGGGGTGTGGTCCAGTGACTCAGTTCTAATCCCTAGCACGCCTCCTGAGCTGCTGCAATCGTTTATCACGCCTTTGGAGGCGTGCGTCCAGGAATGATGTTTCTCCGTCGCTCTCATCCGAGCCACCTGTCTCCCTGCTAATCTCCTCTCCCTCGGCCGGCACCTGAGATAGTGCCAGAGGGGAGGGGCCTGGAGAGGGAGGCCTGGCTGACTCCTCTTCCTCATGCTCGGAGCTTTCTTCCTCCGATGGGACAGGCTCAGAGGGCGGGGCCACAACAGGTAGAGTCTTATTTTTTTGTTTGTTTTGCTACTTTTATAATCTGGTTTTAAGTCAACTGAGCGCTCCATGGCTCAGGACCTGGGTACTTGCGGGACCGCCTACTACCACCAATAGCCTCCCACCGGCCGGTACGCTCTTATAGAGAGGGGCTCCTCCGGGTGCCGTCGGCCAAACAATGTCCACTGGCGGCCCCCAGGGGGAGAGCCTTCTCTGTGGGGGCACCTACTATCTGGAACGAGCTCCCCCCGGAGATACGGAGGATCCCGGATCTGCGCACCTTCCGCTGCGCTCTAAAGATCTTTTTATTTCACCAGGCGGGCCTGGCCTAACTTTCTCCCTCTTTTTAAACAATTTTAATAGTTTAATATTTTTAATATTTTTAATACTCAAAGTTCAAATTTGTTTTAAATTGATTGGGGTTTTAATCTGTCTGGGCCAAACTATTTAATTCGATTTTATTTCTGCTTTTTAAATTTTGTATGTATGTATTTTATTGTTGGCTGTTCACCACCCTGAGTCCTTCGGGAGTAGGGCGGTATATAAATCAAATAAAAGTAAAGTAAAGTAAACTATTGCAATAAAATCTCCTAAGAGACAAATATTTTCATATTCTGTTTCAAGTATCTTCTTATGGAGTTTTTTATAAAATTCTTCTTGTCCATTATTCGGCACATAGATAGCAACTAACAGTATCTGTTTTTGATTTATGGTCACTTCCACCATCAAGATTCTCCCTTCTTCATCTTTAAAAATTTGATTAGCACTTGTTTCTTTAATATATAACGCCACCCCTCTTCTCCTTTATTGTGATAGCGAGGAGAATAATTCCCCCAGTTTAGGATACTCCAATAATTTATTATGGTGTTTTTTAATATGTACTTCTTGTAGTGATATTATGTCTAATCTTTGTAGTTTTGGAAATATTTTTTTTCTTTACATGGGGGAATTTAGTCCATTTGTGTTGACTTACAACAGCTTTATTTCTTCTTGCATTGCTTCACTTGTATATAGGTCTTATGCTCCTGGTTGCTCTTATTTCTCTGGTCCTTTGCTCTTGTTCCTTCTCACTCTGCTTGTTCTTCTTTTCTCAGCTTCACTTTCATCTTGTTGTGTACAATTTTCTTCTGTAGTTGACACTTCTTGTCCTTTATATTCTATTTCTCCCCTCGCTTCCTGTCCCTCTTCCATGTTAAAATGATGGTCATAAAATTCCGTTTGTTGTGGTCCGCCATATCACAAATCCAATTCCCTCAAATTCAATCAATCTTCAGTATCTCAGTCAGTTAAGCTTACAATCCATAAGGCCGACTGTATCCCCAGTCTTTAGTATTTCAGTATTCCAATAGTCGACAAGGTCAATCCACACAGGCCATTCTTTATAAAGAGGATCCAAGAATAAAACAGGAAAGAAGAAAAATATTTATCCTTAGGAATATCTTTTATACTGTCTTCCATCAATTAGTATTTGTAATCCACAAGGCCCACGTGTCCCCAGTCTTTAATACTCCAATGTTCCAAAATGTCAGGCTAAACCCAAAATCATCTTCCCACGTTCTATAAATTCTACTTTTTCCATCAGTCAAAAGTATTTATAATCCACAAAGATTCAGAAGGAGTTCTTCTCTATAGCTGCCACCTATCTCTCTTTTCCCACGTTGGTTTCTAAAACAAACTGTCTTCAATCTATTTCTAAACACCAGGTGCAACAGTTCTCAAAACAAAATATTTTCAGTCTCTTATCTAGCTTAGTCACTTCCAAAATATTTTTTATATACTGTCTTTGGCCAGGAGGTGTCACCCTTACTCTCTTCCCTTTCCACTGTGAGTTTAAGAGTCAAGACAGAGAGGAAAAACTTGATTATACCCAAAAGCATAGGGAAAATAACTTAGTAAAAATGCATATTATCCAGTGGTAGGATTCAAATAATTTTAACAACGGGTTCTGTGGGTGTGGCTAGGTGGCCATGTGACTGAGTGGCCATGTGACTGGGTGGGCATGGCCAACTCAATGTCACGTCAAGGGGCGCCTCGCCTGGCCCCTCCCCTCACAGCCATTCCTTGTCACACCCAGCCTCAAGGTATCTATAGTTCTGTAAAAATGTTGTTCACCTTTCTTCAACTTTATTATCTACATACTATACACGTACTTTCATGGACCACTGAAAGGAGGAAATGGCTCACATGCTTTCCCCAAGAGTGTGATAGGCAACAGGCTTTTAAGGGGCTGCCACAAAGAACGGGAGGAGGCAATGTATTTTCCAAAGCACCAGAAGGCAAAGCAAGAAGCAATGGATGGAAACTGAACAAAGAGAGAAGCAACCTAAAACTAATGAGAAACTTCTTGACAGTGAGAACAATTAACCAGTGGAACTGCTTGTCTCCAGAAGTTCTGGGTGCTCGATCACTGGAAGTTTTTAAGAAAAGACTGGATTTCTCTGAAATGGTATAGGGTGCCCCCCGCCCACCAGTCCCTTCTGAGTGTTATCCTGACACCTTTCCCAGGCCCTCTACTCAGATTTTGGCATCCTCAGTTTTCCTGCCTGAGCAGGGGGTTGGACTAGAAGACCTCCAAAGTCCCTTTCAACTCTGTCATTCTGTTATTCCTGAGCTAAATAGCTAAGACCCTCATTGGGACCCTATTTCTTTTGCTCCCTCTGGACTAATGAGTTAAAGAGCTGCCTCTAGACATTCATTTTAATAAGATTTTTAGAAACCTGCAGTTGAAAATTCTTCATGTCTCCTTACCCTGAAGACTCAATTTCATTTGGAGTTTAATCCCAAAAGGTGAGCGAGCCTCACCATGTCCCCCCGAGACAGCTCTTCGGCCGAGTGCAGTGGGTCTCCCTCCCCCGCCACCAAGGTCCACACCCTTTGCGCCCCAGGATTTCTCCTAGCGCACTTGGGGGGGCTCTACCCCCGCCTGTCGACTCTTTTCTCTCCCCTTTGCCCGGGGAGAGGGTTCCAAGCCTCCAGACAGCAGTTTTTTCGGCTGTTCTGGGGCTTTTACAGAACCAGAGAACGGGCGCTCAAAAAAGAGCGTCTTCAAAGCTGCGGAGCCAGGCAGGAAGTCCCGCTTGCCAGCTTTTTTGACAAAGGCGTCAACGCAGACTGACGTGTTGAGCTGTAAAGACAAAAGAACAAAACCCTACCCTCCCAATGCCAGGGCCAGACGAATAAACTGGGTGGGGCTGACTGCTGTTTCCTCTAAGCTGAGAAAGGGCGTATCAGGTAATAACCAACGCCCATTCTCCATCAAGGAGGAAACAGCAGTCAGGAATGGGACATACTAAAGCAGTGTCCTATTGGGAGGGAGACGTCCGGGCCTGTGGTCCTAGGTCTGAATGAACCCGCTGGAGAACCCGTCTGCCAAAAGCAGCCTCAGCCAAGGCGTAAGAGTCAAGCTTGTAATGACGTACAAAAGGTGAAGGGGAAGACAAAGTAGCTGCTCTGCAGATCTCCTCCAGAGAGGCCTGGGTAACCCAAGCTGCAGAAGTCGCAGCACTTTGTGTCGAATGAGCTGTGATATGCCTGGGCACAGGTAAGGCCTGGCTTTCATATGCCATAGATATACAAGCCCTGATCCAACAACCCAAGGTGGAGGAAGTGACCCTGCCGCCAAGGGTGGCAGGCTGAAAAGAAACAAAAAGGGACTCTGTCCTCCGCAGAGAAGAGGTCTGTTTAACATATATGCGGAGAGCCCTCTGTACGTCCAATGTATGCCAAATACGTTCCAAACGGTGTGAAGGCTCAAGGCAAAAATTGAGCAGAATCAACTCCTGAGCCCTATAAAACAAAGTGTTGACCTTTGGAAGGAACATAGGGTCGAGGCGTAAAACTACTCTGTCAGCGTGGAAAACACAGAGATCCCCCCTGGTGGACAGAGCCGCCAGCTCAGATATGCGCCTAGCAGAGGTGATAGCCGCCAAAAATGCCACCTTATAGGAAAGAAATTTCAAACTAACCTCCCATAGGGGATCAAAGGGACCCCGGGTAAGGGCAGTTAAGACTTTGTTTAAGTCCCATGTGGGAAAGCGGTGAACCACGGGTGGTCGAAGGTTAGAGGCCCCCCTGAGGAACTGTCGAACTACTGGATGACTCGACAGGGAATCCCTGGTTCCACAAGTAAGAATGGAAGAAAGGGCTGCCACCTGTCTCCAAAGAGTATTAGGGGACAACCCAGCATCCAAACCCACTTGAAGAAAGTCCAAAACCTGAGCCACAGAAACTTCAGTGGGAACTAGATTCCCTTTCTTGCACCAGGTACAAAACAACCACCATGTAGCATTATAGATATGGTCGGTGGAATCCCTGCAGGACGCCTGGATAGTGGTGATAACCTTTGAAGAGAATTTGTCCTCCCTCAGTAGGCCCCGCTCAAGCGCCAAGCGGTTAGTTGCAACCACTGCAGGTCTGGGTGTACTAACACCCCCTGGCTAAGGGAGATCCTGTCCCGAGACAACCTCCAGGGTTGGACCACTGAGAGAGCCACTAGATCTGCAAACCAAGGTCTCCTAGGCCAATGAGGAGCCAGAAGTAAAAGTTCCGCCTTCTCCTCCAAGAGCTTCCGGATGACTCTGGGAATTGGAAGAAGAGGAGGGAAGGCATACAGGAGCCCTGACGGCCACGGGCTCCGCAAGGTATCCACTGCTTCCGCCTCCGGAGAAGGGAACCGGGAGAAGAACCTTGGTACTTGACGGTTGTCCCGTGTGGTGAACAGATCCACCATTGTGAGTCCGAAGTGATCTGTCAGAGCTATGAATAGAGACGGATCCAAACGCCACTCCGCCTGGTCGACCGAAGTCCGACTGAGCCAATCCGCCTGGACATTCGCTACTCCTGATATGTGGTCTGCTTGGATGGAAGACAGATGAGACTCCGCCCAAAGAATCAGCTGCTCTGACTCTTGCATCAGAACTAAGGATCGGGTCCCCCTTGACGATTTATGTGGGCCTTGGCAGCCACATTGTCCGTCAGCACTAATATGTCTGACCCCGACACAAGGGACTAGAAACTCTTGAGAGCCAGGTGGACGGCCTGCAGTTCCAGCCAGTTGATGTTGTGTGAAAGATCCTCTGGGGACCACTGACCTTGAGCCATGTGGGATCCGAGATGAGCACCCCAGCCAAAGACGCCGGCGTCGGTCATCAGGGTGAGACAATGAGGCTCCCGGAACCTACAACGTGCTGCGCCGAGCTCGTTGAAATGGAAGGAGAAACTACTGCAGGGCCCTGCTGTGGAGACGAGCCCAAGGCGTGATGACAAAACACGACACCATCTTTCCCAGCAGCTGAGAGAAAAGCAGCAGGGAAGAGGCACGAACCGACCGGACTCTGACTGCCAGGTCCTTCAGGCTGGATTGACGGTTCGGTGAAAGATACAGCCTTGACTCCACTGTGTCTATTATTGCCCCTAGATGGAGCAAACGCATTGTAGGGATCAGATGACTTTTGGAATGGTTCACTGAGAAGCCATGACACTGGAGGACCTGTATGGTGGTATCTAGGTCCTGTTTGGCTTGGGATACTGAACTGGACTGGATGAGGATGTCGTCCAGGTAGAACTGAATATGGACAGGTAGAGTCCGGAGATGGGCCACCAAGGGGGCCATCAACTTGGTAAACACCCTTGGGGCGGAGGACAGGCCGAAAGGCAACGCCTGGTACTGATAATGTTTCCCTGCATATTGAAAATGGTGAAATTGTCTGTAATCTGGATGAATGGGAACATGCAGGTAGGCCTCCGTGAGATCCACCGACGTGAGATCGCCATTCCTGACGCCCTCCAGAATGGAGTGGAGAGACTGCATATTGAACCTGCAATACACTATATAATGGTTCAAGGTCTTGAGATCGAGAATTGCCCTCCAACCCCCCGAGGATTTAGGAACCAGGAACAGTCTGGAATAAAATCCCTGACCGTGGTGCGCCTCCAAAACCAGCTGAATGGCTCAAATGGCCAATAAGTGTGTTATGGCCGAATCCATGGGACGCTGCTTCACCCGATCCTGTGACACAGGACAGCGGACAAAGAACCTCGGGAGGGTTGGACAGGAATTTCAGGGAGAGGCCCTACCTTACCGTCTCCCTGACCCAAGTGTCCGAAGTGGAAGCCTCACACTGGTCGGCAAAGAGAGCCAGCTGGCCACTATGGGAGGCTCGGAAGAGCAGTAATTTGGACCGTCGATAGGGGCGACCCCTACTACCCCGAAAGTAACGTTTGGGTGGGTAACAGTGCCCCTGTCTTCCCTGCCTGTCCTGACCATGTCTGAAGGCAAATTGTCACTGCGATCATTGCCCCCCAAAACCACTGTCTGTTCCCCGAAAGATGGACGAAAATACGGACTCAGGCGGACCTCCGCCCATTTGGTCAAATTAGGCATAATCTTGTGTTTGTCCCGAGACTCCACCAGAATAGGGTCTAGGGATTCGCCAAATAATTTCTTTCCCTTATAAGGGGAAGAAGCTAGTCTACACTTGTTCCTAGCGTCAGCCTGCCACTGGCTGTTCTGCCCCAGCTACGGACCCCAAAGAACGCAGCACACACAGTCCTTTCAAACCTTAGTTTACTGAATGAACCAGTCTTTTACAACAATGGCTGTTAATTAAATGCATTAACAGCTGCCAAGAATTCGAAGAATAATAACTGAAAACTTACTATGGTTGGCAGAATGCCCAGAAGCAATTTGCAGAAAGCTGATAAGGTAAGCAAGACAAGACACAAAGGTATGTGAACGAAGTTGTTCCCTGTAAATTGCTTCAGTTGGCGTTCCTCCTTAAATAGGCTAAGGGAGTGGGCAATTAGCCCCAAGCCTTACTCTCGAGGAGACCTCGTAAGGAGCCACTCCTGCCTTTTGGCAGCTCTGTGCACCCGTGCATCAAGAAGAGGCTCCTCCTCTTCGTCCTCTTCACTTAAGGGAGTTTCTGGAGGTTCTGAAGGCCCTGGCTGAATCCCCGCCTCTGGCACCACATCTTCTCCAGCCTCATTGTCCGACTCGAGTGCCAGCCGCACAGGCTGCTGGCGCAGCACCACACCAGCCTCCTCACTGTCTGAATCAGCTACTAGCTGCACAGGCCGCGAACGGGACACAACACTGGCAAAGCCACAGGAGGCGACGAGAAGTGATGGAAGATCCAATAGCCTTAGACGCAAATCGAGACGCATTTAGCGTCGCGTTGGCGGAAAATTTCACCGCTGCCATGATCTTGTTGAGATCTTGGTGGGACCTGATATCTGTGACTGGGAGGCGGTCCTGTAATTGCCTTAACCAGAGCAAAGAAGCCCTGTTAAAAAATGATGCAGCTGAGGCCTCCTTAACGGCCCCAGCTGCAGCCTGATGGGTCTTGACCAGAGATTGCTCCAATCTCTTATCCTCCGGACGGAGGTGTTCCTCCGGAGGACCTGGTAGGTTGGATTGTGATGACAGAGCCACCACTGGAGGGTCAAGCACTGGAACCTGTAGCGACTTGGTCATATCGGAACCAATGTTGTAGAGGCGTCTGTCCAAACTGCTGGGAATAGGGCCCCGAGCCTGGAGAGACCCACTGTCGATGCACCATGTCAAGAAAAAGTCTGGGGCCCGGAACCTCCTCAGACTCAATGGTGGGTTCTATAAACAAGGGATCAGCTGGGTCAGTGGGCTCCAAAACAGTACCAGGAGTTGACTGGACCGAGCTCTGTCGAGTGATTACCTTGGCCTTGTGCAGCAATGACCGGAAGAGATGAGGCTTAAAGAGTCCAACGAATGATGTTTGGTCAGGTAAAAGATCCTCATCATCAGATAACTCAATATCACACTGCATCTCCTCCCCTGAAAGGGAGGCCTGGCTGGATGATGCCTCGGAACACTCCGGATCCTTAAAGGGAAGGGAAGATCCCAACCCTTGTTGCCTATGATGGAAAGATTGAGCTCTAGAAAAATCAGAAATCATAGCAGCAGATATTCGTTGTAACCCTGTTTCAATGCCCTGACTTATGGCATTAGTAATCAAGGTGGACAAATGATCCGGATATTGAGTGTCACCCGGCTGACCAGGCTGTACGACTGCAGAAATGGGCGTGGATGAAGCCCCAGGTGAAGGAGACCTGTGTTCCACTTGCTCCAAAGGAATCACCGATGGTTCAAGAGCAGGCATTGCTCCAAAAAGCAAGTCACTGCCACTAGGCAAGGCAGGAGCCTGTGCTGAGTCCCCATCTGGAGACCCGGCAGATGAAGGAGCTTCCTCCGGAATAGCAGACAGCTCCTGTATCCCCTCAGAGGCAACCTGGGCCCTAGGGAGATCCTTGTCCTGGGAACTCTTCCCTTTCGTTACAGCCTCCTCTTGAATCTTCTGAGGTGCCTTTGCAGAGGCTTTATCCTTTTGCTTGGACCCCCCGTTTAGAATGCTTTGAAGGATGGGAATAAGGCTTCTGAGGTCGAGAACGAGCCTTGCCCCGCCCCAAGGGACTGAGAGCCAGAAGGGCCTTCCCCTGGATCACTGTCTTGTTCAGGATGGCCTGATCCTGACCTGGATCTGGAACGTCCTGAAGCTGTGGAAGCCATTGTGACAACTCCTGCAAGGAGAATATGGTCATGATGAATTAAGGCAATAAAGCTACCCCTTACTCACAGGGCCCACAATGGAAGTAAATTGGGAAAGCCTGAACACTGGCATGTTTGGGATCCCAACCCCAAGTGCCACTCTCCACACCAGGTCACATTGGGCCTCTGCACAATGGGCCCAGCGTCATGGAGACATGCTCGTGAACGCCAGCCCGGTAACAAGAGGAGGGTGCCCCCGAAGGCTTCTGCCAGGATCAGTCTTACCCAGATTGAAATCTGCAGATGAAGTTTCTCTGCTCGAACCTCCCTCTGAGGTGCCTAAAATGGCCGCCGAACCTCCTCACTGCGGTTTCAAAATGGCTGCCGCACCTTCACCCGGTTTCAAAATGACCATCGCACCTTCACCCGGTTTCAAAATGGCCACGGCAACATCGATCAGCTACAAAAAATGGCCACAGCTACTCTTGAAGGCTCCTCGCCACTGCTCCTTGGAATACAGGTCAGCGCTACAGAGCCAGGCTCGTGGTCGCTGCCTGTAGCGGCTTCCAATGGTGCCGATCCTGTGCACCTTCCAGGCAAGCGCTACGGAGCTCTGCTCGTGGGTGCTGCCTTTTAATTTGC
The DNA here is from genome assembly GCA_022577455.1 of Arizona elegans. Taxonomy (NCBI): domain Eukaryota; kingdom Metazoa; phylum Chordata; class Lepidosauria; order Squamata; family Colubridae; genus Arizona; species Arizona elegans. Next base: position 40,902,844 of record JAKOOJ010000010.1, on the reverse strand, counting down.
AGAGGGACCAAGTCCTTGAGTCCCCTGCGGGTCAACTACTGCGAGGAAAGCCTGTGAGTGCTGCCCAGAGGTCCTCAGCAGAGCGACCTCTTGCCGCCCCCGCGGCCCTCAGCGGGCTCAGGCTGAATTGCCCTTCACGCTGGAAAGAAACTAAAGGTTTACCTGATAGGAAGTCAAACTTCAGCAAGCAGAAAATACAAATAAAAACTTTTTTCCAAGGAAAAAACAGTCAGTGAATGGACAGTTCAGAGAAAACACGTCTGTCTAGTTAGACTGAGTCTAAAAAGCTAGCAAGCAACAGGAAGAGGTGTGGCTTAACAATTCGCAGACTCAGTCCAAGCAGTTAACCGACGGAGTTAACCCATTCCTGACTGCTGTTTCCTCCTTGATGGAGAACAGGTGAGGGGAGACTTCATTGCAAAACGTGTGGGATACAGTGAAAGTATATATTAGGGGATTAGCTATAATTTATATAGCGAAGAAAAGTAAGAGAAAGAAACAATACCAAAACATTCTAGAAGAAGAATATAAAAGACTTGAAGCAGAGTTAGAAAAAGAACCACAAAAGGTGAATCTAAAAAACCAAATGGAGATGATTAAACACAAGTTAAATATAATAGACAAAGAAGAATTGGCAGAACAAATAAAAAGAGCAAAACAAAAAAACTTTGAAAACACTAACAAACCTGGAAGATAGCTAGCCTATAAATTGAAGGAGAAAGAGAAATGGATAAGTAAGCTGCAGGATGAGGAAGGTACATTACAATATCAAATGGAAAAGAAAAAAATATATAATTCAGAAGTCCTATAAGAAGTTATATGACCATGAAAAAATCCAAGAGGAAAAAATAACACAATATTTGGAAAAAGCCAATTTACCAAAAGTGTCAGAAACGGTGAAGAATATGTTGAATGAAATAGCAACAATGGTAGAATTAGTAAAGGCAATCAAAAGACAAAAGAATAACAAAACACTGAGGTCCAGATGGTCTACCAGCAGAAATTTATAAAGATCTGCAACAGGGATGTCAAACTCAAGGCCTGGGGGCCAGATCTGGCCCATGGTGCTTAGATCCGGCCCGCGGGGGAGCCTTGGAAATAGTGAAGGACCGGCCCAGCGATGCCTCTGCCATTAAAAACGCAGCTCTCCCAAGCTCAGTTTTTTGCTGGCAGAGGGTTGCAGGAGGCATCCCAGCCGAAAACGGAGCTTGGGAGACCGTTTTCTCTGGCACAGTACTCTGGCCACAGGCGCCCCCAAAACAAGTGATATCAATCTGGCCACGCTCACCCTGGCCCCAAAGGTCAAACACAACCCTGATGTGGCACTCAATGAAATTGAGTTTGACACCCACAAAAAACTTTTGGAACACTCAAAGTTGGGAGAATTATACACCACACTGACACATCAAAGTAAGAGAGGTGTAGGACTATGCAGGTGAAACTCGAAAAATTAGAATATCGTGCAAAAGTTCATTTATTTCAGTAATGCAACTTAAAAGGTGAAACTAATATAGTGGGGTAAAAAAGTATTTAGTCAGCCACCAATTATGCAAGTTCTCCCACTTAAAAAGATGAGAGAGGCCTGTAATTGTCATCATAGGTAGACCTCAACTATGAGAGACAAAATGAGAAAACAAATCCAGACAATCACATTGTCTGATTTGGAAAGAATTTATTTGCAAATTATGGTGGAAAATAAGTATTTGGTCACCTACAAACAAGCAAGATTTCTGGCTCTCACAGACCTGTAACTTCTTCTTTAAGAGGCTCCTCTGTCCTCCACTCATTACCTGTATTAATGGCACCTGTTTGAACTTATCAGTATAAAAGACACCTGTCCACAACCTCAAACAGTCACACTCCAAACTCCACTATGGTGAACACCAAAGAGCTGTCGAAGGACACCAGAAACAAAATTGTAGACCTGCACCAGGCTGGGAAGACTGAATCTGCAATAGGCAAGCAGCTTGGTGTGAAGAAATCAACTGTGGGAGCAATAATTAGAAAATGGAAGACATACAAGACCACTGGTAATCTCCCTCGATCTGGGGCTCCACGCAAGATCTCACCCCGTGGGGTCAAAATGATCACAAGAACGGTGAGCAAAAATCCCAGAACCACACGGGGGGACCTAGTGAATGACCTGCAGAGAGCTGGGACCAATGTAACAAAGGCTACCATCAGTAACACACTACGCCGCCAGGGACTCAGATCCTGCAGTGCTAGACGTGTCCCCCTGCTTAAGTCAGTACATGTCCAGGCCCGTCTGAAGTTTGCTAGAGAGCATTTGGATGATCCAGAAGAGGATTGGGAGAATGTCATATGGTCAGATGAAACCAAAGTAGAACTGTGTGGTAGAAACACAACTCATCGTTTTTGGAGGAGAGAGAATGCTGCGTTGCATCCAAAGAACACCATACCTACTGTGAAGCATGGGGGTGGCAACATCATGCTTTGGGGCTGTTTCTCTGCAAAGGGACCAGGACGACTGATCCGTGTACAAGAATGAATGAATGGGGCCATGTATTGTGAGATTTTGAGTGCAAACCTCCTTCCATCAGCAAGGGCATTGAAGATGAAACGTGGCTGGGGCTGGATCATGACAATGATCCCAAACACACCGCCCGGGCAACGAAGGAGTGGCTTCGTAAGAAGCATTTCAAGGTCCTGGAGTGGCCTAGCCAGTCTCCAGATCTCAACCCCATAGAAAACCTTTGGAGGGAGTTGAAAGTCCGTGTTGCCCGGCGACAGCCCCAAAACATCACTGCTCTAGAGGAGATCTGCATGGAGGAATGGGCCAACATACCAGCAACAGTGTGTGCCAACCTTGTGAAGACTTACAGAAAACATTTGACCTCTGTCATTGCCAACAAAGGATATATAACAAAGTATTGAGATGAACTTTTGATATTGACCAAATACTTAACTTTCCACCATAATTTGCAAATAAATTCTTTCCAAATCAGACAATGTGATTGTCTGGATTTGTTTTCTCATTTTGTCTCTCATAGTTGAGGTCTACCTATGATGACAATTACAGGCCTCTCTCATCTTTTTAAGTTGGAGAACTTGCACAATTGGTGGCTGACTAAATACTTTTTTGCCCCACTGTATGTGGAAGGGATAAGTGTGGAAGAAAAAGGTGCACAAGCAGCAGGGATGACCACAGCCTGGGGAGGATTGTCAGGAAAAGGCCATTCAAAAGTGTTGGGGACTTCAACAAGGAGTGGACTGAGGCTGGAGTCAGTGCATCAAGAGTCACCACACACAGACGGATCCTGGACATGGGCTTCAAATGTCGTATTTCTCTTGTCAAGCCGCTCCTGAACAACAAACGTCAGAAGCGTCTTACCTGGGCTAAAGAAAAAAAAGAACTGGTCTGTTGCTCAGTGGTCCAAAGTCCTCTTTTCTGATGAGAGCAACTTTTGCATCTCATTTGGAAACCAAGGACCCAGAGTCTGGAGGAAGAATGGAGAGGCACACACTGCAAAATACTTGAAGTCCAGTGTGAAGTTTCCACAGTCTGTGTTGATTTGGGGAGCCATGTCATCTGCTGGTGTTGGTCCACTGTGCTTCATTAAGTCCAGGGTCAACGCAACCATCTACCAGGAGATTTTCGAACACTTCATGCTTCCTTCCGCAGACGAGCTTTATGGGGATGCTGACTTCATTTTCCGGCAGGACTTGGCACCTGCCCACACTGCCAAAAGTACCAAAACCTGGTTCAATGACCATGGGATTACTGTGCTTGATTGGCCAGCAAACTCCCCTGACCTGAACCCCATAGAGAATCTATGGGGCATTGCCAAGAGAAAGATGAGAGACATGAGACCGAACAATGCAGAAGAGATGAAGGCCGCTATTGAAGCATCCTGGTCTTCCATAACACCTCAGCAGTGTCACAGGCCGATAGCATCCATGCCACGCCGCATTGAGGCAGTAATTGATGCAAAAGGGGCCCAAACCAAGTACTGAGTACATATGCATGCTTATACTTTTCAGAGGTCCGATATTGTTCTATGGACAATCCTTGTTTTATTGATTTCATGTAATATTCTAATTTTCTGAGATTGTGAATTTGGGGTTTTCATGAGCTGTAAGCCATAATCATCAAAATTATGATAAATCAAGGCTTGAACTATCTCGCTTTGCATGTAATGAATCTATCTCATATATTAGTTTCACCTTTTAAGTTGCATTACTGAAATAAATGAACTTTTGCACGATATTCTAATTTTTCGAGTTTCACCTATACATTAAAAAGACATTAGAATCTAAACAAATATTTGCAGACGAAGAAGGGAGGATTTTAATGGTGGAAGTAACAATAAACTATAAACTAATACTTTTAGTGGCAATATATGCCCCAAATGACAATCAAGAAGACTTTTATGGAAAACTACACAGGAAAATAATAGAATTTGAGTATGAAAATATTTGCATGATAGGTGATTTCAATGCAATAGAAGCTGATCTGGACTACAAAACTACAAAGAGAAATAAGAAGCCTAGGAAAACTCTTCCAAAAGCTTTCTTTACAATGATGGAGGAATTAAGCATTCAAGATGCTTGGAGAAGAAGATATCCGAAGTGAAAGCAATACACATTTTACTCAAAAAGACACATGTCATGGTCTAGAATAGATATGATGTGGATGTCAATTGACTTACTAGCTAATATACAAGACTTAAACATTGAAGCAAGCATATGGGCAGATCATAATCCAATCACAATTACATGGAAGGGACAAAAAAAGAGGTCAAAATGAACATTAAACAATATTAAATGAAAAAGAGTTTCAACAATTTATGGAGAAAGAACTGGTTTTCTTTTTTAGGGAAAATAAAAAAGAAGACACCTCATTACAAAATGTGTGTGATACAGTGAAAGTATATTTATTTATTTATTGGTTCGATTTACAGTCAGGTCCAGAAATATTGGGACATTGACACAATTCTAACATCTTTGGCTCTATACACCACCACAATGGAGTTGGAATGAAACAAACATGATGTACTTTAACTGCAGACTGTCAGCTTTATTTTGAGGGTATGTACATCCAACTCAGGTGAATGGTGTAGGACTTACAGCAGTTTGCATATGTGCCTCCCACTTGTTAAGGGACCAAAGGTAATGGGACAATTGGCTTCTCAGCTGTTCCATGGCCAGGTGTGTGATATTCCCTCATTACCCCAATTACAATGTGCAGATAAAAGGCCCAGAGTTCATTTCAAGTGTGCTATTTGCATTTGGAATCTGTTGCTGTCAACTCTCAAGATGAGATCCAAAGAGCTGTCACTATCAGTGAAGCAAGCCATCATTAGGCTGAAGAAACAAAACAAACCCATCAGAGAGATAGCAAGAACATTAGGCATGGCCAAAACAACTGTTTGAAACATTCTCAAAAAGAAGGAATGCACCGGTGAGCTCAGCAACACCAAAAGACCCAGGAGACCACGGAAAACAACTGTGGTGGATGACTGAAGAATTCTTTCCCTGGTGAAGAAAACACCCTTCACAACAGTTGGCCAGATCAAGAACACTCTCCAGGAGGTAGGTGTATGTGTGTCAAAGTCAACAATCAATAGAAGACTTCACCAGAGTGAATACAGAGGGTTCACCACAAGATGTAAACCATTGGTGAGCCTCAAAAACAGGAAGGCCCGATTAGAGTTTGCCAAACATCATCTAACAAAGCCTTCACAGTTCTGGAACAAGATCCTATGGACAGATGAGACCAAGATCAACTTGTACCAGTGTGATGGGAAGAGAAGAGTATGGAGAAGGAAAGGAACTGCTCATGATCCTAAGCATACCACCTCATCAGTGAAGCATGGTGGTGGTAGTGTCATGGCGTGGGCATGTATGGCTGCCAATGGAACTGGTTCTCTTGTATTTATTAATGTGACTGCTGACAAAAGCAGCAGGATGAATTCTGAAGTGTTTTGGGCAATATTATCTGCTCACATTCAGCCAAATGCTGCAGAACTCATTGGATGGCACTTCACAGTGCAGATGGACAATGACCCAAAGCATACTGCAAAAGCAACCAGAGTTTTTGAAGGGACAGAAGTGGAATGTTATGCAATGGCCAAGTCAATCACCTGACCTGAATCCCATTGAGCATGCATTTCACTTGCTGAAGACAAAACTGAAGGGAAAATGCCCCAAGAACAAGCAGGAACTGAAGACAGTTGCAGTAGAGGCCTGGCAGAGCATCACCAGGGATGAAACCCAGTGTCTGGTGATGTCTATGCGTTCCAGACTTCAGGCTGTGATTGACTGCAAAGTATTTGCAACCAAGTATTAAGAAGGGAAAGTTTGATTTATGATTATTATTCTGTCCCATTACTTTTGGTCCCTTAACAAGTGGGAGGCACATATGCAAACTGCTGTAAGTCCTACACCGTACACCTGAGTTGGATGTACATACCCTCAAATTAAAGCTGACTGTCTGCAGTTAAAGCACATTGTGTTTGTTTCATTCCAACTCCATTGTGGTGGTGTATAGAGCCAAAGATGTTAGAATTGTGTCGATGTCCCAATATTTCTGGACCTGACTGTATATGCCACCCTTCTCCAGAGACTCAGGGCGGCTTACAATGCGTTAAGCAATAGCCTTCATACTTTTGTATATACCTGCTTAGTAGGGCTTTCAGCCCCCCTCCCCAAGCGGTGTTCTTTTTATACAGTCAGCTTATTGCCCCCACAATCTAGGTCCTCATTTTACCTACCTCGGAAGGATGGAAGGCTGAGTCAACCTTGAGCCTGGTGAGATTTGAACTTGCAGTAATTGCAGGCAGCTGGCAGTCAAGTGCTACTTAACAGCACTTCAGTCCGCTGCGCCACTGAGGATTGGCAATGACTTATTTGGGAAAAAGGAACAAAAAGAAAAGACAAACTCAAAAAAAATTGGAAGAGGAGTATAAGGAATTAGAGATGGAACTACAGAAAGATACACGAAATAAGAGGATTAAAAACCAAATGGATTTGAAAAAACATTAATTGAATTTAATTGAAAAAGACTTGGCACTTAAAGACTTCCAAACAAAATTTCTTTGAAAATGCAAATAAACCAGGAAGATGGCTGGCATATAAAATGAAAAAGGAGAAAGAAAAAAAGTTATTTTTTTTATTACATATAAATTTTATTATGAATTAAAAACAAAAAACAAAAAGAAGACGATAACAAAACAAAACCACATACATACAACTGGGGTCAATTCAACCCCCATATATATACAATTCCTAAATAACATTACATACCATCATACTACATCTTCGATTAAATTTCCACATTGCATCTTACACTTGTTAATCTTCTTACATCTATTACCTTATATATATTTAGCTTAGTATCAACAAATCTATGCTATATGCTTCCCTAACATCTACCTCATGACATTTTAACTTCTATCCATCTGTACCATTTACCCCAGCTTTGATTGAAAATTGATTCTTGTCTATCTTTAAGAATATATGTTAATCTATCACATTCTGCACACCATAAAATTTTATTAATAATCATCTGATCCGATGGTACTTCTTTCCCTTTCAAAAATTGCGCATATGCAATTCTAGCCGCAGTGGTAATATGTATAAAAAGGTACCAGTCTATTTTCCTTATGCCCCCAGGATTTATTCCTAATAAATAGACCTCTGGTCTCAGTTGAAAGCTAACACCTGTAATCTCCATGAGCCAATCCTTTATTTTACTCCAATAGCTTTGGGCTTGTAAACATGTCCACCATTGGTGGTAAAATGTACCCCTGGCTGCCCCACATTTCCAACAATCTGCTGAAGTTCCAGGGAACATCTTTGCGATTCTTGCTGGTGGTATATGCCATCTATATAACATTTTTAATATATTTTCTTTGAAAGACACTGCCATCGTCATTTTTGCATTTCTATTCCATATTTGTTGCCATTTTTCCAGATCTAATGTATATCCGAAATTCCTCCCCCAGGCTATCATTGAGTCTTTAACTACTTCATCAGCTATAAATCGGGACAGGAGATTATATACCTTAGTGATACATTTCTTATCACCTTCCAGGAGGGCCTTATCGAACTCTTGTGGTGAAATAAAGATCCCCCCCCCATTAGCTTTATCTTTTTGGTACCTTGCTTGAACTTGTATGTATGCCCACCAGTCCAGATTAATTCCCCGTAATTGTAGGTCCACTCTAGATCTAAGGTTACCCCCACCATCCAACAATTCCTTGTACATCACAGGTTTATCCAAATTATATAGAGGTGGATATGTAGTCGCTTCAAGGGTCACAAACCAATATGGGACCTTACTGTACATCATTCCCTTAATCTTATCCCATACCTTAATCAAACATCCCCTTACATAGTAAATCGTAAAATATTTATGCTGTCCTGTCTTGATTGGCCAAAGAAAATAATGCCACCCCTGCTGCAAATTATATCCTTCAAGTTTTAATATACGCTTCCTCTTCAGTGTTATCCAATCTTTTACCCAAACCAGGCAAGCAGCTTGGTAATAACAGTCCCAATTGGGGAGCCCCAAACCTCCCCTTGTTTTATGTTCCTGCATCATTTTCCTTTTAATACGTGGCTTTTTCCCTTGCCATATGAATTTTCCAGTTATCTGATCCGGTTCACTAAAAAACCTTTTCTCTAATCTTGCAGGAGCCGTTTGGAAAAGATATATCCATTTTGGTAACACGTGTGCCTTTATCACTGCCACTCTTCCTAGCAGGGATAGCTGTATTTTCCTCCACCTATCTAGATCCTGTTCCATTTGCAAAATGAGTTTATCATAGTTGTTCTTCTTCATCGAGGAGCATTTTGAGGTCAACCATATACCCAAGTATTTTACCTTTTTAACTATTTGTATTCCCATCACATTCTCTATCTCCATTTTCCGTGTCCCCTTAAGATTTTTAACAAGTAATTTGGTTTTATCTCTATTAATTTGTAGACCCGCTATTACGCCGAATTCCTCAATACTTTTTAACAAATTTGGTCCCGAAGTCATTGGCTCCTCCAATATAAAAACGAGATCGTCTGCAAACACTTGTATTATAAACTCTTCTTTCCTAACATTGGTTCCTTTTATTTCTTTGTTTTGTCTGATTTGATTTAGTAAAGGTTCCAGAGTCAAAATAAATAACAGCGGGGATAGCGGGCAACCTTGCCTAGTTCCCCTACTTATTTGTATCTCCTCTGTTGTTTCACCTTCAATTAACACTCTTGCATATTGCGCCGTATACAGTGCCCGTATAGCTTGCGTAAAACTAAATCCAAAATCCATCTCCTCAATTTGTGATAAAATGAAGTCCCAATTAACCCTATCAAACGCCTTTTGCGCATCAAGAAACATTAGAACCATTTCTTTGTCTATATGTGTTTCATAATATTCCAATATATCCATGATGATTCTAACATTATCTCGTAAATGTCTATATGGCAAAAAGCCATTTTGATCTTGGTGGATGTATTCATTTAAAAAAATCTTTAGTCTTTCCGCTAATATTGATGCAAATATTTTGTAATCCGAATTGAGCAAAGAGATAGGTCTATAATTTTTAATCTGTGTTCGATCAGAGTCAGGTTTGGGAAGCAACGTAATGTAAGCTTCCATCCATGACCTAGGAACTATACCTTTAGTTAGTAACTCATTAAATAAATCTTTCATATTTAACAATAATATATCATATATCTCTTTATATAGTTCGGCTGGCAGTCCATCCGGTCCCGGTGATTTGCCACATTTCTGCTTCTTAATAGTATTTTCAATTTCTCCTTTCCCAATCTCTGAATTAAGGATATCCTTCATGTTTTGTGGGGTTTTAGCTAATTTCAAGTTTTCAAGGTATGCTCTTGCGTCTCCTGTATTCCCTCTTTTTGATATAATTTCTCAAAAAAATTTGTAATCACCCTCTTTTTCCCTTCCACATTTCCCACAAGGGTTCCCTCTCCATCTTGTAAGGCCTCAATTCTCTTTGTTTCTGTTTCTTTTCTTAACCTATATGAGAGCCATTTACCTGCTTTATTAGCGTATTCAAAAAAATGTTGCCTCCCCCTCTTAATTTTTTTCGCCAATTCCTCTTGGTCTAATAATGATAATTTATGCTTAAGAAACTCTTTTCTCTTTTTTATCTTCCCATTTCTTGGGTCTACTTGTAATGCCCTCTCTTCCTTTTCTAGTTCTTCTAGAATTTTGCCCCTCTTTTCTCTAATTTCCATTTATGCACCGAAATTTTTATCAAATATCCTCTTATAATCGCTTTCATAGTATCCCAGATATTTTGTAGCGAGGTATCCTCTCATCTATTTTCCTCGTAGAAAAGCTTTAGTTCTTTTTTCAATCCTCTTTTATCGTTTCCATTTCAAGCAACTCTTCTTGACTTTCACTTTCTACCTCTTCCTCACTCTCTTATCAGCTTTAAAGTGCACATCAAAAAATTCCTGTGCCTCTCTTAGGTCTTCTATACGTATCCGCTTATCTTGCCAGCTTATAATAAGCCCATCCGGTAATAGCCATCTATAACGAATCCCCATCTTCTGAAGCCTCCTCGTAAGAAATTCATAGTTTTTTCTTATTTCTCTTACCCATTTTGGTAGTTGACGTAGTATAATTATTTCTCATCCTTTATAACTTATTTTTTGATCTCTCGCTTTTTGTAGTACCTCATCACATAATGTCTTCTTGGTGCAGCATACATGGACTTCTCTTGGTAGGTTATGACGTCTAGCATAACTGGTATATACTTGGAAAGTTTCATCTATATATCGATAAACTTCTTCTCTGTCTTTCCCTGTAATCTCTGCCACTATATCCATCATAATTTGATCCAAGTTCTCATCTTTGTCCTCCGCGATATTCTGAAACCGTATGAAGAAGGCTGCCCTATCCATCTCCATAAATATTAATTCATCTTCCAGCTTCCTATTTTCCCTAGATTGTCTCGTTTCCAGTCGCATCACCTTCTCCTCCACTTTCCCCACCTTACTCTCCATTTCCACAATCTGCTCCCCATGTGACACCATTGTCAAGTTCATCTCTTCCATTTTGACATTCATTTGCCGTAGCTCATCCCTCACCACTGTTACATCTGATTTTAATTCATCTATTCCTTTAGACGGTGTTTCTTGGTTTTTTACCATTGTTGTCATTGTATCTTGTAGTGTTTTAAGGATATCATGTAGATTTGAGGGTATTCCAGTTGCACTTGAGGCTTTCCCTATTGATGTCATTGATGTCGTATCTTCCAATGATTTATGTACCATTGGGGAGGTCGTAACTGGAGATGAGATTGATGGTACTGTAGGTATCTTCTTTTTGGTAGTAAATGTGCTTGTGGCCATCTTTGTTAGACAGAAAAGGTTGCTCCACTCTAGCATACAGCGTATATCTTTACTCTAGTCTTATTCTCTTTATCCTGTATATTACTTTACTTTACTTATTTGCAATACTCTGAACTAGTTATTTTAGTTCTAATCGTCAATTATCAATTCATAAACATTCACAAATACAAATTCATAAATATCTCAATTTAAAAAGTTCAACAAGATAAACAGATAGTCTATTCAATCTTAATTGTGTGTGTGTGTGTGTGTGTATATAAACCATCAACTAATTAATTTAGAACACTTGCTGAGTCTAGAAGCTTCCCCCCCCCGATATCAATTAGGCTATTTATAAAAAAAAACACCAATTTAAGTAATGTATAGCTAATAATCATGAAACTTCTTCAACTTCAATCTTTAAGGCTTGAGAAAAGGAAAAAGTTGGGAGGGAGAGAAAGAGTCAAATTAACCCTATTCAATGTGCAATTCCAGTATCGGTCGCAAGATGGTGTTCAGGTCTTTTATATCACTAGGAATGCTCAGTCTATAAACTTCCACTTCCACTTTCCTTTCTTCTCCCAATCGCTCTAATGGAGACTTAGATCATATGGCCGAATCACCATACTCCTCTTCCACCACTCGACTCAACTTGGTCTGAAACAATTCAAACAGGCGAGTAGCAAGTAAAAAATCCAATAAATCCAACAGCAGTTCCACGATCACCTTCAGACTGTCTTCATCCGAACCAACAGCCCTCGGCGATCATCGGTTAGTTTAGTTTTCTGCATTGTCTTCAGCCTCCTCCTCCCTGCCGCTCCCCGATCTCTGGCTTAGTAATCAAATGTCCATTCCGATGTAGATAGAAGTAATGCAGGGGGTTATATTACGACATCAAATGCAAAATTCTTTAAGCATAATTATGATCCGTTGTGGCAAAAAATACAGAGAGAGATGAAAAATTGGAAAAAATTACAATTATCTTTGTTGGGAAGAATAGCAGCAGTAAAAATGAATGTTTTGCCTGTTTTTATTTCTTTTTCAAATGATACCAATACTTAAAAAAGATGAAAATTTGAAGATATGGCAGAAGGGTATTAATAATTTTGTCTGGGCAGGAAAGAGACCGAGAATAAAGCAAAAAATAATGCAGGATATACGTGAAAGAGGTGGTCTCAAAATACCCAATTTAAGATTATATTATGAGGCAGCTGCCCTATCAGCAATTAGTGACTGGATGAATTCAACAGAAGAAAGAATATTGAATATTGAGGGATATGATTTGGTTTACAGTTGGCATGCTTATTTATTATATGACAAGAAAGTGGATAAGACTTTTAAAAGTCACATATTAAGGAATGCTTTATTGCGTGTCTGGAAAAAGTATCAGTATAAATTAAACGAGAAGTTACCAATGTGGGCAATACCCAGACACGCAATAGAGAATATAAGTGTAGAACAAAAACAAGATGTGACTACTTATAAAGAGCTTCTTAATAAGGAAAGAGGTATATTACAATTAAAATCTTTGAATCAATTAAGAGAAGAAAAAATAATGCAAACATGGTTTCAGTATGGACAGCTGCAAACTAGATGGAGAGAAGATCAGAAAACTGGTATCTTGCAGAATGAGGAAAACTTGGTAAAACAAATTAGAGACCAAAGTCAAATGCATATAAAAAGGTTGTATAATGCATTGGTAGAAATAGATTCAGAAACGGAGCTAGTTAAGGACTGTATGATAAAATGGGCACAAAATATTGAAGAACCAATAATGATGGAAATGTGGGAAAAAATATGGGTTAGAAATGTAAAGTTTACGCAAGCCCAAAATTTAAGAGAGAACTTTTATAAAATGTTTTATAGATGGCATCTAGATCCTAAAAAGCTAGCCTGTATGTATCCAAGTTTGCAACCTAAGTGTTGGAGATGCGAATGTGATGATGCCACGTATTATCATATATGGTGGACATGTAAAAAAATTAAGGCATTTTGGATAAAAATATGGTAGATTTTCCAAAATATTCTCAAGATGATAAAATTTACTCCACAGTTCTTTTTGTTGGGTATAATTACAGATTGTACGGTTATAGAGACCAAATTGATTTTAAATTTAATAACAGCAGCCAGACTTTTGGTGGCGCAGTATTGGAAGAAGGAAGACTTACCTACTATTGAAGAATGGACATTAAAAGTAGTGAATTTAGCAGACATGGTGTTGTGGCCCCGCCCTCCAAGCCTATCTCATCGGAGGAAGAAGGCTCCGAACATGAAGAAGAGGAGTCGGCCAGGCCTCCCTCTCCAGGCCCCTCCCCTCTGGCACTGCCTCAAGTGCCGGCCGAGGAAGAGGAGATTAGCCAGGCGCCAGGTGTCTCCGATGAGAGTGAGGGAGGTGATCTGTCGTTCCTGGATCCACGCCAACGAAGGCGTGATAAACGGTTGCAGCAGTTAAGGAGGCGTGCCAGGGATTATAACTGAGTCACTGGACCACACCCCAGAGACTATATAAGAGAGTGTGGTGGCCGTTGAAAACTCTGTGACGAACAAAAACTAACTCTGGCTAGTCACTTGAACAACGTGTAAATCAGCCGAAGGGATATTGTTTGAGCTGGACTATTTACAATTCGTATGTATTTTATGTTATCTGTTGAAGTAAAGCTCTTGGCAGACGGTGCTTGTTTTGTTGCCAAGTTTAGATAACGACCTGTGTGCGTGCCACGTGCTTTCTTAACCCTCGGCTGGCAGTGTTTGTGTGTGTGTGGAGACGGGGACAGAACAGATGGCAAAAATTTCAGCATACTTGAAGGGCCATTCAAATGAAAGATATATATGGGAATGAAGAAGATGGATTGACTATATTCAAAACAAATATCGGACTAAAAAGTTTCAAATAGCTTATGAATGAAAAAAAAAGAAAGAAAAACAGAATTATTTTTTTCTTTTTGAATTATGTTTTGTTAGTTGAAAGGGGAGTTAAAGAGCAAGAGGGAGTTTGGAGTCTATAGAAAGTTAGCATATTTTAGTTTATGTTTGTTAAATGTTATACCCTGTATTTGCTCTGGGAAGTCCGGGATGGGGGAGGGGGGTGGGGGGAGAGGATGGAGAAGGGATGGGGGGGTGGAGGAGGGATGGGGGGGAGGGATGGGAAAAATTGTTGTAATATTTGATAAAACTTTTTTTTAAAAAAAAAAAGTAGTAATGCAGTAAAGTCCGATCTTCAATATCAGCCACCAGCCGCTTATTAGTTATAGTATGATGATAGTAGACTTCAGATAGTGGCAGACCCACAGCTTAGGGGCACCATATTGGAAGTGTTAGGATATGGTATAAATCTAACAAGTTGTCCAGGCAATATATGTATTCTATCACTTTAAATGTATTCTGTAACTCTAAGATGTAATGCTGAGTAATTGTACTGCTGAGTAATTGTAATGACTAATGACTGCTGACTAACTGCTGACTGCAATTATCATAATTGTACTGTTGAGTCATTGCACTGCTGACTTCACTTATCTTAAGTGGATAATTACTAGTGTAAACTGTATATAAGGAGGAAGCCGAGCTATAATCGTTGTTGGACCTGCTCTCATCACTGCTTGACTTGCTGCTTGACTGGAACTGTTGATTGGAACTGTTACTGTCGTGTGTGAAGACGTGGATGGATATGCTACCAGCGTGATTTGTTACCAGCATCAATTACTGCTGTTTGTCTGGTAAGAAGATATCTGTAACTTCGGACTGATTTGAATGGCTAAAGACTTGGATTGACTAAAAGACTATGCAATTGTTTCTCACTACAAAGTAAAAGCTTTGTTAAACCAGTTTGTATGTATTGTATTCATTGCTCTCAGTACCGTTTCTCTGTGCACTTACTCTGCTGGTTGGTAACACAACAATATCCTTAACAGGAAGCCTTCTTTCAGCGTCGGCACCTCAGGGGAAATTTCAGGGTTTCCTGAGGGATCCACACCACCCCGCGATCACCCTGCAATCCCTTCTTTTGCCGATCTAAACACGAACGGCAATGGGCATCAGGAGAGCTCCTTACCCGCTTCCCATTGCTGTGACGTCATACCGGAAGTCGGGGGGGAAAAAAGTTAATCAATCAACTAATGGATGAGGAAGGAACTGTATGTTATCGGAATGAGGAAAAGAAAAAAATAGTACAGAACTATTATGAGAAATTCTATAAACAAGAGAGTCTCAGGAGAAAGGATAAAAGAAAAAGGATAACGATGATGGAACTAACAGAGGGAATTAAAAAACAGAAGAATGGCAAAACACCAGGCCCAGATGGATTACCAGCAGAGTTATATATAACATTACAGGATGTTATAAGCAATACAATGCTGGAAGTATTTTATGAACTCCTGGTAGAAGCGAAGATACGAAACTCATGGATGGAGGCATATATTACCCTTATACTGAAAGAAGAAGATACAGACCTGCAACAAATAAAAAATTACAGACCGATTTCCCTGTTAAATGCAGATTATAAAATATTTGCATCAATAATGGCTGAAAGACTAAAGAGACTGTTAAATGAATTTATACATACAGATCAAAATGGTTTTTTACCTAAGAGGCAGATTAGAGACAATATGAGAATAATTTTGAACACTTTGGAATACTATGAAGCGCATCCAGAAAAACAAATGGCGTTGATGTTTTTTGATGCACAGAAGGCGTTTGACAACGTGAATTGGCAATTTATGACAATGCAATTACAGACTATGGACTTTGGGGGGAGATTTATAAATATGATTAAAACAATTTATTACAAATAATCGGTGATGGTAAATGGAGATATGACAGAGAAGGTTAATATTATGAAAGGCACAAGGCAGGGTTGTCCTTTATCCCCATTATTTGTGTTGACATTAGAGGTATTAAATAGAAATATAAGACAAAATGAAGAGATTGGACATTGGTCTTACCTGATACGTCCTTTCTCTGTTGAGAGGAAACGGCAGTCAGGCTCGGAGAAGACGCTCCGTCTATTGCATAGGACCGAGTCTGCTATTCAAATTGGCTCCGCCCTCCTGGCCTTCTCCAGTTGTTCGGCGAGGGCGAAATGCAGACTACCGGGACGTGTCTTCCTGAAATGATAGAGAATTAGTGAACCACCTGCCCCTTGAACCTCCCGATCCTGAGTAAGACGGGTGGGGCTGACTGCCGTTTCCTCTCAACAGAGAAAGGACGTATCAGGTAAGACCAATGTCCATTCTCCTGAGAGGAGGGAAACGGCAGTCAGGCTGGGGACATACCAAAGCACCATGTCATCCAGGGAGGGAGAACTCCGGATCCGGCCAACGTTACGAACGGTGAACCGCCTGGAGAACCCGTTGACCGAAGGATTGAGGATCGCCGAGGCGAAGGAGTCCACCTTGTAGTGGCGAATGAAGGGGCTGATGCTGGTCCATGTGGCAGCCCTGCATACCTCCTCCAGGGATGCCTGGGTCAACCAAGCCGCGGAGGTGGCAGCGCTCCTGGTTGAGTGCGCCGTGATGCGTCCTGGCACAGGAATGCCCAAATGGCGGTAGGCCATGGCGATTGTGGCTCTGAGCCACCGGCCCAAGGCGGGACCCGAGACCCGATAGTTGCAGGCTGGAAAGTCACGAAGAGAGCCTCCGTCTTGCAGATGGAAGCAGTCGGGGAGACGTAGACCTTCAGAGCCCGGCAGACGTCCAAAGTATGCCATGTGCATTCGAGCCGATGTGATGGACATGGGCAGAAATTTGGAAGAACAAGCTCCTGGGAGCGGTGGAAGGTAGAATTCACTTTCGTGAGAAAGGTGGGGTCGAGGCAAAGAACGACCCTGTCCTTGTGGAATATACAAAGGTCCCCCCGGATGGAAAGGGCCGCCAGCTCGGAGATGCGGTGAGCTGACGTGATCCCCACCAGAAACAACACCTTAAAGGAAAGGAAACGAAGTGAAACCTCGTGAAAGGGCTCGAACGGTGGGGCCGTCAAGGCGTTGAGGACCTTGTTGAGGTTCCAGGTGGGAAAGCAATGGACAACCGGAGGGCACAGATTAGCAGCCCCATGAAGGAAATTCCGGATAATGGGATGTTGAGAAAGTGATTCGGTGGAACCAAACGCCAGGACCGACGCTAGAGCTGCCACTTGTCGCCGAAGAGTGTTAGGTGCCAGACCCCTCTTGAGACCGTCCTGGAGGAAGGATAACACATGAGTGATGGTGGCTGCTGTAGGACACAGAGCAGCTCTGGAGCAGCAATTGGAAAAGGAACGCCAAGTGGCCTCATATATACGAGTTGTGGAGGAACGACGGGCAGCCTGGATGGTGGCGATGACATCCGGAGGGAGGTTGGCTGCCGTCAAGATGGGCCGCTCAACCGCCAGGCGGTCAAGCAAAGCCAAGTTGGATCCGGATGATGAAGGGACCCCTGAGTCAGGGCCACCCTGGAGTCCGGTATGCGCCAAGGAGGTGCAACAGACAGGGACATTAAGTCTGCGTACCAAGGCCGCCTGGGCCAGAGAGGGGCCAGGAGGATCAACTCTGCCTTGGCCTCCAGGAGCTTCCAGATCACTCTGGGAATCACCGGGATGGGTGGGAATGCGTATAGCAGCCCTACTGGCCACGGGCTGCGAAGAGCGTTCGTGGATTCGGCCCCGGCCTCCGGGTACCTGGAGAAGTATCAGGGAACCTGGGGATTGGTCGACGAGGCGAAGAGGTCCACCAGGGGGGTCCCAAACCTGGCCGTTATTTCGAGGAAGAGATCCAGCGGAATGCTCCACTCCCCATGATCCACGAGATTCCGGCTGAGTGCGTCCGCTTGTATGTTTGCTGACCCCGAAATGTGATCTGCCTAGATGGAATTCAGGTGTTCCTCGGCCCACAGGCCCAGTTGAAGAGCCTCCGCCACGAGAGACCGTGAGCGGGTGCCCCCCAACTTGTTTTTTTTTTCAAGAAAAAGTGTTTTTATTTTATGAACAAATATACAATATATAATCAATCATTCATTGTATCGTCTAAGTACATCTTTTCATTTCATTTAATGTAACATTTCCCTCACATTTACTTATCTGTTAATACATTTATCTGTCTCTCCGTTTTATATCCTAACCCAACCTTCAACCCCCCCTCCCCACCCCCCACCCCCGACTTCCCAGAGCAAAAACAGGGTATAACATTTAACAGACATATGCTAAAATATTCTAACTTACTGCAAGATTCAAAATTCCCTCACACGCTTTAACTCCCTTTTTACAAATTATTCATCAACCTTCCTTTTATAAATTCTGAAAATCAATTAAATTTAATTCTTTCTTCCTAAGTATAAAAGCCTTTTTCTTAGCATGTAATCCAATAACTTTTAGAGTTTTAGAAACATTAACAAACACTGATAAATTTCATTCAAACCCTCAAACACCATTCTTTTTCAACATTTAAAATGCTAAAATCTCATATTAAACGTTCTAAAAATCTCTTATATTCTCAAGATTCAAACATTTTAAAATCTTAATACATCAATAAAACATTCTTCATTCCTTTCTTTCTATATTTTTTCCAGTCCTTCTTCTTCCCCTCTGCTTTTATTTTGGAGAGTTTTTAAATTTTAATTTGAGGTTGATGTGTCTTTAAAACTCGTTCCTCTGATTTGAAACCCCCATATCGACTCTTCTTGCTTGTATAGTCGATCAATCCATTCCTTTGTCTGTAGAACCAAAAATTGCCACGATAAGATTTATCAGTTTGCAGTAAAGAGTCTACTTGTTGCTTTTCAATTAGTTGTATGGAAACCTCTGCCAAGTTTGTTTTGTCTGTGTCAACCTCCATCTTTTTCTTCCAAACGACTTCTTTGTCTTCCAAAATCACGTTAGGCTGGATAATTTCTGCCTCTTTCCCAACCAGCAAATCCCTATTGTGCTGCAAATTATATTTTTGAAAGGTTCTATCAATTGATTCCAAAAGAGCAGAAGTAAAGAAGTTTAAAAGTTCTTGAAAGCCCTTTACAGTCACAACTTGTGAGTTTGCTGACTCACCCAGTAGTAATCTTCCAGCCCTCGTCTCCATACCCTCAGGCGCCATTTCTTCTCCTTTTAAATGGAGTTTCAAAATACTTGCATTTTTTTGTTCTCCTGAGTTTGCTCTGCCAGCATCGATGGTCAAAATTTTTGTAATCCTTAAAATTGCTTGCTGGTGTGGTCACGAACGTCTTGGTCTGCATAAAGCAGACTCGCCCTGGATCCGGAGCAACTGAAGGGCTTTCAGGGAGCTCTCACCCTGCAAACCCCAGGCTTAAAAAGAAAAAC
Source organism: Arizona elegans (assembly GCA_022577455.1). Classification (NCBI taxonomy): domain Eukaryota; kingdom Metazoa; phylum Chordata; class Lepidosauria; order Squamata; family Colubridae; genus Arizona; species Arizona elegans. The sequence goes on along the minus strand of JAKOOJ010000010.1, from coordinate 40,883,248 downwards.
CTAGGGGTCTAGGGGAGCTCTACCCAAACCCTTCTGCTCTTCTCTCCCCCTTCTTCCCCTGTGCTCAGGGGTCGGGGGAGAGTTTTAAGCCGCTAGACAGCAGATTTTCGCTGTTCTAGCAACTAACAGAATCACGGGGCTGGAGCTCTCGAAGGAGCGTCCATCGGCATTCGCGGAGCACAGGAAGTCCCTGAGTGCCCCCCAACTTGTTGATGTGGGCCTTGGCGGTGGTGTTGTCTGTAAGGACCAGGACGTCCCTGCCCACTAGTTGGTCGTGAAAGTGGATTAGGGCTAGACGAACGGCCCTCAACTCCAGCAAATTGATATTGAGGAAGCTTTCTCTCGCAGACGACTGACCTTGCACCATGAGATGAAGGAGATGAGCACCCCATCCCGTTAAGACTGGCATCGGTGGTAAGCTGAACGCGATGCGGTTCCCTGTAAAAGGTGCCCCGAGAGATGGCATTGGAGGTCCACCACTGTAAGGATCGGAGGACTGGATCCGGCAGCTGCAGGTGTGTGAGTGAAGTGTCGTGTTGGGCCTTCTGGTATGGAAGCAGGAGCCACTGAAGTTCCCTGCTGTGTAAGCAAGACCACGGGGTAATCCCAAACATAGACACCATTTTGCCTAATAGGCGAGACAGCTCCAGTACCATGACCGAACTGGAGGTCATGCATTTGCGCGCCAAGGACCTAAAACTATCCTGCCGGTCAGGGGAGAGAGAAACATGAGACAACTCAGTGTCGATGATTGCCCCCAGATGGCGTATGCGGGTGGAAGGGGAGAGGTGGCTTTTGACCCAATTGATAGAAAAACCGTGGTTTTGTAGAGTGGAGAGAACAATGGAAAGGTCACTCTGTGCCCTAGAGAGGGACGGAGAAAGAATAAGAATATCGTCCAAATAGAATTGGACCCGGATACGGTGAGAACAAACGTGGCCAATAAGGGCAGCCATAATCTTTGTAAACACCCTAGGGGCCGAGGAGAGGCCAAAGGGAAGGGCCTTATACTGGTAGTGGTGTCAGAGAAAACAAAAACGAAGAAATTGGCGGTGGGCGGGCAGGATGGGTACATGGAGATAAGCCTCCGTCAAGTCTATGGAGGCCAGAAAATCCCCCGGCCAGACAGATTCAAGGATAGAAAAGAGCAATTGCATCTTGAACCGCCGATAAATTATGTACCAGTTCAAAGATTTGCGATCTAATATGGCTCTCCACCTGATCTGTCCCCGTACCCACACACACACAAACACAGCCAGCCGAGGGTTAAGGAAACACTTTGGAACACACCCAGTTTCTTTATCTCCAACTTGGCAGTGATAGACACACTGTCTGCCAAGTGCCTTTATTTTCACAGAAAAACAGAAAGATAAATACTCAGCTTCCAAATGTCCAACAACCATAAATATTTCTCCCAGCAGTTCCGAACGAGGCTTTAGTGACTATCCAAGGTTAGTTTTGTTCGTCACAAGGATCACTGACCACCACCCTCTATTATATAGTCTCTGGGGTGTGGTCCAGTGACTCAGTTCTAATCCCTAGCACGCCTCCTGAGCTGCTGCAATTGTTTATCACGCCTTCGGAGGCGTGCATCCAGGAATGATGTTTCTCCGTCACTCTGATCCGAGCCACCTGTTTCCCTGCTAATCTCCTCTCCCTTGACCGGCATCTGAGACAATGCCAGAGGGGAGGGGCCTGGAGAGGGAGGCCTGGCTGACTCCTCTTCCTCATGCTCGGAGCTTTCTTCCTCAGGACAGGCTCAGAGGGCGGGGCCACACCACCCACCTGAAGATTTCTGTACAAGGAAAAGGCGGGAGTAAAAAACCTGACCGCGTTGGGACTGGGGAACCTCCTGGATAGCCTCGATGAGAAGCAGGTGGGCAATGGCCGCGGAAAGCAAGTCCCGCTTGGATCTATCCTGCGAACTTGGACAGGGGAGAAATCGGGGAGAGACCCAAGGATAAGGTGCGGAGCACCCAGGAATCAGTGGTGGTGGACTCCCATTGCTTGGAGAATAGAGCCAGATGGCCCCCAATGGGAGGAGAGGGGGAGCCCTTATCTGGGTCTTCTGGAAAAATGGCCCCGCCCCCCGCGAGAGGGACGCTTGGGAGGAAACCTAGCCCCCTGTCTGACCTGGCATTCCTGCTGAGATCTGGGTGTAAAGGAGCGCTGAAAGCGAGGCTGGAAGGATGATGAATCAGAGGACCGAAAGGACTGGTATCGGGCCAAAGTTGAATAATGGGAGTCGCCACGCCTGGAGACTGGAGGCAGAATCCTGCATCTATCCCTCGTTTCGACGAGGAGGGGCTCCAAACACGGACCGAAGAGGGTGCCCGCAGAATATGGTACAAAAGGGAGTTGCCATTTACTCCGCATATCCACCTGCCAGTTATGAAGCCACAAGAGGCGACGGGATGTGACGGTGGAACCGAGAGACTTGGCCAAAAATCTGGTTGCGTTGAGCGTGGCGTCGGCTGAATACTCCAGGGCGGCCGAGATCTTATTTAGGTCTTGATGGGACCTGGCGTTGGATAAGGGAATGCAACTCTGGAGTTGCTTCAGCCAGAGCAGGGCCGCCCTGTTGAAGAACGAAGCCGAGGTGGGTGCTTTGATGGACCAGGCAGTAGCCAAATGTCCCTTAAGTAGAGTTTTCTCGGCTCGTTTATCCTCTGGGTGGAGCAAATCTTCAGTAGGACCCATGTGTGACATTGGTGAGAGCAACGACGGGGGAGTCCACCGCGGGAGGCTGGAGAAGATCTGTCAAGGGAGTGGCGGCGTTGTAAAGGCGTTTGTCCAAACCGTTGGGACTTGGCCCTGCCCCAGGAAGGGACCATTGACACTGGATCACATCACTGAACAGCTTAGGAGCTGGGATAGTCTCTGGATCGACGGTGGGCTCCGCAAACATGGCAGCCGTGGGATCAGTGGACACTGAAGCCGAAAGTGCAGGGGGGGTCTCCCAATCGAGTAGTGGCGATGGCTTTGAAAAGGAGAGAGCGGAAAACCTGAGGACGAAAGAGACCGATGAATGAAGGCTGGTCTGGTCCGAGGCCTTCATCATCAGACAAGGCCTGCTCCTGGAAATCCTCGACGTCAGAGACCGAAGCCTGGTCCGCTGAATAGTGGGAGTCGGGACGTTCCTGCTCTGATAAAGAATCCTCCGCATCTCTGGGCTGGGCCTGATGAGAGATGGCTGAAGGAACAGGAACCGAGGCCTGTTGCAAACACTGAGCTAGGCTCTGCCTGATTACTCTGGATATTATGTCCTCCAATGAGTCTGCCGAGCCTGAAGGAGGAAGAGCTTGGGGAGAAGGAGAAACTGAGGCAGGAGCCCCTGCAGAAGCCTGTTCCCACACTGAGGAAGCCTCCTCAGGCATAGTCTGGAACATAAACTGGCTGTCTGTGGCTGGAGCAATAAAAGCAGCAATTGTTGGTAGGTTTCAGTGAAGAATCCTGATGAGAAGAGGAAACTCAGAGAGGCTGGAAGACACGACCTTCCAGCATAGACCGAGTCGAACAACTGGAGGCGGCCAGGAGGGCAGAGCCAATTTGAATAGCAGACTCGGTCCTATGCAATAGACGGAGCATCTTCTCCGAACCTGACTGCCGTTTCCCTCCTCTCAGGAGAAAAGAGGTATTGGAATTAAGAAAGAAGAATATAAACTACAGGCATTTGCAGACGATTTAGTGTTTATTTTAGAGGAGCCGCAAGTAGTAGGGCCTAAACTAATAGAACAAATAGAAGAATATGGAGAAGTGACAGGGTTGAAAATTAATAAAGATAAAACGAAAATACTGGTAAAAAACATCACAGAGAAACAGAAAAGGGAGTTAATGGAAAAATTAGATATTCAGATTACTAAAATGGCAAGATATTTAGGAATTCAATTAACAGCAAGATGTATAGCGATTAAGGAAGATAATTACTACAAATTGAAAAGACAAATTGAGACAGACTTGGAGAGATGGAAGAACTTACAATTATCTTTAATGGGAAGAATAGCAACAATTAAGATGAATATATTACCAAGATTGTTTTTATTCCAAACAATACCGATACAATTAGAAAAAAAATACTTTGAAAATCTTAATAAAATAATAATGAAATGTATATGGCAAGGAAAAAAATCGAGAATTAACATGTTACAAGATGCAAGAATTAGAGGAGGGTTTGGATTACCAAACTGGGAATTATATTATCAGGCAGCAACATTTTCATGGATGAAAGAATTGATTGTACTAAAAAATACAAGGTTATTGACATTGGAGGGACATGATTTACAACTGGGTTGGCATGCTTTCTTATGGTATGGGAAGAATAAGATACATAGTTATTCTCAAAGACATTATGTAAGAAATGTTTTATTATTAGTATGGGAGAAAATTAGAGAAAAACATTACTTGAAAATACTAATGTGGCTTTTGACAATAGAAGCGTTAATACATCCAAATATCAATATGGGAAATATTATTAGATATAAAGATATTTTATCAAAAAGGGGGGAATTGAAAAAGAAACAAGTAGAAGAACAAGGGATTGATATGGTTTGGTACACACAATTGCAAATACAATCAAGCTATGAAAAAGATGCTAAGTTATATGGTTTTTACTTGGAGATGACAGAATTAGATGAGATACAGGAACAGAAAAGAGAATGATTAAAAAATTGCATAGTTACTTACTTCGTATTAAATTAAAAGAAAAACAAGTAAAAGAAACAATGATAGCATGGGCAAAAAACTTTGGATATACAATAGAGCTAGATAAATGGCAGCAATTATGGGAAAGAAATTATAAGTTAACAATGGCAACAGCATATAAAGAGAATTTGTATAAAATGTTTTATAGATGGCATATGTCACCGGAAAGACTGGCAAAAATGTTTAAAGATAAATCAACTAAATGTTGGAAATGACACCAGACACCAGGAGTGTACTACAGAGGGAGAGGTAAATAAGAAAATATTAAAATGTGCAGAAATGAATAGATTAACACTGGCAATGAAAGGGAAGGAAGAATCGGAGTATTATAACATATGGGGGCAATTTTATCATTGGATAGAAAATGAATATGGATAAAAAGTGGTATAAAACTAAATAAATTTGGAAGGAAAATGTTTTAATAGGAGATATATTAAATTGAAATGTAAATGTAAAGATATATACATATTAAGAAAATGGTGGTAAGCGTTAAATATGATGACACAAAACATATGTACCCAGATGACACACTGATTAATGATGTAATGTTTGTTATGAGGAGAAAAAATAAAAAACTTTAATGAAAAAAAAAGAAATTGCGTTTGACACCCCTGATCTACAAGATACATTGAGCCGGTCAACATTAGAGGTATATAATGAAGCTTTATTAGAAACCAAGATACCACACACATGGACGGAAGCCAATATCACTTTAATTCTAAAAGAAGATTCAGACCTTACACAAATAAAGAACTATAGGCCAATATCCTTATTAAATGCAGACTATAAAATATTTGCTTCAATAATAGCTGAAAGACTTAAAAAGATTTCTGAATGAGTTTATACACTCTGACCAAAATGTGTTTCTACCTAAAAGGCAAATTAGAAACAATGTGAGAATCATTTTAGATACACTGGAGTACTATGAAGTACAATGTGAAAAACAACTAGCATTGATCTTCCTAGATGCTCAGAAAGCATTTGACAATGTAAATTGGCAATTTATGGTGCAACAATTAAAATGTATGGACTTTGGCGAAAAAAATATAAACATGATTAAGGCAATCTACACAAACCAGAGAGCAAAAGTGATTGTGAATGGAGACGTGACAGAAACTTTTTACATAAAAAAAGGCACAAGACAAGGATGTCCACTAACCCCACTGTTATTTATATTAACATTGGAAGTGTTAACTAGAAATATTAGACAGGATCCAGAAATAAAAGGAATGGAAATAAAAAAAGTATAAACTACAAGCATTTGCAGATGACCTAGTTTTTATACTAGAAGAACCATTAGAAACCGGCCCCAGTTTGATAGGGAAAATTGAGGAGTATGGAGAAGTTGCAGGATTGAAAATAAACAAAGAAAAAACTAAAATAATAGTAAAAAAAACCTTACAAACAGAGAAACGAATTGACAAAGAAAGTAGACCTTCAGATAGTAATGAAAGTGAAATAGTTAGGAATCTATTTAACAGCAAGATGTGCAACAATCAAAGATGATAACTACACAAAGTTAATGCAACAAATTAAGTTGGGCTTGGAGAAATGGAAGAACCTACAACTCTCAATGATAGGGAGAATAGCTACTATAAAAATGAACATACTACCGAAGTTACTTTTCTTATTTCAAACAATACCAATAAAATTAGAGCAAAATATTTTGAAGAATTAAATAAAACAATTTTGAAATATATTTGGCAAGGGAAAAAAGCTAGAATAAAATTGAAAATGTTACAGGAGTCCAAAGACAATGGGGGTTTTGGGCTACCGGATTGGGAGCTATATTACCAGGCAACTGTACTTACATGGGTAAAAGAATGGATAAATTTGAGGCATAGAAGATTACTATTATTGGAGGGACATGATCTTCAAATTAGGGTGGCATGCTTTTCTATGGTATGGAAGGAGTACGTCACACAGATACTTTCAAAGACACTATGTGAGGAATGCTTTACTTTTAGTATGGGAAAAAAATAAATCACAAAACTATAGAAAAATACCATTCTGGCTTTCTACAATGGAAGCATTGATACATCCAAATGTTAACTTGGAAAAAATTGTATTCTATAAAGACATTTTAAATGAGAATGGGGAACTTAAAACCAGACAGGAATTACAAAACCAAGGGGTGGATTTAGCTTGGTGGCCACACTTGCAAATACAATCGAGATACAAGAAAGATGCAAAAACATGGGGTTTTTATAAAGAACCAACAACACTTGATAAGATGTTATTAGGGACAGATGAAAAACTGGTAATAAAAATATATAATTATCTATTCAGCTTTAAAATGGAAGATGAACAAGTAAAAGAAACAATGATAGTATGGGCAAAAAACTTTGGATATACTATAGAATTAGATAAATGGCAAAAACTTTGGGATAGGAATTATAAACTGACAATGGCTACTGCATATAAGGAAAATCTTTATAAAATGTTTTATAGGTGGCATTTGCCACCGGCAAGACTAGCAAAAATGTTTAACAACATGTCTGCCAAATGTTGGAAATGCAATTAGACTCCAGGTACTTATTATCATATGCGGTGGACATGTATGAAAGCAAGAAACTATTGGACGAAAATACATACATGGTTGGAAAAGATGATTAAGCAGCATATAGAGTTAAAACCAGAAATATTTTTGTTAGGTATAATACCAGAAAGCTATGATAAAGGGATTATATATTTAATGCTACATGTATTGACAGCAGCGAGAATTGTATTTGCACAATATTGGAAAAACGAGAACACCCCATCAGATGAAAATATAATTCGGAAAATATTGGATTGTGCAGAGATGGATAGATTGACATTGAAAATAAAAGATAAAGGAGATAGAGTATTATTTAACATGGAATAGGTTTTATCAATGGTTAGAGATAAGAGGTAGAAATTAGATGAAGAAAGAGCATTGTTATGTTCAAGTAAAATATGAATGTTATCTATAAGTATGCTAATATAATCAATAGGATTATAAATAAGCTAATATAATTATAAATATGGTTAGAATTATTCTGTTGTATTATCACTATTACTATCAGTATATATGTTACTTTTTCTTTTTTTTCTTTTGTAAAATGGTATGCCCGGACAATACACTGTATTCAAAATACTTATATATAAATTTTAAAAACTTGACTTTTTTAAAAAAGGAAAATAAACTAAAGCAATTGTACTTCTATTGTAATTTGATTCTCATGAAATGTTTCTTCCATGCATCTAGTCTAATTTACTTACCATACTAAATTTGTAGATAGCTACCTTTATGAACTGATCACCACTTACTATTCTTAAAGCTACCCAGTTTTACACTGGCTGATTTAAAACAGACAGCACCTAGCCAATCCTTAACAACTAAGCAGGTTCCAATGTGCTTAGTACATGCATGTAAGTTCACCAGGGAATACACAGTGTGCAAATGTTTGTGAAGATCAAATACAACTGATGAAGCTTCCAGGATAGAAAGTGAAACATCTCGTTTTTCCTCAAAAAATCAGTCCAGGTTTTTTTTCAAAATAAAAACAATTTTTGATACCCAGTCTGCAACCAAATGGCTTACTTAACAAAAACCCCACTGCTTTTTCAATTTACTTTATAGAGATGGTATACCAGAAATTTCTGCAAAGGCAAAAAACATAAAGCCATTCTTGGACACTAAGCCACACTTTTAATGAAATCCTGATTTGGATTCTTATGATTTAACCTCTTCATTCCCTAGTTAGGTTTGTGTTTTAGAGCAGAGCCATCTGATTGAGCCCTTCTATGTCCCATGTATACCTTAGAGCTCATGGAGCCAAATAAGAACAGAAGCATTCTATATTAATCGAGCAATAGCTTCTTCATTTCCTTCTAAAACACCATCCCCATCCCGCCACCCCTACAACCATTAAGTACCTTTCCACAGCCAGGCACCTCAACTCCATCAACAGGCCGGGGGATTTCAATGGATTTGACAACACCATACTTGCTACACTCATCACGGACATCCTCAACAATCTCTTCATATTCCTCATCATCCAGGAGCTCCTCAGGTAACACCATATTCATGAGGCACAGCACCTCAGTTGGATGACCGCCCATCTGTACTTGTGAACTCATTAGACCCGGTACCTGTAGGGTCACTGGGGTCTGGTTTATTGTACTCTGGAGGGTCAGCAAGAGAGGAGAGAGAAAGCCACAGACAAAGGAATTCAGTGACACAACCATTTAAACTATCATTTCCAAACACACACCAAAATTAGGTATTTTTTTCTTTACAAGCTTTGATTTTATTTTCTGGAAGAATTCAAAGTATCTGTTTCTTCAATCTCAAATATACCAAACAGCTCCTATTAATACTATTTTAAAATCAAGTCCCAAAATCTGAAACTCTGGAAAGTGTTACTTCTCTGTCAACGAAATAGCCAGTTTATGTTTCTTATGACTGGCAGAAATAAGCAAAGCAGAAATAATAATTTCTGATTCTCAAAAACGTAATAACTTTTGGATATACTATTATTCTTTGGGTACTGGTACTGGTTACTTTGGAAACTGTTTTTTTTTTAATCGCCAGAAATCAGCATGATGCCCTATTCTTCTAATATATGGCTTCAATGCATCAGCTGATCATGCCAGCGCCTATGTCTTTATAAAGACACTATTTCTGCAGGTATTACTATTTCATTTTAGGTTTCAAATTATCCTGGGTCCATGTGCATATCTGGCTAGATAGGTTTAATATAAAAATAAGAATTGGATTCAGAAATAAATGTGATGCAAACATTTTATTATTACAGCTCCCATGTACAGAAAATAAAGTCTATGCAGTAAAGAGATCTTTATGAAAACTAAAAAGGGCCTTCACCATCTGAACAAGTCTTTTAGAATGGGTGTTGGTCCTACTTGAACTCCATTTCTAGTAGAGCTGGAAGAGTGCATCCAGGAATGGGTAGTAGCTCTATCTTCTGCATGTAGACTGAGCACGTGATCTTATTTGCATCTCTGGTCACTCCCTCGTCTGGTGATTCCTAGTTCGGCGAAGGCAAGCAATGGAAGACTTGTGACCTGTAAAACAGAAGCCCCTCCCGGACTGCGGACCAGACATTAATAAGGGTGGGGCTGGATGCTCTCTTCCAGCTCTACTAGAAATGGCATTCAGGTAGGACCAACGCCCATTCTCCCTAGAGCTGTACGAGAGCATCCAGGAATGGGACATACCAAAGCCTGCCTGTCCCCTACAGGTGGGAGCAGTCTGGTCCCAAGTCCCCCCCCCCCCGACACTATGAACTCTCTGGAGGACACGCCTCACAAACACTGCCTCCGCCGAGGCAAAAGAGTCTAACTTATAGTGCCAAATAAATGGAGATGGGGAGGACCAGGTAGCTGCCCGACACACCTCCTCAATAGAGGCCTGTGTTGCCCACGCCACAGTCATTGCCGCGCTCCTGGTGGAATGCGGTTATATGTCTAGGGGTTGGCAGTTGTTGCACCTCGTATGCAATGCAAGCTCTAATCCAACGACCCACCATCGAAGGAGTGACCCTGTGTCCCAGTGTAGATGGTTGAAATGAATAAAGACTCTGTCTTCTGGAAAGAAGACGTGCGTTTGATGTAGATACGAAGGGCCCTTCTCATATCCAACGTATGCCATCTCTGCTCAAGGGCATGTCTTGGGTCAGGGCAGAAGTTGGGTAATACCAACTCCTGAGCCCTATGGAACCATGAATTGACTTTAGGAATGAAGGAAGGGTCCAAACATAAGACTACCCCTGTCCGGGTGGAATATACAAAGGTCCTGTCTTACAGAGAGAGCCGCCAGCTCCAAAATCCTTCAGGCTGATGTAATTGCGACTAAAAAGGCCACCTTAAGGGAAAGGAACTGTAGATTGACTGACCTTAAGGGCTCAAAGGGACTCTCTGTAAGTGCCTGCAAAACCTTAGTCAGATCCCAAGTGGGATATCTGTGAACCACAGGCGGACGTAAATTGGAAGTGCCCCTGAGGAACCTGCGCACTGTGGGATGTTTGGCAAGTGACTCCAAACTCCCGCATGAAAGGACTGAAGACAGTGCAGCTACCTGTCTTCAGATGGTGTTGGGTGCTAATCCCTTGTCAAGTCCCTCCTGGAGGAACTCCAGGACCCGTGCCATTGAAACCCCCGAGGGATCCACTCCAGCTCTAGAGCACCAGGCACAAAATGCCCTCCAGGTTGAATTATATATCCTATCCATGGACTGTTGTCTAGAACCCTGGATGGTTTGAATGACTCTGGGTGAGAAATTCTCCCTCCTCAGGAACCGTCACTCAACCGCCAGGCGGTCAGCTGAAGCCACTGAGGCTCCGGATGAACCAGGTCCCCTTGGCTGAGGTGTAATCTCTCCCGAGGTATTCTCCAGGGAGGGCTCACGGACAGGTGGAGCAGGTCTGCAAACCACGGACTCCTGGGCCAATAGGGGGCTAACAAGATCACCTCCGCCTTCACCAGAACCTTCCTGATGACTGCCGGGATCAAGGCAAGAGGGGGAAAGGCGTATAAAAGACCCCGAGGCCACTGGCATCTCAGGGCATCTGTTCCTTCTGCCCCCCATGATCTGAATATGCTGAAAAACCTTGGCAGGTGTGTGTTTTCCAGAGTAGCAAACAGATCCATAACCAGTTTCCCGTAATGGACCGTCAGCTCCTGGAACAGGGAGGGATGCAGACGCCACTCTGAGTGGTCCAGTGTCACCCTGCTGAGGCAATCTGCTTGCACATTCAGGGTCCCGGATATGTGCTCTGCCCTTATGGACTGAAGATGACTCTGCCCAGCGCCTCAGACAATCTGCCAATGCTATGAGGGACCTGGAATGTGTCCCCCCTTGGTGATTAATGTGGGCCTTGGCTGTCACGTTGTCTGTTAAGACCAACATGTGCTGTCCCACTATGGCCTCCTTGAAGCTCTTGAGCACCAGGTAAACCACCCTGAGCTCCAGCCAATTGATCCTGTGCGCCAGATCCGTCCTTGTCCACTGACCCTGTGCCATCTGTGACTGGCAGTGCGCCCCCCAGCCATAAAGGCTGGCGTCCGTCGTGATGGTCAGACGGTCTGGTTCTTTGAAGAGGCACCCTTTGGAAAGGGCCTGTGACCTCCACCACCGAAGTGACTGCAGTACCTGTAGAGAAACTCTTACTGTGTCCTGGGTATTGCTCCTGCTGGATCGTTGGTAAGGCAAGAGAAACCACTGCAGCGCCCTGGCATGTAGTCGTGCCCATGGAACGATGGCGATGCACAACATCATCTTCCCCAGGAGCTGCGACAGGAGTACAAGTGGTACTGTGTCCATGGCCGTGATGCGGCTTGCTAACTGTTGCAAGCTGTCCCATCTCTCTGGGGATAGAGAGACCACGCATAGTTATATATCTATAATGGCTCCCAAATGGAGCAATCTGGTGGTCGGATGAAAATGACTCTTCTTGTTGTTTATCGAAAAGCCATGTTTTTGCAGAACCTGGATTGTGATCCAAAGGTCTGTCTCTGCCTGAACCGCTGATGAGGACTGAACCAGAATGTTGTCCAGGTAACACTGGATCCTGATTGGCACGGATCAAAGGTGGGCTGCTAAGGCCACCAATACCTTTGTAAAGGCTTGTGGTGCTGAGAATATGAGAAACGGAGGAACTGTCTGTGAGCAGGTTTGATGGGTATATAGAGATATGCCTCTGTGAGGTCTATTGAGGTAAGGAAGTCACCCTGTTGTATACCTCCCAGAATTGATTGGAGGGACTGCATTTTGAATTGTTTGTACTCCAGACACGTGTTGAGACGTTTGAGATCCAAAATAGCTCTGCACCCCACCCCACCCCGAGTTCTTTTGGACCAAGAAGAGGATCGAGTAGAAACCCTGTCCCCGTTCCTCCTGTGGAACAGGCTGAATTGCCTGGATCTCCAGCAGGTGTTGAATCGCTGAGTTCATCAGGCTTTGTTTGGCTGCATTCCTGGAGACAGGGCAGCTGATAAAAAACCTTGGGGGGTTGCAGAGAAATTCCAGAGCCAAACCCCAGCAAACCGTGCTGAGTACCCATCTGTCTGAAGTGGTGGCCTCCCACTGATGGTAATGGAGGCTGAGCCGACCACCCAAATGCGTGACGGCCCTGCAGTCATTTTGAACGACAATATGGGCAACTTCCTGCTCCATGAAAGGGCCGCTTGCCCTGAAACTGCTGGCGCCCCCGGAACTCAGACCTCTCTGTCTGCCTTTCCTGTCTGCCAGAATAAGGTCTCTGGAACTGTTGGAACTCGGTTCCTGACTCTGGAGCACGAAAGGACTGCCGCCTAGAATATGGCGAGAACCTCCTGTCCCCCCTCCGGAAAAGGGAGGGCATGGTCTTTGCCCCTGCCCTTGGTCTCCACCAAAATGGAGTCCAGGGCCTCTCCGAACAAATTATTGCCTGTGAAGGGGGCAGAAGCCAACTTCCACTTGTTTTTATTGTCAGCCTGCCAATGTTTAAGCCATAGCAAACGACGGGCTGTTAAGGAGAGGCCAGTGACCTGGATGCGAACTTTGCTGCATTCAAGGTAGCATCTGCTGAAAACTCAGCTGCCGCCACCAACCTATTTATATCCTGATGAATTCTCACATCCTCTGGGGGAATCCTGTCCTGTGTTGTGGCCCCACCCTCTGAGCCTGTCCCATCGGAGGAAGAAAGCTCCAAGCATGAGGAAGAGGAGTCAGCCAGGCCTCCCTCTCCAGGCCCCTCCCCTCTGGCATTGTCTCAGGTGCCGGCCGAGGGAGAGGAGATCAGCAGGGAGACAGCTGATTCGGATCAGAGTGACGAAGAAACATCATTCCTGGACGCACGCCTCCGAAGGAGTGATAAACGATTGCAGCAGTTTAGGAGGCGTGCTAGGGATTAGAACTGAGTCACTGGACCACACCCCAGAGACTATATAATAGAGGGTAGTGGTCAGGGATCCTTGTGACGAACAAAAGCAAACCTTGGATAGTCACTAAAGCCTCGTCCGGAACTGCTGAGAGAAAGATTTATAGTGTCGGACATTTGGACTCTTGAGTATTTATCTTTCTGTTTTACTGTGAAAATAAAGTCACTTGGCAGACGGTGTGTCTATCGCTGCCAAGTGGGAGATAAGACCTGGGTGCGTTCCAAAGTGTTTCCTTAACCCTCGGCTGGCTGTGTTTGTGTGTGTGTGTGGACGGGGACAGATCATCCTGTAACTGGCGAAGCCAGAGCAAGAAAGCCCTATTAAAGAATGAAGCTGATGTGGCAGCTTTAATAGACCAGGCTACTGCCTGGTGGCCTTCCTTAAGGATCCCTCAGCCTTTTTGTCCTCCGCCTTCAGACAATCCATTGCCTCTGTAGGCAAGAGTGCTACTGAAGTCATGGCAGCCACTGGTTTGTCCACAGTGGGAACCTTCAAAGCTGCTGAAAAATCTGCAGCTACATTGTAAAGCCACCTTTCAGCTCTAGATGGGGGCATGCCCGCTCCAGGATTGGTCCACTGCCTTTGAACCACATCCAAAAATACACTGTTCAAAAAAATAAAGGGAATACTTAAACAACACAATGTAACTCCAAGACAATCACACTTCTGTGAAATCAAACTGTCCACTTAGGTAGCAACACTGATTGACAATTAATTTCACATGCTGTTGTGCAAATGGAATAGACAACAGGTGGAAAGCATAGGCAGTTAGCAAGACATCCCCAATAAAGGAGTGGTTCTGCAGGTGGTGACCACAGACCACTTCTCAGTTCCTATGCTTTCTGGCTGATGGTTTGGTCACTTTTGAATGCTGGCGGTGCTGTCACTCTAGTGGTAGCATGAGACGGAGTCTACAACCCACACAAGTGGCTCAGGTAGTGCAGCTCATCCAGGATGGCACATCAATGAGAGCTGTGGCAAGGTTTGCTGTGTCTGTCAGCGTAGTGTCCAGAGCATGGAGGCGCTACCAGGAGACAGGCCAGTACATCAGGAGACGTGGAGGAAGCTGTAGGAGGGCAACAACCCAGCATCAGGACCGCTACCTCCGCCGTTGTGCAAGGAGGGACAGGAGGAGCACTGCCAGAGCCCTGCAAAATGACCTCCAGCGGGCCACAAATGTGCATGTGGCTGCTCAAACGGTCAGAAACAGACTCCATGAGGGTGGTATGAGGGCCCGACGTCCACAGGTGGGGGTTGTGCTTACAGCCCAACACCATGCAGGACGTTTGGCATTTGCCAGAGAACACCAAGATTGGCAACTTCGCCACTGGCACTCTGTGCTCTTCACAGATGAAAGCAGGTTCACACTGAGCATGTGACAGACGTGACAGGGTCTGGAGACGCCGTGGAGAACATTCTGCTGCCTGCAACATCCTCCAGCATGACCGATTTGGCAGTGGGTCAGTAATGGTATGGGGTGGCATTTCTTTGGGGGGGCCGCACAGCCCTCCATTTGCTCGCCAGAGGTAGCCTGACTGCCATTAGGTACCGAGATGAGATCCTCAGACCCCTTGTGAGACCATATGCTGGTGCGGTTGGCCCTGGGTTCCTCCTAATGCATGACAATGCTAGACCTCATGTGGCTGGAGTGTGTCAGCAGTTCCTGCAAGACGAAGGCATTGATGCTATGGACTGGCCCGCCCGTTCCCTAGACCTGTATCCAATTGAGCACATCTGGGACGTCATGTCTCGCTCCACCCACCAACGCCACGTTGCACCACAGACTGTCCAGGAGTTGGGGGATGCTTTAGTCCAGGTGTGGGAGGAGATCCCTCAGGAGACCATCCGCCACCTCATCAGGAGCATGCCCAGGCATTGTAGGGAGGTCATACAGGTACGTGGAGGCCACACACACTACTGAGCCTCATTTTGACTTGTTTTAAGGACATTACATCAAAGTTGGATCAGCCTGTAGTGTTTTTTTCCACTTTAATTTTGAGTGTAACTCCAAATCCAGACCTCCATGGGTTGATAAATTTGATTTTCATTGATAATTGTTGTGTGATTTTGTTGTCAGCACATTCAACTATGTAATGAGCAAAGTATTTACTACGAATATTTCATTCATTCAGATCTAGGATGTCTTATTTTTGTGTTCCCTTTATTTTTTTGAGCAGTGTAATTTGGGTGAAGGAATCACCTCAGTTTCCACCGTAGGTTCAGAAAAGAGCAAATGACCAGAATCCTCCAGGCTCTGGGCAGGTGCAGACACCTGGTCAGGATCCAAGTTAGTAATAGCCTTGGCCTTACGCAGCAATGACTTAAATAACTCTGGCTTAAAAAGGCCTGCCAAGGGTGATGGATCCGGAGATACCCCTTCATCTCCTGAAAGGGTCTGGAATTCCTCCTCCTCAGCTGAGGATTCCCCACTCCTCATAGAAGAAGCTAGAGAAGTAATCTCATGAGGATCCAGCCACTCCTGCTGAAGAATAGTAGGTGGATCCTGTTGATGATGGTAAGAAGAAACCCCTTGAGTAGGGAGATTCCTCTGCTGCAAGCCTGCAGCAATTCCCTGCATAATAGCTTGGGGAATTATCTGTTGCAACTGTTCAGGAAACTCTGAAATAGCTTCGTCCACTGGGCGGAGCCCCGCTGCAGTGGGTGTGAATGAGGCTTCTGGCCTGGCTCTTGGAGGTTGAATAAGCTCCTCTGATCCTGCTGCAGGCAAAACAGGGCTTGCAAGAGAAAATGTTTCAGCCCTATCTAAAACCTCTCCTAAATTTGGATAGCACGCCTCACCAGCGCCATCTGGTGACCATTGCCTGCAAGAAGCAGTTTGCTGAGGCCCTGGATCATTAGCAGGAGCCAATGGCCTTTCTTCCTGAGGGCGGGAAGCCTCAGCCCCTCCCAGAAGAGAACCTTCTTGATCCAGGCTTTTTTGGGCCTTTTCTTACCCAGCTCCTTCTCCAAAGACTTTAGGCGTCGTTCTGCATCTTTCTCCGCCATCTTAGAGCCCCTGCCACTCCTAGAAGTAGTTGCCTGGCTTCTAGTTGTAGCACCTTTTGCTGCAGCTCTCTGTGCAGATGGGCTCAGACTTAGAGCCGGAAATGCCCCAGGAGCAGCTCTCTTTCTGCCCGCAGTGGGCTGCTGGCTGGTGGAGCGCGCACGAGACGCCATCTGCCACCCTGAATAAAGGCAGGCAGACCCGCAATGGTTAACAGCTGCCACGGCCCAATTTGCACTCTCCGTGCTACTGCTACTGACCAGTATGCCCCAGACACCGCTGGGCAGTGACTGAGTCCCTCTTTCGCCTTCCTGGCGGGAATGCCCAGGCCTCCACTCACCAAGGAGCCAAATAATGCCTACTGGCTCTTACCGCTAACTGCAGCTGGCTGGGACCTCGGCTTGTCGAAGCCGGCAATAAAAAACTGCTGTTCAGCAGACCAAAGAGCTGCTCGATCGCTGTAGCGATCCACAGAACCAAATTAAATTCAGTTGTGCTCACGATTTGGAGAATCCAGGCCCAAAGGTGCAGCTCTCTCCAATACGTCTCTTCTGCGTGAAGACTGAGCCGAACTGGGAATCACCAGACAAGGAGGGAGTGACCAGAGATGCAAATAAGATCATGTGCTCAGTCTACATGCAGAAGATAGAGCTACTACCCATTCCTGGATGCTGTCATACAGCTCTAGGGAGAATACCATGAAGTTTCCTGGAATACTCAATCAGAAATTGGTGGCAGCAGCTGAAGGGAGGGAGTGAAAGTACTGGAAAGACAATGGGGACAGTCAAGCCAGCAGGACAGCTGCACTGGGGGCTTCTGGGTAGAGGAGAGAAAGAAGGCAACACACACCAGCCTTGTCTATCTCATTTGGATTCTGTTTCGTCTCAAACCCAGAGCCACACTAAAGGAGTTTTGATATTGCCAAGCCAAGGGTGACATGAAATAGTCACAGCTGTTCCAAATTTGAAGAATTTTCCCTACTTCATGCACACTTATTTCCAGGATAACCTAAAAGGCTTGGGAACCTTGTTCGGCCTGAAATTGCTTCTCTCTCGTTAAGCAAGGCAAGACACGAGTAGTTCGCCTATGCCTGCAACCACTGGCTTTTGATAGTATTGATAAGACCAATCTTCTAACTTTCAGAAACAGAACCTGCAAATACATCCTGGAAAGGTTGTTTTTGGTACCATTTCTCCCTCATCCCAATCCCAATCCCTTTCCTTCCTCACCAGAGTAGCATTCTTGGCTCCCACACTGGCTCTCTGCACCAAAAGCTTCTTGTCACCCAACTGCATGCCGTTCAACCCAGCGATGGCCTGCAAGGGCAAAACAAAAGTGAATCCAGACACTTCAAAACTTAAGCCTCTGAGGCCACCAACCACACACCCCTCTGCCCCAGGCTCTAAAACATCCACACATTCATACACAAAAAGTAGTTTCTTTTATGCCCCCTCCCCGCCAGATTCCTACCTGAACTGCACTGCTCTTGGATTTAATACCACATTTATGTTATTTACCTGCGGGCCTCAAAATCAGCATGTTTTTAAAAAATAGATCTTGTTGGAAGGGATTAAGATGAGTCAACAAGACTGTCTGCATGAAGGAGAAGAGCAAATGTGAGATTTCAGCCTCAGCCAAATGTTGCCAACAAAGACAGAAAACTCTAAAGGATGCAGATGAGACCACATACTTCTCAGAATGAGAACTCCACTGATTTGAGGTTGTCATGCTTTGGGAATTTACATCTTACCAGTCCAGCCTCAATAAAGAATTTAATATCAGGTTTTACAATATTGAGAATTTGTTTTCCACACAGACCAATTTCAGAAGCAAGATTATGCGGCCAAATAATTTCCCAGCTACAATATAGAAACTGAGGTTTATGAAAGAATGCACATTTCACAGTTATCAATTAAGTAAAAAGCTGGCAAACAAATTTACTAATCCTTTTCCACGCAGAAAAATCCAATAGATGAAGGGCTGGTTCAGCCAGGGATGGAGCAAAATACATATCAAACTACAAGTTGGCCAAAATAATTCAAGTTATGATCTAGAACTTGTATTCATGACCATGTAACTTCAAAATATACATGTGGGCACAAATTTCCAGCATCTAATTTTCTCAGAGACAATTTTCTAGAAACTTGTTTTTAAAGGAAGTAAGAGTATAAGTCAAAGAATCAAGAGGAAAAAAAGGACAGTTTTGAAAATGGTTATTATATCAATGTTTGGTATGTACATACAATATACAATATACACTTGTCTAGTCAGAAAGTAATTTTCATTTATTCAGATGACATAATCCTACTCTTCTTTCCCTTAATGGCACTTGGCCAGAATCGTGTACCCCCCCCAAAAAAAAAACCTAAGTATAGAAAGCAGAATTGTCTCAACATTTTAACTATCTGCAGTTTAAAATTTTAGGTCTTCTTAGAGCACATAACATCTACTGTCAGCATCTCATTTGTAAAGCATATATAAATTACAAGCTATATAAACAGCAGAAAGGAATGCCTTGATGCGGCAGTTTTCAATTAGATGTAGAAGATAAAATCCCATCCAAGGAGACAACTCAATAAACACTTCTTAAAACTATATGGGCAAAATGAAAGTTATCACTTTTGAACTATATATTTAAGAATCTGTGGAGTATATAAAAAAGTCTAAAGTCCCCTTAAGAATCAAGTATCTCTCTATCATTGGTAAAAAATAAATTTAAAATAAATTTAAATAAATTTAAATACATTTTATTTAATGGAGTTTTTGAGATACTTGCTCCTTCAGAGGATTTCTTGAAGCAAGAGTCAAATTGGGATTATTGGTAGCATTAGATTTAATGTAAATGTAACTGAAATTACATTAGAAAATGTTCTCCATGTAATCAATAATATGGGACCGGAAGTTGGCAAACGGGCCGTTTTCGGCCTCCGGAGGACCTCCAGGGGGGTGGGGAAGGCCGTTTTCGGCCTCCCCAGACTCCTAGAGAGGCTCTGGAGCCAGGTGAGAGAAAAACGGGCCTACCGGGCCATCACGTGCCAGGAGCTGGGGGGGGGGGAGAGAACGATTCACGCATGTGTGGGGGGTGCATAGAATTATGGGCGTGGGCAACAATTTGCACTATACAAGGCTGCTCTTAATGATTAATCAGAAGCTACAATTGGTCCACTTTGCAATGACATAAACCACAACGGGCAGACATTATGCCTCTGTAACAAATCCCTTTGCTTTATGAGCTGGACTGATTATCAATAAACTCCATAGTGTAATTCAAGATGCTAGTTATTACCATAAAGCCCCACATGGCATAGGTTGTATCCGAGGGGCCATCCAACTCTTATAGCGTCTACTTGTTCTCTATAATCAGATTTGGCTTGCTTTGGGTTCCACTGATCAAGCAATGTTATCTTGCAGGAAATGTACTTTCAGTTACTGAACCTACCCTTTAGAACAGGATTCCCCCGAAATTCATACAGCTTTCACCTGACTCAAGTGAACTCTAAAACCTTGGCTCTTTTCCCAGGTTAGGGTGTTCGACAGGCCCCTTTGGCCTGGGAATAACACAGAAAATGTCTTTTGTATGCTTTCTTGGGGCTACTGTTACTCTTTTTGTAATATTGTCTTCTTAATCTATGTAACCATTTTGGAGGTTGGTGGAGTAGGAAGTTAGAGAGGTAAATATCCATTCCTCTCAGATTTATAATTTGATTTTGGATCTCATCCAAAAGTTTAACTTTTGCTAAAAACTCATATCTTTCTCCTTGATGCAGAGAGACCAAAGAAGGGGAAGGAAGAGCATGGGAAAACATACACTTCCCAAGTAGCATTGGGGAAGAAAAACTGTATGGGACAGGAAGCAGGTACGGGGGAGAATATATTAAAAAAAACATGTATCCATACATACTAACAATGGCACTCAATTACAAAGAAATACATGCATAACCCTGATGGAGATCAACCCAAAAACAAGAGCTTATGCTCTGCATGCAAAGTTACCACCGACACGTTCTAAACCTTATTGGGAATTGTGGGGTGTTTCCTCTCCACCACAGGTCCCCCCTCTCCAACGGGGCAAGGGGAATCTGGGGTGCTTTTCCTTTGTGTTATTGTTAAACTATAAATGTCAATACTTGCATTTTACAACTCCCACTGGAGTTAGCAAGCATGACTGCTGGTTATGGGCCAGTCCCATCCCCCCTGCTGTAACACAAAGCACAGCGGGAGAAAGGAAACATAGTTATTAGGGGTGCAGAACAGAGAATTTACTGGCGGTAGGGAAATGGGTGAAATGCACTACGGACCCGGCTCTTCCCTGACTGGTGAGGGGAGGGCTTCTTACCGGCTCTCGGTCGGGCACGGCGGCCAGGGTCTTCGCAAAAAGGCCGAAGCCTTCTCCGACTAACATTCGGGGAGAGTTGTTGTTTTTTTGGGGGGAACAAAAAGCAGAAGTGATCAGAACACTAACTCGATGGTGTCTGCCGCTAAGTCAGCAGCTGTGCTGTAAAGGAGAGAAAAGCTGGCACCCCCTAGAGGGGAGGAGGAGAGAAAAAAACACCCCACCTGCTCAAAGGACAAAGAACCCCCCTCATCCCATGGGAAGATCGGCGGGCCACTGCAGAGCAAAAATGAAAGGAGGATGAACAAGGGAGGCTGGCCCTACCTGGTCTGTGACATTGATGTCCACATATTCACAGAAGGCATAACCTTTCGACAGGCCAGTGGCACTGTCCTTCACCAGGTTGAAAGCCTTCAGGGGCCCAAAGGAAGTCAGCAACTCCTTGACCTGATGGAGAAGGAAGAAACAATGTCAACAATTGTCATCATACCAAATATTAGCCAAATCTTCATAGTAGCATGGTATTGTGAAGAATTAAACTAGTCTTTAAAGACTTATCTGGCTTTTGTAAGAAGGTTATTAAAATTAGTAAATACTTCAGAAGGATTTCCCATAAAATGCTAGATCAAACTGGCTATTAACTGGCTTAAACTGGCATTAACAAAGAATTACAATGAGTACGAAACATGTCCCAGCTGGTTAAAAATTAAGGAGACTGGAGAATGAAACGCTTGCCCACGTTATCCTGAATTGTGTCATATTCCCAGACTGACCTGATCATCATTAAGATAGTTTGGCAGACCCCCAATGAACAGTTTATGAGCAGAATCTGGGACCACTGTGGAAACGACACCTATAAGGAGGAAGCAGGTCGACATGGCAGGAAAATATATGAAATTATCCATACGCTGCATACAACATTGCTAAATTTTCCCCTCGTATATTATATAATCTTCACTTTTTTATTCAACACAAGTCTGATAAACCCACCTGGCACATAAACTGATGGGTTTTCAGACATGCCAGGAAGTGGTTGATAATCATGGGGGCGTCTGATCTTCAGTGACTGTCCCTGGAAAATGATCCCATCAAAAGCCATGGCCTGTGTAGTTTCATCCACAGAACGGAACTGGAGCAGAGAAAAGGTGGGGAGAGAAGTGGGCAAAATCAGTGTCATTGTCTCTTATAGAATGTATGGCTACTACTCAGGACCAAGAAGCAAAATAGACATCTCTAAGTAAATTCTAGACTTGTATGAGGTTAGATGATCAGTGCCAGATTATGAAAGCAGTAGAGTCTTTACAGTTCAATGTACAAGTCTTGCAAAATTTACAAGGAATGAAATTCTCACCAATAATCTTCCAGATTGTAGAATACTTAGAACATGAAGCTATTATTTTATACACCTAAGGAGACATGCCCTAAGCTGAAGTGGGGATTTATGCATTTATCCACAAAGCATTTAGAGTAGATAAAATACAAAAAAAATATGAAGTTAGAAGTCAAAGAAGCTCAAGAAACTCAGTCAGATGAAATCTAAGCCTCACATAACCACTACCTCATATATAGCATTTTTATTCTAACAAACAGTTTAGAAGATTGCAAATTTTTCACAATACTCTTGGGGTCGATAACTCATATTTAAATGCATATTCATGTTTATCATGATTAAGGTTCCAAACAATTCAACTTCTTCACCTTTAAGGTCCACAAAATTATTTATTTTTGGGGAGGGCAGGAGCGCTGAGTTTGCTTCTACAAGCCATCCATTCCACTTTTTACTTCTATCTCCTATCCATTAATGCATGACATACAATCTATTTCATATTAGCTTTCTTCCACTGTTTGTACAAATTCCATGTTTTACTGTTCAATTAAATGCAGACATTCAGCAAAGGGTAGCATCAGCAAGAGATGCCTTTAATTAGAATAATTAATGAAACAAGTTTGCAGCACAATTGGAGTGATCTAATTAGTCCCAAATTCTAGAAAACAATGCTATTGAAAGAATTTGTCAACTGAACAAATAAGCAAGGCACTACTATTTCTAAAATGTCCTGCATCCAATAAAGGTCAATCCCACTGTCTCCTGGCTTTTTTATTTCATATATTGGAAAAGAATGGATATCTTTCCATCTGTTTTTTCAGCATTTGCATAAATTACTATTGTAAATGTTTCCTCTCCTGCTATCACATTATTCTATGGAAATCTTTTCTAAAAACTAAAGTTAGCCTTTGAATTAAATTTAATTTGCAGCAGGCTAGATTAACTTTACACCATCAACCTCCACAGTTGTGGCCTAAGATCACGGTAAAACATACAAAAAGAGCTCTTATAGAGCCTCATACATAGCCCAGCTTTAAAACTCACAAACACGGACTATGTTATATTTTGAACATTCAATAAGTCTACATGAAACAATTTTATGCATTTCCTTTGATTTCTCCAGAATCATAATCGTGTGAGTAAATCAGTGTGTCAGGGTTCCAAGGAACACCCCCAACAAAATATAGCTCTGAGGCCTGAGGTTCCTCAAAGTTCCAATTTATTAGAGATGTCATGTTGGCACATCTGGGGAAACCCGAATCTGAAAGCTTCCAGGTTTTCCCCACCCAGCTAAGAGTTCACAGCCCTGCCCCACATCTACAAGTTCATCACATTGTCCAATCAACTCTTCACACTCCACCGGATACAATCTTCAGGCAGTCTCCATCAGACGCAGGCAAAAGTCCTTGAATACGGAATGTTATGACTTTCTACCACTCCAACAACCCCCTCTCAACTTCCCCATCTAAAATATGTGGCAGTTTAGAAGCAAAAATAAAATTGTCTTCCAAAACTGACACAGTGGTGTTTTAAACCTGTCCTGAGTCACTATAAACTCACCTCCAGAAAAGCGAAGTTCTTGTCCTGGTTAATTTGCACAGCCAAGACAGGATTACCGGGAGCCTGAGTAAGGCCACCAAGGCGCATCTGGGCATTGAAGAAATCCATCATTGCTTCCTATTGGAATCATGGAAAGAGAGGCAAAGAGTAGATGTATGATACAAGCTGGAATGGCAACCTGGACCACAAATAGGTTACAAAACAACATTTCCTACTTGCCTGCTATGATGGTAGCAAACTGTAAAGCTATGAGGATTGCACTCCCATACACTATTCACTTAAAGAGAAATGGAAAACTCTTTGGGCTTTTGTTTTCTTTTTGGTAGGGATAATTAAATAACAAGCAACCATATTTATTTCTCTGGTCATTTAGGTTTTAATACATCTCCCTCTACTAGATATAAGCACCCTGAGCTACAGTCAGGACTGCAAATAAAATATAATACTTGCCCAGGGTCTAGTGGAGTAGCAGCCATAACAAATTTAATGAGATGAACTAATGTCCCATTCCCATATTTGAATGTCTAAATCAGAATTCACCGCTTCAAACCAACAATGTTGATCAAATGTAAATATCAACTCTTCTTCTTCCTAGCGTATTCCCGCAAGTGCAGGGTCCGCTTGAATGTAAATATCAACTGTACAAGACAAATTTAGATGTCCCTAGAAAAGATACTATATTAAACTGAGCAACTCACTGACTCAATGTAGTCACTTTGGCTCATAATTAATGAAAAGCAAGAAACGTCCTTTGAAAACAGCATCCTCTTATCTGTATCACATAGAGAAAAAAGTTGAGTTGCTTTTTCTGCATTTCAAGCCATCATTTAACCAATTTTGGCCCTAGCACTAAGGATGGATATGTCTATATTGCACCTAACTCAGAAGTGTGGATAGCAGTAACCCCAAATCAAGCATTTTTCTTTTTAAAGACAAACACTAACATGTGTGGGGAGAAGACATGATCTGGTAAGAAGGAATATTTAGAATATCCTTTCAGTCTGGCTACAATTCCCATCAGTATATCTGGAAGGTACCAGTTCAGAGAAAACAGAAATTCATTTCATGCGATTCATCGATGAAAAACACCACAGAAAGTACTCCAAAAGTTTGTATCAATCAAATATGAGTCATTAAATGCCAAGTCATAATGACAGTTTGAGCATGGCTGCATTTAACAAGGTTCAGTTGGCTCTCCCAACTTAAACTTCCAGTATTCCCTTTGCAACCCCTCAAATTCAATGGCAAAATGTCAAATATGTAGTTTTTGATCCAAAAAAGGCAAAATAAGACTGGAAGTGGTGGAATTCCTCTGGGTAGTGAGGCACTCCCATTTCCATTCTTACCCCCATCTCTTTAAAAATAAAAAAGAAGAAACAAATACTAAACCAGGCTGCTTTTTTTGGTGGTGTCATTGAAATTGAGCACTTGTTGCAGCCAAAAGTTTCAAGGCTGAGCAGAGATAACAGACTAAGCTAACAAGTACCTCAGTGATTCCAAAAGGGATATTGCCAACATAGAGACGTCGAGCTTGTCGCGTCATTTGGCTGCCGACTACAGGCACAGGTGTAGGTGTTACTGCCAGCCCATCTGGAGTCATGGTTGGTAGTAGGGCTGTAGCTGGAATTTGTCCCGCAGCTAGAAATGAAAAAAAAAGTATACTGAAAGTTACCAGCTCTGATTCTCCTGATAAAAACATTATATATTGGGAAAGTCTTTATTATATAAATACAGGATTAAGGATGTGCAAAATGTTCCATTGTGAAACATGCCAACCCCAAACAATCCCCTTTTGTGTGTTACAGAAGTGGCTTAAAATAGGTCTGTTTTGAAGATAGAGCACTTCCAAAACATTCAGAAGTCAGAACATTTTGAAGGGCCCTAAACAATCTGTGGCAACAGTGAGAATTAAGGTGTTATTAAAGCATACCGTATTTTTCGGAGTATAAGACGCTCCGGACTATAAAACGCACCTACCTTTTTTGGGAAGGAAAACAAGAAAAAAAAAATCTGCCTCCTTGCAGCAAACAGCCTTTTTCAGTTTCAGTTTCAGCACAGCCTGATTAGCACAAGAAAAAAAATCTACCTCTGCCTCCCAGCAATTTGCCTCCTTGCAGCAAACAGCCAGTTTCAGCTTCAGCACAACCTGATTAGCACAAGCAGCTGATTGTCGGTTGGATTGGCCTCCCAACGATCAGCTGTTTCAGGCTGCAGGGATTCCCATAGCCTATTGCAGCCTCCGCGGGCCCCATTTTTGACCTCTGCTTCCTGTTTTCAGCCTCCGCGTGCCTCATTTTCCACCTGTTTCGGGCGGCAGGGATCAGAATACACCAGATACAGGAAATGTTCCTCAGCTGAAATAGAACATTCTGACCACAACATGGATGTTATACAGCTGTTATAAGGTCAAACTGGGGAACTCCTAGGCTGAGCCTTTTTAGTACCATTTCTGCCTTTAAAATCATGTGTTCATGTATTTATTTAGTAGATTTTTATGCCAACTTTCTTACTTTATAAGAAACTGAAGGCAGCCAACATACTTAATACTCCTTCCTCCTATTTTCCCAACAACCCTGCGAGGTGGGTTGGGTTGAAAGTGAATGACTCAAAATCACCCAGCCACCTTTCATGCCTAAGGTGGGACAAGACCTCAAGAGTTTCTTGGTTTCCAGCCCAGCACCTTAACCATTATATCAAACTAGTTCACTCATGCTCACTGCATCTCCCTTCTAAGCAGCACAGCCACAGAACTGCCAGCCTGTGGTTTAAGATTAAAAACACCAGCCAAAAATAAATATGGATTTGGTCTATGATTAGTAAAACCTAGATCAGTGTTGGCGAACCTTTTTGGCACTGAGTGCCGAAACGGGAGGGCGCGCACATGTGCTAGAAACCAGAAAAGCAGCCGCCCAGTGTGTATGCGCGCGCCGGGCGGCTGCTCTTCCAGTTTCCGGTGCGCACATGCGCACTGGCCACCTGGTCTTCCGGTTTCTGGTGCACATTTGCACGCAAAGACCAGCTGGCCAGTGCACATGTGTGCGCCGGGAAGATAATCTTCTGGTTTCCAGCGCACACATGCGCACCGGCCAGTTGGTCTTCATGCGCAAATGTGCACCAGAAACCTGAAGACCAGGTGCCCGGTGTGCACACCAGAAACCGGAAGAGCAGCCGCACCTGTAGTCTGTGGATCCTGTGGGGCCTCAATGTCATCACAGGGGGTCTGCGAAGGCTTGAAGAAATGTTATGATTTAAATCTTGAGTTAAGTCTTGAAGGTTTGTGGCCATGGTTCATGGCCACAAAAGGTATTTAAAGGAGGTCCATGGTGAAGAAAAGGTTGAGAATCGCTGATCTAGAAGGTATGAGGACTCTAGTCAAGTTCAGAGTAAGGGGCTAGAAGGCAATATTCCATGGACAGAGTTGTGTGGGAAGAGTTTTTAAGGGAATGGTGGGTTGTTGAGATGAAGTAGTTTGGCTTTTAATTGTGGTTGGGAAATTGAGTTGTCATGCCCCCTGAATCTGTGGGGGAAGATGAGCTGGAACAAGAACTGACAGAGATGGAGAGGCCAGCTTCATTGGCCTTGGAGGAAACTGGGAAAGGGCAGAGTCAGTCCAAGCTTTTCTGAATTAGTAAGGCCTGCAGACAGGGAGAGCTCAGAAGAACAAGGACTACCCCCTCCTGGTCCGAGAGCAAGGAGGGAAGAGAGACAGCGAGATCAATGCAGATTGAACTGGCTATGAGGGAGGAGAGTGCCCCGCCCCCTTTCACAAGGTACACCTGGGGACTGAGATGTAAGAAGGTGCTGGTGGGAGGGGCATTTGTCAGGAACAAGCGTTGAATCTCTGGAGCCTCGTGTGCACTTGCCAAAGCCTGCAGATTGAACATTGGACTTACCTGAAGGTTCTTTCTCCTTGCGCTGTGTGAGAGTCCATCGAGTGGGTTATTCCTCATCCGATAGGCCAGAGACGGAGTAAGCAATTTGACTAAACACACCTCCTCTTCCGGTTTAGCCCCAGTTCAGCACAAAGTCCGAATCCGAAGAAACTGACTCCCTGAGCGAAACAGAACACAAAGAAAGGTTCCAAGAAAAAAACAAGGGGGGGTATGGACTCTCACACAGCACAAGGAGAAAGAACCTTCAGGTAAGTCCAATGTTCATTCTCCCTTGCGCTGTTTAGAGAGTCCATCAAGTGGGATATACCCAAGCTAAATATCCCCAGGGCAGGAAGAAACAGAGGAGGTGGATCTGCCCTCCATAGGGAGGACACGCTGTAGAACTCTACGGCCAAAAGCCGCCTCGGCTGATGCAAATTTGTCCAACTTGTAATGACGAATAAAGGAAGTTGGTGACACTCAGGTAGCCGCCCGGCAGATCTCGAGGAGAGGGGCCTGTGTCGCCCAGGCCGTGGTGGTGGCGGCACTACGGGTTGAATGAGCCGTAACACAACCAGGAAGTTGTTTGTTCCGATGCTCGTAAGACAGGGTGATGCAGGCTTTGATCCATCGGGCGATGGTGGACGAAGAAACCTTGGAGCCAAGTGAGATAGGTTGAAAGGAAACAAACGACGATTCCGATTTGCAGAAGGAAGCAGTCTGGGAGATGTACTTCTTGAGCGCTCGACGAACATCCAATGTATGCCAGCGACGCTCGTTGTGGTGAACAGGACGGGGACAGAAGTCCGGAAGAACAACCTCCTGAGATCTGTGGAAGCAGGTATTGATTTTCGGGAGAAAGGTGGGGTCCAATCGTAAGACGACACGATCAAAATAGAAAATACACAGATCCTTGCGGAGGGAGAGGGCTGCCAGTTCGGATACTCGACGAGCCGAAGTGATAGCCACTAAGAAGGCAGATTTGAAGGACAGGAACTTGAGACTGACAGAGGACAGTGGCTCAAAAGGTGCCTCCACAAGAACTTGCAAGACTAGGCACAGGTCCCAGGAAGGATATCTGTGAACAACGGGTGGACGCAGATTGGCTGGTCCCCGTAAGAAACAATGGACATGGGGATGAAGGGACAGAGACCTGTGACCTTTACAGGAGAACTGTTGCCAGGGCCGTGACCTGCCGTCTAAGGGTATTGACTGCCAGTCCTGCTTTGAGGCCCGCCTGAAGAAACTCCAGGACCTGTAGAATGGTAGCTCGTGTGGGATCAATGTGCGATGAGACACACCAGCGACGAAATACGGACCAAGTGGCCTCGTAAATGCGAGTGGTGGAACTTCTGCGTGATGCAAAGAGAGTGCTTATCACTTCTGAGAATTGATCTTGTTTCAGAAGCTCCCTTTCAATAGCCAAACGGCTAGCTGAAGCCACTGAGGGTCTGGATGGGTCACTGCTCCCTGCAGAAGTGAAACTTGGTCCGGTGGGATCCTCCAGGGAGGAGCAATCAAAAGCTCCTTGAGGTCTGCGAACCAGGCTCGTCGGGGCCAGAAGGGAGTGATCAGAATAACCTCCGCCTTCTCCTCCAGGATCTTCCGTACGACCTTCGGGATCAATGAAATGGAAGGAAAGGCGTAGAGCCGACCTGGAGGCCACTGGCAGTGCAGAGCGTTGGTGCCATCTGCCTCTGGCGTCCAGTACCTGGAGAAGAATCCGGTCACTTGAGCATTGGTCAGAGTGGCAAACAGATCCACCAATGGTTGGCCAAAAAACTGAACTATCTGATGGAAGAGGGATGAAGCTGCCACTCCGCCGGATCGATGTTGGTACAGCTCAGCCAGTCTGTGTGAGTGTTGAAGATTCCCGCTATGTGCTCTGCTTGTAAGGAGAGCAGGTGCCTCTCTGCCCAAAGACCCAACTGAGCGGCTTCGACCATGAGGAGTCTGGAACGAGTACAGCCCTGATGATTTACATGGGCCTTTGCCGTGACATTGTCCATCCGCAGAAGAACATGATGCCCTGACAGTTGATTCTGGAATTAACGGAGCAAGGTGGGCAGCCCGTAGCTCCAGCCAGTTGATGTCGTTGAGGAGATCCTTGGCTGTCCAGCGCCCCTGAGTGAACTGGGAGTTGAAGTGTGCCCCCCAACCGACCAGGCTGGCGTCTGTGATGACAAGACGGTGCGGTTCGAGAAAGGGGGACCCTTTTCTCAAGGCAGTGAAAGTCCACCAGAGGAATGACTTGAGGACTTTCGGAGGCACCTTGATCTGAAGGGTGGAATTGCTGGTGCCCGCCTTCTGGCTTGGAAGAAGCCGTCATTGCAGGGGCCTTCAGTGTAACCTTGCCCAGGGGACAATTGACAGGCATGAAATCATTTGGCCTAGCAACTGGGAGAGCAGGAGAAGCAGAGCCCTGCAGAGTGCTCTGACCTGCTGCACCGTAGCCGCATTGTTGTGAAGACGCTCCTGTGAAAGGAAGACCTGACCTGATGTCATATTGATACGGGCACCCAGGTGGACCAAATTGGTGGACGGGATCAACTGGCTCTTTTCCCAATTTACCGTGAAACCGTGTTGTTGCAGAGCCGCGATGGTCAGTTGAAGATCCTTGCGGGCCTGTTGGGGCGAGGAAGACTGAATAAGAATGTCATCCAGATAGCATTGCAATCTGATCGGGAAGGACCGTAAATGAGCCACCACGTCTAGAAGTTTAGTGAAAATACAGGGGGCAGAGGAAAGGCCAAAGGGCATGGCCCTGTATTGATAATGGGCCTGCCCGTAACAAAATCTAAGAAACCTCCTGTGGGAGAGCCTAATGGGGACATGTAAATAGGCCTCCCGGAGATCAATAGATGACAAAAAAATCTCCCAATCTGATGCCACTCAGGATGGAATGCAGGGAGTGCATTTTAAAGCACCTGTAATGAATGTGGACATTCAGGCGCTTCAAATCCAGAATGGCCCTGTAACCCCCCCGACTTCTTCTGAACTAAAAACAAAATAGAATAGAACCCAGAGCCCTGGTGTTCTGGAGGAACCGGTTCAACAGCCCGAATGGACAGAAGATGTTGAATCTCAGCTTCCATCAAGGGCCTCTTGGCAGGGTCAGAGGAGATAGAACATTGGGTAAAACGACGTGGGGGTGAAGAAATGAATTCCAAGGTGACCCCAAGGGACATCGTCTGAATGGCCCATGCATCTGTGGTCGTGGAACGCCAGACGTCTGTGAAGTAAGCGAGCCAACCACCAATGGAAGCTGAAAGGGGAGTGGTATTATTTCCTGCGATAAGGACAAAATCCGGATCCCCGGAAAGGACATCTGCCCTGAGACTGGCGTATGCAGTCTCTGAAGGACTGTCGCTCTTGAGGTCTGTCGGAGGTATGACCGAACTGTCGTGCAGGCAGCGGGGTCTGAAACCCGTGCTCGGTGGAACGAAAGGACTGCCTGCGATAGGGAAAGCTAGATCATCTGTCGTAACGCCTGGATGAGAAGGGGAGGACCTTCCGTTTGTCCCTACCTTCCACTAACACAGGATCCAAGGCCTCTCCGAACAGGGACCCCCGTTGAAGGGGGTTGCTGCAAGGCGCAACTTGGTTTTCATGTCCGCTTGCCAGTGACGGAGCCAGAGTAGACGACGTGACGCAATATTGGAAGCCATGGCGCGGGAGGCGAACTTGGCTGAATTGAGTGTCGCGTCTGCCATGTATTCGGTGGCAGCAATTATCTTGTTAATATCCTGGTGCTGGCGAGCATCCTCGGGAGATGCTCTGGCCTGCATTTGTCGGAGCCAGATGAGGGATATCCTGGCAAAAAAGGAAGCGGCCGTGGCTGATTTAATAGCCCATGCAGAGGCCAGATGTGTCTTACGTGTGGATATCTCAGCACATTTGTCCTCCGTGCGAAGCCCCTCTGCCGCATCGGATGGCAGGATGCTGGGAGAAGTCAGGCTGGCCATGGGAGGATCAATGACAGGAAGCTTCAGAAGATCCTCAAATTCCTGTTCAACTGACTTCTGGTGGCACCGTCGGCGCTGAAGACGCTCCTTTTGTGAGCGCCAGCCCCACGATCGCGTAAAGCCGCTAGAACAGCACAAATCAGCTGTCTAGCGGCTTGGAAACTTTCTCCCCGGGAAAAGGGGAGGAAGAGAGCAGACAGGCATAGGTAGAGCTCCTCAAGAAGCCCCAGGAACAATTCTGGGGCTCGAAGGGTGAGAGCTCCCTGGAAGCCTGACAGAGCTCCGGATCCGGGACAATTCTGCTTTAAGCAGAACAAGACGCCGCGACCACCCCTGCAAACAACGCTTTGAATTAAACAGTGGATTTGGAAGCAGCCTGAGCAAAGCCAGGAGACATCAGATTTGCAAGTACTAAACTTTAACTCTAAATGTGTATTACTTCCTTCTGAGCTATTAAGGGAAGAAAGTGAAACCAAGATGGCGATTGAGCTCTAATGGTGCGTGAAAGTGAAAGTTAAAAGGAAAGTTCCGTTTAGCGCTGGTAGCCCCTGTTTAAAACTAGAGATCCCTGCTTTGAAAGAAGAAGATTAGGGGACTTCCGGCGGTGACGTAGAGTCGTGGCGGCACAGAAGAGAAGTGCTCTCTCTCTCTGTTGCCGATTTTCTGAGCTTTGGTGCCTGTTTTTGGCGGAGACCGGTCCCGAAGAGACCGGGAATAGAGAGGGGAAGCTTTGGGGGAGGCGAGGAGAGGTGTGATCTCCCGCCGTACCGTGAAGATCCCTCAATCCAGGCTTGGGAAGAAGTCGGCTGGCGCGGTGAGCACAGTCGGCCCGGAGACCCAAACGAGCTGATTGAGACCATCGGGAGCAAAGGAGGGAGTACAGTGCAGAATTGCTGAGGTCGAGCAGAAAGCAGAATTAATTTGGATTACCAACTTTGGCGCAAAACCGAGGAGAAAGTTTCTTTTCTTTCCGGAGGGGCAGCGTGAGGAAGGAAGATCTCAGAGCGCAAATGGGCGGCAACTGAAAAGGCGAGCAAAAAGGAAGGGGCGAAATACGGAGCAGCGAAGAAAGTCTAAGAAAACTTTAAAATAGGCAAAACGAAGGTGAGGAGAAATAGACTTAAACAGTGGAGATTAAAGGAAGAAGGGACTTTTTTTTATACCCCCATTTCTAGCTGCTCAAACGGAAGGAGTGAGAAAGTTTTGGCAAAGTAAGGATTACATACAGTGACTGTGCAGAATAGAGACCGCCATATTGTAATTGGAAAAGACTTCAACAGTAGTAAAAGAACTTGTTTTTTTTTCTTTCTCTTCACTGAAAATATACTGAAGCCAATAAGAACATTGAAAAAGCACTGCTCCAACTTATCTTTTTTTTTTTACTTAGGTATAGATGAATTAATATTGTTATTTATTGGAATCAATTAAGAAATATAGTGTGTATTTAACCAATTTAGAAAATATTTATAATACATAGAGATTTAAAAGTATTATTATTAGAATACTATATTACTATTAATTAATTATTATATATTAACCAGTAAATATTATTAGAATATTTTCTTTTTGTGGATTTTACTGAATAATTAATTACCAGATATTAAGATATTAAGAATTGATCAATTGTATAGTCTTTAATTATATAAGATATATATTTATATATATATTTATATTTGTAGTTATATTTATATCTATATTTATACTTAGATTTATATTTATATTCTTACCACATTCTTAACGGAATTTTATATAGAGAGAATTAATTACTTAAAAGAATTTATTTAAAGAAGGATTATTGGATTGACCTTTTATAAGGGGGGAAAAAAAGAAAGGAAAAGAAAGGAATTATAGAAATTTGGATGGTGATTTGGGAGAAAGTTGATAAAATATTGGGAGAACAATACAAGATCTTGAAAGAAATGACCAGCACTACCACAACCACATTGAAGACCGCCAAGAAACCAACGCCATTCTTAACAGGAACAGCGGCCTCCCCAGTGACACAGAAAACTTTGGAGGGAATGTTTGCATCAGACAAGCAACCCAGTACACCTAACATGCCAACGATGCAGGCCACGCTCATAACAATTCAGGAAACTATGGCCAAAATGCAAGAATGTATGACTAGAAATCATGAGCAATCTAGAAAAGACATGGATGAGGTAAAGAGAGAAGTCAAGAACGATATTCAAAAGACTGATGGAAAAATGGACTTAATACAAGAAATCATTCAAAAAAATGACCAAAGGATAAAAGAAATAGAACAAAAAACCGAATTGACGGAAGAAAAATTAGAAGCATTGGATACAAAAATGACAGGATTAAACAAGGAACTTGAGAACACCGTGGCCCAATTAGAAATGGAGAAGGCGGCATTTTATCTGCGTTTTCAGAACGTCATGGAAGACCGGGAGGAAGATCTGACGATGGTAATGGCTGAGATGATAGCAGAGGCACTCCAGAGAGAAAAAGACAAAATAATTAATGAATTAGATGAAGTCTACCGAGTCCACACTAACTATGCCCGACAAAACAAACTCCCTCGGGAGGTACATATAAGATTTGTAAGAAGGAAGGTGAGGGATATCGTATATAAGATAACAAAGGACGAACCAATGTATTACAGAAATAAAGAAATAATCACCTTAAAGCAAATACCCAAAAGAATAAGAGATTTGCGAAAAGACTATTGGTTTCTGGCCACGTTACTAAACAGAAGATATATATCCTTCAAATGGATAACTCCGGAAGGAATGTTAGTAACGTGGCAGGGAAAGAAAATCAAGGTGGATTCACACAGCAAAGCAAAGGAACTATATGACCAAATGATGGGCGCTGAAGTAACAAATGGTAATAAAGAAGAAAAAGGACGGAACATCAAAGGAAAACAGAAGAGAGATCGGGAAAGAACCCCGCAACAAGGAGGGAAAGTAGACGAAGGAGAGACCCAGGAAGAAGAAGGAGTGCAAACAAGAGGCAAAAAAAAAGGAACAGGAAGAAATAAAGAAGAAACAACAGGAAAGTCAGTAAGAAATGGAACGGACTTTAAAAATTTTATCTATAAATGTTAATGGACTCAACTCACCATCCAAACGACACCAAATTTACAAAAAAAATTTGAAACAAAAATCAGATATTGTGTGCCTCCAGGAGGTACATATAAGAAAACAGGACATGAAATATATACAATATAAAAAATTAGGTAAAGAATACGCTTCATTGGCAGAAGAAAAAAAAAGAGTGGTGGTATATATCAAGGAAGGAATAGACAGTAATATAAGGTATGTGGATACAGAAGGTAGGATAGTCATGATAGAGCTAAAACTTGAGTTCAAAAAGATATTATTGGTAGTAATATATGCTCCAAATAGTCAACAATTAGAATTTTACAAAAAAGTGCATGAGAAAATTATAGATCAAAAAATGGAAAATGTGTGTCTGATTGGGGATTTCAATGCTATTTTAGATGTAAGAAAAGATTATGAATGTGGTCAGCAAAATAAAAATAAAAAAATGTATTACCTAGAACCTTTATGAATATGGTGGAAGAGTTAAATATGGTAGATAGCTGGAGATGTCTTAACCCTGAAACAAGAAATTTTACATATTATTCGAATCCGCATAAGTCTTGGTCAAGGTTGGATATGATCTGGGTAACTATGTTAATGATGGAGATAGAAGAAGTAGATATTTTACCAAATAATTAGGCGGACCACAACCCGATAATGATGAAGTGGAAAGGACAGCAGAGAAAGAAGAATAGATGGACTATGAATACACAGATATTGCAAGAAAAAGAATATAAGAAATACATAGAAAAGGAGCTAGAATGGTTCTATAAGGAAAATACAAAGCAACACACTTCCCTACAAAACTTATGGGATACAACCAAAGCATATGTAAGGGGCCTCACAATATCATATAATGTAAAACGGAGAAAAGAGAGAGAGAAAGAATATAACAAATTACTAGAAGAAATTCAAAATTGGGAATGTAAATTGCAAAGAAACCCAGGGGACGAAAAAATAAGGTTAAATTGGCTAACAGCAAAACATAACTTAAACATATTAGAGCAAGGGAAATATGCAACAACATTGAAATATATAAGGCAAAATTATTTTGAAAACGCAAACAAACCAGGGAGATGGCTGGCGTATAGGCTGAGAAAGGAAAGAGAAAAAAGAATAATTCAGAAGTTACGAGACGATGAGGGTAAGATTCAATGGGCCCTAGAGGGAAAAAAGGACATAATAGTTCAATATTATCAAAAATTGTATGAAAAGGATATAGTAACAGAGGAGGAAATTGAATACTATTTAAAAGGGGAGGGATTGCAAATACTAACAGAGGAAGAAAAAGAATTATTAGATAAGGAGATCACGATGGGGGAGCTAAAAGAGGCGTTGAAGAGGCAAAAAAAATAATAAAACTCCGGGGACAGACGGTTTACCAATAGAGTTCTATAAGACATTTGGAGATTCATTAAACGGAATACTATTAGAAATATATAATGAAGCTCTAATGGAGGCAAAGCTACCTAACACATGGAAAGAAGCATATATTTCCTTAATACCCAAAGAGGGGACAGATACCACATTAATAAAAAATTATAGGCCGATTTCTTTGTTGAATACCGATTATAAAGTTTTCATGAGTATAATTGCCAATAGGATGAAAATATTACTACAAAACAAAATACACCAGAATCAAAATGGTTTTCTGCCCACAAGGCAGATAAAAAATAATTTAACAATGGCAATGGATGTTTTAGAATATTATGAGGTGCATCCAGAGAGACAGGTAGCGCTGATCTTTCTGGATGCACAAAAAGCGTTTGACCAAGTAAACTGGCAATTTATGAAGCAACAAATCAAAGGTATGAATTTTGGAGAAAGATTTACTAAAATGATAACATCGATATATCAGAATCAAAAAGCATGTGTCTTGGTGAATGGGGACCCAACAAAATTCTTTGGAATAAATAAAGGAGTAAGGCAGGGATGTCCGCTTTCCCTCCTATTTATCTTAACTTTGGAAAATTTGTTAATCAGAATTAGAGCAAATAAAGAAATTCAAGGATTAAAGATCAAGAGAGAAGATTACAAGGTCCAAGCATTTGCAGACGACCTTGTCTTCTTTATAGAAAACCCAACAGAAACAACCCCAAAATTAATAGAAGAGATTGAAAAATTCGGAAAGGTAGCAGGTTTAAAAATTAATAAAGAAAAGACAAAAATGATAACAAAAAACATGACAACAAAACAAGTACAGAAATTAGTAAAGGAATCTGGTCTGCAGGTAGTTAAAAAAGTTAAATACCTAGGGATAAATTTGACGGCTAGAACGGCAACAATAAAAGAAGACAATTATGACTCTTTAGTCCAGAAAATAAAGGAAGATTTAGAAAATTGGGGGAAATTAAAATTGTCTTTAC
The DNA here is from genome assembly GCA_022577455.1 of Arizona elegans. Taxonomy (NCBI): domain Eukaryota; kingdom Metazoa; phylum Chordata; class Lepidosauria; order Squamata; family Colubridae; genus Arizona; species Arizona elegans. The sequence continues at coordinate 40,846,148 of JAKOOJ010000010.1, read as the reverse complement.
TGGGGAAAATAGCAGCAATTAAATCAAACATACTTCCAAGACTCCTTTATTTATTCCAAACAATTCCAATAAAATTAGATAAGAAATATTTTGATAATTTGGACAAAATAACTAAAAAATTTGTGTGGGCAGGGAAGAAACCAAGAATAAAATTGAATATATTACAAGACAACAAAAGTAGAGGTGGATTTGGACTCCCGGCATGGGATAAATATTACAAGGCTGCCAGCTTATTATGGATTAAAGATTGGATAACCTTAGATAATCAAAGATTGCTAAATTTAGAAGGGCATGATTTAATGAAGGGATGGCACGCCTTTATATGGAGCTCAGGAAATAAAACATATAAACATTTTAATAACCATACAATTAGGAAATCTTTAATTAACACATGGCTACAAATTAAACACAAACACTATATGAAAATTCCCGGCTGGCTATCGACCATAGAAGCAATAACTCACCCCAACATATTATCAAAACAAAAGATTTTAAGATATAGAGAAATAGTAGATGTTCAGGGGAAATTGAAAACTAGAGAAGAGCTCAAAGAACAAGGAATAGTAATAGATTGGTGGCCCTACTCGCAAATAAAGGTAAGATACAGAAAAGACCAAGAGGAGGAAGGAATAGATTTAAAACAAAATCGATTGGATAAATTATTAGAATCTAAAGAAGGGAAATTAATTTCAAAACTTTATAAATATTTACTCGAATACGATTTGGCAGAAGAGTTGGTCAAAGGGCAGATGATAGCCTGGGCGAGGAACATAGGGCACAATATACAATTGGAAGATTGGGAAAGAGTATGGGGAGATAATTATAGCATGACAAAATCGGTAGCCTACAAAGAAAATCACTATAAAATGTGGTACCGATGGTATCTGCCACCCGCAAGGTTAGCAAAAATGTATCCAAATGTGAATCCGGCTTGTTGGAAATGTAAAAAAGCGCAGGGAACTTTTTACCATGCTTGGTGGCTTTGCCCAGAAATTAAAAAATACTGGAACAAAATAAAAACATGGATATTAGAAATAACAAATTACGAAATTGAATTAACACCCGAAGTCTATTTACTCGGCATGATTAATATTAGAAAAGACATAAAATACTTAATACTCCACATTATAACGGCGGCTAGATTAGCGTTGGCACAACTCTGGAAAATAGATCGTTTGCCAACTGATCAGGAAGTAATACAGAAAATCTATGTATGTGCAGAGATGGATAAATTAACCCTAGAATTACAGGATAAGGAAGACTCAAAATACTTTAAAATATGGAATAGCTGGTACCAGTGGATAAGTCAGAGAGAGGGAATGGTTAGAGATGAAAGTTAGGAGAAATCAATGTAAATAAACAACTGCACTGTCAGAGAGATATAGAAGGAAATAAGTCACTGTGCGTATGTATATATGTATATATAACATTAGAAAGTAGTTAATAGATGAAGTTGAGCACTATATATGTACTGTATATGTATATGTAATTTGTGTGTTTGATTAAGAGAAACTTGTCAGTTTTTCTTATAATTGTTTTAAATGTCTTTTTTAAATAGGAATAAAGTTTGTTTATAATTTTTTTTTAAAAAAAGAAAGAAGAAGATTAAAGGTCAAAAAGACTATAGTAGTGTTCTTTAAAAAATGAGTGACATTATTTAAAGATTGGAAACTTTTGGATTTGGTGGATTTGTTGTTCTGGTTGCTGAATTTAAATTGGAAATTAAAAATGGCTTCAAAAGAAATAAAGACTGTTGTTAAAAGTGCTGGGAGCTCGCCAGCTCAAACGTCCAAATTGCAACCCCTCACTGCTCCAACGGAACCACCAATATTAACACTTGAAATGTTGCAGGAAGCCCTTAAAACACAAGCCTCTGTTACAGAAAAAAAAATTACTGCGGCATTTGAGGATAAAATGCAAGATGTTGCTGATGAGATGGCTGAAATTAAACAGTTTATTCAAAATCGAAATCAGGAAATTAGAGAAGATATTGTCATGGCAGTCCAAGGTCTGGCAAGCCACATTGAAACACTAGATGAAAGAGTGGAAGAAATTAAGGAGTTTAATGTGAATTTGGAAAATAAAATGGAAGAGGTTCAGAATAAGATGGAAAGAGCAGAGGCCGATGTAACAATGATACAATATAGAGACATGGAATTTGATTTGAGAATAAGAGGCCTGAAGGAAAATAAGCAAGAGAAACTGAGAGATTTTTTCAGAAGCATTTGCACAGATAATGGGAAAACAAAAAGCAAATCTTGAGTGGCAAATTGACAAAATTTACCGTGTCAATTCATGGGTCGCCAGGCAGAAACATTTACCAAGAGACATTGTTGTTTACTTTACTACAAGGAGAATATGCAATGAAATTTTACAAGCCACTTTTAAAAATAAACCTCAAGTGGAGGGGCAGGAGGTTTTAATACTGAAAGAAATCCCCCCTAAAATGTTGAGAGCCAGAAGGGATTATACCTTCTTGGTGGAAGAACTGAGAAACCGTCAGATACAGTACAGATGGGAGGTTCCAGCTGGACTAGTGGTGAATTATTCAGGAGAAAGATATCGTCTTAATTCAGTGTGGAAGGCAAGAGATTTTTACACCAATGTACTAAAGGCTGGATGCCCACAGTCCCCAGAAGCCAGAAGGAAGACGGAAGCAGAGGGGGCAAGAAAGGGGGAGAAGGAAGAATTGTTGGCACAGGCCCAAAGGGGAGCTTTGATTACTCAAGAAGATTTAATACAACTTTCGACTACTGTTCAAGCCTTGGAGGTAGTCGAAAAAATAGAAGAACCTAAGGATCAAAGACAGACCCGAGCGGCAGCCAAGCGTCAAGAAGAATTAAGAGTGCAGCAACTTCAGATGACAACTCAAGAAACTACAAAAACAGACTTCCGGTTTGCTAGCCTTCGGCGAAGACGGTACCTTTTTAAGGACCGCCAGCCCCGCCTGTAGAGCCGCCTCGAGATCGAGAAGCGGCTCGAAAACTCCGAAATCCGAAGGATTGAAGAAGGAGAGATAGCAGGGCACAGGTTGAGCCCCTGTAAGCCCCCAGAGAATCGCTTCTGGGGAGGAAACAGGCGCAGCTCCCTCCCAACCTGCTGAGACTCCGGACGGCGTGGGACGATTCTGCCTTCAGCAGAACAAGCCGGCTGCAGCAAACGTTCAAATTGAATGAAACCAACCTTAATAAGCAGCGGAAATATTAACTTGAACCCTTAAACTTGGAAATCGCAAGTATTAGCGCTTTGTTGACTTTTTAACTTAAGAGAAAGTACGAGCGAGTGAAAGTGATTTGAAAAAATATGGCACCCAGCAGCAGAGTTAACGAGCTTGCGAGAGTGGATTTGTGAAGTTATTTTGCTTTGCTACAAAGTTGCTCCGCTTGTAATAAAGAGAAACAAGAACTCTTTCTTTAAAATCTGAATTTGCTTTACTCCAGTTTCTATTTGATTAAACCTGGGGGATTTTTTTAGAAGTCTCTGTGGAGGTGGAAAAGGAAAAGGGACTTCCCTTTTCAGAAAATCTAGCTTACGTGGCAGGATGGTCTCAAAGAAGCAGGAAGGAAAGGCAGCGGGGGGGAATCCCCCACACACAAACATGAAATGCAGCTTCCCCCTGCCCAACAGACACAGACTCAGAAAAAAGATTTTGACTTTGAAAATTTAAAAGAATTTATTTCTCAGGCTTTGGATGACAAATTTCAAAAATCTCACCAAGAAATAGATGATAAACTTCAAAAATCCCAACAGGAAATTATGCAGGAAATTAATGAAATTAAAGACATGGTGAAACAGGATTATGGCAAGGTGACTAAAAAAATATTGGATGTGGCGTCTGGCCTTGCAGAATTTATTATTAAAGTGGACTCCAAAGTGGAAGATTTTAAATCAGAAGTCAATGTTAAGATTAAGGACAATGATTATAAAATTTTTGATGTTGATGAAAAAGTGCAGAGAGTTGAAAATGAAATTGTTATGATGCAATTCAGGGCCATGGAATTTGCTATAAGGCTCAGAGGAATTAGAGAGGATGACCGGCAGGATTTGAGACAGATTTGTGCTGATGCCCTGGCTGTGTTATTAAAAATTAATCCTGAAGTGGTTTTTTACAAAATAGATAAAATTTACAGAGTGAATTCTTGGGTGGCCAGACAAAGACAATTGCCTAGAGATGTGGTGATATATTTTACAGACAGAACAATAAGAAATGACATCCTGCAAAAATCTTTTCTCTCTTCTGTGCAAGTGGGGGGGGGGCTCAAATTGGAGTTTTTAAAGAATTGCCACCCAAGATGCTGAAAGCCAGAAAAGACTTTGGTTTTCTAGTAAATGAATTGAAAAAACAAGATATACCATTTCGGTGGGATGCCCCAACTGGTATAATTTTGAAATACAATGGAGAAAGACATCGGTTGAATACTGTTGAGAAGGCAGAGTATTTTTATTCTGCTAATTTTAAAGAAAGAACACCATCTCCACGTACATCCACAGTGTTGGAGATTAAGGAGAGTGATAAGAAGCAACCCCAGCAAGAGATGCAAGAACAGTCAAAGCAGGTGGACTCAGAGGACATGCAAGGTGCTGTAGGAGGTTTTCTGGAGGAACCCCTGCTAGAACCTTCTCCAATCCTGGACCCGGTCCAGATGGTTGAAGTCAAAGACCAGCGTATAACTCATGCAAAATCTAAGCAACTTAAAGAAAAGCAACAACAGGAAAGACAATACAAAAAGGGAGCTAAGAGTACTGTACAAGAGACTGAAGCCATGGGGGGAGTGAAACCGAAGATTATGGAAGATATTCGGTTATTCTGCTCGTCGCTTCAAAAAGATAAAGATGACAATTAAGTGCTTATCTTGGAACGTGAATGGGTTGAATTCATTACAGAAAAGGAAGAAGTTATTTGCATATTTGAGACAATTTAATAATGATATAATTTGTTTACAAGAAACCCACATTAGAACTCAAGATCAAAAACATTTGATAAACTCTAAATTAGGAACACATTTTGTGGCTTCAACTTTGCAAAAAAAGAATGGTGTGGTTATTTATGTAAATAAAAGACTGACAGCTAAACTTATAGAAGCAGATGAAGATGGCAGGTTTTTAGCAATTGAATTGTTTACAGTAAACGGCCAAATTCTTTTGACTGGAATTTATGCTCCCAACCAACAACAGGATCATTTCTATAAAATATTACATACTAAAATACTGCAATGGGACTATAGATCTATTTTAATTATGGGAGATTGGAATGGAGTAATTGATTCTAAATTAGATAAAAAGAGCACGGCAAAATCCAGGATTAGACTACCACAGACTTTTTTCGATATGAAAGAGGACTTGGAATTAAAAGATATTTGGAGAATACATAATCCAAAAGAACTGGACTATACTTTTTTTTCTGATAGACACAGATCCTTCTCTAGGATTGACTTTATTTTGTTGTCAGATGATCTACTTGTTAAGACAAAAAGAACAAAGATTTTTCCAAGAACTTTGACCGACCATAGCCCAGTATGGATAGAATTTGAGACGGATAAAATTGAAAGACGATCATGGAGATTAAATGAAAATTTGTTCAGATATGAAAAAAATATAACAGAACTTAAGAAGCACTTGAAAGAATTTTTTGAAATGAACTTGAATAAGGGTACCCCACTTGAAATTGTGTGGGATGCGAGCAAAGCTTATATGAGAGGGGTACTCATTTATATGAATTCTAAACATAGACTGAATCGACAAAAGAAGAGATCTGAATTGGAAGCAGAAATAAAGAATAAAGAACAGCTACTTATTAAAAATCCAACAGATGAAAGAATACGTGGTGCTATAAAACTTTGGAAAGATCAATTTCAAATGCTTATGGCGGAACAAGTTACAACAAACTTACAATATGTGAGGCATAATACATTTTGTAATGCCAATAAACCGGGCAGATGGTTGGCTTATACATTAAGGAAGAAGCAGAGTATACGGACTATTGATAGTATTGATATTGGAGGGAAAGAAATCTTTCAACAAAAATTAATTAAAGAAGCTTTTGCAGACTATTATACTAAACTATATGCTAAAGATGATGTGCACAATGAACTTATAGAAAAATATTTAGCTAATAAAAGAGTCACTAAAATTACTACTCAACAAAAGGAAAGAATGAATTATCCTATAACAGAGGAGGAGATAATAGTAGCAATTAAACAATTAAAAACAGCCAAAGCTCCTGGAACGGATGGCTTGACAGCAGTGTATTATAAAACTTTGCAAGCAGAAATGGTGGAACAACTTAGAGACTTATTTTGCAATATTCAACAAGGGGGTAAAATACCCCCATCATGGACAACATCTTATATTTCTCTGATACCAAAAGAGCAAGTAGGTCCTAAAAAACCGGAGAATTATCGACCAATATCTCTTTTGAATACTGATTATAAAATTTATGCAAAAGTATTAGCCAACAGGCTGATGCCAGTAATCCAAGAGGTGATTCATGATGATCAAGCAGGATTTATCGAGGGCAGATATATGAAAGACAATGTAAGGCAAGTAACAGATTTACTGGAGTATCTTGAGACGAATAAACAGATATCTGCAGTGCTGGTTTTTTTGGATGCGGAAAAGGCCTTCGACAGAGTGGATTGGAATTTTCTATTAAAGACTTTAAAAAAGATGGACTTTGGGGACCTATTTATACAGGCGGTCTCAGCAATTTACCAAGAGCAAAAGGCACAGATTATTATTAATGGAAGTTTGACAACAGAGTTTAAAATTGAAAAGGGAACAAGACAGGGATGTCTGTTATCCCCATTGTTATTTATTTTAACACTAGAAGTCTTGTTAAATACAATACGGGACTCTAATATCTTGAAAGGCATAATGATAAGGCAAGAGGATTATAGAATAAAGGCATTTGCAGATGATCTGGTTGTTACCCTAACACCGCCAATGGAATCAATAATCCAGATGAAAGACATTATACAAGATTATGGTAAAGTTTCAGGTTTTAGACTAAACCAGAAAAAAACTAAGATGATAGTCAAAAATATGACACAAGATCGTAAACACGAGCTTGAAAGGAGGGCAGGTTTTGAGATCGTACCAAAGGTAAAATATCTAGGAGTTCAGGTAGCAGAATCAAACGTGAAATTGTTTCAAAATAATTATGAGGTGTTATGGCGAGATGTGCAGAAAGATATGGAGACTTGGAAAAAACTGCAGCTGTCTCTACTTGGAAGAATAGCAGCAGTTAAGATGAATATTTTGCAATGAATGCTTTTAATTCTCCCATATCCAAATCTTTTTTTTGGGCTTGTGACTGCGTATCCTGCTTACGTGGGGGGGATCCCCCCCCTGTTTTGCCTTCCTGCTTTTTTGAAGCCATCCTGCCACGTAAGCTAGCTTTCTTAAAAAGGGAGGGTCCGCCTCTTCTGCCACCTCCACAATACCTTCTAAAAAAGTCCCCCAGAGTTACTCAAAGCAAAGCTATAATGCAGCAAAGACAAGTAAAAGGGAGAGATTTTCCTCTTATTTCTGTTGCAGCCGGAGCAACTCTGTAACAACTTTTTAACTTTGTAGCAAGACAAGATAACTTCACCAATCCACACCCACTAATTCATTTGCTGAGCGCCATATTTTTTCAATCACTTTCACTCATTCCGAGACTTTCACTTCAGTAAAAAAGTTCAGCAAAGGTCTGATACTTGCAGTTCAAAGTTTCAGGGTTCAAGTGGATTGCGGATGTTTATTTGAGTTTTTTTCCTCACTCTTTAAAGGTTTCCTGAGGTCGGCTTGTTCCGCACAGGCAGAAGACGTCCCACGCCGCCCGGAGTTTCAGCAGGTTGTTAGGGAGCCGCGCCTGCTTCCTCCCCAGAAACAGTTCCCTGGGGGGGTTGCAGGGGCTCTACCTGTGCCCTGCTGCCTCTTCTTCTACAATCCTAGGGATTTCGAAGATTTCGAGCCGCTTCGCAATCAGGAAGCGGCTCTACAAGCGGCGGGGGTGGCGGTGCCAAAGGAAAGCACCGTCGCCGCCGAAGACGAGGAAACCGGAAGCTCCGATTATGTTTTGTTAGAAAGGGATTCAGAAACTGAACTAGTTAAAGACTGTATGGTTAAGTGGGCACAAAATTTTGAAGAACCAGTGATGTTGGAAACATGGGAAAAAATTTGGGTTCAGAATGTTAAATTTACACAGTCGCAGAATCTGCGGGAAAATTTCTACAAAATGTTTTATAGATGGCATTTAGATCCAAAAAAATTGTCGTGTATGTACCCTAGTGCCCAGCCTAAATGTTGGAGATGCAATTGCTTAGATGCTACATATTATCATGTTTGGTGGACCTGTAAGAAAGTTAAGGCTTTTTGGATAAAAATTTGGTGGGTCATGCAGAATGTTTTGAAGAGAAAGATTCAATTTTCTCCACAACTGTTTTTATTGGGTATAGTTAAGGGTTTTACATTGGGGGAAACAAAAATGATATTGTACATGATAACTGCAGCAAGATTGTTGATAGGTAAATACTGGAAAAATGAAGCGCTGCCTTCGATTGAGAAATGGATTTTGAAGATGGCCAGTTTTGCGGAGATGGCGAAGATTTCAGCATATTTAAAAGATTGTTCTCAAGAGACTTATGAATGGGAATGGAAGAAGTGGATAGATTATGTTCAGAACAAATATCAAACTAGGAAGTACCAAATAGCTTTTATTTGAAAATGTTATATTAAGATAGAAATATTTTAAGGTCGAGGATGAAAATTTATTTGAAAATGTTATATTAAGATAGAAATATTTTTAAGGTAATCAGGATGAAAATTTATTTGAAACTGCTATATTAAGATAGAAATATCTTCAAGGTAATCAGGATGAAAATTTATTTGAAACTGCTATATTAAGATAGAAATAGGTTAATGTAATGAAGATGAAAATTTGTAAGGGGAGGGCGGGGTTCAAGTTTTATATACAAAGGAGGGTTTTTCCTTTTATTTGACATGATTATATTGTGAGGAAGTCTGGGGGGAGGGGTGGGTTAGGGTGGGTTAGGGTGGGTTAGGGAGGTTGGGAAGTTTGGGGCGGGTCGAGGGGGGGGAAAAAAGGGGTGAAAATGTAATTGTAAAACTTTTGCAATAAAAAAAAAAAAAAAAAGATGAATATTTTGCCAAGATTTCTTTTTTTGTTCCAAACGATTCCGGTGCTTAAAAGCGATAAACAATTGAAAGAGTGGCAAAGTGGAGTGAATAAGTTTGTCTGGAACGAGAAAAAACCGAGAGTGAAACTGAAAATTATGCAAGATGTTCCAGAAAGGGGAGGTCTTAAACTTCCAAACCTACAATTATATTATGAAGCAGCAGCTCTGACTCAAGCAAGCGACTGGTTTGGAAGGAAAAAGACTGGAATATTGAATATAGAAAGTTTTGACCTCGAATTTGGATGGCATGCTTATTTATTTTATGAGAACAAAGTGGATAAAGTATTTAAAAGCCATATACTTAGAGACTCTTTGATGAGGGTCTGGAAGAAGCACCGATTCAAATGGGATTACAAAATACCGCTATGGTTGGATCTTGGTCATATCATGTGGAATACAAATATAATGTCACTCGGGGGGTTTTTATATAAAGAGGTTCTTTTTACAGATGCGGGCAGATGGCAGTTGAAGACATTCGAGACACTGTTGGACGAAGGGATTAATCTAACTTGGTTACAGTATAATCAACTCCAACTGAGATGGAAAGAGGACCAAAAAACTGGTATTATGTTGCATGAGGAAGAATTGGTTAGACATATAAAAGAGAAAGGTCCAATGCATATTAAAAGGTTATATAATGTCTTGTTAGAAAGGGATTCAGAAACTGAATTGGTTAAAGATTGTATGATTAAATGGGCACAAAATTTTGCAGAACCAGTGATGTTGGAAACATGGGAAAAAATTTGGGTCCAGAACGTTAAGTTCACACAGTCACAGATCTTGAGGGAAAATTTCTATAAAATGTTTTATAGATGGCATTTAGATCCCAAAAAATTGTCGTGTATGTACCCTAATGTTCAGCCAAAATGTTGGAGATGTGATAGTCTAGATGCTACATATTACCATGTTTGCTGGACTTGCAAGAAAGTTAAGGCTTTTTGGATAAAAATTTGGTGGGTTATGCAGAATGTTTTGAAGAAAAAAATTCAATTTTCTCCACAACTGTTTTTATTGGGTATAGTTAAGGGTTTTACACTGGGTGAAACAAAGTTGATATTGTACATGATAACAGCAGCAAGATTATTGATAGGTAAATACTGGAAAAATGAAGCTTTGCCCACTATCGAGGAATGGACTTTGAAGATGGCCAGTTTTGCAGAGATGGCGAAGATTTCAGCATATTTAAAAGACTGTTCACAAGAGACTTATGAATGGGAATGGAAAAAGTGGATAGATTATGTTCAGAACAAATATCAAACTAGGAAGTATCAAATAGCCTTTATTTGAAAATGTTATATTAAGATAGAAATATTTTAATGTAATGAAGATGAAAAACTACAAGGGGGAGGGAGGGGTTCAAGTTTTATACAAAGGGGGGTTTTTCTTCTTGATCTGAGTATATTGTATGGAAGTCCGGGGGGAGGGGAGGGTTAGGGAGGGTTAGGGAGGGTGAGGTTGGGAGGTTTGGGGTGGGTTGAGGGGGGGGAAAGGGGTGAAAATGTAATTGTAAAACTTTTGCAATAAAAAAAAAAGAAACTACAAAAACAGAAGCAGTGGGAGGAGCAAGGCCCAAAAGCAAAATGCATGGAGATTTCCAGCAAATGCTCCGCAAGCTTCAGGGTGCCAAGAATGGCAACTAGATTTCTGACTTGGAATGTTAATGGCTTAAATTCACCACAGAAGAGGAGAAAAATATTTCATTATCTGAAACAGTTTAAAAATGAAGTAATGTCTACAAGAGACTCATATAAGAAGGAAAGATCAAAAATATTTAATAAATGCAAGGCTAGGTACACATTTTGTTGCATCTGCTCCTGAGAAGAAGAATGGTATAGTAATATACCTAAAAAAAGATTTAATTGCTAAACTAATTGAAGCAGATGATCAAGGAAGATTTATAGCAATTGAACTTTTAATAAAAGGGGAAAAATACTTTTAATTGGAGTATATGCACCGAGCCAACAACAGGAAAAATTTTACAAGCTTTTACATTCCAAGTTACTACAATGGGATTATAAATCATGCATTTTATTGGGTGATTGGAATGGAGTTTTGGACACTAAAAAGATAAGAAGGGGCTTCTGCAAAATATCTCAACGCGTGCCAGATTGCCAAAATCGTTTTTTGAGATGATGGATGATATGGAGTTGAGAGATATTTGGCGAGAGAGGAATTCTGAAGCAAAAGATTTTACTTTCTTTTCTGATAGACATCAATCTTTCTCTAGGATTGATTTTATATTAATTACTAATGATCTCTTTTCTAGGGTAAATATGGTGGATTATCCAAAACATTCTCAAGAAGATAAAATTTACTCCACAGTTCTTTCTGTTGGGTATAATTACAGATTGTACGGATATAGAGACTAAATTGATTTTAAATTTAATAACAGCAGCCAGACTTCTGGTGGCGCAGTATTGGAAGAAGGAAGACTTACCTACTATTGAAGAATGGATGTTAAAAGTAGTGAATTTAGCAGAGATGGCAAAAATTTCAGCATACTTGAAGGACCATTCAAATGAAAGATATATATCGGAATGGAGAAGATGGATTGACTATATTCAAAACAAATATCGGACTAAAAAGTTTCAAATAGCCTATGAATGAAACCAAAATTTTCTTTTTGAATTATGTTTTGTTAGAAGAAAGGGGAGTTAAAGAGCAAGAGGGAGTTTGGACATTACAGAAAGTTAGCATATTTTAGTTTATGTTTGTTAAATATTACACCCTGTATTTGCTCTGGGAAGTCCAGGGTGGGGGGTTGGAGGGAGAGGGGGGATGAGGGATGGTGGGTGGGTGGAGGAGGGATGGGGGGAGGGGGAGGAGGGATGGGGGGAGGGGGAGGAGGGATGGGGGAGGGATGGGAAAAATTGTAATAATTGATAAAACTTTTTAATAAAAAAAAAAATTCCTGTTCAACTGTGTACAACTTTTTGTCGAGGCCACTTGGATTGGCTATGGAGCCTGGCTGTGACCATTGATGCTGAACAGTATCCAGAAAAAGCTTTGGAGATGGAACAGTCTCCTGCTGGGCGACCCATTCAGTAAAAAGACGAGTGTTGGAATCACCTTGTTCCAAAGTCCCCGATGGAGTTGACTGGACTAGGCCCATGTTGGCAGTAACCTTGGCTTTGTGTAACAAGGTTTTGAACATTGCATGGTGAAAGAGTCCCATAGAGTGGGAAGCGCCAGGAGAAGGATCCTCATCATCACCTGACAGGCAGTAGTCAAAGGCCTCCTCCTCGTCAAGAAATGACTGATCGCTATGATGAGAATGTGAAGGAGAGCGAGCAGCTGCAGTTGCTTCGTGAGACAAATGCGAAGAAGATCTGGAAGAATGCAACACTTGAGCCGGAGCAGAAGAGGGAGCCAAGATACCCCTTTGCGAAAGGGCAGAATCTATGCTACTAGCCACAGTCTGAGCTATTAGATCACACATCTCCTGTGGAAGAGAAGACGGCTGCCCCTCTACAGGACAGAGACCCGCTGCTGTAGGAGTGAAGGTGGCAGAAGGTTGAACCACATCAGATAGGGAGACATCCGTCCCTTGTGTAAAGACTTCTCTCACCATGGATTGATCTTCCTGAATGGTGCTTGCGATGTTTGGAGACCAAGAAGTGGTGTACTGGTGGGGTGGAGCCTCAGGGGCTTGGTCAAGTGGAACTGGCATGACCGTGGGTGGAGAGTGGACAATGGTCTCTGCTTGCTTTTTAGCTTTATCAAACTGTTTATTCAAAGCCATGTGCCTTCTCTGGGCATCTTTCTCTGCAGCAGCAGAAGTGGAAGCAGGGGTGGTAGAGGAAGCAGAATGCCTGGAAGGATTAGAGTCCTTAGGCCTTCCCTTAGGCTGGGTGCATGACTTGGCAATCCCAGTGGACTGGCTGTGGTCTGCCATGGAGGAAATTGAATAGAGCAGGGAGCAATTCAAATTGAAGGAGCAAAGGGGGTTAGGTGGGAACCTTCTGTTGTTGGGACAGATCTACCTGCAATAGACAAAGGAAAGACTGAATAAAATAATTCAAAATCCTGAATGTGAGAAAGAAACCCAATACAATGAATGGGAAGCAAAGAAAAAAACCCCTGCTGAGTCACTGAGGCCAAATTCAAAATGGCGGCCGTTGTTCAAACTGCTGTGCGAGGGTGGAAAAACATGGCGGCCATTAAAGGGAACCAACAACACAGTTCCGCTAGAAACACAGACCCAAGCAGCAAGTGATTAAGTCAGCAACATAGCTTCCAAAATTAAAGCCTCAGCACATTTAAAAAGCTCAAATGGCTTGGATCACAGTCCCATCGCTCCCAAATCGTTCCATAACATGCAGGCAAGAATATCCAGGGAAGAGCTGAGCCCCGACACCACGAGGCTATTCTCCATTCCCCCGGTGCAAGACTGAGCAACACAGACTCCCACGCGCCCTCCACTCACTTCACTTCAAATTATAGTAAAGCCACGGCATGGAGCCGTGGCACAGTCTCCTGCTTGCCCTCCAATAGCTGCTGCCCATCAAACAACAAAAACAAATGGCACGAGGCCGAAAACACAGCCTCTCCCACGCCCTCCATTGACTCACAGTTAAAGCGATTCCAGCCGCCGCCGGCAAAACCGCCCTACAGCTGATCGGCGGTGCGGGCGAAATCCTCCTTCTGAATGGTCTCACTCTCCCACCAACAATAAAGTAACAAATATGGAAATTCCTGATTTGAGAGTCCAAAGAGTGGAGCTCCAGAAGAACAAGTCTCGAAGGCTCGGACTGAGTAAGGGACTGGGGCTAAACCGGAAGAGGTGTGTTTAGTCAAATTGCTTACTCAGTCTCTGGCCTATCGGATGAGGAATAACCCACTCGATGGACTCTCTAAACAGCGCAAGGGAGAATGCTGTACCCTGTCTTGTGGGTCTTGCCAGTTTGCCTGCTTTGCTGAACTTCTTGCTCTGGTTACTGTTTAGCTAACCTGGCTTATTGGACTGCTGGCCCTGGTTACTGTTTGGTTAACCTGGCTTACTGGACTACTTGCAGCCAGAGGCTTCTGAAGGTGCGTGTGAGAGCTTTGCTCCAGGACTTGTAGTGAATGTAGGAACGTTTGGGGGACACGGTTGGAGCAATAAAGGGGAATTAGACCTGTTTTCTGGTTGTGTTGCTTTTGTGCCACGCCCCGGGTCATCATAAATTCTTTTGAAGAACCAGTTGGTTTGGAGTATGTAATCAAGAATGATCAACCATCTTTTCTACTGTACTCTTCTGCCTTACGAATGTTCTTGGATGGATTGTTAATCCTGAATGTACATCACTAAGATGCTGGATATCCTAGATGCCCACTGTCCACTTGGCTTTGTTTGCTTTGTCCCGGAACTATGAAGCAGAGGGCAGGGAAGATATTCCATCTTTTGCTGGCATCAGACCTGATTTTGCTTTTTGAGATGCCACCTGATACACAGCCATCTCCTCAGAACTTCTTCAACCCTCCTGTTCTTTGAGGAACATGGATTCTATAGTTCTCTGACTGGTACTCTTGTCCTGTACTCTCCTTTCTCATCCCATACAGGGAGATGGATGTCTTTAAGACAGGACTTGAACATCCCCAAACTAATGACAATTGCAAACTCAGAATGAAGAGTATGCCACTGATAGGACCCAACCCATTGCAATCATATTAGCTAATGACTTTTTATATTAATACAGATATATAAATACATACATTTCTATATAAATCCTTTTTTTTAATAACCTCCCCTCCTTTTCCCATTGGCCAGAGTGCAGTTCTTTTAATGCCAAGGTTTATGTCCCTATGATAATGTGTACTAAAATATGTACAGGACCCCATTTTTGTCCACACGGCTGATGGACCTAAAATGATAACCTGTCCCTTCTTCCCTCATTGTACCCCCTGGGAACTGTACAGCGTGTTTCTCAGTCAGGGGTGGGGGAATGGGAGTGTGTTTTGTGTTTTAAGCCAAGCAATCATTTTAAAAGTGTCTGATTTACAATGTACAGACTAAACAAACATTAAAAAAAAGAATTTAGATATTGTTTGTGCTAAGCCGGGTTGTGTTACAAGCTGATGTAAGAGGACATTCCTTCAAACCATGTGAGTATACTGTTAGAATTAGCACAGAATAACTAGGTTTATAATTCTCAAACTAATGAAACAAAGAAAAAAAAGTAAAGCAAACAATGGCAGACACTTTTGAATCATTGCTATCCTGTGTAAAAGACAAAAGGAAGCTGCATTTACTCAACCAGATCAAGTTGATTCTGGTACAAATATCTCGTTCTCTATTGCAGAGAGAAAGGGCTTTTATTGTTCGAGATTTGGCTTGTTTTCTCCAGCAAATCAGAGCATCCTTTTATTTGCTCAAAACCTCTTCTGCAGGTGGGAGGAGCTTTAGACACCATAAAGCAGTGTTGGCGAACCTTTTCGGCACTGAGTGCCAAAACAGGAGGGCGTGCGCATGTGCCGGAAACCAGAAGAGCAGCCGCCCGGTGCGTATGTGCGTGCCGGGCGGCTGCTCTTCCTGTTTCTGGCGCTCCCGCGCACGCAAAGACCAGGTGGCCGGTGCGCATGCATGCACCGTAAAGATAATCTTCCAGTTTCCAGCGCACACATGCGCACCACCCAACTGGTCTGTGTGTAAACATGCGCGCCAGAAACCAGAAGACCAGGTGCCCTGTGCGCATGGCACCATTTTCTATGGAGGGAGAAGGGCAAGAAATGTGGACAGTTTAAGAGACACTACCTTCGGAGAATATTATTAGAATTTTGGGAAAGAGTTAGGAACAGGCATTATTCAATGATTCTGATTTGGTTTGCTTCATTAGAGGCAGTAACACATGCGACACTATATAATAAGGAAATACCATTGACTTATCAGGATTTGCTTGACCCTCAAGGGGAATTGAAGACCCGAGAGGAGCTTACAAAACAGGGCAAAAAGGTAGACTGGTGGGCGTATGCCCAAATACAATCGAGTCAGAAGGGACCAAAGAAAGGAGGGAATATATAGGTCACTACAGGAGTTAGATAAAATCTTATTGGGAATTGAAAAGAAATTACTTTCAAGGTGCTACCAGTTTTTAGTATCACGATGGATTGGTGAGGAGGTGATTAAGGACACTATGATTGCCTGGGGGAAGAACCTCGGATTTTCTCCAAATCTGGATAAATGGGATGAGATATGGAATAGGAATATGAAACTTACTTTGTCAACCCCCTACAAGGAAAATATTTATAAAATGGTCTATCGTTGGCATATCCCCCCGGCAAGAATCGCAAGAATGTTCCCGGGAGTTTCTCCGGCATGCTGGAAGTGTGGGAATGGTTGTGGGATGTACTACCACCAATGATGGACGTGCCCCAAAGCAGGCAAATATTGGTCCAAGGTTCGGAACTGGATGGTGGAAATTACAGGATATAATATAGAGCTGAAACCAGAGATTCTTTTATTAGGAATGAAACCAGACAAAATAACTAAGGAAAAATGGTATTTGATCCTCCACATCACTACTGCAGCTAGGATATTATATGCGCAAGAATGGAAAAATGAATTAATACCCACAGAAAATAAATTGATTTGGAAAATTACAGAATGCGCAGAGACAGACCGGTTAACGAAATTACTTAGGAACCAAAAAGATTCTGATTATTACAAATGTTGGAATTTATGGTATAATTGGGTGAAAGAGAGGGAAATGAAATGGATTGTATTAGTGGTATAGGCGCAGATTTGTGTACGTTAGTTGCAATAACCTTGCATGTATATATGTAAAGTATTGTATTTTTAAAAATGAAAATAAACTTTATTAAAAAAAAAAGAAACCAGACGACCAGGTGCCCTGTGCGCATGCACGCCGGGGTGGCTGCTCTTCCGGTTTCTGGCGCTCCTGTGCATGTGAAGACCAGCTGGCCAGCGTGCTGGAACCCGGAAGAGCAACGTGCAACAGCTCGCATGCCCAGAGATGGCTCTGCTTGTCACTTCCAGCACGCGTGCCATAGGTTCGCCATCACGGCCAGAGAGAATAAATTTATTTTACATCACCTTATTCTTAAATTAGACAAATCAGATTCTTATTCCAAAGAACGTGTTTACAAACATTTATGCATGCTCATCTATTCTTGTAAATTAATAATGAGATGAAGTGTTGCAGAAAAATTTGAGGGTACAGATTGAAATGGGATTTCTGGATATATTTGACATCATGAGACTGGTGGAATAGTAGTGACTGCCCAGTGTCATTTTGCAATTCATGTGGAAAATAGTTGAGAATCCACCATGGACATTTTAAAATGTTTATACTAAATAAGAACAGTGAGAAAATGCAGAATTGAGAAATTTTATCTTAACAAGTTTATAGAGCTTTATAGTTCCTTTAAAAATGGAAAACGGCTGTTTCACTTCAATTAACAAAAAGGTATCTAAATTGACAAGAGGATTTGAGTTGGAAATATGTTGGGTAGCGACATAGAGCAGTGTTGGCGAACCTTTTCGCAAAACGGGAGGGTGTGCGCACATGCCGGAAACCAGGAGAGCAGCCGCCCGGTGAGTCCAGAGTTGCTGGTAGCCAGGCAGCTTATCAATGTAAGAAATTATTACCCCCATTTTAAACTCTCATTATGGTATTTTTATGTATGGTCTGTAGTATGATGGAAGGGCCACAACTATAATTATTGTAACTGAAAACACAAAAATCCAAAGACTAGCAAAAAGAATGTGAGATGGAAAATCTGTACCCACGAATGAAAATTACAATATATTGATAGTCAAATTAATGGATGTTAACTCAACAGCAAGCCTTACAGAGACTGGTGAGACATGTTTTAAGAAGACATAGATGAGAGGGGAGGCCACTCAAGGTGAATGTGCAATGAACCAACTAGTGAGTAGGGCCACTTATGCTATTACTGACCTGCCCATGGTTCAAACTGCCATGGAAGGGACAAAAATCTGTTACCAGAAAGTTCAAAACTGCTTGCTTTAGAATATTTTTAAAATTATGCAAGTTGCCTATCCCTGTTGTAAAACTGAGCGAATCAAGGTGACTTAAGCAAAGAGGAGCCTACCCTGCATGGCTTTATACTGCATGGGTGTAATGTGCTCAAAACCTGGAGGAGGGACATCCCAATACTTGCGGATTTTCTTCTTCTTCTCATGCCGAGGAGAACGGCTGTAGTACGGAGCAAAAGTAAAAGGTTAGTAGGAAGAAAGAAAAAAAACATATTTAATTTCCTGTAGTCTTAAAATTAAAATGAATTCCTACTTAAATTTATGCTTATTCCAGTTGGGATATTCCATAATATCCAGGGTCAATATTTTTAATGCAACAACCCCTACAATGAATCCTGATTCCTGCATTGTTTCCCTTAATTTTAGGTTGTTGTTGTTTTTTAGTGAAGCCTCCTATGGCTTTTTGTTGCCCCTGACAGCACCAGGAAGAACTGGCAATGCTCACCTTAGAGGACCTGACAGGCTTAGAGGAGATCTGAAAAACAAAAACGAAATGGGTTTGTGTTTAAAGCAACCCCATAAAAACATTCAGAGAGATTTAATAACAATTAATTTAATAACTTTGTCAATCTTGCATCCATGAGCAGAGGTGCAACCAAGGTAGACAAATGAGCAGTCTAAGAAAAAAAGTTCCGAACTTTATTCATTTATTATTGTGGCATATGACATTTGTAACTGGGTTTAAAAAGTGCCCAGGCACAAATACCTAGGTCATGTGTACTCATCACTAAGGACATTGGATGCCAGATATTAATCAGTAAAAAGAAGAGTATTTGATTATCAATAACCGGCTCTACATTCCATCAGCTTCTTTCAGTCGGTCAGAGAGTTGGCAGTTAGGATGGGGGTATTGTAGGAACTGGTTCATCGCTCTATTGCACCACTGGAGGGGACGGTTCATCAGACTCCAAAATGGCCATTTTCACTCTGGCCAGCCACCGTGAGAGGGTGGCTTTGGATGTTATTCCCCGGTGTTCGTAAATAGCATTAGACTCCTCCACTGTCATGAGAGGACAGTGGCATTTACTCTACCTGCACCTGAACCTGCATTTTCTTCTTCTCCGGGATTTTCAGACTTTTAGACCGATTATGGATTATTTATCATTGACCCTATGGCCATATCATCACCCCTGGTCATCAAATGTATTCAGCGGCCGAGCTCCTTGTGCTGTGAGACTCCCCCCTCTCGCAGGCCTGGCCCCCCATGCTATCGAGGGCCAACCTTGATGACGGGTTTTGGAACCCCAAGAGGTGGCATGTGACGAAGAGAGGGTTGAGGGTTTTTTTATGTAAATTTTTAGCAAAATTTTTAAGGGGTTCCGGGGGGGGGGTTTGGTTTAGAACTAGGGTTGTGGGTGTGGGGGATAACCCACCGAGGAGGGGGCCTGGTCCGGCTGAGGGGCGCGGCATGGGGGGTGTGGGACTCACGTGTCAAGGAGGGGGTTAGAGCTTGTTCCGATGGACTTTCCATCAGTACTGTGGGTGGGAGGGGCAGATATGGCGGGAACAGGGGGCAATATCGTGTTGTGGGAGCGCGCGCTCGCTGTCTTCGAGCGGTGGCGCGCTCCGGCCCCCAATGTTCTACTCGTTCCCCGGGCTGCACAGATCCTCAGGGCCCGGGCCTTCGTCTGATGTTATGCAACACCAGGTCCGTGGTAAATAAAGCCCCCCTCATTTGCGATCTTGTTCAGGACGGGGGAACGGACCTGGCGGGTATTACGGAGACCTGGTTGGGCCAGGAGGGGGGGACCCCCTCGTTGAAATGTGCCCACCCGGTTTTCGCGCATTTCATCAGCTGAGGTCACAGGGGAGGGGAGGGGGGTGGCGGTTGTCATTAAAGAAGGTCTTGGGCTGAGGGAGGCCACTGTTCCTCAGACGGCCGGATGTGAGTCCCTCCTTGTGAAGTGGGGTCATGGGGTCCAGATGGGCTTGCTGATCACGTACCTGGCTCCCTGCCACGTGGCGGCAGCCCTGCCCGAGCTGCTCAACGTTATAGCCGCGGTGGCAGTTGATACCCCCAGGCTTATGGTCATGGGGGATTTCAACTTGCCATCCGTCGGTGAGGCGTCTGAGGCGGCTCGGGAGTTCATGGCTTCCATGACGGCTATGGACCTGACCCAGTTAGTTCATGGCCTTACTCACACGGAGGGGAACACGCTGGACCTGGTTTTTGTCTCTGGTCAGTGGTTGAGTGGTCTTGAGATAGGGGATATAGCGATTGAGCCCTTGTCATGGTCGGACCACTCCCTTCTTCGCTTTGACCTTCAAACCGTCACACCCCGCCGCAGGGAGGCAGAACCGATGAGGTGGTTCCGCCCCAGGCACCTGATGGAGCCTGATAGGTTCCAGACAGAGCTCTGGCTCACGCCTTGACTGAGGACCTAGTGGCCGCCTGGGATAGGGCGGCCGCTGGAGCCTTGGATCGGGTCGTGCCTTTGTGGCCTCTGACCCGACGCCAGTCTCATCTGGCTCCTCGGTTTACCGAGGAGCTGAGGGAGATGAAGCACCGGAAAAGATGCCTGGAGAGCAGTTGGAGGGCCAGCCTTTCTGAATCCAACCGAACACTGGTAAGGTCTCATATTAAGACTTACCTATAAAACATATTAAGACCTTACCGATAAAAGCGGCAAAATGTAACTATCAGCCAATATGCAGAGGCAAAACAGTTGGCAACACTAGAAAGGATACAGGACATAACTGACAGGACATACTGCCTACATGCAATTTCAGCATGTTCTCATATAGCTCTGACATAACTACTTTCATTTTGGCGATCCTTGAACACACTTTCCTAACAAATTTAGTTTCAGCAGAATAACTGAATAACCATTCATTTCCAATGATAATTAATTAGCTCCACTTGCCAATATTACAAAAATTATTGACTTTTGGTCTCTAGTAATCTGGATTATTAGACAATATTATTATTCTGGTCTCAAACAATGTAAAAAAATCTGTTTCTCTAAATTTAGTTTTCAGAAAAATTGCTATTCTGCATAATTCTGAATGGCAAAAGGATCCATGTTTCTGAGGTTTTGCCTAAGATTCTCTACTCAGTATAAAAATATGTTGTTGAGGATCCATACCTGCGCCTCCTGCGATCTCGTGAAACACTGCGCTGATCCCTGTTGCGCCTGTCACGGCTACGACTGCGACGTTTCCTGTCACGACTCCGTGAACGACTGTGGCTGCGTTTACGATGACGATTCTCTTTATCACGTTCTAAAGGCAACAGGATAGAACACAGTGGGCCATCCAGCTGTTGCTTCAGAACAGAGAACATATCTCTGGTTGCCACAAACCATTTCATTTCCCTAAAACACTGAGCTGGTGTTTTTTTGGCTTTCAAAGGAGAACATTGAAGAAAATAAACATTGCCAAGAAGAAACTGATACCATGATTGGGTCATGTTTGTTGTATAACCATCTGGAATTATCTTAATTGCCCCTGGAAAATAGCAACAACAAATGGATCAAAAGGGAGAAATAGAGACAAGATAATTGTTTTAAAATTTGTCAACATTAATATGGCACAAAACCATCTCAAATCTCCAAATCTAGCAAGCAGAATGTTTGTATAGCCCAATTTGGAAAGCCTTGATGCATACCTTGAGACATACAAAATTATTTTCCATGAGACTTTTGCAACATATTCCCAAGAAGCAAAAAATGAGATAATCTAAATATGGTGTCAACAATTTAATTTCTTTAAAAGTCAAAACCAAGTAGTCTTTGTTTTCTATTTTGAAAAACACTGAGGAAAACCTGGGCATAATTTCTGCCCAGATTTTTGAGACTTCTAGTTACGAATACTACATAACAAAAACAAAGTAAAACACAAGGAAGTGTGACTTTCCTACCACCATCCCCCGTCGCAGGGGTGCGGAACCAGTAAGATGGTTCTGCCCCAGGCGCCTGATGGAACCCGAAAGGTTCCTGAGGGAGCTTGGGTCATTTCCCGCCTCCTTAGCCCACGATTCATCCGAGGCCCTTGTCGCAGCCTGGGAACAGGCTGCAGTGGGGGCCCTGGATCGAATTGTGACTTTGCAGGCTCTGATCCGACGCAGATCCCGGGCGGCTCCTTGGTTCACTGCGGAGCTCAGGGAAATGAAGCGTCGGAAAAGATGCCTGGAGGGTGGTTGGAGATCCTCCCGATCCGAGTCCGACCGAACACAACTAAGAACCCATATTAGGTCTTATCTTGTGGCGATGGAAGTGGCGAAATGTAACTATTTCGCCACTCTCATTGCATCTGCAGAAAACCGCCCAGCAGCCCTGTTTAGAGTGACCCGCTCCCTCCTTAATCAGGGAGTAAGGGAGGACCCCTCGCAGGGCCGTGCTGAGGATTTTGCAGTTTCTGCAAGATAAAATCACTCAGATTCGGACTGGGTTGGACTCCGACTGGACAGAGTCCGTTGAGGTGACAGGGGCTAGTCTTGATGGAGACATCTAGGTTGAGTTTGAGCCTGTTTCGTTGGATGACGTGGACAGGATTATGGGTAGGCTGGGGTCCTCCACGTGTTTATTGGACCCTTGTCCCTCCTGGCTAGTTTCGGCAGCCAGAGAGGTGACTAGAGACTGGATCCAGGCTGTTGTCAACACTTCGTTAAAGGAAGGGGTCTTCCCCGCTGCACTCAAAGAGGCAGTGGTTCGACCCCTCCTTAAGAAGCCTAGCCTGGATCCTGACGTTCTTAACAACTACCGTCCAGTCTCCAACCTTCGCTTTTTAGCGAAGGTTGTTGAGTCCGTGGTGGCGCAGCAATTCCCTCAATTCCTGGAGGAAACAGACTACCTCGATCCTTACCAATCCGGTTTCAGGCGTGCTCACAGCACTTAAACGGCATTGGTCGCCCTAGTAAATGATCTCTGGCGGGCCAGGGATGGGGGTTGTTCCTCCATCCTGGTCCTTCTTGACCTCCCAGTGGCTTTCGATACCATCGACCATGGTATCCTGCTGCAGCGGCTCAGGGGGATGGGGTTAGGAGGCACTGTTTTACAGTGGTTCTCCTCCTATCTCTCTGGTCGTCTGCAGTCTGTTTGGGCGGGGGGTCAGGGATCCTCCCAGAGGCCTCTCACTTGTGGGGTGCCTCAGGGATCGGTTCTCTCCCCTCTGCTCTTTAACATCTACATGAAACCGCTGGGTGAGATCATTCGTGGTTTTGGGGTGAGGTATCATCAATATGCTGATGATACCCAGCTTTACATCTCCACCCCTGACCACCCTAGGGATGCCCTTTCCGTGATGTCCCACTGCCTGGAAGCGGTGCGGGTTTGGATGGGGAGGAACAGACTTAGACTCAACCCTTCCAAAGACTGAGTGGCTGTGGATGCCGGCATCCCGGGATCTGGAGGTTCCATCTTTAGTGATCGGGGGAGAGACTCTTGCTCCCTCCGATAGGGTCCACAACTTGGGTGTCCTCCTGGATTCTCGGCTGTCCTTGGATGACCATCTGACAGCCGTAACCAGGGGGGCCTTCACACAGGTACGTCTTGTGCGCCAGTTGCACCCTTTTCTAGACCGGGATGCCCTTGCCACGGTCACTCACGCCCTCATTACCTCTAGGTTGGACTACTGTAACACCCTCTACATGGGGCTGCCCTTGGGATGCGTCCGGAGGCTCCAGCTAGTACAGAATGCAGCCGCACGGGTAGTTACGGGGGCGTCTAGATACTCCCATGTAACACCTCTCCTGCGTGAGCTGCAATGGCTGCCGGTGGCGTTCCGGATTCATTTCAAGGTGCTGGTGCTTACCTATAAAGCCCTTCATGGCTTAGGCCCGGGGTACTTGCAGGACCATCTCCAGCCATTCACCCAACGTTCTGTGTGCTCTCACAGAGTGGGCCTCCTCAGGGTACCGTCGGCCAAACGATGTCGGCTGATGGCCCCCAGGAGGAGAGTGTTCTCTGTGGGAGCCCGACCCTCTGGAATGGATTGCCCGAGCGCAGGACAGCCCCCGACCTTCTTTCCTTCCGTCGCGAGCTGAAGACGTGGCTCTTCTGTCAACTTAACTGATCCGTTTGGGGGTACACTGTTATAATTTTAAATTGTTTTAATAGGGTTGCTGATTTTAATTTTTATTTCATTGTGATTTGTATTGGAAATTGTCATTTTATAAGCCGCCTTGAGTCCCCAGGGAGAAAGGCGGCATATAAATCGCAATAATAAATAAATAAATAAATAAATAAATATCAAAAGATATGCGGTCTGCCACTAAAATATATCAATAGCTATATTTGCAAGAATGCAGGATGTTATTTCAACAAAACTAACACTACATTCTAATAGTTTTTTTTTTAAGTAGTAGACCTACTATAGGAGTGATATGGAACAGTATTAGATACAAAACAATAGATCTTAAACAAAGAACTGTTTTGGAGACTGGAGAAGACTGATGCAGCTGTGCTGCACACAATGCTTTAGGACAAGAAAATGTTATTTGTGTGGCCAATGAGACTGTTTTAAGATTCATTGGTAACAGGCATACAGTACAGAAATTTCTATGTTGAAAACATTCATGCAAAGGAGAAAGACCTAATGGAAATGAAAACAGGGACGCTTCATTTTTAACTAAGGATCTATAAAACAACATCATTGTCAGCCATCTTTAACTTGGAATCTTCAGGGCTGCCACAGCGGTGGATGACAATCTGTGGGAACGGGAGGGTGGGGTGGGGGGTGGAGACAGTGTGGGGCGTATAGCCATAACAACATTTTATCCCTTGGGAGTCAAGGACGTTCAGCCTGCACCTGGGGAGGCATGATTGGGAATCAAGTACAGTTTGGACAGTGACCTGACTGGACCATGTGACGCCTATGTGGATGCAGGGGAAGGAACTTTGACTTTACTTTGCGTAGGGAAAACCCAGGGGCTTCAGATTCGGCTTTTCTCAGATGTGCCAATATATGACATCTCTAATAAATTCAAGCTTTGAGGAAAATGTGTGCCTCAGAGTTTTGATTTTGTTGGTGGTGTTACTTGGAACCCTGACAATCGTTTTTAAAGAACAGTATGCCTTCTCTTCTATTTCTATATGTCAGCCATATAATCCAAACTACTGGTAGGTCCAGTGTTATCATTAGATCAGCAGTGCTAAACATTCTTATGCCTCGGTTTCACCATCAAGAAAGCTTAAACAAGGACCCAGATTTATTCCATTTGGTATACCCAAGATATCCAATATAGCCCCCCGTTTTAAAAAAAAATGGACTGAATTCTAAAAAAACCATGGATGTTTATATTTTCAGAAAGGGTGAAACTGATTTATTTCAAAGGAAACCCATTCTGGAGAGAAGGGAGGTAGCCTCTGAATTATACTGTGGAAAAGTAGAACATGAATAATTTGCACTTAGAGCTATAGCCTAACTTGTCAGGTTTCCAAGTGATGAAACCCATTCAAAAAAGAAATAGGCAAAGTCCATCTTCAAAACAAATTCTTTTTATTTAGTCAGTCATCAAATTGGCAAAGTCAGTTGTAATTCCGGATCTGACACAAACCGGAATTACACCACATAATACTGCAAGTTAGAAACATCCCTCAAAAGTTACATTCTCCAATAAACACTCAATCCACATTTCCTGATGTCTTCAAACTCCACCTTCCATTCTCACCAGGAGCAGCCTGATCCCATGGGAATCCCACGGGAAAGAAAGTCACCTAGCTAAAACAATCCTATCTATTCGCTCCTTCCCCCCCCCACCTTAAGAATGTGGCGAGCCCAGAAACCCCCCTTACATAGTAAAGAGAAAGAAAATAAACGAGTATACTAGAGAGCTTAATAAAATGGATACACATATGTCAAATTCAGGCTCGACATATCTTTTGCTTTAATACTAGCAAACAAGCAGTGGATGATAACAAATTTGGCTTAGGAATCTGAATTATTGTGATTCCCACCGAACAGAAAAATAGGTATTGTCAGTAGGGAGTAAAATCAGGAACACAGTAATGTAGTCTAATCCAAATATTTTGATTGATACAAGGAAACCCCTACTAAGATATTATTGTACAGTGTTTTCTGGAAGAAGCATACACACGTTGCATACAAGTAGTCTTCAACTTACAACCATTCATTTAGTGACCATTCCAAGTTTCAGTGCCACTGAAAAAAATGACATATGACCAATTTTCAATGGCATTGAAGCGTAGAATGATCACTAAATGGTTTTAAATCGAAGGCTACTTGTATAAAATGTGTGTATGCTTCTTCCAGAAAACACTGTACAATAATATCTTAGCAGTAGGGGCTTCCTTGTATCAATCAAAATATTTGGATTAGGCTAGTCAATGACCTTTGCATTGTCCTGGGGTCATGTGAACACCATTTGTAACCTTCCCAGCCATCTTCTGACAAGCAAAGTCAACCGGGGAAGCCAGAATCACTTCATGACCACAACTGCAGTGATACACTTAACTGTGGCAAAAAAGGTCATAAAACGAAGCAAAACTCATTTATTTATTTATTTATTTGTTTATTTGTTTGTTTGTTTTATATCCCGCCCTTCTCCCCGAAGGGACTCAGGGCTGTGAACAGCCGAGAATTAAAATAACATGCAATATAAAAGTTAAAATAATTAAAAATAAATTAAATTCAACGGCCGCCCCAATTTAAAACTCCTAGCAATACAATTAAAAAACCCCTAAAACCTATTCAGGCCAGGCCGGCTTGCTGAAATAAAAACGTCTTCAGGGCCTTACGGAAAGTGCGGAGATCCGGAATCAGCCGTATTCCGGGAGGTAGCTCGTTCCAGAGGGCGGATGCTCCCACAGAGAAGGCCCTCCCCCTGGGGGCCGCCAGCCGACATTGCTTGACCGACGGCACCCTGAGGCGGCCCTCTCTGTGAGAGCGTATTGACCGGTGGGAGGTTATCGGTAGCAGCAGGCGGTCTCATAAATACCCTGGCCCTAAGCCATGGAGCGCTTTAAAGGTGAGAACCAACACCTTGAAGCGCACCTGGAAGACCACTGGGAGCCAGTGCAGCTCGCACAGGAGAGGTGTTATATGGGAGCGCCATGTCGCTCCCGTGATCACCCACGCAGCCGCATTGTGGACCAGTTGGAGCCTCCGGGTGCTCCTCAAGGGGAGCCCCATGTAGAGAGCATTACAATAGTCCAGGCGAGAAGTGACGAGAGCATGAGTGACTGTGCATAAGGAATCCCGACTCATAAAGGGGCGCAACTGGCGTATCAGGCGAACCTGATAAAAAGCCCCCCTGGCCACGGCCGTCATATGCTCTTCTAAAGACAGCCGTGTGTCCAGGAGGACGCCCAAGTTGCAAGCCCCCTCTGTGGGGGTCAATGACTCGCCCCCAATAGCCAGCGATGGCACCAGCTGGCTATATCGGGATGCCGGCATCCACAGCCACTCGGTCTTGGAAGGGTTGAGTCGAAGCCTCTTCCTCCCCATCCAGACCCGCACAGCCTCCAGACACTGGGACATCACTTCAAGGGCATCATTGGGGTGGTTTGGGGTGGAGATGTACAGCTGAGTGTCATCAGCGTACAGATGGCATCGCACCCCAAATCCACGGATGATCTCACCCAGCGGCTTCACATAAATGTTGAACAGGAGTGGCGAGAGGACCGACCCTTGTGGCACCCCACAGACAAGGCGCCTCGTGGTCGACCTCTGCCCCCCTGCCAACACAGACTGCGACCGGTCGGAGAGATAGGAGAACCACCGCAACACGGTGCCTCCCACCCCCAATCCCTCCAGCCGGTGCAGCATGATACCATGGTCGATGGTATCAAAAGCCGCTGAGAGATCTAATAGGACCAGAATGGACGTTGGTCTTACCCGATATGTCCGTTCTCGTTCAGGAAGGGAAGTCAGTCAGACTGGGGAAGGACTTCCTCTATGCAGCATTGATCGAGTCTTGCCAATCAGAATAACTCCGCCCTCATGGCCCAGTGTTTCGGCGAGGGCGTAGGCGTAGACTGACGTGTCTTCCTGAAATGAGAAAGAATTAAAAGCACCCTCCCCCAACCGACCGAGAGGGCCGGACCCAAGGGTGGGGCTGACTGACTTCCCTTCCTGAACGAGAACGGACATATCGGGTAAGACCAACGTCCATTCTCCGAAGGAAGGGAAGGCAGTCAGACTGGGGACATACCAAAGCTGCATGTCCACCAGGGCGGGAACAACCGGCCCGAATACCTCAGGGGGGAAGAACGGACTGCAGGACCCGGCGACCAAAGGCAGCATCCGCAGATGCGAAGGAATCCACGCGGTAGTGGCGGATGAATGGAGAAATAGAAGTTCACGTGGCAGCTCTGCAGACCTCTTCCAGAGGCGCTTGAGTGGACCAAGCGGCGGAAGTCGCTGCGCTCCTGGTTGAATGGGCCGTGATGTTTCGCGGGACTGGCAGCTTCAATTGTTGGTAAGCAGAGGCGATAGTAGCCCTGATCCATCGTCCTAAGGTAGTACTAGAGACACGGGCCCCCACAGTATCTGGTTGAAAGGAAACGAACAACGCTTCTGTTTTGCGAAAAGGAGCAGTCCGGGCCAGGTAGATCCGCAGAGCCCTGCGGACATCCAGTCGATGCCACAAGCGCTCCAGACGATGCGTGGGGTGAGGGCAAAAATTCGGGAGCACAATCTCTTGTGCCCTATGGAACAACGTGTTAACTTTAGGCAAAAAGGCCGGGTCAAGGCGCAGGACCACCCTGTCCCTGTGAAAGATACAAAGGTCACTGCGGGTGGACAGGGCAGCTAGCTCCGATATCCTGTGCGCCGAAGTAATAGCAACTAGGAACGAAACTTTAAACGATAGGAAACGGAGAGAAACCTGACGAAGCGGTTCGAAGGGAGACGAGACGAGTGCTGTGAGAACTTTGTTCAGATCCCAAGTAGGGAAACGATGCACGGGAGGAGGGCGGAGATTGGTAGCTCCGCGGAGGAAAATGCGGATGAAGGGGTGATGGGACAAAGAGTCCGGAGAACCACAGGAAAGGACGGAAGCCAGAGCTGCCACCTGACGACGGAGGGTGTTAGGAGCTAATCCTGCTTCGAATCCCGCTTGGAGGAAGCAAAGGACGTGGAGGACGGAAGCCGAAAGAGGATCGACCGCAGAATGGTTACACCAGGAAACGAAGGCGCGCCAGGTAGCTCCATAGATCCTGGTTGTAGATGGGCGGCGAGCGGCTTGCATCGTGGTAGCCACCGGAGGAGGGACGTGGTGAGCTGTTAGGAGACGCCGCTCAACCTCCACACGGTCAAGTGAAGCCACTTGGGATCCGGATAAGTGAGACGGCCCTGGGTCAGCGTCACTAAGGAGTCCGGTATGCGCCAGTGATGTGCTACAGAGAGGGATAGCAGGTCCGCGTACCAAGGGCGACGTGGCCAGTGTGGGGCGACGAGAAGTAGATCCGCCTTCTCTGCTAACATCTTCCTGTGTACACGAGGGATGAGGGGAAGGGGAGGGAATGCGTATAGAAGACCGGGAGGCCACGGGCAGCGGAGGGCAGCGGAATCCTCTGCCTGAGGGTCCGGGAACCGTGAGAAGTACCGTGGAAGGAGGTGATTCGTCGCCGAGGCGAACAGGTCGACAACCGGGGTCCCATATCGACGGACAATCTCCCGGAAGAGGGATGGAGAGAGGCTCCACTCCCCGTGATCCACGGGAGAGCGGCTGAGGGCATCCGCTTGTAGATTTGCCGTCCCGGAAATGTGGTCCGCCCGGATGGATGACAGATGGGATTCGGCCCAGCGGCCCAGCAGAATGGTCTCCGTAAGCAGAGCTTTGGAATGAGTGCCCCCCATCTTGTTTAAGTGCGCTTTGGTTGCCATGTTGTCGGTAAGGACTAGAATGTCCTTGCCCTCCACCAGAGATCGAAAGGAGAGGAGGGCTAGGCGCACGGCCCGCAATTCTAGGTAGTTGATGTTGTGTTGTCGGTCCCGGGCGGTCCACTGACCTTGGGCCATGTGATGGAGCAGGTGAGCCCCCCAGCCGGTCAAGCTGGCGTCCGTCGTGAGGACCAGTCGAGATGGTTCTGTGTAATTGCTCCCCTTGGAGATTGCCTCTGAGGACCACCATCGGAGGGAGGACCGAACTGAAGGAGGGAGACGGATGCGGGCCAGAGAGTTGCTCCTGCCAGCATGCTGGTACGGGAGAAGGAGCCACTGCAGCTCCCTGCAGTGCAATCTAGACCAGGGAACAATTCCAAAAGTGGAAACCATTTTACCCAGAAGGCAAGAGAGTTTCATGAGAGAGACAGAATCCGCAGCCCAGCATTGGCCAATTAGGTCACGGAGAGCCAGTTGACGGTCTGGGGAGAGGAACACCCTGGAAGAGACTGTGTCAATTCTGGCTCCCAGGTGGACGATACTTGTGGAAGGTGATAGGTGGCTTTTGGCCCAATTGACAGAGAACCCATGGGATTGGAGAAGAAAAAGGACAGAATCAAGGTCCTTGGTGGCCGAAGAAAGGGAAGTAGACATAATGAGAATATCGTCCAAATAAAATTGGAGCCTAATGGGAAGGGACCTGATATGACCTATGAGTGCAGCCATGACCTTGGTGAAAACCCTCGGGGCCGAGGAGAGACCAAAGGGCAAGGCTCTATACTGAAAATGGGACCCCATGAAATGAAAACGGAGAAACTGACGGTGGGAAGGGTGAATCGGAATATGGAGGTAGGCCTCCGTTAAATCAATTGAAGAGAGAAAATCCCCTGGGCGGAGGCACTCCAAAATGGAGAACAGGGTGTGCATCTTGAACCGGCGATAAATTATGTACCGGTTCAGAACTTTAAGGTCTAAAATGGCCCTCCATCCCCCCGAGGACTTAGGGACTACAAAAAGACGGGAGTAAAATCCCCTGCCCTGTTGATCAGGGGGCACCCTCTGAACAGCCCGAATAGCCAGGAGATGGTTGATGGCTGAGGAAACAAGGGCCTGCTTCTGCGGGTCCCGAGAGACAGGGCAGGAAATAAAAACTGGGGGGGGGGAGGGCTGAGGAATTCTAAAAGAAGGCCCGAGCGAATAGTGGAGAGAACCCAGGCGTCAGATACAGAGGAGACCCATTGGGAATAGAAAAAGGACAAGCGACCCCCTATAGGAATATCATTGCGGGAACTATCTGCCTCGTCTGGCAAAGTGTCCCCGCCCTCCCCGAAAGGGCCGGCGTGGCAGGTTACTACCCCCCGATCTAACCTGGGAGTCAAGATGTTGGCTTCGAGGAGGGACAGGACGGTGGTAGCGTGGCTGGAACGAGCTGGGGTCAGGACCACGAAAGGACTGGGACCGTGAATACGGAGTGTAGCGTGAAGCCGACCGCCGAAGCTGAGAAGGGAGAATCTTGCGCTTGTCCCGGGTTTCAATCAGGAGAGGTTCCAGCGGGGGTCCAAAAAGAGAACCTGTGGAATAGGGGGCAGAGGCGAGCTGCCACTTACTACGCATATCCGCCTGCCAGCCCCTGAGCCAGAGAAGGCGGCGTGAAGTGATGGAAGAACCAAGGGCCCTGGCAGCAAATCTCGTAGCGTTGAGGGTGGCATCCGCTGAATATTCCAGGGCTGCGGCAATCTTATTGAGATCTTGATGAGCCCTGAGGTCAGCACGGGGCAAGCAGTCTTGCAGCTGTCTCAACCAGAGAAGGGCTGCACGGTTAAAAAAGGACGCCGAGGATGAGGCCCGGATGGACCAAGCAGCCGCAAGATGTCCCTTGACGAGCGTCTTCTCTGCTCTCTTGTCCTCCGGACGAAGGGAATCTTTGGGCGGGCCTGTGGGGTGGACTGGATTAGTCAAGGCGACGATGGGAGGGTCAACGACCGGAGGTTGGAGAAGGTCGGCCAAGGCTGGAGCAGAATTGTAGAGTCGTTTGTCTAAGTTGTTAGGGCTGGGACCCGCGCCCGGAAGGGACCATTGGCGTTGGAGCACGTCTAGAAAAAGCTTTGGTGCAGGAACTGTTTCCGGAGCCACAGTTGGTTCTGCAAAGAGAGCAGAAGCGGGGTCCGAGGGAGTGGGAGCGGAGGCAGCCGATGGAACCTCACCCAAGCGGGTGGTGGCAATGGCCTTAAACAGTAGGGACCTGAACATCTGTGGGTTAAAAAGACCAATAAACGGTGACTGATCCGGTATCAATCCTTCATCGTCAGAAAGGGCTGCATCTGGGGCCTCTTCATGATCCGAGGGCAAAGCTAAGTCCCCCGCATAGTCATAGTCATCCTGTTCCAGGTCAAGGGACTGGTCATCGAAACCACGAAGTTGGCATTGTGGTTGAGGAGGGGGTGCAGAAGGCAACCCCACTTGCTGTAAGCATTGGGTGAAGCCATCCCGGATGACTCTGGTTAGCATAGCCTCAAGGCCTTCGGGCACCTGAGGAGGAGCAGCGGGCGCAGGTGGGTCCACAGGTGGAGCTGGAGAAGAGCTCCTGGAGGAAACTGCCTCAGACAGCGTCTGGAACAAAGGTTCCTTCCCTGGGGGAGGGGGAGGCCCAGCTGAAGGAGGGCGGTCCGGAGATAGCTCCCTGTAATTGTGGGAATCAGCCATGACCTGGGAAGTTGATGCAGGAGGGGTCTGGTGGGCCGGTTGGGGGGCTGGAGCCCGAGATTGATGGGCCGCCCTAGAGAAAGCCTTCTCCATTGCACGATGCCGGCGTTGTTCCTCCTTGGAGGGCGCAGGGATAGCAGGCGCCGAGGTCTTGGTAGCCCTGGACCGCTTGGCTGGAGGGGGCTGGGTCGAGGAACCTTCCAGCGGGTCATTGGTATTAGCAGCAGGGCGCTTTGAAGGGGCTGAGGCTGTGGACTTGGATCTATCCCCCATGACAGAGATCTCCCTTGAACAAAATGGCTGCTGGCAATTTCGCGCCAAAATTAACTGCCCAAATTTACTGATGCAGCAATCCAAATAGGCTCCCCACAGGCAAAAGTCAATCCAATAATAAACAGGCAGAAGAATCGCTAGCTCAAGGCTATTACTGCGATATGAGTTGCAGCGAGGCAAGCTCCAGCCGAGGGAAAACGCTGCTTGGCTAAATGCCTTTGAAACGCAGCAGAGGCTCGTTAAGGAGATCGGGGGAGATAAGGCCGCAGAGGAAAAGCCTCTCCGTTAGAATCCTTGCAGGCTCACAGCAGCAAATTAAGGCAAACAGATTTTCAAGCCTGGAGGAACGCTGCTGGGAAGAAGCCTTTGAGGCACAGCAGGGGCTAATTAGCACGA
Source organism: Arizona elegans (assembly GCA_022577455.1). Lineage (NCBI taxonomy): Eukaryota > Metazoa > Chordata > Lepidosauria > Squamata > Colubridae > Arizona > Arizona elegans. The sequence continues at coordinate 40,812,815 of JAKOOJ010000010.1, read as the reverse complement.
TCGGAGAGATAAGGCTGCTGAGGGAGAGAACTGCCAGCCGGCAGGCTCTCAGCACGATCGCAGCAATTGAGGTTTTTACTCACAATTAACTGTAGCCGTAAAACTCAATTAAAACAAATGAAATAAAGTCCAAAGGCAAGGTAATCTAGCAGTTAGTAGGAGATAGTGGAAGACACGTCTATCCAGCATAGATCGAGTCGAAACACTGGGCCATGAGGGCGGAGTTATTCTGATTGGCAAGACTCGATCAATGCTGCATAGAGGAAGTCCTTCCCCAGTCTGACTGCCTTCCCTTCCTTCGGAGAACAGAGGAGCAACCCCTGTCCCGAGCCCTCCAGAGATCATCAACCAACGCGACCAATGCCGTTTCCGTGCTGTACCCAGGCCTGAAGCCGGACTGGCACGGGTCTAGATAGACGGTTTCATCCAGGTACTGCGGGAGCTGTTGCGCAACCACACTCTCAACAACCTTCGCAATAAAGCGAAGGTTGGAGACAGGACGGTAGTTAGCCATAACAGCCGGATCCAGAGAAGGCTTCTCTACCTTAACAATGGAAATTTTGGGCTCAACTGTGGTCGTCAGTCAAGAACTGCCTGTATTGTACAATTTTTCTTAAATTTAAACCTCTTGCACCTCCAACTCAGGGAAGGCAACCCCCCCCCATCTGAAATCTCCTCGGAACAGCATTTATGGCATGTTGTGTAAATCAAGTCAGTTTGGAGTTGATACGATAAGCTGTGGCTAAGGAAACCATAGTTATTCAAATTGTGGTAAGTCAGTCACAAGGTGAGGCTGGACATGAACTATCCAGTTTAACCCTGGTGCAAAATAATAGTTGTGCCATGGTACATGCAGTCCCACACACTCAACCCCCTGCTGGGCGAATGTGGGCATAGTCATGGTGCTAGTCCTCAATTTACAATCCAAAGGTAGTGTGGGAAGAAATATCCATCTGGTTCAGTTCCAAGCCAGGAGAAAAACACTGGAAACATGGAGGGTGATTGGAAAGATGATTTAATGATGAAGCAGAACCACATGGGTTCTGGGCAGCTGACTACATGGAGTTGAGAGTGGGAGGGTTTTATACCTTCTCTTGGGCTTTGCACTTGAGCTTCCTGTTCCTGTGCAAGAACATGTATTCTATTGGCTGTTGTCAAGACTCCCATGGGGCCATGCAGGGGTTATGTAGCAGGGGTCATAGCTGGCTATATAGCAGGGGTGTCAAACTCAATTTCATTGAGGGCCGCATCAGGGTTGTGTTTGACCTCGGAGGGCGGGAGGGGGTGGGTGGCCAGGGGTGGGCGTGGTCATGGTGAGCGTTTGACACACGCTCAAGATGCCCTTTTTCCCTTCTTTCCACAGTTCTTCACTATAACCATTTTCCTATCTCTTCTACCAGATATTACGGGCAAACATTACTTATTCTTCATACTCCACTAAACTTTTTATTTCTAAATTTATACCCCATTGTTTAATAGTAAATAATAATTTGATATATAACTGCCAAGTATTCTTAGTGTTAGGGTCCTATGTGCCTTAACAATAAAAATGCCCTAAATCTTAAATATGACTCTGATTCCACTTTTCAGAATTCCCCAAATTTTTGAGGTCAGTGCAACTCACTTGTTCAAGGTGCTAATTGGATATAGTGGGGGTTTTTTCAGTTGTCCTTTCTACCCTATCCAGAAATCTGCAGGCATGTAACTATTGATAACTTGGCTTCTAGCTGTGTGAATTTACACTTTTGTAAGTAAACACCTTTGCTTCACTTCTCCTAAATGTTTCTGTTCTGAGCAAATTTTCTTTGTTGAAAGTACTGTCCAAATAGTGGCCATTTAATTAAAAAATGGTTGGAAAATAAATTTCTTGGAGCCTCTCCCTTGTAATCTTTCATAAAGGTTACTCAAGAGTAGGGTTTGTATCATTGGTTTCCAGGTGATAAAGATCTGATCAGTTGTACAACCCAAGATCAATGATCCTGAACATTTTGTGCTGTTTTAGGGATGTGTTGAAAAGTTGTTCTGCAAGAATATCTCAGGTGGCCCCCTCGCGGCCCATTTTTGGCCTCCCCGGCCTCCAGAAGCACTCTGCCAGCCAAAAACAGGTCACATGGAGCCTCTCTGTTGCCTCTGCCAGCCAAAACTGGCCGGGGGGGGGAACGTGCTGCACCCGCACGGCCCATTTTTGGCCTTCACTGCCTCCAGCAGCACTCGGCCGGCCAAAAATGGGCCTCACGAGGCCTCCACGCGGCCTGTTTTTGGCCAGCAGAGACACCACAGGTTGATGTTTCCAGGCCAGCCCCGCGGGCCAGATTTAAACACCCCAGGGGCGGCCCACAGGCCTTGAGTTTGACACCCCTGCTCTATAGACAAAGTACAAGTCCTAGGTGTTTGTCTAAGTTTGGTTGAAGTTTCTGAGGGTGATGCAATGAAGGCCCTTGTGTTCTGAAAGGGTGTTGGGTAATTCCTATTGTGGCTTAATGGCTTTCATCCTGTGTTGGATCTTGGGTGATGACTATTTGCTTATGAATAGAGATATCTAGATACTTGTATTCTTTCAAAAAGCTCTTTATCTCTTAAATAGAGTTTATTTATCTCTTAAATTGGAGGGTAGAGCTGAGGATTTTGTACAGTATCTGCATGACAAAATCGCTCAAATTTGGGAAGGCTTGGACTCTGACGGGATAGGTTCAGACGGTGTGATGGAGGAAGGACTTGAGTGTGTTATCTGGGAAGAGTTTGACCCGGTGACTCCCAAAGATGTGGACAGGATTCTGGGCAGACTTAGCGCAGCCACGTTTATTGGACCCGTGTCCCTCCTGGTTGGTGCTGGCTTCCCGGGAAGTTACACGAGGCTGGTTCCAGAGGATTATCAATGCTTCCTTGAGTGAGGGCTGCTTCCCCGCCACCTTGAAAGAGGCGGTGGTGGACTTCCGGTTGGCACCGCAGGCTTCATGGACGGTCTCCTTAGACCGCCAGCCCCGTGACTTCGTAAAAGCCGCTTTGACAGCGCAAACCGGCTGTCTGGCGGCTGAAAAACCTCCCCTTCGGGAAAAGAAGGAGAGGAGAGCCAGTGGGTGAGAGTAGAGCTCCCCGAAAGTCCTCTGGAATAATTCCAAAGGCTTGGAGGGTGAGAGCTCCCCAGTCAGCCCGCCAAGAAGCTCCGAATCCAGGACGACTCTGTGTAAGCAGAGCTAGAAGCCGCGATCCGATCCTGCTGTCAAAAAGTGAGTCTGATTGATTACAAGCGCAGAGTGGAAACAGGAGAACAAGCCTTAAAAGTAACAGAGCTTAACTCCGGACTTACTTTGTTTCAAACTGAATTTCTTTGAGCTGGAGGCTGAAGATGGCGTCTTTGTTATGGTTTTGAAAGTGAAAGTCAGAAACAAAAGTGCTTATTGAGAACTTTGTACTGGGAGAGTGGATTAAAGCTGCTGGGAAGTGAGAGCTTGTGGAGAAAAGACTATTTTGCCTGATAAATTAAGAGACTATAAATTACAAGCATTTTAAAGTTGTTCAAGGGACTTTGTGGCTTTGAAAAAAAGATCTTTTTAAAAGAAAAAAAAAAGATGGCTTCTAAATAAGTTAAGCCAGGAGTCAGAAAGCACAACTTCCAGCTGATTCAGAGTCAGGAGGCTGCTCTTAATGACTTCAAAGAATTTATGAAAGAAGCCATGAATAATCAAGCCACAGCAATGAATAACTTAACAGTACTTGTAGAATGGAAATTAAAGAAAGTTGAGGAGGATATAAAGTCAATTAAAGAAGTGGTTGCAATAAAGCAAGATGAAATAAGAGATAACCAAAACAGAGAAAGTGGATGATCAATTGGTAATGTTACAATACAGGTCCATGGAGTTTGCTTTGAGATTGAGAGGCCTGAAAGAAAATAGTAAAGAAAATTTAAAAGATATTTGTGCTGATGCTATTGCAGAGATAATTAAAGAAAGACCAGAAGATGTGGCAAGCCGAATTGATAAAATCTACAGGGTTAACTCCTGGCTGGCAAGACAAAGACAGCTGCCAAGAGATGTGGTGATTTATTTTACAACCAGGAGGATCAGAAATGATATTTTACAAGCTTCCTACAAGAATAAAGTTCAGGTGGCTGGGCAAGAAGTGGTGGTTTTGAAAGAGATCCTTCCAAAGATGTTGAGAAGTAGAAAAGACTTTGGCGTTTTGGTAAATGAGCTGAGAAATCAACAAGTGGCATACAGATGGGATGTTCCAACTGGTCTATCTTGGGGGCTTACCCCCAACTTTGGAACCATCTAAGAAGGGAGAGCCGAAAGCACAACAACTGACCCGATCAACTTATAAACTTCAAGAACAACAATCAAAAATGCAACAATCTCAAGATTTATCTCAAGAAGTCCAGAAAACAGAAGCAAGGGGGGGTGGGGTGTAGGCCAAAGAGTAAGGTGGAGGAGGATGTTCAGCTGATGCTCATGCGGCTTCGAAAGGCTAAAGATGGCAACTAAATTCCTATCTTGGAATGTTAATGGCCTAAATCCACCACAAAAAAGAAAGAAAGTATTTCACTACTTGAAACAATTTAACAATGACGTTATTTGCTTGCAAGAAACACATATTAGATTACCAGATCAAAAATATTTGATAAATTCAAGATTAGGTACACATTTTGTGGCATCAGCGCCAGAGAAGAAAAATGGGCTAGTCATATATGTAAGGAAAGGATTATCAGCTAATTGAGGCAGATGATCAAGGAAGATATATTGCAATTGAATTACTAACACAGACTGAAAAAATGCTTTTAATTGGAATATATGCCCCTAATCAGCAACAAGACAAGTTTTATAAATTTTTACATACTAAAATAATACAATGGGATTATAAACCTATTATATTAATGGGTGACTGGAATGGAGTAATAGGCACACAGAAAGATAAAAAAATTTATCAAAGATTTCAACACGTGCAAAATTACCTAAATCTTTTTTTGATATGATGGAAGATATAGAACTGAGAGATATTTGGAGAGAACGTAATGTGGAGGAAAGAGACTTTACTTTTTTTTCTGATAGACATCAATCCTTCTCCAGGATTGATTTTATACTAACCACAAATGATTTTATTTCCAGGGTGAAGACGATGAAGATATGTCCAAGAACTTTAACTGATCACAGTCCGGTTTGGGTGGAATTTGAACAGGAGAGGGGAGAAAGGAGGTCTTGGAGGTTAAATGAAAATTTATTTAGATATGAAGAAAATGTGAAAGAGCTTAAAAAACAAATGAAAGAATTTTTTGTTATTAATATGAATAAGGGTACTTCTATGGAAATGGTCTGGGATGCTAGTAAGGCTTATATGAGGGGTATGTTAATACATATGAATAATAAATATAGACTAAAACAACAAAAGAAGCGGAAAGAGATAGAGGAAGAAATAAAAAAGAAAGAACAATTACTTATATTTAATCCAGGAGACAAGAAAGTAAAATAAACAATAAATATACTACGAGGGCAATTTAATATGTTAATGGCTGATCAGGTGGCAACTAGCTTACAATATGCTAAACATAATACATTTTGTAATGCCAACAAACCAGGTAGGTGGTTGGCCTACATGTTGAGGAAAAAACAGAAATCACGAGTCATTGGTAAGATAGAATTTAGAGGTAAGCAAGTTTACCAACAGAATATGATCAAAAAGGCTTTTTTAGAATTTACAAAGTTATATGCTAGTGACTCAATACAAGGTATAGATATAGATATTTAAAGGAAGGAAATATTCCTGAATTAACGTTGGAACAGAGGGAAGGACTGAATCAACCAATAACTTCTGAGGAGATTATTGATGCAATTAAGCAATTAAAAATAGGGAAAGCTCCGGGAACAGATGGATTAACAGCTGTTTATTACAAGAATTTACAGCTTGAAATGGTAGAACTGCTTAGAGTTCTATTTTGTAAAATTCAATTAGGGGGAGGAATTCCACCCTCTTGGAGAACAGCTTTTGTTTCACTGATCCCGAAGGAAGATCAAAATTGCACTAAACCTGAAAATTTTAGGCCAATTTCACTTTTGAACACGGATTACAAAATTTTTGCTAAGATATTAGCGAATAGACTAATGCCAGTTATGCAACAAACAATTCATAATGATCAATCAGGCTTTATAAAAGGGAGGCAAATGAAATATAATGTTAGACAAATTATAAACCTATTGGAATATCTGGAAAAAAACAACCAGGTCCCTGTAGCGTTCATATTTTTGGATGCAGAGAAAGCATTTGATCGACTGAATTGGCAATTTCTGTTTAAGATAATAGAAAAAATGCATTTTGGGGAGTATTTTATACATTCAATTAGAGCAATATATCAGGAACAAACAGCACAAATAATAGTTAATGGAGGTTTAACAGATGTGTTTAAAATTGAGAAAGGTACTAGGCAGGGTTGTCCCTTGTCGCCATTGTTGTTTATTTTAACTTTAGAAGTTTTGTTGAATAAGTTACGTGACTCTGATAAAATAAAAGGAATTGTAATTAGACAGCAGGATTATAGATTAAGAGCGTTTGCAGATGACCTGGTTCTTACTTTATCTCAACCTATAGAAGCGGCTCCCTATATGTTGGACATAGTAGCTCAATATGGCAAAGTATCTGGATTTAAAGTAAATCTACATAAGACAAAGATGATAACTAAGAACATGTCCATATCTCAAAGAGAAGATTTAGGGAGAATAACGGGGTTTGAAATAGTTAAAAAGGTTAAGTATCTAGGAGTATATATTGCAGCCTCAAACACGAAATTGTTTAAAAACAATTATGAAGTTCTTTGGCAAAAAGTACAGAAAGAAATGGATTACCTAGGTTTTTATTTTTGTTTCAAATGATACCAGTGCTTAAGAAAGATGGAAATTTGATGGAATGGCAGAAAAGGGTTAATACTTTCATCTGGGGTGGGAAGAAACCAAGAGTGAAACTGAAAATTATACAGGATATACGTGAGAGAGGTCGTCTTAAAATGCCTAATTTAAGATTGTACTATGAAGCAGCTGCTTTATCACAAATTAGCGACTGGTTTAACTTAACTGAAGAAAGAATGTTAAACAGAGGGTTATGATTTGTTATATGGATGGCATGCTTATCTGTTATATGAAAAAAAAGTGGATAAAGTGTTTAAGGGTCATATACTTAGAAATGCGTTGTTGAGGGTTTGGAAAAAGTATCAATATAAGCTAAATTATAAGATACCCATATGGGCAAATTCCAGACATGCAATAGAAAATATAAGTATAGAGCAAAAAACAGAGGTGATTACTTATAAAGAACTTCTTTTGGAAAGGGGTAAGCTGCAACTGAAATCTTTATTTTATTTAAAAAGTTTTACAAATACATTTTCTCCCCAGTTTCCCCCCCCCCAAGCCCTCCCTAACCCTCCCCTCCCCCCAGGACTTCCTCAGGATGAAATCCAAATCAAAATCACATTTTATGAAACTTAAAACCCCTCCACCCCCTGTGTACTGTTTATATCATCATAGAATTCAATTAATCTATCCCTGCATAATACATTCAGCTAAAAGCTATCTGATATTTCCTAGTTTGATATTTATTCTGGACATAATCTATCCACTTCTTCCACTCCCATACATAAGTCTCTTGAGTCCGATCTTTTAAATATGCTGAGATCTCCGCCATCTCTGCAAAACTGGCCATCTTCAAAGTCCATTCTTCAATAGTGGGCATAACATCATTTTTCCAATATTGACCTATCAATAATCTCGCTGCTGTCACCATATACAGTATCAGCTTTGTTTCACCCAATGTAAAACCCTTAACTATACCCAATAAAAACAATTGTGGAGAAAACTGAAGTTTTTTCTTCAGAACATTTTGCATAACCCACCAAATTTTTATCCAAAAAGCCTTCACTTTCTTGCAGGTCCACCATATATGATAATATGTGGCATCTAAGCAATCACATCTCCAACATTTTGGTTGAACATTAGGATACATACACGAGTTTCTTAGGATCTAAATGCCACCTATAAAACATTTTATAAAAATTTTCCCTCAAATTCTGCGACTGTGTAAATTTAACATTCTGGACCCATATTTTTCCCCATGTTTCCAACATCACTGGTTCTGCAAAATTTTGCGCCCACTTTATCATACAATCTTTAACCAATTCATTTTCCAAGTCTCTTTCTAACAAAGCATTATAAACCCTCTTAATATGCATTGGACCTTTCTCTTTTATATGTCTAACCAATTCTTCTTCATGCATCATTATACCAAGTTTTTGATCTTCTTTCCATCTCAGTTGAAGTTGATTATACTGTAGCCAAGTTAAATTAATCCCTTCTTCCAACAGTATTTCTAATGTCTTTAGTTGCCATCTGCCCCCATCCATAAAAATAACTTCTTTGTATAAACCCCCCCCGAGTGACATTATATTTGTATTCCACATAATATGACCAAGATCCAGCCATAACGGTATTTTGTAATCCCATTTGAATCGGTGCTTCTTCCAGACTCTCATCAAAGAGTTCCTAAGTATGTGGCTTTTGAATACTTTATCCACTTTGTTCTCATAGAATAAATATGCATGCCAACCAAATTCAAGATCATGACTTTCTATATTCAATATTCCAGTCTTTATCCTTCCTAACCAATCACTTGCTTGCGTCAAAGCTGCTGCTTCATAATACAATTGTAGGTTTGGAAGTTTAAGGCCTCCCCTTTCTGGAACATCTTGCATAATTTTCAATTTAACTCTCGGCTTTTTCTCATTCCAAACTTATTCACTCCTCTTTGCCATTCTCTCAATTTTTTATCACTTTTAAGCACCGGAATCATTTGAAACAAAAAGAGAAATCTAGGCAAAACATTCATCTTAACTGCTGCTATTCTTCCAAGTAACGACAGCTGCAGTTTTTTTCAAGTCTCCATATCCTTTTGTACCTCTCGCCACAACACCTCATAATTATTTTGAAATAATTTTATATTTGAATCTGCAACTTGAACTCCTAAATATTTAACCTTTGATACTATTTCAAAGCCTGCCTTGCTTTCAAGTTCCTGCTTTTGATCTTGTGTCATATTTTTAACTATCATCTTAGTTTTTTTCTGGTTCAGTCTAAATCCTGATACCATACCATATTCTTCTATAATGTCTTTCATCTGGATTATTGATTCCATCGGCTGTGTTAGGGTAACAACCAGATCATCTGCAAATGCCCTAGTCCTATAATCTTCTTGCCTGATAACTATGCCATGTAAAGAATTTGAGTCCCGTATTGTATTCAACAAGACTTCTAATGTTAAAATAAATAACAATGGGGATAGCGGACAACCTTGTCTTGTTCCTTTTTCAATACTAAAATTTGTAGTCAGACTTCCATTAATAATAATTTGTGCCATTTGTTGTTGATAAATTGCTGAGACCGCCTGTATAAACTGATCCCCAAAGTCCATTTTTCTTAAAGTCTTTAATAGAAAGTTCCAATCCACTCTATCAAAGGCCTTCTCCGCATCCAAAAACACCAGATTTCAACACTGAAATCTTTAGATGTATTAAAAGAAGAAGCGATAATTTATACTTGGTTTCAGTACGGTCAGCTTCAAGCTAGATGGAGGGAAAATCAAAAAATTGGTGTTATGCAAAATGAGGAAAATCTGGTGAAACAGATTAGAGATCAAAGTCAGATGCATATTAAAAGGTTGTATAATGCTTTATTGGAAATAGATTCAGAAACGGAATTGGTTAAGGATTGTATGATAAAATGGGCACAAAACTTTCAGGAACCAGTGATGATGGAAACGTGGGAAAAGATTTGGGTCAGAAATGTTAAATTTACGCAAGCACAAAATTTGAGAGAGAATTTTTATAAAATGGTTTATAGATGGCATTTAGATCCTAAAAAATTATCATGTATGTACTCGAATTTGCAAGCTAAATGTTGGAGATGTGAATGTGATGATGCAACTTATTATCATATATGGTGGACCTGTAAGAAAATAAAGGCATTTTGGATAAAAATTTGGTGGGTGATGCAGAACATTTTGAAAAGAAGGTTGAAATTTACTCCTCAATTGTTTCTACTGGGTATAACGACGGATTGTACAGTATTAGAGACTAAATTGATCTTGAACTTAATATCAGCAGCTAGGCTGTTGGTAGCGCAATACTGGAAGAAGGACTCTTTGCCTACTATTGAAGAGTGGATACTGAAAGTAAGGAACTTAGCAGAAATGGCGAAAATCTCTGAAGGACTATACACAAGAAAGATACGTATCGGAATGGAGAAGATGGATTGATTATATTCAAAATAAGTATCAGACAAGAAAATATCAAATAGCTTATGAATGAACATTAAATATTAGAAGTATTAAGTTATCTATAGTGGAGTTAATGTTTCGGGGGGAGTTAGTCTGAGGATAAGTAGGTTAATCTACCTTGATTGTTAAATGAAATACCTTGTATTTTGCTCTGGGAAGTCGGGGGGGGGAGGGTGGGATGAGGGGAGGGAAAGGGTGGGGGGAACATGGGGGGAAGAAAATTCTTGTTTTTCTGTAAAACTTTTCAATAAAAAAAAAGAAAATATCAAATAGCTTATGAATGAACGTTAAGTATTAGAAGTATTATGTTATCTATAGTGGAGTTAAGGTTTCAGGGGGGGAGTTAGTAGTCTGAGGATAGGTAGGTTAATTTAGCTTATGATTGTTAACTGAAATACCTTGTATTTTGCTCTGGGAAGTCTGGGGGGAGGGTGGGATGAGGGGAGGGAAAGGGTGGGGGGAATATTGGGGGGAAAATTTCTTTTTTTCTGTAAAACTTCAATTAAAAAAAAAAAGAGGCGGTGGTGAGGCCCCTCCTCAAGAAGCCCTCCCTGGACCCGGCTGTTTTAGCGAATTATCGTCCAGTCTCCAACGTCCGCTTTGTGGCGAAGGTTGTTGAGAATGTGGCGGCGCAACAGTTCCCCCAGTACCCAGATGAAGCGGTCTATCTTGATCCGTTCCAGTCGGGTTTCAGACCTGGATACAGCACGGAAACGGCATTGGTCACATTGGTTGATGATCTCTGGAGGACTCGGGACAGGGGTTTTTCCTCTGTCCTGGTCCTATTAGATCTCTCAGTGTCTTTCGATACCATCAACCATGGTATCATGCTGCGCCGGTTAGAGGGGTTAGGAGTGGGAGGCACCGTGTTGCGGTGGTTCTCCGCCTTTCTCTGACTGGTCGCAGTTTGTGTTGACAGGGGGCCAGAGTTCGACCTCGAGGTGCCTCATGTGTGGGGTGCCGCAAGGGTCGGTCCTCTTGCCCCTTCTGTTCAACATTTATGTGAAGCCGCTGGGTGAGATCATCCGTGGTTTTGGGGTGCAGTTCCACCAGTACGCTGATGACACCCAGCTGTACATCTCCACCCCAGACCACCCCAATGATGCCCTTGATGTGATGTCCCGGTGTCTGGAGGCCGTGCGGATCTGGATGGGGAGAAACAGGCTCAAGCTCAACCCGTCCAAGACTGAGTGGCTGTGGCTTCCGGCGTCCCGATATAGTCAGTTGGTGCCATCACTGACTATTGGGGGCGAGTCACTGGCCCCCACGGAGAGGGCTCGCAACTTGGGTGTCCTCCTGGATGCACGGCTGTCCTTGGAAGAACATGTGACGGCCGTGGCCAGGGGGGCTTATCAGGTTCGCCTGATCCGCCAGTTGCGTCCCTTTCTGGATTGGGACTCCCTACGCACGGTCACTCATGCCCTCGTCACTTCCCACCTGGACTACTGTAATGCTCTCTACATGGGGCTCCCCTTGAGGAGCACCCGGAGGCTCCAACTGGTCCAGAATGCGGCCGCGCGGGTGGTTATGGGAGCGTCATGGCGCTCCCATGTAACACCTCTCCTGCGCGAGCTGCACTGGCTCCCGGTGGTCCTCCGGTTGCGATTCAAGGTATTGGTTACCACCTTCAGAGCGCTCCATGGTTTAGGACCTGGATATTTACAAGACCATCTGCTGCTACCAATAGCCTCCCACCGGTTAATTCGCTCCCACAGAGAGGGGCTCCTCCGGGTGCCGTCGGCCAAGCAATGTCAGCTGGCAACCCCCAGGGGGAGAGCCTTCTCTGTGGGGACTCTTGCCCTCTGGAATGACTTGCCTGCCGAGATGTGAAGGATTCCCGACTTACGTACCTTCCGCCAGGCCCTCAAGACGCTTTTATTTCAACAAGCCGGGCTGGCCTAATTTTAATTTTTTAATTGCTAATTCTTAATTTTAAATGTCTAAATTGGGTAGCTTTATTTTAATTAGATATGGGCCAAACTATTTAATATTTTTAAATTGTTTTTAAATTTTATATTTGTGTGTTTTATGTTGGCTGTATACCGCCCTGAGTCCCTTTGGGAGAATGCTGACATCTGCTGTGGATTAAGGAAAGTGAGGGTTGCTTTGTCTCTAAAAAAAACACATTTCTCCCTTTGGGAAATATAATCTGCCTTTTTTAATATTCCTCAAAGTATTTCATTCTTCTAGGAGGGGGGTGGCTTCCCACAATAGGATCCATTTTTGTTTTAATGTCATATTCTTTGTATAAAACTGGAGAATTTGAAGAAAAGATTAGATTAAGACCCTTTGTCTGAAATGGTATAGCTTCTCCTGCTTGAGCAGGGGGTTGGACTTGAAGACCTCCAAGGTCCCTTCCAACTCTGGGATCCTGTTACAGTTGAGCCGTCAGGCCACATGGCCTTAGTAACGCTGAGAAACAGCTTCCCGCGAGCCTAGGAAGCCAGGCCACCACTCGCTTCCCTTCCACCATGGCGCCCGAGGAAAGAGGCCGAGCAGATTTCGCCCAACTTGCAGCTAACCAAGCACGCTCCGCGGTTCGCCTTTCTTCCGCCCTGGCAGGGATGTCCTTCCCAAGTGCCGGTCTCGCCTACTCGCTCGGTTCCAGGAAGGGGAGAGGGCGCACCACGTGCGTTCTCTAACTCTGGACCCCCCTCCCGAAAAACTGAGGGCTTTCATCCCCCCCTTCCCTTGCCCCCCTCGACGTTCCCCACCCCCCTTTCCTTGCCCCCTCCCCCTCCTTTTTATACGTACGCCGCGCACTCGGCTGCCAACCGTCGGTCCTCGCCTCCTAACCCCCCCGCCCCCCACGATCCACTTCAGACTCGCGCCAAATTAGGCGGAGGGAGGGGGATGGTAAAGAAGAGGAGGCGGCCGGGCGCACGAGGATTTCCAACCCTTCTCTTAAAAAGGCCAGCCGATGGGCCGCGTCGAAAACCATCGGTGTGACGAACGGAACGGCCAGCGGTTAAAGGGGAGCGCCGCCGCCGCCACCTCGTAGTTCTTTTTCTCCCTCTGGTGTTGAACCTGGCCGACTTGCTTGCCCCCAACCACGCTTGCTTACCCTGTTTGTTTTCATTTAGCTGCCGCTCGAACTCATCGAAGTCCGACATGGCTGCGAAGAAGGGAGGAGGACGTCCCTTGATGCCTAGCACGGTGGTGGCGGCTGCCAGCCCAGGTCCTCCTCATGCAGTAGGCCGCAACAGCACCTTCTCTGGGAGTTCGGCAACTTCCGGTGACTCTTCGGATGTGAACGGAAATTCTCGGCTATCTCCGGAATGCCTTTCGAGAAGCGGCTGGCTTTCCCCGCTAACTAGTCCCCACCCCCAATCGTCTCAGAAGCCCTCGGGAAAGGCTGCTTCTCTAGGAAAGTTTCGGATTTTTACGGAGAGACTCGGATACTCTTTGTAACGTCATTTCCTTCGTCGTAAAACCTTTCGAACGCCTGAAGCATGCCTTTGTATGCCCGCTTAAAACCAAAAAATAAAACGCCATGGCTTCATAAAAATAAAGGTCTCTCGGGTATTTCCGCCGGATGTTGCTCGAGTGCTTCCTGGGGATTTTTTACAGAGTCCCTGTGCGGTGGCTGAGTTTTCGATGTCAATGTACAAAATAGCGGAAGAGAAACAGTCATATTTTTGTTTTCATTTGTGAAATATACTAAACTGAATAATTTCACATGCTGGGCTTACATAGCATACTGTGGCGTTGAAAAAGATGAACATACTTAACATGTTGCATGGATGCAGTTACATTTGCAGGGCATATTTGTTATAGAAATGAAAGGCTGGAAAACGTTCCTGGGTCAGACAGATGCATTTATTTGCGCAAAGGTTCAGCGCAGTGTTTGGTTCTTGCAAATCTGAACAAAGACGAGCTATGATTTCATGATTTTTATATGTTTTCAAGACAAGGAGTTCTATGAGCCCTTCCGGCTTCCATATATGGTTACATTATAAATACATTATACTTACATTACACTTTCCTAATTACCAAACCATTACATGCTAGTTAATAAAATTATCTTGGCTACACATTTTTACTACTCCATCATTTTACTAATTATTAAACCATTACAACTTTACTAACCCATCACTTTATAGTTTATAACTTTCCTTTAAGTGCTGTAATGTTTAAATGCAGAAATTTATGGCTATACTTTAAACAATAAGTAACTTTGTTTCCTATGCATGTCCTTTCAGATGTTCCCATATAGCTGTATTTCCGTAGTTTTGATTCTATTAAGAAGATATATAGAATCAGTGTGTTTGACACAGTGCCATAGGTCAAGTAATTATGAGGAAATCCATGATGTAATTGCTTAGCTTCTTCTCTTTATCAGAGTCCGTCATCCACCAGAACACCATTCTTAGCTTTCCTGATGGATGACAGCTAGGTCCTCTCAGAAGATCTATTACCAATAATGAAGTTCAGCTGCCTCTAACAAGCACGTTTCTCTCTTATAGTAATTTGAATAGAGAGGTTCTCTCAAAGTTCAATAGAGAAGGTTATTCAGAGTTCATGGATTTGATTTTATGTATATCTGATTTGGTATGATTATTTCTTTTATTCACATTATTTCTTATTTGCTATATTCACCTCATATTAAATCATACGTTATATGAACACAACACCCCCCCCCCAAAATTCGGTGTGTGTTGAGTGTCACGCGAATTCAGAAAATTTGGTTCATCTGAAGGGACATAATAGAATAGGTAGAATTAGTTTAACTTGCTATTTTGCTTCTGTAAAAATTGCTTTGCTACTGTAAGAATTGGAATTGCCTCTGCCATTTGCTTCTACCAGTAATATAACGCCTTGTTTTTCTGTACGACCCTGTGCCTGGTGCATGTCTCAAACAAGTGGGGTGTGTTCACCTGTTCATCTGGCAGGGTTCAGACATTGGGCCAATACCTGTGTTCCTAAGCACCCAGTCCCCTCTGTTCCTTGCTGCACTGGCACAAATAACAGATGAGGATAGAACAAAACAGCTACCCAAGAGCTTCCTGCTCCATAGATTAATGGATCCAGATCAGGGGGCTGCCCAGGAGCAGGAACACACAAAGCTACAAGGAATGCTCTAAGACCGTGTTGGCGAACCTATGGCACACGTGCCAGAAGTGGCACGCAGAGCCGTCGCCAAGCTCACCTGAAACTGCGCGTGCGCCCCAGCTGGTGTTCAGGCCTCTGGTGCACATGCGTGCAATTCAGGGGACCCAGCTGGTCTTCGGAGCTCTCCTGCGCATGCGCGCATTTGCACATGCATACAAGATGACTGGTGCGCAGTGCGTGCATGCGCAGACAGCGTTTGCATGCATGCATTGTGCGCATGAAAGTGCACATGCACATATGGTGAGATTGCACGCAGCGCATGCTAGTGTGCATGCACGAAAGCTGCGCATGCACATAGGAGCCACATGTTACTGCGGATGGCACGTGAGCGCGTGCAGCGCACAAACTGCATTCTTGTTCGGCACTCGGTAAGTAAAAGGTTCACCACCACTGCTCTAAGATAACAAAAGCATGGACAAAGCATGGACAAAGAATACTCCATGGATAAGGGGGGCATGGGCAAGACATTGCCCACGGTGGGTAACAAACACTTGTCTCTGATTGGCTACATGTGAGTATAAGATGTTGGGGTCACACTCTTCTCAAGTGTGGCTTTTTCCTTGCATGATTGTTGTCTGTATGCTGTGGAATAAGTCCATCCAGCTCTTTGTACAAATAAAAGCTGCTATTTTTTCAAGCCTCTTCTTGAGTCTCTCTTTGGCATTTTGGTGAGTCAAGTACATTTTGGGACCTTACACATTCAATAAACCCTGAATAGCCTTGTTTAAACATGAGTACAGACAAGGATGGGAAGATGTTAAAATGTAGACAATGCACACCTGGTAGATTTTTGCATTCAGGTTACCAAGTGGCACTGAACTTTTACCAAAATGCTTGTATTGTAGGAATGTAATTCATAAACAGTATTCTTTCTAGGCCAACTGTTCTAAGAGCACTGCTATTTTCCCTTTTTTACAAGGATCATGCTAATACTATAGGCAGATAATTACTGGTTTTTATATGAGGGGTCCTTAGTGCTCTCTGAACTTGGTTGTTTTCTTGCAGATGTTTCATTACCCTAACTAGGTAATATCATCAGTCCTAGTGGTTTTTATATTTTTGAAGGGGAGCAGACATGTTCCTAAAACTTGTGAAACCTGGGGTCTTTGTCGGGAAAGATTGTCTTTCCCTGACAATCTAGCATAATTTTGTCTACAGCACCCTGTGCTACTTTATGGTGCATTTTCCTGCATATTTACTTACGAGGATTATACTTTAATCCTCAATGTTGAATTTTATCAGCATGAAAGTTTCCCTGTTTCTTTATAAATTTATAGAAAATTCAATGGTATTACTTATTTCTTTTTTTCTGTGCTCTCTTTTGCCTCATACTGTGCTCTCATTTTAAACATATTTCTGCCTTTTAGGAAACTTTGAAGTGATGTAGGTTCTATATACTATTATACACTTTTAAATCCCATCTTTGTACAAATTTAACTTGGAAAATAACCAGTGCTCCCATTTTACCAAGGGAAAACCAACTGAACAAGTCCAAATGTAATCCAGGAACTCTCACAGAATGAAGGAAATTGGACCTCTCCACTCTAATAGTTCATAAATTTGTTTTCCCAGGCTATACACTTGCCCCATTTTTCAATGTGTTATACAAGGTTATGTAAAAAATAGTGCAGAATGTTATACCAAAATGTTTTCTTTAATTTAAATTGTTTTAATATCTGGGTATTGATAAATGATAAATTGTTTTATCTGGGAAGAGTTTGACCCTGTGACTCCCGATGACGTGGACAGGATTCTGGGTAGACTGAACGCGACCACATGTTTGTTGGACCTGTGTCCCTCCTGGTTGGTGCTGGCTTCTCGAGAGGTGACACGAGGCTGGCTCCAGGGGATTATAAATGCTTCATTGGGTGAGGGTGACTTTCCCGCCACCTTGAAAGAGGCGGTGGTGAGGCCTCTCCTCAAGAAGCCTTCCCTGGACCCGGCAGTGTTAGCTAATTATCGTCCGGTCTCCAACCTTCGCTTTGTGGCGAAGGTTGTTGAGAGTGTGGTTGCACGAGGCGCCTTGTATGTGGGGTGCCACAGGGGTCAGTCCTCTCGCCCCTTCTGTTCAACATTTATGTGAAGCCACTGGGTGAGATCATCCGTGGTTTTGGAGTGAAGTACCATCAGTACGCTGATGACACTCAGCTGTACATCTCCACCCTGGACCACCCTAATGATGCCCTGGAAGTGATGTCCCGGTGCCTGGAGGCCGTGCAGATCTGGATGGGGAGAAACAGACTCAGGCTCAACCCATCCAAGACCGAGTGGCTGTGGTTTCCGGCATCCCGATACAGTCAGTTGGTGCCATCACTGACTATTGGGGGCGAGTCGTTGGCCCCCATGGAGAGGGTTCGCAACTTGGGTGTCCTCCTGGATTCACGGCTGTCTTTAGAAGAGCATTTGACGGCCGTGGCCGGGAGGACTTTCTATCAGGTCCACCTGATTCGCCAGTTGCGTCCCTTTCTGGACTGGGATGCCCTGCGCACGGTCACTCATGCCCTCGTCACGTCACATCTGGACTACTGTAACACTCTCTACATGGGGCTCCCCTTGAAGAGCACTCGGAGGCTCCAACTGGTCCAGAATGCGGCTGCGCGGGTGATTATGGGGGCGACTCGTTGCACCCACGTAACACCTCTCCTGCGCGAGCTGCACTGGCTCCCAGTGGTCTTCCGGGTGCGATTCAACGTCACCACCTTTAAAGCGCTCCATGGCTTAGGACCGGGGTATATACGAGACCGCATTCTGCCACCGACAGCCTCCCACCAGCCAATACGCTTCCACAGAGAGGGGCTCCTCAGGGTGCTGTCGGCCAAACAATGTCAACTGGCGGCGCCCAGGGGGAGATCCTTCTCTGTGGGGGCACCAGCCCTCTGGAACAAGCTGCCCCTAGATGTGCGTATGATCCCCGACCTGCGCACCTTTCGCTGCGCCCTGAAGACCCTTTTGTTTCAACAAGCCGGGCTGGCCTAACATAAATATGAATTTTAATGGGTATATGTTAGTTTTTTAATTTGTGGGCCAAATTTTTGTATATTTGATTTTAATGGTTTTTAAATTTTGTAAATTTTATGTGTTTTAATATGGCTGTATGAGTCCTTCGGGAGAAGGGCAGTATAGAAGTCTAATAATAAAATAAAATAAAATAAAATAAAATAAAATAAAATAAAATAAAATAAAATAAAATAAAATAAAATAAAATAAAATAAAATAATTTTTTTAATATTTTCTTTTTAATTTCCTTTTTTAACACAGAAAAAGCATTGGAGAGAAAGAAATTACAGGCACAGTGGGAACAGTTTTCTAATTACACTGAATGAAAAGGAAGCGCCCTCAAAAATATGACTTTGTATAAATATACAAAAGGATGAAGGCTATTGCTGAGCACATTGTAAGCCGCCCTGAGTCTCCGGAGAAGGGCGGCATATAAATCAAATTTTAAAAAAAAATGCAACATATAATTCAAGTCCTTGCATTCAAACACACTTCCTCACTAACATACTGAGAGAGGGGGGAAAAGTATAAAATTGCCAGCAGAAAATCCAGTTGAGGGCTTGGAGTAGGACAATAACTAGGAAAAAGGTTTAGGCCAGGGCTGTCAAACTCGTGGGCCGGATGTGTCACGTGCTGGCCCTGCCCCCACCCGGTTTAGTGAAGGGGAAAAAAGTCCTGATATGTCACGTGACACCGGTGTGACGCCGTAAGTTTGACACCCCTGGTTTAAGCAATACCTTCCAAAACTATGAGGTAAAAAATGTGGTAGGAGCTCAGGGTGTGAGAATACCCTTGGGAGACAATAGGAAAGCAGAGGCAGCTCAATTCTGCAATTCTTCCAATCATAGCAACACTGTAGAGAAAATGGAATAAAGGTAACCACAACAACAGCAAAAAAGGGAATTGATACAGTACCAGTAGCACCTGCTAACAGCTCAGAAAATACAGAAAAGGTTTTCAAACAAGGAGAGGTAAGACTACAGAAGTGCATCATGCAACTTTATCTTCCCTCTTCTGTTGTGGAATGAAGGGACCAAACAACATTCCTGGGTCAGCCAGAGACAGTTTTATTGCGCAAGGTTCAGAGCCAGATTTGTACCTGAAGCTTTGAACAAGGAAAGAACTGTGATACCTCTGTTTTTATACATTTCTAAGACAAAGGATTCGATGAGATCATGCATTTTCCATATATGGTTACATACATCCGATTTTCCCTATATGGTTACATACATTTGATAATATGTTCATCTAATTACTAAAGCATTACTTTTAGTTTATAAAATTATCTTTGCTACACAACTTTTTCTTAAGTGCTTGTAGTTGCTAATGGGAAATTTACTGCTGTCCTTGGGTAATAAGAGGTAATAAGTGACTCTTTGTTTCTTGTGTCTGTTGTTGTGTATCTGACAGTGGGGCCATTCAGATGTATTCCATCTGGCTGTCCTTCTGTGACAGCTAAGCCTCATCAGAAGATTTATTACCACTAATGGGGTTTAACTGTTTTTTAATGTAATCTCCAACAAGCACGTTTCTCTCTTATAATAATGTGAATAGAGAGGGTCTCTCAGAGTTCATGTATCTAAGCACGTTTTTTCCCTTATAATAATGTGAATAGAGAGGGTCTCCCAGAGCCCATCCATCCGACTCTGTATGATTCCCTCTTTTATCCACATTACTTCCAGTTTAGAAATGGATAACTTCTGTTGGTTAGAGTAATTTGACTCTCACTGAGGCAAGTCCTCTCCCTCAGGTTACTGTTATTTAACCTATTAACTATTAGGTGGTTGCCCTTAAGGTAAAACCAAATCAGCCTAACCAGCAAAGTTGGGAACATACTGCTGCTGACAGAAATATTTTTGCAAACTTTTACCATCTTCTTGTTATATCATTTGTTTCATGTACCCCAAATGACAGGAGTTTATTTTTTTAAAAAATGTGTGGCTTTATATTTTATGTGCAAGGCTATAATTACCATAAGTTAATTAACAAGGTTAGCTGTTTCAAGTTACCTGTGCAACAATTACAACCAATCTATCCATGATGTTATTGATTGTGGGATAGGACATATTATGGCTGCCAACTCCTCCTTTGCCATTGTTTCTCCTCTGGCCAAACTCTCAGGTGGAAGGAAGGAGAATGAAAACAATCCGGTAGCTGTGGGGAAGCCTTTAAAGATGGAAGCATAGATGGGCAGATCTATAGTAAAGTAATAATCCTAGGAAGCCACACCCAGGCCATTTGTGTAAAGATACACTGGCCCTTCCTGTGAAACGGTGGGTTCATTCAGTATTTAAACCTAGGAAAAGGTGGGAGGTTGTTGTGCATCATGGTAGAAAATTCAAGGGAATACTGTGAGAGTTTGGTGAGTATTGGGGGGGTGGGGGTGGGAGGAGATACAGAAAAAGAGAGCTCAAAGGACTGGCAACATAGGTTCTAGCAGTAGCTCCAGGAGAGGATTCATCACTTGTAGCATTCAGCGATTGGCAGAAGTTGCTTGGGTGGCGCAGCAGGAGAAGGGACAGAGTTGACAGCAACTGAGCCAAGAGAGTCTGTTTTCGTCTTGAAGCGGTAAGTGATGGGCAGTAGAAGCTTGCTTTTCTTGAGGGCCTGGACTTTCTTAAGTGTCTCATTGTCTAGCGCCATGAAACATCATCGGGAATATTCAAGCAGACGCTCCTTAGATGGGTCAAACTCACCCACTTCAACAATAAGGAGCTCTGCTATGGGGGTGGTCAAGGCCACAGTGTTACGGTCCACCCGATGATGTTCAAAGGCCCAACTCATGCTTTGCATCTTCTGAAAAGTGTATAGGATCTTCTTATACCGGCAGAGGACTCCATCCACATCCTTGACTGTATGGTGAGTTTGGGTTCAGGTGGACAATACCATGGAGGATAGAGACAAACAGCAGTGTAATTGAACAGCAAAATGCAGAAAGAGAAGAACAGCACCTCATGAACACCAGACATCATGGATGCATTATTGGAAATAGATTCAGAAACGGAATTGGTTAAGGATTGTATGATAAAATGGGCACAAAACTTTCAGGAACCAGTGATGATGGACACGTGGGAAAAGATTTGGGTTAGAAATGTTAAATTTACGCAAGCACAAAATTTGAGAGAGAATTTTTATAAAATGTTTTATAGATGGCATTTAGATCCTAAAAAATTATCATGTATGTACCCGAATTTGCAAACTAAATGTTGGAGATGTGAATGTGATGATGCAACTTATTATCATATATGGTGGACTTGTAAGAAAATCAAGGCATTTTGGATAAAAATTTGGTGGGTGATGCAGAACATTCTGAAAAAAAGGTTGAAATTTACTCTTCAATTGTTTCTACTGGTTATAACGACTGATTGTACAGTATTAGAGATTAAATTGATCTTGAACTTAATATCAGCAGCCAGGCTGTTGGTAGCGCAATATTGGAAGAAGGATTCTTTGCCTACTATTGAAGAGTGGATATTGAAAGTAACGAATTTAGCAGAAATGGCGAAAATCTCAGCGTATTTGAAGGACTATACACAAGAAAGTTACGTATCGGAATGGAGAAGATGGATTGATTACATTCAAAATAAGTATCAGACAAGAAAATATCAAATAGCTTATGAATGAATGTTAAGTATTAGAAGTATTATGTTATCGATAGTGGAGTTAAGGTTTCAGGGGGGGATTTAGTAGTCTAAGGATAGATAGGTTAATTTAGCTTATGATTGTTAATTGAAATACCTTGTATTTTGCTCTGGGAAGTCGGGGAGGAGGGTGGGATGAGGGGAGGGAAAGGGTGGGGGGGGGAAATCTTTTTCTTTTCTGTAAAACTTTACAATAAAAAAAAAAACAAAAAACAAAAAACAAAAAACCACCAGACATCATTAAAGCCAAGATGAAAGAAATGAAAAATTGCCATTAAGGCAAGAAAGCAACAAGTTAGGATGGAGAAG
This sequence comes from Arizona elegans, assembly GCA_022577455.1. Classification (NCBI taxonomy): domain Eukaryota; kingdom Metazoa; phylum Chordata; class Lepidosauria; order Squamata; family Colubridae; genus Arizona; species Arizona elegans. The sequence continues at coordinate 40,790,451 of JAKOOJ010000010.1, read as the reverse complement.
CGGATAAGGACATGATGTGGAAGGGTTATAATAGGTCATATACATCAGCAGGACAGGAAAGGCAAGGGGTAGAAAATAAATCAGGGATCAGGTTATAAAATATATACATTTGTAGTTGAGAACATCAATAGATATGAAAAGATGAAGACGGACAGAAGATAGGTTGCAAAAAGAAGGAAAGAAAAATCAAGCAGGAGGCATATATCACAATTGTCAAGATCAGAAATAGTAGGAAATAAGATGGTGAGTAGTTTAGGGATGGATAAAAAAAGAGGGAAGGGAAGGGCAAGGGGAGGAGGGGAGGGAGAGGAGAACAGATTATATCTGTTTACCAAGACTTGAGGCTTTGATGTGAGAAAATTTGAATAAACTAAATCAAAATTCCTTGTTTCTATACATCTAGGGCCGGATTTTCCTATAGGCTAACTAGGCTTCAGCCTAGGGCCTCAAGATCAAGAGGGGCCTACACAGTGGTGGGATTCTGGGGGTTCTAGGGGGTTCGGCCGAGCCCTTTGTTAAATTGCTGGCTCGCCCGCCCCTCGCCTCCCACCCGCGCGGCGCCAACCTACCGTAGCCAGGGGTGGGCAATTGTGGCTCTTTTACAACCTGTGGACTTCAACTTCCAGAATTCCTGATGCAGCTTGGCTGTCTGAGGAATTCTGGGAGTTGAAGGCCACAGGTTGTAAAAGAGCCACAATTGCCCACCCCTTCCCTAGCCTGAGTTCCGCTGCCTGGGATCCACGTGGGCTCCGGATGCAAGAGAGCAGGATGGAGAAAGCAGCTTCCCCACCTTCACTCACCCTCCCTCTCTGCCGTTCGCTTACCCCGCCCACTCCCCATCTATTGCTGCCTCCAATGGCTGGAGGAAAAAAAAACTTCAAATTCTTGCCGCGGGGCTTCAAAGGGCCGCCCTAGAGCCAGTGCTGCAGCCGAACCCTTTGTTAAATTGCTGGCTTGCCCCGCCCCTCCGCACCACTATTTATTGCCAATAAATAGTGGTGGGCGAGGGGCGGGGGAGCCAGCAATTTAACAAAGGGTTCGGTGGTTTTTTGGTAATTTTATTGGCCCCCGGAGCTTCAGCATAGGCTAATTAGCCCTTGCTTATATCGGCTCCCGACCCCCAGCTGATTTGCTCTCAGCTGTTTTGCTCACGGATCTGCTCCTTGCTTGCAAAGAGTGCTGATTTTTCCCCCCTAGCTATACTGAAAAACGAAAGAGAAAGTAAAGCAGGCTGTTGGCTTTGCACGTTGGAAAATTAGGCAGGCAGATTTCTTTTTCCTCACCAAAAAAGGTAGGTGCAAACAACAGGAAATTTAGGGAAAAAGAGGAGATTTTAAAACACAAAAGAAAAAAAGCTCTATTTAACTAGGGAATTGTAATAATTGAGATACTATTAGTTGTATATTGTGTTGAAAGCAGAAATGGTTAAGTTGTGGTTTGGAGGAATATATGGGGGAAATTATTTGGTTTATTATTATTGGTAAATATAATTAATTAATTTGTAAGAAATTGGATTGCATGGAAATAATTGGAATATTCATGTTCATATTGATTAATATACAAAAAAGATAGTTATATAACTAATTGATTTATATTAAAATGTTGAATTTGTATTAAACAACTGTATTACATAATTACATAATTAACCAATGTGAGAATGGATATAAAAATAGATGACAATGGGAAGGGGTATAATATAGAATAGAAGGGAAAAATGGAATTTTATTAAGATTAGAGATGTGGATGAAGGGTAATATTGGTTTTTTTAAAAAATAGATGAGGAATAAATATGGCAAAAAGGAAATATAGAAATTGTAAATTTAATTGAAATGACTAAACACTGTTTAAATTTGTGAACCGGCCAGATACTCTGTTCAAAGAAAATACATTGTATGTTTGTATGTGTGTTTCTAATTATTGCTATTTATTCATATTTGTTCTCTTTTATTCTTTAAAGTTTAACAATTCATTCTTTATCTTAATATCTTAATATTTGTTTGGGGTTGGTTTTCTTCCCTTTCATCTTTTTTATTGTACAGCAATCTTTCTCCTCAAACCTACCACCTCTCTCTTTTCTTTCCTTCTTACTTTCTCTCCCCCCCTTCTTCTCCTCCCTACTTCCTCTTCCTTTCTCCTTCTCCTCCTCTCTTCCTCCCTCTCTTACCCTCACTCCTACTCTAATTTCCCCTCCCTTCCTTCATCCCTCTCTATTGCTGTATCCTTTTATGCATATGGACTACTCAGAGGGCTGAAAAAGTTATTTTTGACTGGTCCTCGCACTTTTGACCAGTCCTCGAACTTACGACTGTCCTCACATTTTACGTTTTTAACCTATCTTGTCACCATGGTGAAGAGAAGCAGTTGTGAAATGAGTGACATGGTTGTTAAGAATGGTACAATGGGGATAAATGATGACCAGTCATAAGTGCGAAGACCGGTCAAAAGTGTGAGGACCTGTCAGAACTCACTTTTTCAGCCCTCTGGGTAGTCCTTTTGTGCACAGGGACTACTCAGAGGGCTGAAAAAGTTATTTTTGACTGGTCCTCGCACTTTTGACCAGTCCTCGAATTTACGACTGTCCTCACATTTTACATTTTTTGCCCTATCTTATCACCATGTTGAAGAGAAGCAGTTGTGAAATGAGTGACATGGTTGTTAAGAATGCTGCACGGGCATAAATGTGAGGATGGCCATAAGTGTGAGGACCAGTCAAAAGTGCGAGGACCTGTCAGAAATGACTTTTTTCAGCCCTCTGAGTAGTCCCTATACACATAGCCATGGCCACCCGGTCACATGACCGGCTAGCCATGCCCACCCAGTCACATGACCTCCAAGCCACACCCACAAAATAAGCCACACCCACAGAACCGATAGTAAAAAATTTTAGAATCCACCCCTGGTTGGGGGTCACCACAACATGAGGAACTGTATTAAAGGGTCGTTGCATTAGGAAGGTTGAGAACCACTGCCCTAGAGGCCAAACAGATCCCTTGAGAATATCAGGACCTCGCGGAAGTATTCAGCAAGGCTGAGTGCAACATCCTACCTCCCCACTGTGAGACAGACTGCACCATCAAAATCATCCCCAGGGCAAAACTACCTAAACCTAAACTGTACGCCATGACGTCCTGGGAAATGCAAGAAATGCGCAAATACATAGACAAAACCCTAGCAAGGGGATTCATTGAGTCAGTCAAGCCATGGGTCACAGCCCCAGTCCTATTCAAAGAAAAGAAAGACGCAACTATGAGATTGTGCATGGATTTTAGAGGAATAAACTTTGTGTGTGTACACAACCTATACCCCCTCCCTCTCATGAAGGACATGCTATCTCACCTAGCCAAGGGAAACGTTTTTACAAAATTAGACCTCAGAGAAGCATACTACCAAGTCTGCATCAGGGAGGGAGATGAATGGAAAACAGCATTCAACTGCCCCCTAGGGAGTTTCCAATTCAAAGTGATGCCTTTCAGACTGCAGGGGGGCCCAGTGGTGTTCATGCAGTTAATAAATGAGGTGCTGCAGAAGCACCTCTATAAAGGGGTCCTCGTCTACCTGAAAGATATCCTCATCTACACTGAGACCATGAACGGCCACATATCTTTGGTCTGCCAGGTACTGGAAAAACCTCTGGCAGCCAACCTGTATGTCAAGCTATCAAAATATGAATTTCACCACGCACAGCTAGACTACCTGGGCTACCAAGTGTCAAATGAGGGCATAGAGATGGACCCAGCCAAAGTACATGCTGACCTAGGCTGGCAACCCCCTCGCTCCCGCAGACAGCTAAAAAGCTTCCTAGGGTTCTCAAACTTCTACAGGCAATTCATCCCCTCCTTCATGAAGATTGCCAAAGCCATGATGGACCTCCTAAAGACAGGGAGCCCAGGAACGAAACCCCGCCTGGGACAACCCCTACAGTTGGACCTAACCTGCCAAAAGGCATTCAAAACACTAAGTTTTTGCAAAGGAACCAGTGCTGAAGCATCCTGACCCTAAACAACCCTTCGTCATCCAAGCCAGTGACGTGGCAGTGGGAGCAGTGCTACTCCAATGAAATAGCCAAGGAAACCTACAGCCCTGTGCCTACACCTCCCACAAGCTCACGGATACAAAGCGGCGATGGGCCGCATGGGAAAAAGAGGCTTTCACTGCTAACCTGTCGCCACCTGCTGGAAGGGGGACAGAGATGTTGGTTATAATGCAAAGACTGAAAATAATTATTTATAAATACATACATACAGATCAGAATGGTTTTGTCCCAAGAAGACAGATCAAAAACAACATAAGAACAATTATCAATGTCATGGTATATTACGAGAAAAGAGTTGACAAACAAGTAGCCTTAATCTTTTTAGACGCACAAAAGGCATTTGACAATCTAAATTGGAATTTCCTCATATTGCAACTAGAAGCCATGGATTTCGGTGTCAAATTTTTACATATGATTAGAAAAGTATACTCCCTCCAAATGGCCAAAATTATGATTAATGGAGATATGACTGAAAATCTGGATATACAAAGGGGTGTGAGACAGGGTTGCCCTTTATCCCCACTACTGTTCATAATTTCATTGGAAATATTACTAAATGAAGTTAGGAAAGATGCGGAAATAAAAGGTTTGAGAACACGGAAAGAAGAGTACAAATTGCAAGCCTTCGCTGACGATGTGGTATTTATAATGGAGCAACCGGAAATAACAGGAACCAAACTTTTAGCGAAGATAGAGGAATATGGAAGAGTCGCAGGGCTTAAAATTAACAAACAAAAAACTAAAGCATTAACAAAGAATTTGACAAAGGTACAGGAGACAAAACTAGAAGACAAATTAGGAATACAAATTGTAAAGAGAATAAAGTATCTAGGAATCTGGCTTACTGCTAAAGCAATAACAATTAGAGAAGACAATTATAACAAATTAATGAAACAAATTAGAAAAGATCTGGAAACGTGGAACAAATTACAACTGTCATTTCTAGGGAAAATCGCATCCATAAAAATGAATATACTGCCTAGATTACTCTACCTCTTTCAAGTAACCCCAATCTGGCCAGGAAAGAACTTTTTAAGGACCTTAATAAAATAATAACAAAATTTATTTGGAATGGGAAAAGGGCCAGAATCAAAATAAAGTGTATGCAAGATACTCGGGAAAAAGGAGGTTTAGGCCTACCGGACTGGGAGTTATATTACAAAGCAGCATCGCTAAATTGGATAAGGGATTGGATAGACCTCAAGAATAAAAGAATGCTATTACTAGAGGGCTTTGAATTACAACGCGGATGGCACACCTTTTTGTGGGAGGGAAAGGACAAGCACCATGGATATTTCCAGCAACATATTATCAGAGAATCATTGTACAAAACATGGCAAGAGATTAGAAAACACTATACCAAGATTCCACGATGGTTATCGACAATGGAAGCACTAATATATCCCAATGCCATGGAGATAGACAAAATGAGGAGTTATAAAGAACTACTGAACAGTGAAAGAGAATTACAAACAAGACAAGAATTACAAAATCAGGGTATAGACATTGATTGGTGGCCATACATGCAAATAGAATCAAGATACAAAACTGATCGGGCACAATTCGGATTCCAAAATGAACCAAATGAACTGGATAAAATATTACAAAGTACAGATGAGAAAATGATTACCAAAATTTATAAGTACCTACTAAAATACAAACTAGAAGAGGAGGTTGTCAAAGAGAATATGATAACATGGGCCAAAAATATAGGCTATACCATTGAATTGGATAAGTGGGAAAATTTGTGGAAGATAAATTATAAGATGACATTGTCTATATCCTATAAGGAAAACCTTTACAAAATGTTCTACCGATGGCACCTCCCACCGGCGCGCCTAGCCAAGATGTTCCCAAATACGTCTCCAATGTGCTGGAAATGTAACTCACAGAAAGGGACATATTATCATCTCTGGTGGTCATGCTGAAGGGCAAAACAATACTGGCAACAAATTAAAACAATGATGGAAGAAATCACGAAACAAAAACTGGAAATGAGGCCGGAAATCTTTTTATTGGGAATAATCACAGCACAATATACCAAAGAAATAAAATATCTGATCATCCATATCCTCACAGCAGCACGTATACTCTTTGCCCAACATTGGAAATCTGAACAGTTACCCACAGAAGACAAAATAATAGCCAAAATTACAGAATGTGCAGAATTGGATAAGCTCACAAAAGAATTACAAGAGAAAGACGATACTGATTACTATTTAGTATGGCAAAGATGGTACAGCTGGCTGGAGGCAAGAATAGGAATATAAAGACAATTTTTGACTATTCAATAGAAATGCATAGAAGTAAACAAGGAGTCAATTATATATATACATATATAACCATGTAAACATGTGAATGTAGATATAGATACAAATAGAAATATGAAAATAACCCACCGTTGTAGTAACTTCTAAAAGTCAGTCATTGGACTGAATTGATGTTTGTCTATTTTGTAGGTTGTTTTAATGTATTTATGTTGGTTTGGTTTTTTTTTTTATTATTAATAAAAATATTTTTTAAAAAAGTGCGAGGACCTGTCAGAAATCACTTTTTTCAGCCCTCTGGGTAGTCCTTTTGTGCTACTCAGAGGGCTGATAAAGTTATTTTTGACTACCCCCCCCCGGTCAATGGTGTCCCTCTTTACCAATGTTAAAATCTGGTCACCTTACCCAAAGTAGGTATTGTCAATTCTGAAGTGAACCTGTTTGAAGCCATCTTTTGCTGCCTCATAGTTACTACGAACCCTGAGAGGGGGAAGGGAGGGGGGAAGTAGATAGACAGGCTAACCGTCAAAACAAAAGGAAGGGTCATATGTGGAGATAGGACCCAGGTGTGGATATAATGGACATGAGTGTGTTGCAGAAAAACAATGGAGATGAATTTCGAGATCAGAAATAGCTTTTTTATTTTGGCCAAAAGGTTCAGGCATGCATTCTGTTTTACATCCTGAACAAAAGTCCTTCTTTAAGACACGTATCTTTATAGAACAAAAAACAGGAAGTATCTTAGATCTGCCTCTTTTGTTGTGGAATGATAAGGACCAAGCAACATTCCTAGGTCAGCCAGAGACAGTTTTATTGCGCAAGGTTCAGAGCCAGTTTTGTACATGAAGCTTTGAACAAGGAGAGAACTCTGATACAACGGTTTTATACATTTCTAAGACAAAGGATTCAGTAAGATCATACATTTTCCATATATGGTTAACATGAAATCATACATCCGATTTTCCCTATATGGTTACATACATTGGATAATAAGTTCATCTAATTACTTAAAGCATTAATCTTAGTTTATAAAATTATCTTAGCCACACAACTTTTCTTAAGTGCTCGGAGTTGCTAATGGGAGAGTTACTACTGTCCTTGGGTAAATTTATTGGATTAAATAACTCTTTGTAACATATAGGTCTTTGTGTCATTCACAGTGAGGTCACTCAGATGTTTTCCATATGGCGGTCCTTTCATGACATCTAGGTCTCAGAAGATATATTACCACTTAATGGGGTTTAACTGTTTGTTAATGTAATCTCCAACAAGCACTTTCCTCTCTTATAATAATGTGAATAGAGAAGTTCTCTCAGAGTTCATGTATCTAAGCACGTCTTCCTCTTATAATAATGTGAATAGAGAGGGTCCCCCAGAGCCCATATATCTGACTCTGTATGATTCCTATTTTATTCACATTATTTCTTATTTGCTATAATTCCTACTTTATTGACATCACTTTAGCTAGCTCCCCCTCCCCTATTGCCTGTGGTTTGACATTTTGAACTCTGCAACGGTAGAATGGTAAGCTAACCTGCGGTTTGAGTAACCTTGCGGTTTGACTTTTTGAACCCAGTATTTGTCTCTTATATTTATTAAAGGACCCTTAGAGATCATTTAGGCTGACCCCGTATTATTTTCACTCTTATATTTAATTTCATTTTACATTCTGCCTTATCCCCCCTTTAAGACTCTATTTTACTTGATTACAATTGAGTCTTATCTATTACAAAGCTTAATCAGCAAGGCAAGCATATATTTGGCATAACATAATCAATGCAGGATTAAATATATATTAATGCAAAGGAAAGACAAGTAATGCATATGAATTCCAATCTTATTCTCTGAAGCACTTTTTCTAATTACCCAGTTGAGAGTTGTACATATGTTCCTGCATCAGAAACTTCATTTTCATCAAAGAGATCAGGGTCCATTTTACAGTCTATAAGGCTTTCCATCAAAATCAACTCTTTTTCAACTCTTTATCTCCTTTACTGTCCTCATAGCTAGTTGTCTGAAGAAGGAATAAAAGCCAGGCCTGTCACAACAGGAATAACATCTGTCTAATCCAGCCAGGCCCAGACAACTAAGAGAACCACATTTCACACATTTTGTAACCACAGTTACAAAAGTTGTTTGTAACTTCTGACCCATTTTGAATGCCCGGTCCTGCAAATCTTTGGCAATTTCTCTGTCCACTCCTGACTTATTCATGTAAAAACAACAGTCTTCTCCCAAGAATACACACAAACCACCTTCCTGGGCCTTGACCAAGGTTCCTGCAATTTGGTTCAGGCTTTCTTGGAACTCCTCTGACAATTGCTTGAACTGTGTTATGGAGTGTGCCATTCCACCTATACCTGTTCCAACAGCAGTCCCTATCCCCAGGATTGCTAATAGTGGGACCAAGAGTGGGACCCTTTTTTTGAACATGCCCCATGAGGGGAACAGGGATAGTGTGCTCTCCACTGACAACACCTATTTTTGGGAAAATGTACATGTTCCAATCCAGTTTGTAGGTAAACACAATTACACATTTTTCCCACATAAGAAGCACCTATTTTTTCTTACATACACACACACCTATGTTCATGGAAAATGCATGGGCTCATTGGTTTTTCTCATTAGTCCAGACCCCTAAAGTCCCTGCCACTAGCATGCCACCAGTGACTGCATTGGGACTTCTAGTGTAGGGTCCTTTTGCTTATCTCTGAGAATTGTGCCTTCAAAAAGATAACGGGAGCTTGCACTTCCAAGGGGAAATAGGACACATAAGCCTGTGTTGGATCTAATGGAGACATGTGGTGGTATTGAGAAGTGACCTTCTGTTGAAATAAATAGTGGGCATAAGGAGAAATGCCACTAGTTATGTTTACATCCATAAGTGTCATTCTAGGGTCAAGTGTATTTCTGATGGACATTGATCTCCCATCAGGGATCCTACAAGAATATCTGGTTCCTGATGTCACTTTACACACAAGGAGGGTGACCCTAGGATTTCCACACTAACAGCTATAGGGCTAACAATGGGGAATGGTTCATCCCCAGCCTTTTGATGGCGTTATAAAAGTCCCCTTGCAATTTGGCTACTGCTACTTTGGTTCTCCATTTAATATTTTTCTCAAGGACTATTGTGGCCCTGGTCCTGACCCAAAGATCTGGCTCAACTGGAACAGCATTATTAGATGAAGGATCAGCAGACAAACAGAACCAGCATTTTTGGCTTAGGGTAAGGTCAGACTGATTAACTAGGCTTTAACTCAATTACAGTATTCTTAACATGTAGTTCCCTTTTCTCAATTGTTACAAGGGCCCATTCTCCCTTTGTTCTACCCCACTCTGTTCTGGTATTGTCAGATGCTTGTCTTTAGGTCTTGGGGTTGGCTTAGGTCCAGGGTACCGACCCCACCTATTGATGATACATCGTTGGCGGGAGTTTGCCTGTTCCAGAGTGTTCACACCTTGTGATCTGTTCCTGCCCTGTTCTTTGGGGTTTTCAACTTCCCCAGCTCCTTAAGAGCAAGGGGGGGGGGGTCACTCGGGCATTCTCACAACATTGGGAACTACTGTTCAGGGTGTTATTACTCATTAGGCCCTTTGCCAATAATAGCCAAAGCCACAGAAAACTCATAATTGTCCTCTACACAGAACCTATCCAATCACAATTCCCTTAATCTACAAAATCACCACATCAGGAAGAAGGTTAGGGTTATATGTGACTTGGGAAAAGGCAATATTAGTCTTAGGTATCTCACAGAACCACCCCTTATTTGTTAATACAATATCCACATTCCTAGAGCTAGAGCAGCCCCACAGAGAGCTCACTCCCTGGCTTAAATATCTACAGGAGTTTCGTACTGCTCTTTGTCACAGTCAATGATTTTAGATTTAGCACCTGTCTTTTTGGGGAAGAGGTGATTCCAGCATACTATATACAGCAAATCACAACTAATCACAATAACAGCAAGTACGCTTATTAAAATAAGAGATAGTGTACCTATGGCTATATATGTTTGACTTCCCGTTCCAAATCTTCAGCCGTATGTAGAGGGTCAGCTTCCGGTGTGACACCAGTAAGGCCTCTTCTGCCCCGTATGTTGCCTGCCCGTTGCCAGTAGGACAGTTATGGGGGTGCTTCTTCAAGCGTACTACTAGGGGTCAGGCCTGGGTCTGGTCTGCCTCTCAATATTCCTAAACTGCGGACTTAACTCGAGTCCAGTGAATCCAAGACTTGGATTCCAACATTTTTACTGCAAGTGGGAACACCTGACCAGAGTATACGGGCCCTTCCACCTAGGCATTAAACTTTTTTCTTTCCAGTGTTTTACCCATACAATCCTCCAAATCACAATTTAATCATTACTACCTTCATCACAATATAAATGTTAAAATATTTCAATCGTTACAATCTCCCTAATTAATTTTAGAATTGTTCTAGCTGGTATCCAAGTTACAACTTAATCCTTTTTACTTTCACCATCATATACCATTAAAGTATTTCAATTGTTACAGTTTATACTTATTCATATTTCTAGAAAAAGATTAAAAAAGAAAAAAAACTTATCATTGTCTCGATTTCAAAAATACAAAGACAATTACTCCAGTTATTATTCATTTCATTTTTACAATCATGTTTTCCCATTTATTTCTTACTACTATTTGAATATTATAACTAGAGGTGGTCAAAAATGGTGGGCTAAGGGACACACAATATTGTTGGATTTCTTGTATTTGCTTATTTAATTCTCCCACCATCTGATTCACCCATTTAGTTCCTATCTGGCTTAGGTCCCCTATATGATTTTGAAGTATTTCAAAAGGAGATAATCTAATTCCTTTACGTGGAGAACATCACACAGATCAAAGTAATAGTGGTAATGCATTTACTCACTTAAGGTGATTTTCAAGGCACACCTTTGTCTGCTTTTTCTCTTAAAGTCCTGGTAAGGCTGGTCAGTCAGGCTTGGGAAGGTCTGCTCCACTCTGGTTGCTGTGCTGACCTGCATACGTTGTTTCAATTTCAGGACCCGATGCTTGCAAAAGAGTAGCTGGGTTAAAGCATTTGTTTGTTTCAGGATCACTCGTGGTTTCTGAGTGAGGAGAGCTTGATGCTTCTAATTTCTGGGGTTTGTCAGCCACAAATGGCCCTTTGTCTCTAAAACTCCTTGAATCGTGTTATGTCCTTATAAGGACACCCGCCTGGATTGGCTGCCAGCCATCGGGCAGGAAGTTTGAATAGCTGTCTAGGGGCGGTGCGTCTGCCGGAGTGAATATAAGGAGAGCTCCGGCAACGCACAGCCAGTCTTGTTACTGTATCTAATAAAGTTACTAAATGTATCGAGCTGGTCACGTCTTCATTTCCTGCGCCTGATCTAACACTGGCGACGAAGGACTAGAGAAGAGAACCTGAGCAAGACTCGTGGCACGATCGCCCAACCGAGCTGAAGTCACTCAATCGCAGCATCCTACAGAATGGCAACCCCACAAGCACCGATCGCTTCGCTGAACCCGTTCGACCTGGCGAGAGAGAAATGGAGGTCATATATGGTCAGATTCAGGCAGTTCCTCTGAGGAAATGGCTACCAGAACCTCGGCGACGAACGCAAGAGAGCCCTGTTCCTGGCCCACTGCGGTTCCGACGTCCTGGAGATGGCCATCGACCTCGTGGCGCCCAGGGATATTGAAGAGATGTCCTGGAGTGACCTGCAGGAAGTCCTGCAGGAACACTACGCACCCACAGGCACCCCGATTGCCAACAGATTCACTTTCCAGCAAAGGACTCAACGGGAAGGTGAATCCATTAAAGAATTCATGGCAGCGCTTTGCCAAATCGCTGCCAATTGTGAATTCGACAACATGGACAATGCCATCCGGGACCGCATCGTCTTCGGAATGCGAGATGTGGGGCTCCAGAAGAAGTTCCTGAGCCGAAAGAGAATTCCGCTCAAGGAAGTCCTCGAAGAAGCCACAGCCGCAAAGACATCCGAGAAAGCGGCCGCCGCGATGGTGAAGGCCAGAGGGGTCCACAAGATCCACAAGTCGGGCCCAAGTTCCTCAGATGACTCTGCCACGCCATCGGAATCCGAGGAGGAAATGGCCGTTCACAAGGTTTCCCGCCCTCCCAGGCGGGAAAATCCCCAACATGGCGACCGGGGGGAACGCTGCGGCAGTTGCAAAGGCGACCACCCCAGGGCAACCTGCAGATGGAGGGATGTGACCTGCCGCCGCTGCCTGAAGAGGGGACACATAGCCGAAGCATGCAGAGCAGCAGATCCAGCCCCGGAACCACCCAGACCAAGATTCCGCGAAAACCGCAGAGAAACCCAGAGGACATCCAAACGGTCCTCGAACCAGTCCAGGCGCGGGGATGACGAATATTCCCACAGCAGAGCAGTGCACCAGACCACAATCGCCCACACAAGCGACGACGGTGCCACCAAATTCAACGTGACACTGCTGGCAGAGGGGTCACCGTGCATAATGGAAGTAGATTCAGGTTCCATCTACTCCATTATGGATTGGCAACATCTGAAGTGCCTGAAGCCATCCTGTGAAAAGAACCAGCTAAAACCCCTGAGGTCGAGGCTCGTGGATTTCAGCGGAAACCCCATCGGAGTCCTGGGCAGAAGCACTCTCCACATCACTTTCAGGGATTTCCAAGGCAAGCTTCCCATCACAGTCGTGGAACACAGCCGACCGAACCTGCTAGGAGTGGAGTGGTTCAAGCCGCTAGGGTTATCGATCGGAGGCATCCATCAACTCCAGAGGGACGAACTCGACAACCTCATTGAAGAGTTCAAAGAAGTCTTCGATGGTAAGCTGGGGAAATTTGTGGGGAGGCCAATCTCCTTTAATTTGGACAAGGGAATCACCCCAATTAGGCTGAAGCCCCGCCGGGTTCCGTTTGCCTTGCGGCCAAAAGTAGACAAGCAGCTAGATAAGCTGATCGCCCAGGGCGTTCTGGAACCTATCGATCATGCTTCATGGGATACCCCCATTGTGACCCCAATGAAGCATGATGGATCTGTGCGCATCTGCGCCGACTATAAGTGTACAATCAATAAGGCGTTGGCACAGAGTGCATACCCAGTCCCAGTGGTGCAACATCTGCTGCATTCTCTGGGGACTGGCTCAATTTTTGCCAAACTGGACCTGGCTCAGGCTTACCAGCAGCTGCCAGTCGACAAAAAAACGGCGGAGGCCCAAACAATAGTCACCCACAGGGGGGCATTCAAATGCAACCGTCTCCAATTTGGAGTCAGCGCTGCCACCGGAATCTTCCAATCAATGATGGAACGCCTTCTCCAAGGTGTTCCAGGGGTGGTGCCATACTTTGACGATGTACTAATCTCCGGAGATTCCAAAGCACAACTACTTGAAAGGCTCAGGCTCGTCCTGCAGCGCTTCAAGGCCAAGGGCTTGAGAGTCAGGAGAGATAAATGCATCTTAGGAGTCCAGGAGGTCGAGTTTCTGGGCTATCTCATAAATAGCACTGGCATCCACCCCACCAAATCAAAAGTTAAAGCTATCCATGAAGCTCCTAGCCCAAAAAACAAAACGGAGCTTCAGGCATTCCTTGGATTGCTTAACTTCTATGCCATGTTCCTCAAACAGAAAGCCACAGTTGCTGAGCCACTCCACCGCCTGCTGGGGAAAGCGGCTTCCTGGAAGTGGGACCAAGAGGAGGAAGCAGCATTCCGGGCCGTCAAAGGACTCTTCACATCCAAAAGCGTCCTCATACAATACAACGAGACGCTCCCAATCAAGCTCACCTGCGACGCATCACCATATGGGGTGGGGGCAGTCCTCAGCCATGAACTCCCTAATGGCTCAGAAGCCCCAATAGCCTACTTTTCCAAGACAATGTCCAGCGCGGAACGCAACTACAGCCAGCTGGACAAAGAGGCTCTGGCCATCGTCGCAGGAGTAAGACGGTTCCACGAGTACGTCTACAGGAGGAGCTTCACTATAGTGACCGACCACAAGCTGCTCCTGGGACTCCTCGCAGGCGACCAACCAACCCCGACCTTCATGTCCACGCGGATGACAAGATGGGCCATCTTCCTAGCCAGCTATTCCTACAGGTTCGTGCACCAGCTAGGCACATCCATAGGAAACGCCGACACGCTGAGCAGATGCCCATCAAAGGATCCGGTGGAAGACCCAGCCCCCACGCTCGACCTCTTCCACATCGACAACGACGACAGCTGCCCAGTCTCATCTGCAGATGTGGCCGTCCACACTCAAAAGGACCCCACACTCCGCCAAGTGAGATCCTGGTTCCTCAGAGGGTGGCCGACGGAGAAGGCAGAGGAGAAATTCAGCCCCTTCGTCAGGAAGCAAAAGGAGCTGTCAACTATGAGAGGCTGTCTGCTATGGGGAGACAGGGTGCTGATTCCCAGCACTCTGCAAAGAAGAACGCTAGAGACTTTGCATAATGGGCACCCCGGCATTGTCCGCATGAAAGCCCTGGCACGGAGTTACGTCTGGTGGCCATCACTGGACAGAGACATCGAAGAATGGGTCTCCAGATGTGACCCATGCCAAGAAGTACGCCCAGCGCCGCCCCAAGCCGAAACAGCGAAGTGGGAGACCCCCAGCAACCCCTGGTCGAGGATCCACATCGACTTTGCGGGTCCGATGCAGGGGCGCCACCTACTCATCGTCGTCGATGCCTTCTCCAAGTGGCTCGAGATGGTACCCATGGCATCTACCACAACTGAAGCGACGATCCAGGCTCTACGCCGCCTTTTCGCCACCCATGGGCTGCCGGATGTGCTGGTCTCCGACAACAGGCCCCAACTCACGTCCCTGGCCATGGAGGCTGTTAGGTGTTTTGTGCCAGCCATGGCAGTCTCTCCAAAGGCCACCAGATGGGGGCAAAGAGACACCTTTGATCCCACTGGTGGGTCAAGGGGCTCCAGCCCCTGCAGCCCCATTGGGGAAAGTTAATGGCCCTCCGGCCCCCTCACACACCTTGTAAGGGAGGGGCCAGGAGGCCCCTATAAGAACCCCTGCACAGGGGCTGCTCTTCCCTTCTTCCCTTTTTTGTGCCCTTTTTACCCTTTCCCTTTTGCCTGCTCTTGTTCTAGTCCCCTATGGGACTGACCCATGGGCTCAATCCAGGCATGGATGCCTCCATGCCTGGGACCTTATTTTACTCCACTTTTACTTCTAAATAAAGACTTAATTTGATTGCATCCTTGCGTGCTGACCTTTTCTTGGAAGCGCCCTCAACGAACCATCATTCTTCGTGAGATCCCGCACAGAGGCATTCCTGGCCGGACTGGGCATCCGCCATGCCCTGTCCGCCCCTTACAGGCCAGCTGGGAACGGACAGGCTGAACGGATGGTGAGACTCACCAAGGAGGCACTCACCAAAATGGGCACGGGCGACTGGCAGGAAAGAATTGACAACTTCCTCCTCACCCAGCACATCACGCCGCATGCCACCACCCACAAGAGCCCAGCTGAGATGTTGATGGGCAGAAGGCTGAGGTCACCACTGGACCGGCTGCACCCACAATACAGCCCAGAAGTGACCGCAACGGCCAGCCGCCCGCTTCGCGCCTTCAGCATAGGAGATCCGGTTTTCGCACTGAATTTCCACGGCTCTCCGAAATGGCTGAAGGGGAAGATAGAAAGCTCAACCGGCCCGAAGTCCTACACAGTGGAGCTGGAAGATGGACAGGTCTGTAGACGTCACATCGACCAGCTCCGGAAAAGGTGGAGGGAAATAGGACAAAACCAGCCCGACGAGGTAGCCTTGCAACACCCCGACGAGGTAGGCCTACAACACCCCAACGAGGTAGGCCTACAACACCCCAACGAGGTAGGCCTACAACACTCCGGCGAGATAGGCCTACAACACCCCGGCGAGGCTGGCCAACAACACCCCGGTGAGGTCGGACCACCAGACCCCAGCAAGGCAGGCCAACAACACCCCGGCGAGGTGGGGAGGCAAAGAACTGACCGACCAGGGCAGCAGGATGCCAGAGAAGTAGACCAGGGACTTCTCAACCAGGGTGAACCCCGGCCACCCGGCTGGGGCAGCAGATGGGCCCAGAGCAAGGAGGACTGCCAGCCAAGGACAGCAGTAGACCGGGGACCGCCCGAGGTGGGCACACCACAGTTCATGGGTGAGGATGGCGAGGGGGACCTCCACCGCCCCACGGAGGTAGCCCCACAACAACAACCCGACCAGGATGACCACCGCTGACCCGACGGGGTAGGCCAATGCCAGCCCGGCAAGGAAGGCCTCCGCCACCCCGACCAAGGAGGCCTGCACCACCCCTGCGAGGTCGGACCCCACGACCAAGGTCAACATCGTCCACCGCTGGGAGACTGGACCCGAGGGCACCGATCCGAGACACCCCCCCCCCGACAACAAGAAACCGAACCGCAGCCGAACCACAGAGACCGGGAGACCGGGGAGGAGCAAGTGACAAACAGGGACTTACCGAGACTCAGATGCTCTTCCCGGGTCGGCACCGAGCGGCCACACCGAGACGACCGATGCACAGGCCAGGAGGAAGACCACCAGAAACAGCAGTCCGAGGTCCATGGTTCGGCCGGAGGCACTGGGAGTGACCCCGCACACTCACCAGCCGAACCAAGTCCGGTTCCGGGGAGGGAACCAGGAGGCACAGGAGCCCCGTCCGTCCAGGTCGGCGACGATGAAGAAGTGAGACTGCGCAGGTCAACTAGGGTGCCGAGGCGTCCTACGTACCTGCGCGATTACGTGACATTCATTAACTTTGAATGACTGTTTTCTTACTAGGAGGGGAGGAGTGTTATGTCCTTATAAGGACACCCGCCCGGATTGGCTGCCAGCCATCGGGCGGGAAGTTTGAATAGCTGTCTAGGGGCGGTGCGTCTGCCAGAGCGAATATAAGGAGAGCTCTGGCAGCGCACAGCCAGTCTTGTT